>OY728130.1:51487707-52873295 GCA_963277665.1 Viscum album | reverse complement strand
GTATCTGTGGAGAGACTGGGGAATTTGTTAATTTACATACTGTTGATGCAGTAATAAAATTAACTATCTGGTATGCCAAAAACTAGGTCGCATCTTACCCTAAAGGGGTATTAAATCATGTTGTCCCTTGAGTGGGGGTGAAGAGAATTAGCAGGAGGGAGAACATTATTTTGGAAGTTAACTCTTCATCATCAGGGGCCGAATCACAAGAGTTAGAGGGTGAAGGTGAAGATGCTCCAAGTTCATCGAAGAGAAGTCGTGAAAGAAATAATCTCCATGCCCGAGTTAAGAGAGCTGTCTGATCAATCCCTATCAATGTTGTATCAAGGCGATCTGGTCACCATCATTCTGATGATTGATGAGTTGCTTTTTCTAATCCCCCATCCATGACTATGGGAGTTTGGAAGATACTTAAATCCAAGTCTATAGGATCATATTCACAACCCTATGACATACACTCTGAATATATGCAACTAGAGGCTGTTTAAATATGGAAATGTTTATACTGTTTTGCTAAAACCACGTGGATGGATCTATGTGAAGGACTGCATATTCAAGGTGTAGTGGATTTACGGTCTTCTTTGGAAATTCTTTTTAAAGAAAATCCAAATGAGGTAAGGACCTAAATTAGATAGTTGTAAATGCTCATATATGCAACATATGAATCAATTACCACTATGAAGTGGGTAAAGGAAATGATAGATCCTGGTACCACTGAAGGGATTATTCCTTCATTAGATGAAGAATGGCGTGACTTTGTGGATCCTAAGGATGTAAGCTTCCTTTTTCTCACATTCTCTTCGGCTTTGTATGTTTAATTTAATTCAAATCATTGTTACTATGGGGAAATATCATTTAAACATGTAGATGGTTAAAGGAAGAACAATTAATGTTCCCTTACCCCGGTATATCCCTGGAGGAACTGCTCTTGGAGCTACCAGATCACCCCGTGAATCAAGAGAAATATCTTCAGGACAACAGGTCATGGAGGATGAAAAAAAGAGGATATTGAAATCTCTAATACATGTCTTTGGAGATGATTATGCATTCCCTCCTAAGAAGACAAATAAGAAAAATCACTGAAGAAATAGAGTCCTGGTTAAGCGGTTTCTTAGAAGTGGTAAGCCACCCTAATAATCATAAATTTAAGTTTTTATTCATGAAAAAGTGTTTAAACTTCATAGGATTACATGGGATTCATCTGTTTCTTCTTTGAAAGAAACTACTAATTAGATTCAAAGAACCATGGAGGGTGCTCCAGAACAGACACAAATTCCTTCAAATTTGGTGGATCCTAAAGAGGCATTGAAGCCAAAGGGACCGACATCTATTACCAGCACTACTCCTGTTCTTTCTATCATAAGAGAGGAGGATTCTTATAAAACAAAAATTCATTATAAGGAATTAAATGAAACAAAAATTGACTTCTATCTATGATACTTTTGGTTCATCACATACACCGGAACATCCGACAATGACTGATGTTAACCCCATAACTCTTGTTGAGGAAGCTATTCGGGGTCAAGGGTTGTTAGAGGAATGTTGCAAAGAAGACACACTGAGTGTTCCCATAGGTGAGACTAACTTGGGATATGGGATATAATTTAATGAAATTGATAACATTGGAATGTATTTTGAAGAAGTGTTAGAGCATGTTAATATACCTAATGATTTAAAAGATTTTGGAGTTCCTTGTATAGAATCAAGTGGACGCGAGTTTTCATTATTCATACTGTTAATATTCTTATGATTAACTTTCTAACCATGGTTGGTTGAAATATGTAGTTCCATCTAAATAAACTGATACCACAACAATAATTGAAGGAAGTATTGATATTAATATCAATACCTTCATTATTGATACATTGGATAAGGTGAATCTTGATAAAGAAAATCTTCCTAAGATTCATTTTGAATATCCTGAGCCAATTAAAAATAAAACTCCCCCACCGGGAAACATCAAATAGAAATTTCAAAACTGAGAATTTTGGGGAGGAGTCGTTCCAAGATATTGACCTACTATTAGTTAAGATATATTGATTTTGTGATTGTACTCTCTTTTTTATCCCTTGAAGATAATCACAACCATAATTTTTTTATTTTACCATATAGGTCTTTCTACTTCAATGGCTAGGTCTGGAGGTGAAGAATTTGCATCAGCTCAAACAGTACTAGAAGGTGAAGTAGCTATTTTTCAGGAAGGAGCAGAACATGGAATGTATTTAAGTGCATTAATCCCAGAATAAATCTATCCTTATAACAGTGATTCTGAATTGGACCCATAACTACAAAAGGCTCTTCGTCTTGCGCGTCGCAAAGTAAAGAAGAATATATAGAATATAATATATGATATTCCCCTTGAAGAACTGCATTCATGAATTTGAAGACTCTTGTCTATGTTTATAACACTAGGATTTGGAAGTTTTGAATACCACAAAATTCATACTGTAGTGAATGAGATTATTTGGAGGAGGGAGAAAGAGAAAAAGATTTGGTAAGACTTGTTAAAATCTAAACTATTAATTAGAATTGTAGAATTTCAAGTGGTGATGTCCTAAGTTGAGGAAAATTATACTGTAAATTTAATGGAACTGGAGTAGAAGATCAATGAAAAGACTGTTCAGCAACTCCGTCTTCGACATGAATTAGATTTCATTATAGGGGAGCTTGACCGGCTTCATATCTCATTACAAGAAGTCCATAAGGATGGTGAAAAATCCATTTCAGATGCTAGAGAAGCACATCATCATGATGAAGAGAGAGGGGTTGGTAAAATAAATGAGCTTCAACGATCAACTGAGGGGTCTTAATAGGTTTTTAACCAAATAAAGATTTATTTAGAAAACCTTTTAGGAATTTTGATAATAGATATACTCTAATTACTGATTTCCCCTCTATTAATTTTTTTTATGAATGAAAATAATTTTGTCTTCAATCATCTGTGTGTTCATTCTTGGTAACTGTTTTTGTTTTAAATAAGAAATTAGGCATAGAAAGAATAGTTTGATTTTTTATAGGGTTATATAGAAAACCCCAAAAACATTGAATATTTTTAATTTTTATTGCTCAATATTTCCTGAACCATACAAAAATGTAAGTTTACTGAGCTAGTGCTCGACTTTTGTTTAGAGTTCCCTTTGCGGGTTCTCAATCTAGTGAGTACCATGTCACTTGTTGTTGACAATTTAGAGACATTCATATTGGTCTATAAAGGGCTAGTATCTAAGGTCCAACAGCTTTGACAATAAATTTTGAAATTAGATCCCAGATAATATTTAGGGGATATGAATTTCTTTAATATTATTCAAATATTTCGAAGGGGAATCATTAGCCATGATTTTTATGGTCAATAAATTTAAAACTTGTATCAACATAGGGGGATTCTCCCCCCAGAATGATGTTATAATTATTTACAAAACTCGTTACGAGATTTTTGTTATGCAAGGATGACTAGGGTATATTCTACATAGAAAAATAATGGCATTTTTAGCTGACAGTCCTATTATATAGGCAACATATGCAAGGCTAGGTAAGGGCACATACTGCATAATCAAGCAAAAGAGATATTATGAATTTAACATTTTGTTGCTGATAGATTTGGGGAAAATAAGATTTGGGTGACTCAAGACCATAGTGGGTGGTTCTTTCAAAGAATTGAATTTTAAGAATGAAAGCGTTGTTTTATATTGACATATATCATGAATAAGAAACACATTTCTATACAAATTTGGTGTATGAGGAATGGTTAAATTTTATAATAATGGGGAATTTATAATATAACACTTGGTAGTTTCAAGTCATGCAGTGAGGACATCGTACCATGTAGTTTTAAGTCATGCAGTGAGGACATTGTACTGTGATGTCTTAAGTCATGTAGTGAGGACATTATACTATATAGTTTTAAGTCATGTAGTGAGTACATTGAGTCATTTAGGGTGTTTAGTTCTGACCAAAGCTATGTGACTCACCCAATTTCTTGATAATTTGTTTCAAAACATACTACCATATTCAAGTGTGGAAGGGAAAACTATAAACTGTGATTTAATAATTTCTAAATCTGAATAATGATATTGAAGCGGGCTAAAATAATTAGAGGAAGTCTTTTCCGATAACAAAGATACCATTATTTAAAAATACTTGTTACGAGAGTCATATTATGCAGGGAAAATTAGGGAATATTTTATATAGCCAAATAATGGAATCTTTTTACTAACAGACCGATTATGTAGGAATATTATGCATGGCCACATAGGTGAATGTGATACATAGTCAGGAAAAAGAACTCTCAGATGTTTGATGTTCTATTGATAATAGTCGAAGAATGTTTATGGAGATTCAGATTTTCTATAGAACAATTTTAGGTTTATGGAGAAAGGTACATAAATATGGAAAGGGTATTTACAATGAATATTTCCAAGGAAATGGAGGACTAGGAATTCTAAGAAGATCTGACCCAAACATACTAGGTATGGTGTTTTTAGTTTTAGGTCACATAACTAAGACCAGAAATGGAAACAATATATGATATGTGGTCAAGTGATCCAAGGTTATTTCATACTACATTGAATATATTGAGATATTAATGTGTAAACCATATTCTTGAGGATTTTCAGATCAAGAGAAAGATAATGGGACAAATATACATGAATGGATATTTTAAAATACAAATTCTTATTTATTTTCTACGAAGTTTGAAGGGGGAAAAGACACCATAACCAAGAACAAAATTTCTAAATTTTGACAAACCCATTATGGGGGTTGTATTATGCATGTCCAACTAGGGAATATGTTTCATAACTAAATAATGGCATCTTTTGACTGACATACCCAATATTTAGGCAATTTATGCAAGGCCACCTAAGTAAATGTACTACATAGTCATGTAAAAGAGTTCTCAGGTATTATAAATTCTGTCAAAAGAAATCGTAAGAAATATTATGAAGATCATGAAATATTAAATATTAAGAGTGTGAAATATAAAAGGGGGTTATGATCAATGCACATAAGAAATATTTGAATCAATATTGTCCATGAGTTTGAAGTCCTTTACACTGATCTGACTCATATGTAAAATGGAGACTTTCTTTGTTTCCCTTTTTATTTACATTGTGATGTGCAGTTTTAAGTCATGCATTAAGAATATTGATATCCCCATAAGAAATTGAGACACCTTGTTTATATAAAGAATCCTTTTACCCAATTCTTAAGACCATGTGAGATATTCTCAGTGTGAGAAACAAGGAGAAATGCATGTTTCTTTTATAACACAATGGTGACACATGTGAAGAATAGGGGTGTTAAATTTCCATGCAGTTTAACATATTTTGGTACGGACGAAGATGAATTTATGTGAAAAGAATGAAATATTGTAACTGGAATAAGGGATGTCGTTTTGTGGGTAATAATAAAGCCATACATAGTTCTTCAAACATTCCCTATGCAGGTTTAATTATTATATAAAAAATAAAGGGTGTTTTTTTATTGTTGTTGGGCTGATGATTGGAGATCTATAAGTGTAAAACCCAAGACTTTTATGAGAAATATTTTGTTTTTATGTTATATAAATCATCAAAGGAATATTTCACTACCCAAAACACTTGCTTGTCTTGCTTTACACGCAATCATGACCTTCCTCGATAGCTTGCGTCGTACGCAATACTAACTTTCACTAAACAACGATATGCTATTAAAATATTATTAAAATAAGCAGTTATGAATATTAATAACCACTTTTTGAAATTTTGTAAATGTTATTTTTCAAAATGGACTTCATTTTTGGATTCGGAATATCGAAATTAGCTTAGGGTGAAATTTTGGTACTTTTCGGATAACTTTCATATTCTCATGAATAGTGAAAATTACTAAATTTTAATTAAAAACAACCTTTTTAATCGAAATAATTAATAGTGATAAATTATTAATTTTAGTGGTTTTAAATTATATTTAGAATATATTTTTACAATTTAATACAATTTTTAGTCATGTAATGTAATTTTACATTTAAACCAAATATAAACAAGTGTCAATCTTTTGATAGTTAGTATCTCTAAAAAACACGCTATTTGTTTTGACGACGAGAATTAATTTTTTAAATTAATTAATGAAACTGATGTGTTCTGAATTTAGTAAAGTAGACATCATTTTTAAATTCATAATATCAAATAGAGCTTAGGCCTAATATTTTGTATTTTTCTGGAAACGTTCATTTTTTTGATGAATAGTGAAACCACTATGTGGTGGTTAAAAAACTGAATTCTTCATAAAACATAATTTTACCACTTCTGTGAGTCGAATTTTGAAAATCCGAGAGACACGGTTAATATCAGGGACTAAAATTTGGTTCAATGATATGAAAATAATTTTTGATGAATTGTAACTTTTTACTTTTTTTACCACAGTTAAAAGTAAATAGTGTAATTAAGGGTAAAAATGATATTATTATTACCCTAAAACATGTACTAATTCTATTGGATAAGTGTAATTAGTCCAAAAACAACCATATTAATAAAATATGACCATTTAGGCCCACATGGATTAGATTAGGACATTTATTATTAATTTATTTAAAGAAGGGTTAAAATAGTTAAAATCAAAGTTTAATAACTAAAGCATTTTTAATATAGGGTTATACATAAGATTAATTCGACTATAAATATTAATTAGAACTCTATAAAGATTTCCTACATAATTGTAGTTTATTTTTTATTTTTAGACATTAAATAATTTAATTTATTTATGACACAAAGATGATGCAGTAATTATCTTATTAATGAAATATTGACATAATTGATGTTATAAATACCCAAATAAATGTAATTTGAGACTTTTTATGAGTTACACTATTTAGCTAGGTTAATATGACATGTTACTATTGAGTTAATTAACCTTTTTTGAACTAATCATTCTGTTATGATTTTCACAAAATCAATTACTAAATATTGTCAAAATTGACATAAAATAGTTTTTAAAACAAATATTATATTATTAATTGATATTATATTCTTAAAAATCTCTGTTTCAGCCAAATTACTTATATAAGGTTATATATATTAATAGTAAACAACTTGGGGTTCTTTTGTCTTGTTATATTAAGTTTATTAACCTTATAGTGTAAGAACACTAAAAGACATGGTAAAAGTAAAATTATCTAACTTAAAGTTAAATATAAATGATAAGGTTACAATAGGAAGCTAAACTTGTCTAAATTATATTGTATGAGAGTATTTGGACCCATACCTACCTTATCTTCGAAATAAATCAATTTGGATCTATTTAATACCGAATTTGTCTTTATAATAAAATAACATTTTTAGTTTTTCCAAATGAGCCCCTCTCCTCCCTTATAATAGGGCACCTCCTCCCCCTCTTCCTCACACCACTTTGAGCCTTCAAGATTTTCCAAACCCTGCCAATTTCTCCTCTCCACTTCCCTAGAGACATCTTAGAGGTCCTGGTCTTCTTCAAAGACCAATTGTAGTGCCCTAAAAAGAGGTCTCAAAGAAGCGCTTCAAATAAGAGGTAATGTCCGTTACCGATTCTTTCAACTTTATTTCTTCTTCAACTTCTTCTTATTTAGTTGTTTCATTATGAAGTGATAACATCAATATCACTCATATACTTATATGTTATTATAAGTATTAAATAACCCTATTTCACCATCTATCCATACTACAAAAAATGAAATCACCACGCGTGCGTACGTACGGAATACCGTCTCCACGCCGTGGTGTAATCTATTTTCCACCACCACCTTACTTGGATGGGTATAATGGTGTAAATAATGACTATATATGATTATTTTAAATTGATATTGATTCTGAAATAGTATACATACACTCCAATATAATTCCACGATCATGGGAACGATATCATCGCTCGTGCGTACGTACGGAATACCGTCTCCACGATGTGATGCGACTCTTTCTACATGATCTTAATTTCATAATGATTATATAAATGAATTGAATGAATTAATATGATATATATTACACTAATAACATTCTGGAAATGAGGTATCTATAACCTAAAAAGAAAAATAAGAATTTATTCAACAAAACACGCAAATAACAAGTAGTAAGGAAATATTACTAATAAAAAGGTAAGAATATGACCATATATGATATCATAAAAATACGTATTATTCTGGAATAAGTCAATAACATTATTTAAATCATTATACAGTTGGTTCGGAAACTTACGAAGCAAATCAGACCTAAGGTAAGGGAAAATATCACAATCTCATCTTTATCCAAGATTGTGTATACTTTGGTATTTACTGGGGTGTATTTTATCATCCACATCCATGTTTCCTCAATATATAATATTTATATCCTTCTACAATAGTTTATATCCAATTTTACCCTTTGGTGAGTTTTTAGTAAAAGATATGAAAGGAATCTTTTTTCGTTTTTCGTACGAGGTACTTTTTGACTTTTCCGACAAAAGTACGAGAAGAATTTTTTTTAACTTATACGACATGAATGGATTTTTAAAACATTATTTCCAAGAAGATTCCTTTACAAGTTTTCAATTATATTTTTAATCAACTTTTTTTAGTTTAAAATTGTATGACATGTTAAGAAAGGAAAAAAAATGTTTTTGAAGTAGAATGGACATTTTCTTCAAGAATGGAGTTCAAGAGTTTTATCAAAATTATTTTCCACCTAAGATAATATAGGGTTCTATTTTTATCCATAATATTACATGGATTTGATTATGTTGTGATGGAAATATTTTTATGAATTCCTTTATCTTATATGAATTTTTTTATGATGTCACGATGTTTATGATTTCCATTTTTATTACATTGCATATGCTATGATGTATGGTTTATGATTTTGTGGCACACATAAGAATGGTATCATTATGAGATGTGTGGGACCTATATCTCCCTCCAATGCATTGTGTAAAGATTTTATATCTCATGAGATAGAAATTGCTGGAATGGCAGGTTAAACCGGTTCAGTGAAACAGGACTGGAACGAGGAGTGAACTCGGTTCAGAAATGGACATTATCCAGTAAGATAGTATTGGAAATGAGTCTTGATTAATAAGAAATGATTCTCTATGATTATGTGTGTATTCCACAAAGTTCCATGTTTTATTTTATGATTATTGGGATTACATTTCACTACTATGATTTATCCCATGTTATGAAATTATGATCTCTTTTGCAGGTTATGATTTCCAAAAGTTATGTTCTTATGTATATGAAGTGATTGATATTTCTTTTATTTACCCTTAATGAGCATTTGAGCTCACCCTTTTTTATGTTTTATTTCCCCCGGTCAGGAAGAAGGTTATTAAGTAGGATATGCCAAAATGGTCTCTAGATATGATGAAATAAATGGGAGGCAAATTAGATGCTTTATGAACCAGTTTTTTATGTTACGCAGTTTTTAAAGACTCTATACCTATATGGTCCTTTCCAGGTTTTTTTATATGTTGTTATAAGTGTGCTTCAATTCTGAAGTAATAACAATGTATGTAATGTATGGTTCGTTATAGTTGGTATCAGAGGAAAGGTATAGTCAACCATTGGAAATTAGGATGTGGAAGCCTTAGTAAGAACCCTAAGGATAAGTCTAAGCATAGAACACAATCTTAGTGTTTTAGAAATGGCCACGAATAACCTAGGATAAGACCTTAAGTGTGAAATTTTTTTCATGATTACGTGGTTTTCCTATTATAAGTAGTGTTGCTCACACTATTCTTCTTGGTTTTAGTCAATGGCTAGAACCCGAAGGAAACGTGTTAATGCGGAATGCAACGGGCAATGCAATGACAGTCCCCATGAGCAACCAAAAGTTATGGGAGCTGGAATGTAAAATATTGTAACCATTCTCACACAAATTTCTCAAGCTATGAATAATGTAGGACTTCCAAACGACCAAAGGAAGGAGTAAAATTCTTTTGAATCCTTCATGAGGCAGCGTCCACCTTCATTCAGCGGGTCTACTAATCCATTAGTTGCTGAACAATGGATTAGTACTACTAAAAAGATATTTTCAGTTCTTCAATGTTCTGAACATGATAAATTTATCCTAGCAGTGTATCGTTTGGAAGGAGATGCTGATCAATGGTGGAATATTTTTAATAATATGAGGCAAAGGGATGAAATTGAATCCATGGAATGGGACGAGTTCAAGAACTTATTTTTCAATAAGTACTTCCCCGGTATTCTCCGAGAAAATATGGAGAAAGATTTTCTTGAACTGAATCAAAAGGATGATGAATTTGTTGCTATCTATGACGAAAATTTTACAAGACTTTCAAGGTATGCTTCTGGTATTATTATCCAACCTGAGAGTAAGATCAATCGATTATTTAGTGGCTTAAAACCAAGTCTTCAAAGGGAGTTATCCATAAGGGGCTTCAATAGCTATGATGAAATCGTTCGATGTGCTCTCAAAGTTGAGATGGAGATTGGAGTAACCCATCAGTCATATGGGTTTGATAAGAAGACAAAAATGGAATTCAAAGGAAAATCTAAAGAGCACACTAAAAAGAAGATGAGATTTCACTTATGCTCAAAGTGTAGAAAGAAACGTGGAGGCAGTTGCCTTAAAGGGACAGGTAAATTTTTAAAATGAGGAAAGGAAGGTCATCGGGAATTTGAATGCTGCAATGATGGGAAGAAGATGTCTAATGATGAAAACAAAGGAAGGGATACACAGAATGAACCTACTACACTTCAATTATTCAATTGAAAGGAGATGGGGCATTATGCCAATCAATTCCCAAATCCAAGGGTTGATGATGATGGTCAACGTCAATAAACTCTTAAGGCTAAAGACAAAGGAAAGTCACATGCAATTTCTATCAGCGATGTGGAGTACGATAACGATGTGGTGAAAGGTACACTTACCATACACTCTAAAATAGCAAATGTTTTATTTGATTCTGGATCCACCCACTCTTTTATTTCTGAAGAATTTTCTAAGAGTATCACTGTATTAAATCAACAATTAGATGTTAAGTTAGCTGTGACAACCCCTAATGGCACAACAGTCGCATCAAAAGTTTATAATTCTTCCCCGATTGATGTTTGTGGGAAAGTGCTTCCTGCAAATCTTGTGGTCCTTCCTATAGTGGAATTTGATGTGATTCTTGGCATGGATTAGCTTTCTTTATATGGAGCTCATATCAATTTCCAGAGAAGGGAAGTCACATTTCATATTCTAGATCAATCTATGATCGTCTATTGATGCAAGGATGAACATAACCTTCCAGTGGAATTTATTCCATCTTATGGGTCTTAATTCCACTAAATGATGGTTATTTATCTCAAATGGCTAGAGAGAAACTCATGATTAAGAATATGCCCATTGTACGGAAGTTTGATGATGCCTTTCCAGAGGAATTGTCGGGTCTTCCACCAAATCGTGAAGTTTAGTTTTCAATAGAACTCATACTGGGTGCTTTGCCTATTTCAAAGACACCTTATAGAATGGCCCCAATTGAGTTGCAGGAATTGAAGAAGAAACTCCAAGATAATCTTGAAAAGGGATTCATACGCCCTAGTGTGTCACCTTGGGGAGCACCTGTACTATTTGTTAGGAAGAAAGATGGATCAATGAGACTCTGCATTGATTATCGAGAACTTATCAAGATCACTATCAAGAACAAATATCCTCTCCCACGCATTGATGACTTATTTGACCGACTACGCGGAGCTCAATACTTTTACAAGATTGATCTTTGTCCATGGTATCATCAATTAAGTTTCAAAAGGGAGGATATACAAAATACAGCTTTCCGTAAAAGGTATGGACACTATAAATTTATAGTGATGCCATTTGGTCTTACTAATTCCCCTCCTATCTTAACGGATATGATGAATAGAGTCTTTAGAGACTATCTTGATCAGTTTGTGGTAGTCTTTATAGATGATATTCTTGTATATTCAAAGATCAAGGAAGAACATGAAGATTACTTGAGAATTATATTGAAGACCCTGAGAAAGGAGAAGCTTTATGCCAAATTTACAAAGTGTGAATTTTGGCTTCAAAACGTTTCATTTTTTGGTCACATAATCTCAAAATAGAGGATATCTATGGATCTAGCAAAAACAGAGGTTATTGAAAGATGATCAAGACCAACAACAGTAACTGAGATCTGATGTTTTCTTGGTTTGGCTGGATATTATCGACGTTTTGTGAATGATTTTTCACGATTATCTAATCCACTCACCAGATTGACTTGGAAAGGATTTATGTTTGTTTGTATGGAGGAATGTGAAGAGAATTTCAAGGAGTTGAAGAGAAGGTTATCCAGTGCACCTATGCTCACACTGCCTTGTAGTGGAGAAAGGTTTGTGATCTACAGTGATGCACCCCAGAAGGGATTGGGGTGTGTTCTTATGCAAAATGATATGGTGATAGCTTATGCCTCACAACAGTTGAAAATCCATTAGCAAAATTACCCAAATCATGATTTGGAGTTATCTGCGGTAATCGTTGCATTAAATATTTGGAGTCATTATATTTATGGAGAAAGGTGTGACATTTATACAAATGATAAAAGTTTAAAGTATATTTTCACACAAAAGGAGCGGAATATGCACCAAAGAAGATGGTTGGAGCTGATTAAGGATTACGACTGCTCAATCCATTACCACCCTGGGAAAGAAAACAAGGTGGAAGATGCATTAAGTCGACAAGACCATGCCAGTTTATCTATGATGAGGATCACAAAAGATCCAATATTTATGGATTTACAAAGGATGGATCTTGGAATTATAATGGAAGGGGAAAATATTATCTTTCTCAAATGAATGTTCAACCATCTATACATGTGAAGATTAAATAGGAACAAAAATAATATGTCGAGTTACAAAAGAAGGTGACAAATGTTCCTGAATTGAACCTTGATTGTGATGGGATAATAAAGTTCAGGAATTGGGTTTGTGTTCCTCCCATCCCCGAATTAAAGGAGCTGCTGGATGAGGCTCATAGTTCTTCGTTCTCTATTCATCCTGGAAGCATGAAGATGTATAAGGACCTGAAAAAGTACTTCTGGTGGGATGGCATGAAAAGAGATGTTGCTGAATATGTCTCTCGATGCTTGGTTTTTCAGCAAGTTAAAGCTGAGAGACAGAGGTCTAAGGGAATGTTACAACCATTACCCATACCTGAATGGAAATGGGAAAACATCACTATGGACTTTGTCACTGGACTTCCTAAAACATCCAAAGGCAATAATTCTATCTGGTTCATAGTTGATCATCTTACAAAGTCTGCACCCTTCATTGCTATTAGAGAGGATTTCTCTCTGAATCAGCTTTCCAGGATATATGTAAAGGAAGTGGTAAGATTGCATGGAGTACCACTTTCTATTATATCTCATCGGGATCTGAGGTTTACCTCAATGTTCTGGGAAAGTCTTCAGCATACTCTGGATACAGAGTTGAGTTTCAGCACTGCATATCATCCTCAGACAGACGGTCAGTCTGAGAGAACAATTCAAACTCTAGAAGATATGTTGAGAGCTTTCTCTATGGATTTCAAAGGTGGTTGGGATCAAAACCTACCTTTGGTGGAATTTTCATATAATAATAGCTTTCACTCCAGTATTCTGATGTCTTCTTATGAAGCTCTCTATGGAAAGAAATGCAGGACTCCAACTTGCTTGGATGAAGTTGGGGAAAGAAAGCTATTAGGACATGATATTGTTGATGAGATGGAAGAAAAGGTCTGATCTATTCAACAACACATAAGAGCAGCTCAGAGTCGACATAAAAGTTATGCCGACAACCGAAGAAAAGACATAGAGTTTGAGGTGGTTGATAAAGTGTTCTTACGAATATCTCCCTGGAAGAGGGTCATGAGATTTGGAAAGAAGGGGAAGTTGAGCCCTAGATATATCAGTCCTTTCGAAATAATGGATCATGTTGGAATGGTATCTTACCGATTGGCACTTCCACCAAATCACTCTCAAGTTCACAATTTGTTCCATGTATCTCTCCTGAGAAAGTACATACCTGATCCTTCCCATGTACTCAGCTCAGAAGTTGTACCGCTAGAGCAAGATCTTTCTTATGGAGAATAGCCGATAGAGATTCTGGATCGTAGCGAAAAAGTCCTACGAAACAAGACCAATCGCTTGGTGAATTTTTATGGAGGAACCACCAATTAGAAGAACATACATGAGAGCATGAGGATATTATGAGGGATATTTATCCTCATCTGTTTGTTACATAGTGACGAATTTTGAGGGCGAAATTCATTTTAAGGGCGGTAGAATGTAACACCCGAGACTTCTATGAATAATATTTTGTTTTTATATTTTATAAATCATCAAAGTAATCACTCACTACACACAACACTTTCTTGGTTTTCTTTACATGGAATCACGACCTTCCTCGATAGCTTGCATTGTACGCAATACTGAGTTTCACTAAACAACGATATGCTATTAAAATATTAATAAAACTAGGCGTTATGAATAGTAATAACCACTTTTTGAAATTTTGTAAATTTTATTTTTCAAAATGTACTTCATATTTGGATTCGGAATATCGAAATTAGCTTAGGGTGAAATTTTGGTACTTTTCGGATAACTTTCATATTCTGATGAATAGTGAAAATTACTAAATTTTAATTAAAAACCAATTTTTTAATCGAAATAATTAAGAGTGATAAATTATTAATTTGAGTGGTTTTAAAGTTTATTTAGAATATATTTTTACAATTTAATACAATTTTGGTCATTGAATGTAATTTCACATTTAAACCAAACATAAACAAATGTCAATATTTTGATAGTTGTTATCTCTTAAAAGCATGCTATTTGTTTTGACGACGAGAATTAATTTTTTAAATTAATTAATGAAACCGATTTGTTTTTAATTTGGAAAAATAGACATCATTTTTTAATTCATAATATCAAATATAGCTTAGGCCTAAGTTTTGTATTTTTCTGGAAACTTTCATTTTTTGATGAATAGTGAAACCACTAAGTGGAAGTTAAAAAACTAAATTTTTCATAAAACTTAATTTTACCGCTTCTGTGAGTAGAATTTCGAAAATCTGAGAGACACGGTTAATATCAAGGACTAAAATGTGGTTCAATGAGATGAAAATAATTTTTTGTGAATAGTAACCTTTTACTTTTTTTACCACGGTTAAAAGTAAATAGGTTAATTAAAGGTAAAAATGATATTATTATTACCCTATCACATATCCTAATTCTATTTGATAAGGGTAATTCGACCAAAAACAACCTTAGGAATAAAATATGACCATTTAGGCCCACAAAGATTAGATTAGGACATTTATTATTAATTTATTTAAAGAAGGGTTAAAATAGTTAAAATCAATGTTTAATAATTAATGAATTTTTAATATAGGGTTATACATAAGATAAATTTGACTATAAATATTCCTTATAAATCTAAAAATATTTCCTACATAATGGTATTTTATTTGTAATTTTTAGACATTAAATAATTTAATTTATATATGACACAAAGATGATGCAGTAATTATCTTATTAATGAAATATTGACATAATTGATGTTATAAATACCGAAATAAATGTAATTTGAGACTTTTTATTAATTAAAATAATTTTATAGGTTCATATGACATGTTAGTATTGATTTAATTAACTTGTTTTGGAACTAATCATTCTATTATGATTTTCACAAAAATCAATTACTAAATAGTTTCAAAATTGACATAAAATTGTTTTTAAAAATATATTATATTATTAATTGTTAGTTTATTCCTAAAAATCTAAGGTTCGGTCAAATGACTTATATAAGGTTATATATATTAATAGTAGACAAATTTGTGTTCGTTTGGCTTGTTATAGTAAGTTTATTAACCTTATAGTGTAAGAACACGAAAAGACACGGTAAAAGTAAAATTATCTAACTTAAAGTTAAATATAAATGATAAGGTTACAATAGGAACCTAAACTTGTCTAAATTCTACTGGATGAGATTATTGCGACCAATCCCTACCTTATCTTTGAAATAAATCAATTTGGAGCTATTTAAAACCGAATTTTGCTTTATAATAAAATAATATTTTTAGTTTTTCCAAAGGAGCCCCTCTCCTCCCTTATAAAAGGGCACCTCCTCCCCCTCTTCCTCACACCACATTGAGCCTTCAAGCTTGGCCAAACCCAGCCACGTTCTCCTCTCCACTTCCCTAGAGACATCCTAGAGGTCCTGGTCTTCTTCAAAGACAAATTTTATTGCCCTAAAATGAGGTCTCAAAGAAGCGCTTCAAAGAAGAGGTACTGTCTGTTACCGATTATTTCAACTTTATTTCTTCTTCCACTTCTTCTTCTTTAGTTGTTTCATTATGAAGTAATAACATCAGTATCACTCATATACTGATATGTTATTATAAGTATGAAACAACCCTATTTCACCATCTATCCATCCTACGGAAAACGAAATCACCGCACGTGCGTACGTACGGAATTCCATCTCCACGCCCTGGTGTAATCTATTTTCCACCACCACCTTACTTGGATGGGAATAATGGTGTAAATAATTACTATATATGATTATTCTAAAGTGATATTGATTTTTAAATAGTATACATACACTCCAATACAATTCCACGATCATGGGAACGATATCATCGCTCGTGTGTACGTACGGAATACCGTCTCCACGATGTGATGCGACTCGTTATACATTATCTTAATTGCATAATGATTATATAAATGAATTTAATTAATTAATATGATATATATTACACTAATACCATTCTGGAAATGTGGTATCTATAACCTAAAAATAATAATAATAATTTATTCGAAAAAACACGCAAATAAGAAGTAGTAATGAAATATTACTAATAAGAATCTAATAATATGACTATATATGATATCATAAAAATACGTATGATTCTGGAATAAGTCAATATCATTATTTAAATAATTATATAGGAGGTTCGGACACTTATGAAGCAAATCGGGCCTAAGTTAAAGGAAAATATCACAGTCTCATTTTTATCCGAGATTGTTTATACTTTGGTATTTATTGGGGTGTATTTTATCATCCACATCCATGTTTCCTCAATATGTAATAATTATATCCTTCTACAATAGTTTATATCCAAATTTAACCTTCGGTGAGTTTTTAGTAAAAGATATGAAAGGAATCTTTTGTCATTTTTCATACGAGGTACTTTTTTACTTTTCTGACAAAAGTATGAGAAGAATGTTTTTTTTAACTTATACGGATTGAATGGACTTTTAAAACATTATTTCCGAGAAGATTACTTTAAAAGTTTTCATGTTTATTTTTAATCAAATTCTTTTAGTTTAAAATTGTATGACATGTTAAGAAAGGAAAAAATGTTTTTGCAGTAGATAGGATATTTTCCTCAAGAATGGAGTTCAAGAGTTTTATCAAAATTATTTTCCATCTAAGATAATATAGGGTTCTGTTTCTATCCCTATTATTACATGGATTTTATTATGTTGTGATGGAAATATTTTTATGAATTCCTTTATCTTATATGAATTGTTTTATGATGTCACAATGTTTAAGATTCCCATTTTTATTACATGGGTTATGCTATGATGTATGGTTTATGATTTTGTGTCACACATAAGAATGGTATCAATATGAGATGGGTGGGACCTATATCTCCATCCAATGCATTGGGTAAAGATTTTATATCTCATGAGATAGACATGGCTGGAACGGAAGGTTAAACGGATTCAGTGAAACAGGACTGAAACGAGGAGTGAACTCGATTCAAAAATGGACTTTGTCCACTAAGATAGTCTTGGCAACGAGTCTTCACTAATAAGAAATGATTCTCTGTGATTATGTTTGTATGCCACAAAGTTTCGTGTTTTAAGTTATGATTATTGGGATTACATTTCACTACTATGATTTATCCCCTGTTATGAAATTATGAACTCTTTTTCTGGTTAAGATTTCCAAAAGTTATGTTCTTATGTATATGAGGTGATTGATATTTCTTTTGTTTACCCTTATTGAGCATTTGAGCTCACCATTTTGTATGTTTTATTTCCCCAGGTCAGGAAGAAGGTTATTAAGTAGGATATGCCAAAAGGGTCTCTATATATGATGAAATAAATGGGAGGCAAAGTAGATGCTTTATGAACCAGTTGTTTATGTTTCCCTGTTTCTAATGACTCTATACCTATACGGTATTTTCCTGGTTTTGTTATATGTTGTAATAAGTGTGCTTTAATTCTGAATTAATAACAATGTATGTAAAGTATGGGTCTTTATAATAAGTCTCTAAATATCTCATATAGTTGAGAATAAAGATGTATTTAGTTCTATAAATATTTATTTCCCACACCAATTGAGTTTGACATGGGAGATGTGGGGCTTTAACTCATTTTAGAAGAATGATTAAATTTAAGACACAAGATGGTTTGAAAATAAAATCATGTATCTTAAATAGCACTCTGTATAGATCTTGTTCATATAAAATACAATAGAAGGGAAATAAAATTTTGTGTTTGTAGATGGTCCCATGATTGGTGATCCAGGAATCTATACGAATCTCAAATATATGAGAATCAAGCCACATGTTTTTCTTGGGACATGGTCCCTATGCAGATCTGACCCAGACACAGGGAAGAGAGAGACTAACGTTCCACTAAAGAGTATAAATGATGTCCATGATCCATGATTATGGAAGCTCCTAACATCAAGTAGAGAATACATTACTTGTTCAGTTTAATGTCATATAATGGGGAAAAATGGTGTCATGTAGTTTTACATCGTGTGATAAGGAAAAAGGTGGTATGAATTTTAACATCATGTAACAAGGATGATTATGGTTGTCATGCAGTTTAATGTATTTCAACTAGAACTTTGTACTGTCCATTTTTATGTCTTGGAGATTTCATCCATGGCATCATTGGCATCTGGAGGACCAATATAAATTATCCTTGAAGAAATGAACGGAGGTAAAGTTTCATGTTAAAAGTTTTTGGTATTCTGTTATGATAGAATTATAAATGATGCAAAGTATGAAATATTTTCTCTTCTAATCATTACAGCTCATTAAACCATTTCTGAGACCTCTCATATGTAGACAACTGATAACATATTGCAATTCTGGGTGATGGAAATTTTTTTCAATTGGAAAAACTTCTTCTGTTCCATATACAAATGAATAAGATGTTTCCTAGGTGGCAGTACGAGTAGTAGTCCAATAAGCACATGAAGAATGAAAAAGTTTATCAGGACAATATTTATTATCTTTATCCACATTTTCTATATTATATTTGATATGGTTTTGTTGCAATCCCCAATCTCTCCATTGGCCACTGAATGATAGTGATATGAATGGTTGGACATGATATTTTGATCCTAAGATAAATTCATCACCTCAATCGAATAGAAATTGGTTCCATTGTCCGTCAATATAGAATTAGGGAAACCAAATCTTTTTTTGATGTTAACGATGCTTTTCGTTTCGACTTCTTTGAGAGGTATTTCCTCATCCCATTTGGAGAAGAAGTCAGTAGCAGTAAAGACATACATGAACTTCTTTTCTATAGATATAGGATAAGGTCTTACGATATCCATTCCCCATGTGGAAAATGGACAAGAGTATTTAGCTGTATCTAGAAAATCTGGGTGTTGATGAATGAAGTTTTCATGAACTTGGAAGGGATGACATTTCATAGAGAAATATGTGAAATCCTGCATCATTGATGGCCAAAAGTATCCAAGACATCAGATTTGATCAGAAATCCTTTGCTCAGACTGGTGAGCACCAAAATCTCTTGAATATATTTCTTTTATGATAGTTGTAGTTTCTTCTCCATTAATACATTTGAAGAGGATTCCATCAACGCCTCATTTGTAGAGGATTTTCTGGTGATCTAGGTTATCATAAAAAATAAAATTGGCCCCTCATCATGAGATATATTGTTTTTTCATCCCTATCTGGTGAAGCACTCCATTTTGAAGATATTCCATGATGGGTGTTCTCCATCCCATGATATGACCATATGGCTGAGAAATAGGGATAATTTCATTAAATTCCTCTATTCTGGTTTGAAAAAAAAGTAAGACCACGTGACGATGGGCTATGCTGATGACTCTCTCATCCCAATTTGGATCTTCCAAGGCTATAACTGCATTAGCTATTGTAACAGCTTCGACATTTTGTGATCGTGGGACATATGACAATGTTGGATCTAAAGGAAATTCTGTCATTATCCCTCTAATGTAATCACATAGTGGGATTGAATATTATTTTCTAATAGAATATTCCCCATTGATTTGTTTGATTATCAATTCTGAATCACCTTTCAATTTCAAGTGATTCACAGGTACTTGAAGTGCCAATTCCAAGCATACAAAGAAAGTTTTATATGATACCACATTGTTGGTTTTGCCTTCAGATAACAAGAAGGAATAAGGAAATAATGCCTTTTCTAGTGAGACATGGTCAATTCCTAACCCAACTTTGCTATGTTTAGGGTTTTCCATTCTCTTCCATGTTGGACTTCTAGAGGACCATCAAAGTACATCTCCCATGATTGAGAATTACACTAAATAGAGAAGACCTCTTTATCTGGAAGTTCAGTGTTTAATGATGTATCTTTCGTAGATGGATGTTCAACAAGGAAGTCAGCTATATCATGGCCTTTTATTGGCTTTGAGGAAAAAACATGATATCAAACTGTTGCAAAATAACTTCCCACCATGCAAGACTCCCTGTATGCATAGGACGAATGAGGATAAATTTGATTGGGCTATTGAAAAATATCAATTGGACCTCATGATGTTGAAGGTAGTGTCTTAATTTCTGAACTACAATGATTAATGCCAAACAACAGTTTTCAATACTTGAATACTAATTTTTTTCATTAATCATAGTTCGATTGGGATAGTAAATATTGTTTTCATTCCCAGGATTATTCTTTTAGGCCCGGAAGGAACCCAGTGATCGCTCTAAAGCTATCACATAGAGAATAGGTGGTCTTCCTTAAATAGGTGGAATTAATATTAGTGTAATAAATAGATATTTTTTAGTGTATCAAATTCTTCTTGGTAGTTTGGATTCCATTGATAGGTGACTCCCTTTATCAATAATCTAGTGAAGGACAAACAGTTTCATGCCAATTTGGCGATAAAGCGCCAAATATTGGAAAAGTGTCTTTAGAGTCCCCTTAATTATTTCAAATTTCGAGGAGGTGACATATCAATTCTTTATTTTGTTTTCTAGGACACAACTATGATACCATGATGACGTACAACAAAGCCAGGGAACCTTCCTAAGGTATCCCCGAAAGAAAATTTCAAGGGGTTCATCGTCAAACTATGTTTTTCAAAGCTTATTGAATTTGATCTAGAGATCATTCCATGTGATTGGAATGATGTATGGATTTTGACAATAAATCATCCACATAACATTCAATAAATTTTAATAAGAAGGTTTTGAAGATACGATGCATGGAACGTTGGTATGTTGCACCTGTATTCTTTATACCAAAAGAAATTGATCGATTGAAAAACAAACCTTGAGAAGCTCTAAAGGCGGTAGATTATTCATTATCTAGGGACATACAAATTTTATTACACCTATAGTATCCATCCATAAAGGAAAGAGATTCACAACCAACATTTTCATCAATTAAAAGCTCTGTAATCTAAACTGGAAAATCATATTTAAGACAATGACTGTTAAGATCCCTGAAATCAATGGAAAATATTATTTTCCCATTATTCTTTTTCACTACGACAATTTTGTCCAACAATTTGGTATATTGAACCTCCCTGAAAAAGTTAACCTTTATAATCTTATCAATTTCAGCTTCAATTTTAGAGGCATGAGTTGGGTGTGTTCTTCTTACTGTGTGCTTGAATCCTCATTTTTCTTCTAGAAACCCCAAATGGTTAGTGGATACATCGGGGTTAAGACATGGAATTTTTATATACTTACAAGAAAATATATCTCGATGTTTCTTTAGAAAGGATGTATACACCTATTTCTCTTTAGAGGTCATGGCCACACTAATTTGAGTGGGGAGTGAGTCTTTTCCTATACCCAAATTTAATTCTCTGAGATCATCCACAATGGTAGAGACACCTTCCTCAAATGCTGGAGGAGCATCCCTGAGATCTCCCTATTCTTCTTCATTACGTGTTACCTCTTGTGTTTCTACTTGAAAAGTAGATGATGAGGGAAAACTTCCAAATTTAGGGGAGGAGTCGGTATATGAACATCCTGAAGAAGAGGTCACCATATCTGAGCCTACTGATGATGAAGGGTCTTCCTGTGGTAATAAAGAGTAGTTAATGGATTGGGAATCAACTTCTTTGTCATCTCCAGGCATTGTTTCAAATTTTTCTACTGTGATTGAAAAATAATAGGCTTTAAGTAGTTCAAAAAATGATATGAAGACATCTCCATCTAGGATTCCATCACATTTTGGTGAATCAACAATTTCTCCCATGCTATCAGTATCTTTTGCCGCAATTGACATTATGAATGTTTTGTATGAGTGATTGGATTTAGATTTTACCTTTCAATTTGATTTTTAGGTAGCACATAACCTGTACTCATTTTTATGAATGGGTTTTCTTGGATCTTTTCTAGTCTATTTGGAGCACTAACTCTAGTTATCTCCTTTTTCATGGGCCTCGTTCCGTTTGTGTGATAAAACTTTGCCTCAATGTATTGAAATTCAAATGTTTTGAAAGGATCCTTGTCACCAAATAATATCCTGATTTTACCATTATAGAAGTACTTATGACATTGCTGGTATGAGAAAGGTATGGCCGCATGTTGATGCATCCAAGGCCTTCCAAGCAGAATGTTGATGGTTGTGTCCTAATGAACAACCATGAAATCTAAATTAGACACAAGTTCTCTAAATTGAGTTCTAAGTATAATATCACCCAGAGGTTCTTTCTCATTATTTTCATATCCTTCCAACATTAAAGTGAAAGGAGATAAGTCAGATTCAGTCAGGACCAATCGAAAAAGTGTATGAATAGGATTGAGGTTGACTCTAGATCCATTATCAATAAAGGATTTTCGGATTTCTATGTCGTTGACCATTATAGATAAATACCAGGGTCTGATATGTCCATGTACAACATCATCTTCATCTTCATCTGTATATGATATGACTTCATAACATTCTACTGGACCATTCTCTATATGGTAAACCTCATCAACAACAAATTCGGTTTCAAACTCACAAGGACTTGACAAAGCCACAATAAGTGCTTCTCGAAGATATTTTGACTAATTCAAGGCATCCAAAATTGATAACTTTTCTGGTACATGGGCCAGTTATTTCAAAACCTAAAACTTTTTATCCAGAGGTCTGCATTCCCCAGCAAGGAAATTTGGTTTTGCAGGTGTCTTGGATGTTGTTGCTTCTGATGTAGATGTACCCTACGTTAGAGAAGAACCTGGAAATACTCCTGGCTTTGGTAGATTATACTGACTACGAATATATACTTGTTAAGAGAAATATAGAGTGAATTCTAATCAATCCTCCAAAATAATCATGTCAGAACTGAACATATCCTGAATTGAAGAAACTCCTTGTTTTTCTTCAAACCCCTGAAGGGATCTTCCATATGTATTTGCATTATATATGGTTTGAGTAGGGGTAGAGTTAAAATGGTGGTTTCTAGAATTCACATATCTTCCCATGTATCCTCGACTATGTCCTCTTTATTTAGTTCCAAATTTAGGTACAAGGAGCTCCAGCTCGTTATAATTAGAAGCACTATTGGCATAAGGATTTGTTAAGTGGATAATGTTGATAGAACCAAATATCAATTCTTTATCTGATGAAGATTCTTCCAAACATGTTAGTTCTAGTTGTGCCTTTTTTTGGGATGGTACCTGTGATTTTGAAATAGATGTCATGAAATCTTCCATGGTCAAGGACAACATTTTCCTTGACAGAATCTCAACTTCTTCTGACTGATATTTATCCTTATCATCGTTTCACTTCATTTAGTATTGAAATTTTGATGCAAGTGGTTTTACTGTGGCATGAGTGGTAGAAGAAACAATCATTAGTTTAAACTTTGTTCGTAAAATCTCATGAGTTCATTGGATTGTTTTCCTGATCATCCAATAATCATAGTTCTACACATTTTTACTTTTTTAAATCCTTATATTCTCATTCTTCTTCTGGATCATTAGTAGTATCACATGATACATGAGCTGACAAACTATTCAGGTTCACTTTTCTAGAGTCATCCATTTATTGTAGGTGGTCCTTGAAAAGAAAACAATCCTTAATGGAATTCCTTAACATCTGGTAAAAGGGAAAATAATTCTGAAGATTTTCATCTATTTATTTATTTGGTTTCTTCAACCTCAGAAATTTAAAAAAATTATTTTCCATATCTTAGATAAAGTAACCTAGAATTGTTTCATTCTGGAATGAGGAGGTCGTTGCTGATGATTCTCATTAGGCGGAGCCCTTCGATATGATGAAGGTTTTGAAGTGGATGTGGGTATGTGTGCTTTCTTGAGTGTAACAGTAGGATCCTTTTCTTTCCCTGTTCTCATTCCCATAGTTGGTAGAATTACATGATTTTTAGCCTTAGTTTCTATAATATAATCCTATATCTTTTGAGAAATTCAAGTAAGGTCTCGAAACCTTCCTATATATTTTACAAGGATCAGTGGTCTATGTAACTCATCATGTAGATTTTCCACAAAACTTGGCCGAAACGCTTCTTAGGGGAGTTCCCGATATAAGGAATATGTTAATTCTTTCCATTATACAATGAAATAAGAAACTCTTTCATTACCCCTTTGTTTAAAATTAGTAAGATCAAACAATGTCATCTTCTGAATTGGAGATGGAACTTTTGGTGGAGATCTTCCCATCCAGATATTGATCGAGATTGTAAAATTGCATACCAAAAATATTTGTGTCCCAGTAATGACAACACAAAACACCTATGCTTTACTATTTTTTTTTGAGGAGTTCCCATCATAGGATAACAATGAGAAAAAAAATGTTCTATGTGTTGTTCGAGATGTCATGAACCATTAAGGATTGTAAATTTGGTATTCACAAAATTTGTTGGGGGAGGAATCAGATCCAGCCATTCAGGGTGAGGTTACTTTTCTGGAAAAACTAGCGCACGTCATTCCTCCACAGATTCTAATCGAGTCGTTAATGCCTCAGTTGTGTTCATAATCATTTGTTTAAAATACGGATGAGCTGGAACCTATGCAGGTACATCAATTTGAGGTTGATATGGAGAAACAACTAGCAAAACCACAGGTGCAGGTTCTTGTATTTTACTTGGATAACCCACATGAACAATCTTGTAAAGATATGTTTGATCCTACCTTGGTTGTGTACCTAATTGAGGGAATTTATTATCCGTATATGAAATTACTAAAAATCCTCTTTGCTGAGGAGTTCTTATAGGATGTTCATGTTGAGGACCTTCCTCGTGAGTACATTTAGTAGAAATGCTGCTTTGAAATAACACTGTATTGAGTCTTCTCAAATCCTTCATCTCATATTCTTGCTGTGCAAATCTCTCTTTAAGAAAAATATATTGACCTTATCCAATGGAAAAGTGATATGAAATATGACTTTTACCTTTCCCCTTGGTAGATGCCTTTCGGAGGGGGGATGTTGGTTATTTGAAGGCATACCTAGATTCTGGGTAAGCCTCTCATTTCAGGTATGTACACCTTCTTCATTTTCCTCAGTGTGAAACATATTATGGATAAGAACTTCATCTTCAAATTCCCCTGAACTAGAATCAATTTCTTGAAGATCTTATGAAATAGTGTTAATAACATTTGCTGATACATAATGTATTGATGGAATTTTGTCAGTATCTTTGTGAGATCATCTCCTGTTGTATCTTCCATGATATTTTGTTCCCTTTTATGATGAATTCCTAGGAACTGTTTGGCGGATAGTAACATGAAGGGAATCCTCAGATAGTTCAATTGTGTTCTCTCTTTGTGGATTCTCCCATAATCGAGAGAAAACCAACTTCCATTGTGGAGGGGATTTTATATTTGAAAAACCCCCCATCCATACATGATGTGGTTGTTCCTGTTCTTCTTTTTCAAATATTTGAACATTGTTTAATGAATTTTAAGGATGAATTAAATGAACCACCAAACCTTCACGATAGGGTGGTTCTTGAACTATTATGGCTGAGATTCATGTAGCTAATCTTTTGATTTTGTGAATTTTGGTTCAAACATTAGCTTAGTGCATTATCCGAAAATCACTGAAATCACATGTTTTAAAAGATCATTGTGTTATTTTAGACATTTGCTTTATCTGACGGCTAGCATCTTCTAAGCATGGCGTATAATCAAGATGGTCAGATGATTGATGTAAAAGTAACTCAACATATTTGTTTCTTTGGGCCTGACTCTATTGTGAGCTAGTTGAGTCCTGTTCTTGAGTATACATTAAATTACATACAAAATTTGTTGAATGTGGCCGATCGTGGGAAATATTATTGAATGAGACCACTTTTTGTAAACTTTTTTGATTCTGGAGTGTAGTGAAAAGAAATTCTCCATGTGAACCCCATCCTCAGATACGAACATGAGATGCGGTGTAAGAAATTAACTGGAATAGACACTTAAGAGCAATAAGGCATGCATACTAAAGGGTTATCTTCTATTTTCAGCCTTTGGATGCGGGAAAACTGAGACAGGTACCAAGTAAATTTGGATTTGAACCCTTCTATTACTTTTAAATTATTTTTCTATTCATCATATGGTAATACATGGCTTTTTAAATGATGAATAGTATTCCATAAGTTGAGTCGGATATCATGAATACAATCTTCTGACATTAATTATTGAATGATATACTGATAATTTGAAAATGGCCAGAATATGACTAGTATTTCTCCTTTAGACAATTTGTTTCTCATTTTTTACATTTCTTCATCATATTTTACTAGAGATTTTTTCATTTGGTCTGACCAAATTGGATGCTCTATATTATAAGATAAATAAACAAAGGGAGGTTTGGAGAATTCCTATTCCCTTAAGATGAATTTTGGTTGAAAAAATGTTTCCCCTGTAAATGACAAGTAATTAGACATGATTCGACTTGAGTTAGAAAGTGCCTTGAGATAAGAGGGCTTTCTCATCACTACATTGTCAATTATAAAATTATCTAGACAATGATAAATATTACTGTAGAGATAACTTTTTATGAAAATACCCTTGTGGGGAGGATTACCATGGTGGAAATCCTCTTTCTACATGGTATTCTGGCCACATGTAGGATTGCCAAGGATCTCATCCAGAGATACATTCTCTAAATTGACCAAATTTTCATGAAGCATGAATTCTTGAAGAAGTGTTTGATGGGGAACTTCGTAATTACTATTACTACTCCCATAATTTGGTAATTAGAGGGTAGGATATTGAGTTTCAATAGATAAATGTCTGAGGGCTTCAAGAACTCTAGCATTAAGGGGATCCAAATTGCAGCTTCACTTTGGTTTTCCAACAGTGCTTAGTGAGATTTCATCTTGAATGTTCTCTTATACTGAGTTGGGGCCACTTGATGGGAAAAACATTTTTCATGGGTAGGTGTATGTTCCTGCCTTGGAGTGGTCACTGGAATGGATGGTTTACCTAGAATTGGAAAAAGTTTATGTTCCATATCCTGCTATCCGTATAATATGGGAGAGTATGCCCCATGACCATCCTTTTCTAGAACATAGGTGTGTATCTACTCTGGAATGGCATAACGATGTGTCATCCAATGTGTGGGGACAAATTTATTTGTCGTTTTCCCTGGTATTAATGATGTAGTTATTGTAATAGCCTAGGATGCTTCTTGAATATGAGCTGTAATATGTGTTTTACCTTTCATCATTGATAAGATGTGTTTGGTGTATTCAGTGACTGGAATGAAAATATAAGTCCAATACGTATCTTGAGTATCTGTATGTGTCTGCTCCTTTCATCATTTTCCTATCAATGAGTATTGATAGTACTCATGCATGCGGGCTGAGAGTTGGGTCGTCCCCTGATTTGTCATTAGATATTTATGACAGATGTTTCTAGGTGCTTCCAAACGAGACTAATGGATGGTTTGATGAACACTGATAGGTGTATGTGCCTTCTGGCTATTTCCCGTAAAGTATGGTTGATGAACTTTCTTCAATATTTGTAGAAGAGACTGTTGGAAGAATTGGTGATTGTAAATAGCTGTATGTTCCTATTTACCAGTTGCTACCACATTGGATTGGCAGAATTCTTTAAATGCAGTTAGACGTTCCATCTGAATTGCTGATAACATGCAAGCAGGTGTATGTTCATGTTCACAACACTCCACTGGATTTATCTGGTGGGATTGGTGGGTTTTTTCAATACATGTAAGCTGGATAGAAAAATTACGATAGACGAGTGTATGTTCCTGATTTTTTTTGCCATAATGTTAGGTTCATGGACTTCCCCGGAGGGGGAGGAGCTAAAAACCTTCTTCTTATTGGTAGGAAGTTGTCCCTGCTGATTTGTCTTGCATACTTGGGTCTAAGAGACCTGGTACGAATGCCCATAGGTAACACCCCCATCATGTTGGGGGTTCACTACCATATGATTCTACTAGCGGCGATTGTTTACGGGAGTCCTCAGGAAGGACCCATACATCCTTGAATTAGGGTCCTGAGTTACATCATGATCCACCTCCCCATAGTATGAGAGGGACTATTTTTTTGCATTCCAAGGATAAATACCCAAAACAATTGAATACGGTGGTTGGCACCATCTGATTCTTGATCATCGTTTGTCATTGGCCGGACAATCAAGGATTTTTATTAACCTCGATGGCCTGTCCAGAAGCCTCAAATGTATTAATTGTACCATGAGGATGATACTCCTTTATTATCACGCTGGAGACCCATCATTGAAGATGTTGGGTGGGTGATGGAATCCTTACTGCAAAAGAGGATCCATCTTGAACAGTGGTCGGAAAATTCATAGATTGCATCTTGATGAATGTCATTTTGGACTAAATGGAATTATGATAAAAAAATTAAACAACAATAAACTCCATTAAAGAAACATCTTTTAGATGGATACATGTGTGATTGATTCCTTTTTTTACCTTCCTTTATCAATTGATATGGGCCTCACATGTGGGTAACATTGTTAACATGGTTTAGGATTCGCTTCAGGTTAACCATTTTTGTTTCATAGTTCATTCAAATGTGTTTTCTAGTTTAAATAATCACTACATCCAAGCTATTTCCATTGGATTTATTCATGGAACCAGAAACATCCAAAAGTTCTTTATCTAAGGGGAACCTTTTTTCCAAAGGTAGAAATTTTTGAACTTTACTATACTTAGGAACTTACATTGGTTGAGAGGATTGGAGGTCAGAATCAGCACACCCTTTTGGGTAGAAATTATTTTCTACTCCAGGACTCTCTTTATGAATTTAATATCCTTTAATGAATCCTTATTAATTCACCAATTATTACATAAGTTTCCCTTGTAATTTTCAATCACTTAATAACTTTTGTAAAATTTACAATCATCAGTATGTATTCATGGTTCGTAATTAATGGAAATATCCATATGTATTTTAGGTTCTCCATCAATGGTATCCTTTCATATACCATTGAAAGATCCTTTTAATAATTGTTATGATGATACTGGTTTTTAAGCCACTCCGTGGGGAAATATATAATTTATTATCATCCAGGGAGATGAATGTTTGTTTTGATCTTAGGATTGTGCCCATAAAATTTGCTATCTATGTATCCTTATGATAGGAATCTGTACCCATGTAGTTCAGTGCCACTTAATGGGATGCATCATTCCTTTTAAGGTCACGTGTTAAGGACCTACCCATAAATTTTAATTTCATATGGTAAGGAAATATAAGTGAAAGGTTATTAGTCAATGTTTATTGTGGGAGTTATGCTAAAAACATCCTAATGAACTTGGAAAGGATATGGGTTTCCAATTTATATTAGATCCTATTTGGAATATGGCCCAAGGAAAATAGTGTTAATTTAAAATATTGTTTATGAAACTCATGGAGGCCTCCTACGTATCCCATATGGATGGGAATCAAAGACAACATAGTTTGATAAGTCTCATTGGTGAGTATTGTCCTTTGAGAGAAAAGAGTTTGGGATTACTTCTTGAAAAGGTTGTCTTGATGATTTGGGGGTTTAATTTGGAGATTATACCAATGGAGGATGCCCAGATTAAGGGAATTAGGGTCGGATTCCTAAAGATGATATCCATTGAGATCAGTCCCTAGGAAGGATTCCTCTATATCCCGATTATGGTGGGAATCATAGTTCTCATAGTTCATTCAACATGAATGTTTGTGCACTTGTTGTAATCATCATGAATCTCTAGGCCCGCGTGAGTAATTTTCGGTGTGATAAATAAGAGGATGTGAAATATAACAATGAAACATAAACTCTTCCTCATTCACTAAAAGTAGTGGGTGCACCTACGTTGACCATGGTGGATGAGGGTGAGGTGATGACCACTCCCTATATTAACATTACATTGGAAAAATTCCCAATGAAAGGAGTAAGGGATGAAGGTTAGGGTCTTACACTGCGATGGATTCCCAAGAAATTGATCGTGGTAGGGGAGGGGGAATTTTCATTCACTTGAATGGAATAGCATGTGTGAACCTTACCTTCCCTACCAGAGATATGAGGTTTCATCTCTTTGAAAATGGATAGGTCGAGACCCAAACCATCCTCCATACTAGAAACATCCCAACATTGTTCATAGGAGAAAGGTCCATGTGACTATGGATATACAAACCCACAGACACTCCATGAATCCTAACCCCATGGTGAAACAAATGTGGAAAATATGTGGCTACAGATATAAAAATCCAAATAAGAGACACAATGATGTGTCTTTCCCAAAGGTTTGAATAGTCAGGATTTTTTGGTGGATGACTCAATAGAATCTCTTTAAAAAAAGGGATCCAATGAAGAAGAGGCCATGTCATGAATGTATTTGAGCATGGATTAATTCCTTGTAGACTGAGGAGAGGAAATGAATCATTGAGGGGCACCCAGGTAGGTAAGGGAGTGCAAGTATGGGCGCACAAGTAGACTTGGGCGATCTGATATTCACTGAAGTGACAAAAAACATGTATGATAATACATGGGTGAAATTTGGATCAAGCCTTCAAGTATATTCAAAGGTGATCCTAGATGTGGGGCCCTCATGGTCCTATTAATGGAATAGGTAGCGCACAAGTGTTTCTGATTTTGGGAGGTTTGGGGCTTTAGGCATGCAAGTGTTATGGATTTCAAACCCTAAAATGACTTATGTCTAATGATCCTCCATCAATTTCTCCACTGTAGTTGTTAAAGAACTACCTTGAATGTTTTGGGGGACTTGGGAGAAGCACCAGGGTGACCAATGTAAAAAATAAGCTTCAGGGAAATCCATCTGTCCAAATGAAGACCCAAGGGTCTATTTATAGGCAAATATTTGACCCTGGGCGAAATGACTTTGGGCACGCAAGTAGGTTACACGACAGATTGGGGCGTTCAAGTAGGTTGTGCACCGACGCCCTTTTGGTCTAACTAAGGAGACCCAAAACTCATGCCTTTTCAAATCTTAATTTTATTCATGTATTTTCCCCTTATCTTTCTAAGGCATTTCCCTTTTTCATTTTTTATACTCTTTGATGAAATGGAGTGTCAACGAATACTTATTTGTATTATATGAATTCTATACTTTGACAGGGATATGTGACCCTAATCAAAAGAAAAATCTTGGGGTATTCTTCCCATGGGTTTTTTGTTAGAATAGGCCATTTATACATATTATAACATATATATGTATTTCATTATAGATATTCATATTAGGTAAAATTAGTTCTTTTTGGTCAGTTTTCTCCCTAGAAACCCAGAAAGTGGAGGTTACCTGTTAATTTATTTACAACCCTCTATTTTATTTATTATTCATGGAACGATGTAGCTTATTTATTGTAAAGACTAGAAATTCATAGACACTATGGGTGGCAACCTAGTAATATTGTATCTCACACCCTACATGGGATTCCCTTTTCTCCTGAGTAGACATTATGGTTTTAGGTAATGATAAAGTGATACATAATGATTCCCATGTTTGAATTATTTATAGCATTAGGATGGGGTTGGGGCAGAGAAATAATCCTACGCTCGAGACAATTGCTGTCATTGTTTTTGGCCTTTTTTATTTTTTTATAGCATGCAGTATATGCTTGTATCCCATTATCTGCAAATATTCTCATTTTATATTGAATCATTAACATCATCATCATTGTATCTATTCTTTTTATTCAGTGTCTTCCAGTTATTGAATTCTCATGCATGGTATATAATTTGGTTTAAACTATTTCTATTGTTTATATTTTATTCTTCATAAATAATCATTACATTATTAACTATTGTGATCACTCTAATCGATTATTTAATTTTATCTTCAAGGAAACTCCAAATCCCCTAACTACTAGATGGTAGCCTCTGATGTTTTGGGAGATATAGTGGAGGTCAAGTGTCCCACCATCTTGGGAACTGTTTAGGGGAAACATGGGCGGGATGCCATAATAATGATACTATATTTCATTTTATTAATTTAACACACATGGATGAGACCTTATATGATGATGAATATACCTCTATGTGTGAATTCCCTGACTAGACTAGGGAGATGGAGGTCGAAAGCTCAAGATTTGAGGATACATGGGACATCATGGGTGTGGTCGGACCCAATATCTCAATCACATCCCAACTGAAGATGTATATGCCACTAATACCCATGGGAACACACTCATGAATTCCCAATAGAAACATATATGTTTCCTAGATTATGAAATAGTCATACTAGCTCGATCTTATTACAAGAATATCTAGTAGGGGTGTGATTATTAGATATTCCTTACTACGGGGGACATACGGTGAGACCAACAACATTGGTAGTTTTTTCTCCATGAACTACTTCAAATGAAATAGACCTTTCCACCTTGAATTCCTCGTTAATTTCTCCACATAAAATGGAGAAACCCAAACTTGGAATGTGCCGACCTCTGGAACAAAATAACAACATTATGAAGTAGTTGGAATTTTTTCTTGCCAATATGTCAATGATAGAAGCACCCGATGTTTCAAATGAACTCAAATAGTAATTCTTTAAATCACTCCATAGACCATATGAATTCGATAGATAATTTATTGAGGTAGTTGTTTGTTTATTGGATACCAATCCATCATAATTCCATGTCTCTATATCATTTATAGAAAAAGATCATAAATATGTTGTCTAGGGACACATTAGACCCCTATATGTTCTTGGAAAACTCAACATTGTTGAAAACAAATTGGCTATAATTTCAAATTGTTTTACAATTAACTGTATCCAGATTATAAATCATCTACATTTGGTCTATAGATAGGCGGATTTATCTCCTACAAGGAATACCATTTCTGAATACGATACGAGAAAGAAAATACCTTGTGTTAAGATCACTCTCAAAGCACAATTTGTAGATCTCGCATCCAATGATGAGTTCATCATTATCTAGAAAGACACTACATATAATGTACTTATCAAAATACCTTTTTTATATCCATAGGGTGCTACCATCATCATTTCATCAATTCTAGAAATTCCCAGTCGATGGGAAGGTTAGAATACTACGTGGTGATAGACCACACTTCAATTGACATGAATCTATAAATGCTGAGGAAGGTTTCTATAAAATTGATGAAACAAATGGTGGATGATGATATGTATTTTACTGCCTCCCATAGCATGGGGACCGCCCCTATGAATCTTTAGAGTATTAATGTTATTGATTATGTGCTACCCATAAACCAAATGGGGGTAGTATAGTAAGTCATATTGGTCTAGGATCATCCTATCTCCAATTATAGTGTAAATGAAATTAATATCCTCTGGAATATCTCTATAATGACTCTGGATGTGGGGGATAAAAATGAATCTTCCCATGGAGTCTCTCACCTGAATAATTATAGTGTTACCACCAAATTATTTATAATTACTGAAAATACCACTATAGGGTCAGAGGTGGAAGAGGGAGAGGATGACCCTATAAATGATCCTCCTAAATTTGAAAAAGGAATCTACACCACTATCCCTAAGATATGTCGGTAAATTTGGGAACATAAGAATACATAAGGACCAAAATTATTAGTACCTCCATTCCCCTTGAGGGGAATGATATTTCCATTTCATTTATATTGAAACATCAACACATGTTCTCATTGAATTATAGAAAATAAAAATTTGAACATAGGTGTGAAAAAACATATCTTGGCTTACCTGTTGACCATCGAGGTTTCAATTAGGTAGCCAGGAGGATTCTCCCCTCCCATGAAAATAAAAAAACATCATGTTGATAAATTTATTTGATCGATATTTATTGGGGATGTATAACACACAATATGGATCACCAAAATTGTCCATGTAAAGAAAAACAATATGAATACTAGACTATGAATCGATTTCTGAGACTACAATCACAACTACCTAAAGGACGACTTCCCATTGAAGATAAATGTCTCATAATCATTGAAAATTGGGGTTTTCAAGAACTATCTATTATAGATGGGTGTTTCTAGTTCAATTAAATAAATATTAACCCTGATAATGAAGAATGCACCTCCCTTAGAGCACCCCCATGGATAATTTAAAATCAGGTCATACCATTTTTATTAATGAATTCTATAACAAAATATCAATGTTCAAGGAATCATATACTTAAATCATTCCTATGATGACTATAAGAATGTTTTTTTTTGATGAAGCAGTGGTCATGTATTGATAGAAATTTGTTCACATCATTGATCTCCCTGAAATCATTAACAAGCTATGACATCACAATTTGAATATGAATCCACTAATGTTCACTTTTGAGGTGATGGCTAGGAAATGCCATTTAATTACGGCAATACACTATGGGATTGAGGATGTAGAAAAAAATAATAGTTCAGTCCTTGAGATTTCACATCTTGAAAATCAAAAAGAGTTTAGTGGCATCATAGGGTACCATTATTATACTTGTCGTTTCATAGATTACATGGGTACAAAAAAATTTCCATTCACCATGTTGATAATGAAGGGATCTGCCTGTTGATTGGGTGTTGATAAAAAAAATCCATTAGTGTCTTAAGCTGTATTTATTGCATCCACCTATCTTGATTCCACTAGTGGAAGGAAATATACTCATTTTTTATGTGGCCTACATGAAACAATCACATTGTTCTTGCATTGTATACAAAATTAATGTGGGGAATGAGAAAATTATTGACTATCTCAGTTGAATGAATATAGGTAATAAGGCATGATATTAAAATGATGAGAAGATGTACCTAACACTAATATTAATATTGAAAAATATGATTCATTTCGTACAGCACCACGAAGTTAGCATAGTCTCTTTTATTAACCCTCTCATGTAAATCCCTATCCATCCTATACTAACTAGATGTTTAGATATATAGGTTATTACATTATAATATTTTTTTCATCTAATTCATGTCATTGAAGTACATGAGATGGAAATTCCTTTCCTAGTTTCATTATGATAGATCTCGACCAAGAATATGCAACAGTGGACACTGAACATCCATAAATGGTTATTTTCTGTTCCCATGACACTTCCCGAACATGGGATATGTATTTTGATGTTCTATCACATAGTACATTAGAAAAAGGGCTAGAAAAAAAGCCATATCAGGTTTTTATATGGTTATTATTTTTTTCTCTAGACAATTAAAATTTTGCATACTCTTTTTCACGATCTAAATGCTACAAAAATAATGAGGATGAATACAAATCCCTCATTTATTTATAGGAACAAGACCTAAAACTATAGATATCCAACATGAAAATAAAATGCAACTCTTAGATTTTGATAAACCAAATCAACGATGAGTATGCCCTATAATAGAATGGATTGTCCCCTCTTATTACATATGAAATAGAAACGTTGGAAGAGTTACCTTCTGAGATAATTTTCATCATATTACAAAATTAAAATATTTATGTGCCGATGCACAGGAAAATGAAGTCAAAGTACCATCTGACCCTGCTCAAGATGAGGAGTTGTTTCTCATCAAGAACTGAATGATGGTTTCATCAATAATCATCTATGATGCGGGAGAAATCTTTCAGATTGACAAATAATTAAATAATGATGATCCGATAACCATCGCTCGGTTGATGGTGACCATAATTGATTGTATCTAGATTGGTACTCTCCCAATGGACTAACCCAAAAGGGAATAGACATGGTGAAGAGTAATAGATATCACCCTTTGGGATATGTCAAATGACAAAAATAACTCAAGAAATTAGGAAATGGTTGGATCATCCTCATATTCAAAAACGAAAGAGATATTTTTTTGACATCATGGAAGATGACCATGTTGTCTCCCACATCGGTCATTAGACTGTGACATAACTCTCCCACCAGAACAAGAGGCTTGGTTACTACTTGAAAAAACTATTAATTTAATGTGAGGAATTAACCCGGAAATGTTATGCATCCAAGATTCATGGTAACACCATCCATCAAACATAATAATTTCTATATGTATCTTAATTATCTTTTAAATTTTTTATATGGAATGGATATTCTAGGTCCATGTCCCCAAACTATATATAAATAGTATAAGTACATCCTAACTAATACCAAACTCATTTCCAAATGGGATGAGGCAATACCCAACAATGATTTTAGGAAGATGATTATTTATAAATTTTTATAATCTCATATTATCACTAGATTCAGAGTCCCTCACATGATATTAACGAACAAAGGTACTGACATAAGTTCTATATATTTTAATAAATTGTAAAAAATGTTCAATATTGAGTCTAACTATTCATCCCATTGTCATGAAGTGGAAAACAATAGAGGCCTTTAATAAGACTTTATCAAATATATTCCCAAAGATTGTTAATAAGGATAGGAAATAGTATCCATACTGGATCCTCATTGATATATGTGCATACCATACCACCATGCATAATCCAACACAACAAACACCATATTAATTGGTTTACAGAATTGGGGACATATTTCTTATAGTAGAAAATCTTCCATCACTTTGAATAGTTATCTATGGAAAACCCCTAGATGATGTGAAATAAATAAAGTGGGTGGATAAGTTTTAGAAACTTGATTGGAATGGTTGTGTATGTTACACAACCTCTATATCCATCAAAGTAGAAATTAATAAGCCTTCAATAAAAATTTTCACCTCCAGTCATTCATTCAGTGAGAACTACTATTGGATCTCAAATCCCCAACGATACCATGAACTAAATATCCAAAGATAGAACCCATGTGGGAAGGGGCTGAGGTCATATATAATTGATATTCCAATGGATCTTACTAACTGGACATCATGGATATTGAATGTGTCATTCCTTCCCACCAATGTTGGGTTTCTAAATAATAATTTTCTTAATTCTCATCATGAATCATTTATCATTGTCCAATCACAATATAGTTCATGATACTTCCTTACTGTATAATGTTAAAACTAGATAGAAAAATAATTTAAATAAAAAATTGTAACTAAAAAATGTATTATGTTCTAACGGAATGATGTTAATATATAAGTAATTCATCCCTGTTAAATGGTTCTAAACATCATGAGTGGTCTTAGTCATATGACATAAAAATAAATGATTCCATTCATCCAAACCACATTATGTTAATTTTCATGAAAAATGATACACCGAATATGACTCGCTACACATTATATTGATCTATTAAAATGGTAAATGAAGCTCTTCCACCTCTTTGAGTGATTTAGATCCACATCGGTAATATATCATTCAAGAACTATCAGTTGATTGATTCCTTCCATTGTAGGATATGTCGTGACAACCAAATCTCAAATCATGTGTCTGGAGTAAATATATTTATCTTAGTCAGAATATTTTAGATTGTGTGACAACGTCATCAGCACATGACATTAAAACATAATGCCATCCCATGTAATAAAAATAGGATTTCATGGAAAAACATCTTATAAATCCTTATATCGAAAACATTGGATGCCTCTTGTGATATAATTTCCTGAAATTCTAAACAATATTTTGATGGCTTCCTGCCTTCTTTTTCTTATTTGGGATCCATCGTACACATCACCTTCCATTAAATATTATATTTTTTCCAATAATTACATATGGATTAATTCTCACTTCAATGGGATATATAGATATTTGTTGATTCTATATCTTTTTCCATTCACCTCTTGATAAAATGTTTCCCTATCATTTTCTCTAATTGCCTATATGTGGAAAGAGATACCATTTACATTCATTGTTTCTCACACTGAGTATACAACACATGGGCTTATGAATTTTGGTAAGGTCTTACACAAATAACTGAGACATGTTATTTTAGGATTGGGTTTTTGTCATTTTTGATGAAAAACCTTAAAAGGAACTATGGTAGTCATAATTTCAAGACATTAAATTATATTGGTGATGTATCTTTCCAGACATAAAACTATGAATTACTATGGATTTCAATTGATAGGGAAACATTCCTTGGGGTTTGATCCCTACATTAAATCCATCGAATAACTATGTGTTGATTGGTTCTTATCATCCCAGGATACATAGAAACACATGATTCTCCAATCCTGGGTCCAATTACAATAATCCATGAGGAAAATTTTCCCATGTGCATATTGTTCAGACCGACTTAGTGATTTTACCATTCGTGAAATACATGTGGATTTATTCCTATCCTCACATAATATATTGTGACACTGAGATCTCTAATCAAGGGTCTAGATGCAATGTAAAAAAAAATTCTGTACCCCATCCATGCATATGGGTCAGACCTATGCATGGAGGATTCATTCATGAACTATGTTTGGATTGATTTCTATCATTATTGGATATATAGTGACACCCAAATAACTAATGTTCGGTACATACACAACATATAAAATGTTAAAAAAAACCCCTACCTGTATATAGGCTTGACCTATATGGTACGATGTATGAGACCCACTCTAATATGACTTAACTGACATCCCAATTATTTCTTTTTTATCACACTATTCATGGCCCATGATTGATTAGTGAACCTGTAAGTTCATATTTTATGATGTGACTATAACACACATCAGAACAAGAATGACATCATTAAAACATAATTAAAAAAGAATGGTAAATTTCCTTACCATGTGTGGTTAAACTAGAATGAGAATGTCTTTACCACATGATAATAACATACAAGACAACATTCTTTACCATACAATGTTAAAATGTAAGGAATAAATAATTGTATAATGAATTTAAATGAAAAAAATAGATACAACTCGAACACAGGATGTTAAAATGTGCATTCCAAAATAGATCATCATTCCTTATTAGAGGAACACAAGATCCTGACCATGGTTAGCCACTGTACATTGTTCTTTCATCATGATTTATGCACCTCAAAACACAATTCAATCATTTTGTTTGAGTGTCTTGTGTTACTGAGAACCATCCATGGCCCTTAGAAATAGAAACATAGATTCAATTGAACTTTTGTTTGACTATGAATTTCTACTACTGGTACATGTATATGAGCTTTGATCCATCATCCAAATTCATACTATATTACAAAAGGGATTTTTGATCCTTTTGAGCCCTGATGTTTCCATGCAAGAACATAGAACCATATAGTGTTCTGGTTTATTGATGACACGATGGATTAATTTCATTAATTGTGACCTGATAACCATGAGGCATGATTTCCAAAATTTTCATCTCCCTCTCAAAATGATGATGGAGTGCTCTAGAACATTAGTTTCATAATTAGGTACTTGTGTGACATGTCCCTCCATCCAGGCCCATGGTCACCATGACATTAAACTACATACACTTTGGTAAGAAGTGTGTGACCATAGACATTATCCATTGATTGTCTAACTAACATGACCCTAAACTAATAGTAAATGATCCCTATAAGTTGTTAGTATGAAAATCTACAATGTGAATCCTATAAAAAATTCATGTCTTCTCTCACTAAAATATTCATCACCAATGATTCGAAAAAATAAATAGTGAAGATAAAAAATGAATAAATCATAATAGGGCCATCTATATGGCCTAAGTAAAATCTGATCAATTCTTACTAGACCCCATGACCCCAGAGATTGTCAGAATAATGAGTCTATACATCACCTTTCCATGATAATCTGTTTACTAGTTAGCGATACAAATTTTATGGTGCTAAAAACCATCATTAATATTACTTTTTCCATAAATCAAAAATCATGATTATCGATCCTATGTACACCATAAACCTTCCTTGTCTTATGGAAAATGGAACTCAACATCACAAGGCCCCATTATTTGACTATCATTGTAAACCCCAAGTTCATGAATATGAGCCCTTGACTATCAACTAATTGTGTCATCATCATGGAAAAAATCTTTCCTGGTCTGTGTGATCCACACCACCACTATTATAGAATGCAACAACATAGGGTGTTTTGGTTTATCACTTGCACAATTGTCTCATTCCGTCCTCATGACCTAAAACCATTGGAAAATGACATAGAATAACTATAAAATAACTATTAGAGAGGATTACACATACTCAATGATACTACACCATGTATTCTACCCATTCTCAAATCATGAATTTGACACTCCATTCCAGAACAATTTGGTGGATCAAAACACGTGACACAAAACAACATAGTGTAGGTCATGAGCCTCCCCACAAAAATCTAAACCACCATATGGTTCCAAAACCCTTTCTAGATAACTTTATCTCTCAATATTCATCATCACGATATTTGAGACATCACAAATATTTATGGACCACTGAAAAGTGAGTGGATCCCCTTTTCCTGACCATTCATGTATTCCCTACAATCACATGCCTAAAGGATTATAACACACCTACTAGAGGTATGTTATAATTATAGTTCAGGAACACCAATACTCATAATATCCCATAAAACTAAGGTGGAAATCATCACTATTGGGTTTTTTGGTTCATCCCTGGTATATCTGTTCCATTCTATATTAATCGGTTTAGAGGTTTGGGTTGTTAATTACACCACCCAAATTAAAATTATGCAAGTGGAGTTAGCCTCCCTAATATGATACCCTCAACTAATACTATCCTGACAAATCATTCATTTATCATATAAAAGAGTAGGGATAATATTTTGTTCACCATGAATGTAAGACCAATGGGCTCTTATATAAGGGGTTCTTACCCACTCACTCAAATAATATCCTCATAGCATGAAAGGAACTCAAATCCTCATGATTCCTAGAATTATAGTGGAGGAACCGAACACCTTTTTATTTTTTGGGTAATCCCCATTATGTCTTCCCCATTTTATATTCCTCGATATTTAATGGAAACAAGTCTTCAAATTACATAGAATTTAACATCCTTACCGAATAATGTTAAACTATATAAAAGGAATCCTTATTTCATATTGTTGATATGCATGTAATATTTCCTTACCACATGATGTCCAACTGCCCAAAAGTGGACCTCACCACAAAATAGTAATATTTAATGGAAGAATTCATTACTGTATGACATTAAAATAAAAATAGAACATTACTTTGTGAATGTAATATTACTAGTAGCTGAAGGTCTGATATAGAAAAAACTAAACATTACAAAATATATCCCAATTTTATGGACAATAAATCAATCAATTGAAAAAGATATAGTGATCTCCATTATTAAAAACCAAAAAGTTAATTTTTTAAAAAATTTGATTCTCTACTGACTATACACAAACTATGTATTATCCAAGAAATATTTATCACTCATTCAATAGAAAACGCATAATCTATTTAAAAAAACACCCATAAGAGGATGGATGGAGTAAAATCTTAGTCCCCACCAACTAATATGTTTCCAGTATGAATATTATGAAAAAGTTAATTAAATTTTAAAGATACAAATAATATAGGTATCGTCATTTTTTTCCTATAAAATATCAATCTATTCTCACTATTCTCATTTTATTTAGAAACAAAAACATAGAATTCTCACTCTAGGACATCTATTTTACCCAAATTGTCATTTTTTAAATCGGGTTATTGTAAGACAAGTAAATTAGTTATATCAATAAAGAAAATCATGTGCATGGAAATTAAAGATATATTCTCATAATAATTTTTTTTTATTTAAACATTTAAATATAATTTTTTTCATTACTTTGTATTATTCAAATAATGGATATCGTTGATGATTCTTACAAAGAATGGTCATTGAAATGTCATACACATAATTAATGAATGAAATATGGAAACTGATATATATAGTTATGGTGATTTATTCATTTATTGGTCATTTAAGTGGGAGGAATATCCAAATTTTAGAGAAACCCTAAGGATTTCATCAAAAAAACATTTGGGACAAGATTACAATAAAATTTGACAAGATGAATTTTCCAAATCATCTAGAGTTTGGTGAGAAATTTTGATTGATAACTGATGTGTCTTCTACCCCCCTTCTTCTAATGATAACCAAGGATGAAGCTTCGATATGAAATACACATCTCTTAAAAACCATTATGATTAGTTGGTTTTATGGATGATGATGATGAAATATCCAAATTTACGCATGATATGATCACCCTTGTATCATTTTCTTTATAGTCAATTAATCCATATAAGTCCACAACTGAGATATTATCTGAGATTATCTCATCGACAAGGTAATATAAATTTTATCCTAAAAAATTCCAAAATTCTCCCTAATACTCCCCAATGTTTTCCAGGTCGAACATTTTTTCACATGATTTCATATAATTTTAGATAGTCAAATCCTCCCATATTCAAATCATGAATGAGATGGAAAATGAATTCCCCTCAGTCAAGAATCTTATCTATGGGAGTTTCTGAATTGATGGTTTAAATCTATAACTAGACTAGATTATATCTTAATTGTTCCACTATAATTGTTGTAATTTTGTTAGAAGGGGGAATTATTGGTTGGGATGATGAAGATGCTAGAAAAAAAGATTGACATTCCTATATCTTAAATGATACATTGTCTGTCATTGGTACTAATGGACTATCTGCCATATTATATTTTTTCCGGCCAATAGGGTGTTCATTACTAAGATGGAAAATCATATTTTTTATATCACTGAATTCTTGAATCATCTCCATAATTGCTACAGATAAGTGTTCAGTGAAGAGAAAGGTTAATCCAAATGATGGACCAATATATTAGCCACACCAAAAGAGTAGGTTCCCACCCAATCCTAGGAAAAATCATATTATTTGAATATATGGGAATCAATAGTTGTAATAATAATCTCAATTTTTGTGTCTTCAAATTCCAATATAATCCATAATTGGAAGATAAATCCTTGTTTTCATTCTCCCTATAAGCCAACATAAGTGATATAATAAACCCTTTAAATGCAATTGAATTGAATAGTTAGTTGATAAGGGTTATATCAAACAAAAATAATAAAATCATTTACAAGGTTTATAAGAACCCCATCCCAAATAAAAAAATTTATAGTCATTCATCAAGAGAGTTACTGTTGTTATCAACCATTAGCCAAGTCGTTGTCAGATAAAAAAAATATTTGAAACGGTTATGCCATCTCAAAATGATAATGACCTCATTGGGGATTATAAAAATCATTTGGACCATTAATATATTCATTATCCAAGGATGAAATGTAACATTCGGTTGATAGTAGTGTTATTGTATTTTTAACCATATAAATTCTCTTATATCCCACCAAATAAGAAATAGAGAAGAACACCAATCATGTAAGGTATATTTCCTTTTCAGATATAGACTAAAAGTTTTTATAAGTGATCCAAAGTTGTCACATTTAGATTAAGAGGTTTCCCCTCCACTAATCAAGCTTCCATCACCAACATTCCAACTCATATTCGTGACTGTGCATTTCCTACTAGGAAAATCCATCCATTGAGAAATGTGGCTAAAAAACCCTCCACCCTAATACATGAGGATATTTCCATTATCACCCTATATCACCATGTATTATGATCTCTATAATCAAGTATTTTCCAAAATTATTTTTTTTAATGAACATATTGGGAAGGGCACCAATGAGAGAATCTAGTGGTTAGTATAATTCTGTTATGATAGAGAATGATGATGATCCGGTCATTTATGAAAATGAGCATGTATAGGTTTATCTCTTTCATTATAAAATTATTCAAAATGGTATGAATCTTAATTTATAATGTTTTAGTATCTTTCGGGTCGTCCTAAATATCTATGGTAGGAGGGTTTTCTTCCTATATTTCCCCAAGTGGATATGTACCTCTCAATATGTATATTTCCAAGAGGCTCAACTACACCTAATTGTGGGAAAGGTTAAAGAAATTATTGAATTGAAAACATTAATAAATCAATTATTTATTATTTCATGACTGAACATATATGATGAGCTATGAAATCCACGCTTCCTAGAAAATGTGAATAGTGTGTATCTAGTCGAAACAATTTATGAAACATCGTCTAACCCATAATAGCCATAACCATTCACAATAAAAATTACTACTATGTAAAATGTCCCAGGTATATCTATAATCACATCATATACAACTCTATGAGGATAAGAGTTTTCCCAAATAACATTGAAAAAAAATTTGGGTGAAACCACAACCATATTTACCTTGAGGTAATTTCAAAGACATATAGGACAACCCCTAGGACTATAAGATAACAAATTGATTGCATTTGAAAATCATACTTTAAAAAAAATCATGGGATGATAATAGCATGAAATATGGAAGATTGTAATTAGAAAATATAATAACATCATCATCTAGTAGGCCAAATCCATAAAAGGATGCTAGGGTTACACTATTTAGATCTAATGTTCAAACGATAAATGCATCTTTAAAACCACAATGTCAAAGAGGAAATGATACTATGGCCATTAGTTTGATTCCAAGAAGTCATCACCCTTCGGATGGTTGCAGTTGATGACGTATGGAAACAAGAAGTCATATGAATGAAACCTCGAAGAATATATCAGATTGATGAAATGTGATTTCAAAAGATATTCATGAATCTAATAGTGTCATGATAATCACATGTCCATTTAAGACATTAATGATCACATGACCTGATATATGTATCATGAATCATAAGACACATGGAGACCTAAAAATTCCAATAACCCATGGGTAATCTTCCAAATAAATGATCATTTATATAATTGTGCTCTAATTACTTGATTTGGTTACACAAACTAAGTAAATATCGAGTGATCATGAGATCGCGCCATTAGATCTTTAAAATCCTACAAGAAAAAAATGCAATAGAGCATCTAGTTCAAGGATAAAGAGAATTATCTTGAATTGATTTTTGATTATCTTCAAAAATAACAAATAAAAAACAATCATGTGATTAGATATCACAAAAAAACCCTGTAAAATATGTCTTGTGAAAATTTCATGAATAGATGTCTTGTGAAACTAATCAAGTGATGAGGTCTTGCTAAGGTTTCATCTCACATAAGAAATAAATATATCTCTAGAATCCATATTCACTATTGAAATGACCCTACCCTCACTCCCCAATAGATAGAATACTCCACTGACTACAAACTATCACTATGAATATAAATCATTACCCAAAACACTGATTCGTGGAATTCCCAAGGTCTCATGGAGGTATTTTCCATCCTCAGAAACAAGTCCTTATCCATGTGGATGTCACAACATAGGGGGTGGGGGGGGGGGGGGGGTTGACACTCTATATATGAGAATAATTAGATATATAATGAAATAGATACCAACATAATGGGGATTTTTTACTCTAAAATAATAGGAAGTAAAAAACATGAGGTCTAGGTAGCCGAATCACACATATTGCATAGCCTCGAAAAGGACACAAGATCTGGTGATGCTAGAATATCATGTGAACGGATCATGAACTGTGCTTTATCTAATCACAATCACATGAATACTCTTTAAAAATACATATTGTTCTTGTGATGTTTTCCAAAAAAGAACTAATGATCATAAAAATTCATCTAGATGAGTTCCTATGATCAAGAGAATTTTCAATCCCAATATGCGTGAAAATAACTAAAAATACCATATAAAATAATGGGTTATAAAGGAGAAATATTATATTTATTGATAGTTATGTTTAACTTCATGAGGCTTGATTTCATGGTTCAGAATACCTCTCAAATTCCCTTTATAAACATGTCCACCGTTTAATGTGAAGACATGTTCATGTGTCACCTTCATCATGCGAAGAACCTTAAAAATGTCTATTTAATCATGTGATTATCCTTAATTCTCTAAATATAGGTAGGTGGGTTGTATGTGACAATTCTCAAAGTCCATAATGACATATACCATTGATCATGTGACATATCGTATAAAATAATTCTAGTTTCCCATGATAATGTTTTCTTTATTAAATGAAGTCCCCTACCATTATAAAATAACGAGGTGAAAAAAATTGGAAAATGTGGAAGCTTTTCATGATGGGAGTATGTGATGATCATCACATAAAAATGGTACTTAAACCCTAGGTGGTAACCATTGATCATGTGATGGGCATTTGGACGTCCATCTCAGTCTCACAAAGATCCCTTTAGAAGATAAAGTGATCTTAAAAATATTCCCTTGAAAAGTCATCTTGATTTCATGAATAGCCTATAATAATCCATCTTAGTCTAATGAAGTTACCAAAACAAGAATTATTCAACTAGGTAAGAGACTTTCCTCAAGAGAATTTATCTCTCAAGGACAATCATTGATGTTTTTTGAAAGATGAAAAGGCCATTTCACATGTAAATATGGTTATTATAAATATCTTTTATTAGTTGGTCTCCAATAAATGAGGTTATGGTTGAGCATTCTCATGGTACCTATTATCATGTAATGCCATGGAAGACCCATGGGAAGATCATACAAATCACAAGATACAAAAATACTCTAATTACTCTAGCTCATTATTGTGAGATAGTGGTTGTAAAATTTGGCGTATAAATGGGGAATATATTCCTTTAAATTCATCCCCATTAGAAAAATATTTTACACCACACATAGAATAAATAAACTGCAACACATGAGAACATGACATGACTAATCAGAGCCAAAAGTCATGTGATATGAAGGTTCTTACCCATGTAAAATCCAGTGGATGACCTAGGCGATCACACATCATGAATATGATATTCCTGTGATAACTCTATAAAACATGAAAATTACATCCATCACATCATAAAAATTATGTGAAGGTGTTTATGTATATCAACTAGGTCACCGGAATCCTATGACGTGCCACTTCTTGACAAACCTTGATCCACTAACACAAAAAACAAATATAGATCACTTATGTGATTTAGAATACTCTAATCATCATTATGTAATTCACATGACCTATCTATATCATACAGTAGCACCTGGACATCTCACCAATGCCCCAAAAATTCTTCAGAACATGTCAAAGAAGTCTTATTTCCCTTCGGTCATGTCAAAAAAGATTTGAAATGCCCTAAAAAATGTCATGAATGTACTTCTATTCCCTATTGGCTTGAAAATAATATCATTAAGAATCCCCATGACATGTCAACCAAGTGTATTTTGTGATTTTATTTTCACATTAATATTTTGAATCCATGACATATTTGGACATTTTTAGACATATAGGATGACACTTAAGACATCTTATGCAGAAAATAAGGACATGTCATGCGGACACCCCGAGAAATGATAACCATTCCAGTTATAAATATTATAGTATACCCCAAAATTGAAATAAGAGAACTATAATTATTGATATAAATAGGATTCATATGACACCTTCTTAACACATGATATTCCTTGGGAATACACCCCTGTGTCAATCCCTCTATCTTTCAGAAAATCTATCCATTGTGACTTAATATCTCCCATGGTTTTATCATTATTACTCACATATTAATGGATCTATGATCCCAAGGAACTATTAAAAATATGATTCCTAGTATAAATAGTACAATAACGACACATTTTTATTTCCAATCTCAAAAGGAAATCCTGTAATGTCTCAGAATTCCCATAATTTTTTTTTAATTATATAGAATTATTTCGACACAGCAAAATATAACGACGCGTGATTCCAAGGACCGGAGTGCCTGGAATGATCCATCAATATTTTGTTAAGCTTTAATGAGTCCATAGAATCAATTTTCCTGAAAAAGATGAATAAATATTAAACGGTTTCCTGGACTATAAATCATAGGGCACCATTGCGTTCAGGATGGCGGGTTTACCCTAGGAGCAACTAAAGTTTAGTCGGTGTAGGCCTTAGGTGAGAAAACCTGAAAATGGAATAATAGTAAATAAAATAATTATATAAAGTTATTTTACTTTTAAAATTTTTGTAACTCACGAATGGTTACTCGGATTAAAAATCTGAGACCACCGTTGTTCTCGTGAGGGTATATTTATTTAGGCAGATACTGACATTGACCGGTGTGGGCCAACAGTGGAAGTTAGTTTTTGGCCATAAAATATAATAAATAAGTAAGAATTATTTTATTTTAAAAATCTATAACATCTAAATGGTAACTCAGACTGAATAAAAGGGAGTATCGTTGAGTTCATTGAATCATTTTATCCTTATGCAGGGCCTAACCTTGACCGACACGGGTCGAGGGTGAACGTTATTAATTTATTGAACCTTTATTTAAGGTACATTCAGAAAATGTGTGAGCAGTGTTTTCTAACTTTTGAACCATCGCTGAAATTAAAAATCTAAAGGCACATTGAACTCACCGTGTCAGGATTCGAATAAGGTATGTTTAACCTCTACTGTATTGGGTCGATAGAAGAAGTTAGTTTTTGCATTTTTTGTGGAGGATTTAATAAAAGAAATATATTTTATTTTAAATATCCTCCCACATCGCCTTTTAATTTTTGGTGGCGGGGACCACAAGAGGGTGGTCGGGCATTTAAATTCTAGACATTAAATGCACGGTTACACAAAATTGGTAACCACCAATCCCTTTAATTAATAGGATTCATTAATTATTGATAAATGGATCACCTATTAAACTAAGAATTATATTAACTGTTCCTTGGGGTTGTGTGTTTGTTTCGGTCGATGAAAGGAGGGGAAATATCTTGAGGCTCCTGACGAAGAATAGATCTCACAATCGAGAACCGAAGATCATCGTTCAAGCGACGTCGCTGGAAGCTTGCTGCGGGAACAATGAACACCGACCCACCTTCAATCGTGAACATTCTCTAACGGATTTCTAAGGTAGGGGTTTATTTTGAAGTATTATAAATATCTATTTGTTAATTCCTCTTGTTCATGATTCTCAACGATGATTTCCAAACAAAAATGGTCATTGATCCGCATATAGACCATGATACTTTCTATGCTGTTCTTTGCGCCTTCTTCATTTCCAACTAATAAAGCGCTCTAAAAACTAAAAGATTCATAGTCTGTGGAATACAGATGTATAGATCTCGACCCAAGGATCTTCAATCTACGAACTTCATAATTTTAAGGTTTTGAATGAAGATGCAGTGACTCAGAGTAGGGGTGACACGATGGTGTGATATTAGTGTGTGTTCAAGGCGTGACTCTGAGCGAGATAGGCGGTGCAACAAACTACGGTTGTCGGAGAAGCTCTGAGTGAGGAAGTAAGTGTGGTGAAGGTTATCTAGTGGTGTGTGGAGAGTCCGAGGTGACTTCTGCTGATTGTCCGGGTGCGCAGATACTGGCCAGGCTGTGGTGTATGAGACTGTCAAGGGAGGACCATAATGCGGGGGGGGGGGGGGGGGTAGCGCGCGGCTGGCATGAGGGGCAGCAGTGGGGTAAGATAGAGGCATGGAGGCACAACTATATGGAGGTGGTTGCGTTGGTTCTAAATTTTGGGAGTAACCCTATCGTTTGGGGAAAGAGTTAATCGGAGTGTGAGAAAACCATCCAAGAAGAAAGGGTAGATATGAGAGATAAAATTGAAGAGATGAAATAATAATAAAATTCATAAAATCCACGGAAGAGTGGGGTGTGCAAGGCATGGAGCAAGGATGAGCCTATTTTTTGTGGTGTGTGGATGTTTTGGGTATGAATATTTAAGGATTAAATTAAATTAAATAATATTAATATAATATTGTTATTATTATTTTCATTGGGAAAACAGAGTTTGTCCGTAACTTATCCATGCGACCTCGGTTTCACTAGCCATCAGATGCAGTGTGACCCTAACTTTGAGATTGAAATTATGAGTCCAATATTGGATGTCTTTTTTGGGTTTTTGGATCAGGTACCTGAAATATTCAAATAATAATAATATATTATTATTAAATCATCGACCCTCCATAACTCATGCGTGTGATGTCCGATTGAATTTCCATAAGTGGAGACATGATCCTATCATTAAGATGGTCTATTTAAGTCTAATGTTGAATATTAAATTCTTGTTTGTGGATTGGGTCCATGAAACACCCAATAATAACATTATTATTATTACTGTGGGATCTTGTATCTGACATAACTCCCTCATACGGTGTCAAAATGATGAACCATCTACAACACTGTAATCATTGAGACAAGGCGATCCTTTTTGTATACTCCAATTTCGTTTTGGAGAAAGTTGGATTACATCCAGTTGGATCGATCCCAAATCCAATAGGGCCCTCAGATCTAAAACGCTTCTAAGTCACAGACTGGGTGTCCGATTGACGCACTATTTGTCACATTGGAACCCTTGCAACATTTTCATTTCTAGAGATACATCTTTTTGGATCTTCATGGTAGTTGAGGTCTGACCAATGGCTTGAGTTTTGGTTCTTCCAGATGTGCTAATGATCGGGAATCCTGTAGCTGGTAGTGTGGTGGAGGTTGGAGGCAGATCATATAGAGGTTTGTACCGAGTGATCCTATGTGGGTAAGCACCGATCCTGTGTTGGTCAGATCCTATGTGGGTCAGTACTCAGTGATCCTATGTGGGTCAGTGCATACTGATCTTGCGTGGGTGAGATCCTATGTGGGTCATTGTGGGAGTTAGTACCTATCGATCTTGGGTGGGTCAGACTACGTATAATAAGTAGTAGTGCCTCTTGATAGAATAAGATGATCAAGTTTTGTGACTGATCATCTATAGTTATATACTTCACTAATACGTCTGTGAGTTGAGTCTTTTACCATTGTGGTGTTATCTATGTGGTACTTCCACCTTCGTGATGTCACCAGTGTAGTACTTTTACCTTCTTGGTGTTACATGTGTGGTACTTTTACCGTCGTGGTGTTACCTTCATGGTGTTACTTGTGTGGTACTTTTACCTTCATGGTTTTACCTTGTGGTATTCTTCCCTCATGTATGATACATTTATATCTTGATAACATAGGTACATTTATGGGAATATACCTAAGGATAGTTTATGACTGCTTCGTGCTTTGTGATTTATGTCATGCATTGTGGTTATTCCTTTGTAGAACTCTAGGAGACCTTCAGGGGTCTTGGGGTCCCTACTGGGTATTGTTATAATCAACCCTGTATGGGATTCAGCTGCACCTTGTTGTGTCTTGTGTAGATGACGTGCAATATTGATCAAGGCTGAGGGATCCAGGACTGGACGGTGCTCGGAGGTGGACTATTTGATGTGACGTGACGCGGAGGAGATGGGTGGATGTGGAGTACTGTGGAGTTGATCTGTACCTACCCTTCAGGTAGGATCTGTGATCGATGATCCAAGTGGTGATTTTCACTTTTCAGTTGTTTTGTACATTTCATTTGTACTAGTAATTTTCCATTTCGGCTTGTATTTTGGCCCCTTTACATTTATCACTCCTTTTTTACTACATTAGTTTACTTCAAAGTTACTTCTTATTGTGTTCTCGGACCGTGTGTTTGTACAGTTTTAAAGGAAATGACTTCCCATTTTATAGAATACTTCTTTCTAATGTTAGTCTGCACCCCCTGGCCTATGGAACATGGGCATGAAGTAGTCACGGCATGGGAACCGAGGTACAGGTCATGACAAAGTAGTATCATAGGAGTCAGTTATACAAACGAACTAGGTCTCTGATCTTATCATTATGTAAATAGTGTTCAGTGTTATGAGTGTGGTTTCTAGTTTGGGTAGTCCAGTGTTAGTGCAGTGATTGATGTATCCATACACTATGACCCTAAATTATTATTTTCAACTCAGTATATGAAAACACTGATTGTATGTGTTTTGGAAATGTTTTTCCTTGGTTTATTTGGAGTAAACTCACTAGGTACAACTTAGTGATCATGGTGCACCTGTTCCTTATCAATATGGCACTGCATAGACAGCCATCTAGGATTTCCTTAGATAGTATACGATGATGGCACACCGAGTGATGAGGCCTAAGTGCAGAGGCCCCTTATGGTAATGGCACCTTTAGGTGCTGTACCGGCACCACCACTGCCCGCTGAACAGTCGTTGCCACCCACCCCATTATAAAACGGTGCACATCGACTGAGTGAATTGAACGAGTTTAGAGAATGAGGCCTCTGAGGTTCCGAGGTGAGACAGACCTGCAGGAAGCTGAGGACAGGATGGAGGCTGTGGCTAGAGTTTCTTCCTAGTTGAGACACCAGTAGAGAAGATGGTGATCTTAGATATTAGTCTTTTCCAGTGAGTGACCATGAGGATGGTCTGTATAGCGATGAGGCTTTGGTACGTTGACTTTTTCCATAGATGGTACCTTCAGGTTGTGTTCCAACGATATCACTTCACGTTGGTCAGTAGTTATGACTGGTATTACTGGTAGAGTACACTTGTAGGCTTAGTTCATTTCACGTGTTTCGGCATCAGATACCCCTCAGGTTCCATGGCGAGCCCGACTCACAGGGGGTTAAGGAATGTCTTGAGATGTTGGTCGAGTTTCCACATAGCTAGGGAACCATTCAATTAGATGGCGTTCTGGGTAGAGATCCTTCTATGTTTCTCATTAGGATGATGACAAGGTTTAAGTTACCCTTTTCTTGTAAAAAGCTGAATTTTTCTATGAACAAGCGTGAGAATCTTCCTCAAAGAAGTGGGTCGGTTTCCATAATGAGATAAGGGATGAGAGTTCTCTAGAGATTCTACATCTTTGGTTGGATGACATGTTGCTAACTGAGTATTCATCGAGTTATACCGACCATCCTAGGTACTCGATGAATACATTATGATCAGTGATTCAAGGCTCAGACCTTCGAGAGAGGTGTGTTTAAGGACATCCAAGCCATCACTATTCCTATTTGCATTCCTACTTATATTAGGGTACTAGAGATAAGATTTGTGGTTGAATGTTCTTTGGCTGAGTAGATGCATCCCGTGAATGTTAATAGTGGGGAAGAATGAAACTGATGCCAGTCTCAGAGACTTGGGTGTGTAAAATTTCTCGAGAAGAGGAATTAATAAAGGCAAATAAATCTGCAGGACAACAGATGTGGAATAGGATCTAAGAGAGTAGAAAGAGGTGGTACACATTTTGAAATGTTACAACCACCACCCCAATGTGGTCCCCACCTTGATTAGGGGGCTAGGGGACAAGGAAAGAGAGTATTTGCATGCGGTTAATGAGTGTGACCCAAGGGATCTATGAATGATTCAAGGTACGATCTGTTTCTACTACATTTTTTCTTATTAATAGACATTGGTATCAATCATTATTTCTTTCCTTGAATCTTATTCAAGACCTAGAGTATCTGGTTAAGTCGTTCATTTGACCCTCATATCTAGAGATACCTTTGGGAGGGGACTCGATAATCACACATACGGTTACGATGTGATCTGACCCTTGAGATAAGAGTTTCTGTTGGATCCTCTGGGTGGCAGCATCGAGGCCTTATGCCATTATCTTGGGTACGGAATGGACATCCATAGTTCAAACTCAGATTTACTATATTAGAAAGAAAGTTTGTGGTTTATCTACAACGTTGGAATGGGGTTTTATTTGGTCTACAGAATGAAAACCCAGGAATCATAGGTTCAACTCATGCATAAGAGAGTGCAACCGATTACTATTGAGTCGGTCAACCTTACCATCATGGAAGTATGAGTTTTTAGTTTTTAGTTCCCAACATGAATGGTAGAGTGTGGGTAAAACTGTCCAAAAGATGTTTCTAGAATTAACTCCCCAAAGGGAGATAGGCTTATTCTTTGGCTGCATACTACTAGAGTTTTGATCAAGAATTCTACAGTGTAGAGGCATCCTTATCAGCTTTGTAGAAAACGGGGATGCCTTTTCTATGGATGGAGAAGTGTCAGTAGAACATTTAGGATCTAAGACAGATACTAACAAGAAGAACTACACTACCCATGACCTGGAGTTAGTAGTAGTGGTCTTTGCATTGAAGATGTAGTGGAACTACCATATGGGTGAATGGTTTACAGTTTACTCTAATCTCAAGAGTCTCAGGTATATATTCTCATAGAAGGACCTTATCCTAAGACATCAACGATTACTAGAGTTATTCTAGGACAATGACTTTGAGATAGTATATACTCATGGGAAGGGGAATGTGGTAGTAGATGCACTCAATAGGAGGACTGGTCTACAGCTTCTGAGTGAGGCATCAGAGTAGCTAGTCATGCCATGGATATCCTTCATGGATAAAGATGGAGCATATTTTCTACAATCTATGATTGTCACTCGCCCAATTTTTCAGTGAGTTCAGGAGGCACAGCTTGGGACGTTGACTGTGAGGCCCAACATGTTCAGATATCCTCAGGATGGTCTCCTGAGATATTTTATGAAGGTAAGGATAATGTTGTTCTCTTTAGAGGATGCACCATGATACCAGTGACGCTTCAAGTGGAGGTGTTGAGGGATACCATGTCTTCCTACAGGTCTGACCCCAATGAGGATTGGTGAGGTTTTACAGGGGCGGAAAACTATCTCCAAGGTTCATGAGACCTTTCTAGATTCTCAGAAGAGTGGGCGAGGTGGCGTACCATCTATCTCTTCCCCCAATGATGCAATGTGTGCATAATATTTTTCCATGTGTCACAGCTGAGATGATGTGTTCATGATCAATCGCACATTTTCGACTAGGACGAGCTGGACATTGATGATAGAGCAGCCTTTTACAGAGGATACAGTGGGGATAGAGGATCGACATGAGCGACTACTTTGTGGATGTTCGATCCCTCTGGTTTGAGTTTGGTGGCAGCACAGGAAACACCAGTAGAGAACATGAGAGCAGGATGATCGGATTCGTGCTTTGTACCCTTTTTGTTTGATTTGAATTTTTTTGGATTTCTTTGATGTAAAGCCCTATGATGGGGAGAATGTAATGTCCAAGAATTTATGTATAATATTTTTTATTTATATAGAATAATTTCAAGACTTCTAAATCTGACGGCACGTGATTCCGAGGCCCAGAGTGCCCAAAATGATCCATCAAATTTTTTCTAAGCTTTAATTAGCGTGTGTAACCAGTTTTTTTAAAATAGTGGAATAACATTTAAATGGTTTCTCAGATCATAAATCTATGGTCACCTTTGCTTTCAGGATAGCTGTTTTACCCTAGGCGCGACTTAAGTTTAGTCCATGCTGGCCTCCTATGAGAAAACCTAAAAATGGCATAATCATAAATAAAATAACTAGATAAAGTAATTTTATTTTTCAAATGCTTATAATTCAAAAAAGGAGACTCAGATTAAAAATATGATACAACCACTGAGCTTGTGAGGGTATTATTTATTTAGGAAGATACTAACTTTGACTGGTGCATGCCAACAGTGGAAGTTAGTTTTTTGCTATAAATAAAATAATTAAGTAACAATAATTTTATTTGTAAAATTTATAACTTCTAAACAGAAGCATGGTTTGAAAATCAGAGTGTACCGTTGAGTTCTTTGGGGCATGTTCTCCTTAAGAGGATCCTAACCTCAACCGGTATGAGTTGAGGGTGAAGGTTATTAATTTATTAAACTTTTTTTAAGGTACGTTCAGTAAAAGCGTGTGCAGCATTTTAGGACTTTTGAACTGGTGCTCGGATTAGAAATCTGAAGGCACTGTTGAACTCGCAGCATCGGGATTCACTTAAGGGAAGTTTAACATCAATCAGAGTGGGTCGAGAGAATAAGTCGGTTCTTGAATTTTTCGTTGAGGATTAAATAATATAAATATATTTTATTTTAAATATCCTCCCACCTCTCATTTTAATTTATGGGGGTGGGGACCACAACAGGGTGGTCAGGCATTTAAATGATGGGAATTAAATGCCCAGTTACACAAAATGTGTAACCACCAATCCCTTTAATTAATATGATTCATTAATTCTAAATAAATTTATAACCTTTTAAACTAAGGGTTATATTAACTCTTCCATGGGTTGGGTGTTTACTTGGGTTGGCGAAATGAGGAGTAGGATCTTGAGGCTCTTGACGAAGACCAGATTTCATAATCGAGAAACGAAGATCATCGTTCGAGTGGTGTCATTGGAAGCTTGTTGCAGGAACGATGAACACTTACCCACATTTAATCACAAACATTCTCCCATAGATTTATGATGTAGGGGGTTTATTTTTAAGTATGATAAATATCAATTTGCTAATTTTTCTTGTTCTTGATTCTCAATGACGATGGCCAAAAAAACATGGCCATAAATCCGCACATAGACCATGATCTTTTCTATTTCATTCTTCAAGTGTTCTTCACCACCTAGGCATGCTAAAAACTCAATGTTTCGTTGAGCATGGAATATGAATGCAGAGATCTCGACTCGAGGATCACGAATCTACGATTGTCACAATTTTCTGGCTTTGAACGAAGATACAGTGACACACAGAAGGGGCAATGCGACAGTGTGATATTGGCATGTGTTCAAGATTATACATTGAGCGAGATAGGCGGTGCGATGTACTATGGTTCTTGGAGAAGCTCCGGGTGAGCAAGGCAGTTCGATGAGGGTGGTCTGGTGTTGTGCGGTGAGTCTTAGGCGACTTTGGCAGATAGTCCAGGTGTGCATCAGGTGGCCAAGCCAAGGGGTACGAGATTGTCGAGGGATGACCATGACGCTGGGGTGGTTAGCATATGGCTGTCTTGAGGCGCAGTGGTGTGGCAGGCTAGAGGCACGATAGTGCAACTATCCAGAGGTGGTGGCATCATTTCTGGACATGGGGAGGAACCATACCATTTGGGGAAGTAGTTAATTAGAGCATGAGAAAACTGTGGAAGAAGAAAGGGTTGATTGGAGAGAGAAAATTAAGGAGATGAAATAACAATAAAAATCATAAAATCCATGGAAGAGTGGGTGTGATGGGCATGGAGAAAGGAGGCACCTATTTTTGGTGTTGCGTGGACGTTTTGTGTAAGAATATTTAAGGAATTATATTAAAATAAATAATAATATTATAATAATGTTATTTTTATTTTCCTTGGGAAAACTGAGTGTTGTCCGTAACTTATCCATGCGACCTCGGTTTCACGAGCCGTCTGTGGCAGTACGACCCTGACTCCGAGATGGAAATTATGAGTCCAATATTGGATATCTTTTTTGGGTTTTGGATCGGCTGCCCGAAATGCTCAAATAATTTTAATAATATATTATTATTATTAAATCCTCGACCCTTCATAACTCCTGCGTGCAATGTCCAATTAACTTACCGTCAGTGGCGACGTGATCCAATCATTAAGAAGTTTATTTTTATCTAATGTTTAATATTAAATTCTAGTTTGGGGATTGGGTCCATGAAACACCCTATAATAATAATATTAATAATATTATGGGATCTTGTACCTGACATACCTCCCTCATACGGTGTCGAAATGACGAACCACCTCTGATGTTGTAATCCTTGAGATGAGGTGGTCCTATTAGAATATTCCACTTGAATTTTAAATAATGTTGGAGTATAGTTGGGTTGGATCAAACCTAATTCCAACTAGGCCCTTGGAAATAAAATGCATAAAATTCGCAGACTGGGCGTCCGATTGGCGCGCCATCTATCACGTTGGATCCCTTATGATATTGCAGTCCTCTGGGATAATTGTTCATGGAAATTCATGGAGGTTGAGGTACGAACAATGTCTTGAGGTGTGGTTCTACCAAAATTTCTAATTAGCGGGAATCCAGTGGATGACAATGAGGCAGAGGATGGAGGTAGATCATACGGAGGTTAGTACCGAGCGATCCTGTGTGGGTCTTCACTCATCCTGTGTGGTTCAGCGCTCAGTGATCCTTTGTGGGTCAGCTCATACAGATCCTATGTGGGTCAGATCCTGTGTGGGACATTGTTGGGGTCAGTACCTATCGATCCTTTGTGGGTCAGACTCCGTATAACCAGCAGGAGTGCCTCTTGATAGAATAAAATGATCTAGTTTCGTGAATGATCATCTATACTTCTATAATTCACTAATACCTATGTGAGATGAGTCTTTTTCCTTATTGGTGAAACATTTTTGGTGTTACCTATGTGGTACTTTCACCTTTTTGGTGTCACCTATGTGGTACTTTTACCTTTGTGGTTTTACCTGGGTGGTACTTTTACCTTCGTGGTGTTACCTGTGTGGTACTTTTGCCTTCGTGGTGTTACCTTGTGGTATTCTTCAATCATGTATGATATGAGTAAATCTTGATAAATTATTTATATGTATGGGAATATACCTAAGAAGAGTTTATGACTACGTCATTCTTTGTGATTGAGGTATTTCTTTGTAGTTATTCTTTTGTGGAACTCTTGGAGACATTCGGGGGTCTTGGTGTCCCTACTGAGTATTGTTATACACACCACATCACGGACATCACCCACACCTTGTTCTGTCTTGTGCAGAGAATTTGCATCATTGATCGAGGCTGATGGAGCCAGGACTGGACGATGCTCGGAGGTGGACCATTTGGCCTGACGTGACACGGAGGAGACGGGCAGACATGGACTACTGTGGAGGCGATCTATACCTACCCTTTAAGTAGGATCTATGATGGACGATCCATGAGCTCCTTTTCACCTTTCATCTATTTTTTACTTTTCAATTGTAATTTTACTTTTCTAGTTGGGCTTGTATTCTGGCCCCATTACTTTCAATATTCTTTTTTAGTACATCAGTTTACTTCATAGTTACTTTTTATTGTGTTCTTAGAACGTGTGTTTGTAATGGTTTAAAGAAAATGACTTCTAGTTTTAGGGAATACACCTTTCGGTGCTAGTTCCCAGCCCTTTTCCTATAGAAGGTGGGCTTGGGGAAGTCATAGTATGGGCCCCATGGGACGGGTCATGAAAAATCTCCCATAGTGTAAGTCACTTGATGTATCAAACATTATATCCTTTGGAACCCAGTCTCTACTATGAGTTTATCATTATTCCTCCTCAATCAGTTGACTAAGGATGAAAATGAAATATGAAGTATCTAATTCCAGTTATAAATATGTTATGTATGAATTATATCCAAGTATCATGCTCTATATCGAACATCTCATTATGTATTCCATAGTGGACAAGTCCCATATTACACTTGTGATGAGACTTTTCATGTCTTATCCATTGTTTCTCACACCGTACATGCCTCACATTAGTATAGATATTTTTAATGATCATATCATCGAATCCTAAATTTCACCCTATATAGGGAAACATAATTAAATAATCCTCACTCAGTGGATTGATATGAGTGATCCATGAAAATTAATCCACCTTAGGGTATGTTTTGAGGGAATGATAAACTACAATGACTCTAATTCCTTCTATAAAAAGGAAATGTAATACTCATTCCTGAGGCTTGATCTTTATATTTGGTGCCTATGTGACCTTTTATATGTCCTTTTTGTATGACTATAGTCTTCACAGCTTGACCATGAGACAGGGGTTTAGATTCCTATCATAAACAGGATACATAGGATGTCGCATAGACGTTTAATTGAGTTCTCGAGATATCTGCAACCTCCCTTGATGGAAGTAAACTATAGAGTGCATGGATATATATATTCATAAAATAAATATATTTCCATTGATAATTAATAATTTTAAATGAATGAATAACCTCATATATATATAGATGAACTCATTTTGGGACCTTCCATACAGACACAAAATGATTCAACACCTGATCATCTTGTAAAGCTAACTGGTTTTGTATCGGGATTAGTAAGATATTTATGAAAATATCTTAGATCTATAAGAGGTTCCTAGATTTGGTAATAATTCCAAAAAAATCTTTTTATGAGCTCAATGACTCAAACTCTCAACCAAAGTGAGTTCCTAATCACTAATGGGTTTGAACAACCAAATGCTCACCTTCTATTGGAATGAAGGATTGTACCTAGTTATGTATGTGGAAAAAAGTGGTAGACTTTATGAATGATGGAATTGGTTAAATTTTTTTAAAAAAATTCTACCTTATCTACCCCCATAATAGGCTTAAAGGACAAATTGCCCAACCACCGTCAGACCATTTCTTTCCTACCATTCATCATCTTATTAAGAAACACTAAGGTTATTTTATTATGGAACCTGATACTATATTTTATTGGATGGTTTCTGATAATTTTTATTGGAGAAAATAAATTTTAATACCATTAAATATATTACTTTTGAGGGGATAAAAGAAGCTATTAACATTTCAAATTATAGTTTTAATGTTAATGCTTATATTGATTTTTTTTTCACCCCTTTCATATGATAAAATCACTGGATTAATTATGTAATGGGAGGGTCGTGCTATATCCAATTTATTCTTCTATAGGTATCATGAGAAAATCTATCTTGTTTATTGGTGAGGCCTTATCAATTTGTGTATGATGCCTTAACATAAGGCCTTAATGGTATGGTTATGATGTCCATCTTTATTCATTTACCACATTACATGATTATTTAGTGTCATCCGTGTGATTGTTTGTGAAGTTAATATATCCATTTATATTTTTTGATAATTGGGTTATTTATATATAATTATTATATTTGCAGGCATTTCATTCCATATTATTCATTCTATATATAGTTTTTGTTGTACGCATATCCTTTTGGAGCATATCAGGCCACCATTTTTCTTATGATTATTTTTCCCTAGTATAAAAGATGTATATAATGTTTGATATATCATGATAAGATAGGAGAATAGTGGTTTTTCAAAATTAATTACTATTCTTTATTTTATTTTTACATTTGTAATTTAATATTCATGTAAGTAAATAATTTTCCTACAATGCTAAACTATTGTGTTCTTTGGGATGTGATTATTTGTATGTAATTTCAGTTAAATAATGTAACCACCATCCTTGTTGTATTGGGGTGTGGGTTTTTGTAGTTAGGATCAAAGTAAATTTAATAGAAAACATGCGAACTATATTATTGAATCATAAAACTATAATGTAATTTTATAATACTCCCAATGTGACCAATCTTATAATTTTTATATTTTTTATACATAAATTTGAGTTTTTTTGAATTTTGTTTCCTTAGGTTCAAAATTATTGACTATCAGTCATAATATAATATATTGAATACTAAATTTATAATTGGAACTAATATATTTTAATCAAACCCTTATCTATGAAATTAATCCATTTAGGGATTTCCCTCATTGAAATGATAATGATGATCGTCCTCTAACTGCTATTAGAGAAAAACATATAACTCTTTTGATATTTCTTACTTAGGTTATGGGAAATATTTTGACAAATATATATCAAATTTCGAAACCACAAAAGTGTTTTAAAATGTTATACCACATTATGCATTAGTAACCTTTATTATTAAGTAGAACAAAAAATAAATTTCTTTATGAGAAATAGATAAGTTCCTTAGAGATAATTTTCCTCACATTGGGAATTATTTAAAGGGATGATATTGTTATGGATGTCTATATTATGAGATTTGGATCAATGGTGGTAATTATTTCAAATCACTAAAGAGGATGAAAAAAAATTAAAAACATCGAATATAATAATTTTATGAAATTTTAGTGGAAAAATACATTCCTTGATAATAGTAATCAGAGATGGAGAAACAATTCCAGAGCCTAATAAAAAAGGATTATAATAATGTTTCTAAGTATGAATCCAAAATTACAAGGATATAAAGGCATAAAACAAACTATGTACATAATAATGATTTAAACATAGACTATTTCATCAATGGGATTAATCCAGTTCATTATAGTGATATAGTCTCCCAAATATTATCATCATATTAGGATTTTGTATCATGTGGTAATAAGATGTAGAAATAATTCTCCAAGTATTATTTCTTCTTAGGGATGAAAGATAATAATAGTTCTATTGAGTACTATAGAAAAGTAAATAATGAAATGCAGAAAAATGGATAGGTGAAAATTCGTACTTTTAATAAATAAGGAACGAAAGATCAAAGAACATAACTATTGTGATGGAGAGTTTTATACAAGAGTGGAGAAAAATCTCAGCAGACCTGTGATTGAAAGGGCAAGAAATACGTCACCAATATGAAATGATTTAGGTATAATGATATGGGACACTATGAAAATGAATTCTTTTGGCATCCATGTAACTTTCCCTATAAAATCACAAGGTACAAATGATAAGGTTATGTGAACACAACAAAAAAGGTTGATGTTCCTAATGATGTGGTGGAAGGATCATTAATAATATACCCAAATTTATCTAATTATTTATTTTATTTTGTTTCATCTCATTATTTAATATCATCTTATAATGAAAAATAGTCATTTCCAATTTACCTTAATAGTGTACATGTGAGTAAATAGTTATAGTTGAAACCTCACTTAAAAAAATATATGTCATGATGATCATATTATAACATATAAATACTATTTATTTTCTGTTTTTAACATACCAAGAGTTCAAATTGATAAAATCCGTGGCATGTTTGATCATTTAAAATATAATGAAAAAATAATATAAATATAATGAAATTATGATTTTTGATAAAGATATGGAAGTAAATTTCTTTAGAGGGGAGACATCACATTATGATTCATGTATAGATCTACCCATAATAGCTCTTCTAAATTTTGTTCTCAAAAAAAAGTATACACAACGTACTATTGAAAAAGATAATATTAAAATTTAATATTTACTTATTTTACAGGACATTATTTATGTATTTCGTAAGAAATTACCTATATATCCACAAGAGAGTGTAGTTCAATTTTAAATATATCATCACTGGTACAATTCCTTTTATCAAAAATCTATATGTAATTTCTACAATGGAGTATGTGGAGTTTAAGGAAAATAAATACAGTATTTATTAGTATTGGATTTATATTTCCTAGTGTTTCATCATGGTAATCCCATGTTCTTTTAGTTTAATTAAATACGTGTCTATGAATTGATTATAGGGATATAAAATCTGCTACATTAATGAAAATGTATCATATGGCTTGAATTGATGACATATTCAACCAACATCATGGAGATAAATATGTTTCAATGATTGAAATTTGACCTGGATATCATCAATTTTCAGTAATGATGAGGATATCATGAAAAAAAAATTTGAATGAGGTACAGACATAATGTGATTACAGTAATTCCATTTGTATTGACTAATTAACCCTTTATATTTATGGATGTAATGAGAAGAATAATAATGGAATATCTTCATAATTTACCAATGATATTTATTGATTATATCTTAGTTTACTCCCTGAATTTTGAGGAGAATAAGAACAACATACTGGAAATTCATGAGATTATTCGAATAAGTCTCTTATTGGATATTTAGAATATGTGAATTATATATGTGAAATGTTTCTTTGCATGTCAATATTTTATAGAATGTTGGAATCTCATTTGATCATGTAAAGAAACAATAGTCCACGAAGAGCCATTACTAATAAATATAACTGAGTTACATAGATTCATTGGTTTGGAAGGTTATTATCAGTGATTTGAGAAATAAAAACCAATTATAAAATCCATTAACCAGTATTACTTGTACGTGGGTTAAGTTTATTTTAATAATTAAATGTGATGATTGTTTTGAGGAATTTAAGTGTATATTGTTGAATTATAAAATCTTAACTCTACCATTAGAAAATTTTGGAATTGTGGTAAATAGTGATGCAACAAGGAAGGGCCATTGTGGTTTCCTTATGTATAATGAAATATTTATTTCTTATGAATCATATTGGATAGAAACTAATGAAAAGAACTATTAGACCCACTATATTGAGTTAAAATCTATAATCATTACCCTAATGATATGGTGACAGTATCTCTGTGGTGAAACATGTGACATATATACTGATCAAAAGAGTTGAAAAAACATAATCCCACCAAAATGTAGATAACAAAGGGAAAATTTGAAGGGTCCAGGTAATCAAGGATTATGATTTCATAACATAGGACCACCGAAAGAAATAAAAATAGTAGTAAACTCATTAAGTAAGATGGATCATTGAGTTTTAAACATAATGAGAACTAACATTGATCCAATGATAATGGATCTATTAAAGATGGATATAAAAATTATTAAATAAGTTTAAACATAAATTATAATTAATTAAAAAACATCATTATTCTTGTAAGAACCTGATTCTTAGTTTTGAGGTACGGGTTTATTATTTTCTCTTTTCCTTATGTGTTTTTCAGAAAATAAAGAAAAATGGGGAACAATCCTAAATTTTAGAAGTACACGTCGTGTACTTTTCCACACGTCGTGTACATTTGGCCATGTGGGATGAGTACACGGGGTGTGTGGCCATGTCTGCAATGAAGGGTGTAGGAACCGACTACACATCTTGTAGTGGTACAATACATGTCGTGGAGTCAGTCGGCAGGCAAATAGTAAGGAGGTAGCCAGCTATGTGACAGAACATGCCATGTACTCAAGGAGACACACTGTGTAGTCATGTTGGCAGATGAACAGTGCCACGCTAGTGGGAAACCGCCGAAGGAACAGTTAAAAATGGGAAGTACACGCCGTGTACTAGAAAATTCACGCCATGTACTTTGTTTTTTTTCTTAAAATTGGCATTAGCCTCCCCTATTCACATGGAAGGCTTAGAACCGGATGAGAGCTCGGGAGGGACAACCGAATCTTCAAGGATCAGTCGAGCGCACATCAGGAATCTGTTTTCTGCACCATCGATCTCCCTGGAACCGCGCGGGTGAGTTCTCCCTTCTCCTCGTGTGTCTCTTTCCAATTCTTCCTCTAAGGGAAGTTATTTAAATTTAAGCGGCTTTTTTTCATCATCAAATCTACGTCGTTCTTAGGCATTTCTGGAATCAACGTTCACGTATATCATTTGTTTGCATTTAAGGTAGGTGGCTCGGTGTTTAAATTTGCAACTGTTGTGCATTTTGTGTATTTTTGTGCTACGAACCCATATTGGGGTATCGTGTGGCTGAGGCCTGGGATGTTTAAAATACATAGAATTGTAACGGTAATTAAATGATATATCATAATGTTGTTTGGGATCATCGCTTGGATCCAGGAAAACCCTGGGGGTGCATTCCTCTGTTTATCCATTTGGCTAGGATAGCCGAGGGTATGCCTTTATAATAAATTCTTATAGAATTTCCTTGAGAGGAATTGGTTTTTTTTTCTTGTTTACATGTTGGGCATGGCCCGGTTACTTGTTTAGCCTAAGGGCAGTGCTGTGATTAGCCTGTGGGCAGTATACTACTTTGCCTCTCGGCAACTTCTTCTGTGCCTATGGGCAGTTGATTCTGTGCCTGTGGGCGACACCTCGTACACCAGCGGGCAATATTCTATATGCTTATGGGTAGATTCCAGTGTTTCGATTCTCTTTACCTGAGGGTAAGGGATTACGTGCCTGAGGAAACTGACTGTTTACATATAAATTCACTATGGTGGTTTCTTAAAAATGAATAATGAAATGAATGTTAAATGGAAATTTAACTGGTAATGTTAGTTAATTTTAAGTACTGCTTCGTTTATTGAATTTACTTTCACACACTATGGTTGCATGTTTACACACAGTTGGGCACGGGCCTTTGGTGGGTGCCTACTGGGATTTATTTCTCACACCCTGTTTGGGTCATGTTTTTTTGGCCAAAACAGATTACGTTTCTACATGTATGGATAAGGGAAAAGGACCCTTTACAGTTACTTGATTGCTGCTGAGGAGTAGGGGAGCATGGGACCGGGCTTAGGCTCACGATGCTACCAGATGTTTTGTTTTGCTTTTCTGTAATCTGTATTGTATTGTACTGTATTGTTTTGTGACATTTTTTGTCTGTTTTCCTAGAACTTGAGGCATGTTGCATCATTATATATAGCTGTTGGTTATTTTTACTACAGTTGTTTACCTTAGATGTGTATGGTTTATTACTTCCATTGTTGTTGTATGCTTTTTACTGTATTCCACTACGCTACACATTGACATATGAGGGAATAGTTTCACCACTATCAGACCTGGGCCCTCGCTGCTAGTCAGAAGCCTCTAGCATTTGGGGAAATGCGCTTGAGGTCACGTGGTGAACCGGGTTCGGGGGCACCCGTGGACTGGTACCCGGGTCCGGGATGTTACAAAGTGGTATCCAAGCAGTTATTTTATTTGACTTACTATTTGGAGCCTTAGTCAGGGATAAGATGATAATGGTAGTTGGTAATGAGTTGTGCCCAGGTGTACCTAACCTGTGTATAGGGAAAAGCAAATTTACCTCGTGTTACAATTTTTTCTTGTTTTTCAATTTTACAGTTGAATAGATTTTCACCGAAGGGTGATGCACTTGTATTGAGATATTAATATTTTATCCATGGGTTATATTTAGTTGCAAACCGATGAGATGAGGGTATTCCTTCTCATGCATAATTTAGGCACATGCTAGTAATCACATGCCACACATAGTTTCCATGCCAGGTAGGTGTATTAGTAATTTCATGTTGTTGTGATTGATATTGTGCTAGAAAATCATGATGTTTTGATATCTTCTTGATAAATAATTGCTATTTTGTAGGATAATTTGTGTGAGCATGTTTATAACATGGACGCCAAACTTTGTTTTTTGGGGAGTATGGGCCCCCATTGGACGGAATTTGGTGGATCATTGATGGATTTTCCGGTTATAACACATATAAGAGTCCAAAAATTGATTCGTAGGGAGTATGGGCCCTCACAGATCGGAATTTGGAACTTAGGTGTTGTTTTTCAGTATTTCTGGGTTCTAGAGAAGTTTCTGAGGTATACTGTCCGAAAACCCAGTATACACGCCGTGTAGTACCTTAAACACGCCATGTATATTCTTCTATTTGGGAAGAAAAGAAAACTTTTTGATAACACGCCGTGTGCCATAAGTACACGTCGTGTTGTCTCTTCCCGTGTCATAGACCGTGTGGGTGGGGACATGGGGAAGGGAAATTCTTGGGGAGAACACGCCGTGTACCAGATGTACACGTCATGTAGTGTTGACCCGGGGACCCGACCATGTAACTAACAAACACGGGCCTGTGTAGTTGTTTCTTGAACACATCGTGTCAATGAAGAACACACTGTGTAGTGTGACCTAGGAACCCGGCCGTGTAACTAACAACATGGGTCGGGGTAATCCTTTCAACTACACGCCGTGTGTGTATCGAACATGCCATGTAGGTTGAGCCGTGTATCTGACTGTGTAACTAACAACACGGGTCGGTGGAGCTCGTCTAGTACACGTCGTGTACCCATGGGACACACTGTGTGGTCTTGTCCAATGACTGACCAGGTGGAGTTATCCGTGTGGTAGGGAAACGGGGTGGTGTACACGCCGTGTGTGGGTGTAACACGCCGTGTAGTTTCAAGCCGAGTAGTCTGTCGTGTCACAAACGACACGGGCAGTTGGAAAATACCCAATAAATGCTGTGTAGATGATTTACACACCGTTTAGTTATTTTCAATGGGAGTCGTGTGGCTTAGCCGTGTAGAAGGACCCCGGCAGGGAATGAAAAGTCAGGTACATGTTGTGTAGTCATTATACACACCGTGTAGTCTTTTTGTGAAATTTTGAATGCCTTCTTCCTCCAGTTCTCTTTTGGGTTTCTTCGTTTTTGGTCATTGTAATCTTGTTCTAAGGTGTGCTTTTGACCTTGTATAGTCATTCCACTGAGACGACCACATGTTTTTTTCCAGGAAAGTGGAAACGAGTAAAATATAGAGATTGTGGGACATCGGCTACCAGTTGATCCACCAGTAGAGCCAGATACAGTTCCAGTCGTTATACCGGACACAGGCGCGGATGCGCTATTCTGTGAAGGCTTTATGCGGTTCATACAGACCTTTCATGGAGAACCGTTCGGTGCGACATCTATGGAAAAGCTGACATGTATCTTCCAGCAGTAGCAGCCGCCTATGTTTACAGGGGATGGCAGACCGCAGGCTGTAGAGTCTTGGCTGGGGTCGATGTAGACTATTTTCAAGGACCTAGAGATACCTCCAGGGCGGAGGGTCAAACTCGCGACTTATATGTCGCGTGATTCTACAAAGAGTTGGTGGGATGTTACCACCCAGTCAGAGCATCATAGAGACATGGCGTGGGAATCTTTTCATGTAGTCTTCTATGACTTCTTCTTTCCAAAGACGCTACGGGCAGATAGAGCTCGAGAGTTCATGAATCTACAGCAGGACGCTATATCGGTGATGGACTATTCCACTTGTTTCACTGAGCTTCAGTGTTTTTCACCTGTTCTAGTGGGTGATGAGATGCTGAGAGCCAGACGCTTTGAGGATGGTCTTTTTTATGACATACTAGCACTGGTAAATGTTTTCAGGTGTCCTTACATACATGCTATTGTGAACCAGGTGCTGATTACAGAGAGGAACCTGCAAGAAGCTAGTAGTGTGGGCCAAGGTGGTTCATCACCATTTTCTGGTATTATTTCTACTGGTAAGAGGAAGAGACAGATGGACTTCTCTCAGGGTGGAAGTACTAGCCAGAAGCATGTTTGAGGTGGCCAGGTCATGTGCTACCAGTGTGGTAAGGAAGGGAACAAGAGACCTCAGTGTCCACGAGACCCAGTGGAGTTCCGAGCTTGTGGCAGGATGGGTCATCTGCAACACTTTTTTAGGGCGTTTACACTAGTGGATAGTGAGAGGGGTTCTGTGCAGACTCCGCATGTAGGGGAAAGACCAGAAACTTCTTACCAGTTGGGGAACTGGAATACGTTAGTGCATGCAGGTAGAGATGGTGGTTGTGGATGTGGTATCCAGACACTATGATCATAGAGGAAGCAGGGCGGGACAGCTCAGGGTAGTCAGGTTGTGTCGTAGGGTCGTGGCACTGGGCCGACATATGCAGGGAAACATACCCAGTAGGAGCAGGATCCCGGAACATCTACTGTCAGAGGTACTATTATATTATATTCTATTTTATCTTCAGTTCTATTTGATATGGTCTCTACACATATCTTTATATTTCTTCCCGTTGTGGAGATCCTTGGGCTCTGTGTTTCTTCTTATTCTGCTATTATAACTCCAGACACTCCGTTGGGGACTAGAACGGCTAGTGTACGTCAGTTCAAGGAGTGCCCCCTTGTGGTTGGTGGGTGTCACTTACTTTGGGACCTCTATGTCTTAGAGATGAAAACTTATGACGTCATTATCGGGATGGACTGGTTGGTTCTTTATTGAGCCTTTGTTGATTTCTACCGTCACAGCGTGAGTTTCACGTCACCAAAGGGTGGAGAGTTTCTATACAAGGGAGAGTGGGATGTTCAGGAGAGTCAAGCTAGACTAGAGCATCATGGGAGAGGTGGTATCACAGCCCAGATTGCAAGCTTATATGGACGACCAGGGGACTTGTCGGAAGGATTTCCCTCCAGTGGTGGATCATTTCAGGGTTTTTTTCCCGAACGACTTTTTATGGCTTCCTCTGGAGCCTGAGGTGGATTTCTTTATTGAGCTTGTTCTAGGAGAAGCACTGGTGTCCATTCCTCCTTATAGGATGGATACACCAGAGTTGCAGGAGCTCATGAGATAGTTAGAGGAGTTACAGGCAAAGTGTTTCATCTGACCCAGTACTTCTCCTTGGGGTTCTCCTATCCTTTTTATGAAGAAGGTAGATGGTACCCTTAGACTCTGTGTGGATTATCGGAAGTTGAACCAGTTGAAGGTTAAGAACCGATATCCCTTACCAATTATATATGATCATTTTGATCAACTTCGTGGAGCACAAGTGTCCTCAAAGATTGACTTGAGATCAGGATATCATCAGCTACATGTTAGACCATCTGATATACCTCTCACAACTTTTAGGAGTAGGTATGGTCTGTATGAGTATACAGTTATGCCGTTCGGACTCACGAATGCACCAGCAGTTTTCATGGATTTGATGAATCTTATGTTCCATATTTATCTCGATTCATTTGTGGTAGTATTTGTGGATGATATCTTCGTGTACTCTCACACTCGACACAACCATGCCATCCATCTTGAGATCGTATTGAGTAAACTGAGAGAGCATCGGCTATATGATAAGCTCTCAAAGTGACACTTCTGGATGGACCAGATTCACTTCATGGGTCATATCACTTCAAAGGAAGGGGTTTCAGTAGACCTAGAAAAGGTGAGAGAATTAGTTTCCTGGGATCATCCTAAGGACATTTTTGAGATATGAATTTTCTTTGGTTTGGCCGGTTACTACAGGCATTTTATACAGGACTTCTCCCACTTAGCAGTGCCGTTGGAGGTCTTCACTAAGAAGGGTGTGAAGTTCATTGGATCAGAAGCTTACGAGATATCATTTCAGGAGTAGGAGGGAAGGTTGACATCAGCACCGATCCTAATACTCCCAGAGTAGGGGAAGAGCTATACAGTTTACTGTGATGCATCAGGTATTGGGCTAGGAGCTGTGTTGATGCAGGGTGATCGAGTAGTTGTGTATGGGTCTCGGTAGTTGAGGCCACATGAGAGGAATTACCGGATGCATGATCTCGAGTTGGCTATAGTTGTTCATGTGTTGCGTTGTTGGAGACATTATCTCTTGGGAGAACATTTTGGGGTGTTGACGGACCAAAAAAGTATCAAGTATATCATTACCTTGTGTGACTTGAACCTAAGGTAGTGAATCTGGGTTGAACACCTTCAGTCCTTCGATTTTGAGCTTTCTTATACACCTGGTAAAGGCAATGCAGTAGCTGATGCACTGAGCAGGAAGAATCAGATACAGGCAGTGCATAAGGCCTGTGGTGAATGGCATCTTATGGCTTTGTTCTCTGAGATGCATTTGGAGGTGCACGACTGTTGACGCTCCTTTCGTCACAGAATCTAAAGATCGGAAAAGGGAATATCTGAGCTCAAAGTGATTCAGCCTTTGAAGAAAACATCAAAAATCAACAAAGGAAGGAAGAAAGGATCAACAACAACCTCACCGCGCAAGTTATCTAACTGGCGCGCAAGTACACTTGCGCGACACCCTTGGTCGCGCAGGTCACTTGCGCGACATAAGTGGTAACCGCCCGGTAACCGCCCGGGGTCTTCTTTTGCCTATAAATAGACCCTGTGGGCCCCCATTCAAAAAGATCTTTTTCCAAAAAGTCGGATTGAAGCTCCCGACGCCCAAGTCACTTCTCAAAGCTTCCGGAACACTTCTAAAGTAATTTCTTACCTAGAACGGAAGATCTAAAGAGAAGAAGGAAGGCCTAAGTGTTGAAACTTATCAAACACTTGTGCGCCGACTTATTTCCTTCAATATAACTTGCGCGTCCCTTTTCTGGAAAACCTCAAGAACATTCTAAAGGGTTTAAAAAAGATTCGCTCAAGTATTTCAAAGCTGGTTGAAAATCGCACAAGTACACTATGTGTCGCGCAGGTATACCTGCATGACCATACTTGCGCGCCCATGGAAAAAACTTGCGCGCCTTGCAAGACTTGCGCGCCCAAGGAAAACTTGCGCGCCTTGCAAGACTTGCATGCCCCTATCTTTTTGGGTGCCCATCTTGCCCATTTTTACCCCTCTTAAGCCATTTCACCTTTCCTTTTCAAGATTCAGTCTTCAAGACACTCTTCAAAGCCATTTATGGCATGATTTCTTGATTTGACTTCCCTATCTGAAAGGAATTCTGTGGAATATCTCTCAAAGTCTAGTGATTTAAATATCCTTATGTCACTAAATATGGAGAGTTCATTCATTCAACCTCATCCTTTAAAATGAGAGAATCCTTAACCTGGGTCTCCTTTTCAGGAATAAGACTCAGTCATAATCTTGGGCATCCTTCTTAGGAGTAATCCCCAAACCTTAATCCCCAAACCTGGGTCTCCTTTTTCAGGAATAAGACTCGGTCATAATCTTGGGATTCCTTTTCATGAGTAAGCCCCAAGTCCCCTAACCTGGGTCTCCTTTTCAGGAATAAGACTCAGTCATAATCTTGGGCTTCCTTTTCAGGAGTAAGCCCCAGGTCCCCTAACCTGGGTCTCCTTTTCAGGAATAAGACTCAGTCATAACCTTGGGCTTCCTTTTCAGGAATAAGCCCCAAGTCCCCTTAAAATTTCTCTTAACCAGTCATAATTTACCTTTGATTTGGGTTTCCTTTTTAGGAGTAAAACCCAATCATAAGTCCCTTCCTAACTTGGGCATCCTCCTTAGGAGTAAGCCCCAAGATTAGAGTATTCAAATCTCCATGAAGCACATATAACTTTATGGACCCCGTTCATGGATTTTATCCCTAAATGTAAATCCTAAACCTTCATCTATCTGGGCATTCATCCATACATAAGCCCCAAACAAATTCTTATGATTGCATCTTTCATGGCACAATTGTCTAATTTTTACCAATACCTCTTGTTTCTCACACCGAGCATGACTCACGTGAGCTTAGAGTGTAAAAGTAATTATGACATTCATCTTTGAGCCATCAATCATAAACATCATACTCCATAACTCGAACTACGTGGGTTATGATTCCTTTTCTAAAACAAAGGATACGTAGGTAGCCCATTTATGGGTTCGATCCCAACTTTGAAATAATCTTTGTCCTTCTGAATGACAATAAACTTCAGGTGCCCCACTGAGTGGCTTTAAAACCAGCCTGGTCATCATAAATGACCAAGAGACTTTTATATAAATGATTTGAAGGATACCATTGACCAAGAATCTCTAAACAGATATAGATGATTCTCTATTGATGAATAACCTCGAATATATATAAAAGATTCTCTAAATTTCTTGCATATTTAATCATTGATTGTTAAAACTAAAGGAAAGCACATTTTATACTTGGTAATGTAATAAGGATTCACAAACATAACTTAAATCTATAAAGAGAGTCCTGGAGTAGACAATAATTCCCCTCAAAAAGGTGTGATGAGTCTGACCTCCCATCCTCTCGACCAATGCAAATTCCTAAGCCTCATTAGTCCACAAGCTAATGAGCGCCTGCCTTTGGAAAGTAGGTCCAAACTGATGTGGAATCATTGGATGTTTCCGGTTCTACGAACAAACCCGTTAGAAACTGATCGGAACGTTTGAATCTCCCGTCCATGAGGTCATCCCCGGATTCCGTGCGAAAAAAAATGGTGAACCCGACGTGAATCCTTAACCAAGTTAAAGTGATGTTCTTCTTATTTGTTAGGCCCCTTGGGCCAACAAAGCAATCATTGACATATGCTCATCCAGAAGATGCATTGGCCGGATTCATCTTGATTATGTCTGTTACATTGAACAGGCACTCTTTTCTCAAGATCTTCTGCAAAATGGATTTCCTTCAATTCACCCCTGTGAATTCTGCTGCTGTGAACACCTCTACTGTGAGGTCTGCTGCTGTGAAAACCAATGATGCTACTCCTACTGGAATGTCATCCGCTCTGAGGATGACATCACCAACTCAGCATCTTCAACGCTGGGTTTCTAATGCACAGGTTAAGGAGTACCGTCGCAACGGTACTATCCCAACTCTGGAGGCCGCTCTTCAAGCCCTCCAAGTTAAAAACTCTACCTGGTCGTCCAGACAACGGCGGCCAGCGATCAAGAAGCAGGCGGTGCTGATTACCGTCTCCAACCATTTCGGGTCGTTATCCCCGGAACGCAATTTCCATTCACTCCCTTACTCTGAGGAAGTGAATGATCAGGTACCTCAGGGCCTTAGTTCAAAAAGACAGGAGTCCTTCCCGAGGGCTCCCATCAACAATCGCCGCCAGACTCGTGCGGTAGTGCGCCCTCAACATGATGAGGGTACCGACTCCAGGCATTCAGCTCAGGTTCCTCGAACCCGAGCAGGCAAGATGAACCGCCAGAGACAGAATCTGGTTAACAATAGGTAGGTTGTCATCCCTGCCATCTCCGGAGAAGTCCACCAACCTAACCTGGTGGCAAACAACGAGCAGGCATACACACATGTTCGTTTTAATTCCACTGTCCAGCAGACTCGTCTGGCAGCATCAAGCCTATCCCGCCAGGCAATTCCGGCGGAGTACCATAGGCAGGAACATACACCTGCTTATACATCACCAGTTAGTCAGCAGGCTCGTCTGACTACATATGATGGATCTCGTCAACCGCGTTTGGCGAAGTGTAATCAGCAGGCACATACACCTGCTAATACTAATCAAGACAACCAACAGTCTCGCTTGGTAGCGCACGGAGAAGTCAGTCGGAAAGTCCCGACGACAAACAAGAGGCAGACTCAACTATCTGCCTCCACACTTGAGTACTGTCAGGATTCACTGACAGGAAAAGGAGGACTGGAGCAGGCACATACACCTACTCCAAGCCTGGAATGGACGTATATCCCCGTTCCGGTGGCTGAAGTCACCAAACATATTTTTTCAATGGTGAAAGAGCAGAAGAAAATTCCTACTCATATTCTGGATGCTTTCCAAGATATCATAACAGCTTCAAAATCATCTCAGGGACAGACACATAAATCAATCCCTAGTAGTGGAGTGACACATCAACGATTCACTCCGGAACAGACACACACATCTGTTCCAGTCCAAGAGGGTTATGATGCATACTCCCCCATATCATACGGACAACCAAGTCAGGCACATACACCTGATTTGAGTGGAGATCGTCAGCCTAACCTGACCATCTTTCCTGATCAGGCACATACACCTGCTCAGAGCAATCACTTTCGTCATCAAGTGGTTTCTAAAGCGAGTAAGAAGGTATCTAAGAAAAAGATCCGCCCAGCACAGTCAGGAGATCAAAGTCCAATCTGTAACCAAGCCTTTCTCGATGCTGGAGTTCTTGAAGCCCTCAGACATTTATCTGTCGGAATTCAAGATTCTACTCCCTCAGTTCCCAATAACGGGAACATTAATTCTGATGGTCTTCAACAGACACTTCCTCATGAAGACTTGCTTCATGAAAATTCGGTCAATCTTGAAGTTTCTTCTTCAGATGAGAGCCACAAGAACCCTCTGTGTGGTCAGAAGACCAAGGAGCAAGAGATTTCATCTTTTGCTGTAACCCATCATGACGGTCCTCCTCATGGCGATGAACTTCGCTGCGAAAGTCCTCTCCGCAGTAGTGATTCACGTTGTCTCGAAAATTCTTCAGAAGGCAATGCAGTGACCAGAAATCCCTCCTATCTCGAGGCACTTGCAAACGTAAAACCAGTCATGTCAAATGCTTTACTATCGGCAGGTGAAACTCTTTCTCCATCATAAGATAGCCTGGGGTTCAGGTTATTCTCTGAACCATCCCTGGGTCATTCATCTTCCAGCATGAATAGTGATCTCTCTACCAATCTTGTTGAATCCGATGAAGCAACAAGGAAACACCAACTCTGGTCCAAACAGGTAGAAGAATCTTCATTTAATGATAAAGAAGAAATGCTGAACATGAGGAAAAAACTGGAAAAAGGTGAAGTACCAGTCATGTTTTGGCCTTTGGCTGACTCCCAGTACGACATTCCAAAGATGTTGACGGATGATGGAATCCATGATATTCATCTCAACATATGGAAAACTCTTTGTCAATTAAATGAAGAAGGTATTATCGTACGATGAATATGAAAATCATCTTAAGATAATAGAAGGGTTACAACGCCAGATTGATTTGGCATCTCTATCAGTCTCTCGGTATCCGAAAGCTGAAAAGCAACAGAGAACCCTTCAACGTTCATGGCTTGGCGCACTAAGAAAATTGCATCAGTTAATTGACAATGCTCCATCTGATGTTCATATTAGTGGATGGGGTGTTCACGGAGCACTACATTTCACAGTGCATCCAGTCAGCAAAGCCCGCCGAAAATGGTCTCATGCAATGTTATTGCCCATGGCCGGCCACAGTCAATGGGCTTTGTTCATAATCAAAAGCTTGCTCAAGAACAGGCTTCAACTAGTTCCTCTCAAAATCAAGTATATAGAGAACAAGTTGTTGAATTGCTCCTACATCAAGCAGAAGAGAATATTGCACAAGCCTCTCGTCTGGAGAAAACACGTCATCAAATGACAGAAGTTTCGGAAATCATCCAACGGTCTGTTGAACCAAGTGATAAAAGTGGATACAGGTTAATGCATCCAGCTAATTTCCGAACTAAGATTCGCAAGATCAATAGAGATTTTAAGAAGATCTCAGACATAGCATGTCAAGAGACACCCCAGCTTGTCAGACTGGGGACTTCTCTAACCCAACCCTCAGAGTCAACAAATGGGATTCGAGGAGTTGAGCGGAAGCAGCAGGAACATCCCCAGTTCACCGGACTGGGGACTTTTTCAAATCTGCAATCCCTCCCTCAGAGAAAGTCGGTATTCTCTCGATTAGGGAATAAGCCTCAAGAGGAACAAAGAGCCAAGCAATCAGGCGATTCTCTCCAAGTGATGGTTCTTCAAGAAGTTCCCAAGGGATCAAGTCAATGGAATTCCATGTCTCATCATGGACATGGAAGAAGACAATATCACAGAAATGATGATAGAAAGGATTCCATGCAATATGCATCCATTAATGTCATCAATGCCGTTGCTGCTGATTCACCAGATGAGGTTCAATCAGAGGGATCAGACGAAGAAGTTCCTGCTCAAGAAGTTGCGCACACAGACCTAAATGAAGAAGGTGTGCGCACACGTAATCAAAGTTTTACCCAAAATCTGGGTATTCCGTCAAGTAACCCACTTCCCCCTCTCCGAAAAGGATCCAATAAGGGAAAAAGGAAAGAATAGGATTACTTCTCACCCTTCCTCTGAAGGAGGTCAATCGCTCTCATTAGAGCAAAGGTTTGCACAATAGGAGGAAGAAATGAAAGAATTAAGAAGGTTGAATGCAGAACTACTTCAGAGTAGTCTTCTTCTTAAGAATGCTGAAGTCCGACAGCCGAAGGAATTTGTTGTAACTACTGAGATGGATCAAGAATATCCTCCTTTATCAGTACACCCACAGAGGTCTAATCCTACGGGTCAAACGCAACAACGGTTGGCAGCACTACCATCAGTTGCAGCACCAACCACCACGTCTATCCAAGCTCCATTCATTGCACCTACCCAAAACCAAGTTCAACCTAACGTTTCTCAAAAGTTAATAACTACTATTGAGTCATTAACATCTCGGTTAGAAACTATGGAAGGGAAAAGGGTGCAAATTCAACCTGAAAAGAAAGTTTACCCTGAATGGGTAGATTCAATTTCTCCTCTATCCAGTTTTGGAAACCCTGTTTTCCCTACTTTCAACGGATCAGGCGGCCCTGAACAAAATTTGACGCATTACGTGTCTTTTTGTGATCCTATGATGGGAACTCCAGAGGAGAAAGAAGCAGTGAAACTCAGATGCTTCGTGCGAACCTTGCAAGGACCAGCTTTTGTCTGGTATACAAGCTTCCAATCCCGGTCAGTCATCGGATGGGAGGATCTTCATCAAAAATTCCTTCTTCAGTTTAGCTCAACTTTTCCAAAAACGACAGTTTTCGATCATACAAACTGCAAGCAAAGGGAAAATGAAAGAGTCTCTGATTTCATTGCTCGTTGGAAGGGATTAACGTATTCCTTGAGTTTAGCACTCCCTCTGGAGGAATTGTTGCCAATCTGTGTGGAAAATTTGCGTGACGAATTACGCACGCCATTGATCCCTGTGAAATACATAGGAGGGTTTCGAGACCTTACTTCAATCGCTCAACAGATTGAAGATTCCCTTATACAGGCTAAGGTTAAATCTCATGTAATTCCATCAGCTCCAGGAAGAAGAATGGGTAAAGCAGAAACTGCTACAGTTATGCTTAAACAAGCACCTGTACCTATTTCTACTTCAAAACCTTCATCTTCTCGAAGGGCTCCACCACCTGAACGCCAACAAAAAAGTCTGTTTCGTCCAAATAATCAAAAAGATCAACGACGAAAACAATTTGAGGATATAAAGAGTAAAACATACTCTTTCCGAAGTGAGCAAGTTCTTGGTTACTTCATTTCAGCTCTGGAAAATAATTTGGTTCAATTACCAGTGCCCAAGAGGCCAAACAAGGAAGGAGATGAAGACCGTCCCAATTATTGTCCCTTTCATCAAATGTTGGGGCATCCCATCCAGGAGTGTTTTGTCTTTAAAGACCTCCTGCAAAAGATGGTCGACTTGGGGCAAGTCAAATTGAAGTGTTCTTCAGCTCATGTAGCGTGTATTACCGCTACAGATCCAGAGGAAGGAGGCGAGTGGCAGGAAGTCAAAAGCAAAACTGCGAAAAAATATGATGATTGGATGGTCAGAAAGACAATCAATCGGACCCATTCCATTTTGAGAACACAATTGAAGAAGCCAATTGTGTCTCCTACAAAAGCTGTAGTAAAGCCTCCATCAAAAGACAAATCCTCAAAAGGGCAGCGGAATTCAAAGAAGAAAGAGGAATCAGGAGAAGATGAGTATGTAGAAAAGCCTAAATTGTCTTTGACTCTGGCAGATTTCATTCCATCTACTTCGAAGCCACGGGCACCGTCCCACGGCACAGCCTAAACAGGCTAAACCGGCAGAGTCTTTATCAGACAAAGAGTTAATCTTTGGTTCTGTTAATATGATTCAATTAACAGATCCATATTCCAGTATTGATGAGTCTGAATTCCCTGTATCAAATAAGGGAACCCGAGGAAGTTCTAGAGGTTCAGGATATAGGGGAGGACGTGGATCTTTCCGAAGCCACTACTCTAATTCTACCCCTGCTAGCACTGTATATGCAGCAGAAACTCGTGGTAGAGCCCTTCAGCGAGCTCAAAAAGAACAAGAAAGTTCTTCTGCCAATGGCCAACTCAGTTTCGGCACAGTTATTTTGGAAGACCGATTAAAAGTTCCATCTTCTTTATCTTAGCAAGTAAATGGATCTAATCAGTCTAATCTGCCAAAACCAAGGATGTTGCCAACTTCAATAAAAGATGCATCAGCTTCCAAAGCATCTGCTTCCAAGGTACCTTCTAAACCGCATATTCCTATTGGGAAACTCAGACCTCTAGATCAAAAGTATGTTATATTGAAACACTTGGCCCAAGTACCATCCAAGTTATCAATTTTGGATGCTTTGAATCTGTCAAAAGATCATTGGGAAGCACTCATCGAAGCTTTGTCAAGTCCTCAGGAGTTTGAAGCTGAAATTGTTGCAGCTAAAATCTATCACATAGAGAATAATCCTGCAGAATTCCATGCAGTGATATCTTTTACTGATAAAGATGAAGATGATGTTGTGCATAGGTACATAAGACCTTTGTACTTATCTGGCAAAGTCAATGGTGTAGATGTTCGAAGAGCTTTCATTGACAATGGTTCAGGAGTCAACCTAATGCCCATTCGTACACTTCGTCAATTGGGCCTCACGGAATCAGATTTATCTCCTTCTACCATGATGTTGCAAGGATATGAAAAAAATGAACAAGAACCACTGGGAGAAGATACACTCAGAACTCAGTTTGGAGATCTTGTTTCCAATTCGGATTTCATGATTGTTGATCAAGACTCAGCTTTCAATATCATGCTTGGAAGACCCTGGCTACATCAGCATGCAGCTATTCCGTCATCATACCATCAATGTCTCAAATACTGTTTTGATGGTCATGTTGGAACATTGTATGGTGATAAGGCCCCGTTCAAGACATGTGAGTCTCAATACATTGAGGCGGAATTTTATCACATGAAGGGAAGAGAAAAATCTACAATGAAGGAAATTACCAAAGTTAATGCTCCATATGGTTTGGAAAAAATTCCAATAAATCCATTTTCACATGTGAGTACAGATTATGTGTTACCTATCAGTCAAATTGGCAAAATAGGCCCAAATCAAAATACTCTTATGGAAAGATCCATAATGTCAATTACGGCAATCGAGCCAGACAACATGGAAGAAATTGGTAACTTACCAAGCAGTGATGAAAGCATAAGTGGTGACGTTTTCATTTCGTCTGCTGAAATCCAACAAGTATATACTTCGCTAATCAGGCCAGAAGAAGTTATAACAACACCAGAGGTGAATAATGATGTTGATTCTGAATCCATCATCTCCTCTTTATTTCCCAAAGAATACCATTTATCATCAATAGGGTCGGAAATGGAAGCTTCTTCTTCAAAATGTGAAAATTTTGACATCTCTTATGATCATGAGAATTTCGTTTTTTCATCTACTTTGCAAGTAGAAACGGAAGAAATAACACATGATGAAGAGGAAGAGGAAGATCTTAGAGATGCTCCTCCAGCATTTGAAGAGGGTATCTCTACCACTGTGGATGAACTCAGAGAAGTAAATCTGGGTACAGAGAAAGATCCATGCCCCACTTTAATTAGTGCGGCCATGACCCTTGAAGAGCAAGAGATGTATATTTCTTTTCTAAAGAAAAATAAAGATATTTTTGCTTGGAATTATACAGAGATGCCTAGCCTTGATCCTGATGTTGCCACCCATCATTTGGGTTTGCCAAAAGAACATCGAGGATTCAAGCAAGCCGCGAGAAGAACACACCCAACCTATGCTTCCAAAATCAAGGCTGAAGTAGTTAAGCTTATCAAAGCTAACTTCATCAGAGAAGTTCAATATCCCAAGTGGTTGGCTAATATTGTCCCTGTAAAGAAGAAGAACGGACAAGTTAGGGTTTTCATCGATTTTAGAGATCTTAATCGGTATTGTCCTAAAGATGATTTCCCAGTTCCGATTACAGAACTCTTAATTGATGCGACGGCTGGCTATGATGTACTTTCTTTCATGGATGGATATTCTGGATATAATCAGATCTGAATGGCCCCAGAAGATGAGGAATATACAGCCTTCAGAGCTCCTCAAGGTGTGTTTTGTTACCGGGTGATGCCCTTTGGTTTAAATAATGCAGGTGCAACATATCAACGCGCCATGCATCGTATCTTCAAACCTCTTTTAGGGAAGTTTGTTGAATGCTATGTAGATTATTTGGTGGTTAAATCCAAACAACTTTTTGATCACTTGGCTGATTTGGAAGTCATATTCCACAAGCTTCGACAACATAATTTGAAGATGAACCCCTTAAAATGTGCTTTTGGGGTAACCTCAGGAAAATTCCTCAACTTTGTTGTACGCCATCGTGGTATTGAAGTCGATCCTGAGAAGACCAAATCAATCCTTGGTATGTCACCTCCTTAGAATTTGAAAGAATTAAGAGGACTTCAAGGACACTTAGCCTATATTCGGCGTTTCATCGCCAATTTGGCAGGAAAAAGTTTACCCTTTAAAAAATTATTGAAGAAAGGAGTCACTTACCAGTGGACTGTAGAATGTCAAGAATCATTTGATTTTCTCAAGAAATACCTCTTGAGTCCACCAGTAATCATGCCACCTGTTGAGGGTAGACCTCTTATCCTCTATGTGACAGCTTTAGAGCGATCATTGGGTGCCTTTCTCGCTCAAAAGAATGATGCTGGGAATGAAAATAGTCTCTACTATCTCAGTAGAACTATGCTTGAAGCAGAAACCCGGTATTCAAGTATTGAAAAGTGCTGCCTAGCATTAATCTTTGCAGTTCAGAAACTGAGACACTACCTGCAACATCATGAGGTCCAATTGGTATCTCGTAATAATCCACTCAAATTCATCCTTAGTCGTCCAATGCTTACAGGACGTCTGGCAAGGTGGGAGGTTATTCTACAGCAGTTCGACATTCAGTATGTGTCTCAAAAGGCAATTAAGGGCCAAGCTCTGGCTGATTTCCTGGCTGAACATCCTTCAGTGGAAGACACATATTCAGATATCGAACTCCCTGATGAGGAAGTTTTCTCTATTCAAGAGAGTCCTCAAACATGGGAAATGTATTTTGATGGTGCTTCTAGAAGTCCAACAGGGAAGAAAATGGAAAATCCTAAATTCAACAAAGTTGGTTTAGGAATTGTGCTCATTTCTCCAGATAAGGCAGTGTTACCTTATTACTTTTTGTTATGGGAAGGTGGTGCCAATAATTAAGCTGAATACCAAGATCTCATTACAGGCTTGGAGTTAGCGCTTCAAGCACAAGTGAATCACTTAAAGGTGAAAGGTGATTCAGACCTGGTAATCAAACAAGTCAATGGGGATTATGCCATTTGAAAAGAAGAATTAATCCCTTTGTATGATTACGTCAGAGAGTTAATGTCGGAATTCCCTTCAGAACCGACATTTTCTTATGTCCCAAGATCACAAAATGCTCAAGCTGATGCACTGGCTAATATGGCCACAGCTTTAGCAGATCCAAATCGGGACGAGACAACCATCTGTATTGCCCACCGTCCTGCAAATTCACCTTATGTTCAAGTCAGAACAGAGGAAATTAATGAAATTAGTCCCATTCCGGAACCGTATGGTCATACTACAGGATGGATGTCACCTATCAGGGAATACCTTCAAAATGGAACACTTCTACCTGATAGAGCCGAGAAAGAACAAATTCGGCGACGTGTGGTCAATTTTACTCTTTATGATAGCCCAAACCACCTCGAGAAAATTCTCTACAAACGTGGTTTGGATGGAGTTATCTTCAGATGTATTGACGGTGAAGAGACGATGGATGTCATAAAAGAAGTGCATGTAGGAGACTGTGGTGCCCACCAGTCTGGACATAGACTGTCTGATCAAATTCGAAGGCTTGGATACTTTTGGCCTTCAATGATACAAGATTGTGTTAATTTCACAAAGAAGTGTCATTCATGCCAAGTATATGCCAACTTCATTCATAAACCTCCAGAGTTGCTTCATACATCTAAATACTCATGGCCATTTTCCACATGGGGAATGGATGTGGTGGGACCTTACCCTTCAGCTATGGCCAAGCAGTTTAAGTACATTCTTACTGCTACTGATTTCTTTTCCAAATGGGCAGAGGCAGTACCTCTCAAAGAAGTCAGTTCTAAGTGCATTGTTAGCTTCATCAAGTCTAACATCATTACTAGATTTGGTGTCCCTCATACCATATTGACGGACAACGGCACCAACTTCTGTTCTTCTGAGGTAAAGAAATTGTATCAAGAATACAACATTAAGTCCAACCGTTCATCTCGATATCATGCAGCGGCTAATGGCCAGATAGAGGCCTTCAACAAGACTCTTTCAAATATACTGAAAAAGATGGTGGATAAAGATAAGTGGTCATGGCCTGATACACTCTTTCATGCTTTAGGGGCTTATCGGACTACCACTCGCAATGCAACGCGGTCAACTCCATATTCATTGGTATATGGAACAGAAGCAGTCTTGCCAATTGAAGTTCAATTTCCCTCACTCAGAATAGCCATTTGTGATCAGTTATCTACAGATGAGCAATCCCAAAAGCGGTTGAATGAATTGGAACAGTTAGATGAGAAAAGATTGTGCACTTTGCACCACTTGGAAATCTATCAGAATCTAATAGCACGAGCTTTTAACAAAAAAGTTCGTCTTCGTTCATTCATTCAGGGAGAACTGGTATTGGTTCTCAGAGCACCAATGATACCAGGAAAGAAGCCTCCCAAGCTTGAACCAAAATGGGAAGGACCTTATTCAATACATAAGGTCTACTCTAATGGAGCATATTCTCTAATCTCAATGGATGGAGAACACATCACGACTCCAACTAATGCCAGATTTCTGAAGAAGTATTTTGTATAAACACAAAATATTGTTCCCAAATCCAAAACAATCACATTAGTTCCTGATATGTCCTACATGACATTAAACTGTTATTATATCCTATCTACATGACATTAAACTGTACAGAAGTTCCTATATTTTGTCCTACATGACATTAAACTGTTATTATGTCCTATCTACATGACATTAAACTGTGTGGCACTTTCATCGTCCAGCATGACGATAAACTGTAAAAAGTCCCCAGAACTGATATCCTCACATTGATTCACTTTCATCCTTGCTATATGACATTAAACTATACAGCAATGGTCCAGTATGACTTTAAACTGCAACTTCGTCCCACACGACATTAAACTGTGAAAAAGTTCCCTAAACCGTCCAGCATGACCTTAAACTGCATCATCCCTGATCCATGTATATGACCATAAACTATTTGCAAATCCCTTATGTCCAGCAAGACGTTAAACTGTGATGTCCTAAACTACATGACGCTAAACTGTATAAAAGTCCCTCATGTCCGAAAAGACGTTAAACTATATAATCATCAAAGGTCCAGCATGACATTAATCTGCACCATCCACGGTCCATGAATATGACCTTAAACTATTCGCACTTTCGTCCAATATGACGTTAAACTGTATTGTTCCCATCGTCCTAACTACATGACGCTAAACTGTATAGAAAGCCCTTGATACGTCCTACATGACATTAAACTATTATTTTGTCCCTGCTACATGACACTAAACTGTGCAGCACCAATAGTCCTAACGGCAAGACTTTAAACTGCAAAGTCCCTTTGATATGTCCTACATGACATTAAACTGTTATTTTGTCCCTGCTACATGGCACTAAACTGTGCAGCACCAATAGTCCTAACTGCAATACTTTAAACTGCATAGTCCCTTTTTTATGTCCTACATGACATTAAACTGTGCATCGTTATGGTTGTTATTACCTCTTGTTTCTCACACCGAGTATGACTCACATGAGCTTAGAGCAAATATCAACCATAATACTCCCTTTGGGCCACTAACCATGTGTAAGTCCCAACAACATTTTTTATTAGATCATTGTCCCCAAGAACAACTTGATCATTAATTCATTTTTTAATTGAACTACACGGACTTTGATCCTTGCCCTCCAGGCTGGGTATGTAGGCAACCTCCCAGGGTTCAAGCCCAAAAACAATCTCTTCACATCGGTTCACCACCATCTCATATGATGTTGATTCGTGAAACCGCCCCTAGAATCAATATTTTTTTTACATTGATTCACTTTCGTCCTTGTTATATGACGTTAAACTATACAACACTTTTGTCCGGTATGACAATAAACTACAATATTCTTTGATTTCCTCATTTGAGAAGGAACCATTATTGACATTGATTTTTTTCAATCATGTTTCATTTCAAAAGACTACATGCATACATGGTAATTCCTAAACTTTTTATCTTAGGTTAAACCATCATTGCACTAAAGTCCCTTTTCACCCTTCACATGTACGAACCAAATTTGTACAAAGGGTAGTTCTAGAACTACGTGGACTTGATTCCCATCCTTATGGGATACGTAGGAACATTCGAGTGTCCCTCGAATCCAGTCCCAAGTCTTTTGGGCCTAACCCCAAATTTCACTTTCAGTCCCTTGGCTGAAAAGTCCTCATGAAAACACACACTGTGTATTCATTATTATGGTCCGAATTCTATGACCCTAAACTAAGATCACTCATACTTTCGTCCTGCATGACATTAAACTGCATTTCAAGAACTACGTATGGCTTGATTCTCATTCTTATGAGATACGTAGTGAAGTCCAAGTTTCAATTCAGGACCCAGCCACAACATGATTATGGTTTTCATTGACCTATGTATCTCTATATACATTGGACAATACCCATCTTTATGTGTTATAATCCTAACCTTAAATATTTTCAGATCTTCATAACCCTTTTTCAAGAATTCTAGTCACAAAAATGTCAAACTTCTGAGAATTCTTTTGCCTGACTATGCAGCACGTGCCCATAGGTGGCCTTGCATAAACAGTCCACATAACAGACTTGTCTGCCAAAAGATGCTATTTATTTGACCATGCAGCCAATTCCCTTAGGTGGCCCTGCATATTTCAACCCCCTAACGGGTTTTCTGTTAAATAATAGTAACTTCATTCTTGGGAAGAATGCCTCTTTTGTCCTATTGGTCTTAAACGACAGTATGTAGGGATCCGCAAAAAAATAGCCATCCTTAACATATTTTTCCCATATCCTTTTTCATGATCTGAAAGTATTCAAGTCTATGGTTTATTCTTCTTCCCTACGTTTGGGTCAGACCTTCGTAGGTGTGATGTTCATCCAGTTCTTCGATATTCTTGTTTGGAAATATCTTCTCCATATTCAAGTACCTCTTTCCATACAACAAACTCTATACTTTAGAAAATTTGAATCTCCATAAACTTTCACTGGCTTTTAGCACTAGGAAAGTAAATTTCTGGGAGTTCTTTTTCCTGACTATGCAGCACGTGCCCATAGGTGGCCTTGCATAAAAAGTCCACATAACAGACTTGTCAGCCGAAAGATACTATTTATTTGACCATGCAGCCAATGCCCATAGCTGGCCCTGCATATTTCAACCCCCCTAACGGGTTTTGTTAAATAATAGTAACTTCATTCTTAGAAACTACTTCTTCTAATGCCTTTTAGCTCTTTTTCATATCATTCCTCAGATTCAAATATTCTTAAGCCATATTTTACATATTTTCTCTCATACTTGAGTATGGTAATTTGTTTTCAGATAAATTGTCAAGGAATTGAATCAATTTTAATCCATTTTGGTCAAAGCTATTTCGACCTTAAACATTAGCCCCTTTATGTCCGGCGTGCATGACTTTAAACTGCCCACACAAAAGACAAAGGAACTTTGAATAAAAGTCAAGTTCCAGCTCACTAAATATACATTTTTTTTTGTATGATTTAGGTAATATTGAGAAATTAAAAGGTTCAAAGTTTGTAGGATTATTTGTAATAATCCTAGTAAAAATAAAACTATGCTTACTGGGCCCATTGGCTTAAGTAAATTTGAAGCAGGTAGTGAAAAGAATGCAGGTACAAATGATTGAAGACAAAAGTGTTTTTCATTGATACACAAGAGTTAGAAGGACATCCACAGACTGGAGTCTCTTCTCTTTTTCGAAAATTACAAGAGGCTTTCAACATAACACTTCATTTGATTTACGGCATCCAGAGCTTCATTAGCAACTACCTGGAATTCATTCATTCAATTGGATACAATAAGAGATGCAGTGATACCAGCTCTTCTTGGAACAATTGTAAAAGGATTTTCTTGAGTGTGGTTTGAGAAAATTTTCTGCTGATCAAATAGTGACTCTTTTTCTGACCAAGAGACTTGGAAGATGGATACATGGATTTGAGAATGGAGCATTGGAAGTAAAGAGCCATTTGGAGAGAGTACTCTTTTCAGATATTGCTCTAATATCATGTTTGTCTTCTCTCCACCAACCATTAGTAGAAATCATTTTAGCCCATGGGTTTTCCATTTTCATATCTGCAAGGGAATGACATGGAGGAAGAATTTGAAAGTTCACACCATTGTTGTTACTCTTAATGCACAGCATAACCGAAATAGGGAAGTAGCAGTGCAGCTGCATCTCAGGTGTATAATTGTTTGCATTTGGAACATTGACTCCTTGCAGATGACCATGAACACACAGAGACAGGTAGATGCTCTGTGGGAAATTAAGATGATATTTCTCCAAGTACTTATCCAAATCTGGGAAAGTGTTGTCGTAGATATCATAGTAATCATGGCCAATAATGTTCATCATGTCATCAATCTGCTTGCTAGCCAGTTCATCAGTCGTTCCAATTCCCTTAGGAGCCATTGAATCTGCACAAAAGTTGAACAAATTTAACTCTTAAATGGGTTTATTTCATAAAATTTGTGAAAGAATTCGAAAAAAATGGCCAAGGCATTAAGTCGTGAAAATCTAAACAATGGCGCGCAAGTATTTAGGGTGTCGCGCTAGTTTTGGACGCGCAAGTCTAAACTGCGCAAGTATGAATACCTTTACAGGAGCGCGACAGTGAGGGAACAGTGGAAAAGAGACTTGTGCGGCTTAGGTGACCTGCGCGGCGAGAGCTCGAGAAGGTATGAAGTCCGGAAATCCGGATACTCGTACGGAGGTGAGGCCGTGTATTTATAGGCCAGGAAGCCTATCTGCGCGCCGCACCCAGAGCGCTTAAGGCCTGCGCGACGCAAACATGCGCACCGCCCTCTGTGCACTGCAGACTTGCGCGCCTCCCTTTTCTTTTAGAGAGATTAGATTTCCTCAGAGTCAAATCCCCATTTCTCTCCGGATCCAACTCTGAGGGGGGACTTTTGTTGACGCTCCTTTCATCACAGAATCTAAAGATCGGAAAATGGAATATCTGAGCTCAAAGTGATTCAGCCTTTGAAGAAAACATAAAAAATCAACAAAGGAAGGAAGAAAAGATCAACAGTAACCTCACCGCGCAAGTTATCTAACTGGCACGCAAGTATACTTGCGCGACACCCTTGGTCGCACAGGTCACTTGCGCGACATAAGTGGTAACCGCCCGGTAACCACCCGGGTTCTTCTTTTGCCTATAAATAGACCCTGTGGGCCCCCCATTCAAAAAGATCTTTTTCTAAAAACTCAGATTGAAGCTCCCGACGCCCAAGTCTCTTCTCAAAGCTTCCGGAACACTTCTAAGGTAATTTCTTACCTAGAACGGAAGATCTAAAGAGAAGAAGGAAGGCCTAAGTGTTGAAACTTATCAAACACTTACGCGCCGACTTATTTGCTTCAATATAACTTGCGCGTCCCTTTTCTGGAAAAACCTCAAGAACATTATAAAGGGTTTAAAAAAGAGTCGCTCAAGTATTTCAATGCTGGTTGAAAATCATGCAAGTACACTATGTGTCGCGCAGGTATACCTGCGTGACCATACTTGCGCGCCCACGGAAAAAACTTGTGCGCCTTGCAAGACTTGCGCGCCCACGGAAAACTTGCGCACCTTGCAAGACTTGCGCGCCCCTATCTTTTTGGGTGCCCATCTTTCCCATTTTTACCCCTCTTAAGCCATTTCACCTTTCCTTTTCAAGATTCAGTCTTCAAGACACTCTTCAAAGCCATTTATGGCATGATTTCTTGATTTGACTTCCTTATCTGAAAGGAATTCTGTGGAATATCTCTCAAAGTCTAGTGATCTAAATATCCATATGTCACTAAATATGCAGAGTTCATTCATTCAGCCTCATCCTTTAAAATCAGAGAATCCTTAACCTGGGTCTCCTTTTCAGGAATAAGACGCAGTCATAATCTTGGGCATCCTTCTTAGGAGTAAGCCCCAAACCTTAATCCCCAAACCTGGGTCTCCTTTTTTAGGAATAAGACTCAGTCATAATCTTGGGCTTCCTTTTCAGGAGTAAGCCCCAAGTCCCCTTACCTGGGTCTCCTTTTCAGGAATAAGACTCAGTCATAATCTCGGGCTTCCTTTTCAAGAGTAAGCCCCAAGTCCCCTAACCTGGGTCTCCTTTTCAGGAATAAGACTCAGTCATAACCTTGGGCTTCCTTTTCAGGAATAAGCCCCAAGTCCCCTTAAAATATCTCTTAACCAGTCATAATTTACCTTTGATTTGGGTTTCCTTTTTAGGAGTAAAACCCAATCATAAGTCCCCTCCTAACGTGGGCATCCTCCTTAGGAGTAAGCCCCAAGATTAGAGTATTCAAATCTCCATGAAGCACATATAACTTTATGGACCCTGTTCATGGATTTTCTCCCTAAAAGTAAATCCTAAACCTTCATCTATCTGGGCATTCATCCATACATAAGCCCCAAACAAATTCTTATGATTTCATCTTTCATGGCACAATTGTCTAATTTTTACCAATACCTCTTGTTTCTCACACCGAGCATGACTCACGTGAGCTTAGAGTGTAAAAGTAATTATGACATTCATCATTGATCCATCAATCATAAACATCATACTCCATAACTCGAACTACGTGGGTTCTGATTCCTTTTCTAAAACAAAGGATACTTAGGTAGCCCATTTATGGGTTCGATCCCAACTTTGAAATAATCTCTGTCCTTCTGAATGACGATAAACTTCAAGTGCCCCACTAAGTGGATTTAAAACCATCCTGGTCATCATAAATGACCAAGAGACTTTTATATAAATGTTTTGAAGGATACCATTGACCAAGAATCTCTAAACAGATATAGATGATTCTCTATTGATGAATAACCTCGAATACATATAAAAGATTCTCTAAATTTCTTTCATATTTAATCATTGATTGTTAAAACTAAAGGAAAGCACATTTTATACTTGGTAATGTAATAAGGATTCACGAACATAACTTAAATCTATAAAGAGAGTCCCGGAGTAGACAATAATTCCCCTCAAAAAGGTGTGATGAGTCTGACCTCCCATCTTCCCGACCAATGCAAATTCCTAAGCCTCATTAGTCCACAAGCTAATGAGCGCCTGCCTTTGGAAAGTAGGTCCAAACGGATGTGGAATCATTGGATGTTTCCATTTCTACGAACAAACCTGTTAGAAACCGATCGGAACGTTTGAATCTCCCGTCCAGGAGGTCATCCCCGGATTCCGTGCGAAACAAAAATCACGCTCCTTTCGTCACAGAATCTAATGATCAGAAAAGGGAATATCTGAGCTCAAATTGATTCAGCCTTTGAAGAAAACATCAAAAATCAACAAAGGAAGGAAGAAAGGATCAACAGCAACCGCACCACGCAAGTTATCTAACTGGCGCGCAAGTACACTTGCGTGACACCCTTGGTCGTGCAGGTCACTTGCGCGACATAAGTGGTAACCGCCCGGTAACCGCCCGGGGTCTTCTTTTGCCTATAAATAGACCCTGTGGGCCCCCCATTCAAAAAGATCTTTTTCCAGAAAGTCGGATTGAAGCTCCCGACACCCAAGTCTCTTCTCAAAGCTTCCGGAACACTTCTAAGGTAATTTCTTACCTAGAACGGAAGATCTAAAGAGAAGAAGGAAGGCCTAAGTGTTGAAACTTATCAAACACTTGCGCGCCGACTTATTTCCTTCAATATAACTTCCGCGTCCCTTTTCTGGAAAAACCTCAAGAACATTCTAAAGGGTTTAAAAAAGAGTCGCTATAGTATTTCAGTGCTGGTTGAAAATCGCGCAAGTACACTATGTGTCACGCAGGTATACCTGCGCGACCATACTTGCGCGCCCACGGAAAAAACTTGCGCACCTTTCAAGACTTGCGCGCCCACGGAAAACTTGCGCGTCTTGCAAGAATTGTGCGCCCCTATCTTTTTGGGTGCCCATCTTGCCCATTTTTACCCCTCTTAAGCCATTTCACCTTTCCTTTTCAAGATTCAGTCTTCAAGACACTCTTCAAAGCCATTTATGGCATGATTTCTTGATTTGACTTCCTTATCTGAAAGGAATTCTGTGGAATATCACTAAAAGTCTAGTGATTTAAATATCCTTATGTCACTAAATATGGAGAGTTCATTCATTCAACCTCATCCTTTAAAATGAGAGAATCCTTAACCTGGGTCTCCTTTTCAGGAATAAGACTCAGTCATAATCCTGGGCATCCTTCTTAGGAGTAAGCCCCAAACCTTAATCCCCAAACCTGGGTCTCCTTTTTCAGGAATAAGACTCAGTCATAATCTTGGACTTCCTTTTCCAGAGTAAGCCCCAAGTCCCCTAACCTGGGTCTCCTTTTCAGGAATAAGACTCAGTCATAATCTTGGGCATCCTTCTTAGGAGTAAGCCCCAAACCTTAATCCCCAAACCTGGGTCTCCTTTTTCAGGAATAAGACTCAGTCATAATCTTGGGCTTCCTTTTCAGGAGTAAGCCCCAAGTCCCCTAACCTGGGTCTCCTTTTCAGGAATAAGACTCAGTCATAATCTTGGGCTTCCTTTTCAGGATTAAGCCCCAAGTCCCCTAACCTGGGTCTCCTTTTTAGGAATAAGACTCAGTCATAACCTTGGGCTTCCTTTTCAGGAATAAGCCCCAAGTCCCCTTAAAATTTCTCTTAACCAGTCATAATTTTCCTTTGATTTGGGTTTCCTTTTTAGGAGTAAAACCCAATCATAAGTCCCCTCCTAACTTGGGCATCCTCCTTAGGAGTAAGCCCCAAGATTAGAGTATTCAAATCTCCATGAAGCACATATAACTTTATGGACCCTATTCATGGATTTTCTCCCCAAAAGTAAATCCTAAACCTTCATCTATCTGGGCAGTCATCCATACATAAGCCCCAAACAAATTCTTCTGATTGCATCTTTCATGGCACAATTGTCTAATTTTTACCAATACCTCTTGTTTCTCACACCGAGCATGACTCACGTGAGCTTAGAGTGTAAAAGTAATTATGACATTCATCTTTGAGCCATCAATCATAAACATCATACTCCATAACTCGAACTACGTGGGTTCTGATTCCTTTTCTAAAACAAAGGATACGTAGGTAGCCCATTTATGGGTTCGATCCCAACTTTGAAATAATCTATGTCCTTCGGAATGACGATAAACTTCAAGTGCCCCACTGAGTGGCTTTAAAACCAGCCTGGTCATCATAAATGACCAAGAGGCTTTTATATAAATGTTTTGAAGGATACCATTGACCAAGAATCTCTAAACAGATATAGATTATTCTCTATTGATGAAGAACCTCGAATACATATAAAAGATTCTCTAAATTTCTTGCATATTTAATCATTGATGGTTAAAACTAAAGGAAAGCACATTTTATACTATTAATGTAATAAGGATTCACAAACATAACTTAAATCTATAAAGAGAGTCCCGGAGTAGACAATAATTCCCCTCAATAAGGTGTGATGAGTCCGACCTCCCATCCTCTCGACCAATGAAAATTCCTAAGCCTCATTAGTCCACAAGCTAATGAGCGCCTGCCTTTGGAAAGTAGGTCCAAACGGATGTGGAATCATTGGATGTTTCCGGTTCTACGAACAAACCCGTTAGAAACCAATCGGAACGTTTTAATCGTCCGTCCAGGAGGTCATCCCTGGATTCCGTGCGAAACAACGACAGTCACGGTAAGACATATCTTTCATCTTTAATAGTGACCTCCACCCTCCTGGATAAAGTGAGGATGAGACAGCTATCTGATTCAGAAGGCATTGTTCTACAGGAGTCGATGACAAGTGAGGACCCTTCTCCTGGGTGGACGATAGGTGATGATGAGGTATTGTGTTTCCATGGATGATTGTGGGTTCCAAGGGATATACGTAGGGAGATGATGTGGGAGTTTCATGCTTCCGCTTGGGAAGTTCATCCCGGGGTTACCGTGATTTACCGTGACTTCAACCATCAGTACTAGTGATCAGGTATGAAGAGGGATGTATTTGTTTTTGTTACGAGATGTTCCACCTGTCAGTAGGTGAAGGCAGAGCATCAGAGGCCAGCCGGACTGTTACAGCAGTTACCCATCCCACAGTGGAAATGGGATGATCTCGCAATGGACTTCATGACCGGTTTACCGAGGTCACCTTGAGTAAGTGATGCAGTATGGGTTGTTGTGGACATACTCACATAGGTAGATCACTTTTTTCTGATCAAGGAGACTTTTGGAGTTGACGAGGTCAGAAGTTTGTATATCCGAGAGATCGTACGTCTTCATGGGGTCCCTTGTTCTATCATTTTAGATAGGGAAACCTGTTTTACGTCTCGTTTCTGGTAGAGTTTTCAGAGGGCTCTGGGTACACAGGTACTTCTGAGCACAGCTTACCACCGTCACACCGATGGTCAGTTAGAGCGTACGATACAGGTGCTTGAGGATATGCCGCGTGAATGCGTCCTAGACTTTGAGGGCTCTTGGGAGAAGAATATACCCATAGTCGAGTTTGCCTATAATAATAGTTTTCAAGAAACTATTGAGATGGAATCTTTTTAGGATTTATATGGTAGGCCATGCCGATCAACCTTGTACTAGTTAGAGGCAGGTGAGGTAGCTTTACTAGGACCACATCTCGTGTAGGAGACTTCTGAGCATGTCCAGTTGATTCAGAAGCTGATGGCTACAGCACAGTCTCATCAGAAATATTATGTTGATCGTCGTAGAGGACCTTTGGATTTTGTGGTCTGGGATCAGATTTTCTTATGTGTTTCACCAAGGTTGGGACACAAATAGATTAGGAGACAAGGAAAACTTTAACCGAGGTATGTGGGGCCATTTGAGATTCTAGAGAGAGTCGGGCCGGTTTCTTATCGGTTGTAGTTACCACATAGGTATTGTGCCATGAACGACGTCTTCTTTGTATCTCAGTTGCGTCACTATCATTCAGACCTGTCTCATGTCTTTCAGCCTGAGGAGGTTGAGCTTGAAGTAGATGTGTCTTTTAAGGAGAATCTGATTCATATTGTTGATAGAATCACGAAGGTTCTCTGAGGCCGGTCAGTTCCTCTCGAATGGGTGCTACGGATGCATGGCCGAGTGAAGGAAGAAACCTGGGAGCGGGAGACCGACGTACGTGCTCAGTCGCCAGATTAATTTACGGCTATATCTTCACCACCCTTGGAATGGAAATTCGGGGATGGATTGCTTTGAGTGGGGAAGTTTATAAGAACCCAGTTCTTAGTTTTGAGGTACGAGTTTCATCTTTTCTCTTTTCCTTATGTCTTTTTCAAAAAATAAGGAAAATGGGGAACAATCCTAAATTATCGAAGTACACGTCGTGTACTTTTTCACACGCCGTGAACTTTTGGATGTGTGGGATGAGTACATGGGTCGTGTGGCCTTGTCGGCAATGAAGGGTGTAGGAACTGACTACACGCTGTGTAGTGGTACTTTACATGCCTTGTAGTCAGTTGATAGGCAAATAGTAAGGCGTTGGCCAGCTGTGCGATAGATCACGCCTTGTACTCAAGGAGACACGCCGTGTAGTCATGTCGGCAGATGAACAATGCCACGTTGGCGGGAAACCGCCGCAGGAACAGTTAAAAAATGGGAAGTACACGTCGTGTACTTGGAAATACACACCGTGTACTTTGTTTTTTTTCTCTTAAAATGGGTAGTAGCCTCCCCTGTTCACAAGGAAGGATTAGAACCGGACGGGAGCTCGGGAGGGACGACCGAATCTTCAGGGATCCTCCGAGCGCACGTCGGGAATCTATTTTCTACACCGTCAATCTCCCTGGAACCACACGGGTGAGTTCTCCCTTCTCTTGGTGTGTCTATTGCCAATTATTCCTCTAAGGGATGTTATTTAAGTTTAAGCGAGTTTTATTCTTCGTCAGATCTATGTAGTTCTTGGGTGTTTTTGGAATTGACGTTCACGTATATCGTTCGTTGGTGTTGAAGGTAGGTGTCTTGGTGTTTAAATTTCCAACTGCTATGCGTTTTGGGTATTTTTGTGCTACAAAACCATATTTGGGTATCGTTTGGCTGAGGCATGGGCTGTTTAAAATAACTAGAATTGTAAAGGTAATTAAATGTGATAGAAAAATGTTTTTTGGGATTGCCGATTGGATCCAAGACCACCCTGGGGGTGGGTTCCTCTGTTTAGCCATTTGCCTAGGATACCCGAGGGTATGCCTTTATAATAAATTATTATAGAATTTCCTTGAGAAGAATTGGTTTTTTTTGCTTGTTTACATGTTGGGAATGACCCAGTTACTTGTTTAGCCTGAGGGTAGTGTTGTGATTAGCCTATAGGCAGTGTACTACATAGCCTGTGGGAAACTCCTTCCATGCCTATGGGCATTTGATTTTGTGCCTGTGGGAGACACCTCGTATGCCTGCGAGAAATATTCTATATGCCTACGGGAAGATTCATATGTTTGGATTCTCTTTACCTGAGGTTAAGGGATTATGCGTCTGCGGACACTGACTGTTTACATAGAAATTCACTATGGTGGTTTCTTAATAATGAATAATGAAATGAATGTTAAATGGAAATTTAACTGGTAATGTTAGTTATTTTTTAGTACTGTTTAGTTTATTGTATTTACTTTTTCACACTATTGTTGCACGTTTACACACATTTGAGCATGGGCCTTTGGTGGGTGCCTACTGGGATTTATTTCTCACACCCTGTTTGGGTCCTGTTTTTCGGCCCAAACAGATTACATTTCTTCATGTATGGATAATGGAAAAGGTCCCTTTACCGGTACTTGATTGCTGATGAGGAGTAGGGGAGCATGTGAATGGTCTTAGGATCACAATGCTACCAACTTTTTTATTTTGCTTTGTTTTTATCTGTATTGTATTGTACTGTATTATTGTGTAACATGTTCTAGTTGTTTTATTAGAACTTGAGGCATGTTGAATCATTATATATAGCTGTTGGTTATTTTTACTATAGTTGTTTACCTTAGATGTGTATGGTTTATTTATTCTTCTGTTGGTGTATGCTTTTTACTTTATTCCACTGCGCTACACTTTGACATATGAGGTCATAATTTCCCCACTATCAGACCTGCACCCTCGCTGCTAGTCGGTAGCATCTGGCGGTTGGGGAAATGTGCTTGAGGTCACGTGGCGAACCAGGTTCTTGGCACCCATGGAGTGGTACCCGGGTCCGGGACGTTACAATTCTAATGTATAGAAATTTATCTGCCTGATCATGAGATTTATCAAAATAAAATTAACCTTATTAATAATGGGAAATTGGAACAGTTCACATATGAAGATGATGTTCTAATATTTAGAATATGGGTTTTTTGTCCCCTCTCTACCGGAGTTGAAATTAATTTTATTCTATGCTGCTCATAGCTTTAGTTTTTCAATAAATTTTTTTATCTCCATGTTGTATATGGATATCAGGGAACATTTTTTATGATAATATAAGACATTAAATTACTGCTTATTTTTCAAGATGATGGGTTTTTCGACAAGTTAAGGATGATAGAAAATATTCTCATGGATTCATGCAACCTATTCTTATTACTACATTTATATGGGATGAAATTACTATATAATTTGAACATGTTTTATGAAACACTAAAATAATGAATTATGTTACATCGGTTATTGTTTTCCACAAAACAAATATTTACATTTCATTATAATAAATGACGATCTTAAACTATAAAACATTGCACGACTCTAAATTAATAAATTTTCATGTCTTATTGGTGATATTATTTTAATTATGTATGATCATGATCAATTATTTACAATGAAATTAAATAATATTTATTAGAATATTTTTGATACTAATCTATATTTGATAATTTATTATCACCCACAAATTGAATGGATTTAAGAATGGAGTATCCAAACAATATAATAAATATTGAGGCCCTTATCAATTTAATTTCAATGTATGTTGGATCAAATTGCCCTTTGGTATAATTTTGTTTAACAATAAATTCTATGCATGTGTTAAAATATCACAATATGATGCGTTATATGGAAAGAGATCTCATTTAACAACTTGTTGGGACGATGTTTATGAAAGCAATCATGTATGTGTAGAACTTTTAATGGAAAAAATGACAAGGGTGAATAATATTCAAATAAATATCAAATTATAAAAATGTCATAGAAATATATATTCCAATAAATATAATAAGTATTTATAATTTCAAGGGGGATATCATCTTTTTCATAGAGGTATCTCAATGGAAGGGTGATATAAGTTTTAGTAAGAAATGAAAACTGTGACCTAGGTACATCGAACCTTTAGAAATCCTGGAAAATATTGGATCTATGTATTACCATTTGAAAATACCACCATTTATTTCTAATGTTCATGATGTGTTGTATATAACATTTTTAATAAATTTCATTCCAGGCCCAACACATGTTCTCTCAGGTGAAGAAATATAAATGAAGCCTAATTTATCTTATAATGAAGAGACTATCTAGATTCTATACACTAAAGAAATTTTTTTGGGGAATTTGATAACTTTGATGGTAATGATGCTTATGAAAAATAATAAGATATAAGAGGTTACATGGTAACATGATAAAATTATGATGATGAACTAACTGAATCTAGTTTTAGGTAAAATTCTGGAAATTTCAAGTATGATTTGTTTAAGTAGGGAACAATGCCACACCCTAGTATTTTATGGTATATATCCCCTTAAGTAAATTTTATCTCTTTGATAGCTTTTGTTTCATGCAACTCTGAGTTCAAATGAACTGTGATATATTATTATGTGACAATTATTAAAAAATCCATTAATTTGGAAAGTTTAAATGCGTCTAAAAATATTTTTAACATTATATTAATTAAAATTTTATATAATATTTTTTTTTTGATATCACATAATTGGAAATGAAAAAAAAAAAATTTAAAGAAATGAATTTTAAAAACTTGTTTTCTATAAATAATATACTTATATCATAATAAATTAAATTAAAAATAATTGGTGACTTATATTTAAAAAAATTATATATAATATATTCAATAAAAATTTTTAACATTAATATAATATTTTTATTATGCATGGGATAAGAATATATAAATTTTATTATTAAAAACAATATTTTCTAAAGAGTAATTTTTATCATGTTTTTCACACTACATTTAAGATTACTTTCTAATACTTATAGGTATTGTATTTGAATAATTTAATTATACGTTTATAATTAAAAGGATCATATTTTTTTAATTGGGATGATTTTAGTTTTGGACAAAACACATAGTAATCATGGAAATATTTATCACCTCGATGATGTTTAAAATCGTTTTATTTAGGTTAAAAAATTATAGTAGGTTCATAATTAATCATAATAATTCTGATTGGATGAATAAAGTTTGACACATATCACATCCTAATGTGTATTTTCTTAATCCATAATTTTCAATGAAAATGACTTATATATTTTTTAAATCATGGAAAGTTACAAAATGTCACTATCGTTTAATTATTATTTTTTTCCAACATTGGAAACAAATAAATATATTAATGGTACACAATTAATATTTTGAACTTAATGATATTTTTTCATTATGTAAATTAATATTTTATATTTTAAATTATATAATTACATTAAAATCTTGAGAAAGGAAAATATAGTATTTATTTAATTAATAGAATGATATAAATAATATTAATTTTGATATAACATGAATGATTTAATGTGTCCAAATTATATTATTGTTAAATTTGTTAAATTATAGAGTTGGGAAATCATTATTTTAAAATTATACATATTTTAATTTGTTTGAAATAAAATTAAATGGATATTTTCAAAATAACATTAATGATAATTTATCAAAATAATATATTCTGAAATTATATAAAAATAATAAGATTTCTATCATCGGCCATGTTAGTGGAATATATCAAAGAACATCATACATGGTCCATTTTTGAGTCATTTTCCACTTTATAGTAATGTTATTATCATTTTATTATTATAATAGTTGTTAACAAGGTTATGGTCGAAAATAATTTACAGAGGGTCTCATCAAAATGATTTTGTTCAAAAGGATAGAAAAACTTGTATATATTCTATTAGTTTACTGGAAAAAATCCTTATCATATGATACAATGTAATTCCATTCTAATTTAATGTATTTTTTTAGGAAAAAAAATTTATTATAATTTAATATTATGAGAAATTCCAAATATTCCCTTAACAAATTATGAATGATATCCTCATGAATTTCTTATTAAAACCAAATTAATCCATCTTTATTGAATAGTAAATATCCATTTATTTTATGAAAATATTTGTACATGATATGGCAGAGCTGGTATGCCAAAAATGCATACTGTATATCCCTTGTGAGAGGATTTAGAGATGGTATCCTAAAGAAAATGCAATTGTATAATTTTTCATCATTCAAATTATTCAATACTATAACTTTTATAAATATAAATAAGTTATTATAAAATGATAAATTAAGTATAAAAGATATAATTAAATTTTTTTATTAATATTTAACCTCCGTTACCCAGCCTCTTTACCAACAAATGTGATGTGAATGTATCAGTTGACTATATGTATAGCATACCATCTCCATAAGATGATACAATTTATTTTTCATTTCCATACTTCATGTATGGGGATTATTACGGTTTTAATGTTTATATATGACATTTATATTAGTGTAAACTATTCTTGGATGACTTAACCTTTATCAAAAGTATAAATACCAAAATTACAGAACAAAAACATGCATGAAAAACGTAGTTATTACCCAAAACAGTGATTTTTAACAAACCATTTCTATGTAAGGAGTGATAAAATTTTATTATAATTTCATAAATGGTATTATATATATAATTATGGTTATATAATAAAATTATAATAAATATAAATTTATTATATAGGGGGTTTTAACATTCATGAATTAATTTGACCTTGAGGTAAGGGTTTATTTCACAGTCATTTAATTATTTAGGATTGTTTATATTTAAGTCTCCACTAGGGATTATTTAACTTTCATATCCGTGGTTCTTAAAAATATATTCAATTTTTTACTATTATACTCTTTTTCTTTAATGTCATTCCTAACCATATTTGGATTTTAAAAAAATTGTTTGATAGTAATATTCTTATTGTTTTCCAAATAAGGAACTTTTCTACCATTACGAAACAATTGAGAAAGGAATTTTTCAAATTATACATCATGAAATCAATTTAAAACCACATGAAATAATCTATTGTTTTAAGATGCCTTTATAGTTTTATAGGGTCATTTTCAAATAAAATATATTTTTTGTGTGTATAGTTTTTTAAAAATAATTTATCTCAATGTGAAATATGTATTTTAATCAAACATTATCCATTTATATTTTTAAATGATTTTCATATATGTTCATATCCTTTGTTTAATACTTTTATTTTATGACGTTATCTTATTATAGTTCCATATATAATATTTTATTGGATGGTTTATCATTTGATTGATTTGAGATGGGCTATTTTAATACCATTATCCATATTTCCTTGGATGAGTTATGATTATGTTTATTTATTGCATTAATTATATACCATTAATATGTTAGTTTTAATAATAATTTTTATTTGTATTGTGTTGCAACCCTTTAATATTAAAAATTCATTAGACTGTTTATGTGATGTGTAGGGCCCTCTATATCATCTAGATGCATCGGTAGGACTCATGAGAAAAACATGATTAGATATTTGTTAAGGTATTATACATTTATATGAGATATATTAGAATGAGGCATTGATGTTATATTTAAGATTTTTGGAATTATAAATTCTCATAATTTTACATTATTTATTAATTTCAATTTGATAATTTTATTCTTTTATGATATCCATCGATATTTTTTTCTCATGTGATTTTTATATGCAACAATTATATCCCCATTTGTTTCATGTCATAATATTCATTCCTTATTTAGTTTATTTTTTATGCACACCTTTATTTAGAATCGTGTCTCACCCTTTTTCATAATTATAATTTTTCAATGATTACAAGAATTATATATTTAGATAATATAGGCGAATAATAGTGTTCTCCAATGGGTTTTTTATTTTATGTTTTAAATTTTAATGTAACATTAAAGTATAATTCTAGTGTTTCTAGACTAATTAATTATTCATTCCTTTGAAATTTGATTATTTGTATCTATTAATGATTTAATAATGTAACCACCAACTCTGGGATACTCTGGTTATGGTCATTACATAAGGATCACTTTCATATAAAGTAAAAATAAATTTATTGTATTCATTTTTATTTTATGTGGTATAATTATCATATATGTGATAAATATTTTAATTATGAAAAATATATCAATCTTCCCCCCATCGTGATTATTATAATATCTTTCCGAATTGAAAATTATTATTATAAAATGAAGTCTTTCAATGGATTTTATGTCCTTATATATATATATATAACCAAATCATATATATATATATATAGAAAATAACTACATATGATGGAAACCTCATGTTCAAATTATAGTAAGATTCCATGAAATCTCTAATTCTTGATGTTATTGGTTGTGGTTACTAGAATACTAGGATGATATCTAATCATAATCAATATTGTATTAACCAATGGATGACCATGGTAAAACACTAAAAAATAACTATGGTGTAAATAGATTATCCTACAAGTGTTGATACTATTAAATATGTTCACAAATATATTATTTTTAATATACTTTATTGTCTAATAAACTGATTTATCTTTACCCTAGTTTCATCTTCTTAATCATTTATATACATTTAGTAATTTTTACAAACTACTCAATATGCTTTTGATGAATTGGTTAGAACTAAATATTGTATTCCAATGTCTAAATTTGATTCTTTTTATATTCGTTATAATGAAAATATCAAACAAATATATCATTGATTACTCTGTATTTCTAATGACATGAATGATTTAGGATAGGAATTAGACAATATTATTCATTTTGAAAGAATATTAAGATCCTCATCTTTAACACCCATTTATTTTCAAATATATTTCACACTTATAAATTTGATGTGTTCGATGTATTTTATTACATGAAACACACATAAAAAATTTATTGCATTATACATTATTACAATGAAAGGTATATAAAAATAAATATTGATAAATATAAGTTTTTACATTAATAAGTTAATTAAAATTAAAAATAAGCCACCAAATAAAATAAATATTTATAAAAATGATTTTTCATAAATACACATAATATAACTATTAAAATAATATTATATCAATATGATGTATTGATATTATTTTATTAATAATAATTATTAAAATACATTATATAATTGTCTATGAAGAATTTTAATTTAATGAATTATCTCTAAAATAAAATGTTTTGTTTTAAAAAAATATTCACATTAACCCTTTTATATGTTTTATTTAAATGATAAATTTATAAATTTTATAATGTTACTTTCGTAAATTGAAAATTATTTTTGGATTCATCATGTGATAATTATCATCAGGTGAAGGTTTGGTCATTTTCTCAAATGGTATACTATAAGTTGAATTTTGAAAGATATAGTTTTTTAAATACAGTGTATTCAATGAGATCATTAAGATATATGCACGACCTATAAGTTCTTAAAACATTTTTTTATCCAAATATTTCATTTAATAGTAAAATTATACATAAAAAATTAATTTCCTTACATTAAAACCCTAAATTAAAATTTTATAACCAGTTATATTTTTTTCTAAAACATTATTGGTGTGCTCTATATTTATAAAATTCAAATTAATTTTAACTAATTTTATAAATTAAATGTTATTAAAAGGAACTAAAACTCTTAATGAGAATGAAAAAATTATCAAAAAAGTATAATTTTCTTATCCAAACAAATATTAGTCATTGGGGGTAAAAAACTAATTAACATGGTAAAAGTAAATTATCATCGGTAAAAATAAGGGTAAAATACAAAAAATATTATAAAAACATGTATCCAAATGTGTGTATGAGAGGTATCTTAATCAATAAAACCCCCTTTTAATTACATTCAACTTTTTTCCACACAAATTTGAGAGTGACATTCCATTAATATAAAGTCACGGTTATTTATCATAATGTCATCCCTCAACCATATAAAAAGATCATTTCACAAACAAACATTCACACACACTGGAATCCATTTATATTGAATAATGTATTCCCAAAAAACATCCAAAATATATATCTCATGGTCTTTTGTTTTTTGTCCCACTAAAAGACCAACCTAAGAGGGTTAATGATGTATTCTAAAAGAAGACACATAGATAAGAGGTAAATGTTTTAATTAATACAATTTATATTATTTCTTCTCTCACTTCCACTATATTTATTATATCAATTCATATATTATTACATTAGTATCATCAATTTCTCAAAAATATTATAATTTTTGTGGAATAATTATTTTTATTTTCCCTTCCATCTAATCAAAAATTAAAAAATGTTAATGAGTACATGTAGACTACAATCTCTATAAAGATACCTATTTTTTCATAAACACCTATTATGGATGGTTAATAATATTATTTTAATATATATGTTTTATATTTATGACATTATTATTTTTTATTACTGATAAATCATTATTTACTTCATTTCATTCAATCCATTAAAATAAACTATTTCCCTTGTGTATGAGATGACTACCACGTCCATGAAGCATTGAATTCAATTATTTACCACTACATTAAATAGATGGCTCTAAAAGTGTATATATTGAAAAAAAAATTATATTAATTATATTATTATTATCATTAATATATTGAGACCGTGAACATGGAATAAGGATGAGAATAATTAAATAAATACATGTGTGGAAAACTGAACAGTTAACACCTGAATATTAATTTTAATAAATAAATTTAATGAAATGTGAATTTAAAAATTACAAGATAATAACATATTTCATGATAATGATTAATTTGGTTTAATTAGATAAAAATTAAATATACATTTATTATATAGGTTGAGAATGATGAGAATAAAACAAGTTGTAACTTGGGGTAAGCATCTATTTATCTCTATTTCCCTTTATTAAGATATGTTATATATTCACCACCTTCTATATTTTTGCGGTGAATATAAATATGTGGAATTTATTTTATGATAATATTCATCATAACTAGTTTTATTTAATAATCCACCACATTACTTGTTTCAAGTGGTTTCAATTAAATGATCATATAATTTATATATGTATATGTTACAATGTAATTTTTTCGATAATGTTTATGTTTTAATTTAATTATTGGAAGTTGTACATTTTTTCACTAATAAGACCCTTATATTTTAATAAACTATAATAATTCCTTTTTTATCTAGTATTATTTCACTTTAAACTATATGTTTCTCCCAAATCAACCTAATAAATGTTTACAAGAGAATCTCGATTGATTTTGATTAATCAAGTGAAGAGTCATTATCCTACATGTGAATGTTCTTAAATTTGTTTAATGGATTTTATTAATTTATACATAAATGTTTTATAAATTTACTTCTACTACATTTTAATTAATTTAATTTTTTTGAAAATAAATATTTTCCATCATTCTCCATATGAATCCCTTTTTACATTCATTACAATATTTTAAAAACAAGGTTTGTTACGTATTTTTGTAAACATATTACCCTTCCACTAGGACCATTATTCATAATTTATATTCATTTACATGTTATTATATTTTGAAAATAAAATCAAATTAATACATTTTTATAACTATTTAGTTATTCTTATTTTTCAAGAGGAAATAATATTTTTTTTTTGTTTTTTATATCATATCCAAAAAATAAATTTTTTTTTACTATTTTAAAATAATTTAATGATGATTGTGATTCGTTGGGGATAAAATATAATCATATAATCCATTTTCAATTTCTATATATCTTATTATTATTCCTTATTTATGTTTTCATGAAACCCATTTCATTCAGTTGGGTTAACTATCCTATGATAAAAAAAACATATATATGGTTTTCAATATGTGATGTTTTGTGCCAGAATTATAAATCCCTATAATACATTAGGTAAGGATTGATATATCATGAGATAATATTCTAGGGTATGGGGAGTGAACATAATCTACTGTCAGAAGAAATCCACTATGTTTACATGAATGGGGAGTGGACTTAATCCTTTACGGGAATTTGAACACTAATTTAGGGTAGTCTTGGTCATTATCCTTGAATAAGGATATTAAATTCTATGTATATAGGTTTTCCACTTGATAATTCATTATCAAAATGATATTTTCTAGTGGACCATGATTTATTATTGATGATTTTACACTCTTAGGGCTCATGTTTGAATTTATGTTGATGCTTCATTTTATGAATCATTATTTGAGATTTATATCATTAGTTGTGAACTTTTGTTTGCTTATTTATATTTTCATTCTGTTATTCTCTTCCTTTCCTCCCTTATGATCTTCGATTGATATCTACCAAGATTACCATTACCATGTATATGAGGTTATCTATTCTTGTGTGAATATTTACTCAGGTTTTGAATAAGTATATTACATATGATATGTCTATAAGGGTCCCCTATGAGGTGAGTTTTTTAAATTATTAAGGATTGTTCTTTAATATGTCCACTACGTGTCTACTCTAAAAATACAGTATACCATTATGATTTTAAGGCATTTTTTATTTCCAAATATACTAGATATCCATATAAAATGATGTAATATTTAATTATGTTTTGTTTCATTCTATTTAGTTTATTTTAGGGATGAGTTATGTTTTTTACTTTAATTATAAAACATTAGTGAGACCCCAATGGATTTTACCAAATATAAGAAATATCCTAATAATTTTAATGTATATACGTTTAATTTTCCTAGTTTATACGCCGCTATCTAGTTATAGAAATTTCAATGTAGTCTCAAGAACAGTTTCTCCTACTTGTAATAACCCTAAAAAATGTTTCCATGGAATTGATTTGATCTTGACCCAATTCATGGATATTATAACTTATTGTAGTTAGGTGTTGACACGGTTGTGGGATAATATTTTGTTAATTAAAATTTGTTTGAAAAAACATTCATAGAGATTTGAATATATATTTTTTGAAATCCAAATAGAAACCAACCTTGAAAAACATAGTTTGAAACCCAAAATATCATGGGTAGATTGGAAGGTGTCATAATTTCAGGCATCTAGAGATAAATTTAACAATCATATAATTATTTATAATAATTATTAATTCTTCATATATATACACTATGATTTTTTTTGTGGAGAATGGATAAAACGTGGAGGAATTATATAAACAATTTATATGAAAGTTAATTTAATTACCATCCTTATGATAAACTAAATGTAATGGGATGTGGGATGTTAAATATTGTTAATATTCTTATCCGACTCTCCCAATCTATGAATGGTGGAATAAATCATACTGAAACTAAAAATAATCAAAGGAGAAACTAATTATTTTGTTATTTGTGATTCTATTTCAAGCCTTCATTAGTGGGTCCCATGATCCACACATTGCTGAGAAATGAAAAAATGGTATACAAATTATAATTTTCATTGTATAGTGATCAAACCAGGTGATGATTGTCTTTAATGTGTATCATCTAGAAGGTGAACCTATTTATAGATGGAATATTATCATGAAAACTAAGAAATAAGAATCAATTGACTGCATAAAATGGAAAGATACAAAGATTTTATTTTAAAAAAATTATTTTCCTTAAACTAGTCACAAAAATATAGAGAGGTAATTCCTATGTACAAAGAAAATTGTTGATGAATAAATTAGTATCGATGATAAAAATTTTACTAGATATAATGGTATGTTTCAATTTATATCATCTATCCCAAAAAAATGATGAAAACATTATGGTATTAAGACCATGTCTCTAAAACACATCATCTATAAGAGACATGTATAGATATGAAGAAATAATTTTATCTACTCTCAAGGTATAAATAGATTTTGGAAAAACACTTTATTATAATTTTTTTGGGTATCACAATAGATAAATGGATTTTCACATAAATTAAATAAATAAAAACCATGATTGATATAACATTAATCTACAACTATACAGAAAATTGAATTGATTCATGGAGTAAATTTATTTAATAGGATAGTTAAATTCTTATGTCGTAGAAAATAATTCCCTCTAGAAAATTAATATCAAATTGATTTGTTGATGATGATTTATAATGATATGAACGATCAACCAAATACACCACATACACTATAATTATTGAAATGTAAGGAGTATAAAATGTTTTACAACCACCGTAAAAATCCAATGGTTAATGAAGTCAAGAAGTACTGACAATATTTTATGAAAATTTAAAAAAGGAATGGTGTATGTGTTCACCACTAATAATGTGGTTCAAGATAATTTGGTGCTGAAATTTTTAATCATTATATAGTATCGATCTTGAAATATGTTGTTTGATTCTTTTTTTACCCACTTGTTTGAATCTCGGGAAATTTTTATGCATCGAAAATGACCCCATCAACTGACTTTAACCGAATTATTAGTAAAATCATTTAATGTTATAATGATTTTATATTATTCCAATACCCACACTCTGATATATGTTTGAGTGGATTTGCATCATACAAATCATTTTATTATCCATTTAATTGAATTTGATGTGATCTTAATAATTGATGAGATCCCTATATAATGATAACATATCAATTATTGATGATGGCATGTCTATTTTGATATTCCAAAAAAACATCTAATTATTTATTGTCATAAAGATGTATATGAACAGAAAATGTTAAATATATATATTATATAGGCCTTAATACATAATTATTATTTTAATTTTCTCAAATATTTTGGGGCAAAATGATTGATGAATATCGTGATATTATTATATTGTATTTAATTAAATTTTCTAAATTTTTCGATAGTATTTCATTTAATATTGATGTTGATTATTCAATTAAACTAATAACTAGTGCATCACATATTTTTAATAATACATATTAATTATCTCTAATAATGTTTCTGGAATGAAAAAATAATCTCTAAGAGTGTAACACGCCAAGACATTAGAATATTTTAATTTTGGAATATAAATTATTTTATTGTTATATTTCTTTATACACAACACCGTGTTAAGATTACACTATATACAACACTAAGTTATCTTATGTCACACTAAAGACCGTGTTTTACCACCTTTTAATAGTGATCCTATGTTAAAAAAATTAAAAATATTATAATTTTTTTTTCAAAATAAATATTAATTTTTAATTATAAAATAAAAAAATATATAATGGTTAATGTTTGGTATTTTTCTGAAAAGATTCATTTTTGATGAATAGTAAAAACACTGCGTTTTAGTTAAAAACTACCTTCTTGTTTCAATAATAATTATTGTTAAATTATATATTAAATTAGTTATTAATGTAAAAAAATTATTTTATATAAATATATTAAAACAATTTAGGTCATTTGAATCATTTTTATATTTGAATTAGATATATCTACTTATTGAACTTTTGAATGTTTTTACATTGAAAACCTGCTTTCTCACAACGTTTGCAGGATTGTAATTAAACATTAGTTATCCAAATAAATAAATAGAATTTTGATAAATGAAAAAATGGTTTTAATCAATGTAAAAATATTTATTCTAATAATATCAACTTTTTTTAACAAAAAGAGTAACAAATGTAATAAAAAATAATTACTTCGATTAAGGTATAAATAATCTTAACACGGGACTAAACCATAATCATAAAGAAAAAATGACCTAAAAACATGTTCAAAGTCCATTGTTGTAGATACCCTAAGCTTGACGTACATGGACATTACATTACTTTTTCGGAATACTTAATACATATCAAAAACATACACACAAGGACCGTAATAGTTTAGTGTCTTTGGAAACTCGGAATATAAACATTTAATCCTGTTGAAAGATCTTCAACATCTCCCATATCTATCTTCCCCTTTTGTTTTCTTACCTAAAAGATTTCTTTATATCCTGAGGAAAAGAAAACATATAAAGGGTGATCTCAAATGCTCAGTAAGGGTAAGCATGGATAAATCAAAACAAATCATATACATTTGAGCTTAAAAACATGAACATAATTGTTAAAAGCATGAGCAATGACATAAAACTTTGAAGTACGTAAGGAATATATCATAAAGAAACATTAATCATGATAAAATAGCTTTGGAGTAAAAAATTTAATTGTTTCAACCATTTGGCACATGTCATTATTTCCATAGTAGCCAAGACATTGTTTCCATGACCATCTTAGTGGACAAAGTCCCTTTCTGAATCGAGTTCACTCCTCGTTTCAGTCCTGTAACACTGAACCGGATTAACTTACCATTCCAGCCATGTCTATCTCATGAGATATAAAATCATTACCCAATGCATTGGAGGGAGATATAGGTCCCACCCATCTCATAATGAAATCATTCTTACTTGTGCCACAAAATAAACATACATCATTCATAATAACCCAATAAATAAAATGGTTTTCATAGACATCATCCCATCATCACATAATCCATACAAAAGAAATGGAAATAATTTCATAATAAGAAAAGTGAAACCATGTAAATCATAGAGACATTACACTTGAAACATACACATATGAAATAATGTCATCTTAGATGAAAATGGTTTTGATAAAACACTTGAAATGAATTCTTGAGGAAAATATCCTTTTTTCTTCGAAATCATTTTCTTTTCACAAAATGTAATGCAATTTTAGAAGAAAATGATTTTGTTGAAAATAGTCATGAAATATTTTGAAGTAATCTTCATGAAAATAAGGCTTTATAAAACCATAAAAATCCTTTGACACTGTATACGTTAAAAAAACATTCTTATCATACTTTTGCCGGAAAAGTAAAAAAGTACCTCGTAACGTAAATAAAAGAAATATTCCTTACATACCATGTAGTAAAAGTCAAAACTGGGTAAAAAGGACTTTAAACATACATGAAACCATTTTTAGGAAACATATACATGGATGATAACAATAACCCCAGTAAATACTTACGAATAAGCAATCTCGAATAAAAATGAGATTTGCAAAATTATCCCTTACCTTAGGTTCGATATGCTTCTTACGTATCCAACCCTCCTGTATAATGATTTAAATAATGCCATTGACTTATTACAGAATCATATTCATTTTTATGATATCATATATGGTTCACTTATGACTTTATATTACCCGTTCTTTTGTAAATTCCATGTTAAAGAGTGTTTTGGGTAAAATCGTTTCATTTGTCGTCCGTGTTTTGACTTGTAATTATTCATATGATTACTTAGATCATGATTACTTAAATCCATAATTTAAAACATTATTTATATATAATATATATTCAGAATATACATATATGTAATAGATCGATAAATGGAAAGAAATACACCGTTCATGGAGACGGTAGGCCATACGTACGCATGAACGTTGTTTTCGTTTCCTCATTGAATTGACTGGAATTAATTGGATGACATACATATATATATATATACATAATTCTAGTATCATTATTATGTCATATATTTCATGATTACTTATTATATATACTTTATAATCATTTTTGAATGGTTAATCATTGAGAATGAATCTCATCGCGTCGTGGAGACGGTATTCTGTACGTACGCACGCACGGTGATTTTGTTTTCCATAGGATGGATAGATGGTTAAATATGGTTGTTTCATACATATAATAACACATAATTATATGATTGATACTGATTTTATTACTTCATAATGAAACAACTAAAGAAGAAGAAGTGGAATAAGAAATAAAGTTGAAAGAATCGGTAACAGACATTACCTCTTCTTTGAAGCGCCTCTTTGAAACCTACTCTTAGGGCACTAAAATTGGTCTTTGAAGAAGACCAGGACCTCTATGATGTTTCTAGGGAAGTGTAGAAGAGAATTTTTCAGGGGTTGGCCGAGCTTGAAGGCTCAAAGTGGTGTGAGGAGGAGAGGGAGGAGGTGCCCTTTTATAAGGGAGGAGAGGGGCACCTTTGGAAATCTTAAAAATATTAATTTATAATAAATCTAACCCCACTTAAAAACCACCCAAAATGACTCATATTCGAAGATTAGATTATATAGGGTTGTAATCTCATCAACCAATCAAATTTAGACATGTTTGGATCTTATTTTAAACCTTATCATTTTGATTTATATATTTAAGTTTATTTGTGGTAATAAAATTCTAAATTTTAAATTATAACAAATAATTACTTATTTTTTGTGAATTTTCCATAATTGGTTACTTTATAACATTATAGACCATATAAATTTTAAATTTATATTTTTTAAATATTTTTGTGATTTTTAAACAATTTTATAATATTTTATTTTTATAAAATAACAATATTGTCAATTTTAACACTATTCATTTATATGAATTTAAATAAAATATATACAGAAGATATGTTCAAACTAAAAGATTTAATATATTCATAAATAGCCATATGTATCTATAATATTAGTGTAGAACATTAAATAGTTTATATAATATTTATTTTATTATTTTTAAAACCATTTATTTGGTTTATCTCTTAATAAAATAATTACTACAACATTTTTGTAAAATTATTTAATATACTTATATGTTGCATAAAAATTAAAAATAAATTCCTATGATGAAGATAAATCTATTAAATTTCATAATAATACTTTTACTTGAATTTGTCATCTTAAAATCACAATAGTTAAATTGTTATATTTATTAAATTATGAAGGTGACAAATTTGGCATCATTTAAAATAAAATACTATAAGTGTCATAATTGCTTGTATATAACTCACAATGGTCAAATATTAGACCATTGGATGATTATAGTTTTAATGTACTTGACCAATAAGTTTTGGTCAGGGTTTTGTGCCTTTTATGGTCACTATTAGTTAAATAAAAACTATATTCTTGATTTTTCACTAGATAAATAATTTCTGCATCACTATTGTGTCACAATTAATGATAATTATTTAATCCCAAAAAATTCTAATTAAATTCTCATGATTTAGATAATTTTTTTAGCTTTCTGGAGACTATTAATTTTCGAAGTTTCGTGAAGTTTATCACTAACTTAAAATTATTATACTTATAGTGTTTAAGAGAGTGACATGTTGTCACTTTCTTTAGTTTTAATAATAATTAAATTATTTTCATGGAAAAAAGTCCATTAAATGAATCTAATACGACCCTTAGGTGATATGGGTCTACTTTTAGTCATCCCATAGGATTTTTCCAAGTGGTAGGTTAATTTCATAATCTTATATTTACCGTTAATTATTCGATTTACCTTTAACTATGGTAAATAAAATTTACCGTAGTTACTATTCACAATGCCCAATAATCAAAAGTAACTTATTAACATAATTTGGACCCACTAATTTCAAATATGGAATCCAGTTTTCCAAATTAAATACACAAAAGTTTCAAAAATTAAATTAAAATTAATCCCGTTGTCAAAAGAAAACAGGTTTTTTCTTTAAAACATTGCAAAAGATTGAATTGATTTAACCTACGAATTCATGGTAAAATCAATACTAATGACATAAATTATATTAAATGGTAAAAATATATTCTATTTATACTTTAAAACCATTCAATATTATAATTTCACCACATAAGATATTACGATGAAAAAAGTTGTTTTTAATTAAAATATAGCGTGTTTTTACTATTCATTAAAATATGAAAGTTATCAGAATAAAATGAAAATTTTATCCAAAGTAAATTTTTTACTTCTTGATTCCAAAGAATAATTTTATTTTGTCAAATGTAACTTATAAACATTTGAAAAACTAGATTCAAAGTGGGTGTGCCATCAAAAGGTGGCAAAACTGTATTTTTTTGAAAAATACTTATTTTACCTGAAAATTTTATTTTGTTCTTATACCATGTTCTAGAAAATGTGTAATATGAATAATAATGTCATAAAATTCAAATTTTAGTTATTACTATTCATAATGTCTAGTTCATAACAATATTATAATAATATATTGTTGTTTAGTAAAACCCGATATTGCGTACAACACACGCTATCAGGGAAGGTCGTGATTGTGTGTAATGCAAGGCAAGTCAGGGTTGCGTGTAGTGCACGAATCATTTGTTATTGCGTATAACAGAATCCAACCATATTTTATTTATACATTGAATATATATATATATATATACACTCAATGTTGCGTAGAATAACTTCTATCAAACGAACTTGAAATTGTGTGTAACATGAGCCAAAAATAGTGTTGCATATACTGCAAGCTAATACAGTGTTGCGTATAGCGCAAGATAATCTTGGTGTATCGTAAAACAGAAGATATGAATGAAATTAAAAATAATGTATCTTATAAAATCTCGGGTTGTTACATTCTACCCACCTTAAAATGAATTTTTCCCTCGAAATTCGTCTGGGTTATAAATTGTTTACTATTCATAGAAAGCCACATCGTAAATAGAAATTCCAAAACTGAACTTTAAAAACTAAAGTATGAAATATAATGGTTACCCAAATTAACTCATCACTGGGTTTCCATATAGGATAACATTGGTGAAAATATGGATATGGAAGAGAAATCTAACCATCATGTTCTGATAGAGAGTGGTAGAGAACATGTCTATGAAAAATCCAACAATCAAAGACCCATAAATTTGTGATGATCTAGGGTACCATCTGATTCATCGGATATAAAGGCACTAGGACAACATTTTTGTTTTTCAAGATCATTTCCCTAAAGTTGAAGAATTTGAATTAGAATAAATACTTACTTTATTTTTGTACGATCTCACTGTTGTTCGTGCTTTGAACAATTTCCACTTCATATCTTAAAGAAATGAAGTTGAATTTGTTATTTGTGATGTGTTAAAAGATCATGTGATAGAATGATGGGTCATTCCATCTGTTTCAAACCAAAGGTTAGCAAAAGTTATCAAATATACATAAGTCCGTCTTTGGTGAGGTTAATCGTATATGAAAATGAATTTATACTTCATCTATCACGTTGCTTAATAAAATAAAACTAGTTTCTACTAACCAGGTACTTCTTGTAGGTCAGTGGTAGGTGATAAAGCCCAGTCACACTCCGGTTGTGGGTTCGATTCCCACAGCCTTGTCCTACGTGATGGGCTGTTGCCTGTCCTGCATGTTTTCCTTTTTCTAAAACTACATTACTATAACATCCCATCAATAATATCAAAAAAAGGTTCTATCGTTAAACAATACTAAATTATGTCCAACATAATCCATTCCAATCTTGAGGGTTATCTAAAATACTTCGGTTCAAGATCATAGTATAAAGAAAACAATTACTAGAAATGTCGTCTACCGAGCATGTGAATATCATCATTTATCCCCGATATATCTTGTTGGTCAAATTACAAACATGTGAATACCTTAGTCATGTATTCTCTTGAAGAATGAATACCCATTGAACCTTAGTAAAAACATGAATGCAGTTAAAAGTTAACACTTTCCGCATACCAAAATACTCAAAATCCTATATACTCAAACCATGATATCACTTAGTCCTTATGTCAATTATGAGCTCATGAATACAATCAAACATCTCATTATCTTCTTATTCCTTCATTATGCGCATATCATCTACTTTACAAAAATATCTGAATAACCTTCCATGGTTACTGGTACCATTCCACATATACTTTCAAATAATTTTAGGGAAAAACAAAAGTGTAACAATCCTCAGATGATTCTTTATTCCATTGTACCAATAACTATACAACATAACTCTCAATAAACATACAATCATTCCACTACCTTCTAAAACAACTGACTGAGCTTCAACACTTTTTCAGCTCATATATCATTTGCAGTCTCATCATCATCCACATAAATACTACCCATATGACCATGCTGATTCTCTTCATGAGATTTTCCATTAGGGAATTGGTTTTCATAATGCTTGTACATTCCACATTTAAAACATCTAATCATTGTTGATGTCCTAGCAATACCATTATCCTTGTCCATGGTGTTAACTGAACCTTTTCGTTTGCACTTACTGGCTTTGTGTCCTTCTTTTCCACACCCAAAGCATCTTCCAATTCCTTTGAAACAATCTCCCTGATGCCTCTTCCCACATGATTTACATGAGGGAAATTGAACTTTCTTTCCTCTATGATCATCATGAAACTCCATCTTTCTCTTATTATCTGAGTCGGGAAACTTATCAAAGTTGAGATTATTGATCATATTATGAGATTGATAATTAGGCATAATAACGATGTTTGGACTTCTAGATCCTGTTTCATTTGGTTTCTCATGAAGAATATCATTCCATTGTCCGTCATATCCTCCATTATCATGAATCTTCCTGTTTCCAGCCATTTTCTAAAACCCAAAAAGAATAGTGTGATAGGTAAAAATCATTCTAGGGAAAACAACATAGTAAAGGGGGAGTATAATCAATATCAAACATCTTATGTTAAATTTTAAGATCGTTACCGTAGTTCCAGGACTATATCCTATACGTATACTTATCGTTAGGGACATCCCTAGACATACCTTAGAAATATCTCTAGGGATCTCACTAACGTTTTCGCATCCTAGTTTACAAAGGTTAACAAATCCTTTCCTCTGATACCAACTATAGAGACCAGAAGCTTGACGTACATGGACATTACATTACTTTTGCAGAATACTTAATACATAACAAAAACAGACACACAAGGACCGTAATAGTTTAGTGTCTTTGGAATCTCGGAATATAAACATCTAATCCTGTTGAAAGATCTTCAACATCTCCCAGATCTATCTTCCCCATTTGTTTTCTTACCTAAAAGATTTCTTTATATCCTAAGGAAAATAAAACATATAAAGGGTGAGATCAAATTCTCAGTAAGGGTAAGCATGGATAAAATAAAACAAATAATATATATTTGAGCTTAAAACAAGAACATAATATTTAAAATCTTGAGCAATGACATAAAACATGGAAGTATGTAAGGCATATATCATAAAGAAACATTAATCATGATAAAATAGCATTGGTGTAAAACATGTAATTGTGTCACCCATTTGGCATATTTCATGATTTCCATAGTAGCCAAGGCATTGCTGCCAAGACCATCTTAGTGGACAAAGTCCCTTTCTGAATCGAGTTCACTCCTCATTTCAGTCCTGTAACACTGAACCGGATTAACTTACCGTTCCAGCCATGTCTATAACATGAGATATAAAATATTTACCCAACTAATTAGAGGGAGATATAGGTCCCACCCATCTCATAGTGAAATCATTCTTACTTGTGCCACAAAATAAACATACATCATTCATAATAACCCAATAAATAAAATGGGTTTCATAAACATCATCCCATCATCACATAATCCATATAAAAGAAATGGATATCATTTCATAATAAGAAAATTGAAACCATGTAAATCATATAGAAATTACACTTGAAACATACACATATGAAATAACGTCATCTTAGATGAAAATGGTTTTGATAAAACACTTGAAATGAATTATTGAGGAAAATATACTTTTTTCTTCAAAATCATTTTCTTTTCACAAAATGTCATGCAATTTTAGAAGAAAAGGTTTTTGTTGAAAATATTCATGAAATATTTTTAAGGATGCTTCATGAAAATAACGCTTTATAAAACCCTAAAAATCCTTTCATGCCGTATACGTTAAAAAACATTCTTATCGTACTTTTTCCGGAAACGTCAAAAAAGTACCTCGTAACGTAAACAAAAGAAAGATTACTTACATACCATGTAGTAAAAATCAAAAGTGGGTAAAAAGGAATTTAAAAAAACATGAAACCATTTTTAGGAAACATATATATGGATGATAACAAAAACCCCAGTAAATACTTTCGAATAAGCAATCTCAGATAAAAATGATATTTGCAAAATTATCCCTTACCTTAGGTCTGATATGATTCGTACATATCCAAAACTCCTGTATAATGATTTAAATAATGTAATTTACTTATTAAATAATCATATTCATTGTTATTATTTCATATATGGTTCACTTATTACTTTATATTACCCGTTCTTTTGTAAATTCCATGTTAAATAGCGTTTTGGTTAAAATCGTTTCATTTGTCTCCGTGTTTTGACTTGTAATTATTCATATGATTACTTAGATCATGATTACTTAAATACAAAATGTAAAACATGATTTATATATAATATATATTCAGAATATACATATATTTAATAGATTGACAAATGGAAAGAAATACACCGTTCATGGAGACGGTAGGCCGTACGTACGCATGAACGTTGTTTTTGTTTCCACATTGAATTGATTGGAATTAATTGGATGACATACATATATATATATATATATATTAATACAGTATCATTATTATATCATATATTTCATGATTACTTATTATATATAATTTATAATCATTTATGAATGGTTAATCATTGAGAATGAATCCCATCGCGTCGTCGAGACGGTATTTCGTACGTACGCACGCGCGGTGATTTCGTTTTCCATAGGATGGATAGATGGTGAAATAAGGTTGTTTCATACTTATAATATTATATCAGTATATTAGTGATACTGATTTTATTACTTCATAATGAATCAACTAAAGAATAATAAGTGGAATAAGAAATAAAGTTGGAAGAATCGGTAACGGACATTACCTCTTCTTTGAAGCGCCTCTTTACAACCTACTCTTAGGGCACTAAAATTCGTCTTTGAAGAAGACCATGACCTCTAGGATGTTTCTAGGGAAGTGGAGAATAGAATTAGGCAGGGGTTTTCCGATCATGAAGTCTCAAAGTGGTGTGAGGAAGAGAGGGAGGAGGTGCGCTTTTATAAGGGATGAGAGGGGCACCTTTGGAAATCTTAAAAATATTAATTTATAATAAATATAACCCGACTTAAAAACCTCCAAAAATGACTCATATTCGAAGATTAGATGATATAGGATTGTAATATCATCAACCAATCAAATTTATTCATGTTTGGATCCTATTTTAAACCTTATCATTTTGATTTATCTATTTAAGTTTATTTGTGGTTATAAAATTCTAAATTTTAAATTATAACAAATAATTACTTATTTGTTGTGAATTTTCCATAATTGGTTACTTTAGAACATTATAGACCATATAAATATTAAATTTATAATTTTTAAATATTTTTTTATTTTTAAAAAATTTTATAATATGTTATTTTTATAAAATAACAATAGTGTCAAATTTGACACTATTCATTTATATGAATTTAAATAAAATATATACAGAATATATGTTCGAACTAAAAGCTTTAATAGATTCATAAAAGGCCATATGTATCTAGAAAATTAGTGGAGAACAATAAATAGTTTATATAATTTTTATTTTATTATTCTTAAAACCATTTATTTGGTTTATCTCTTAATAAAATAATTACTACAACATTTTTGTATAATTATTTAATATACATATATGTTGCATAAAAATTAAAAATAAATTCATATGATGAAGGTAAATAAAATAAATTTCGGAATAATACTTTTACTCGAATTTATCATCTTAAAATCACAATAGTTTAATTTTTATATTTATTAAATTATGAAGGTGGCAACTTTGGCATCATTTAAAATAAAATAATATAAGTGTCATAATTGCTTGTATAAGACTCCAAATGGTCAACTATTAGACCATTGGATGATTATAGTTTAAAGTTACATGACCAATAAGTTTTGGTCAGGGTTTTGTGCCTTTTATTGTCACTATTAGTTTAATAAAAACTATATTCTTGATTTTTCACTAGATAAATAATTTCTGCATCACTACTGTGTCACAATTAATGATATATATTTAATCTAAAAAAATTCTAAATAAATTATCATTATTTAGATAATTTTTTTAGATTTCTGGAGACTATTAATTTTCAATGTTTCACGAAGTTTATCACTAACTTAAAGTTATTATACTTATAGTATTTAAGAGAGTGACATGTTGTCACTTTCTTTGGTTTTAATAATAATTATATTATTTTCATGGAAAAAAGTCCTTTAAATGAATCTAATCTGACCCTTAGGTGATATGGGTCCACTTTTAGTCATCCCATAGGATTTTCCCAAGTGTTAGGGTAATTTTATAATCTTATATTTACCCTTAATTACCCTATTTACCTTTAACTATGGTAAATAAAATTTACCGTAGTTACTATTCACAATGCCCAAAAATAAAAAGTAGCCTATTTACATAATTTGGACCCACTGATTCCAAATATGGAATTCATTTTTCCAAATTCAATACACAAAAGTTGCATAAATTAAATTAAAATTAATCCCGTTGTCAAAAGAAAACGGGTTTTTTCTTTAAAACATTGCAAAAGATTGAATTGATTTAACCTACGAAAATCAAGGTAAAATCAATGATAATGATATAAATTATATTAAATGGTAAAAATATACTCTATTTATACTTTAAAACCATTAAATATTATAATTTAACCACATAAGATATTATGATGAAAAAAGATGTTTTTAATTAAAATATAGCGTGTTTTTACTATTCATTAAAATATGAAAGTTATCAGAATAAAAAGAAAAATTTATCCAAAGTAAATTTTTACTTCTTGATTCCAAGGAATAATTTTATTTTGTCAAATGGAACTAATAAAAATTTAAAAAACAAGATTTAAAGTGGGTGTTCCATCAAAAGGCGGCAAAACAGTATTTTTTTGAAAAATACTTATTTTACCCGAAAAAATTATTTTGTTCTTATACCATGTTCTAGAAAATGTGTAAGATGAATAATAATGTTATAAAATTCAAAATTTAGTTCATACTATTCATAACGGCTAGTTCATAACAATATTATAATAATATATTGTTGTTTAATAAAACCTGGTATTGCGTACAACACACACTATCAGGGAAGGTCGCGATTGTGTGTAATGCAAGCCAAGTCAGGGTTGCATATAGTGCACGACTCCTTTGTTGTTGCGTATAACAGAATCCAACCATATTTTATTTATACATTGAATATATATATATATATATATATATACACTCAATGTTTCGTAGAATAACTTCTATCAAACGATCTTGAAATTGTTTGTAACCTGTGCCAAGAATAGTGTTGCATATACTGCAAGCTAATACAGTGTTGCGTATAGTGCAATATAATCATGGTGTATCGTACAACAGAATATATGAATGAAATTAAAAATAATGTATCTTATAAAATCTCGGTTTGTTACAATTTTATTCTAATATTTATATCATATCCCCTATTTTATCAAATTGTAATCATTAGGGGGCACATGTTCAGGAAAGTGCCCTATATGATAAGTTATGTAATGAAAAAGTCAAAAATGGAACATGCTTTACCTTTAACATTTATAAAATAATTAGATATAGAAAAAATAAAATATTTTCAGTAATACATATTCATTATAATGATAATTTTTTTATCATAAGGACATAACATTAATTTTTAATGAATAATTATTTATATTAAATGCTTTAGAAACTCCAACAGAGTGATTCTTTAATTGAAAATTACCTAAAATAAATGATATTATAAATATTAGAAGTGATTTAAATTGATTATATAATTGTATTAAAAAATATTTTGAAAAAATATATCTCAATACACATATTTTTTACATAAGAAATATGAATTACAATATTGATTTCATATTTTTAAATTAAAATTAATCAAATAATGTCAAAATTTATATTAAAGTTATTTTATAATAAATGATGTTTCATTAAATATTTTAAAACTAATAAAAATAATATATTCTTCCAATTTATTTTTATGTGATAATAAATACCAAATATTTTAAATTAATGGAACAATTTTTCATTCATAATTAATATATTGTCCCATTGATTGTAGAAACATTATTATCATGATCCAGGTTAAAGCTATGTTTTTATCGGTTACATGTGCTTGTTTTAAAATTAATTTAAAAACCCCATGAGATTATTAATTTCTAAATTATAGATAGTATTTATAATTTATTGAATAATTATTTTATAATATATTTCTTGTTAATTTATTATTACATGTAAAATTAGTTTGGATGGAAAATTAGTTTCCAAAATGGAATACCAAATGAAAAAAATTAATGAAACTTAAATACTAAGGAAGGAAATTATAAAAATAAATTTTTATTTTGTGTTAGAGATTTAGATCGACCAAAAATTAACTTTAGTACAATATTTTACACTTTTTAATCCCATGAGGTAAGGGATACCTCACAATAGTGTCACCTTTTGGAAATTACATGAATACCACTCCCCCTTAATTTTAAAAAGTCCCTCACCCCTCCCACATTATCTCACATCCCAAAAATCTCTAGATTTACCAATATATTCCAAAACATATCTTCAAAATTTCAACCCTAAACCTAGATGCCTCAAAAATTTCATACATACTTCCATGGAAGCCCTTTGGTGAAAACTAAAACGAGTTATCAGAATAAGAGGTAATAATCTCCCTCAAACTCTTATGTTTTAATTCATTATCCCCTCATCTACTCCCCCGTATTCCATTAACATATAAAAATAACATTATCCAAAATATAATAATATGTTATAATTTTTTGTTTTTTACCTACACTTACACACACTTCAATATAATTGGGAACAAACTTACCATTCTTGTGTATGGTGAACTCCCGCCCCATGAAACAATATTCCTCGTTTTTTCTTTATCGCCATTCGTAGATGAGAATTATGATGGTAAATTTGTTAGGATAAAATATTTATTAAATTTATTCTATTTTTATTCTAATTTAATTCTTTTTTATCAAAACCCTTTATAATTTCAATTTTTTTAAATATGAGATCATCATTTGTGGAAATGCAGACTACTGCCTCCTCAAAACGATGTTATTCATTTAAAGAATATATTCAATGTATAAATTATGTCTTTAATTCAAAATATTTGAAATAAATTACATATATATTAAATTAGTGAAATTATTACCTTTATAGAGATATAATTAATGATTTACTTTATCTCCCTTTTTGCACAACAAAAAGTGATAACGTCAGTCGTAGACATGTGGACTACCCCCGCCTCGACATAATGAGATTCCTTTTACATCATAAGAATTATATATATAACTATATATGATTAAATAACATGTTATTAATTATATAATTATATTTATGGATATATATAATTTTACAGACCCTCTTCCCATAATGATCATAGAAAAATGGGATCATTACTCATGTGTATGTATGACCTATCGTCTCCATGAATGTAACATTGGTTCATTTTTCATACACATATTTAGTTTTGGTTTTAAAAGAATAATTATGTATGTATATGATAATTATTTCAGGATTATTATTCTGGATACCTGTATATAAGGACCCCTTTATCAATAGTTGACCTATCAAAGGCATTTTGACTTATAAACTGAATATTGTCAAAACACTCGACATAATATTAATTGTTTAATTAGTTACATACAAAATTATAATAATTTAAATAAAAATAATGATAAACACAAAAAGTTTTATTAATAAATTAAACAATTAACATATGTTTATTATTGTAGAATATAAATACACACATGACCAGTCAGCCTCTTGGTAGGGGATTTCGTCTCAATTCACATTCCATTGAGTCTTATTTGTTGTTAAGAACCAATTCACTTTTATATAGTGCATATACATCCCTTTGAGATGTTATATGATGATTATACTTATTCTCATGATACTTTAATTTTTATTTAATTCCATACCTTCATGGATATTATGATTCAAAAGTTTGAATGTTGTGTTGGACACTTTGGAATATTTAATGATTTCCTCATTAATATTCTTAATTATTATCTTTGCAATATCACATGTTTTTGTGAATTTTAATTTTTTTCATAAAAAATTTCTTTTGATCATTTTAAATATTCATAAAATTTATCATCAATATCCATATTTTCATGCAATGCATGTTATTATCCCTTAAACCGTATACCATTTTTCATATGGGTTTTACTTGGACAATTATTTGAACAATTGGGGAATTATTGATAAATATGTATCATTTATTAAACACATATATTTGATGATAACTATTTTATATTTTTATTCAATATAGGTGGAATTATTTTTTATAGTATGAAATAGTTAGGGCTAGTTATTGATATCACATTCATTCATTAGTAGTCTCATGAGAAAAAATAGTTAGCGAAAATAGATGGTTTTTTACCAGATATACTTAACTGCCTTGAGAAAGGAATCAATGGTAATGTTTACTTATTCCTAGTAACATGAATCTAATAATTAATAATCCCCATCATTTAGACTCCATTATTATTTATCCATTATATTTTTCATCAATGTATCTATGGATTCATTTCAGTTCTAGTTTATTTATTAAATGACACGTGTTTAAATTATATACCTTGCCTTATTTATTATACCATATCTAGTTTCTTAAATGGAATTTTTTTTTCACTTTTTTACCTTTCTATATTAATTTATTCATTATTTCCTCAGTTGTACATACCCTTACTAAGCATTTGAGCTCACCATTATTTTCCGCAGCATTTAAAGAAGAAATATTTGAATAATCTTTAAATGATACACTTTATTTCATTTTATTATGTATCATGTTTGTGTTTTCTATTTCCAAATTTATTAGGGGTATCATGTTTGTGTCCTTGCTTTCAAAAATACTAAATAGATTGGTATATTGGGATTCTAAAGTTTATAATAATGTAAATATAATAAAATAATGCACCAACTCTAGGCTTCTAGTGTCAGGGTGTTACAATGGGTATTATAGGAGTTTTAGTAGAAACATAGAAACTGGATTTAGAAAAATTATATTAGATAATATAACCATAAAATAGAATTTAATGAAAAGTATATAAGAACGTATTTTAATTTTTGTTACATATGGAGTAAAAAAGTATTCTTATAAATACTTCCATGTCCAGATACTAGAAGTGGATGTGGTTTCAAAATAGATGTACCTAGGTGTAACAAATCTAGGAAGGTGTGTATTGCCTTACTTGACGTAACCTGATATAGGACAATGGTGAATACTGCACACCTGGCTTGACGCAATTAGGGAATATTTTTATTATAAATTATGTTCTATTTACAAAACATTGTGATGGATTTAAATGTAAAAATATCCCCAAAGAAATATTTTTTATTCTTATGATATTGGTTATGAATTTGTTTTTCTATTTATGAAATGTGTTTCACTAATTTTGGGATTATACATTATGTTACATAATATAATGATATAACCTAGTGTATTCCATTATCTATATATGATTCCTACAAGGATGATGTAACGCCCCGACCCCAGTTACCTAGAGTCGGTGCATTATTGCGTAACATTGGAATGATCACAAAAGATCAATTCTAGAAACACCAATTAGTATAGTAGCCTTGGAAACACTAGATACATTCATAAATGTTACATTACATCATGAAGTGAAAAACTACAATAACATAGTCTCCATTTTCGACACTCATATCCCCTTCAAGCTATCCCTGCCGGTCATTCCTAAAATACTTCTTCACATCCTGGAAAAATTAAAACATTGAAAGGGGTGAGCTCAGATGCTCAGTAAGGATAACAATATAGCAGAATCTTTCATAAGTAAACATTAAAATTTAAGGAAATATATAACTAAAACAAAATCCTTTTAAACATGAACTTCATCATAATATGGCACAAATAAAATGAAATAATTCCATTTACTTATTCAAATGGATATTCTACTAGTCGAATAATCACACGCATTATCAAAAACCACTTTCATAATGATGGAATGCATAATGCCATATTATCATAACCACATAGCCACGGACTCGTGCCAAGACTACAAATAATATTTTTTTAAGGCCTCGTTCCAAGACAATAGTTTGGCTCATGAGACCTACCGATGCATCGAGGTGCTATAGCAGGCTCCACCCGTCACTTATTAAGTCCAATGCATTCCTTATATGAATAGGTTTAAACATATCATAAAACATAACATAATCGTATCACATAACACATGCATAAAGGAAACATAACATTTCCACATTTCAATCACAAGATATCAATACAACACATTGATATAATAAAAACATTTTCAAAACCATTTTCAATACCAAAATAAAAGAAAATTAAAACTTTGTAATTATTTTTCATTTAAAAAAAAGTTATGGCTTATAGAGGAAGCCGAAAATCAAATAATGGTCACGGCGGTGGAGAAGTCGTTGTCGCCTCATACGTACGACAAGAAAAACATTCCTTTTTATCTTTCATTAAAACACTTTGTATAAAAAAATTCCTTTTGAATAAATGTAAAAGTCAAAGGGGTTTATACATCGTATAAAAGAAAGTTGTGTATAAAACAAAATATGCCTCAATGAAAGGAGATTGAGACGATTTCCTTACAAAGATCATTTTTTAAATAAAATTGATCTATTATGTGTATTCACTATAAGTACACAAAATGAAAGTATAAATACAAGATATGACATTATAATATCATAATTTGAAAGTAGGAGATTAACCCAAAGAACGGAAATTGGGTTAAGAAGTTCCCTTACCATTGTCTGACATGACTCGACCTCTATTTAACCTCCTGAATAATAAACTAGAGTTAATATCTACTTTCTTAAGAACCTTTTTCATTTTCATCATCCCTTTTATATCACTTATTACAATGTTACGAAAATTATGTAGTCATAACAGTCGTTTTGTCGGTCTTTGGTACTTGAGTCAACAATAAACTTCTTATAATTACAAGTTGTTTATGAGGTAGAATATCCATTACATATAGAATTATATTCATGATTTAGATATCATATATATCATATATATCCAGTATATACTTGCCTTTATAATATTACATAACATTTAGAGGTAAGAAATGAAATGCATCGTTCATGGAGACGGTAAGCCGTACGTACGCATGAACGCTACTTTCATTTCTATTTCGTATATTAATGGAATGAAACATAATGATATAAAGTTATATTATAATTCCAGTATAATATAATATATAATATCACTTACTCCATCCTTTATACGTCCCACATATGTCATTAACGATTCAAATCACTTTGAGGGGGTGGTAGTCCGCACTTCCACAAATGAAATTATCGAATTTACACAACATGCAAAGCCTAAAGATATGTTTTAAATGTAAAATACAGAAGCTTAGAGAAGAAATAAATATAATATATATCATATATAAATATAGCTCTATCATAATGGCCACCATGAGAGGTGGTAGGAGAAGATAGAACAATCATCGTTTCATGAGGCAGTAATTCGCCATCCACAGAAACAGTATGTTCTTTAACCATTAGACATAGGTGTGTGTAAGTGTAGCTGAAATACTTATCATAAAAAAATCCTAGTATATTTAAGATACTGGTGTTGTTACAAAAGAAAGTAATAATAAGATTTCAGGGGGTTGGAGAAGCAAAATAAAACAAAAGAACATAAAAGAAGACATTACCTTAAAATCGGGTAACACTTTTTTATTTGAGCCAAATGCTTATTTGGGAAGACTTCTCCCCAAAGTGAGGCTTCTTGGAGTAAGAGAGGTAAGTTGATAGAGTATTTGGGAAGAGTTTTTCCGAGCCAAATGGCTTTGAAGGTGTGAATAAGGTGGTAGTGGTGGGGTGTTTTATAAGAGGAGAGGAGGGGCACTCTTGGAAGGTCATGAAATGTTACTTTATTATATAATGAGTTTCGGATTTTAAAGGCCTCACACTTATATATTTCGAGGATAAGGTGATAAGGGTTATAAATATACTCATACGATAGGTTTTTTACAAGTTTTAGTCTTATATTTTAGATTATCTTTTCATTTTATTTAAATCATAAATTAATGAGGTAATTGGTGCATCATCATGGTGTCATAAAATATTTAATTTATTTAATGTCTAAAAATTATAAAAAAATTACCATGATGTAGAAAATAATTTTATCTTTCCAATTAATATTTATAGTAAAAATGTTAACTTACATAACACCATGTAATAATTGTTTTAGTAAAACAACACATGTTTGTGAGAATTTTATTTTTACTTTGAATAAAACGTTATTAATGTCATTTTCATACCCAATGGGATCCATGGGGTCCCAAAGTTGACCCATGGATTGTCTTGGTCTTCCATGACTCATCCAATATGTGTAGGAAAAGTTTCAAGATATTTTCATATTTTTATAATATCATGTTTACATTAAATTTCACTAATTACCTTTAATCGCGATTAATTAAACTTAAAAGTTACTATTCAGTAAATATTATGTTAATCCCATTGAACCACATTTTACTTTCTAATGACAACCATGTATGTCCAAATTTTGAAAATCAAATCACAGAAGAGGTAATGTTTCATTTAAATGAAAAATCAGTTTTTTAACTACCACTTAGTGGTTTCACTATTCATCAAAAATTGAAGTTTTTCAGTACAATGCCAAAATTTCACCCTAAGCTATAATTGAAATTCTGAATTCAAAAATGATATCTATTTTACAAAATTCCAAACATATAAGTTTCATTAATTAATTTTATAACTAATTCCTGTTATCACAACAAATAGCGTGTTTTTAAGAAACAATATATATCAAAAGATTGACAATTGTTTATGTCCAATTTCAAAGTGAAATTATTTCTAATGAACACCATTGGATAAAATGGTAAAAATATATTCTAATTATACTTTAAAACCACTAAATAGTATAATTTATCACTATAAATTATTTTGATTAAAAAAGTTGTTTTTAAGTATTTTTCACTATTTATAAAAAAATTGGAATTTCTCAGAATATTACAAAAAATTCAACTTAGGATACTTTTGATATTCCAAAAACAAAAACGAAGTCCATTTGGAAAGATAAAATTTATAAGATTTCAAAAAGTAGGAAATACTATTTATAATGGCTACTTTGATTAGTTGTGGTGTGTTAGAATCTCGAACTTGCGTACAATGCAAGCTATTGCATTATTGAAAGAGACGTGTATCATGGAACATCATGTTGTTACATTCTCCCCTCCTTCAATAAATTACGTCCTCGCAATTTGAAATTTTTCTTTGAAAATAAAAGGTTGAAATATGAAATACTTTTGTGGAAAACCCACATCGGAAATAAGGTTATTAAAATTTAGCCTTAATAAGAGGGAAAGGGGAAATGAAAATGTCACCACCAAATTATGATCTCGAAAAGGAGAACATTGGTGGAAATTAGAGAAATATAATTGGAGGGAAAACGTAAATATTAGTAGGGAGTGATTGAGGTCATCAATCACAAACAAGTGTAAAATTGAGGGCCTCAAATCCTTCAGTCTATCTTGATTTAAAATATTATTAGTTCAACAAGAAATAATGTATTAGGATAACACATTTTTTGTATTAATTTCCCTTTACTAAAGTTTAAGAATTAATTTATTCATAGAATAATAGATAGGTATATATATATTTATGCTTGACAAGTAGAGTTTCAACCTTCAACTAATTTCTACCACAAACTCATCTTTCACTCAAAAAGATAATAGAACTCAAAAATATTATATTTATCTTAATCGTACAAGGTTCAAAATATTAACACATACCATTTATATTAGGAAAACTATTTTGTAATAACAAGGGACTTCTTGTAGGCTAGTGGTACGTAATAAAGGTCTGTCGCGCTATGGTTGTGGGTTCAATTCCTACAGCTTTTTCCGATGCGATAGGTTATCCCCCGACCTACAGGTTATCCTTTTCATAAAACTATATTATTATAATATTCCAAAAATAATATTCATAAATGTTTTAACCTTATAAAATACTATCCAAGGTTCAACTTAATCCATTCCAACCTTTGTAGTTATCCAAAATACTTCTGTCCAACTCACTGTCCAAATTTTATAAGGAAGGTAAACATAATGAAGATTCTTTTTTTCCGCGTCACAACATGTGAACAGCTTCATCATGTATTCTTTTAAAACACTGCAACATCCTGAATTACCATAAATCCTTATTGATTACATTCGTGATTCCTTATTCCTTATAGAATACTAGATATAATCCTTCTATCCAAAAATATATACAAATAATTAATCAGTTTCAAGGATGTTAAGAATATCTAATATAATTTATCCAAATCAATCATGTATTATTCCAAAATTACTATCTCGGTATCAGAACCATATTATGGTTTATCTTTCTCTCAACCATATATTTTCCAAATATTTACCCTGTTGTGGAGTCACTTTTCTTGGTTCCACACAATTTGAAGTCCTTGATGAAATATTACTACAGTACAATCCTTATATACTCCCAAATTATTATAACCAGTACATCATTGATACAACACTCAAATGACAAAATTCTTTAATAAAAACTTAAGAACTCTAATCATTCCTCCTCATCTGTGGTAGAATCATAACTTGATTATTATCCAACAATATCATTTGGGGCATAGTTTGAGGATTTGGACGTTGGTTTTCATAGTGTCCCCACTACTTGCAGATGAAGCATTGTATATTTGAAACCTTTTTCTTACCCTTGCAGTCACGCACTTGGTGTCCTTTTTCTGCACACTTATAACAAACTCCCATTCCCCTCAGGTAAGTTCCAAGGTGTTTCTTCACACAATTATCACATATTGGAAAATTCTTTTTTACCCTCGTCCCTTTATCCAACATTCTCTGTTCCATCCTTTTCTTCTCTTTCTTCCCATCAAAGCCATAAGACTCAAGGAATTCTTTACTAATCTTATTAACAAATGATACTATTTCTTCATATGTTGAGAACACATGGGAGACTATTTCCCTTCTAAATGTTATCTTAATACCATGAATGATATGATCCTTCTTACTCTTTGGATCATACGTATTGATGGAGTTCACATTCCTTCTACTGGGTGCCATTTCTATACAATGGCATAGACTAGGTTAGTTTATGAATTGAAATGAATAATTCCAAACTTGTAAAATACTTAATGTAAATTTAACGATTTATGGATATAATCCATAATCATAAAAAATGTTTTCCATGATAAGTATATACTCATAAACCCTTCATAATGGTTTGTAAAAAAATGAGAATTATCATAAGCATATCACCCGGGAGTGTCGTAACCAAGAGTACAGCAAGGCTCGTTATCCTGCACTAGTTCCCGTTCTAGTCTAGCTCAAAACGGTGTTTTCAGGTTTTACCCCTGTGTACATATGTGCTAGATCCGCCACTATCTGCTCGTATCCAGACCTGGATGTATTTCTCGAAAAACTCACAAAATATCTATAATACCAAAATTCTAGGAAGTTCTTCTATACTAATCCTCAAAGTACATCTTATGGCTATGTACTCTAATAAGAGTTTATCTAAATCTATCTTCCAAGGTTAGTACTAAACTGCCTCTGATACCAAATGTAACGCCCCGACCCCAGTTACCAAGATTTGGTGCATTATTGTGTAACATTGGCATGATCACAAAAGATCAAGTCTCTAAAGACCGATTAGTTTAGTAGCCTTGGAAACACTAGATACATTCATAAATGTTACATTACATCATAAAGTGAAAAACTACAATAACATAGTCTCCATTTTCCGCACTAATATCCCCTTCAGACTATCCCTACAGGCCATTCCTAAAATACTTCTTCACATCCTGGAAAAATTAAAACATTGAAAGGGGTGAGCTCAATTGCTCAGTAAGGATAACAATATAGTGTAAGCTTCCATAAGTAACCATTAACATTTAAGGCAATGTATAACTAAAAAAAAGCATTTTAAACTTGATCTTTAGCATAATACGGAAAAAAATAAAATGAAATAATGCCATTTACTTATTCACATGGATATTCTACTTGTCAAATAATCACATGCATTATCAAAAACCACTTTCATAATGATGGAATGTATAATGCCAGACTATCAAAACCATGTAGCAAAGGCCTTGTTCCAAGACTACAAATAAGATTTTGTCAAGGCCTTGTGCCAAGACACTAGTTTGTCTCGTGAGACCTACAGATGCATCGAGAAGCTATAGCAGGCCCCACCCGTCACTTATTATGTCCAATGCATTCCTTATATGAATAGGTTTAAAAATATCATAAACCATAACATAATAATATCACATAATACATGCATAAAGGAAACATAACATTTACACATTTCAATCACAAGATATCAATACAACACATTGATATAATAAAAACATTTTCAAAACCATTTTTAATACCAAAATAAAAGAAAATTAAAACTTTGTAATTATATTTCATTTAAAAAAAGTTACGGCTTGTAGAGGAAGCCGAAACTCAAATAATGGTAACGATGGCGGAGAAGTCATTGTCACCGCATACGTACGACAAGAAAAACATTCCTTTTTTTCTTTTAGTAAAATGCTTTGTATAAAAATATTCCTTTTTAATAAACGTAAAAGTCAAAGGGGTTTATACACCTTATAAAAGAAAGTTGTGTATAAGACAAAATATGCCTCAATGAAAGAAGATTGAGATGAAGTCCTTACAAAGATCATTTTTTAAATAAAATAGATCTATTATGTGTATTCACTATAAGTACACATAAAGAAAGTATAAATACACGATATGACATAATATTATCATAATTTGAAAGTAGGATATTAACCCAAAGAACGGAAATTGGGTTAAGAAGTTCCCTTCCCTCATGTCCGACTTGACTCGACCGCTCTTTATCCTCCTAAATAATAAACTAGAGTTAATTTATACTTGTTTAAGAACCTTTTTCAAGTTCATCATCCCTTTTATATCACTAATTACAATGTTACGAAAATTATGTAGTCATAACGGTCGTTTTGTCGATCTTTGGTACTTGAGTCAACAATAAACTTCTTATAATTTCATGTTGTTTATGTGGTAGAATATACATCACATACAGAAATATATTAATGATTTAGATATCATATATATAATATATATCCAGTATATACTTGCCTTTATAATATTACATAACATTTAGAGGTAAGAAATGAAATGCACCGTTCATGGAGACGGTAAGCCGTATGTACGCATGAACACTACATTCATTTCTATTTCATATTTTAATGGAATGAAACATAATGATATAAAGTTATATTATAATTATAGTATAATATCATATATAATATCACTTACTCCATCTTTTATACGTTCGACATAAGGCATTAACGATTCAAATCACTTTGAGGGGGAGGTATTCCGCACTTCCTCAAATGAAATTATCGCATTTGCCCAACATGCAAAGCATAAAGATATGTTATAAATGTAAAATACAGAAGCATAGAGAGGAAATAAATATAATATATATCATAAATAAATATAGTTCTATCATAATGGCCACCATGACAGGTGGTAGGAGAAGATAGAACAATCATCGTTTCATGAGGTAGTAATTAGCCATCCACGGAAACAATATGTTCTTTAACCATTAGACGTAGGTGTGTGTAAGTGTAGCTCAAATAATTATCATAACAACATCCTATTATATGGAAGATACTGCTATTGTTACAAAAGAAAGGAATAAAAATATTTTAGGGGTTTGGAGAAGCATAATAAAACAAAATAACATAAAAGAAGACATTACCTTAAAATCGGGTAACTCTTTTTGATTTCATCCAAAGGATTCTTTATGAAGACTTCTGCCCAAAGTGAGGCTTCTAAGAGTAAGATATTTAATTTTAGAGAGTATTGTGTCCGAGTTTGGCTGAGCCAAATGGCTTTTAAGGTGTGAATAAGGTGGTAGTGGTGGGGGCCTTTTATAAGAGGAGAGGAGGGGCACTCTTGGAAAGTCAGGAAATGTTACTTTATTATATAATGAGTTTCGGATTTTAAAGGTCCCATACTTATATATTTCAAGGATAAGGTGATAAGGGTTCAAAATATACACATCCAATATGTTTTTGACATGTTTTAGTCTTGGATTTTAGATTATCTTTTCATTTTATTTAAATCGTTAATTAATGAAGTAATTGTTGCATCATCATGGTGTCATAAAATATTTAATTTATTTATTGTCTAAAAATTATAAAAAAATTACCATGATGTAGGAAATATTTTTATATTTCCAATGAATATTTATAGTAAAATGGTTAACTTACATAACCCCATGTAATAATTGTTTTAGTAAAACAACACATGTTTGTGACAATTTAATTTTTACTTTTAATAAAAAGTTATTAATGTCATTTTCTTACCCAAGTGGCTCTATGGGGTCCCCAAGTTGACCCATGTATTTTATTGCTCGGCCATGAATCATACAATAAAGGTAGGACAAGTGTCAAGATATTTTCATATTTTTGTAATATCATGTTTACCTTAAATTTCACTAATTACCTTTAATCGCGATTAATTAAACTTAAAAGTTACTATTCACGAAAAATTATTTTAATCCCATTGAACCACATTTTACTTACTAATTAAAACCATGTATATTGGATTTTTGAAAATCAAATCACTGAAATGGTAATGTTTCATTTAAACGAAAAATCAGTTTTTTAACTACGACTTAGTGGTTTCACTATTCATCAAAAATAGAAGTTTTTCAGTACAATGCCAAAATTTCACCCTAATATATAATTGATATTCAGAATTAAAAAATTATGTCTATTTTACAAAATTCCAAACATATAAGTTGCACTAATTAATCTTATAACTAATTCCCGATGTCACAACAAATAGTGTGTTTTTAAGAACCAATATATATCAAAATATTGACAATTGTTTATGTCCAATTTCAAAGTGAAATTAATTCTAATGAACACCATTGGATAAAATGGTAAAAAATATATTCTAATTATACTTTAAAACCACTCAATAGTATAATTTATCACTATAAATTATTTTGATTAAAAAAGTTGTTTTTAAGTATTTTTTCACTATTCATAAAAAAAATTGGAGGTTCTCAGAAAATTACAAAAAATTCATCTTAGGATAATTTCGATATTCCGAATACAAAAACGAAGTCCATTTAGAAAGATAAAATTTATAAGATTTAAAAAATAGGTATTACTATTCATAACGGCTACTTTGATTGGTTGTGGTGTGTTAGAATCTCGAACTTGTGTACAATGCAAGCTATTGCATTATTGAAAGAGAAACGTATCATGGAAGCTCGTGGTGTTACATTATCCCCTCCTTCAATAAATTGTGTCCTCACAATTTTAAATTTTTCTTTGAAAATAAACGGTTGAAATATGAAAAACATTTTTGGAAAACCCGCATCAGAAATAAGGTTATTAAAATTTAGCCTTAATAAGAGGGAAAGGGGAAATGAAAAAGTCACAACCAAATTATGATCTCGATAAGGAGAACATTGGTGGAAATTAGAGAAATATAATTGGTGGAAAAACATAAATATTTGTAGGCAGTGATTGAGGTCATCAATCACAAAAAAGTGTAAAATTGAGGGCCCCAAAACCTTCAGTCTATCATGATTTAAAATATTATTAGTTCAACAAGAAATAATGTATTAGGATAACACATTTTGTGTTTTATTTTCCCTTCACTAAAGTTTATGAATAAATTTATTCATAGCATAAGAGATAGGTATATATATATTTATGCATGACAAGTAGAGTTTCAACCTTCAACTAATTTCTACCACAAACTCATCTTTCACTCAAAAAGATAATAGAACTCAAAAATATTATATTTATCCTAATCGTACAAGGTTCAGAATATTAACACATACCATTTATATTAGGAAAACTATTTTGTAATAACCAGGGACTTCTTGTAGGCTAGTGGTAGGTAATAAATGTCTGTCGCACTATGGTTGTGGGTTCGATTTCTACAGCTTTTTCCGACCTGAAGGGTTATCCCCCGACCTACAGGTTGTCCTTTTCATAAAACTATAGTATTATAATATTCCAAAAATAATATTCAGAAATGTTTTAACCTTAAACAATACTATCCAAGGTTCAAATTAATCTATTCCAACCTTTATAGTTATCCAAAATACTTCTGTCCAACTCAAAGTCCAAATTTTATAAGGAAGGTAAACATAATGAAGATCCTTTTTTTCCGTGTCACAACATGTGAACACCCTCATCATGTATTCTTTTAAAACACTGCAACATCCTGAATTACCATAAATCCTTATTGATTACATTAATGATCCCTTATTCTTTATAGAATACTAGATATACTCCTTATATCCAAAAATATATACAAATAATTAATCAGTTTCAAGGAAGTTAAGAATATCTAATATAATTTATCCAAATCAATCATGTATTATTCCAAAATCACTATCTCGGTATCAGAACCATATTATGGTTTATCATTCTCTCAACCATATATTTTCCATATATTTAACCTGCTGTGGAGTCACTTTTCGAGGATCCACACAATTTGAAGTCCTTGATGAAATAGTACTACAATACAATCCTTATATACTCCCTAATTATTATAACCATTGCATCATTGATACAACACTCAAATGACAAAATTCTTTCATAACAACATAAGAACTATAATCATTCCTCCTCATCTGTGGTAGTATCATAACTTGATTATTATCCAACAACATCATTTGGGGCATAGTCTGAGGATTTGGACATTGGTTTGCATAGTTTCCCCACTACATACAGATGATGCATAGTACATTTAAAACCTTTTTCTTACCCTTGCAGTCACGCACTTGCTGTCCTTTTTCTCCACACTTATAACAAACTCACATTACCGTCATGTATGTTCCAAGGTGTTTCTTCCCACAGTTATCCCATGATGGAAAATTCTTTTTTTCCATCGTACCTTTATCCATCATTCTCTCTTCCATCCTTTTCTTCTCTTTCTTCCCTTCAAATCCATAAGACTCAGAGAATTCTTTACTTATCTTATTAACACATGATACTATTTCTTCATATGTTGAGAACACATGGGAGACTATTTCCCTACTAAATGTTAGCTTAATACCGTGAAAGATATGATCCTTCTTACTCTTTGGATCATATGTATTGATGGAGTTCACATTCCTTCTACTGGGTGCCATTTCTATACTATGGCATAAACTAGGTTAGTTTATGAATTGAAATGAATAATTCCAAACTTGTAAAATACTTAATGTAAATTGAACGGTTTATGGATATAATCCATAATCATAAAAATGTTTTCTTTAACGAAGTATATACTCATAAACCCTTCATAATGGTTTGTAAAAAAATGAGAATTATCCTAAGAATATCCCCCGGGAGTATCGTAACCAAGAGTGAAGCAAGCCCCATTGTCGTGCACCAGTTCCCATTCGATTCTAGCTCAAAGCGGTGTTTTCAGGTTTTACACCTAGGTACATCTGTTCTAGAGCCGCCACTACCTGCTCGTATCCAGACCTGGATGTATTTCTCAGAAAACTCACAAAATCTCTATAATACCAAAATTCTAGGAAGTTCTTCTATACTAATCCTCAAAGTATATCTTAGGGATATGTACTCTAAAAAGAGTTTATCTAAATATATCTTCCAAGGTTAGTACTAAACTGCCTCTGATACCAACTGTAACTCCCCGACCCCAGTTACTAAGAGTCGGTGCATTATTGCATAACATTGGCATGATCACAAAATATCAAGTCTCGAAAGACTGATTAGTTTAGTATCCTTGTAAACACTAGACACATTCAAAAATGTTACATTACATCATAAAGTGAAAAACTACAATAACATAGTCTCCATTTTCCACACTCATATCCCCTTCAGACTATCCCTGCAGGTCATTCCTAAAATACTTCTTCACATCCTGGAAAAATTAAAACATTGAAAGGGGTGAGCTCAAATACTCAGTAAGGATAACAATATAGTGTAAGCTTTCATAAGTAAACATTAACATTTAAGGCAATGTATAACTAAAAAAAATCATTTTAAACTTGAAATTTAGCATAATATGGAAAAAATAAAATGAAATAATGCCATTTACTTATTCACATTGATATTATACTAGTCAAATAATCACATGCATTATCAAAAACCACTTTCATAATGATGGAATGTATAATTCCAGACTATCATAACCATGTAGCCAAGGCCTCGTGCCAAGACTACAAATAAGATTTTTTCAAGGCCTCATGCCAAGACACTAGTTTGTCTCGTGAGACCTACCGATGCATCGAGGAGCTATAGCGGGATCTACCCATCACTTATTATGTCCACTTCATTCCTCATATGAATAGGTTTAGACATATCATAAACCATAAAATAATCATATCACATAATACATGCATAAAGGAAACATAACATTTCCACATTTCACTCACAAGATATCAATAAAACACATTGATATAATAAAAACATTTTCAAAAACATTTTCAATACCAAAATAAAAGAAAATTAAAACTTTGTAATTATATTTCATTTAAAAAAAAGTTATGGCTTGTAGAGGAAGCCGAAACTCACATAATGGTAACGACGGAAGAGAAGTCGTTGTCACCGCATACGTACGACAAAAAAAACATTCCTTTTTTTCTTTTAGTAAAACTCTTCGTATAAAAATATTCCTTTTGAATAAACATAAAAGTCAAAGGGGTTTATACACCTTATATAAGAAAGTTGTGTATAAAACAAAATATGCCTCAATGAAAGGGGATTGAGACGAAGTCCTTACAAAGATCATTTTTTAAATAAAATAGATCTATTATGTGTATTCACTGTAAGTACACATAAAGAAAGTATAAATACAAGATATGACATAATATTATCATAATTTGAAAGTAGGAGATTAACCCAAAGAACAGAAATTGGGTTAAGAAGTTCTCTTCCCTCGTGTCCGACTTGACTTGACCTCTCTTTATCCTCCTGAATAATAAACTAGAGTTAATTTCTACTTGCTTAAGAACCTTTTTCAAGTTCATCATCCCTTTTATATCACTAATTACAATGTTATGAAAATTATGTAGTCATAACGGTCGTTTTGTCGATCTTTGGTAATTGAGTCAACAATAAACTTCTTATAATTACATGTTGTTTATGTGGTAGAATATACATTACATCCAAAATTATATTCATGATGTAGATATCATATATATCATATATATCCAGTATATACTTTCCTTTATAATATTACATAACATTTAGAGGTAAGAAATGAAATGCACCGTTCATGGAGACGGTAAGCCGTATGTACGCATGAACACTACATTCATTTCTATTTCGTATTTTAATGGAATGAAATATAATGATATAAATTTATATTATAATTCTAGTATAATATCATATATAATATCACTTACTCCATCCTTTATACGTCCCACATAAGGCATTAACCATTCAAATCACTTTGAGGGGAAGGTAGTCCGCACTTCCTCAAATGAAATTATCGCATTTGCGCAACATAAAAAGCATAAAGATATGTTCTAAATGTAAAATACAGAAGAATAGAGAGGAAATAAATATAATATATATCATGAATAAATATAGCTCCATCATAATGGACACCATGAGAGGTGGTAGGAGAATATAGAACAATCATCGTTTCCTGAGGCAGTAATTAGACATCCACGGAAACAGTATGTTCTTTAACCATTAGACGTAGGTGTGTGTAAGTGTAGCTCAAATACATATCATAAAAACATCCTAGTATATTGAAGATACTGTTTTTGTAACAAAATAATGGAATAAAAATATTTAAGGGATTGGAGAAGCAAAATAAAACAAAATAACATAAAAGAAGACATTACCTTAAAATCGGGTAAATCTTTTTTATTTGAGCCAAAGGCTTCTTTGGGAAGACTTCTGCCCAAAGTTAAGCTTCTAGGAGTAAGAGATGGAAGTTGAGAGAGTAGTTTAGCCGAGTTTGGCTGATCTAAATGGCTTTGAAGGTGTGAATAAGGTGTTAGTGGTGGGGGCATTTTATAAGAGGAGAGGAGGGGCACTCTTAAAAAGTCAGGAAATGTTACTTTATTACATAATGAGTTTCGGATTTTAAAGGTCCCATACTTATATATTTAGAGGATAAGGTGATAAGGGTTCGAAATATACTCATTCAATAGGTTTTGACATGTTTTAGTCTTGGATTTTAGATTATCTTTTCATTTTATTTAAATCATTATTTAATGAAGTAATTGCTGCTTCATCATGGTGTCATAAAATATTTAATTTATTTAATGTCTACAAATTATAAAAAAATTACCATGATGTAGGAAATATTTTTATCTTTACAATAAATATTTATAGTAAAAAAGTTAACTTAAATAACCCCATGTAATAATTGTTTTATTAAAACAACACATGTTTGTGACAATTTTATTTTTACTTTTAATAAAAAGTTATTAATGTCATCTTCTTACCCAAGTGGCTCCATGGGGTCCCCAAGTTGACCCATGGATTTTATTGTTCAGCCATGACTCATACAATAAAGGTAGGACAAGTGTCATCATATTTTCATATTTTTTTAATATCATGTTTACCTTAAATTTCACTAATTACCTTTAATCGCGATTAATTAAACTTAAAAGTTACTATTCACCAAAAAATTATTTTAATCTCATTGAACCACATTATACTTCCTAATTAAAACCATGTAAGTCGGATTTTTGAAAATCAAATCACAGAAGTGGTAATGTTTTATTTAAACGAAAAATCAGTTTTTTAACTACCACTTAGTGGTTTCACTATTCATCAAAAATAGAAGTTTTTCAGTACAATGCCAAAATTTCACCCTAAGCTATAATTGATATTCTGAATTCAGAAATTATGTATATTTTCCAAAATTCCAAACATATAAGTTGCACTAATTAATTTTATAACTAATTCCCGCTGTCACAATAAATAGCGTGTTTTTAAGAAACAATATATATCAAAATATTGACAATTGTTTATGTCCAATTTCAAAGTAAAATTAATTCTAATGAACACCATTGGATAAAATGGTAAAAATATATTCTAATTATACATTAAAACCACTCAATAGTGTAATTTATCACTATAAATTATTTGGATTAAAAAAGTTTTTTTAAGTATTTTTCACTATTCATAAAAAAATTGGAAGTTCTCAGAAAATTACAAAAAATTCAACTTAGGATAATTTCGATATTCCGAATACAAAAACGAAGTCCATTTGGAAAGATAAAATTTATAAGATTTAAAAAAGTAGGTATTACTATTCATAATGGATACTTTGATTGGTTGTGGTGTGTTAGAATCTCGAACTTGCGTACAATGCAAGCTATTGCATTATTGAAAGAGAAGCGTATCGTGGAAGCTCGTGGTGTTACATTCTCCCCTCCTTCAATAAATTTCGTCTTCAAAATTTGAAATTTTTCTTTGAAAATAAAAGGTTGAAATATGAAATACCTTTGTGGAGAACCCACATCGAAAATAAGGTTAATAAAATTTAGCCTTAATAAGATGGAAAGGGGAAATGAAAAAGTCACCACCAAATTATGATCTCGATAAGGAGAACATTGGTGGAAATTAGAGAAATATAATTGGAGGAAAAACGTAAATATTTGTAGGGAGTGATTGAGGTCATAAATTACAAACAAGTTTAAAATTGAGGGCCTCAATGCCTTCAGTCTATCTTGATTTAAAATATTATCAGTTCAACAAGAAATAAGGTATTAGGATAACACATTTTTTGTTTTAATATCCCTTTACTAAAGTTTAAGAATTAATTTATTCATATCATAAGAGATAGGTATATATATATTTATGCTTTACGAGTAGAGTTTCAACCTTCAACTAATTTCTACCACAAACTCATCTTTCACTCAAAAAGATAATAGAACTCAAAAATATTATATTTATCCTAATCGTACAAGGATAAAAATATTAACACATACCATTTATATTAGGAAAACTATTTTGTAATAACCAGGGACTTCCTGTAGGCTATTGGTAGGTAATAAATGCCTGCCGCACTATGGTTGTGAGTTCGATTCCTACAGCTTTGTCCGACACGACGGGTTATCCCCCGACCTACAGGTTGTCCTTTTCTTAAAACTATAGTATTATAATATTCCAAAAATAATATTCAGAAATGATTTAACCTTAAAAAATAATATCCAAGGTTCAACTTAATCTATTCTAACCTTTATAGTAATCCAAAATACTTATGTCCAACTCACAGTCCAAATTTTATAAGGACGGTAAACATAATGAAGATCCTTTTATTCCGCGTAACAACATGTAAACACCTTCATCATGTATTCTTTTAAAACACTGCAACATCCTGAATTACCATAAATCTTTATTGATTACATTCATGATCACTTATTCCTTATAGAATAGTAGATATACTCCTTCTATCCTAAAATGTATACAAATCATTAATCAATTTCAAGGAAGTTAAGAATATCCAATATAATTTATCCAAATAAATCATGTATTATTCCAAAATCACTATCTTGGTATCAGAACCATATTATGGTTTATCTTTCTCTCAACCATATATTTTCCAGACAATTTTCCTGCTGTGGAGTCACTTTTCTTGGTTCCACACAATTTGAAGTCTTTGATGAAATAGTATTGCAGTACAATCCGTATATACTCCCTAATTATTATAACCAGTACATCATTGATACAACACTCAAATGACAAAAATTATTTAATAACAACATAAGAACTCTAATCATTCCTCTTCATCTGTGGTAGTATCATAACTTGATTATTATCTAATAACATCATTTTGGGCATAGTCTGATGATTTGGACATTGGTTTGCGTAGTGTCCCCACTACTAGCAGTTGAAGCATTGTACATTTGTAACATTTTTATTACCCTTGAAGTCACTCACTTGGTGTCCTTTTTCTCCACACTTATAACAAACTCTCATTCCCTTCAGGCAAGTTCCAAGGTGTTTCTTCCCAAATTTATCACATATTGTAAAATTATTTTTTTCCCTCGTCCCTTTATCCATAATTCTCTCTTCCATCCTTTTCTTCTCTTTCTTCCCTTCAAAGCCATAAGACTCAGAGAATTCTGTACTTGTATTATTAACACATGATACTATTTCTTCATATGTTGAGAACACATGGGAGACTATTTCCCTTCTAAATGTTATCTTAATACCATGAAAGATATGATCCATCTTACTCTTTGGATCATACGTACTGATGGAGTTCACATTCCTTCTGTTGGACGCCATTTCTATACAATGGCATAAACTAGGTTAGTTTATGAATTGAAATGAATAATTCCAAACTTGTAAAATACTTAATGTAAATTGAACGGTTTATAGATATAATCTATAATCATAAAAATGTTTTCTTTGAGGAAGTGTATACTCATAAACCCTTTATAATGGTTTGTAAAAAATATGAGAATTATCCTAAGCATATCCCCCAGGAGTGTCGTAACCAAGAGTGCATCAAGACCCATTGTCGTGCAGCAGTTCCCATTCGAGTCTATCTCAAAGCGGTGTTTTCAGGTTTTACCCTTAAGTACATCTGTTCCAGAGCCACCACTACCTGCTCGTATCCAAACATTGATGTATTTCTCGGAAAACTCACAAAATCTCTATAATACCAAAATTCCAGGAAGTTCTTCTATAGTAATCCTCAAAGTATATATTAGGTCTATGTACTCTAATAAGAGTTTATCTAAATCTAGCTTCCAAGGTTAGTACTAAACTACCTCTCATACCAACTGTAACGCCCCGACCCTAGTTACCCAGAGTCGGTGCATTATTTCACAACATTGGCATGATCACAAAATATCAAGTCTCAAAAGAATGATTGGTTTAGTAGCCTTAGAAACACTAGATACATTCATAAATGTTACATTACATCATAAAGTAAAAAACTAAAATAAAATAGTCTCCATTTTCCACACTCATATCCCCTTTAGACTATCCCTGCAGGTCATTCCTAAAATACTTCTTCACATCCTGGAAAAATTAAAACATTGAAACGGGTGAGCTCAAATCCTCAGTAAGGATAACAATATAGTGTAAGCTTTCATAAGTAAACATTAAAATTAAGGCAATGTATAACTAAAACAAAAGCCTTTTAAACTTGAACTTTAGCATAATATGGAAAAAATAAAATGAAATAATGCCATTTAATTATTCACATGGATATTCTACTAGTCGAATAATCACATGCATTATCAAAAACCACTTTCATAATGATGGAATTCATAATTACAGACTATCATAACCACATATCTAAGGCCTCATGCCAAGACTACAAATACGATTTTGTCAAGTCCTCGTGCCAAGACACTAGTTTGTCTCATGAGACCTACCGATGCATCGAGGAGCTATAGTGAGCTCCACCCGTCACATATTAAGTCTAATGCATTCCTCATATGAATAGATTTAAACATATCATAAACCATAACATAATCGTATCACATAATACATGCATAACGGAAACATAACATTTCCACATTTCAATCACAAGATATCAATACAACACATTGATATAATAAAAACATTTTCAAAACCATTTTCAATACCAAAATAAAAGAAAATTAAAACTTTGTAATTATTTTTCATTTAAAAAAATGTTATGGATTGTAGAGGAAGCCGAAACTCAAATAATGGTCACGGAGGCGGAGAAGACGTTGTCACCGCATACGTACGACAAGAAAAACATTCCTTTTTGTCTCTTAGTAAAATGCTTCTTATAAAAAGACTTATTTTGAATAAACGTAAAAGTCAACAGGGTTTATACACCATATAAAATAAAGTTGTGTATAAAACAAAATATGCCTCAATGAAAGGAGATTGAGACGAAGTCCCTACAAAGATAATTTTTAAATAACATAGATCTAGTATGTGTATTCACTATAAGTACACATAAATAAAGTATAAATACAAGATATGACATAATAATATCATAATTTGAAAGTAGTATATTAACCCAATGAACGGAAATTGGGTTAAGAAGTTCCCTTACCTTGTGTCCGACTTGACTCGACCGCTCTTTAACCTCCTGAATAATAAACTAGAATTAATTTATACTTGCATAAGAAAAAATTTTCAAGTTCATCATCCCTTTTATATCACTTATAACAATGTTATGGAAATTATGTAGTCATAGCGGTCGTTTTGTCGATCTTTGGTACTTCAGTCAACAATAAACTTCTTATAATTACATGTTGTTTATGTGGTAGAATATACATTACATCCAGAATTATATTCATGATGTAGATATCATATATATCAAATATATCCAGTATATACTTTCATTTATAATATTACATAACATTTAGAGGTAAGAAATGAAATGCACCGTTCATGGAGACGGTAAGTTGTACGTACGCATGAACGCTACTTTCATTTCTATTTTGTATTTTAATGGAATAAAACATAATAATATAAAGCTATATTATAATTCCAGTATAATATCATATATAATATCACTTACTCCATCCTTTATACATCCCACATAAGTCATTAACAATTCAAATCAGTTTGAGGGGGCGGTAGTCCACACTTCCTCAAATGAAATTATCGCATTTTCACAACATGAAAAGCACAAAGATGTGTTTTAAATGTAAAATACAGAAGCATAGATAAAAAATAAATATAATATATATCATAAATAAATATATTTCCATCATAATGGCCACCATGATAGGTGGTATAAGAAGATAGAACAATCATCATTTCGTCAGGCAGTAATTCGCCATCCACAGAAACAGTATGTTCTTTAACCATTAGTCATCGGTGTGTGTAAGTGTAGCTCAAATACATAACATAACAACATCCTAGTATATTTAATATACTGTTGTTGTTACAAAATAAAGGAATAAAAATATTTTAGGGGGTTGGAGAAGCAAAATAATACAAAATAACATAAAAGAAGACATTACCGTAAAATCGTGTAACTCGTTTTGATTTGAGCCAAAGGCTTCGTTGGGAAGACTTCTGCCCAAAGTGAGGCATCTAGGAGTAAGAGAGGGAAGTTGAGAGAGTATTTTGGCAGAGTTTGGCCCAGCCAAATGGCTTTTAAGGTGTGAATAAGTTGGTAGTGGTGGGGGCCTTTTATAAGAGGAGAGGAGGGGCACTCATGGAAATTCATGAAATGTTATATTATTATATAATGAGTTTCGGATTTTAAAGGTCCCAAGCTTATGTATTTAGAGGTTAAGGTGATAAGGGTTTGAAATATACTCATCCAATAGGTTTTTGACAAGTTTTAGTCATAGATTTTGGATTATCGTTTCATTTTATTTAAATCGTTAATTAATGAGGTAATTGCTGCATCATCATGGTGTCATAAAATATTTAATTTATTTAATGTCTAAAAATTATAAAAAATTACCATGATGTAGGAAATATATTTATCTTTCCAATGAATATTTATATTAAAAAATTTAACTTACATAACCCCATGTAATAATTGTTTTAGTAAAACAAGACATGTTTGTGACAATTTTATTTTTACTTTAAATAAAAAGTTATTAATGTCATTTTCTTACCCAAGTGGCTCCATGGGGTCCCCAAGTTGACCCATGGATTGTATTGGTATGCCATGACTCATACAATAAGGGTAGGACAAGTGTCAAGATATTTTTATATTTTTATAATATCATGTTTAACTTAAATTTCACTAATTACCTTTAATCGCGATTAATTAAACTTAAAAGTTACTATTCAAAAAAATTATTTTAATCCCATTGAACCACGTTTTAATTCCTAATTACAACTATGTGTGTTAGATTTTTGAAAATCGAATCACAGAAGTGGTAATGTCTCATTGAAATGAAAAATCAGTTTTGTAACTACCACTTAGTGGTTTCACTATTCATCAAAAATTGAAGTTTTTCAGTACAATGCCAAAATTTCACCCTAAGTTATAATTGATATTTCGTATTCAAAAATGATGTCTATTTTACAAAATTCCAATCATATAAGTGGCATTAATTAATTCTATAACTAATTCCCACTATCACAACAAATAACGTGTTTTTAAGAAATAATATATATCAAAAGATTGACAATTGTTTATGTCCAATTTCAAAGTGAAATTAATTCTAATGAACACCATTGGATAAAATGGTAAAAATATATTCTAATTATACTTTAAAACCACTCAATAGTATAATTTATCACTATAAATTATTTTGATTAAAGAAGTTGTTTTTTAGTATTTTTCACTATTCATAAAAAAAATTGGAAGTTCTCAGAAAATTACAAACAATTCAACTTAGGATAATTTCAATATTCTGAATACAAAAACGAAGTCCATTTGGAAAGATAAAATTTATAAGATTTCAAAAATTAGGTATTACTATTCATAACAGCTACTTTGATTGGTTGTGGTATGTTAGAATCTTGAACTTCCGTATAATGCAAGCTATTGCATTATTGAAAGAGGAGCATATCGTGGAAGCTCGGGGTGTTACAGATGATATGAATCAATACCCATGGAAAAATAGTGAAACCAATATAGCTGCTATTGGAACTGAGAATGTTAGGGAAATATTAGGGAAGATTAATCAAGTTATGAAACATAACCTTTCCTAGAAACAACTTCTTATTACACAGTGATATTCTCCAATGATGTATCAAATAATATGATAGAGGCTTCCATAATTTAGGTGGACTAAAAACTCAATATAGGATGAGCAATGGATTAAGTATTTGGATAAGATATTTATGGAATATGGATTATTTTAAAAGGAAATGGATACACTTAAATTTCATTTTATCAATGTTGATGTTGATCAATGGTGTTTATTAATCCAAAACACTAGTGAGGAAGAAGAAATATATCTTATAGAATGATGAACTATAAAGGATAAATTCTTCGATAAATAATTCTGTCATGATCAACAAACTGAGATGAAGATAAGGTTTCTAAATTTAAATCAAAATGAGATAGAATGTGTTATGGATTTTTAAGCGACCTTTACCAGGTTTGAATGTTATTCTATGTGTTTTAAGCGAATCATTGAAATGAGGATGTATTCATTCAATGAAAGATATATAAAAAGTCTTCAAAGGGCCCTGGTGTCTCAAAACTTTTCTTCACAAAATGAATTAGTTTTATGTGATATCAATAAAGATAAAAAATTATCCATGTCCTATGGATTTAAATGGAATCAAGAGAAAAAGATAAATAAAAAAACAGAATAGCAAGGGAAGAAGGGAAATAATGATTTTCCCAAAAATTATAAGTGTTGAAATAAAAACCTTGGTATGTTATTAAATGGAATGTGAGTTTGTTATAAATTTGGAGATAATGATCACCATGATAAATAATTCAAATGTAATATTAAAAAGGAAACTATTTAGTGATTCCACTACATGGAGATGGGGAAATATGAAAATTAATTACCTAATAATCAAGGGATTATATCTCAAAACAAGTGAATGGATCAATGTCAAGCATGTTTTATTTATAGAACATAATTTGACTGGTTATTTTAATTTTGTATTTGGATCTCAAAAATATTTTTTTAAAAGTATTTCATTTATGATGTTCTCATCAAAGGAATTATAAAATATATTGTGATTGTACTAATTTTTTTTCATTTAATATTTTAGATCATATGTTGAGTGATAACAATAAATGTAATTATATAGAAAATAAAACATTTTTTAAAACCTATGGATGAGATAATTACAATAACTAAAAGTTTCCTAACATTATGAAAAAGATGTTTGTATAAAGAAATTATTTCTTTCTACAACATAAATCAGATAAGAGTTATCAACCCTTGTAGTGGGTAATAATTTTTTTACAATCTAGTTTATGCTCATTGATAGAGTTTATGAAATTTTTGATATAAGTTATATATCAAATAATTTATATTCTATGCATCTCTTTAGTAAGTGCTTTGGGTAAATCTTTTTATTTCCATATTCAAATGTTTGGTATGTGACTATTAAAATAAATTTCAACTTATATGATAAGTCTATTAGGTGACCTTCCATCTAATGTGTTAATATTCTTTTAGAAAATATATCCATCAATGAAATTGTTCATGTTTTTCTTTGTATAAGGTTTTAGAGCTGTCATGACCCTCCTTCACCTAGATGAGGGAAGGGGAAGCGGATTTCGAGACACTTCTTCCTCATGTTCAAGGAAAGATAATGACCCCCACGACCCACCTTAAATAGGTCCCGAAGTGGTGACTAGCACCAAGGATATGTAAATACATGAAAAATGGAAGTAATTTCCCTTTTTATTTATTAGGATTGGGAGATAAGATATTAAGTACCAACAACACCAAAACTAGAAGTAAAATTAAAGCCAAAACAATCCTTTCCCAGATGAATGTTTCAATAATAACTGCTACAATACAGGAGAACTCCAAGGGTAAATACCAAAGAAAAGAAAACTAGCAACTGAAACTGTCCCAACATGCAAACTAGTACAACCCTACATATCCCATTAGGTCTTATTGTAAATGTGAAAGTATTTTTATACATATAGAGTGAGTATATAGGAATACTCATTAGGGAAAACCAATAGCTCTCATGCACAAGTGTGGAGGAATTCTAATTCCCCGTGAGATAAGGATATATCCAAGAACGTAATAGGTAAACTATCCACACAAACCACACCAAGGAAAAATACCCAAATAATACAAGTAAAGTAAAGTAATAGTAATAGAACATTTATATTTGGGTACCCCGTGACACTTTTCCACTGGTTATTGAATACATCCTATGCATCAGACCTCTCCCACCATTCTCACTGCAGTCCCACTGCCATACCCCACTCATCCACAAATGGGATACAAAAACCACACATCTCACCCACAAACACTTGGTCCACAACAACCAAACATAACCACACTTGCACACACCTAGGGAAGAACAACTACTACCATGCCCGAAGACACCTGGGCCTCATCCTAAAGACACTTGGGAAACGACCATCCCACACACACCTAGTCCAACCACCACAACATACCCTTACCAATGAATGTTAAGATATAATGGACCTCAGTCCATCAAATCCTGCCTGAAGAATCATGTTCCATATAAGAATGGGAGCAGAAAAAGAGCTAACAACCTGCCAGTCATAAGAGTGTTGGGAAAAACACCCTCCCCCATTAAATCGGGGGTGTTCGACATAAAGAGATCAACTTGTGTGGGACGTGAATAAGAAACATAAGAACTAATTTATATAGATAGGTAAACAAACCCTCATCCCAACCTAGGGGTTCAAAAACCATCCCATACACAACACCCTCATTACTATTCATTTATAAAAAAATCACACCACCCACAGCCAAGTCACAAATCATTCCCAAGAAAACAATTCCCCATTGAACCCATTCTTGTCATAAAATTCCAGTGGTTCCATTTAAATAATTCTTCACTACTAGACAACTAACTGGCATATCCACAAGCCAAGGAAGGAAAAACTTGGAAGCAACATTTTAAGCATTCACACCTAGTTCTCTTGTAAAGTCACAACAACAATAAGGGATCCGTGAGATCCCTCAAAGTACTAGAACCAAACCATGCCCCAACATACAGACTAAGATCCACAAACAAATTATTGTACAATAGTAGGGGATCCCATCCCCATACATGTCACCCCATAAGCATCAATCCAAACAATGACACATGTTACCAAAAAACAATGGGGAGTTTCGAGATTTAAGCACACCATTCATTAAGTTCCTTCTTTCCATTTGGTTGACCGGTGTGATCACAAAAGGATTTTTGTTCACTGGAAATCCATTTAATCAACCATGTTTACATGATTAACCAATTTCCATGTTAAATACATTCAGTCATCATAGAAGACAGGGGTCCATTAGGGCGTAAGGAAAGACCACCAACATCTACGATTTTTAGTGGACATAAGCCCATACAATTCAATATAAATAAGCATTGATAAAAGAGTAAAACAACATCAACCAACACAACCCTTCATTTTTTAAAGGTCATTTTATTATCTTTGTTAAGGTTTAGTTTCATCCATCCCTATAGAAACATTATCCTACCCACACCGTATGATACACAGTAATTAGAGATGAAGGAAAACCCTTCTTGGATGATTAGCGATCAATGATTATCTCCATATAGAACGAATTGGGGGTGCACGATTTGAAAAGGAGGAACATTGAGGTCTCCAAGAGAGAAGAATATCTGTATCACAAGTGCACCACTTTCCTCAGGAAGGGGGACTCCAAATACACCCAAGAAAGGGAAAAGAGACCAGCCAAGATGGATAAGGGATTCCAGTGTAAGTAAAAGTAAGATCCTAGAGTCCCAGGTTAGGAATTTTGAATGACATGAAAGGTGGATCTTGGTTTCACCATGCGATTGGGTGGTTACACATGATGGAATTAATTGTCATTTAATAATTCTCATCAGAGAGGTGGACATAATGGCTGCGCGTCAAAGGGTTTTCTTTAAACAGAAGAAAATGAGTAACCGAGGTGGAACTAGAAAGTATGGGAAATGGTGTGACATAGAGGAAAAGGCCACTCGTTTTGGTAAGTCAGAGGTCACCCAGATCTTTGGGGATTCTGGATATCATTTATGGGATTTTAAATGAATTTGAAAAGGGTATTAAAATATTTTTACCTCAAATGATACATTGCAGGAGAAGGAAAAGTTGAAAACTGTAAAAGAAGAATGAAGGGAGGGGGCACTCTTCGGTGAGACACCGTAACAGTGCCACGATCATGGTGCCACTATAAGCAGTGCCACTATTTCGTTTTGCGACAGTGACGGTGCGCCCTTCATGGTGCCCTGTCATGGTGCCACTAGTTCGGTGGAACATCGTGCCCGGTGCCATAGTAACGGTGGCACCGTTTCGGTGTGCGACCGTGATCGGTGCCACAGACACAGTGCCGCTGCGACCGGTGCCACCATCACGGTGCCTCTGTGACCTGTGCCACTGTTTCGGTGGAACCATTTAATGGAACCACGTTTTTTGGAAATGTACTGGACCAGGAGGGTTCAGGCTATTACATTAGATACCTATCAAAGTATTATCATCCTCAAGAATTCAAGGATAACCCCAAAGAAAAGAGAGGGGTCTTAACAACCAACTCGAAGTTACCTCTGAGGAGTAAACCTCATCGACATCTGGGAACAACTCCCCCCCAAGTAACCACAAAAACATTCATAGGACATACCATCCAGTCATATGAATTAGGGAGTCACTTCGTCCATGTCAAGATACTATCTGCTTTGGGCAGCACTGAATTCCTCGACGGGTTTAACCACATCCACTTTAATGCGTCTTGATTAGGGATCAGGTCCTCCCCTCCCCATAGTCTATAATCTCCACACATATCCATATAGCAAAGAAAAGATTCCATTTAATAGCTAACATGGTCGAAGACAACATCACAGAAAAGTACAAAACAGAACAGAACAAAACTGAAAACAACTCTGGGTACTGAGCATGCATCGATTCCTCCCATTCCCAATTAATCTCCTCGAGGACACCAGGACTCTATAACACACGAACCAAAGGAATAGTATATCCACAGAGAACATTATCCTCATGACCATCGATCATCACTGGTTGCTCTACAAATGTCATGTCGTCCATGATATCCATCTTTTCCTATTCGAGGATGTGTGAATCATCACGTAGATACTTTCATATCTGAGACACATGGAAGAGGTCATGCACTCCTAGTAGTGGCAGTGGTCGAGCTAGCTGATAAGACTCTTCTCCGACCCACCACTACACTTTGAACAGTATGAAGAACCTGGGAGAAAGTTTACTCCCCCTGACGAACCTCTGTTTCCCACACCAAGGGGAGTCCTTCAAGAAAACAGGGTCCCCAACCTCGAACCCCGAGTGTATCCTCCTATTATCGACATTCGTCTTCTGTTTGTCCTGATCATCCTTCATTATATGATATATATGTTGATCCTTCTCCATCGTTCTCTGCACCACTTTTGGGCCAAGAACACGTACTTCCCCGACCTCTGTCCAGCACATGGGTGAGTGACAGAGCCTCCAATACAAGGATTCAAACGGTGACATGCCGATAGTTGAGTGACATATATTTTTGTAGGAAAACTCTACCAAAGTAGAATCTAATTCCCATGATCCACTGAAGTCTAAAATACATGCCAGTAGTATAACCTCTAATGTCTGGATGGTCCGCTCTATCTACCCATCTATTAGCAGGTGGAATGCAGTGATAATGCATAGGTGGGTTCCAAAAGAATGCTTCAACCCCTTCAAGACTCGTGAGGTAAAACAGGTATCCAGATACAATACTATAGACCACAAAACTCCATGAAAACACACCACCTCATCTACATACCTCTATGGTAGGGCATCTGCCACACTCGATTCCTTGATTGCCAACAAGTGAGCTGACATTGTCAACCGGTCCACAAACACCAAGATAACATCGTAGCCTCCTTAAACCCTGTGAAGTCCCATTATAAATTCTATCATTATGTCATACCACTTCCACTCAAAGACATAAAAAGGGTGTAACAAACCTCTTGTGATGCGATGTCCAACCTTCACCGGCTGAAACACGACACACTTCGCCAAAAACTCTGCCACTGTCCTCTTTACCCCGAGACACCAAAACTGACCCCTCAGATCACGGTACATCTCAGAAACTCTTAGTTGTACCACTGGGGGTGATATGTGGAACTCACCGAGAACTCTCTTGTGAATTTCCACTAGGACAAACAACTTCCCATGAAACAACATCTGATTTTTTCCCGTCTTCCGACCATCCCTCAGGAGAATCTCCCTGGATAACATGATCATGCACCACTTTAGCATCTATGTCCCCCACTGTGACTCCTCCACCTTCCACAACATAGTGGACTTCATTTTCATCTCACACAGACAGCCTCTACCTCCCTCCAACCCTACATCTAGGTGTAGGGTAGCCAACTACACTATTACCTTCCTAGCATCTGCCGACTCTCGAACCGCATCCTTCAATGACATGCTACTGAAGGCATCATCCACCATGTTTCCCTTTTCAGAGGTGTAGGAAATCTCTAAGTTTTAGTCCTGAAGGAACTCCATTTACCTCCACTTCCGCAAGTTTAAGTCTCACTGGGAGAAGATATACTTCATGCTCTTGTGATCCATGAAGACCAAAAAGTTCTCCCCGATGAGGTAATGCCACCACTAATTTAGTGAGAACACAACCTCTTCAATCTCTAGATCATGGGTGGTATAGTTACACTCATGGGGACATAACTTCCTATACCCATAAGAGATCACCCATACTGTTTCATTAGCACACACCACAGGACATGGCCTGAAGCATCAGAAAATACCACAAACGTCACCAATTCTTCTAGAAACCTCAATAGTGGGGCACTAACCAACTTCCCATTCAGATAATTGAAGGGTGCCTCGCACTACCCACTCCACATGAAATCCTGGTCTTTCTTGGTCAAGGCATTCAATAGTGCTACAACTCAGGGGAAGTTAGGTATGAACCTCCGCTAGTAACTTTTTAGGCCTTGGAAACTACGAAAAAATGCAACATTCTTGGGTTCTTCCCATGAAGCAATCACCTCGACCTTTGATGGGTCCATTTCTTTCCCCTTTTCAGACACCACATGTTCATGGAAGTGTACTTCTCGTGTCTAGAACTTTAACATGGAAAATTTTCCATAGAGATGGTGTTTTTGGAGGACCTCTAATCCCGTTCCTAGATACTAAGTGTGATCCTCCTCTAATATTGGGTAGATCAGAATGTTATCAATAAAAACGACTATGAAGCAGTCCGGATATTCTCGGAAGATAGAGTTCATGAACCCCATCAACATGACTGGTGATTTCGTAATGCTGAACAACATGACTACGAACAAAAATTTACCATATCTCAACCTGAAGGAAGTCTTCAAGATGTCACCCTCCTTCACCCTCAACTGTTGATACCCTGACTGCTCATCGATCTTGGAGATCTATCTTGCCCCCTTTAACTAGTCAAAAAGGTCATCAACCCTCAATAGAGGGTAACAGTTCTTGACCATTACCTGATTCATTCTCCGAGAGTATATGCATATCCTAAGACCACCATATGATTTCTTCTCAAATATGAATGGGGAACCCCATGGTGATGCTCTTAGTTGAACAAAACCCTTCTTCATCAGATCATCAATTTGAATTCATAACTCTCGCAGCTCAAAAGGTGCCATCTGATAGGGAGCCATCGAAATCAGACGGGCACTAGGTTGTAGGTCTATCCTGAACTCAACATTACATCGAGGGGGTATAACCACTACCTCCTCAAGGAAGACGTTCATGAACTCACTGACAATACTCGTGACATCCATCATCTCTGTATCCACCGACCCCACTGATAACTCAGCTAATATGTAAATGAGGGTCTCCACTCGCCACCTGCATTCATGGAATCTGTGCTCGACGAAGAAAGTCACACGTTGTCTACACACATCTGAAAACAAGATCCTTCTTCGGAAGCAATCGATAATAGAATATAAAGAGAACAACCAGTCGATTCCAAGAATGACATCATATGGCTACATCTGTACTAAATGAAGGTCCCCACAAGACTGATGTGTCCCAACACTAGCATACACCCTCAGAAAACACGAGACAAGCTGGTCTGACCCCCAACTGGCATACTCAAATCCAGAGGTACGAGAAGTCTCTCTGCATATACACCCAAATAATGGGATAGAATGGGCGCAACAAAGGAGTGTGAAGATCCTGAATCAAAAAATGCATAAGAAAGGGTACTAAACAAAATGATCATACTTAGAAAATCTTCCGAACCTAGTGTAACAGATTCCTCTGTGGAGTGTAACTTCCCACACCAAGATCCTCTACCTCTCGACTATCGGCCGCCTCCCCAACTATGCCCTAGTTGAGGTACCTGAGAAGCACCCTAAGGTTGGCCTCCTCCTGTAACGTTTTATCTCGAAGGAGCATGATCTCATTGTCCCTACTGCTGCTACTGAAAATCTCGGGCCGAAAACCACTACTGCTGAGGTGGGTGTTGAACTGGACCAACCCCATTGTAATGTACTCAGTTCGGGTACTAATTCTGAAGGTGCCCATGGCTGCCACAGATGAAGAATCTTGGTCCTGGGCCTGAAAAGATTGGGCGAGGACCGGGATATCGAAACTAAAACTTTTGTTTCCTGCTCCCCACTAGTCATAACCTGGACAACCCTAACGTTAGGGGCATGCTGCTGTTGGCCTTCCCCTTTGACGAGCCAAACTGGATTCCCTCTTGCAATACACCTCCCATCGTGTGTATCCATTCCACCACTTCAGCCTTCTTCTAGACCTCCATGTATATCCATAGTGTGAAGGGGGTAACAACATACTGAAGAGAAATTTGGAGTGCCTCCTCTAAATGCCTCTCCCAAGACTCCTCATCTAGGAAGGGGTCTGGAGCAAAGCTAAGGAGATCCTTGAACTTGATCCCCAACTCTCTCACTAACATACTCCCCTGATGAAGGAAGAGTAGATCCTACCTCTTCTCATCCTTTATTGTAGAATAGAGGTATTCCTACATGAAATCCCTCTCAAAGTTAGTCCACGTAACCTCAGCCTCCCTCTTCTCCCCAAGGTAGAATGTCCACCATTGACATGCTGCTCCCCACATCTTGCATATTTCTAGAAGAACACATTACTCCTTCAGTGCCTAATTCAAGCTGAATCATATCACCAGCTCCTCGATTCAACTCTCTGTCTCCATGTGTGAGATGTTTCCCTCATACTTCCCTAGGTTCTATAGTATAAAGGCACAAAGCATCCTCTTCCACTGTTCATCCTACTCCTCTCAATCACCCTCGACCGATCATCCAAATCATCATCCTGGGCCTTGATAGCCCGCACTACTTGTGGTCATCTTCTAGTTGTTATAGCTGTAAGGTAAACAAGGAATGTCTAATCCTGAGTAGTGTATAAGATTTATTTGAATTTTTCTCTTATAATTTTATTTATTTGAAGCCCCCAAAATACCCAAGACACCAAAGAACAAAAAAACACAAGTCATTAAGATGCATGTATCGTTCCTAGGGTCTTTACCCTACAATCAGTGTAGCCTCACTTGGTAGTTCGGTAGGCCCATATTCCTTACATCAGATCATGGGCGTCCCTAAAATATTGTGTGCTAGCTGGTCCTCTCTGGTCTATTTCAGGCACCAACATTGTCTAACATTGTTTCCCTAACATCCAATTCAATCCTTACTATGCCTACCACTAATCTCCTTCCAATCTCTCAACCACTCCTCTAATACCATTCCATCATGACACCCCTTCACCGAGATGAGGGAAGGGGCAGCAGATTGACAGACCCTTCCTTGTTCAAGTTGATGGAGAGATAATGACCCATGAGACCCTAATTCAATAGGTCCTAGAGTGGTGACTAGCACCAAGGGTATGTAATTACTCACAAAATGGAAGGCATTTCCCTTTTTATTTAGTAGGATCGTGAGATAAGAGAGTAAGTACCAACACCACCAAAATTGGAAGTAAAAGTAAATACCAAACAATCCTTTCCCATATGCATGTTTCAATAATAAGTGCTATAACATATGAAAAATCTAAGGGTAAATACAAAATAAAAGAAAAACTTCAACAAAAACTTTCCCAACATCTAAACTATTATGGACATGCATGGTCCTCGAAGTCCTCCTGGAAACATGAATGAAATTTTATACACATAGGGTGAGTATACAGGTATACTGATTAGGGAAAACCAAAAGCTATCTTGCACAAGTGGGAGGCATTATAATGCCCCGTGAGATAAGGAGATAACCAAGCACCAAATTAGGAAACTATCCACCAAAACCTCACCAAGGCACAATCCACAAATAACTCATGTCATGTAAAGTAATATTAATAACACATTGATATTTGGGTACCCCGCCCCACTTTCCCACAGGTTATTTAAGTCACCCTATGCATTAGACCTCTCCCTCCGTTTAATCGTAGTCCCACTACCATACCCCAACCGCAAACACCTGGGCTACCACAACCAAACATCCGGACCGCATACACCTGGGCCACAACCACACATCCGACCTGCAAACACCTGGGCCACAACAACCAAATGTAACCATGCCCGCACACACCAGGGCCAAAACAACTTCTCCCATGCCTGAAGGCACATGGGCGTCATCTCGAAGACACTTGGGAAACAACCTTCCCACACACACCTAGGAAAACCACCACAACCTACCCTATTCGAATAATATTGGGCTATAATAGACCTTATTCCATCACAACCTACCTGAAGAATCTTGGGCTACTCGATAAAGGGGGAAGAAAAGGAGCTAATAACCTGCCACTCATAAGAGTGATGGAAAAAACACCCTCCCCCATGAAATGGGGGTGTTCAGCATGAAGTGCTCAACTTGGGTGGGGTGCTAATTAGAAGTATATAACTTATTTATACATATAGGTAAATATCATTCATCCCAACCTAGGGGTTCCAAAACCAGCCCATACACAACACCCTCATTACGATTCATTCATAAAAAAAGCACACCACCCGTAGCCAGGTCACAACTCATTTCCAGAAAAAAAAAAAAACTCCCCATTGAACATGTTCTTGTTATCACATTCATGTGGTTCCATTTAATGAATTCTTCACAACTGTTTAACTAAAAGTCATAGCCACATGCCAAAGAAGGAAATATAGCCAAGAAGAAATTTAACCATTCACACCCGATTCTCTTGTAAATTCACTAAAACAAAAAGGGGTCTGTGAGATCCCACAAAGTACTAGAACCTAAACAAGCCCCAACATATAGCCTCATATCCATAAACTAATGAATGTACAACAGCAAGGGATCCCATCACTATCCATGTCACCCCAAAAGCATCAAGAAAAACAACCACACATGTTACCAAACCAAAACAATGTGGGGTTTCCAGATTTAAGCACACCATTCATTAATTTCCTTCTTTCCGTTTGGTTAACTTTGGAGATCACACAAGGATTTTTGTTCACTGAACATCCATTTAATCAACAGAGTTTACATGATTTACCAATTTCCATGTTAGAACAATTTAATCATGACATAAGACAGGGGTCCATTAGTGAGCAATGAAATACTACCAATATACACAATTTTTAGTAGACATAAGCCCATATAATTCCCAACATATAAGCATTGATAAAAGGGTACAACAGCATCAACAAACACACCGCTCCATTATTTAAATCCCTGTTTATTATCTTCATTTAGGTTTGGTATCATCTATCCCTTTATAAACATTATCATAACATCCCCACATGATACACAGTAAAGAGATATGATGGAAAAACCTACTTAGATGATCAACGATCAATGTTTCTCTCCACACACCAAGAATTAAGGATCTAGGATTTCCAGGGGAGGAATTCTGAGGAATCCAAGAGATCAGAGAATCTCTAGCACAGGCGCACCATTTTCCTTGGGATGGGGGGCTTCCAATGCACCCAAGAAGGTAAAATAGGCTAGCCAAGAAGGATAAGTAATTCATGTGAGATAGAAAGTACGATCCTGGAGTTGCGGGATAGGAATTTTGAATGAATTAAAAAGAGGATCATGGTTTCATCATGCGGTTTTGCAGTTACACGTGATGGAATAAATTTTTATTTAATAATTCTCATTAGAGAGCTGTCCATAATGGATATGAGTCAAATGGGTATCTTTAAATAGAGGAAAAATCCTAATAGGGGTGGAATTAGAAAGAATGGGAAAAGGTGTGACACCGATGATAAGGCAACTTATTTTGGTAAGTCAAAGGTTTCCTAGCTCTTGTGGGATTTTAGATATCATTTATGGGATTTTAAATGGATTTGAAAGGGGTATTAAAACATTTTTATGTCCAATGATATTTTTATGGAGAAGAAAAATATGGAAACTAGAAAAGAAGGATGAATGGGGTGGCCCTATTATGTGAGACACTGTAACGGTACCACAGTCACAGTGCCACCATTAGAAGTGCCACAGTTTCGGTGTGCGTCTATGACGATGCCACCATTTTGGTGTGCGACTATGACCAGTGCCACCACCATAGTGCCGCTATGGCTGGTGCCACCATTTCGGTGGAACCATTTGATGGACCCATGTTTTTGGCAATGTACTGGACCATGTGGGTCCGGTACATTACAAGAGCTCAATATTTTACATCACCATGTGATGATGCATGTGATAAGTGATGAAGTGGAAATTGTTCAAGGTGAAATCAAAGGAAATGATTTTCGATGAATTTACCTACTCTATAATAATGTTTCTTGAAAAAAATGATACCCTAATATCATAATTTTTGAAGATATAATGTTATTTATTCAAATCTATGGATTATTGTTATATGGTATACAACTATTAGCTGAACATGTTCTCTATCACTCTCCATCAGAACATGATAGTTATATTTCTCTTCCATGTCAAGGTTTTCACTAAGGTTCTCCTATTTTAAATCCTTGTTTTGTATTGACATTTTAATTTCTTTTTCCCTCTTATTAATTATATGTGTTATCTATCCTAATTTTGATGTGGGTATTCCGTTAATAGTATTTTCAAATATCAATCTTCTGATCACTGAGGTAAATTTTGATTTTGAGGATTCAGTTTATATAAGGTTGGGAGAATGTAACACCCCAAGACATTAAAATATTTTTATTTTAGAATAATCATTAATTTATTTCCATATTACTCTACATTGAACATCATGTTGAGTTTACACTATTCACAACATTGAGTTACCTTGTGATACATTTAGGACCATGTTTTACTGCATTTTAATGGAGCAAATATATTAAAACTTGTTTTTGTAAATTTTTATGTTTTATATTTCAAAATAATTATTTTTAAAACCGAGATTTCAAAATTATTTTAGGGTGATTTTTTTTTTATTTTATGAGATGTTTCCTTTTATGATAAATATTGAAAATACTACATTTTAGTTAAAAACAATATTTTCATTTAAATAATCATTAATGTCAAATTATATTTTGAATTTGTTCTTAAAGTCAAAATGGATAAAATATACACAATTTTAATCCAATATAGGCCATTGGAATAATTATTATTCTAAAATTGGATATAAAAACCTACTGAACTTTTTTATTGTTTTTACTTTAAAAACACACTTTCTTGTTAGGTCTACAGGAATAGAGTTAAACATAATTTAGAAACTTCTTATAAATTAATTTTGAAAAATGAAAATAAAATTTCATAATAAATATAATATTTTTAATCTAAAATTTTCAATGTAATTTTTTACTAAAAATATTAGTAAAATTATTTAAATTTAATTATTGTGGATAATGTAAAATTTGGTGTAACACAATGATTAATCCTCAAACATAAGGGAAAAAATGACCAACAAACTTTCCCAAAGGCCATATGATTCCAATAGTTAAACTTTAACCCCTATTGTTTCTAATGTTATTGGTTTGTGGGACACATGTTCGTGAAATTTCCTTATATGAAATATTATGTATGGAAAAATAACAAAAATGGACATTCCTAATATTTAACATTTATAAATCATTGGGATATGAAAAAACATATTTTTGGTTATAAATTACATTATAAAATAAAAATGAGGTATATTTATCACAATTATTTATCAATAATTTTTAGAGATGAATTAGTTAAATTTAATGCATAAAAACGCATATGTAATGACAATTTAGGCAATAATTAAATAAATTAAATTATAGTATAAATATTAAAGTTAACATAAAATGAATGAATTATTAAATTTAATTAATATTTAGGTTAATATATTATGATACTCATATATGAAAATAATAAATATGAATTCAAATATTTTTTGTTATTTTATAATTAACATTAAATAAATAATTTCAAAATTGATATTAATTTATTTTGAAATAAATGATATTTTATTAAATAAATTGAAATTAATGAAAAAATAGATTCCTAAAATATATTTATAACTTCTAATAAATATAGAATATGGTCCATTAGTGAACCAATTTATCTTTTATAATTAACATATTGACCCATAGTCAGTAAAAACATTGTTAGCACATTATAGGATAAAGAAGAGGTTTTGGAAATCACTTGCAGTTGTTTTAAAATATGTTTATATACCAATGGGAATGTTATTTTTTAAATTAGAAATTTTATTTATAATTAATTTGGTATATATTTTTAAATGTGTCACATCTTAATTTATTCTTATATTCAAAGCATCCCATCCATGGATTTGTAATTCCCAATTCCATGACCACAAAATTTATTAATAAATATTAAACCATACATGGCAGGATGGCGGATAGTCTACACATCAAACAATTGCCAAAGTTCAACAAGTAATCTAGATCCATGATTCCTCAGAAATCAACCTCTTCCATTTGGATGTTGACCGTCCTGCCATGTCAGGGTTCTTGGAGGCACCACATATTCATCTTTCATTAAGGATGAAGATGAGACTTATAGAGTGGGAAAAACCCGAAATTTTCAAGGTAGATCACCAAAAAACTTTTACAAAATGAAGAAAAATCCATTTTCAAAATTATATGGTAAAGTCCTTAGTACTGAAATATAATCGTTGTAACCTAAGACATCTGGTTCTACTGATGATAAGGTCACCTCATGTTGCTATAAATATTATTGTATTGCTTCTTTGTTTTTGCCTTTGTTCAGTCTTTCACCTTCATGACCTTCCAGAGTGAAAATGTTTGAATTCATTTCTCATGTGGTTGTAAAATCTTCATTGGTTACACTACCAAAATATAAATATTCATTTTTCATTATATCAGAGAAATGGGGCTGCTTGGTCTACTAAACATTCCAAATTATCCTCCAAGAGGAGATAATATAGTGTTAAATATGCAATGGAAGAGGTTTCTTGTCATAACTTGTCTTGATTTCCAACAAAGTTAGGGTTTCCTCCAAAGAGGTAAAAACATGATCCATTAATTTTTGAGGTATGTTGAACACATGATCCTTTTCAATCCCCTCATTTGAAGGAGTTCAATATTTTTTTGTCACCACAAACTGAAATCCCTCATTGTCAGCTAGTTTGTCATTTCCTTTCCTATTCTTATACAGAATTGACTCATGTCTCATATCAAAATTGACCTATTCCAAAATCATATTCTCATGTTCAGATTGATTTTCTTCCTTAATAGCCACATTATACTAGGATATCTTCAATCCTCTTTCGCGCACAAGTGAATCTGTAGCATCCTCCATAAAAACACATCACTTGTCGCTTGGACTAGCAAGTTCATAACCTTGAGAGATAGAAACAGGGAATTGGATCATATTAGAAGGAATAGGATTCGTGCAATCATTTCCATCACAGGATGTCATCCACTCAACAAAACCCTTCTTGATAGCCTTAGGAAATTAATTTTAGATGTTAATAGGTTTAATTTCCATCTTCCTATAAATTAGCTTAGTCTTCCTCCCAACTGGTTGTTGCTTGCTTTGTTCAAGGGAATTTCATCCACTCTTATTCCATCTGCATTGTTAATTAGATTTTCTAATACATACACAACTTCCATAAAAACTAGTTGAGCACTTAAAAATAATGGAAAACTCAGGTTTATATCACCTACAAACAATATATATTTTTCAATCAATTCATATTCAAGGTCAAGTTCAATGAAAATTTGAGAAAAGGGTCCATACGTAGAACAATAATTCTCTTTATCGATTTTGATTGTGATACCAACAAAAAAACAAACCTTCAAAAGGATAGAAGGGTTCCATAAAAGATAGTACAATCCATTGATCTTAATCTATATCTAAACCGAGCTCTGTATTGTGAAGGGATTAAAGAGAGGATCCTGCTATTGAATGGTAAAGAACCCATGTTTAATAGGTATCATCCCATAGTTTCACAGAAACTGCTAGAGTTTTTCTGATGGGAAAAAAATATGGTACTGACCTTTCACTATTGAGAACAATTTCAAGTTACTAATTCAAAAAAACATTTCTTGATTCTATTTCTGAAATTATTAATCCTACACTATGACCGAGAGCCCAAGATTTGAACAAGAAGTGAGTACGTGCACTCATTAAGCCATTCTGAAAAAATCTGAGGGTTTGCCTCCACAAACCCAATAAGTCCATTTTGAGTGATATGTTTCTCAAGAGAAATAAATTCATCATGTTATTCGGATATTTAACTCTTCTTTGAAGCGGTGTTCCTCAAACCATCTCTAAATTTGGAGTTCCTCACTTCGGTCACATCATGCATAAAATGAAAAATATTAGAAATCTCAATGATAATGGTACAAAATTATAAAAAATCATTTATTTTATTGTTTAGAAAACTTTTAGAGACCACTCATTCACTTTAATCCATTATTTTTTCACCTTGGAATCCGATATGGTAAGGGAGACCTCCCAATAGTGTTAATTTTTGGTAGTTACAATAATGCCACTCGTCTCCATTATAAAAAGGCGGTCTCACCTCCCAGTTCCTCAAACATTTCTGGACTATGACAATAAGGGTAAATAAATAGCTCCTCAACATCCCTACCCTTAATATAAAATCCCCATCAAGTGTAGAAATCCATCTATGTAAGCCATTGGGTGAAAACCAAAAGGAGTTACCTATAGAAGTGGTAAAATCCTTCCCCAAGCTCATTTGATTTATTTCATTCTTCAATAATTAAATTACAAATATTCCATTATTATATAAAAAAGATATATCCTAAATATACTTATATGTTTTTATGTTAAGGGATATACCTATAATTACACTCACTTCCATGAAATGGGTCATGAACTTACCATTCTTGTGTACATTGAACTCCCACCTCACAAAATGATGTAGTTCATTTTCATTTTTCCACATTTCATGGTAGGGAATTTTTATAGTAAAGGTGTATATATATGATATATATGATAAATATTTTTTATTTATTCTTATTTAATTCTTTTATAACAAAAAAATTTATAAATTAATTTTTTTTGTAAATAAGATAACATCATATATGGAAGTCTGGATTACTACCTCCTCAAAGCTATGTGATTTTCTCATGATATATATGGAATCTATCAATAACTATTTTGAATAAAATTATTTAAAAAAATTACATATATTTGATATTTTTATATAATTGCCTTTATATAAATATAATATATTATTTTCATTACTAACCTTCTCACACATTAAAAAGTTATAACGTCGATCCTGAATGTGGGGATTACCTCCTCCTTGACATGATGTGATTCATTAAACATCTTAATAATTATATATAAAAGTATATCTATTAAATATCATTAATTTTATCATACATTGTTCATTTTGGAGAGTTATAATTTTACATACCCTCTTTTCATAATAATCATGGAGAAAATGGGAATATTACTCACGCATACGCACGACCAACTGTATTCATGGTTGTAACATTGGTTCATTTTTCATACCCATATTTCTTGGTAGATTTTAAAAGATTTATTTTTTTATAAATATGATAACTGTGTTTATTATTTTTTTATAGGATTATATATTTTGAACCCTTTGATCATTGATGTCCTACCAACATTATTCTTCACTCATCAACCGAATACGGAAAAAACACCTAACATAAACATAATTGTATATGTAGTTGATTACAAAATTCTAATTAACTAAATAAAAGTAATGATAAAAGATAAATATTTTTGTCAATTTAATAATTAAAATAATTTTATTATTTACGAATTGAATAAAGCACAAGACAAGTTTGACATAAGATAAGGTATTTTATCTTAATTTAAATTTGATTGATACATATTCATTATTATGAACCAATTCTATTTTATATAGTGTATATACAGATGTTTGACATGTTATATCCTAAATTATCCACAATCCCATTTTTGTATTATTAAAGACCACTTTATGAGTAAGTGGGAACCTTACATAAAGTTCACATTGTCACCATCACATACCCCATAATGACATTAATAGATAACATACCGCAATTAAACATCATAGGAAATATGAGACCATATCTACATGAACCAACCAAACGGGGTCAACCATTCCATATTACCGGCACAACAAAACCGATTCAAAATTTGAAATTCACAAGTGGAAAACATCATACCACCACGGGACCAAACCGAAATGAACCGCTCGCCAGCTCCATTGGCACATCACCAACCTAATCACCTCGAAACAATCGCCACCATCACCATATCTCATCACCTACATCACCGCCATCAACGCACGTCACCAAACCTCACCGGCGAGACTCACTGTAAACCTTCATCATCTAATGGGGACCGTCACCATAGCCGTTGAGTGCTTCTCGTCGTTTTTGAAGAGACACTGCTGTTGTGCCACCGATAGGACAGACATCAGAATCCCGGATGATGATCATCCCTAGGCAGCTCACCCTAAAGCGCCAAATTCTTCAGCACCAAGACTTCAAACCACTGGCGATGTCCGACGTCCACCAGAATGCACCAACAGCGTGAGATTCCTAGAAAAAACACCATTCCACCCACGGAACATCATCATAGGCACCAACAACGCGCAACTGACACCACCAGAAAGAAACCAACATAAACACCAAAGAGAGCAACAACACAGGACAACGGGGGAACGAACGAACCATAGGAAGAAACCCAAAAAAAACTAGGAGTAAAATAAAAAAGAGGGATGAAACCAGAGCAGAAACTGAAATAATAAGAGAGATTGGAGAACCAGGGGATGAATCCCTAAGGATAATCGATCCCAAAAAATAAAAAAGATGGCAATGGGCTGAAACCGTATGAGGGTAATGGGAATGAACCCCTAAAGTAAAACCCAAAAAAAACACGAGAGACGAAAGTGGGAGCCACCAATGAAGCGCCTCCTGATATTTCACTCCAATCGCCACAGTCCCAAACCAATCAACAAAACTAACACATCCAACCAGGGTGGGTTTATGTGTGTTGGGCTAGATCAGCAGAGCAGGGGTGGGGGGAAGAAAATAGAGAAACTTCTAAAGTTTAGAGGAGAACGAACCTGAGAGACCGAGAGCAGATGCCAGTATAGGGATAGGTAACGTCAAGAGCCCGAAAAAAGAGAGATAAAAGTGAAGAAGAAGAAAACAGGGATCTGAAGCCATCCCAGACGGAACAAAGCCCTAACAAGAATAACCGAAGCTGAGAGCCCGAGAGTGGGATCCATGAGAGTGAGGCACCATCTCTATTGTTTTATTATCACTAGACATTTATCCTAAATTAACTTATTCTAATTAAACAATAATTTTCATTAAATTCCATTCCATTACGGGGATTATTATTCAATTGTTTCACAGTTTTATGAGACACTTTGGATTGTATAATGATTATTGTCCTTGAGACTGTTCTTAATGATTATCTTTACAATATCAATTGTTTTTTTATTTTTAACATTATCATTAAACAATCACATAATTTGGATAATTTTATCTGATAATTTCATTTAGGATTAATATATATATTCTAATGTAGTGGATGTTATTATTTCTTATATTGTATACCATTTTACATATGTTGTTTACTTTGACAGTTATTTGATCAACATGGGAATCATTTATAAATTTGTATCTTTTATTTAATATAGATATTTGATGAGGTATTTTTTTTAATATATGATGAAGTATTTGTACATGTATTACACTAGTGGGTAACATTTATAGATATCCAAACAATGAATCGGTATTCTCGTGAGATGAAATAGTTGGCCAAAAGAGATGGGGTTTTACCCAATATGCTTAACCACTTTATGAATGGTCTTGATGTTAATGGTTCTATGTACCTTGGAAACATGGTATCAAATAATTATTAATATCAATCATTTATAGTAAATTTTTATTTATCCATGAGATGTTGTATTTTAATATTTTTGGATGCATTTCATTCTTGGTTTATTGATTAAATTGCCAATGTTCCAGTTATTTACCTTTTCGAATTATTTATGGATTATCTTGTTTTTAAAATCGAAAGTATTTTAAGTTATCAAACTTTACATAATGATTTAATCCTTATTTTTTCCATTTTTCTTACCCTTATGGTACATTTGAGCTCACCCTTACTTTATTTCCAATCCCTGGATTATAAAGAAAAAATCATTGAATATGTTTTCAAGGATGCTATTTATATTATTTTATTATGTATCATGATTATATTTTATATTTACAAATGTATTATGGGTATCATGTATGTAATATGTATTTCCCTAACTGCTAAACTAAGCAGTCCTTATTTATTTTATTCCTTGTAATACTTCCAATGTAATGAAATAATGAACAGGATCTTGGTTTATACAGTCAGGGTGTTACATAGATAATATATGAATGTGATTGTTATGCCCTAGTGTGTCACTATGGGGTTAATATATTTATTTATTAAGGATAAATATTTTTAAATTAATCATTAAATTTATTATTGGGAACTTAATAAGATTACTATCAAGAGAATGTACCTTATAAACTATATTTATGACACATTTTATCTACTCATTGAAGCTCAACAATTTTCAATGATTGAACTGGATATCATCAGTTAAGGGTAAAAATTGATGATATACACATTTAATTATTCAATAAGATGTATGGACACTATCTATTTATAGTGTTTATATTTAGAATTACCAATTACTTCACTCTCATTATGGATCTGATGTATAGTTTCTTTTGAGATTACCTCGACCAAATTATTGAATTATTTATATAATATGATTATATATATTCCATGATTTATGAATATAATGATGATATTTTGAGGATTATGTTGAGGAACTTGGGAAATGATAAGTTTTATTCAACATTTATAGAATTTAAATTATGTCTATAGAAAGCATAATTATTTGGTCATGTATTTGTATGTGATCATATATCAATATATCATTCGAATGCATTCCTTATAAGGACATGGAGTAGAATAACAATTTTTTTAGATCTATTATTTTGTTGGAATGGATTCATAAAAAACAATTATGATAAATATATCTCAACAATAATATGCATTAGCTATACAAATTTGGAAGGAGGCCATGTACCTTTCACAAGATGAATGTAAATAAAATTTCAAAGAACTAAATTCAACCTCGGTGATTTCACCTTTGCTTACACTAACCTACAATTGAATAAAATTTAGGATATACAGTGGTTAATGAGAGAGTGGATTATGATTTTGTTTCCATGGAGAATGAATATGTGATAACATTTGATTATTTTTAATTGAATATTCATGAGATTAATTTCATTATTATTGATTTAGAGCTACCAACTATATTTTTTTAATTGAAACAATAGAGGTGTTATCCTTAAGGTGAATGGATTTTTTAGGTAAACCAATCAAAAAAATCAAGGAGTGTATAATCCCACAAAATTATTTTAAGAAAAAGGTTATTGGAAGAGTTTAATCATGATTATTACTGCATACAACATTACCACCATATGATGAAGAACAAGGTAGATGATGTAGGGACTTGAATGGATCATGATAGAAATTATATGGTGAGGATAAATTGTATTGAAGTACATATGTATTTTTGGAAGATAGAATTGGAAATAATTAGAAGAGGTGATAAATTATATTATTATAAAATTATTGTTTGACCATATATTATTGTCATGATTAAAAATATGTAATGAGAGGCTATAGAGAAATAACAGAATTTAATTAATGTTACTTATTTTAGATATTTCCATGAATGAATAGAATGGTTTAAGACGAGGATTTGCGTTCTAAAATTAAATAATTAATGAATTTTCTAATGGGTGATGCACATATCTCATCATTTTCTATACATCCCAGATGCAAAAAAATGTTTAAAGATATCAAATAGAATATATACTCGGAAGACATAGAGAGGGATATTATGGTGAATGTATCCTAATTACTGTAATTTTATAAATTTTTATAGTTAATGACATAGGTATATCAGGTTGATAAAATGAATTCCTATAATAATATTATTATTTGAAAACATCCTCACAGATTTTTTGTAGGACACCCCTTGAAATTTAAAGACCATAATTACAGTTGGGTTATAGTCAACTACCATATAAAGCCATAACGTTTAATTTAAAATGGGAGAAGAATTGTAATTTTACCAAATTTCCATGTTATACATTAAGTATTGGGTAATGTTTCATAGGTTTCCACTGTAAATATTTTCTTACAGAAACCAATACATTTCATACATAAATTTAACATCTTATTTAATGAATATTCAATAAATATTAATACAATCCCTAAAAGAATCATATTGGTATATTATTTTTGAAAACATGAATACATAAACTACTATTTCATTGGATATCTCTATCATCTATTGAGGACAATTTTTTCCCTTATAAGACTTTTAAATATTTATTTATATATATGTATTTAGAGCTAGTTTTCGAGAGGGCATGCATTTTAAAGTCTCGATGTGCTCGAAATTAATTTTGCAAAATATTTGATGTATTTTATATTACATGTGAACACTTTCATAATGAAAATGAGATAAATCTTAATTGGATGCTTGAATCATAAATATGAGATCATGGTTGAGTTCAAAATGTGATGTTTACCCCATGTGCGACATAAAACTAGTGGGCATTGGGTGTTCAGATATGGTGGTTGTTGGAAGTATGTTTAGTGGAATGATTAATTAAATGATTAACTAATTAATTTATCATAAATTTATTTTACTAAAATTAGATAACCATGAAGAATCGTACATTGGGTTATTGCTACAAACCGTGTGAGTAATCCACATCATTCTTCCTTCTTCTATCAGAGAATCTACATATGATGATGATGAATCTCTAGATAAGAGTAAATGAGAGTGAAACCAAGGTAAAATGTATTCCATTCATTTGAGAGAACATTATTTGATGGTGAATGATCCAGTTTCCTCGTAATACTCATCAAGCATTTGAATACACCCTTTTTAATTAAACATATTGTGCAGGATCATCCCTTCAATAATATACATCAATTTATAAAATATTGTCCACATATGTACCAATTTTATTTTATTATTTCTAAACCATTTTCAAAACTTGGTGAAAAAACATGAAAAATAAATCTATGAGTGACTTTTTGTGATTTTTTTGTAATGATTAATATTTCATTGAATATTGGAAAATTAGGATATTTATTAAATACTACCTCTTGTTAAATGATTTTACTACTACTGTTTTTTATTTTATTTTTAAACATAAAATAGATCAATTATAATATTATTAATCATAATTAGGTAAATTAAATCTTTTTTATGGTCATATTTGATATAAAAAAATTTTATACTTATGAAAACATTTCTTCAAAAAACTATTTTTTCGTCATTTCTACGGGTTTATTATAAAATTATATTCATCCACATATGTGTATTTAATTTTTCAAAATGGGTTAAATATTTATAACAATCCATGTTATTATATAATAATTCCAAATAATTTTTTTCATAATGAATATTCAAAACATTAAAAACTAATTACTACAATTAATGATAAAATAGAATTTATTGGGGTTAATCCAAAATGATATAGATTAAATTGACCTCCAAACATTCCAAAATACCATGGTATGGAAATATTTTCACCTTTCCACATCAAAGTATTGTGAATGTTCCATTTTTTAGAATTTTTGTTTCCAGAAATCATGGTTATTTGATTTTCATTTAATAAATTCCATGTGTTTCATCTCCCCACTTATAATGTGACATATAATATCATCTCCCTAGTTCACAATCCTTTTAGTTAATAGAATCCATACAGAAAATTCCATAAATCCTTCCCTATTTCATAGAGACCATATTTCTATTATTAAACCCTTCCAAGAAATCATTTAGTGTAAACATAAAGAGGTTCTCTGAAAACTAGGTTGTTCAAACACATATAAAGGAGGTATAACCTGAGTTAAGGGATTTTTATATCACTTTTATTTCTATGTGAATATTCCATATAAAAAACATTTAATAAATTAACTTTATATACATTAAATAAATTTATTTTCTGATTATTCTTATAAAAATTATGGGGATTAATAATACATCTAAATTTCTTTCTTCCATTAGGCTTATTATTCAAAATTACTAACAGTGGTACAGGTTTTTGGTTACAATATAATTTTTTATTGGGATTGTTTATGATTATGTTATAATTATGAAATATTATGATCTATATCTCATGATATTTATGTATTATAATCTCTTGTTGTTATTTCTATTGAATTAATATTTTCATTAATTTTCTTCACATTGAGAAATATTGAGACCGAAAGAATGTTTTTAAAAAAAGGAAACATTATTTATCTAATTTATTAAAAAAATACATTCTTCTCCTTGACCATGTCTCCTAAAAATGTGTTAAATTTTTTTTCATAGATATCCTAGTTTTTTAATTTCATGTTTCCATTTTCATACTTTTTATAAAATTATTTGAAAGAAATATTTTTGTTTATTTCTTAATAAGGTACTTTTTACTTTTTAGAGAACATTTTAATGGAATATTTTTCATAACAAGTATATAATGAACTAAATTTATTTCCACCATGATAGTTTAATTATTTGAATGTTCACTAAAATTTTATCATCATTATTTCAAATGAAACTTTCTGCATTAAAATTTTGGAATGTTTTAATGGTTTGATTTCAAATTTGAATGATTATTTTTCTTTTAAATATATTATTGATATTTTATTGAAAATGATATTCATCAAAGACAAAAAAAATTATGGGTATCATATTATTTACTAGTTATATGAACAAATGGTTCAATGCTTATTATTTTTTCGTATTTTATATGATTATTAGGATGATACGTTAATGAAACCCATTTATTTTCCATTCCTTATGGTTTTTGGGATTAATGAAATGATTATCAATCCTATTTTCTTTTATTGGGATTTTATATAATTATAATATGAATTATTATTAACCATATAGTATACATATTAAAGGTTCTAATTGTTTGACAGTAGGGTCTAAAATTATATATACCTCCAACTAATTGGGTAATTTATTATTTCACATGAGATTATTTTGGGAAACAAGTCAAAGTTTTCAATATTTTATGGGAACCAAGTTTATGTTCCTGATACACTATAGGAAACAAGTTAATCTGATTTATACATTATGGTATGTAAGTTGATGTTCCATATCCAAAATTAGAAAATGTGTTTATTCATGATCCATTTTAATTTTATTATCTCGGTAGTTAACCATAAAATGTGATATGGATTGTAAATTAATTATGGTGACAGGCTTATATGACATAAATGTATGTTTTGGTTATTGCTTTATTATTTTTTCACTACAATTATTCATGTCATTTGTAATGATATTTTTTTATTCAATGAATCATGTTTTTGACCAATTATAAATAATGTATGAACATTTTAATTTATATTCTTGATCTCAATAAAATTTTAATATCATATTCTTTCATATGATCATCATTCGATATCTACCATGTTTTATATTATTGAGAAAGTTTTCTCAACCATTATTATGTTTCCCTTACCCAAGATACGGTTGTAATGCCCTGACCCCAATTACCCAGAGTCGGTGCATTATTACATAACATTGGAATGATCACAAAAGATCAAGTCTTGAATGACCGATTAGTTTAGTAGCCTTGGAAACAATATATACATTCATAAGTATTACATTACATGATAAAGTGAAAAACTATAACAACATAGTCTCCATATTCAACACTCATATCCCCTCAGAATATCCCTATAGGTCAGTCATAAAATAATTCTTCACATCATGGGAAAAATAAAAAATAGAAAGGGGTGAGCTCAAATGCTCAGTAAGGATAACAATATAGTGGAAACTTTCATAAATAAGAATAACAATTTAAGGTAGTGTATAACTAAAACAAAAGCCTTTTAAACTTGAACATCAGCATAATATGGAAAATATAAAATGAAATAATTCCATTTACTTATTCACATGGATATTCTAGTAGTCTAATAATCACATGCAATATCAATAACCACTTTCATAATGATGGAATGCATAATGATATACTATCATAACCACAAAGTCAAGGCCTTGTGCCAAGAATAGAAATAAGATTTTGTCAAGGATTTGTGCCAAGACACTAGTTTGTCTCATGAGACCTACCGATGCATCGAGGAGCTACAGCAGGCTCCACACATCACCTACTAAGTCCAATGCTTTCCTCATATGAACAGGTTTAAACATACATAAACATTCGAATTTAAACAAGCATATGAAATGTCAATACCTTCTCAATAAACCATGAATGGTATAAAAATAACACATCCAAAGTAAAAAATATAACAAACCATTTAATACAATATGGAGGTTTTGTATCACAATAAATAAACATCAAATAAGCTTATAAACCATCAAAGGATGTTGTCATAGATGAAATCAAAACTATTTAAGAGAAATATCTCTTTTTTGAAATCATTAAAAAGTCAGATAATTATAAAATAAAACATTTACTTTGATAATATTCTTATAATATTGTAACAGAAGATTTTATGATTTTTACAATAGCAGAAAATAGATGTACCCGTTGTATAAGTTAAAAAGAGACATTCTCACATTAATTTTGTTGAAAAGGATAAAAAGGACCTTTTTGGGAAAACGATGGAAAGATTCCATTATAAACATCTTATAAAAAGTCAAACAAGGGTATAAATGAATTTAACCCATAATATATAAAATAGTAATAATGTTTTAGAATAAATTTTTAAGAAACATGGATGTGGATGATGAAGAGGTCCCAGTAGATAATTACGTATAAACAACCTCGGATAATGAAGTGATTGTAAAATTAACCCTTACCTTGTACATTTCCTTGGGAGAGGGTAGGTTAACCACCTGTATAATGATTAAATAATTTTTATTAAATTATACATGAATCATATACATTAATATGATATCATATATGATCTTTTAACATTATGTTGTTAATAATATCTTAGTATTATTTTCGTCTCGGGTGTTAACGGATTCGTTTTCCTTTATATGCTTTGTTATGTGAGTCACAATTGTTTCGGATGGGATTTGTCTTATTCATATCCAGAATGATATCAAGTCTTTAAACATTATTTTAATCATATAATGAAAATTAGCCTTGAGTGTAAATGATGGGGAATGAATCTCATCGCGTTCGTGGAGACGGTAATCCGTATGTACGCACGAGCGACAATATCATTATTTAATATTAAAATAATATATAATTGGATGGTATACCATATATACAGAATCATTATTATATTATATTTTTTATTTACATTAATTATACATCATTATTATACTCATCCAAATAATAATGTATTGAATAACAATTATACCACGATGTGGAGACGGTAATCCGTACATACGCACGTATGGTGACATGTCATTCAAATGATGAATATAATAATGAATATGGATATACCATATTTATAATAACATCACAGTATATAGAAGATACTGGAGTTATTATTTTATAATGGAAATAATAGAGAAGGAAGAAGTGGAAAAAGAAAAGAACTTGAAAGAGGGTGGTGAAATTATTACCTCTTCTTTGTGTTCTTCCTTTTGATTTGATCAAAAGGGATACGTATGTTGGCTTTATGACTAAAGTAAGGCTATTAGAATTAAGTGAGGGAAGTTTAGAGGATATTTGGGTAGGTTTTGTAATAGCCAAATTGAATTGAAGGTGGTAATTATAGAAAAGGGTGAGTTCCCTTTTATAAGAGGGATGGGGGGAAACTTAGGAAAAGATAGAAATATTATTTTATAATAAAACAATTTTCAGTTTCTAATGGCTCCAAAATGGATTATTAAAATTCTAAGGTAGGTATTGGTCAAAAACCACTCAACAAATACGTTTTAAATAGGTTCGGGTCAATATATTAACCTTAGCATTTAGATTTAACTCTTAGTTAAATAGTTTGGCATTTACCATATCTCTTTGTATTTTTATATTATATGGTTAATAAACATACTATATAACTCCAATATAACCCCAAGTGGTTCATTATTGATACACCTATTATTATATAAGTTTTTTGGCCGAACATTAGATATTTAAAGAATATTATATAAACTAATAATATAATATTTGTTTTAACAATTCCTTTATGAAAATTTTGACACTATTTAATAATTGATTTTTTTTAAAGTCCTAACAACTTTATTAATTCAAAATAAATGCATTTATTAAATCCTAACATGTCATATTAACTGAGAAAATTCGTGGATGAAATCAAAAAATTCAAAGTGTATTTATTTTAACATTTATATTACCATTTATTTGATTCTTTCATTAATAAGGAAAATACTGCATCATTATTGTGTCATAAATAAATTTAATTATTCAAGGTATAAAAATTATAAATAAAATACCATTATGTGGGAAATATTTATATATTTATAATGAATATTTATAGTCTAAATGATAACATATATAAACCTCTTTGAAAATTGTTTTGCTAAAAGATATATGCTTATGTCATTTTTTTATTTACTTTAACTTAATTAATATAAAGTGTCATTATCACTTACAAGTGGCTCCATGGGGTCCCAAAATGGACCCAAATATTCCCATGGTCATACAAGTATCATATAATAGGGTTAGGAAACGTGTTAGGGTAATTTAATATTATTATAATATTATTTTTTAACCTTATTTACCAGATTTACCCTTTAACCATGGTAAATAAAATATTTACTGACGTAATTATTCAAAATGTATAATAATAAAATTAACTTATTTACACAATTTGTACCTACTGATTCTAAATATTGAATCCATTTTTTTAAATTGAAATCATATAAGTGTTAGAAATAAATTTAAAATTAATTCTTTTTGTCAAAACAAAAGGCTTTCTTTTTAAAAAATAATAACTATCAAAAGATTGACACTTGTTTATGTCTAGTTTAAATAAGAAATTACGTCCAACGACCAACATTGGATTAAATGGTAAAAATATATTCTAACTATAATTTAAAACCACTCAATAGTATAATTTATCACTACAAATTATTAGCATTAAAAAAGATGTTTTTAATTAAAGTTTAGTATTTTTCACTATTTATAAAAAATTGAAAGTTCTCAGAAAAATACCAAAAGAGAAGTGTACCATGGCTACTTTGATTGGTTGTGGTGTTTGTTAGAACCTCGATCACTAGTAGAAAAATCATTTTTAACGTCGTCAATTTGACGTCGGTTTATTATAAACCGACGTAAAATATTTTTGCGGATAAGTTTTGGCGTCGGTTTTTAAAAAAACCGACGCGAAAAAATAATGAAAAAAATGATTTGGCGTCGGTTTTTTTAAAAACCAACGTGAAAAAATAAAAAAAAATTATGACGTCGGTTTTTTGAAAACCGACGGAAAAAAATAAAAAAAAAAGTTTTGGCGTCGGTTTTTAAAAAAACCGACGCGAAAAAATAATGAAAAAAATGATTTGGCGTCGGTTTTTTTAAAACCCGACGTGAAAAAATAAAAAAAAAGTTATGACGTCGGTTTTTATGAAAACCGACGCCAAAAATGTAAAAAATATATTACAGTCCTATAGATAATTCCCTAAGCTTTTATTTGACTGGTCATGGAGCAAAAACGGAGTTACGGATTAAAAGTTATGGATGTTGGAAGTTGAACTTCTCTAAAAGAAGTGTTAATTAAGTCCAACTTTCAAAGGCCATAACTTTTAATCCGTAACTCCGTTCTAGCTCCATGACCAGTCAAATCGAAGCTTAAGAAATTTTCTAACACATGGTAAATTTTGTTTTTATGTTTTGACGTCGGTTTTCATAAAAACCGACGCCAAAAAAAACTTTTTTGTTTTTCGCGTCGGTTTTCATAAAAACCGACGCCAAAACTGTTTTTTTGTTTTTCGCGTCGGTTTTTTTAAAAACCGACGCGAAAAACAATTTATTTTTACTTTTCGTGTCGGTTTTTAAAAAAAACCGACGCGAAACGTATTTTTTTTTATCTTTTTAGCACCGCTTTATTTAAAAACCGACGCCAAATAGTATTCACTAATACGCGGGATCAAAATTTCAATTTCTTTCACAACGTGCGTTTAACTTTTTAAAATCCCGCCTATATTTTCATACAACTCAATCGAAAATATTTTCATTTACTATATATAAATCTGTTTGTCCTTCATTTATCATTTTCATCCTCTTCGATTCAATCAAGTTTTCAATGCGGCATCAATCATTAATTTGATTACGGTACGTATTATATTCATTCATTTTCATTATTATTAATTTCCTTCATTTATAAACAACTCGATTAGATTTAAAATAATGATGATTTACTTTTTTTATTGTGTTAAAAATATAAAACGTTCGGAAGACATTTACCAAGATTGGTGTAAGTTTAATTATCGATCGTCGTTTTTATTATCACATGAGATCTACGCTAAATATAAGAGATATGATGATAAACAACATATCATTTCAATGGAAGATCGAAAAATAATCGAAATGTGTTTGAAGTATTATGTATATTTTATATCATTTGATGTACGTGATTTTAACTTGTGTTTATCTTGTTTTCTTTAAAACATATTGTATCAATCGATACTTTGACATGTTCAACTTCTGACGGCCATAACTTTTGATCCATAACTCCGTTTTAGCTCCACGACCAGTCAAATAGAAGATTAGGAAATTCTCTAAAACATCGAACAATTAAAATTGCTTTTTGGCGTCGGTTATTGTAAAAACCGACGTCAAAAATAAGTTATTTCCATTTACGGCGTCGGTTTTTTTCAAGAACCGACACCGAAACTATTTTTTTAACTTTTTGGCGTCGGTTTTTAGGGAAACCGACCCCAAAAATGACGCGGATGAGTTTATTTGGCGTCAGGTTTTTAGAAAACCGACGCAAAAAAGCAATTGAAATTTGTTTTTGGCGTCGGTTTACAAAAACCGACGTAAAAAGTCATATTTTTTACGTCGGCGACTTCAACGTCGGTTAAAAACCGACGTAAAAAATAAAAAAAAACCGAAGTTAAAGACCTTTTTTCTACTAGTGGATGTTACATACAACACACTATTGTATTATTCAAAGAGAAGTGTACCATGGAAGCTTGGGTTGTTACAACGGTGAAATATATTTTTTACAAAATTTCAGAGAAGGGTGTTAGTTATGAAGAAAATAATGGGAGAAGTTTTAGTTAACTTATGTACTATTTATTCATGTGTGAAAGTTTCCCATAGGCACCAGAAGCATAATATATCATTTGGAATACCTATGTTATGTATGGAATATTAATTTTATAAGATATGAATTCAATGTGTGAAACATGAGGGTGTATACTGAAGGTATAAATGTAATTTTTAGTTAACCTTAAGAAAATATGATGAAAAATCTTTAGTGAAAACCCTAGGGATACATTAAGGAATAAGAAAATGTACAAATTATTATTTTTAGGATAGAGAGAGTGGTTCTCTAGAAATTAAATCCCTATATTGACACTAAGAGTGGATTTAGATCTAGAAAAACTATAAATATTGGAAATAACATTAGAAAGTGTGTGTTAGACATCTACTTCATCATCACCGGGTTCATGACATTAGGTATTTATGTGCACCTAGTTTTATACATTTTGGAAGATATTTTCTAGAAATTACCAAACTTTTTATGAACCATCATGAATGACTTTAATAGATTATGATCCTAAATGAATTGGGATAAACCTAATTTGTTATAAATTAAAATGAAGAGAACATGGTTTATGTCATCATATAAATTATATTTCCTTATTTTTTTTGGTTTTTGAAAAATGTTTATATTTATCAGAATATTACTTATGGATTTATTCAACGGATAGAACCGAAAGTCACCAGGTTAATGACAAATGCAATAGTAAATGAAATTACTGTCCTCTTGAGAAAGAAAATGTTATGTGTGGTGCAATGAAAACAATCATTTCAATTATATCAAATATTTATAAAACTATGAATCATGATGAACATAGAAACAATAAAGTGAGGTTAAAATAATATATTGTTTCCTCTACGAGGAATCGTTATCCTTTTTTATTTGTTCTGATAACCCACTAGTCGATGAGAAATATATCAATACCCCAGAAAAAATATATGCTACTATATATTGGTTTAATAAATAAAGATAAATATTATCTATTTATAGTTTATAAGGATATTTATAAATGTGGTGGACTCATATAAGGAACAAAAGGGATCATGATCAAATTAACACTGTGTAGTGAGATGAATTTAAGAACTTATTTTTTTAAATTTAAATTCCTCATCTTCATTGTTATAAAATGGAGGAATAATTCATTGAAAATAATTATAAGAATGATAAATAATTTCATACATATTATTAAAATTATATAAGCCATTTTAGTTACACCATTTCTATTAAGACCAATATAAAATTAAAGTTGATTTATTCATTAGTCACTGAAAACCTTATTTTTAAAGAAAGTAAAAGTTAATAGATATTAGAAGCTATAAACGAATAATTTGATGTGTGATAAAGCTATAAATTGAAATTAAATATTCCCCAAATTTCCATCATAATGATAATAAGAGAAAGATAAAGTCTTATAAAAACAATATTAAATAGCTTGGTAGAAAGAAAGTCGAAAAATCAACAGGCTATAAATATGGGCAGAAGATTCAAAGGAACTAATTTAATAGAACCTGGTGGTTGATTTGTTGAGGATGTGATCTACATAATGAAAATTATTTTTAAAATGAATTTAATTTTCTATTTAACATAATGAAAAAGAAAAAGACACCCACTAATTCACCACACACACTCCAATGCATCATATATTAGGAGTATAGGAATTATGAAAACCAGTTCTCAAATTTAAAAGTTAATTAAAAAGATAAATTCCAAGAAACTTTTATTAAATGATATAAAGGGAAATATAATGTGATCTTTATTATTAGTGAGTGGTTTGATAATAACATGGTGAAAGGTAGACAAAACAACCATTATAAAAATATAATTTCTTATTTTACTGTAGATCTACTGAAAAGATTATAAGTGATGATTTTTATAATGGTATCAAAATAACAACCCAATGACTATATATTTAATTATTATCAAAACCCCTTAATGGTTTATTAGTCATATATATTTCCTATTATTCTTCTCCAGTTGATGTTTTTGATAATTTGGTTACTGAAAATCATGATATTTCCTATTCGATTTAATATAATGATATCATAGTAGAGTATTTTCTTCCTCTACAAAAATCCCATAACAATTAACATGGGAAATAAGATACTTTTGATAGTACAAAACAATCATTGATAATCTATATTTACAATTATATATAAGAAGTTATGATAAATATCATATATATCATTTGTATGGATATTCAAAATAAAATTGGATGTTTTTCTCATATCATTGATAAGAAGCTCTTCAGTGATGATATTCTGTTTTTTCATCTGTTTATTGATGTATTCATAGTGGAGTCTCCTAATCTTCCACCAAATCCTAATGCTGGGCTTTCAATAGAACTCATTGGTTGTTCAACATCTATTTAGGGAATCCCTGCAGATTGGTCTCGATTTAGTTTCATTAATTGAATAAGAATCAATAGAATAATCTTGAAAAATGAATCATTGTTTCATGTGTCTGAACTTCTAGTGAACCAATTATTTTTCCTAATATTAAATAAATAATGATCTGAATCTTTATTTTTGATTATGATCAAAACAATATAACAATCAAGAATTGATATTCAATACCCTATCTTAAAGAATTTTCTATCATCTTTATAGAGGTCCATACATTTCCCTGATATACCATCATTCATTATATCATTAATTGATGTTTAAGAAGGATTTTATACACATGAAAACATTTCTTAAAATTTTCGCACTCTCTGAATACTTAGTAATGTTATTTGGACTTAACCCTTACTATACTATAATCATTGATTTAACGAATAGATTCATTATATATTATCATGATTAGTTTGAGGTGGTCCGTATAGAAAATATTGTTATAACTTCAATGTGAATGTGAGATTATTAATATAACATGATAATTTTGCTGAAGAACATGTGAAATTATAATTTGTATGAAGAATTCACTCTGTATAAATTTTTCCTTAAGTGGGATACATTTTTGGGTAATATAATTTCAAGAGAGGGTATGCCTATAGATCAATCAAAGATGGGAATTATTGAACGTTGTCACAGACCATCCACTATGACTAAGAAATGTTTTTATTGGAATGGAAGGATATCTTCCAAGGGTTTTTTTATAATTTCTCATAAAATTATAATCCACTCATATAGTTAACCTAGTGGGTATACAAGTTCCTTTTTAAAAATCAATGTGACGATGATTTCAAGAAACAAGATAGAATTCTATTTAATGAATCTATTCTTAAATTAAACTGTTGTGGTGATGATTTTTTAATCAATAATGATCCTTCAAATAAGAGTTTTGGATGATATATCATATAGAATGATATTATGATAACATATTCCTCAAGTAAATAGAAGTTTTATTATTAAAATTACCTAACTCATGATTTGGAGTTATTTTTTGTTATTCTTTAACTAAGGATTTGGAAATATTATCTCTACATATAAAGGTGAGATATATAATTATCATAAATGTTTAATAGATATATTCAGATAGAAATAATTGAATATATGATGGATTATATGGTAGGAACTTATTAATTATTATGGCATCTCAATATAGTACCACTATGGGAAAGAGAACAAGGTGGTCGATTATTTGAGTCAAAAAAATCAACCATGCTTATATATTATGAGAATCACAGATGATACAATATTTAAATAATACAAATGGATGGAAAAATAAATATTTAATTAAGGAGAGAAATATTATCTTTATAAAATGAGTGTTCAACCATCTACCCACATGAAGATTAAAGAGGCAATGATGGATGATATTGAGCTCTAGAAGAAGGTGATAAATATTAAACATTTTAATCATTACTATGATGGATTGATAAGATTTATGATGAATGTATGTATTCTATCCATACCATAATTAATGAATGACATGTTAGAGGAGGCTCATAGTACATCATTATCTACTCCTACTTGATATATAACGATGTATAGAGATTTGAAAGTGTTTTTCACATTAGAAGATATGAAGGTAGATATTGATAAGATTGTATGTTGGTTCTTGTATGTTATAATGATAAGTCTAAGATACTTAAGTCTTGGGATATTTTATAATAATTACCTATATGAAAATGGAAATGTGATAACATCACCATTTATATTGACATCAGACTCCTCAGAAAATTTAAATTACATAATGATAAATGGGTTGTAGTTGATCTTCTTAAAAAGTTAAAATAATTCATTAATATAGAGAACATTTATCTGAAAATAATATTTCCATGATATAAATTAATGATGTGGTAGGTTTTCTTAGATTACCACAGTCAATTGTATCTTATCATAATATGAGGTATACTTTTATGTTCATTAAAATTCTTCAACAAGATCTTTATACATAATTTTATTTTAGTGATTAATATCATCATTAGAAGGATTGTCAGTTTCTTATAAAATTTAAAATACAAGAAGATATTCAAAGATCTATTTATATTTTTTAAAAATGTGTTAGTGTTCACTTCCATCCTATAGACTTATTTTCTTAAAATAATAGTATCTAGTTGGTCAATTAGTTGGATCCATATGAATCCCACTATTTCAATTTTTATGTATCTACAATTTGTTTCCATGACCTGATGCAACATGGCATATGCCTCCACTCCCCAACCCCACATCCAATAGGCGAAGGGATATCGACTATCACTGATATGGAATATCTAAAAAATGTGATGCCTTTTCCTAATGTACCTGTATGTACACACCGAAAACACCTCTATGAAATAGTTTTGAGATATAAATTGAAGGAAACTAAAATTTATACATACGTCTATCCCAAAATACAGTACAAAAATTGTACCTAAAGCACGAAAAGGGAAAAAACATGGCCACTATAAACAATAAAAGCATCCAACCATCTCAAAAGTAGGGGATCACTCTTAGATGCTAATGTCAGATGGACCCTTATCCCAACTCCAATAAACACTTCATTCGATCTGGACACTAATACCTTCTTACCTTGGGACCTTCGTGGAATCTACTGAAATTCATGTGGTCTACATAAGACACAACAGACGTTGGAAAATCCCATACATCGGTGAGTATAAAAATACTCAATAGGAACCCCAAAAACCCAAAATAAAATGGATAAATTGAAAGGAAATTTTCATCTTAACCTTGCAAGAATGAATCGAAATGAAATATAAAATCCATCTAAAACTATCCATTTCTATATGTGAATATTCATCTCATTCTGTAATGGGTTTTTAGACTATACATGTCAAAAGACTGCATGTAATCCCAGAATCACCAAGATAAAATCTTTTCAGACTCAAAGTCTTATGAGGTTCTTACCTCATAACCAGCTACAAGATTTTACTCGTGGATATAAAGGTAACAAATGACTAGGAGAATACACTCCATGATCTAAGAAATCCTAGACGATATCCACCCCAGAGATACAATCCATCAAGAAAACCACTACCAATCATGATGGTACATAAAAGAGAACAAACTCTTTCAAGAACAACTCAATTGGTCAAACTCTAGTGCCCTGCAACATATATCCTTCCATAACTAACATTCACGATGTGTAGGGTTGTATGAACCCCAGTAGGAAGGCCAACCCCTCACCACTGCACACAGTTGTGGGGGAACTTCTCTTAACTATGTAACGTATTAATATTCTATAACGAAAGATAACAGAGTGACCCACACCTCTCCACCACCTTACAAATGATGGAGTAATAACTCCTAAAAAATCTAGGAAATAAATGCCCCTCCATTATGGAGTTGGGAAAACCATAATCTTTCAAGGTATCACAAAATATCATCTAGGTATCTCATTTAACAATTGGAGGACTCCTCTCCTCATAACTGCACTTCATAGATGAGGGAGCTCCAAATCCAGTGGGGGACCCGCTCCTTGATGCTACTCAATGAAGGGAGAGTATTAATCCTTATAAGAGGGCCTACAACTTTGTATGACATTAGACTTCCACTCAGAGGATATAGTCCATCCACCCTGATATAACATGGTAGTAAAAATATGTAGGTGAGGAGTCACACCCTAGTGTGATAGTGGAGTACCCCTCTACTATCATGATGACTATAGGGGAGCCACAACATAATATGAGAGAGGTTTACTAACCCCATTCTAGAAGAACTGATCCCTAGAATGATAAGGAAGTACCACCTTGGTGGGAAAAATTCATATGGTGTACCCACAGCTTAAAACGACATAGGGCTTTTGACTCCTTGGATATAGAACCTCAACCAAATACGATAGGGGAGTACCCTCTCGATTTATACATCATAAATATAGGAACCGCACCCATACATGTTAGGGGAGTTCCAAATCAATGTATGGAGGATCATCACATTGGTCTAATAGGATAGTTCCTACTCTATCTCGACAATGAGTATGGAGGGACCACACCCTAGCACCATAGGGGAGCACTATCTCTAACTGCATGACCGATACAGGGAAATTGTTCCATCATTTGATAGGGGTGTAGAATATAAGAGATAATAACTGTATGGGTGGAAAACCCACATCCATGATGCATGGAGACCTATCTATAAAAAGATTATAGGGAAGGGAAACTCATTGCATGATTCCAAAGGAGTGTACTGGCCCTAGTGTCTCTCACTAAGAACCACACCGATCTACATCATTGACAAAGCGTCTAAAAGAAGTGTCACACTTATCATACCTCACATTATATCACTACCCCAATTAGGGGACCCAAGCCTTGAATAAATAGGGGATAACTTTTCTATCATCCAAATGAGTATCGAGTTCCCACATCCTAAGGTGATATAGAAGGGTACTAACCCTTAAATCGACCATGTGATCCACCTTGATCAATACACAAGGTTAAGTACCAATACTATAGTTTCCTTCTTGAATCATGCCACATATTATCTAACAAGACACTATGGAGACCACAATAAAATTATACATGAAAAGCATATTAGGATTGGATACTCACAAGACCGAATCTGAACCACAGAAAAGGAGATACGTAAGGAATAATACCTCATGTTGATCTCCAAAAAGTACATGAAATTCATTGTGGTCGACACTGCTTGTGAACCCACCCAGGAACCCATATGTGTCCTCTATTTGCATAAATTTTCTAGCCATGTATTCTTAAAAAATGTGAATGACATGTACATCACATTTCCTGCCTTAGCTGGCCCCCGAATGTGATCTTCCTCCGCAGGGATCTACCAGAAGTCCCTCACATGGGGTGTGTACCATAGGATACAGGTCATTTCCATGATATAATACCACTAGGCAATGTCCATTTCTCGTACTAGTGTCTAGAACCCTTTGATTTTGTATTTTGGTCTTCTATTCTACATGTCCATGTACTATCACATGGATACACATGCCATGTACTTTGTCCACACGACATGGGTTCACTAGATGGAGTGTAACCCAGAACATGGCATGTAGTCTAAAAAATTCACATTCCTTAAATGGAAATAACACATACTTTGTCTCTCTAGTCTAGATTTCATCTAAATCATAAATTTAATGGTAATTTCTCTGTGAGTCACCAAATTCAGCACAGTTTCCTCTGAAACCTACATATCAATCTATATTAGATCTTTATAAATCACAATAGGGATCTTCAACCATAAATGCATAAAAAATATCATGAATAAAATTAAGATCCTTATACCTCAATGATAAAATGAAGAAAATTTGGTTGTATAATGATATCTAGATCATGCTTCTCCATGATATTATGATGATTATTATCATGCAGGAATATCGGTGTCACCTCATCGCCTTGATTCAACTATATTTGATTTGACACTAAAAGGTGGAGTGGGGAGGGTTACACCTCTAAAATTTCTACATTCACCAAATGGGGAGGGGGGGGGGGTTTAATTGATTTCATTAAATTCAATATATTAAACTTACTTTTTAACATCCTACCTTCAACTCACTTCCATACAAACCCCTAACATTGAATGATTTTATGTCACGCATAGGGTAAAAACAATGTTATAAACTCAATTATGGACTTATATTTCTGATTAAAAAAACTATAAAATAGGGTTTTTCATTTTTTCAAGATAAATGTTTCATTAATTAAAAAAATATTGAGTATTTTTAATATAACCACTTCCAGGGTCCCTTTTCCCCAAAATATCTCACCCACTCAATGCATGGATTTATTAATGTTATTAGATATATTAAAATTACTTACCATTCAAAACCTGATTAATTAAACTGTCCCTCACCTTGAGTCTTTTCATCCATCAAAAGTGAAATCTGAGTTATATGGGAATGAAACTAATAAACTCAATAGAACTCCCACCCCAACGATCTCGAAAAGGTCTCACACAACTCATACCAGGATGCACTCATGGGAACCACCAATTACAAACCAAACCCATATTCATCTCTAACATGGTCAATGTCTTAAGAAAAGTGGAACATTTTTCTTAGATGAGACAGTTGGGAGAACACCAAGCAACATGATCCATATTAAGTCATAGATTCTAGAAGTAAACCACCTCACTAACCTAATGTAGATAACGACATAGACCCATAGTTTGAATCCATCACTGAATTCACTACACAACGAACTCTTCAAGATTTCAACATTTAAGGTTGATTCCAATCACACGATGTTACCAATGAATAAAATAAGACAGCCAGATGTAATCATTTGGTATTTTTGGGACCTTCATTTGTGAACTTATAACTGTAACATAGCTCAACAAAATAGAAGCACCTCCCAGAAAACTAGTGGCACCTCAACTAAGTATAGATGGTTGGAAACTAGTGCACACTATAGAAAACATTGTAGGGTATAACTCTGCCACTATGGAACAGTTCTCTGACATTGTCTCCATAGATTAGAGCTTTCATGCATAAGGGAAAATAATAAAATATCAATTGGTAATGACCGAACATGCTCCAACACTCCATAGAAAAACTCTACCTCTGGAAAGAAAATTCTACGAAACATGTCCACTTCACCAGAAACTATACACATTGGGAAGCATTAAATCACACTAACAATTTTAATAGTGTCTCAAAAATGTTTCATGGTTGGGAAAGTATCTCTCTAACTCATTATTTCAAAGATACATCACACAACACCCACCTAGGGTTTCGATGCCCCGCATCACCCCAGCTAAACCCCATGAAAGAAGAAGAATGAAAATTGTATATCAAAACAATGCCTAAAAATTATTAAAACATAAAGTGGAAAGTACACATAGTATACTAATAATTATTCCCATATCATCGTGTCAAATTCCTCTATAACGGGTAGTTTTACTCTACCCATCCTCCAGCTCTGTGAGCGTCATGTAGATTACCTTGTAGAGGTTGTGGTTAGACCTCAAACCATCATCCAACTCCTTATACTCTCCCATCCCCTGTTCCATGTTTTTTTTCATGTATAACTCCCTAATACGATCACTGAGTCTTCTAGGGAGTCTCATCAACTAGATCTTTCTAAGTATCATGGTGCGTTAGACAATCTATAAGAAGATTTTCCTATCCATTTGAATCATAACAGTGCCTCTTCTATGGATGACCAAGTCCTTAGCATGAATCTTGCACTATAGGCCAACGCTCCTGAGTCCTAGAATTGTTATGCCTCCTACAACCTTTTCTTATAATCTTATATATGAGAACTAGTGAAATATATATCGGTGTTCTGACCACCAACGTGGACCACAACCACCTATCTCTCTAGTAGGAATTTCTCTACTACCAGAGATCACTCCAGTACCACCACATTATTTAGGGGGAAAATTGAGACCAAACCATCTCATATGTCTCTATGATGGACCTACATAATTTTTCATGTTCTGAAGAATATTTCTCGAACCATGTCTATTAATTATCTCTAATGGTCTTTGAACTTCACTGATTAATCTTCTATGATCATTCTACCCTAGTAAAGGTGTAAAAGCTCCATGAGATGCACTAATCTCAATGTGTTTGGGTAAAAACCTTCCCTGAAAATTAGATAAAACTCTACCCAATTTTGGGTCACCATGTTGTGGTTCTATGTCACTAGAATCCACTATCTCCTAGCCTAACCGAACAGAAAACATTTGTTTCAACCACCATCATTCAGGAGGTGTCCTCTCATGGGGGAAACCACTCATGAATGCCTCAAAGTATTCATTAATGTATGTGGTCTAGATTACCTTGATACCTCATAGGTCATTGCATATAAAACTCATGCATTGAACTAAGCATGCACGCATCCTCATCTAGAACTGTCAGAACCACCAGCTGCTCAACGAGTGGTGGCTCAACATGAAGACCACATAGAGGTTCCACATTAGAAGAAGTTTCATACATTGAAGCCACGTTATGTGTTGGATCATCGTCAAAATCACTTAGTGGAACCCCATCTGGATGTCACCATGGAGGCATCCTAAAATAGAATCAAGACATGGCACTTTCAAAGAGTACATTTGTGGAGCTAACTCAAGATAGAAGTGGATCTCACAACCCATTCTAATATGATGAATGTTCCACTATTTCCCATGTTACCCAAATCCTATAGTACCGAGTTGAAAAAAATTGTTAATAGCATCTGTATGAGTGAAATCATCTGCCACTACTCCTTTTTCATAACCTATATCCTGAGAGACAAAATCAAAACACCATAACACTATCACTATGATACCCAAAATAGGGTCATGAAATTGTTGTCCAACATTTGAAACCATATCTAATAACACAATGTCCCAATCTATCCCAATGGTGCCCGAGCCACGACTCCCCAAACCCACCTCCAACAAGAAAATGGAGGAGACTAGCTCCGAGTAGGCATATCACACATATGTGAGGATTTAACCTAAATTACATGTTAGTACACACCCAACGAACCCATCCATCGAATAATGAAAAAATATAAAATGATAGAAACTAAAATTAATTCATACGTCTATCCAAAATCAGAGTACAACAGAAGTACCAAAAGCATAAAATTGGAAAAAGCACACCAACCAAAAACTATTAAATCATCCAACCAGATCAAAAAGATGGGATCGCTCTCAAATGAAACTTCAATAAATCCCTACATCACAACACCGGTAAACACCTTGCTCATTCGAGCTCTCTATGTTCTTCCAAGCTCAGGTCATCCAAGGACTTCACCAAAAGTCATGTGGTCAATACAAGAGTCAACACATGTTAGAAAAGCACATAAATGTGAGTATATCAATACTTAGTAGTCACCCTAAAACCCAAAATAAAATGGATTAGTTAAAATGAAACTATCCACTCGACTTAGCCAGAGGGAACTCAACTGAGAGAGAAATACCATCTCGAACAATCATCCTCTATAAATGACTAGTATTATCATTCAGAAAATGGGTATTAACCTAGAAATGTTAAAATACCACAAGGAATCCATGAATCAGCCTAATATACTCGTCTCAAACATCATGTATTAATAATTTATGACCTCATAACCGGCTACAAGATTCTACTCGATGCACTATAGGTGACACAAACCTGGTTAACAAAATACATGATCTCATCCATCCCAGATGACACCTGTTTGAGAGAGACACTCCATAAATCACAAATCTTCTACCCTTAATGATATATTTGAGATAATTTAATCCATAGAGAATAACTCTCTATTTCAGTCTCTAGAGAATAGCACCAGAGGTCCTACCATCTCTATCCTCGGACTTGCGCAATGTTGTATGAACCAAGTGGAGTGTTCCTCTCATCACCACCACACAATGTTGAGGGAGAACATATCTATACTATCCACCTCAGGAACGATCTCTTAGGAGAGAGAATTAAGGGACCCACACCATTCCACTTCCCTACATCCATGGGATTTCTAGCTCCTAACTAATATGAAAAACTATTTTCACTCTTGTATGGAGTGTAAAGAAAATAAATCTATTGAGGGATAGAAAATCCTCACTAGGTATCACTCATAACTATTAGAGTGGGCCTCTCCCAATAACTACACTCTATATATGATGGATCTCAGACTCTATTAGAGGACCTCATCCTCACTACTAATCAATGATGGGGGAGTAGATGAGGACATTCACCTTGATATGATAGGAGAGCACCACTTAGAGGAAAGAGTACATGCACCTTGATATGATTGGGGAGTAAAACATCATAGATTTTGAACTCACCCCCTTACATGAGAGGGGATTACCGACCCTAGTATAGATGACTTGCATCCTAGTATAACAAGGGAGCACCTACTCTTTAAAAAAACATGAATGGGGGACCCAAACCTAGAAATTATTGGGGATTTATGACTCCAATGGTAGAGTAACCACACTGTAACATGATAGAAGAATAACTACTCTATTTATATGTCATATTTGGAGGACATGTTCCCCAACATGATAGGGGAGTATCGAATCCAAGGATGGAGGACCCACACCCTGGTCCAACAATGGGGTACCTACTCTATCTGTCTAATCAGTATGGAGTTACCGCATCATAGAACAATAGGGGAGTGCTTTATATAACTACACAAATGATAAGGGGAACCTTTACCCTAGTCTGAAAGGGGAGTACCATCCCAGTGATGGCTCTCACAAGGATAGAGAACCCTCACCCGTGATGTGGGAGTCCTATGTCTACTAAAATAGAGTGGTATGGGAAACCCACACAAGGATTCCTAGTTGGAATACTAGTCCCAGTGTCTCCCAATAAAAACCACACTGATCTACATTATCTGTCAAGTATTTTGTAACGGAGTGTCAATATAATCATTCCTCAAATTAAAACAATATCATGGGTTGGGGATCTTCACCCACATACAACAAGGGAACACCACTCTACTAGACTAATGTGTCTAGGGTTCCAATATCCTATTGTGATAGTGAAGGGTTCTGACTCTAACATCAACCTAGAGATACACATTTATCACTACGCTATGTTAAGAACCAATTTTATAGCTTCATGATAAAATCAAACCACATTGTATCTCAGTCGTCACTACAATGGCCACCATAGAATTCTATGAAAACAACTACTCTATATAGGGTACTCACAAGCCTGAATCTAAGACACATACAAAATGATATGAATGGTAGATGATCCCATGAATATCTTTATAAAATACACAATGTGTATTGGTATCCAAAAAACATTTGAACCGTTTAATTTCCTACCTTACTCCCCATGTGAACAGATTATATAGGCATGTATGTTTATAAGGAATGTACAGACCATACACAGTGTGTCCTACCTCACTCGGCCCCAACCATTTTTTTCCTCCGCATGGATCATCTATTATCACCTCACACACAACATACATAAAACATTATACCACGTATGAATGTTAAATTTCCACTAGGTTGTTTCATTTTCTCATGCATGTGTCTATGACCCAATTCCCATGTATTTTTCTCTCATGTTCTACACGGGCATGTACCACCACATGACTACCCTTGACATTTCCTCTAGCCACATGACACGGGCTCTCTAAATGGAATGTAACCCTTGTACACTGTGTGTAGTCCACAATAGTCAAATTACTTCAATGTGAAAGACACACTAATTGTCTCAATGGTCTACACACCGCGTAAAAATGAATTTTAATGGGGAGGGAAGGTTTAGTTGGATTTATTAAATTAAATCAATTTAAAACCCTTTTTAATACCCCACCGCCAACTCCCCTATGGCCAGAACCCCAGTACTGACATATTTTATGTTTCACATAGGGTAAATAAGACATTTTGAACTCAAACATGGCCTAAGATTTTATATATTATACACTCCATGGGATTTATTCTAAATTTTAGGAGAAACATATCACAACCCGTCCCCCGGGGCCCATGTTGTAACTACCCCAAGACCTCCTTCCATAGGCAAAGGGAAGGTGATTAGCACCAAAGGCATAAATCCCTATTACTGGGAAGGAATTGCCTTTATAAAATGTAAACTCATACAAATAGTGAACAAGCGGAAGAAAAAACTAAGTAAAGCTGTATAACAAGTGTGCTGAAAGTACAAAGGGGCCATAAATAGAAGCCCAACTAAAAGATACAACTACAACTGAATGAAAAGTGAAACTGAAAAGACAACAGCTGAATGGTGAAGTAGCTCATGGATCATCCTCCAGGTTCCTACCTGAAGGGTAGGTACAAATTTCCTCCTCATCACTCCGCGTCTACCGTCCGCTCCGTGTGTCTTCACGCCAAGTGTCCACTTACAGGTACCGTCCAGTCCTCGTACTCTCTACCTCGGTAAGTGTTGTACGTCGTCTGCATCCAACACAATGAGGTGCGGGCATAGAACGTGTAGGGTTGAGTATATCGATACTCAGTAGGGACCCTGAGACCCTTAAGGTCTCACAAAATCTAACAAGGATAAAGCACAAATAAATATCTCAATAGATAACCTTTACTTAGCTATATGACTATACATATACCTAAGTTATCAAGTAACCCATCTCAATCATAAGGAAAATACAAAGGTCATTGACTCAGCTCAAAATAGGATTTTCATTCACAATATTGAAACCACGACTGATGGAGAACTCCTCATTTGTTGAGCACAGTAATCTCGTCACAACTCTGAGGTGCTACTCACTAACCTTGACTACTAATGTACTCCTCCTATAGAGTACCATGGGTCTGCCTCCCCAACATAGTAGCGCTCCCCGCCATGGGTCTGCCGCCCCAATAAAGTAGTGCTCCCCCTAATAGCCTACAGAGGTACTTCTCCTATCGAGTATCGTGGTTCTGCTACCCCAACATAGTATTGCTCCTCCGCCATGGTTCTGCCTCCACAAAATAGTATCTCTCCCCACTGCATAGTCAAGTCACTCTGAAACGAATCGGACAAGCAGTCATCAGGTCTCAGCCAGCTACATGGTCTTTGTACTCTATATGCTCGTCTCCGAGAGGATCCTCTCCATGAGATACCGTTGGACACTACAACTGTCACGAAGTCCCATGAAGAAGTTTCTCAAAGGTCCACTAAGTCATAGGGGTCTCAACGCAACAGACGACGCGTCAATCGGACACCTGGTCTGTGAGTTTTTATACTTTTTGTCCGGGGGCCCGGTTGGTTTTGTGTACGAACCAACCCAAAAGTATCTAAATTGTACCCTGAACTCCCATGGAGTATACTCAAAGGAACCATTTCTCAACGAAATAACCAACACCCCTAATGGTTCGTCAAACGGACGTCCGGTCTGAGACTTATTGGCTTTTATATTCCAGAGGCCTGATTGGTTTTTAAGATAAAACCAACCCGACTGTACTCCAAAATCATCCAAAACTAAAATAGAGTATGACAATGGAACTGTCTCATCATAAGGAATCCAACGTAATTGACAACATGTCAATCGGACGTCTGGTTCTTAAGTTATAAGCGTTTTCGTTCCGAGGGCCCGGTTGGTTTCTGGTTCGAACCAACCCAGTTATACACAAACAACGCTGAAACCTTGAGTGTAATATACCGAAACGACTGTCTCGATCCAATGGATCCTACGCAACTAATGGTGCATCGATCGGAGGTCCATAGATCATGTTATGGGCATTTTACCCAAAATGGTTCTAAAAGGGTGGTCTGGGCCTCGGTCCGACCCGGCCCAACCCACCCTGGGTCGGCCCGAACCGGGTCGATCCGACCCAGGTTCAGGTCCGGTCCGACTGGGCACGGCCCAGCCCAGCCAGGCATGGCCTGTCACGCGTGGCCCGCCCCGGCCCTGCCGGGGAGGCGCTGGCTCGGCCAGCTGGCTGACCGGGGAGGGCGCGGCCTCCCCCAGCTGGCGCGGCATTAAGACATGACCCTCCATATTCTAGAATGGCTTCGTTGTTCCTGTTCCACCCACCGTCACAGCTCATCCATGGCGGCCTGCTCCAGCGGTGTGCTGACACCACCTTCCGCGGACCACCGGAGGCGCTCCAGTGGTCCGCTTCGTCTACCGTTTGCGCATGCAGCTCTCCTGGGACCCGATCTTCACTAAGATGGCTTCAAATCGCCATTGGAGATCCATTTAATCATCGCCAAACATTCTGCGCAATAATAAAGTTACAAAAATGGGTCCAGAATTGTTCATTAGTCCGTACCCACCATGTTAGTGGTTCAAATAATCATCCAACCAATTAACACCCATGATCGAGGGAATAGTCACATATATAGAATATAAAAAAACAACCCCTACCTCAGTTAATGATGTTTCACGTCATCGAGCCATGGAAGACGGGTGTCGCGATAGACAGCGTCGTGGAGAAAGGCGTTGCAGAGATCAGTCGTCGATTTCGTGGACGTCTGGGTCCATCTGAGGAGGAAAGGACGTTGGCGACTTCGCGTTCTTCGAATCGTAGAGCATTCCACATCGAGGGATAAATTCCTTCTTCATCGGAGGGATTCTTCGTTGAAGAGGCGTCATTCTTCATGGAAGGATGGTGTTATTCAATGAAAGAGGAACTCTCTTCTTCTTTTACACAAGAGCTCTCTCAAATATCCTCCCAACACAATGTGTGCAAAAAATAAACAATAGCTATGGATATTATTTTATTAACACTTGAAATTAAAAATAAAAATAACATAATTAATTAATTAAGAGGTTGAATTCATTAATTAAGGTGTGTTGGCAATTAATAAAGAGAGATAGAGGGAGGGGAAGAGTTCTCATTCAATAAGGGGAGTTGTCAAAGAATTAAATAAAGGGGGTTTAAGGGAGTTTAGGGAAGATGAAAGGTTGGGGCTCATGTGGGCCCCACCTCAAAAATATCCACACATGGTAAGTTAGGTGGTTGTGGGTTCCACCCTTAAATCCCCTTTGTAGGATATGTCTACCATAGATATAAATAAAATTGTGTACTACCAATTTTATTCCTTTTAATCTAAATCACCAATTATTAACATTCAGCCCGCATAAAACGTAACGGTGGTAAAGGTCCCCTTAAGCAATTATCGGCACTGTGAGTTCATCAGTGCCCTCATATTTTAATTCCATGAACTGGTTAAAATGATAGAAAAACATGCTACTTTCTTCATAGAATGTACCTGAATAAAACTTCATAAATTTATTCTGGGCACCCGGGCCTCGGAATTAGGTGCCGTCAGAAACTGAGTACTCGTAAAATGTCAAAAAATTTAACAAAGAAAATTACTTGAAATTTATGATTCTTTACATTACCCCCACTTCAGGGATTTATGTCCTCGTAAAGCTACAACACACACCAAGGAATCAAATGAGGTACTGATCACATATCTGAGCCTCCCGCTCCCATATTCTCTCCTGGAGGTGCTCGTGCTGCCAGCGAAAGTGCACCATAGGAATCGACCGTCCTCAAAAAACATGCTCATGTCGATCCTCAATCTCTACCGTAACCTCCGTGAAAGTCGTCCCATCATCGATATCAAGCTCTTGTTGGTCGATGATATGGGACGGTTCGTGCACGTATCTACTCAACTGAGATACGTGGAAGACATCGTGCACCCGGTGCAACTGAGGTGGAAGGGAAAAGCGGTAAGCCACCTCTCCTTTCCAGCTGAGGACCTGGAAAGGTCCGATGAACCTCGGAGATAACTTTCCGTCTCAGCTAAATCTCCGTAGACCTCGACGATCTGAGACCCGTATAAATAAGTGGTCACCATCCTCGAACTCCAGTGGTATTTTCCTCCTAACAGCATAGGATTTCTGCCTGCTCTGTGCTATCTTCATCTGCTCCCATATGATCTGCACCTTCTCTATCGTAGCTCGTACCATCTCAGGTCGGTAGGAAGTAAGCCAACTTGGTATGTCGGTTGACGATCACCCTTCTTTTCCAACCATCTGTAAGAGCTGCTAAGTTTTCTCCTTTTCCAAGAAGATAAATTCGGTCTCATCCCCTGGATGAACCACACCCATTACCTAATATAGTCAATCCTGACATGAATGATACATTCATTCCATGGATGACATCGTAAGGCCTCGAAACTACTACAAAGAGATCCAACTGTTACTCTTGACTCCAATGGTCGAGTCACATAGTCAGCATCAGTGTGTGGTCACTGGGCCTCCTCTAGTAGGAAGCTCTAAAGTGAGGTTCAAGTCCACGGTTTTAACCGGAACCTCTTAGTATAGAAAAAGAGGAAAGCAAATGTCACAAGGACAAGTGTCTTTTATTATTGAAGCTCGATGTAAAAAGTCACAAAGAAAACACAACAATGACATTTACAAAGCTAGTAGAATCATGAAAAAGTGACTCAATGCCTGTAACTAGTCCCGCTCTTGTCCACCTGCTTTTGGAGCTCCATAGTCGTATGCTTCAGCTCCCTGAAGTTGTGCTCTCCCCAATCCACCTGTTCCACTACCTTGTCCACCACTCAGCTGATTCTCAAGCTCCTACCACTGCTTCTATCTCGGTGGCTCCTATAACGACTTCTGATCAACTATACTGGGAGTCAGACAGTCACATTCCATGTGACCAAGCCCTTCACAGGAGAAACAATGTCTGTTCCTAGTATTCCTGGATCTGACTCCACCCTGGGAGCCCCGCACTACCGATCCTAAGTCGTACGGTCGACCAACTATAGTTCTGGTCCTCTTGAACCATTGCGTCATCTGCCTACTGCCTATAGATGACTCGGATACTGACGCAAAACCCTACGGCAAGGGCAGTAGCTCCTGAGCATGCTCATAGTGTAGAGTCGCTGGTATAAACTCCACCCTGAAAAAGCCCTCAAAGTTTCCCCAGGTGAAGGTCATCTCATCACAAAACCGGAGCATCTGGCTCCACCACCTCTCAGCTTCTCCCTAAAAGAGACTAACAACTAGGTACACCGTCAAGTCACCGGGTGTCCCAGCTGTATGGAATGATCGTGCTACAAACTCCAACCAGTACCCAGCCGTCTGAAAATCCGACTCGCCCCGAAACCTCAGAGGCCTCTATCACTGGAACTCGTGCAACACGCTCAAGGGGTGTACACTCTCTGCCACTGGGGCTGGTGATAACGGTTTCCCGGAGGGTAATGGTACCACCGGTTCCTCTGCTATAATGGATCCCTTCACCATGGCCCGCTTCTCGGTGGGCTACCATCACGTTCTCTACTCAGGACACGTGCTGACTGACTGGGTGAAGATATCCTGAAAGAAACAGATGTGACACGGTCAAAATACTATACCTGGTGAGCTGACCTGGTTTTGTGCTGAATTAAAGAAAAATTTTGAATACACACATGCAATTAGTGTTTTCGTGCACTGAGTCAGAAATCAAAATTCAAGGTCCTGGTGTATGGATACATCGGCCGACAGCACCAACACTGTACTTCCTGAACTAAAACCACTCTTAGTACACATAACAATATTTCTTCATAGAACGAAAATATCAGAGACCTGAGTTATGCGCTAGAACCAACATCCTTTGATACCAATTTGTCGCGACCCATCCCCCAGGGCTCGTGTCGTAACTACCCAAAGTCCACCTTCCATACGCCAGGGGATGGTGACTAGCCCCAAAGTCATAAATCCCTATAACTGGGAAGGCATTGCCTTAATAAAATGTAAACTCACAAAATTAGAGAACAAGAAGAAGAAAACACTAAGAAAAGCAGTATAAAAAGTGTGCTGAAAGTACAAAGGGGCCTGAAATACAAGGCCAGCTGAAAGGTACAGCTACAACTAAATGAAAAGTACAACTGAAAAGACAACAGTTGAATGGTGAAGCAGATCCTGGATCTTCTTCGGGGTTCCTACTTAAAGGGTAGGTAAAGATTTCCTCCTCATCACTCCACGTCTATCGGTCCACTCCGTGTGTCGTCACGCCAAGTGTCCACTTCCAGGTACCGTCCAGTCGTCATACTCTCTACCTCGGACAGGGATGTCCTTCGTCTGCATCCAACACAATGAGGTGTAGGCATAGCCTGTGTAGGGGTGAGTATATCGATACTCAATATGGACCCCGAGACCCTCAAGTTCTCACAAAATCCAACAAGGATAAACCACAAAGAAAGATCTCAACAGATAACCATTACTTAGGTATATACCCATACATATACCTAAGTTATCAAGTAACCCATCTCAGTCAAAAGGAAAACACAATAGTCATTGACTCAGCTCAAACGAGGATTTTCATTCACGATATCGAAACCACGGTTGTCATATAACTCATCATCTTTCGAGCACAGTAGTCCTGTCTCGACTCCTAGGTGCTACTCACTAACCTAGACTGTTGAGGTACTCCTTCTGTCGAGTACTGCGGGTCTGCCACCCCAACATAGTAGCGCTCCCCGCAATGGGTCTGCCGCCCCAACACAATAGAGCTCCCCCTAATAGCCTACAGAGGTACTCCTCCTGTCGATTACCGTGGGTTTGCTGCCCAAACACATTAGAGCTCCCCCTCTATGGGTCTGCTGCCGCAACACAGTAGTGCTCCCCACTAGGCTAGTCAAGTCACTCTGAAACGAATCGGACAAGCAGTCATCGGATCTCAGCCAGTTATAAGGTCTCCGTACTCTATATTCTCATCTTTGGGAGGATCCAATCCAAAAACTACTAGTAGATACTCCAAGTGTCACGAATTCCCACGAATAAGTATCTCAAAGGTTCTTCACATCATAGGGGTCTTAACACAACAGGCGGCGCGTCAATCGGACGCCCGGTCTGTGAGTTATTATACTCTTTGTCCCAGGGCCCGGTTGGATTCGTGTACGAACCAGCCCAACCGTATCTCAACTATAACACAAACTCCAATGGGGTATACTCAAAAAAACTGTTTCTCAACGAGATTACCAATGCCGCTGACGGTTCGTCAAATGGACGTCCGGTCTGAGAGTTATTGGCTTTTCTGTTACCGGGGCCCGGTTGGTTTTTAAGCTAAAACCAACTCGACCATACTGCAACTGTGTCCAAAACTCAAGTGGAGTATTCCAAAAGAATTGTCTCATCATAAGGAATCCAACGTAATTGACGGCACATCAATCAGACGTCTGGTCCTTATGTTATAAGTGTTTCTGCTTAGAGGGCCCGGTTGGTTTCAGGTTCGAACCAACCCGACTGTACTCAAACTTTGCCAAAACCATGAGTGTAATATAGCAAAACGACCGAATCCATTCAAGGAATCCTACGCAACTGACGGTGCATCGATCGGAGGTCTATATCTCAAGTTATGGGCATTTTACCAAAAAAGGTTCCAAAAGGGGGGTCTGAGCCCCGGTCCTACCCAACCCAACCCACCCTGGGTCGGCCCGATTCGGGACGACCCGCCCTAGGTCTGGGTCCGGCCCGGCCCGCGTGGCCCGTCCTGGCCTGACCGGGGAGGTGCTGGCTCGGCCAGATAGCCGAGCAGGGAGGGCGCAGCCTCCCACAGCTGGTGTGGCATTAAGTCGCGCCCCTCCATATTCCGGAATGGATTTGTCGTTCCAGTTCCACCTGCCACCACGGCTCAGCCATGGCGGCCTGCTCTGGCGGTGTGCCTCCGTGTTGGTGTGGTGCACCAGCACCACCTTCCGCGGACAACCGGACATGCTCCGGTGGTCGGTTTCGTCCACCGTTTGTGCCTGTGGCTCTCTCGGGACACGCTCTTCACTGCGACGGCTTCAAATCATCGTTGCGGTCCCACTTCATCATTTCCAAACATTCCTCTCAACAAGAATGATACAGCGATGGGTCTAGAATTTTTTGTTAGTCCGTACCCACCGCGTTAGTGGTTCAAATAATCATCCAACCAATTAACACCAATGCTCGAGGGTATAATCACATATATAAAATATACAAAAACAACCCATACCTCAATTAAGGACGTCGCACATCGTCGATCCGTGGAAGACGAGCGTCGCGGTAGATGGCGTCGTCGGGAACAACATCGCGGAAATCGGTCGTCAATTCTGTGGATGTCGGGGTGCGTCCGAGGAGGAAACGGCGTTGGAGACTTCGCGTTCTTCGAATCGTAGAGCGTTCCTCGTTGAGGGAGAAAGTCCTTCTTCGTCGGAGGTATTCTTTATCGAAGAGGCATCGTTATTCGTGGATGGATGGAGTTCTTCAGCGAGATAGGAACACTCTTCTTCGTTTACACAAGAGCTCTCTCAAATATCCACCCAACACAACGTGTTCCAAAATAAAATGATATATATGGCTATTATTTTATTAACACTTGAAATTCAAAATTCAAATCACTTAATTAGTTAATTAAGAGGTTGAATTCATTAATTAAGGTGTGTTGGAAAATAATAAAGAGAGAGAGGGAGGGAGAGGAAGAGTTCTCATTCAATAAGGGGAGTTTTCAAAGAATTAAATAAATCGGGTTTAAGAGAGTTTAGGGAAGATGAAAGGTTGGGGCTCGTGTGGGCCACACCTCACAAATATCCACACATGGAATGTTTGGTGGTTGTGGGTTCCACCCTTAACTCCCCTTTGTAGGATGTATCTACCATAGATATAAATAAAATTGTGTACTACCAATTTTATTTCTTTTAGTCTAAATCCCCAATTATTAACTTTCAACACGCAAAAAATGCAACTGCGGTAAAGGTCCCCTAAAGCAATTATCGGTGATACAAGTTCATCTGTGCCCTTAGATTTCAATTCCGAGCACCGGTTCAAAAGATACAAAAACCCGCTCGTTCGTTCACTGAACGTACCTTAAAAAAACTTCTAAAATTGATTCTGGGCACACTGGCCCTCAGAATTAGGTTCCGTCAGAAACTGCATACTCGTAAAATTCCAAAGAATTTAACAAAAAAATTTCCATTAAATTTTCGGGTCTTTAAAAAACTAATTGTGAATGAAAATATAAATTTTATATTTTTAATGTCACCACACCAAGGCTATCTGGGTTTCAAAATATCGTTTCATCTTAGTTCCTTGATTTGGATATATTCGTAATAATATTTGAATGTCTCCCATGTCAAACCCATATTCATTATTAATTTTCTGATGAAGTTGGGGAAAAAATATATTGGGACCAGATATAGCTATGAAAATGGAATAGAAATTAAGTTATATTCAAGAGAACATAATAGGGAATCTGACTCAGTAGAATAGTTATGTTGACAATCATATGCATGATTTAAATATTGATGTTTGCGAGAAGGATATTTTATGATTTTCTCCTTGGATTTATTTTGTTAGATTGATGATGTAATGAAAGATGGTCCCAATCTATATTTACACATTTGAGTATCTTGATTAATTAGGTATAGTTTCGTATAATTTTTCACTTCCACCAAACATATCTCAAGTCCCTAATGTATTCCATATATAACTCTTATGAAAGTTCTTAACATATCCATAATATTTAATGAATTTAATCACTGAACCACTACATCAATATATTTCAAATAATGAATAACATATTAAGATCCAAGATCTTCTAGATATAGTTCTAAGAAACAAGGCCACTAACACGGTCAATGGATCTAGCAAACCACTAATTTAAGGAAGCTACATGTAGATTGAGTATATGATGCTGAAGATGTATCTATAGGTTTCTTTAATAGTGTATTGGAATTTCTAGGCAGAAATTAATATTAAGGGTAGTATATTATAATACATTGAGGTTTTATGAAATATATTTCTTCAATGTTAGTTTATTTCATTAATAGATTATGTTTCATGAAACACTAAGTTGTGAAGAACCACAATATAATATTTAAAAATTTATTATTTAAACATGAATTTTGTAATCTAGCCATTAACATTTCATCAATTTTTTAGGTAGTCACATTTTAGAAGTTAAATATTAATGTTTTAGATAATTAAAATTTATAAATAAATGAGAACTTAATATTTTTCTAAAATCATTATAGAACTCAAAAATAAATATTTTCTAAAAAATTAATTTTATTAAGTTTTAGATGAAATAATAAAATAACATTTTCCCACTATTGGAAAATTTATTTGAAAAAATGTAATGATTTTTTTAAAAAAAAATTAAACTATCTTAAAGTGATTTTTTTAATCTGAAATGATAAAAAAATTATGAACAGTGATAAATATAGATTTCACTTAGACACATCAATATCATTTAAAATATTTAAAATATACATTTTTATAAATAAATTTAGAAGTAAAATTCGATCAATTATATTTTTTCTAATCCTATTTAGATTACAGAAATAAAAATTATGTTTAATTTTGAAATAAAAACATTTTATAATTATGGAAGAATTTCATTGATTAATAAATTTTCCATCGCATATGCCGGTAAATTTGTAATTTCATTATACAATATATATAAATTGAATTTGGTAAATTTTAATCTTTAATATAAATGAGTATAAATAGAATTTAATAATAATTCAAACATAATTTTTTCCATAACAAGTAGTATAAAATGTAAAAAACTATTACAACGGTTATGATTAAAACAATTTTACAATGTTATTAAGAAAAATATGTGTTTGAAATTAGTTATGCAATTGTCCAATTATTTAAGTATGAACATATTTTGACCTCATCACATATAATATTAAATAATTATATATTTGGAGCCATTTTTTGTATGAACACATTGGTATATAACATTTTTTTTCAAAGATTAAATGTGTTTCCTCTCCTAAATTATAATAATACATCTCCCCTCATCTCCTCTCTAAACTTCATGATCCTTTTAGATCATTTATATACACCCCAAAATCATTTAATAGTTCTTTTATGAAATTATAGATGCTTTATTTTGAGTATTTAATGCTCTTATTAAGGATTTACATGTAAACAAAATGATGTTCTATGAATAAGAGGATGTTCTAATAGGTATAAAGGATCTAAAACCTAACGTAATATATTTTCATCTCACATTTATTTCTGAGAGACACATGCCACATTCACCACATATTTAATTTATGTGGTGTATTTACTACCAATGAATATTAATTTTAATTCTTTTATGAAAATTATGGGGATGTACATATCCATCTTTGGATCTTTATGTCATCTATCTTATGATTCAAAAGTTAGAAAAGTTTTATAGATTTCATGTTACAATCTCATTGTATTGATGTATTTGTTATGATTATGTATTAGATAATGAAATTTTATGATATATCCATACAAAACTCATTAATTTTCTTATACTAAAGTTATTTTTTATCAATTCTTGTTTATTTTACGTTTTCCCTATATGAGAACAAAAAAGCCCAGAAAATGTTTTAATGATAAATAAAATTTATTTCTCTAATAGGTCAAAAATATTTTCTCTCCATGTATATGTTCTCAAATATTATTTTAATGAATTTTTTACTCGACTCTAGTGATTATTTATGTCATTTTTACCATTAATTTAAATTTAAAAACCCAAATTTAAAAGGAATGTTCTATTAGTTTTTGAAATGTTTCTTTTGTGTGATTATTGAATATTTGAAATTTATATATTTTTTAATATGTATCACATGATAAGTATTTTCCATAATCAATGACACAAAATTATTTACAGATTTGATTTAAATTGACCATGTTTATTTTTTTTAAAATGTTGTATTTAATATATTTATTAATTTTGAAAAAATAATTTTCTAAAAAAATATATTTTCCTCAAGAATGTTTCAATGATAAAATCATGGGATTTATATTCCACAATGAAATCGAAAATTTGTGATTATGATGATTTTTGGGGGATATGTTCTAATGGTACCATCTTAACTCTTTATTTTAATAGTTAATTATTATAATGTTGATATGTTTATGAAACCTATTTATTTTCCATGTGTTATGAAGTCATATATTGATGAAATGTTTAAGAAACCCATTTTAGTTTTATGGGTTATGAAATAATGAGAAGATGAAAGATTAATGATCTCATATAACACACATATATCATTTTAATTATTTTATGGTCAGGCCTGGAATTATATATCACTCTATGTAATGGGGTAATATATTGTATATTGTGTGATAATTATTAGAAAATAGTTGATATTATTGATTCTGTATGGGAAACAAGATGATACACTTGATCCTTTATGGGAAACAAGTTGTTTTACTTCATCCTTTGTGGGAAATAAGAACATGTTCTTGATCTGCTATAGGAAATAGTTTTGTATGCCTAATCTACTTGGATTTTATAGTCTATATGGTAACACCATGATATTTTATAATTTTTTTAAAATAAAAATAATTTCCTAGATGGATTATGTTAAACACAAAACCGAGTTTATATGAATTGTGATATACTATTAATATTATTATTACAAAATAACTTTTATTACCAAGCCATTAAATTTAGAATTATTAATATGAAAAATCCTAATTTATAAAATATTTTTAAATATTTTTCATAAATAAACATATTTATAAAAAATTCTATAATTTGTAATAAAGACATTATTTGATTTCAAAATACCTTTTTTAAGAAAAATATAATATTTTGTGAAAAAATCAATAAAATTAATTTTTGAATCTTATAAAAGTTTATATGAAAAATAATGGTTTGTTTTTTGAATAAAAATGTCAAAATATTTTAGGGTTAATTATTCTAAGTTTTATGAACAGATAATTTTTATTGAATTGTGAAAATACTAATTTTTAATAAACAATACATTTTGTTAAATGAATTTAAGAAGATTTGTGTTGTTTGAAAATGTTCTAAAAAATATATTAAATCAATGATATTATAATTAATCGAATTTGTATCATTATAATCAATTTTACTCTAAACATTGATATTAAAAGTTTTTTGTTCTTAATAAAATATTCTATTTACAAAACAGTTATTTCATCTTGTCTGTTGGTTTAATTTTAGATTTATAATTTCTAAATTATTTAATTGAATTTAGAAAACTGGATTACCTATATGGAAGCATCATAATTAATATTATATAATAAGTTAAAATTTTCTTTCAAAATTAATAGAACAAATTTTGAAAATTAATTATCACGGTAATGGTAAAAATTGGGTTACCAGGGGCTGAACTAAAAGGGTATGGGTTACAAAGGCCTAAAATAATTTACAAATCCAATATAATGGATATATATCAACCCTTATTACCATACTATATATTTTCTTGTTTTTTACAAGAAATTTTCCATGAATGTGACCTATATAACACTTTCAGTAAAGAAGCAGACAGAAGGTCTTCAACATGGTTATAAATTTAAATTATGTGGACACATATATAAAATGTATTACGTGAATGAATATTGATTTTAATTTTTATATTAATGAAATTAATTTCATTAGGGTAATAATTAAAAAATTGTTTTAATTATATAATTTATTTAAAATCTCAATAAACACCACAACTGTAATTATTTAATTAATAGATAAATAAAATAAATTATACCAATAGTGTTAAAAGTAATATATATTATATTAGTTCTTATGTTACATTAAATTCATAGAATAATATAATATAATATTCTGAAGTGAAAATAATATATTCAAATTTCACCCTTTTCATGAGGGTTTTAATGTCAAATTAAATTAATATGGTCCAAATTTTCATTAATTTGATTTTATAATTTATAATATATTATAAAAGGTTAAAAAAATTTCAAAAATACTATACCTACAAATATATTAGTATATTCTTAAAAATATAAACCATTTTCTATTTGTCTAACAAAGGAACTTTTATAATATTTATGTCACCTACTAAATATTAAAAACATTATTATTATAGGAAGGGGTAAAATCATATTTTTAATGATTTATTTTATTCTATTGTAAATAGTTTTCCACACTCAAAATAAATTTAATTAATAATTTTTTATTTATAAATTATAATTTTAATTTATAAAAAGGTTTCAAATTATCTAGCATGAATCATTTAAATTCATAACATAAATGACAAATTACGTAGAAAGTAGGGTCACTTACCATAGTGAAAACGAAAATGGTAAAAGTAAAGAAGCATAGATGTTAAGGGATGGAAATTTTATAACCTGTATTTTTTGTGTTATGGGGGTATTTATCAACCACATCATCCCTCCAATCCATTATTTATAATTTATTGGGAAATGGGGGGAGATTGAATTTTCATTATTGAAATCTTTTGGGAATTTAGAAAAACTCTACTACCCCCATCAGAACATGAATCCTCCTCCCCTCACTTATTTACTCCACCAACGACTTTTGGATCCTCCAAAAGATACAATAATATCTCCTCAACATACTTATCCATGTTATAATCCTATGTTTCTTCCCAAAATACCCACTCTGTGGTCCTAAAAAGATAGGCAAAGGAATAATTTCTAAGAGAATCATACCATCATTACTAAATTTGATATTTTAAAATATTATGTTACCACCTTCATTTATGTTATATTAATTAAAATATAATATAAAATTATATAACATATAATTTTATGTTGTTATATTGATATAATATCCTACACCAATCTCTTCTTCCATCAAATGGAAAATGAAAATTTCGATCATTTGTACGATAGACTATTGCCGCACAAATAGATGTAACTTAGTTTCGATTACATAGTATCATGGATGGATATAATTAAGTGAATAAAAATATTATATTTTATATCTGAAATAAATATAATATGTAATTATTATTTCTCTTAAACCTTCTTATGTTTCATTCCATCAGATATGATAATTCCATTCATTTGTATGGCGGACTTCCACCTTGCAAAGCGATGGTGTTCATTTTTCTCATATTATTTACACTGAACATAAAAAAGTATAAATTTAATGAAAATACATGGTTTATATTTGAAAAAATTATTCTGAAGGTGTATTTTATTATTTACATTTATTTTTTTAATCCGTCAAGAAAATGGAAATAGGGTTCATTCAGACATATGACATATCATCTCCACGAATGGTGTAATTCATTTTCTATAAATAATATTTATGGATTACTATAAAAAGATATATAATGATTATATATATGTAATATTTATCATTCTTAATATTATTTAGTTTATTTAACCCTAATAACAATATATATACTAGAAATATGAAACCAAAACATAAAACAATAGAGCTATTATTATATAAAACATGATTTTAATAAGGAATTTTAAGTAAATGGGTAATAAATGGTCATAATTAAATCATAAACGGTGTCATAGATATTACTATGGTACATTAAAATATATATAATTATCTTATTTCTATTATAAATGAGGTATGAATTTGAAAAAACTAATTTGATACTTATGGCGGGGAGTTATTTTTTCAAATTACTTTCTTTGAGACACACAATCTATTATGAACCAACTGTATTTTATTAAGTGTATATATTACCCCTTTGAATTTTTATACAATTAATATACTTATTTTATTGATAAATAAATATTTTATTGATTTTATTATTTCATAGTTTTTATGATTCAAGGGTTTCCAAAGTGGAAATGGATTTATATTCTCTCTATTATTTTTAGGAGACGTATTACATAATCACAACCCATTTAATTTTTTTGGTGTATTTTATCACCTTTTTAATTTTATATAATGAATTTATTTATTCTCATGTTATTTATATTTTCATTTATTATTATTCTTTTAGGGGATAATGATCAAAATTTATCAAACAATTTAACCGATTATCATCTAGATTTTATTTCTGTGGGTCACATGCTATATGCACCACTTATCTCTTTCGTGTTATGTATACACTACTCCTGATTGTATTTTTTTATAATTATAATTATAATTATGGGTTATATATTTCAATGTTATGTAATTTTATTCTATGTCCATGTGATTCAAAATATACCAATGTGGTAATGGTTTAATGTTATAATCTCATAATATATAAGGACTCATTTTGATATGATTAAAATGATGAGATCTTATGAAATACCTCTCAAGAAAATATTATATTTTATTATACTATGATTATTTCCATAGAATATAAAATTTCCCTTCATTTCCATAACTTTATTTACTCCATATTATAAATGGATATTTTTAGTGAAAATGTACATAATTTCTATTTTCGGTCAAAAAAACATTTATAACATATATATATTTCTAAATTTTTTTTCAGTATGTTTTGATTTTATTATATGATTTTTAATATAATTATTTCCCATTTTAACATGTTAACATTTTTTAAATGTAATATTCATGATCTATTCTGAGGAGGTTCATTTGGACATTACCGAAAATTTGAAATTAAACATTATTTTAGCTTATACGACATGAAAATAATTTATCTCCGGCATGACAAATAATTTTTTTAAAAAAATTGAATTATAATTTTTGATTTTTATTTTCAATAACAAGTATATACCCATTATTTTATTAATTTATAGTTTTGATATAGGTATTATAAAAGAATGGTAATTTTACTCAAGAAATGTTTGATGTGAATTAATCATCAAAACTATTATCTGTCTTAGATGGAATCTTTGAATGTTACTTACCAATTAATGGGAATATAATCCTATGATATAACCTTTATTATTTTTCTATATTATTTATTTTTATGATGATATTATTTCTATGAAACATATTTCTTTTCCTTGGTTTATGCAATGATATAGTTTCTATGAAACCTATTAATTTTCATGGGTTTTGATATTAAAAATGTGATATGAAGCTCGTTTATTTTAATAATTTTTTATTTCATAAATTTTTTATGGATTCCATTTATATTCTTGGGTTATTATATGATTAATTTTTTACAAAGCCAACTTCATTTCAGGGTTTTTGATATGATAAGTGTTTTGAGGTATTGTAGAAAAAGTATGTAAGACTTTCATTATATTATGGGCGAAACTTCTATCTCCATCTAATTCATTGGGGAAATATTGAGATCTCATGAGATAGTATTGATTGGAATGGGGAGTAAAATAATTTTAGTATCAGACTTTTTACAATATCAATGTATATACAATGAACCATGACTTCTACGATGGTTTGGGAAGTGAACCCAGTCAATAATGATTGTCTTTGAAGTGATCCATCAAGAATTTAGTATAATGGAAATGATTTTTTATGCTTATGTTTATTCAAAAATTCCATGTATTATGCCAATAATATCCTCTCATGGATGATTTTTTTTTGTTTTATGATTCATGTCCTGTGAAATGAAATGACGTATTCCATGGATCATGTTTATGATATACTATATGAATTTTGTAGTTAAAACATGTAATTTTCATGTTCTCATATACTTATTCACATGATATGATTATATGATCATTTAAATCTACATTATTTACACTTATTGGGCGTATTATCTCACCCTTTAATATAGTTCCTACCCCATTTTAAAAGAAATCTTTTTAATTCGGTTATCGATATGATGAATACTATGTTGAAAGATATTTATGGGGGATATTGATTATTTTTCATGAAATAGGAATATTATGTAACTAATCTCCAATGACACAAAACCATTATGGTTCTTTAGTGACTTTATATGATATTTATTAATTATTCACATAAAAATATGTAATAATTTTACATTTAAACCCAATGTTTCTATATCAGTATTTGACATAGAAATATGAAATAGTTTCTACACTTATTATGGTAACACACTTATATGGAATTAAATTATGGTTCTTTATTTATTTTTGAAGTTTTCTCACTCCAATTAGTCATTTCAATTTAAATTATTATGTTTTTTCATGAATCATGTTTATGATCCATGATAGATTGTGTATAAACATTATAAGTTAAATTCATGATCTCAAACCCTTATTATTATCTTATATTTTCAAATTATCTACATTTGATATCTCCCATGGTTACCCTTACTGAGAATCTGAGATCACCCTCCCTTAGATTCCTATTCTACAAGAAATGATGAGAGGTATTTTGTATGATAGGTATAATAAAAATTCCACTTTAAAAGAATATATTGAGGGACAATATAGTTCATTTATGAACATGTATTCTATGATTATGTGATTATAATGTCTCTGGACCCACATGATTATTTCAAGGATAGTTATGTTATGTAATTAATATTTAATTATTAATAAGTGATATCTATTTATTAAATGTTAAGGTCTATATATCATGAAAATTTATAATACACAAATAAAAAAAAATCAATGATTATGATCCATGAGGGAATAAATTTGGACTTAAATAAGATATTGTAGAATAAACATAATTATTGAAAATAATTTCCTCATTCAAAGTTACCCTCAAAGATTATCATAATTGATTGGGATCACTCCTCATTCAATCACATCTATGTCAATGATAAATCCCACGACTATCATGGTGGAAAGAGTCCCTTTCATAATTTTGTGCACTCCAAATTATATTCCCTATTATCTGAACATATATCCATAATTACTGAATGCATTGGAGTTATAAATAGTACATGACCCACACATTACATTGTCCTAGTTGATTCACATGTTTTCCATATGATAATCAATCATTCCTCTTATAGAATAAGGTTTAGAAGAGAGTCATGTTTCATATATACCTCCTCATTATAATCACAAACAATTTAGGTAAACACTTCAGATTTTATCTACGTATCATATCCTATATAAATAATAATTAAAATAAATTGTTGTTATCATAAATGGAAATTATTTTAAAATACCACATGCAATATTTCTTAAGGAAAATACCCTTTTCATTTTGTAATAAATTATTTAAAATATGAAAATTTCAATAATATTATGGAAAAAAATTCACTGAAATGACCCATGGAATCATTTAAAGGGTGTTTCTATGCATTGAACATTCATGAAACTGGGAAATTCAATACATACCTTGTACAATAAAAAAGTATTTCATTCAAATTATTATAAAAAATTCAAAAGTACCACATAGAGAAATTGAAAGAAAAAGTAATTTTTTTTAAAATAAATATATATATTTTTTAAATGTGATTTTAAAAATGATTGGATAATTTTAGAAATAAACTTTAGTTTTTTTCTAAAACATGGATATAGAATAAAAATAACTTTTGACTAAAGAATGTAATAATTTTTTTTTCAAAAAGACATGCATTCATTATCATGAGTACCTAAAGATAGTTAAATGAACAGAAATTATGTACTCTAATGATATAACCATAGGAGAATAATTGTAATGAGATCATTGATGGATATTTCATAAAATTTGATCCTCAAAAACCATATAAAAATCCAAATAAACAATGATATTGTACCATAAATCCCTGACCACATTAGTAATGTTTAAATAAATATATCATTAAAGTGATAAAATTAGATGATATGAATTTATCCATAATATTCATTAACACATAATAATAAAAATTATTGTTAAGTATAATTGACACATTAATGAAATATGTGGTGAATACAGCTTGTGTCTGAAAGAAATAAAAGTCAAATGGGAATCCCTTACATAAAGTTCAACATGTATACAATTCCCTCTTAACTCATTTGTTTAAAATATAGTTTTATTATAATTATATACCATAATAATTTAAATACATATAATATAATATATGATCTATGTATGACATCTATATTTTATTTTTTAAAAAATTAATTATGAAAAGCATCATTTTCTGGTGATAATTTGTTCAGTTTCTTAAAAGAATCAGGCTTCCATAGTTATAGTACATGTAACTTGATCATGGGTCCATCATCTTAAGAATTTTATTTATTATTTAATAAAAAATATAATTATTATATATATATATATAGAGTTATCTCTATGATTTTCAAATCTAAAAATGAATTACACCATTCAATGATACTGTCTGCAGTATATAATGATGGAAAATCTTTTCACCTTCCAATGGATGAAATGTAAGAAAGGGAAAAAATTATTTAACAATAATTAATAATAATTATTTCATATATATCATATATATTCATTAAATATATTCCTATTACAATCCATGTAAATAGGGAATGAAAATATTATCACATCGCTTTGTGGAGACAGTAGTCTACACGTACGAACGATCAGCATTTTCATTTCCAAAGGATTGGAAGGAAAGAAGGTAGATATTATTTTATAATTATAGAAGTATAATTATGTCATAATTATCATATATATACCTTAAATCAATAATAATAACAATCGAGTTATGATGCTGATTAAAAATTAATTGTATTACTATGTGGAGGTGGTACACCACCTGTACGTAAAAATAGTAATTTTTCATAACATTTGATAGACTATGGGGTGGGTAATGGTGGTTTCTTAATCATAATAACATTTAAATACATTTTCTAAAATGAATTTATTATTTCAGGATTAAAACTATATACTTAGAGCAGGTATAATAAGGAATAAATTAAAAGATTTCAGGAATGATTATCACATCTTCTTTGTTATTTCTCCTTTAGATTATTTATTAAGGACCCTTGGAATGAACCATAGAGAACACATGAACTCTAAATATTTTATAATAATGTTTATATGATAATATTTAAAGGTTTGTTCATTATATATGGATCAAATTATTGCAAATTAGGGAAAGGGGTGTCCTTCTATGAGTATGGTAAAGGACTCATATGGAATTTAAGAAAACATTAAAATATAAAAAATTAATATTCCATTAAAATGACTACTAATAGATATATATTCAACGGTGGTATAGAATAAGGACCACATATTCTCATAAAATAGCATTTTTAACATCTTAATAAGAAAACATAGAATTATCACATTGTTTAACACCCTCGGTAAACCAATTCAACCCATAAATGCGATAAAAACTTTTTACCTCCGTTAGTATTCATCATGAAAAATATTTTTTGAAAATATTATATATTATTAATTATTATTATTTCAAATATTTAATCCATTTTACAAAATACATCAAACAGATATAAGATAATTTAATTAAAAAACTAGCATTCAAAACGAGATGAATAGAGGTTTAAAAAATCATAAGTAAGAAACGTTTTTATTCCAAAATTCCTCAAAAATATTTTTCCAATGTCCTGAATTTGATTACAAATAAAATAATAAAAAAAATTAATTTCTTTTAAAAACCAACTCTTCCAAGTATTTAAATGAAAATGTACTATTCAATAAAAATAATTCTTTTATACTATTAATCAAAATATCTATCCTATTAGAAAACTCTAAAAATTCATACAATGTTAATTTAGGCATGATGAAATCAAAATTAATTATTTTTTTAAAATAAATTTTCTAAAATTAGTAGAATTTAATTTTATTACTTGATCACAAAATGTAAAAAAAATCATTTTTTTTGGAAAATAATATTTTTTGAAGAATGTATTCACTTTACTAAAAATTTTATAAATATTTATAAATATAATATATTTATCTAAAAACATTGTACTTAATTTCACATATATGTTTTTTAATTTTAATTATGAAAAAATAATTCTTATATTATAATGGTATATTATATTACAGTTAATTTAGACAATATTTTGCATGTATCCTAAGCTATAAATGAAATTAAATTTATTTGTAGAGTAATATACACTGAAATATCAGAAAGATACAATCTAACCCCACAAACATTGATTTTTCAAAAATAATACAACAATATAATACAAAAAAATGTGTATATTTCTATTTTATCAGGTTCTTAGGTTCTCATCAAGATTATTCAAATTTTTAGATTCCTCTTGAGAACTTTAACTAGTTGGATAGTATTGTTATATATAACCATATTTCTATGATCCATGGTTTCAATAATTTGTTCTTTATATTTATGAAAGTTCACCATATATTAAAAATATTTGTCCATTACAAGTGAATTATCATGAATATAGTTCTTTAAGATAAATAAATGGAAAACACCAGGACTCGGGATAAAATTGGTGAAAGTTCCAATCATTGAGCTATTGTACCTACTAGATCAGAAATCTATGATGTGATAATATACATTGGGATCATCTTTCCATTATTTGCAAATATTATAACCTTCTGTTTTGTATAAATACATAGTAATACCTTTTCCACCAAATTGATTTCCAACTCTCATCAACAATCATCAGCATAACTCTTCTATCATATCTAAGCTTCCTTAATGAGTGATTGATTATATATGAGTTTCTCAATAATTTCATTAGCTATCTCAGATCCCAAAATCTATTTTTCTATAAATTCATCCATGTACATAGGAATTATACACTTCATTTTCTAGAATAAATTATACATATTTATCTAAATGACCAAGTGAATGTTATTATTATAAGAGAACTTGACCATAAGAAGGTGTTGATACCAACCACTGTAAAAATACATATAAAGTTACACGATCATATCCTATAGGGATTCAACGGTTCTCTGGAACATTCTATCCATTTGAGGATGATAGGTATTACTGAAATAAAAATATGAAACATAAGAATTTTAGAGACATACTGATGACATTGAGGTAATCCTCAAAATTAAATAATATATAATAAAATATTATTTTCCATACAACCTTACCAGTATGGTAATATATATTTTAAAAATATTAGATAAGGATAAATCTTCTCTGGTATAAATGAAGTGTATTGAATTTTTATAGTGATCAACAACTACCCAAATAGCATTATGTCCCTTAGTCATTTTTGGGATTCAAGGAGAAATATCCAATGTGATGTTGCCCCATTTATATTCTAGTATGGGAAATATTTAAAACGTATCCTTTATCATCTATCTACAATACTTCAAATATTGTTACACCAATCACTGATATATATACTCATTAGTATCTATCTTCTTGTTGTTAGAACAAAATACACTTTCAGATCTCTCTATATCTTCAAGATTCCATGATAAAGATAGAATGGTCATCCATGGTCCACATCCAATAGATTTTTATTAATTTTTATTATTGATAGTAAATATACATGGTTCCTAAAAATATATCATTATTACAATAGAGATTATACTCCAAAACATTTCCCAATTTCTTTTATTGTTCTACATCTTTATTGGTCACCACATCATTCATTACCTGTATAAAAGGATGAACATTAAATTGAGAAAAATATGAATTTACTCTTCTTTATTCTCTTATAGATTCGGAACATATAAATATAGATATGTAGGATCTATTTTTTCCTCATCATGTATAAGCTAGCATGATACTTTTAGCTCAAATCATCGGCCACCTTGTTCCCTTTCCAAGGGAGGTATGGTATGGAATAGTTGAAATCATTAATCAACTCAAACCATATTTTCTAGGTATTTTTAGACATTTTCTGTATGAGTATATAAATTTAACTTTTATAATAATTATATATTTATCACTCTAATCTATAAGGTAAATCCCACTTTATTATTGATGTAAATGTTACTAGGGGGAACTCTAAATCAAGTGTTAGGCGTTTTTTCTCACAAACCATAAATTATAAAGAGGTATAATCTATCACTATATAATATTGAATGAAGGAGTATCGTAGTACCTTATTTGATGAATCCATATAAATCCAAATCTGTAGTCCAGCACCCCCCAGTAAATCATTTTTTTTATTTATCAAATCCCGTTTAAGGAGAACCGGTAACCAAACAGACCCTCAAAATTCCAACTTAAACATTCAGATTTCAAATTCAAAATTCAATATTCATCTCCACCACCGTCATCACCTTGAGCCACGAGCCCCAACATGCGACCTTAGCTCTCATGCACCGACCTCGAAAACAGAAACACTCGATTGTTGCGTCACGTCGGTAGACGCATCTTCATTCCTATCTGCATCGAACTCAAGATGCGAGTCATCACAAATCCCAATGCCACCTCTGGCCAGGTCACCGGCGAGACAAGACAGACCATCCATTGTCATCACGGACCTTCAGCATCCATCAACATCGTCGGATTACAAACCATTAACCGATATGGAAATGCATCAATGGCACAAGACAGATATCATCCGGAGCAATCGCAGAAAACCATCACCACAGTCGAAAACCATCCACGCACTCAAAAACATCATCCTCAAAACATTGAGGAACGGATTCAACCAATGCTCATGAAGACGCATGAACAGGAAATAACTGTGGCCCGAAACCCCGCAAAGGAACAAGAAAATAAGAAGAAAAAACAAACACCACAAAATCACACCGAACAGGAAACCAGAAAATCTCGCCGCCACCGAGCACACCAGCTGCATCAGGCACAGTGAGACCCTAACTCACTCACCAGAGAAGAGGCGGAACACCAAACTGGTGACGCATGAGCACAACCTTCAAACGAGGAGAAACTCACCATAGGACAACAACAAGCTTCCGAACAGAACCCAAAGCACTCCGAAGAGTATGGATACGAAGATCCGGTCTTACACCCACATATCTAAAGCGACAGCCGTAGAAGTTCATAGTGCCTCTCAATGAGAGGAGACCGCGAAGCCACCTAATGCCACTACAGCAAAGAGCCTCCACCAAAACCAGATGATCTCTAAGAGGAACGACGCCCCATCCGCAATGATGAAGCTCGCGACGGTGAGAGGAGAAACCTAGGATGAGAGCCCCTTACGGGCCCATAGACTCACCACTCAAATAGCAATCCAAAACTGTAGTCCACTGTAGGGAAGTGTAAGAATAAGTGTGGTTATGATCCTTCTTATCAGTTACTCGAAATTTTACTCAGATCATTCTGTCTAAGGTAACTTATCTCTATTATGTGTTAATTTTTTTAGTGAATTAGATATATATAAGATATATTCCAAAAATAATTGATAACATCCATCCATAACAATAAAATTATTAATCTCAATAACCATGGTTAGTCTGGGATAATATTGAAAATATTTTTTCTCTGATTGATCCATATATATATATACTTTCTGGAGATCATATGTCCAATAAATGAAATATTTCATAACCCAAATTCACGGTTTAATTTATTTTTATATATATTCTCTTTATGGTCTTCTATACAATCTTCTATAGATCATAATTCTCTTCTGTTATCATTGAATATATATTTATATAATTGTTAAATACTACCCCAAAACTAATCAACATAATCATTAAGTAATCTATACAATAAATACATGATGATTGTGGTGGAATTAGAAATCCCAAATGGATTATCCATAATTCTATAATCTCTATACCCCATAATGAATTTTTTTTGGATATATACTCCTTCATAGACGTAAATTGATGAAACCCATGATGATTTTCAATGGTAGAAAATTAGTGAGATCTATGTAGTTGATTAATAACCCATAAATACTGGGAACATGATACATATTCTTAATTTTTCTATTTTGGTTCCCAATAATCAAGGAATAGTCACATTGATTCATCTTTATTCAAAAAAAATTATATAGGTTCACCATAAGGTGATGTAATTGGATGATAGAATCCCTATTCAATATTGTCAATGAGTTGCTTAATTAATTCTAAAAACACGGTAGGGGATATTCAATATGGAGTGTCTGAAATAGGTTTAACACCATGTATGCCTTCTTTTGAAAACTCAAAATCATGATTTTCTTGAAGACTAAGAATATATTATAAAAAGAAAACCTAGAACACCAAAATGATAGGCATGTTAATATGTTGAGTTTCTCACTAAAAATTTGTGATAGAAATCCATTTTGAATATAAATCATGTTACTTATAATGAATAATTTATCTATTTTAGTTTTTTTATTTATCGTCATAGATATATGATAATGGATTGGTTAAACATATCAAATATGAAATTATATCATCATAAATTTATTTGTTATTTATATAGAAAAAGTGATTCCATGCATATGATAAAATACAATTCAACTTGAGGGTGAATAATGTGGCTTATAAGATTCATATTCTTATAAAAATCAATCAGAGATGAATCATATTCTTGATATGTAATCATCGGACCATTAGGGGTCCTAATTTTAAATTAAACATATAATCATTTATTTGATGTTAATATATCCTTTACATATTCTTAAAATAAAAACTATTTGTTAGATCTAGAATCAAATATGACATTATTAGTTTTAAAGTGGATGGTAAGTATACCTTTTACTGCATCATTTCTGTACCACATAGTAGTAATAATGATAAAATGATATCACCTTTTTTCTCTAGGATAAATATATTTCATCCATATATCATCAACATTAATCTATGAATTTAAACATGGGTTAGTATAAATATCATAGTACATTTATTTGAAATACTTATCTGTATGTGGTGGATTCTGTTGTGTTTTTATCCATCACTCACCAACAACATCTTCACACTAATTCTTAACTTTATTACCCAATGACCTTCCATTCCAAAACATAAACAATTTGGAAAACCCATTAAGACTCTTTGAACCATTTTACTTTAACACATAAATCATGAATCATTTATCATCTACATCCAAACATGGTTCTAAAAATTTCATAATATTTTTAACATTTTATTTATATGAAACCCATTAGAATAATGGTCTAGACTAATCTATATCTCCACCTTGGTAGAACATTAGTTGATTCCTTAATAGCTACTAAAGTACATTATGGATACTCTCAATCAAAGGCATTTTTTAAGCTATTTGTTAATTTATCAACATCACATTTAGGTTTTTTGATAATAAAATAAGTATACCTCTAATTTATTATAATCATTTTCCAATAAGTTCTTTTAGAATCTTCTTCTTTCTTCTTTATCTACATGTATTTATTCTTCATCTTTATGACATTAAATTGAGGAATGTACTTATTTCATAACAAACATCTAAACTCATCCCACTCTATAGATTCAATTTCATCTTGGTTCCATATTTTCTTTATAAGATTTCACAATTGATATAATTCTCCTCCCAAATAATAAATAAACAAAATAAAATTTTCATGATCTAAACACTAAACAACTAAGAATTTATTTTTACATGCACTAATACATCACTTATTATCTATTGTGTCAATGTACCCACTAAAATATTTTTGGAGTTTCCCCAAGAAGGAATCAGCATAATAGTGTCCCCTTCATTGATTGTTTAGAAGATCAACATGATTCAGTCATTTATAAATATGTGTAAGAATAGGAACATGATTCTTTTTCTTTTCAAATCATATTATATTTTTCTTATTAGGAAGAAAATTATCACGTTTTATATCACATTTCTCATTTAAATGATTTATTCATCTTGAATCCATTACAGAAACAAATAATATTTTCTGAGAATCATTAATCATACTGGGAAACAACTTGATAATGAAAATTCATTAGTATGATTTCAAAATCAAGATTCCTTATTTTCAATATATAGAACTTTCGGTTTATCTTATATAGTCTATGATCCTCATCTATCAAAATACTTCTTGATTGTACCAAAATTTATTGTTAAGTAACCTTGAATATCATTAAGGATTGTGAAACATGGTTTATCATTAGATCACACTCACCATGAAGCAGAATGATGGGAGAGATATAATCTTTTTACTCTATTTCAGGTCGATAAAACTAGATGCTTCTTGGACTAAATCAAGACTACTTATAGTATCCAGAAATGGTTTCTTATTGAACTCGTACTATTTCCATTACCATATCCATGGAGGTTCTCATATACATAAGAATATCATAAGGGTTCTAACAAATGTATTTTAATCATTGCTTCCAAACATAAATAAACCATTCATTGAAACCATCCATTGAGCCCAAAACTTATCACACATCAACATCACATGTTATTATATCAAAATTCCATCCATAAAAATATTATCCATTCTAAAATTTGAATATTGTGGTTTCTTTGTAAACGTGGATAGATAAAAGACCATTCCAATTTAGATATAAAAAATTTCCCACAATATTCTTCATAAAAAGAAACCTTATTATACCGATCATAGTTAAAACATTTCTTCAAAACCTATATAAAGGATACATAAGAAATGCTGATATATTCATAGTAATGAAAAACAATGTATATATCAATGGTCTTACAAAAATAAAAAAGGAATAAATTTTTATGAATATAATCTTAACATTTGAAAATCATTCCACGTATATCAAATATCATAATCATGATTTATGAAATAAATAATGTAATTTGTAATAAATAAATTATAAAATAAAAAAAACATGATCCAGTAAACCGTTATATTAGTATAAAACATTGGTTTTTTTATACAAATAATCATTGAAAATAATTTTCATAACCAAACCCCGCTATTGACAGTATCATAGCTGATTTAATTGAATCCCCATTCCTTCATATACTTAGTAAATGATCAGTCTCACGACCATCATAGTGGGGAGTGAGTACCTTACAGAACAAGTTTCACTCCCCATTATAGTCTTTAATATACCAAAAGAAATATGTATTTATCAAATTCATTAGAGTTATATGTAATTATATACCAACCTATCAAATAATCATAATGAATTATTATGTTTTATATAAGATCATAAAATATTCATCTTATAGCATAACCTATGGAAAATAAATGGTTTTCATAATATTATAATCATAAAAATAGGCCATCAATATATATTACCTAGATTGTATCCTTATATCATATACCAAGTAAATTTTAAGTAACATCAAAGGGTTATTTCATAAGTGAAAATTTTATTGAAATATCAATTTGAATATTTTTGAGTAAATTACACATTTCCTTATAAAATTAATTTTTTAAGAATAAAAAATCTATATAATTATGTAAAAATATTCATTGAATTTTTTTTTTAAAAGTTTAAAGAATCTATAAACATATTGGGTTTCTATGACATAGTTAAAGTATATTCATGTCATATTTATTAAAACAACAACTCCTTTAGCATTTTTTATAAAAATTCAAAAGGACCTCATTTAGAACAACAAAAAAAGATTCATTTTAATATAATTTTTAGAAATTATTTCATTGCTAAATATAACTTTAAACAAATTTAGAATAATATTCAATGAATTATGCAGTATATTTTTCAAACATGGTTATAGACAAAAATAAATATTTTTGATTAGATAGTAAATTAAAGTTGGTTATCCTTAAAAAAATTCATTCGGTATATTGAGTTCACAGAGTTTTGAAAATTAATTAAAAACATGTAATCTATAGAGATAAATATAATAGATAATAATAAAATGGATTCTTGTGGATTTGTAATAAAATTTCTTCCATAAATACATGGTCATTAATAAACCAGACTTATAATGAAATTGTAACATAAATCCCATACCAAATTGGCAATTTCCAAATCAAGAAACAATGAAAAATAGTTATTTTGGTGTATATGTACACAAAAATAATTATATATAATAATATTAAAAAATATTAATGGGTTCTAAATAAACCAAATAATGAAAAATTTGGTGAATGTTTCATGTGCCTCACAAAAATACAAGTGAGAGGAAATTCCTTTATCTGAAGTTTGAATGTCATAGAATGTAATTTATCATATAGTATGATGAATTTAAATTTCTTATACATACATAGAATAAAATTTACATTATTATAATATCATATATTATCAACATATATTATGTAAATCCCTATTTTATTATAATTCCTCATTAAAATAATTATTTCAAGTTTTCAACTATTCTGTTTTTTCAAGAGATATTTAGTTCAGCAGTTCTCCTCCATGTACATTAATCATGTTACCATAATATCGTGAATTTTAATCATGAAAATAATATAATATAAAGTAATTATGTAAGTATATTTTAATATCATGTGAATCCACATTGGAATGAGTAGAGGTTGAATAGATACATGGCATTAAAAGACATTCCAAATATGCCAAAGGTTGGAAATAATTGCCATGTTCTTCAACACAATTGGGGGAAGATTTTACCTTTGAGAAATATGAAAACCTAAACAAACAAACCATGAAATAATAATAATGCATGATAGATGATATCAATTTAAAACAACACATTGAAATACCATTTATATCAAAACCCTCTATAATAGAGTACCACATCGGATGAAAATTATTTTCAATTTAAAAAGTAAAAGACAAAACAAACAAGACACAAGGACTCTAATGAAATAAATATATAAATCCACACATGCTCCATGTTCCAACTCCAAAATACATCCCATGTATCATGATGAACAACTAAATAAGTGTGATACATTACCTTTTCTTGTGTCTTGATAAACAATATCATCAATAGAACTATTGTTCCAAGTCAGGGGTGAGTAATGAATCTTAGTAGGATTTCCCCAAATTACTTCCCTACTCAAACGACTTGGGAAGAACATGTTTGAACATTTGTATAAAAAAATTATATAAACCTATTGAAAATAGTTTATATCTTGACATGAAGTTTAACAACACCATAGTTTCCGTACTATAAAATATTCTAAGTAAAAGAGACTAAACATTACTTTAAACCATTTCACATTCCATTTTTTGGAATACCCATTTCATGTTTCACCACACGCCCAATCATGCATACATCACATAAAGTTACATAATAATGATTGTTTTCCAATCCATCCACTAAGTCATCACAAAGTGTGCAATCTCTATATTCCCTATTGTAACCTACCCCTTAATCAGGGTCACACCCCTTTGTACATCAACTGAGCATGCCCATTATTTATGGTCACAAAGAAATAATGAACTCACACAATCCCATGTATTACATAACTATTTCAAACTAACCATTGAAATTAATTTTAATAAACCTCTCCTTTTATTGAAAAAAATTAAATTAAACCATTTAACCCAAATATTTCAAATAGATAATTTAAATTTAATATTTTAAAATCAAGAAAAAAATCACTTTTCCCACCCTTATTACAAAATTCCACAATTTCCCCAAAAAACTAGAAACCATCATTAAAAAGGGTTTCTACCATTTTTTTCACAACACATTCACAATCAAAGTCAGTTATTTTAAAAAATTCGAAACCAAGCCTTTAGGATCTAATGAGAGGATTTGAGTGTAATTCAACCTACCATGGTAATTGTGGAGAAATTGAAGGACAACATGAAAACGCCCACAAAATAGAGTTCAAACTGAGAACCCCCCTTAGAGCTCTTCCCTTGACATCGAGAAGGAAAAAAGAAACAATGATGGGTATCAATCACCTTAGATCTATCCACAGAAGACTAGATCTAAGAATCCAATAGAAGGCTAAAATTATATCTAATAAAACCCATGAGAAACTAACTCAAATGGTGAATTATTGATAGAATTAATCTTCAACACAACAAGAAAGTCCTCCACATCACTTATGATTCAATAGGGAAAGGTTCCATAGTCTTTGGGAGGATGAATATTTATGTTAAAGCTGAATTAGTGGTAAAATTAAGGGTCATATGCTAATCCTGACCTAGATAAAAAATAGACCCTATTTTTAAATTGTGCATAGTTTGTCGCATAATTAGGAAAACCTTGAAATATCCATGATCCATCTTCTTCCTCGAGGATCTCCTCACAAGGTTATCCCACACGGTTAGACGAACCATTCACTTACCCTAAAACAATAATAATCCCATATTTCATAGTATATCCTAGGTGTATAGAAAGGGTGGAGAACCATATGCTGACCTATGATATACCCCCCTAAACCCTATCCCAATGTTCACAGTTTTCTTTCAGAGTTCCATGATTTCCAAAAACCCAACTCAAAAAATTCAAATTTATAATATCCAAAAATATTGAAAAAGTATTCCATAACCTTCCAAACATCACACAATCATTTTATATACCTGAAAATTATAAATAATGGGTTATATACTTGTAATTGGTGGTTCTACATTCTCCCCACCATTGTCCTTTCCATCCCCAAAATGTAGAAAACTACTGCTGTCAAAAAATGATTTTGGACCACTTTATGAATAATTCTTTTTCCCATTCCCAAGTCTCTTCATACATATAACATTGTTTTCAAAAAACCTACACTAGAATGATGCTTTTCCCATGAAATACATTCTATTATTTTTCCACAATTAGTATTGTAACATCCACCAATGAGGCATCTGGCTCAAAGTAAATGTGATCCACCGAATTACATGGTCAGGGTCATGATGTTAGTTTTTCATTTGAGATATATGAAATAGGTAGTGCATAGCACAAAACCATGGTGTTAATGTTATCAAATATTCCACCTCACCAACCCATTAATGTGTCTCAAAATGGCATATGTATTAATGAGATAACATTCCCTACTTCTGAAAATGATGATTTCTAAGCCTTGGAGCGATTCTTAAAAATAGACAATCACTCTCCTCATATAACAACGACTCTCAAAAATGATCCACATAAGATATTTGTATAATATGGGTTATCACCATCTTTTTTAAGATCAACTAAATCTTCTCTATTTTTTCTTCGACAAGGCTTGTCCCACCTAGTGAATTCTCACCTATTTCAACCAAACAATGTGGAGAACGAAACGGATACCTATAAAATTCTTCAAAATGATCCTTATATATTGAGGTATTATAACTGTTGTTATAAGATTACTCCATTATCTGTATGAGAAATACAAATGAACCATAAAAATACATTACAAAATACAACAACATGCCTTCAAAAATTTTTATTATCCCATTGGATTTCCCTTCTATCTGATGAAGATACACCATACTCATATTCAATTATGTCTAAGGGATTATTGTTTGGAATTTCAGAAATGAGATGCAAATCTCACATCTCTATCTAATATTCTTGAAACTAGTATTACATTCCTCTTTACCATCTCTCAGATGTAGATATTTGAAAGGTATACCATCGAATGGTATTCATGAATATAGATGAAATGGGATGAAATTGTGAGTCGACCCACTATCACCCAAACAGAATAAAGTTTCCAGACTACACTTGGGAGACCTATTATAAAATCCTTTAACATATTATCCTACACCCAAATAAGAATTGGTAATTTATACAACATACATGCTCATCGCTGATGTTCTACCTTAACTAGATAACAAGTTAAGCATCTCAAAAAAAATTCAGACACCACCCTTTTCATACCAACCCACAAAAACATTCTCTCAACACCATATACATATTAGATATTCTAGTATGAATAGACCATCAGTAGTGCTGGTAATAATGAATAGGTTATTCCTAAAAATCCACATGTATAACCATAAAATTTCAAATCCATTAAACTGAACTCACATCCAGCCTCCATCCCTTAATGGTCTCCCCACCATTTATATTTGACCTCAAAGAAACATGTTCTAAGTCATCTATACCACTTTAACTATCAGAAAAAAATGTTAAACAATTGAAATTGGGAACATACCAACAAAATAACCTTGGACATTACATTCCATGTTTATGTCTTCTATCACTGGAATCACCTACCACGAATCTGAATCCTCTTTTTCCAACTGATCATATTACCTTCTGCATAATGAATATTCCATTGTATGGACTTTACCTTATATATACATCAAGTCAAATTCAAAAAAATTCAGATACTCTATCCATCATATTTATCTCAAGATCAAATCCCTTTGTGATAAAAAAATTTTTAGGCACATATAATCTGTAAAAATATTAAATTTCTCACTATATAGGTAATAAAGCCATGTTTTCAAAACATGTACTACGGTAGCTAACAGAAAATTGTGTTCAGGGTTGTTCTTATCTTGAAACTATAACTATTATTATACATAAGAAGTGAAATGATCTCAATACATGATTACAAAACACAACCAAGACCCCAAAGAATCACAATACACTACTTACCCTTTTCTTGATTCTAGAGCAGTCATGATTGTTGCTAATGTTAGGTGAAAGTTATGCTAATTGAAAGTTTTATATCATTACTTATACAATTGTAATGGAACATTATTCACTTTCCAAACTATCATTGTTAAACTTAGTCCAAATAAATCACAAAGAAAGCGTCGGTAATAACCATCTTGAATAGGGAATCTACATTTTTGTATGAAATTCATTGGCAGTTTCTAGATGATAAAAACACCAATCTTTTATAGATCCAATGAAACGCCTCATTTATATATTACATGAAAAAATAATTGTACCACTTGTATATAAAAATCAATCTTTGATAATTTTTCACACAAATGATGATCTCTCAAGATTCCCAACATTATCGCCAAGTGTTTCTCATGATTTTCCCTTTTCCATGAATACACTTATATTTCATTCACAAACACCAGCATAAATAAATCTAGATATCTCTGAAATATTTGATTAAATAATCACATAATCAATTCTACTTCATTGGTAAGACCAAAAGGATTTATCACCTGTTCATAGTGGCCATATCGACTCTTTATTGTTTTCTTTTGAATATGCTCATTTTGAACGAGCAATTAGTGATATTCTGATTGCATGTCAATCTTAGAGAGAAAATTATATCCCATCAATGGATCAAAAAGATCATCAATTTATGGAAATGGATACCAATTATTTATCATAAAATGTTTAATCATACAATAATCCATTCATAGAAAAATATTTCCATTATCTTTTTTTAAAAAAACTCGACCGATGTTTCCCTCTAATATGTGCTCATCTAAATGAAACCCTTGTATATTCCATATATTTCATAAGAACCATTATTTAACATAATTCTATTGGTGTCATATGGTAAGAATAAATGGAAATAATAGTGGTCCCTGGAAGGAGATCAATCAAAAACTCCACTTCACTACTAGGTTGAATCCAAGGGAAATTTTCGAGAAAACATCCAGAAACTAGTCAATAACTACTAAAAAACTACTATTTTAAATTACTTCAATCTATTACACTGTAATAGATACTAAATGGAATGAGAACATTCCAATTTATCATTCGAAAAAGCTAATTTCACTGACCATTACATTAATGGATCCTCTAAAGAGATGCTCGATGCCATCATCAGTTGTAAAAATAACATGTCAGGTATAAAAGTCGATTTGAGCCTTCAATATTATATAGAAACCCATACATAGTGTTATTTAATATAAATAAATTTAAAACATAGAGAAATCCTATATATTCTCATCTCCATCAATATTTATAGAAAAATATCTAAACATAAATGTTCAACATCATCTTTGACCATGAGGGGTTCATAGTTTCAACAGTGAAGTCATCATCTAAACATTTATAAAAATCATGTCAATAATATGAGTTGAAATAAACAATTTGGATGCACATCTATCATACAATGTTTTAATAACGGTATAATTCAAAATAATAATTCCTTGCACCATTAATGGTATAGATTGATCATCTACAATAACATTCTTACCTCCATCTAATGTCTTTCTCTCATAAAAATTCTCTTTATTTCCCTATTGAGGCATCCCTTTCTAAGGTTTCTCTATATTCCTAAAAACACTATTGACAGTTATGTTCAACTAATAATAATTTTTTCATTCCCTCATTTTATTTAAGCATACTACATCTATCACACTTGAGAAGTTTCGTGAACATCCAACCTCAAATAACTAAGATAATAACACCAACAATTCCCCATCTGATTGAAGTTGTGAAATTATCTAGGGGGTGTCATAAAATCATGATTCATGTGTTAAAGTGAAGAATATTGGAAAAATCTAGATTTTCTATTGGGTCTTAGAAGAATATTTAATTATCATGTTGCCTGATTCTATGTCATCCATATACCCTGGAATTAGGTTCCCCTCTTCCTCATGCATAAAGTGTCATATTTCCCTATGCTTCCCATATGTATCAACATGATCCCTACACCCATAACACTTGATATCACTAATTAAACTTCCACCTATCTATTTACAATCTCAATATAATAAATTATATAGAGAAATAAAATATTTGAGTGGATCTCCCACCTTATCCTCAAATCAAGAATGTTTTCCTCTAGGGATGAACTATTTGAAACTTTGGGGGGAAAGAAGAAAAAATTCCTAAATTTACCCATGTACACTGACACTATGAGGCTCTCTTGTTTCATGATACAACATTTACACTTTTTTCCATCTTGAACATGTGAGGGTAGAATTATTCATTGAACAATTATTAAAAATCCTCTGATGCAAGGTCTATGAAAAAATTATCAAGAATTTATAAATCTCACCATCCCCGTCAAAGATCCTCCAATATATACATCAGTTACTTGAATTTCTGCTCTGCTACTATTCTAAGGGAATTGAAGATTTAATTCATTCAATTCAGCCACAACTCTACCTTACCTTGTTTTGAATAATAATGAATGATTGTTTGATTATAGTTCAAGAATTTTATGAAGCAATCCACTTCGATCTTCTCATCGATTCACTCTGTCTATAGTTTGAAAATATTGTAAAATCCTCTAAACCAGCTATTGGTTCACCTGTGGGTTATGTTCAACCGCATTCTCATTATCTTCCGCAATTTGGTTTCTACAACACCTTTCTTGTTCCATTTTATATAAAAACAGAAATTCCATTTGTCTCCATCTCTAGAAACTGGAAGATTAGAATTTTAAAATTCTACCACATCATAACTATTACAATTGTTTTCCAAAATTAAAACATTCCTTGTTTAACCATTTTCAAATATTTCACCATGCTTTTCAAAATTCAATTATTTTCAAAATACCACAATCATGCACTTTTTAAAGTATCAAATTTTGAAAAAATCAATAGTTTTTCAAAAAATCATCATTTTTCACAAAAAAACTATAATTCACTACTCAAAAATAAATATTCACTCCTAGTGAAAATTAATTTATAAAAATTCATATTATGATATTCTCATTAGCTAAATCCATGATAATGAGATTCCAATTCCTATAAGTGTATCCAAAACCCTTATTTATATATATCCCTGGTGTCATGATGTTCATCATAAAAATGTTATCTATGCCTTTTTATGCTATATATTTCAAATTCAAGAAATCCTACTACTGTATTCTATACTAACTTAAGGACTAACCAGGAATCAATTTCAACTCTATTAATGATAAAAAAAATACCACTTATCACTTGGACTTACCAATACTGAGACAACTCTGAATTCCTGGACTGAATAATATGATACTACTCACAACATCTTGTACATCCTCATTATCTTGGGATGACATGGAATATATACTTGTCCTTAATATACATCCATAAGATTCCAGAGGCTAGTAAATAATTTCCAAGGGATTCAATACAATTAGAGGAAGATTTTACCTTGGTTAAATTAAACAACCCAGCCAAACAAGAGATAATAAAATACTTTTCATGATATATAATTACAATTTGAAAAAACAAAAAGTAATACCAATGATATAAAATCCAACTGAAACAGAGTACCAAAGTTGATGAAAAAAAATATTAGAGTACAAAGATAAAGGAAAAACCAACAACCCCAAATAATTATAAATACATAAATCCACAGCTACAACTACCCTCTATGCTCCAACTCTATAGTAAATTCTAAGTATCACAATGAAACACTAATAAAGTGTCACAATTTACCTTGGATTGTGTCCTGATAAAAAATACCTACAAAAGAATGAAGCATCCAAAGAAAGGGTGTGTAATCAAACATAGTAGGCTTTACCCAAATGACTTCCCTACTCATTCCTCTAAGATAGAACATGTTAACACATTTATATAAACAATTTATATAAAATAATTAAAGTTATTATATATTAATCTAATAATTCTAACATCAATGAAATCAATATACTAAAATAGATTCTAATGAAAGCAACCAAAAAAACATTAAACCATTCCACATTAATTTTGGAATAACCATTCCATTTTTCACCAGACACCCACACATTCATGCATCACTGATAATTTGATACTCATGAGTGGTTTCTCATCGATGCACTATATCATCATAAAGTGGATAATATCCTTGTTCCCAAATGACATATTCCATATATTGAGGGTCATTTCCCTTCATACCCCAATGGTACATGCCCATTAATCATGGTCACATCGAATGAATGAACTCAAAAAAACCCATGTATTCAAAAACCAATTCAATCAAACCCTTTCAAATAATCTAAACAAAACAATCCTTTTATTGAAAAAACATTAGATAAATCATTTACCACAAATCTAGAAAAGAATTATTTAAAAATAAACATGTAAAAAACATGAAAAATATCACTTTTTATAATGACCTTGCACAATTACAACTTTTACCAAAATTCCACTAAAAATAATTAAATCAGGTTTAAACCATGATATTCACAATAATTTCAAAATTAATATCAATTATTTTAAACAATTTTAAAATAACCCTTCATGTTATAATAATAGGAATCGAGATTAAATCCACCTAGCTCAGTTAATATTGATAAAACAAGGAATAACACAAAGTCACCCATAAAACTTGGTTAAAACTCCAAAACCCACCTTATATATATTATTCAATCATCAATATGGCCAACATAACCATAATTTTCATCAACCACCATAGATAAATCTACAATGGTCTAGATATAAGAAACGTAGAGTTGGGAGAATATATATCAAAGAAAGATAATGAAAACTACAACAAATGATGACTTATTGTGGGAATTGGGAATTAACACACAAAGAAACGCCTCTGTATAACTTCTGATTAGACGAGGAAAGGTTACACAGCCTTTTGGGGGAATAATTTTCATGTTAAGGATAAATTCATGGAAAATAGGTGGTAAAGGTTAATCCAAACCCAGTTACACTTTTTTTAAGATCTTGTTTTTCAATCATGAATGGTTAGTCTCATGGTTATGAATATCATTCACTAATTTTGCACCATCTATTATATTGTACATCACCTCACAAAGCTTTCATACATGGTTATACAAATGATGTACTAGCCATGAAAAATCCCATTATCCCACTTTTCACAATTTCCCCTTATTCGGCCACATGGTTTGGAAAAATCCTGATCCTCCCCACTATCCCCTATATCATTGTGCGCGATTTCTTGTAAGAGTGTCATGGTTTCAATATACCATGTTGACACTATGAACCTTTAGATAATCCCCAAAACATTCTATAACTCTGTAAACCCCTTTAAAACATTAACCAAAGACATTATATAAATAAAAAATAAATAATTTTGGGTTAAATACTTTAAACTAGTGGTGATACATATATAAAAACAATAAAATTTAGATATAAAAAAATTAATTCACCCATTCATGTTGTGTTAGGTCATACATATGCATGAGGGATTTTTTAACTTTTCGATAGATTGAAAAAAATAATGGAAAAAAATAATATACATTTTTAGAACCATTATCATATTATATATATCATATATTTTTTTATTATATCCTAATTAACAACCATGTAAATCAAACAAATAATTTAAACACATCGGTTCATGGAGATATCAGTCCACACGTATGCATGAAAAACAAAATTATTTTCCAACAAAATTGAATTTAAGAATATAAATATGATATTATAAATATAGAAACATTATATTAATATATATATATAATATATATTCTTTAAACCAATCATAATAACTATACATAAAATATTTTTATTCCAAATGAATTTTGTCGCTTCGTTTATGTGGTAGCCCACAACACTACGAGTGATGCATTCATTTCAAATTTGATCAAATAGAGGTTGTACATTGGTGGTTACATAATAATAAAAATAATATAAAAATGTTAAATTTTTAGGGTATAGAAATATTTTATTATGAGGTTTGTATATTTAGAGTTTTTATAAGAAGAAATAAATTAAATGTACTCATGTATGAGTACCTTGTCTTCTTCAATATGCTTCCATGAGATCCTTTATTGAGGACCCTTGGAATATTATTTTAAAAAGTATAAAACCTATAATTTTTTATTCAGAAATATTAATGACAATTTTTTAGGTTTTGGTAAGGATTTGTGGATGATTATGGTGTGAAGAAAAGAAATAAGGTGTGAACTTTTGTAAGTGAGAAAGAGGACACATAAAATTTCATAGACTATTAAATCATAATAAATTCATATTTAGATACTATTCTCCCAAAAGTATAGATATTAAAAATTTGGATATTATATAAAATAAATATTTTATCCAATAAGATATATATGATTTTAATTTGAAAATATACTATAATCTCTTTGTTTGACCCTCCAAGTAAACCAGTCTATACCTTACCTATAGTGAGAAATATTTACCTTGGTGACAATTCATAATGAAGAAAAATTAATCAGAATTTATTATATAATATTATTAAAATTGATTCAAATTATTTAATTAGTTTTTCCAAAATTCAACTCATATAATATGATGAATTTATTTTAATACTAAACCCATAAAATGCTTTGAATTTCGGTTTTTTAGAAATCAAATGATTTTTTAAATACAAAAGTTTTTTAAATAAAAATTTAAAATAAAAATATCATAATGAAATTTAATTTAGTATTATTAATATAATTCTATTAATTATAAAAATAAAATAATTTTAAAAAATATTTTATTTTTAAATGAAATATATGAAAAGGTAGTTTATAAAAAAACATTATTTTTCACTATTCATCCAGAAATCAAACTTTTCATCAGATTCCAAAAAATTTCCTGAAAAATAATTTTGAAAACATGATTTAAAAAATGATTTTATTGTTTTTTAAATTCTTAATGTTGTAGAAACTATTTTAATTTTTTAAATAGAAATATTAATAAAATATCATTCTTTAGAAAAATGTATTTTTGATGTGTATAAAGACTTTACTATAAATATAATGCTTATTTATTGAAATATTATAGTTATATATAACAATTATATATTTTATTCATATGTTATTTTATAATATTCATTCATCCAATTTAACAGATAGTTGATATTGGTGTGCTATATTACTATTCATTTAGATATGTGTTTGTTTTTATCTCATGATATTAAAGAAATTATAATTTTTTAAGATAAATATATTATAAAATAACATTGTGATTAATATATTATAATGGTCTAATTTTTACAAAAAAGATTCAGAAAATTATATAACATGAATCGAATATAGAGTTGAACATGGGTACTTTATATCACCTTAAGATAAATGAATAGTTTGAGAGGACTATTTAAACCATAGAATATGTGATACTAGCTTAATCTATGGATTTTAAATAATTTTGGGATTATTACCATACTCTTTTTGAATTATCTTACAATCATATAATTCCCATGTTCATTCATATAGATCCTAATTATGACCTCTATGGAAAGCGGTTTAGAACATTGATATCTTAGGATGGCGTTGAAGAACATAAACTATTTGGAAATGTTATTATGTGAAAATGAATGTGTCGGCCAGAGAAATTCAGAAACATATATGGGAATATCAATGATTAATGAAATGTTACTCTAAGAATATATATTGATATATAGAGTTCATTTCTTGTGATAATTTATTCCATTAAATACCTCTCTGGATGATGTTTATGATGTTTGTAATTAAAGGGAATCTAATTACTTGTTATATTATTCCCTTAAAGATTATTTATATTATCAAGATGGTATCATGTCACAATGTTCATCCAATGGACATCTCCCAATTTTAGGTACCAATTTTGAGGTCAAATGTACTAATCTAAGCGGTTATATAGCTGGATCAAGATATTTCTATTGAGGAATAACTAGAGGATATTTTAAATCAAATAGATAAAGTGCCATGGAATAGGATGACCCCCATGGTCAGTGTTTAATGGGAAAACATAAGTCTAATGAATCATTTTTTACCCAAGAATGTACTACGAAAAATATATCCTCATTATTTATCAGTGTCATCGGATTTCTAAAGAAAAATTCTTTAAAACGAGGTAGAATCTAACTCATTCAAACATTAAAAATGTATTTATATTTATGAAATTTGATGCGTTCATTATAATGAATTGAATGAAACAATGAACTATTCTAAACCTTATTATAAATTATAAAAAGTCATTATGAATTTATAAATTATAAAAAATACAATGTGAAATAGCACTATGAAAATAACAAACAAGAATAATACTAAAAAGTAAATAAATAACATAAAAATGTTTTCTTAAAAAACAAGAAATATAATCCCCCACAAATTATTATATGAGAAAAGTGTTTTAATGAAATTTTATGAATAATAATTTATTAACCTTGATGAAATAATAATGAAACTATAATTATTTTTAATTAAATGATACATTTCTAACCAAAAATGTTTTGGTCAAAAAATGTATTCATTGTATATAATATATGAGTTTTTTAGATGATAAATTTATAAGCATTAGATTTCTATTTATATTTAATTTACATTATTTTTTTATTTATCATTAGAAAATTAAATTAGAGATAATTTTTTAAAAAAAATTCGAAACAGTATATATTTTATGTTTAGTAAAAAAATATCATATTTATAAATAATGTAATTTTATGAAATCAATTAGTTATAAAAACAAAAAAAACATTATAAACCATTTTTAATGAAAAATATATATTTTATTATTTATATTATTAATTTTCAAATATTTTCATTAGTTTATAAACCTATGTTTGACTTTTTAAAACCTATGTTATATTTTTTCTAAAACTATTTTTATGTGTCATACAGAAATAATTTTAAAATTTATTTTTATTACTTTTGGATATTTAATTTTAACAGAATATTTATTTATTTTTAGTTATCATTTCTGTATTATCTGAAATGGAAAATATTATTTTTATCCATATAAATATGTCAATAACATTAAAAAAATATTTAATAATTTTAAAAGTTAATTATGTCAAAGATATAAAATAAGTGTAAATGAAAAAACATATATTTAAAACATGTATCTAAATGAGTATATGAAGGGTTTATAGAATAATAATAATCCCATCTACATTAGTGTCTTAAATTTAGAAACAATATTTTGAGAGTGACATTCCTTTAATATAATGTATGGATTATTTAAAAAAAATTAACCCTTCAACTTTATAAAAGGAGCCTCTCACCGCCCTCATTCTCAATACACCAAAGAATTTCATCTCTAAAAAATTATTCCAAAACCCCTTGGAAAATAATTATCTTAAGTTCTATGTGTGATGTTATCAACAAAATAATATAAAATGAAGGATTAATGTGTAATATAAATATAGAAACCCAAGGAAGAGGTAATGGTTTTAACTGTGTTATTTAAGTATACTTCCTCTTACTAGAAGGTAAATCTACTAAAACCATCATAATATGATGAAATAAGAATCAAAAAAATAAATAATGTAATTATATTTATATTATAACAATTTTCTAACTCATTTCCATCAAATATAAAATGAATTCATCATGAATGCTTAATTGTATAATACCACCTCCTTTAATATATACATTTTTTTCAACAACACATATAGATGGTTATAATGGTGTATTTTATTAATTTACAAGATATTTGGGAAGAAATTATATTTTTTATATATTATTTTTTTTCATATATATTTTTCATTACATACATTAAAAAATTAAATAATTTCTCATCTATACATGTGAACAATTACCTCCATGAACTAACATATTCCACATTAATATCTTCCCAACATAACTAATATATATCATATTTAAGACAATATTAATGTTATTTATATGAGGAAACCTTGAACAAGGTGTAAGGACTGGAATCATCAAATTAAACAATACATGGAAAAACCAAAAGTAGACATCCAGATATTGATTTTAATAAAGTCTTATTATAAAATGGGTTATTTGAAAATTTATGGAATCATATACCATAAGATGAAATTTAATAATTTTTTTAATTATTTAAAATAAATCTAAATTCATTATATTGGTGGTTACAGTGCATAAAAGGAAAATGGTACTTGACGTAAAGGTATCCTTATATCAACTTCCCTTCATTGAGATATGTTAAATCTAACCATGTTCTTTAATTTTTTTTTGTTTTATAAACTAATAATTTATTTATTTTATGATAAATTTCATTAAAATTATGTGGATTTAATAATATATCAAATATTATATCTTTCTAGTGGGAATTAAAAAAAGGATAGAAGACTATAAGTGTTCATTTTGTAATCCCATGACTTATTGACATTTTAATGTTTGAAAATTAATTATCTTAAATTAAATGTTATTTTTCAATTAATAAAAATATATTTTCTTACCAACTAGTTATTTTAGTGAATTTATTTTATTAGTAATAATTTTCATCTATTTGGTATCCAAATCAATAAATAGAAGTTAAATAAGAAAATTCAACCTTATTTCATTTATTTTTCTTTAGATTATTTCTCATAATTTTCCATTCTATTCAAATTTATTTATGATTTTTTTATCTATAAATAATTGTTTAATCAAATAATTGTACATAAACATTTATGTTTAAAAAAATTCAAGCATTTTCATTTGACTCATTTTATTATTTCAAAAAAACTATAGCTTGAATCATTATTAATGTATAACGAAGTAAAATTAATTCTTGACTTCATGTTTTTTATTTACCATTTAAATTTCAAAACATGTTTTTTTTGTTTTCTGAAGAAAATAATATTTTTAGTTTTTTATAAATTTAGTTTTTAAAATTACCAAAAGAAAAGTATATTTCTTATATTTTTCAACAAATACTTTAAATTAGTTAATAAACTCTTTTTCATCAATTTAATACTAAAATAATGAATTTTATGCTTAAATATGTATAATCACTAATTATATCATTTATTATTATTTCTACGAATAATCTCATGATGATTATTTTTTATATAAGTCTTCAGGAAACCGATTCTATTTTGATGGGTTAATTAATCAATGTTGGGATGATGGATGATTTTATGATATTGTGGAGCATATGTTTATGGCTTCCATTATGTGACAGATGTTCATAGAAATATATATTCATATTATTCATTGGGGTTTTCTTGAAAGTTTTTAAGATAATGTGTAACAGAATGAGTAGTTAACCAAATCCACTATGGGACATTTTCGACTACATTTATAAAAAGTTGTAGTGAAACCAATCCATAATGATATTATTCCAACTATTTTATGATGTTCTTAAGTATTATCATAGATTATGGAAAATAATTTATCTTAATATGAGTATTCAAAAACCATATGTATTATAATTATGATTTTTTCTTCAATATTGTGATTTATGAAGGATGAATATTCACTATTTTTACCGATTCAATATGTTTTATTAGTACTTTTTGTAATAATTAATTATTTTTGATTTTGGATTATTGGTATTCCATTTTTATACCTTTATTATTTTATAATTAACATATTCTCATGTTCTTATCATTGGTGATATTTGATAGATATCTCACATGCTAATAGGGAATATAAGCTCATTATTTCTTATGTTTCCATTCCACTAGTTAGAAGATGTATATTTTGTATGACAAGTATTGATGTTTATCATGTGAGACTAAATTTTCCAAAACATCTTATGACTATGCATAAATAAAACTATTATGTATAAAGTCTCCAAAGACACTAATCCATTATAGTTATCTAGATTATATAATTTTTAGGTGTATTTATTATTCAACTATAATTATGAAATATTTTGTAAATTATCCTCTAATCTTCACATTACCATCATTGTGGCATGATAAAAATGTTTTTATAAATGACTATTAACATTTTAGAGAATATATTATTGATTAAATTTCCATTTCATTATAACAATATAAATTGGAATTAAAGAATATTAATGAATATGCATTGACTATATGAAAATGAGTTATCTTTTGACCCCATATGAATTTTCATACTTTATCTTCTAAATCTATGGTACATTATTATGAAATTGGTGACATTGCACAGGTTTTGAAATGAATTTAAATTACAACTATTGGATACTAAATAAGTATAAAAGTATTATTAGAGATTTAATCATAAGAGAAGTTATAAAGGTAAAATAAAATTTAATTATATTCTTAAAATATTAAGTACGAATGTAGTAGAAAATCACATACGAAACCAAAATGCATGAATAAAAATTAATAAAATTAATAATTTTATGAATAAATAGAAAATATATCTTACAACTAGTTGAATCTATATCATTAACTCATATTTCAGTGATTATTCTAGAATTTATAAATTCTTCAGAAAATGGTATTTTATATATTTTATGAATCACATAAATGATTCTGATTTGTAGTCCATTGATTCTTATTATTAAATTCCCACTATTAGTGACATATGTAGTTAATTAAATAGATTATAGAGTTATAATATTAATATTTTTTTTTTTTGAAAGTAACATAAAGGAAAGAATTAATTTATTTTGATAAAATAATGTCCAATTTTCAGATGAATAAAAAACTAAAAGAATTAATGAAAATTTTTAATTATTTTTCTTAAAAGTAAAATTATTCTGAAAGATTAGAATATAAAATTAATTTCAAAAATTATATTCCTAAAATTTATTTCTACATATTAATTAAATCTATAACATCATTTTATCAAGGTAGGTTAGGATTTGACAAAATTATGTCCCATTGAAAAATGAAAAAAAAATACTATAGTTTGATTTGATAATAAATTAACTAATATTTATATGAAATTTTTTAGAAAATTAAAAAAAATTCAATAGATACCTATTTTAAATGAGGAATGAAAAAGGAATTATGAAATTTAATTTTCATTGAGACCCAAACAGTCATTTATTCATATTATAAGTTTCATTTATAAAGCATTATCATCAATATTACCCAAAAAATAGTTTTATAAAATATATCATGGTTCATATGATATTTTTGATTATATGACTACACTAAATTTTTATTGGGTACTAAAAAACCCTTAAATACATTTATATAAGAAATAGGTTTTGAAGGTGTCAACATTAAGTCTTCGAACATGGATTCTGGATTCTGTTAACATATAAATGGGATAATATCAAAACATATATTATTAAATAGTTGGGATGAAGCTAATGTATCCTTTTGTGAAAACTCAATTGGAAATGTAAAAGGATTTGGAGAAGTGGGTATCACATAAATTTTAATTATTTAAAAAGTATTATTTCTTAAAGTAATGCAAATTAATGAAGTTATTGTCCCACATTTATGTAATTATTTATTTTTGTTGAATCTCAAAATTATAAATTCATTCGTTTTAAGTGTCATTCCTCCTTTTTTGGAAATTGTAACAGAAACTTATAATAAATTGACATTTGGAATTAATAAATCACAATTTTTTGTGATGAAATGATATATAGTTAAAAATTATTATGTATTATGAGTCAAATTCATTTACATTTTATGTCTCTATACTAGTTCTCATATAACTATTCAGTTCTAAAACGTTTGGAATTAAAAATTTGGTAAAACTATGTTTTCATTTCTTGAACGATATATATAAAATATAGGTATAGTTTTAGTTCAATCAAGTAATATAAATTTCTAATAAAATTAAAAACTATTCATCATTACATATTTATTCATGTACAAAGTAAATGATTTCATTGAAATATCTATTCTTTTTCCCAATTTTATTGACATTAGTAGATTCAATTTTTTATTTATTTTTTAAAAAATGTGTGGCTATTTTTATGATTGTTACATATTGTGAAATGTTTTAGAAAAAAATGTCTATAAAACAAATAAATTTATGTTATAGAAATATTGAGTATTTCAATGATTAATTTCGATAATTTTGTGATGAAAATGAATATTTCCATTACATTTAGAAACGTTGTTTATCAACAGATTTGGAAATTACATGAAACATATAGGATCATTCTAAATAAATTTCATACAACTATTTTCTTATAGAAAGAAGGTATGAATATATCATTTTAAATTTCAAAAATATTTCTTTTAATATCAATACTAAAGAATGTTTCTCATAGTCATTATAAAGTTAGAGAATCTAATCTTATTTATTTTAGTGTATTTTGGATGTAAAGTTCTTATCATTAATACAAAATATTTATTAAATAAATATTATAATAAATATAATGAATGTATATTCCTTAGAAATTCAAATTCCAGTTAATATTCAAGAGAATATAATAGTAGATTTATATTTTTTGAATGGATTTATTCAAGTATAATCTAAATATTATTATTTAAGTTAAATGAATGATCGTTATATGAGATTGTATAATTTATTATTGATTTTTAATATATGAATGTTTAAATGAAAAATTAAAATAGAAACATTGACTAGGAGATTAACTCGAATTAATAATCTCATAAAACTCATAGAGATAAACTTATAGATAAGGGAATTATAAATTTTGACATTGGAGTACAAACTAAAAATTTAAAAAAAATTATTGGCCTCATAGTTCCTTTATTTTTAAATTTTTCCAAATCATATATACATTGTTTTCATATATTATAATTTTATTATATCCATCGAATATAATCTAATTTAGATAATAAAAATTGATTTATTGAAAATTTTTGAATGAGATAAAGATTTTAAATTTTATGGAAGTGAATACATACTTAGAAATATGATTAGAGAATTTTAATATATATATATATATATATATATAACAATTTTTTTCTTGTTAGTTTAATATGTATGTTAAAATGATTATGTTTTAGATTGTGATGATTGCTCTGTAGTGGAATGTAGATTGGCAGATATTACATTTTTTTAATCTAATAATACTCACAATATATTTAATTCATTGAAAATGTATGTGGGTATTTAATTTTTTTATATTTTAATGATTATATATAAATCAACCAATGGTTTTGATCATAAATACAATATTAGTCATGTGTAAAAATTATCAATATCCCTATAATATTTTAAATATTCCTTCAGTTCATGGAATGATAGTTTTTCTCCAGTTATTTCATTTTTTTTAAAAAGTAATGTAGTCCACACATTTTTTATCTAAAATAAATATAAATAATTGTGGTTTAAATATATATTTTTCCATAAAGTGAAATTCTATTATAATAATTTCAAAATTTGAAAGAAAATGTATTTTCTGATAATTAAAAATCATTCAATAATATATATTTCATCAGTGATGTGATTGTATTTTCATAAAAAAAATTATAATTATGATAATGACTTGGTTAAGAGATTGTGTCTTGAATCACATCAAATAACATCATTATAACCACTTGAATAAAATATAATGATAAATATGGAAAATCAATAGATTATTAAATTATTAGAGGATATATGAAATGGTTTTTCATTTATATACTTATAGACACTATTTTATGTTTAATATAATATTACGTATGATATTTTAATCTAACCCTAAGCAATTTCATTTGAAATTTATCAAAAATATCATAAAATATTTTACTTTTTTTATAATCCTTGTATTATTTTTCCATGGAAACATAGACTTAGATTTTAAAAAATATTATGATACTAAAATGAGAGGATGATATATATATATATAATTTGAATTTGTAATTTTTTTCTTTATATTTAAAGGATTTCTGTCCTGGAGTTAAAAACATTTTTTTGATCAATAGAAGATGCTGAATATGTTTTTGCAAGTTGTTTGGAAAAAAATCATTATGAGGTTTAAAAAATATAACTACTTTCAATAATTTTTTTACCGAATTTACTTATTTTTATATTATTTACGTTCTATTTTTATTCCTATAATTCCATTTTAACATTCATGAATTATTATTATATAAATTAGATGTCACTTTATATGAGATTTTTTTAAAAGGAGAGAGACATCATTAAAATATATTTTAACTAATGATTAATTAGAAAAAAGATTAACAAAACTTTTTTCTGAACTCTTATTGATAATAATATGTATAAACTATTTATGTTTTATTTTTTATATAAACATATTACATTATATTATTTGTTTATTTATGAAGACAAAAATAATTTCACCTTTTGAATCAATCTTTGTGTCTTATTTCTTAGTATAAAATTTAACATTCCATTGAAATGATTTTAAAAATTCCATGTAATCATGGTATGTTTATATTTTTCATTGATATATATACATAATCTCTTTGTATTTTCTATTTTACTTATATAACCATAAATTTAATTTTTTTGGATTGAAATATTTAAAAATCAAGCTTATAATTTTTCATTCTAGAATAATCATTGAAAATTAGTCACTATTAAATTTATAATGAATCATCATATTATTCCATGACTGTTGTAAACTTTCATAATGGATACTTTACATTCTTATGATCTTATAAATTATGGGTTTTTTTGATTAAATTGAAATTTTACTTGTACAAAAATATTTATTCAAGTGGAAAAAGGTGAAATTAATGGGTGATATTTCCTATTAAGTAGTGATTTTAATTTTATTTCAAACTTAACATTAGTAAATAAGAAATTCTAGGGATCTATATAGGTTCAATAGTCTTAAACCGAGATAAAATATTCTGAACCTTTTACTTTATGGATGAGAATATTGTTAGTAAAGTGTCTTTAAATCATTTTTACTTTTATTTAACAAAAGGTTGAGAATTACATAACATTTTTAATAATTTTGAATAATTACAATAAATGGAGATTTTTTATAATTTTAATGTTTTTTATTGTTTCCAAAAGGTTGGAGGTAATTGAAATTTCCCTTTACCAAAATACTTATATTTTTTTATAAAATAACAATTTCACATTTTTACCTTCTAAACATGAGTAATGAAAATTCATCAAAACATAAAATTTTAAAAGAAGTAAAGAATGAGTTAATTTTTTGAAAATTTTTTTATTACATATTAAATATAATTTAATGTTCAAGAGGATTCATTTGAAAAACATTTTGAGATAGATCCATTTAATTATGAAGACATTTGTTCTATAAGATGTTTTGTTCATATAAATTACAATGTAATTTTTAAAACTTATTGTTCTTTTTTTCTGGTTAAGTATTACACCCTTTATAAATATGGTAAAACCATCCTAAATGAGATATATAATTTTAAAAATATGGTAATCCCTAATAAAATAAGGAATTATTTACAAAAATAAATTATAATCTCTTAAAATATGGTATTTCCTTTTAATATATGGTATATGATTATAAAATAAGGTATAATCTTCATGAACATGGTATACCCATGTAGAAAATGTATTTCATTCCAAAATGAGATATAATCTTCTGAAATAATAAATATCCCGCTAAAATAAGCTATCTCATTCCAAAATAAGGTATATGATTCCAAAATTCAATTTATATTTTTGAAACAAGGAATATTATTATAAACATCTATTTTTTTTATTATATAAGGACTGAATTTTTAGTGTAATTTGATTTATTAATTTAAATTACTTTTCAATTTAAATTGTTGTAATATTAAAGGTGGTTGTTCAGCATAAATTAATCAAGAAGTGTTTATTTATTAAAACATTATTAGTGAATTCATTTATTACTATAGTTAATTATTGATCAATTTAGTTTTAAAGTATAATTTTTATTTTCATATAATTATTTAAAGAGAATAACGAATGATTTTAATATAAATTTAATAGGATATTATTATGTGCCATTATATAAGATATCACCCTAACAAATAAAACATTTCACAAGTAGTTCTTTGGTATCACATGTGTGATTAATACTTTAGGAATGATGAATACCAAGAGATTGAATATATGGTTTTCGTGTATTTATGAAAATTAATTTTACTTTTTTTTATAAATTAATAATAGAAATTTTTTTATAGATCATAAATAATAATTGACTCGTAATATAAGGTTTTACATGTATACAAGCTGTAAAAAGTGAAAAGATGATTGGTGTTACACATGGAGCTTGTATTTTCAATTTTCTACCAATTATAGTGTGACATTTTTTAGGGACTTAATATATCACCATTCTACTACTAATTTCATGATTAAAGATTACTTCAAATTCAGATCATATTATTGAAAATTATGTTTCTTATATATCATCCTATGTGTTTCTATTTCAGTTCCTTTTGGATTATTCCATTCCACTCAATAACAGGACATATGTTTCAGGTTATATGACCCATAAAAATTTAAATGTTTGTTGTTTTTCTAGGTTGAAAAAGAATGATATATTTTTTTCACACCAAGATGAAAAAGTAATTGTAACAGTTTTTTAAATCCATTAAGAATTCAATTCACATATATAGTAGGTGTCATATAATCATATTCATTTTTTAGAGAATAAACACTTGATCACTTTGATTCAAACTAATTCAATATAATTTCTGTTCATTTTTAAATAATATTTCATAATTTCATAATCTATGATAAATATTTTAAATTAAAAAAATAAATCAACTAAACCCCACTCGTCCTGACCCTTCGCATATCTCATATAATGAAAAAACACTCCCTTGAGCACATTTTACTACATTGTACAAGGGTCACTCTATATGACCCTAAATCACTTGGAATTTATCTTTGTCGTATTACCATAAAAATTTTCAACTTCCCATTTCTAGTAGCATGCTATTAGACTATATATTATAAAGTTGATTCTACATGACACTGAACTATTAGAATTTTTCTATGACCTCTGATCTTGAAACTATAAATATTGATAGTTCTTATCACTATATATTTGACTACACGACATGGAGTCCAAAATTTTATGACCATTTAAGTTGTTTTAATTTGTCTTTAAATGAGCTATATTCTCTTAACAAGACTTTCATATTCATATAAAATTTTTTAGTACATGAATTTTCTCTACTCACCAATCATCATTGATATAAATTTCATGATAGTTATAAAAGGTTTAATGGATATAATACTATATTTATTGGATATATTATATTTTCTAGATAACATATCCTTGATGTATCCATAGGTTTTCCTCAGTTAAATTCTACTTCATCATTTAGTATGTGTTCTCTTTATTCAAAACTGGTTCTATCCTTTATCTCGTCACTAAGATGATTTATATACCCAATCTTTTCGTCCATCAATACTAATTATTATTAGTGAAATTTTTATTCCATATCAATAAGATACAATCCATATCTGCAATGGTTTAGTGTCTTTAAAAAATGGATACATAAACAACCATTATATAAATTTTCTATAACATATCACATTTTTTCATCACATATAGAACCCTTCTTAGTTATATCATACATAAATCTCTTCGTTGTAACCATGGAAGGGGAAAAAATAAATGGTTGATCATATATTCTTGGTACGGTTAATCATTTGATATTTTATTCAATTATAATTAGTGTGTATTAGACAAGCCTCTGGGTATGATATCATGATAAAAAATATATTACTCAATCAGTCAAAGATTTGTAATCATAAATCGTGGAAAATGATTTTTAATAAAAATAAATTACACATAATATTATGTCATAATCACTAATAATCCATTATTCATGATAAACACATTATAACAATGGATATGTTTGTGTAATTTGAATTCGAATATTAATATAAAATTAGTTCCTTAGTAAAGGTTCACTCAAAAGAATATCATTGTAGACAGAACCCACAATGGAAATTCTTTGATTATTATTTCCATCATTCCCTTATGCATAAATATCTTCTAGTTAACATTGTAATTTATTAAGAGTTTTTTTAATTCCACCATATCTTACGAGTTTATAAATTATATCATCATTACCGAATTCATTGGATGGATATAATAGACCCACTCATAGATGGTTTATAATTTTACCAACCATCCCTATTTTATAATAGAAAAATAAATCACATAGTCGAGATCCAATAAAATATATGATATTGGATTATAAAAACCATTATAATTAAATCAAGTTATAACCCATGGAAAGAAAAAGGGTTTTATAAATATTTTTTCAACATAAATATGAACAATCTGTAGATTGAATTTTTAATGGTAACAGTAAATCATATCCCATGTAGAGAATAATAAATATCAAATGATATTGTTATAGATGAGAACCCCCTTTAATATATCACTATAATATTTTATTAGAACGATAAAATTTGATTTTGAAATGATTTTTTTAAAAAAAAATACTTCAATATAGAGGAATATTATTTCTTCTCAATTTAGTAATAATAATTATTATGGATGCATAAAGGAAAATGGTATTAATAATGATGTGTAAAATTATTCATGTTATGTGTTAAAACAAATATTTCACTTATATTTTCTGTAAAAAACCAATTTAAAAAATTAGGAAAATTTCTGAAGGACTCATTTTAATAAAAATTAATAAAAAGTTAATCATGGGTACCCATTTGATTAAAAAATGTTTTAGTATTGTATAAATGTACTTGACAACATTTTCAATGATAAATAGACATGGAAGATAAGATTTATAATCGAAGGGTGAAATTATGTCATTTATCCTTGAAAACATTATTTAAATATATTGATTACATAAGAATAATAACATTAATGGAAAAATATAATATCCATAAATAACTAGTGGATAAATGAAAAAGTAATATTTAGTAGATATAGGTCAAATAATTTCATTATTTTATAATTTAATTATAAAAAATTTGGGAAAATGTGGTCAGAACATAAGACCCAGAACTGAAGTATTTATTGCATAACAATTTCTCAAACCATATGTATAATAAAATTAAATTTATTATAAATATAAATAATAATCATATTTATACCTATAATAGCATACATGGTTTCTCAAAACATCCCATCACCCTTTCATTAAAAAACAGTAATTATCATTATTATTTCATCTCATAATTAATTCATTTTTCATGCATGTTTTGGTTCATAATTTATTATCATTGAACATTGATCATGGTTTTTTCTTCCATATAATATTAATAATGATATAAATATAATATATATTAACTATATACAAATTTATAACAATCCATTTAAAGTGATGATGAAAACTGAGTTACATCACTATGTTTAGACAGAATTCCATACATATAAATGATTGGCGTTTCCATTTTTTATGTAGAAAATAAATGTTATATTAATGTTACTTAACCATTAAAAAATAAAACATACTACATATATATCATATAATTTTTTTTATATAAATACTAATAACCAACTATGATTGGTGGTGTTGGATAATTATTCGAGGAGGTAGTCCGGATGTATGCACTAGTGATTTATTCAACTTCCATTTGATGGAAAATAGATTATAAATGATTATTCCATTTTCATAATAAATTATCATTATTATTATTATAATTTATTAATCACAATTGTATTGATAAAATATTTTTATATTTATTGGAATATGATGTAAAATAAACGATATTGGTCATGATTTAATCCTCTTTTTGGAAAGACCTCCTTTGGCTTAAACCATAAGCCATGAAGGTTTGAAATTATGAGAATAAAAAATAACGAGGATCATGGTAGTTATTATAGGAATAATTTCCTGTATTTTTTGTGATTAAATGATCAAAATGTGTGAAAAATGGTGGAGAATCTGTTCATTTTTATGTGTGTGAAGGGACACAAATGGAATTTCAAAAAATATTTCAATGATATAAGGTGAAATCAATGAATATGGGATTCTAAATTTAAATTGATTAGAATTTAGTGTAAAATAAAATTTTTATGTTTTCCACCAATAAAAATTAGGATAGTGTATATGGAAATTCTACCCTTATCTCTTAGTTTATCTCCCCTGAGTAAAACTGTTTTTTCTTTAACTATGGAATAAATATTATTTTTAAATATTCACGAGGACTGAAAATTATGTTAAACCAATGAAATTATATAAATAATAATGATTATAAATATGTAATCCCTTTTTTAGATTAAATATATTTATTTGGTAGAATATAACATTAAAGAAGCATGCAATGGGTTATAAAAACCCATGTTGGAAATTCCCATTTTTAGCATAATACATATTTTACTTTCATTCCATTAATCTTAAAATAAAATGATCTTAATTATTGAATATATTATTGAATATATAATCTATAAATTTCAATAAAACCAATAATACATATAGATTAATTTAATTTATTAATATAAAAACAATTTTGCGTATAAAAGATAGTTTTGTTAATAATTTTTTTAAAGGAAAAAATGAACATAAAAAAAATTTATAATAATGATTAATAAATATATTGTTATTATTTTATTTCAATGAAATTTAGGGAACAAAGATATCTAATTGGTTACTGTATGGTACTTTTAATTCATATTAAATTATAGCTTTTATAAAAAAATTATTTTTCAATATTAAAAGAAAAATATATACATTCTTTTTAAAAAAATTTCATAATTAATAAAAAATATAATATTTAGATGTGGATTTAGGATTTAATAGTAACAGTACCAAAAATATTCTAAAAAAATTTAAATTAAATATAATCATTTATTTAAAAAATGTGATAAAATCCATTTTTAAAGAAAACAATTTTCTAATGGTTTAGATGACATTACTAAAAATTGAGTACTAATTTAATATTGATTACTCAAAAAAATCACTGATTAAAAAAAATTGTGAGTATTTTTCATAAATTGGTTATTAATATTCATACATACTAATTTAATGGCTATGTTATAATGGTTTAGTATATCATGCTTTATATAGTCTCAGGATAGTAGATAAGGAATGATAAAGAATACAACATGTTTATTTAAAAGGAAATATATATAAAATAACATGTTGTTAAATTATAAAAGAAATAAAATTAATTTCAACATTGAAATTCCATCTTTTAAATATAAAAAATGAGGATATATTGGATTCTTCACAACATTTAGTTTTCATGTATCTTCCTTGAATTTATGATTTTCCCAAATAACATTAACTAGGTTAGTAGTCGTATTTCATAGAATATTATCTCTATGATCAATGAATTATAATTATTTCTATTCAAAAGAAAGATGATACTCCATTAGTACAAAATATTATTTTAATACATTTGAAGGATCAAGTATATACTTCATTATAAATGATACATGGAACATATTATGAACGTGAGAGGGGTTTGGTGGTAGTTCCAAGTGATATTATATAGTATCAACTCAATCAGAAATATAAATGGGACCAATATACCTAGGGATTACAATTTCCGTCATTCTGAGTATCATAAACTTATTTCATAGAGATATTTATAAGAAGAATTCTCCCTAACATTGAATTATCAATCTGGCTAATAATTTATAGTATAAATATTATGTTGAAACTAAGATACCTTGATGTGACTCTCAATGGATCTGAACTTATCTTCCATTTACACAAATATCTTATGTCATAATAGCTTTATTTATCAAACATCACCCCATAATGTTAGATTTATTCAATTCCTTCTATATAGGTATTCATAAGGAACCATTTTAATTCTTAAGTGAAGGCAACTATTATAAAATATTTAACCAATAGAATGTTTAGATCCTAAGCACCTTTAAAATATGGGAAACTATATTTCAAAATATCATCCAAAATTTTAGTTACACTATTACAAAAACAATGAATCCTATTATTACAAGAAATACTAAAACACAACTATATATCGAAATATTATTGAAAAATCACCAAAATGATGAGGTTATCCTCATATCTCAATAAGAAACAACAAAATGTGATACTCCATGAAACCATACTAAAACCATAATGCATATTTGAGCGATCTTACTAAGTAATAAATATTCTAGGATAGTAATGAAGTGTGATAAATTCATTAGGTTATCAACCGCATCCCAAATTTCATTGTGGCCTTTATATGTCTTTGAGCGTATAACACCAAAATCCTAGTTGATATTTTCCCATTTCCATTTATTTTGTAATGGTTTTAATGTTACCTTATAATTATATCTCATGTCCTTAACTTTCATACATTCAAATCATTGAGATACATACTCTAAAATATACCACTTCATGCTATCCCATGAGAAGTACTCTTTTAGATCTATATACAATTTTTTACTTCCCAAATGAATTGAGAATATTTGGAAATGAGCTTACTTCAATATATTATTAACCAATTTTGGTATTTATGGGACACATACCATATTCATGAAGAGTTTCATTACCTCACAATATATTGTGAGGTGATTAATATTTCTCACCTTCTTCTGTAGTTTAACATTCTCTTTCTACACTTCTTTAATCATCAAAGATATAGATGTTTGAAAACACATTTGAGGAATATAGGATTCCACAAAATTCATTATGATCTAAATTTCCATCAATTTGGAATCTATAAATTTTTGATCTATTTTCAACCTCATCATAGATAATCTGGCATGATCCTTTCTCCTAAAAGAATCACCCACCTTGTTTACTTTCTCATAGTGGAAATGTACTAATCCATCGTAATCATTAATCAATAATAATAATTTTTTATCACAAATATTTGACTCTTTTTGAGTTAATATATATTTTATATTTTTATACTGATTATATATACCACATTTTTCTTGTAATGATAAGTCCTTCATAACAGCAATGCAAATATTTCTACAGCGAACTCTGAATCATGAGTTTGTTATTTTTTCACCTAGTCCATTTATTGGAAGGATGAATAGGATCCCACCATATAATTATTCACAAGAACACATCGAAGATATTTATTCAAGGGATCTAAATAAATCAGAAACCCTTATCAAATTTTTGGTTCATCCCAACAAAAGATAACTGGCCAACCATATCTTTAGTTTATTGAAATTTTATTCACATTCACTAAACCTATAAAACATAAATCCCTTCCAAATTATCAGGGTGATTTTATTTTGTTTCCAAGATAAATCCATTTCATATAACCAACAATATCACATTAATACATGATAACTATTAATCATAGTAACAGTTATTGGTTCGATCTATTGTTCAAGAACTATTATCATTGATGGATCCACTAACACACACTTTATTGAGATTATATGACACCAAAATAAGTCTTTCCATAATCTAAATTTACACATGATATATTATTCATATTTTTTTATCATTTCATTATATTATTAGTACAATCCATAAGTAATATTCATTCTCATCCTTGCTCATGGAATATATATAATAATTTAATCTATTAATAATAATCAGCACTGATCAAGTTAATATCAAAAGACTCTAGTCATTAAATAAATGGACATTGTGGGGTAAATTTTAACACCAAATATATAAAAATGTATTTTAATAGTAACAACACCCTGAACGGAAGACTTTCTTGGTTATGACTTCAATTTTGACACATAAATTATAAAATACACATTGAAGATCATTCATTGAAAAATATTGATATCAACATCATTGATCAATAAAATAATCATTATGGGGTACATGATACTAAATAATTATTTTGATTTTGTTAATTTCATGAAAATTAATACATAGATGAATTGAACCATCATTATTTTTAATAAAATTGAATTGGTGAAACTGCAAGTTGACGTACATGGCCGAGTGAACCCCATATAAAATTTCTCAAAGATTTGTCATTAAAATTCTGGAAACATTGTTATGTAAATTATATATATGGTGTTTAAAATAGTTGTGTCATCATGTAAAAGTTTTATTGAAAACTAAACATCATTATTTAGATGAATATTAGTTAAATAATCTAGAAATGTATCAATAAACACCCATATAATAAGGAAATATTAAATTTTGAGTTTTTCATAAACCATATGAGATAAATATCCATTTTGAATATGAATTAATACCTGTGAGACTGATGTACTTTCACATTGTCAACATTTAGTATGATTAATTTATTTCCACCATTGTATTCATTAGAATTAATTTTATTCATATTAGGTTTTTTAATAGATCACTTCTATTGATATTGATAAATATATAATGAGATAGAATATTGATCACAATAACATGTTTTCATATTATATACACCATTTTATTTGGTTTTTCATTAGGTAGATCATTCCATTTTATGTCACATTAAATGGTATCACAGTTCCTTCTGGATCTAGAAATTTACTAAATCCAAAAAAGAATAGTTTTATTAATTATAAAAATTTTGGGATATCATATAATCAAGAAAATAAGTCATATGATCTATAAATCAAAGAATTATCTTCTTAATCAATGACACCATAGTTTTAACTTTGGGTATCTATGGCCATTATCATCCCAAATCCATCATAATGGTCCACAAAGAAAATATGAGTTAACCCAACAATATCACCTTGGTGTGTCAAACCATGTGTTTATTAAAGGATTATTTTCCTTGTACTAGAGTAATGTTTGAGATATATATGGCCAACTGTTCTTGGGATTATTACCCCTATATTCATCTATTCTAAAACATTATTCACTTGTATTATCCAACCATGGATTAATTTATAAGAAAACCAACTGCATTTCATTAGCATAAAATTGGTTCTTATTCTATATATATTCTTATAATATAATTTATCATTAAATTATCTCATTTGTAGACTCTAAAAATAACTAAAAATTTCATGGATTCAAAGTATATTTAACAAAAAAATTCAAACATAAATATAGAATTTTATTATTTGGATACTCATTATATATCATCAAGATCCACAACAAAATCATAAAGGTTTATTGTCTATTGAAACATTTTTTCATATATATCTAGTACATAAAATATCTATACCATTTCCCATTTTTTTCATCACAAATAACACCCATCATAGTGATATCACACATAAAATATTTCTACAAAACTTGTGGAATGGAAACATAAGATATGATGAGATCATTTACTTAAAATGGGTAAACATAAGAAATATTATTCAAACATAACAAGTGGAAGTAATATGAATATAAGGTAATGTTAATATGAATATAAAAGGAAATAATTATACTAAATCATTCAAATATATTTACTAAAAAGTAATACAATAAGGTTCTTTCAATAAAAATTAATAATCCATAAGATTGAGGAATCAGCATCAATCAACTATTTTTATTGAGAAGATAACATAATAATAAGGAATAAGTTTTTGGAATTCACATACACATATAAAAACACATATTAAAGGTTTATTCCCATGAATATCATTATAGAGAAATTTCAACAATAGATATGCATACACTGTCACATACAATACTCCCTTATATGTAACTACTATTAAACTAACTCTATCTTATGTTTGGACTTTATAATATATTTTTACATATAAGGTTTTTCAACAGAATCATAATTACACAATGATTTGGATGTATATAATAAATCAACACAATATTATTTTTTAAAAGTAACCACTTTTTGTTGGAATGTAATAGAACTAATTATCAGATATTTATAATCCATTCATTATATGTCATAAGATCATGATAACATATATAATTATATTTATTCTTAAGTTGTTTAAAAAAGGATTTAACAATCATTTAATCACAATTAACTAAAACTATAAAATGAAGTAATAAATATCATAAATATGGATCATATCACTAGTAAATCATCATAAAAATTTGATGATATTGATTTAAACAAAAAATACACTTCATAAATAACAAGAACATTCCATAGGAAAAATACACTTTTAATTTAGAATAAACTTATTTATAGTCTATAAATTTAAAAAAATTAATGGAAATACTTTCATTGAAATAACCAAGGATAATAGTATTTATTTGTTTAGAGGAAAAGTGTTTTTAGTATGGTGGGGAAATAAGTTCAAGTTTTTTACATTAAATAAAAAACATCATTAACATGTTGGATAAATAGTTAAAATTAATTTATTTATAAAATGAAAAGAAATTTACATTTTGATTTTTTTATATAAATTAAAAAATGGGGTTAAATTAATTTAATAAAAAAAATTAGAATATTAAAAACATCATTGAAGTCATTTTAAATGGAAATATTATCATGGAAAAAAATATTCCTTCCCTAAAGAGATAAATTAAGATAATAATTTTAAAACATTATTCCCACATATTGATAGGAAAATGAAAAGAAATAATTTAATTCAAAGAAAAAAATTGTTGATATATATATATATATATATAATTTTGGACTAATAGATCAGGTAATTTCATTATCATAAATTTCATGTGTAAACAATACAGGAATAAAATATGATTGTAACACAAAACCCTTACCTCAGTACATCTTCTATCATAAGAAATCAATCCTCCAATATATAAAATTGAAATTTCATAAAATTATATAAAATCCCAAATTAATACCTATAAAACCATATATAATTTACTTGTAAAATATTATCACTCATTTATTAATAATTTTTAATTTTCAGCATTAGTTGGGTTACTTACTGCTTTGTTTTTCTTGTATTTCTTGGTTCAGCAGTTTTGGTCCTTCAAATTTTAGGATGGTTTATTCATCTAATTAATGTTTATAATGATAAAATTGTCATATATATTCATTATATACATATATATAAACATTAATTTTAAATTTGGTTAAAATAATTACATAACTGTGAGGAGATGTTAGTTAATATTTATGCATAAGGGACATTTCCTTTTTCTGATGGATGGAACAAAAGAAAGTAAAATTTTAATTCAAATTTATTTAATATAAATTTTGAACTAAATATTGTATAAAATTATTGTGTATATAATAATACCCAACCATGAATATTAGTGTTGTAAAACGAGTTATATCATTATTTGGACATTGTAGTCCACATGTACAAATATGTGACTCAATCATATCAAATTTCATGGATAAGTGGTAATGAATGGATATAAGAAAATCATAATACCATCTCAATATATTTATGACACTATAAGAATCATGGTTTAGTGGATTAAATATTTTTTTATGAGTTATATGAAGATAAAAAAATTGAATGTTCTTAGTTATCGTTTATACCGCCTCTTTAAAGGATAACCTTTGGGCTACACTTCAATCCATTAAAGATTGGTCTTGGGAGAATAAAATAGTCTATAATATGAATGAGATGATTATATGAATTATTCATTGTAGGGGTTTTTCTAATTTATAAGGATAAAATGGTGTGATAATGTGAGGAGAATTAGTCTCTTTTATATGTGAGAGGAGGGACACACATAAAATTTCATAAATTATTTCAATGATATAAGGTAAATTACATGATTATGTAAATAAAAATGGACAATGATAAAATTTTAAGTTATGCTATAGTTTAAATATATTCAACCAATAAAATATATGAAATTGTGGTTTTAAATCCATCGCTTATCTCTTGGTTTATCACCACTAGTAAACAATTTTTATCCTTAGCTATGATGATTTTTTGTACAATTTTTACAACACATATTTAGCAAAAATTATTTTTACAATTCTAATATTTATTAATTATGTTAATTGCAAATTATTAATTCATTTTTATAGATTAAAATTATTTAACTATTATAATTGAATTTCAAATAACCATATAAATAGAAATAAAAACTCATTTTAGGAAACACATTTTTATAAATAAAACACATTTTATACAACTTATTTTCCATATAAAAAACATACACTAGATATTGAAATATGTTATTGAATATATAACATATTTTTTAAAATCCATTAAAAATATATATTAATTGAATTTATTAAGAAAAAAACTTATTTCATGAATAATTAATTTTTAATATTTTTTATGCCATAAAATAAATTTATATAAAAATAATGTATAATGATTACCCATAAAAAATTAGTAATATTATTTATAATCAAGGGATATTTAATTTTCTTAAATATCATTTTAAAAATTGAACATTACTTTTACATGAAATGAAATGATCATTTTTACATAAACTATAATTTATCAATATTTAATGTTAAATTAATCTTATTATAAATAATCTAAAAATAAACCCTATGATAATATTTAAATCATGATTTTAAAAAATATTTTTATTTCCTAAAATAAAATTTCTAAAATTATATAAATTAATTAAAATTTTCTAACAAAAATTTAAATAAAATAATTTGTGAAAAAAAATTATTCATAAAATGACATTACTAAAAATTGAGTACATATTTATTATGAATCAATCATTACATTTACACTATTTATAAATCTAGTACATATTATTTATGTAGTGTTTATTTCTATTCATACAAATTAATTTATCTTTTTTGTTATAACTATTAATTATATTGTGGTTCACATAAACGCATGGTTATATTTAACTAGAGATCTCGAATACGTTAGATTTATTCTAATGGAAACACCTAGGAAATCCCAAGGTGTCATATATTGAGGTAATTCATTTTATTAATGGGATTGATCTATTCAAAAACACTCTATACGTGTCCTCATGGTATGACCTTAAACTCAATAGTTTATAGGTAATTGTTTCATGATGTTTAATTTTATAAAATATGATCAATTCTAAAATACCTTAAACATCATTGAATTCATTTAAGTTTATATAAAATTTTCTATACACCAGAGCCTACTTGGAGAAAGTGTTCACATTCTTAAGGATCATTATTTGTAATATCATGAAGAGATATAGTAAATATATTTCCATAATAACTTTGGCCTAGTGATTGAACCCAACTCATTCACAATGGGTCTTCAGTTTTACAGATAAACACTATAATTTAATCGTTTTACCTCCCAAATACTTGATAAATATCCATAAAGAGAACCCTATTTGAACAATGGGTGTCTTGATTTATTTTATTTTAGGATATATAGTGGCATGTGTATCCATTATCTCAGGACCAACTTCCAGTTCAATTTTCATTAATAAATTTACCATGGTTATGATTCTATTCCCAAGTTCACATTACGATGTATTTAGTTATATCACCAAGGAACAAATATATTCATCCATATCTCTCCAAGAAATATCCATATCATTAAAAAGATCCATATATGAACTATATGTGTCATGATTCTTATCATCATAGAACATGTAGTGATGATCATATTTCATATTATAGGATCAATAAAATATCCTTATGGATTTACTCTTAGTTCTAAGGATCATAATAATTGACAAATATTAATTAAATGATCCTAGATCCTAAAAAAAGTCACCAGTTTTCCAATATAAATAATCTAGATCTTTTTAGAGTCCGCACAATAACCTTGTGTCGATTCTTTCAGGTTATCAATTTCAAAAACCACCTCCTAGTGTATGGTCTTAGTTCATTCCCAGTCATTCCACATTGGACTATTTATTGGGATATTTTATCGTTTATAGTTATCAAGTATTGAATTAATCATATTATTTCATTATACATGTAAACATATGAACTATATACCTATTATTTCCATCAATTTTGAGTACTTCTTAATGCTTCACGACTACCAAACAATGGATGGATATGAAATATAATGTTATAATAACTTTTTAATACCATATTTACATATAATAAAGCTCAATAATTTAGTATTTTAATCATTATAATGTTCTAGGTTTGTAACATCATGACACCTTCTTGAACATAATAACCTTGTATTACCTTTTCTATACATTGTTTTAATGTTGATCTATAGTTATACCAATTGATTATTTATAGTTTTCTCATGTTTGAGTCTTTATATGGGTAGGTATTTGATTTTGATTATTGTTTGAGATGTTGGTAGATGACTTAGGATTTGAACCATATAGTTGATATGAGCTTGTAAATAGAATTGATATATGTGTTCCACCTGAAATCTATTGAGATCCACTATCCTTATGATGGAATTCTAGCAGTAAGGATTTCTTGTAATAATTCTATTGAAAAATGGGTGTAGTTGAATGTGTAGTGGGTGGATTCATAGATGAAGGGAGTTCATGTTGTATCTCTATGGGTAAACCTATGGGATTCAAAAATCTATATGAATTCTTCTTAGTTCCACTACCTATCTAGTGGGATCCAAAAACTTTCTTTTAATTCTTTCTTTTGTATTGAATGGAAGGGCATTAATATATTTATATTTATCTAAAATTATTTTTATCTTTTAAAACATATCCCTTAAACCTATTTAAACCCAAATGATCTTGGAGACTCTCTAGATTATTCTGTCCCATCCAAACTCAGAACATCATGGATAAAAGTTAATTTTATTTCATTCAATAAATTTTTATTAGTGGTCTCTTAGTTATATTTTTAATTATCCAAACCTCTTATGTCTAATTCATTGATGGAATTGGAAACTCATTCTGATGAAAGCTCTTAATCCTGATATAATATATATATATATATATATTATATATTTTTCTATGATGGATTCTTTCCCTTTAGACCCTCTGGCCGAGGATCCAATTTTTTTATTGACGATACCATTATTGAGGTACCTAGCTTCATAAATAAATTTATCTAAAATAAATTTATTTCCATTCTTGATTTGAAATTAATTGACTATGGGTTTTAAATTTATTATTTTATTTCATTGATAAATTTTTTCAAAATGGAATAGAATGTGTTTTAGATAAATATAGTTTGATAATGGATTTGAAAAATTTTTTTTTCTAAAAAATGATATTTAATCGAAATATGTGATTTTATGAATGATTTAGAAGATTAATTTATAGAATAAAAAAATTACATTATTTATGTAGTTGAAATGGATAAATTATTTTAATGGAAGTATTTTTGGGGAATACAATTTTATGATTATTTATTAAATAAAATAGAATGATTTGTAATTAAAATTGTGTTCCAACTAAAATTATTGATTTAAGTGATATTTGATTGATTAAAATTATCAATCGACCGTTGAAAGATTGGTTAACTTATGACACATTATATACTAGTTTTTTAGAAGGATGATAGACATGTTAAGATAGTATTATCTCTACAAATAAATTCATTAATAATGACTAAAATACTAAAATTATTTAAAATAAGGGTGTTTATTATTTTGGATACATTTGAATGCCCCTAGTCTTATAGATATTGTGAAGTGTTTGTGCCCTAATTGTCATATAATATTGATATTATTGTAAAAAACATGACTCTATCTAGATAATCCTAAAGTCTTTCTACAATGGTTTAATGATAGAAAATTACTATTCCTTCCAATGTGTTTTAAATTGATTACACATACATATTTTGATTAGATAATTTATTCATATTTTTTAAAAAGATTCTAATATATATATTTTTAATGGATATACACTTTTTAACTTTTTTTCCAAACCATTGAAATGATTTAAGAATAATGTTGTCTTATTAAAAATTAAAATATTACAATTCCATGTTTTATTTAAACATCAGCATATTTTGTTGATTTAAAATAAATTCATAGTGATATCATACTAGGCTATCATTGATCACGCCTATCTATTTCCTTTAGGGTTTTTTATATTTTTATGACTTGTACATGAAAGGGGAAACTCCCACATAGAGGTGTTGGGTGTTCTTGATAGAGATATGTTTAGAGTTGGATGTGACCAATGGAATTTTTTATATCCTTGTTACCATGAGTTCTTATAATGATTTATCAATAGTTATGTGATCAGTAGACATGATCAATCATTTTAAGATTTTTTATTGATTACATTTTCTATTTTTACTCTTGATGTTTTTATTGGAATTGTGACTATTTATGGTTTCTTGCTGGTGAATTTTTCTTCATTAGGTATTATTGTGGATAAATCATTCCCTATTGATTTATTTGATAACATGTTTCTAGTCTATATCCTATGGGAATTGATAAAATCCTTTTGAACATGTCATTATTGATTAATGAACCATTTATTTAGGTTATCTAGTTTAGTTTGTAAAAATAGGAATCAAATGAGGTTGAGTCCCTTATTGAATTTCATTATTTAGTTTAGGATATCCTGGTAACATGAGATAAGATTTTTTGGGATATAAGATTTATTTTAGGTGATTTTTCTTCCCTATCACCCCTTATTTTGAGCCAAATGTTACCAAATTTAGTTGGGAATAGATTTATTTGAGTTAATTTGATTATCTAATTCTATACATTGACTAGTTCTCCCTATATTAATTTATGATTGATTGAGTAATTCATCATGTTTTAATTAATATTTATTTCCTTATTATATGTCAATTATATGTATTATTATTCCCAAATAATAAATTTAAATAAAATTTAGGATGGGGATTATAATAAAAAATATTAATAGAACCCCTCGAGTTGACCAAAACCATATAGAGGTTATAGTGTGTGCAGTCCAAGCACTAATCTAATGGGATTCACCTATAACTATTTAGGAAATAGAGGTTTTACTTACCATGGAAAATAATAAAGATCATGCATTGGAGTTTCAATTTCAAAAACTACCATCTATCCAAATTATGAATTAGATAAAATAGGATTATTATTTAATGATAAATAATGAGAAATTATTTATATTGTTGGAAATTCTTGATTCTATTATCTTGAAATTTGTTTTCATCAAACTTGAATGGCATGTTAGGTGGTGTAGGGATGCTATATTTTTTTGAAAGAAGAATGAGGACTATTAGTGGAAATAAATAAATATATTTTTATAGAATATTATTATCTAGATTCAATGTTTTAAGCTAAATCCAAGGAATTTATTAACATTCGTCAAGGTGATTGGATAGTGACATAATTTGTAATTCATCTGGATAAACTTGATCAATCATCAGCTAGGGATGTATATAATGTGAAATTGAATGCCTATATAATTATTACGGGTATTTGATCAGATATTCAACTGGAATTCATCATTATTATGATTAGATCATATATTTATGTTGTGGATAGGGCTCAAGAGATTGAGATTGAACCAGATGGTATTCTAGTGTTAATAAGATTTCCTCATAATCCTTGTCATATATTTAGTTCATTCTAAAATGAAAATATTAATTATAATGTGTCTCATGATTGAAACATTATTGGTGGATAGCGATAGTTTACATTCTCAAAATTATTCACTGTATCTAGTATAAGATTAATATATTGTTTCTAGTGTTGGAATGTTATGAAGTAAAAAAAAATTCTTCTAATATCATCTAATTTTATATTGTTTTTTTATATTTAAGTCACTTGTATAGGTTTTCTATTGTTTTACCACTATATATTGAGGTATGGGATCTTCTATTTGGAGAGGAAATATGGCGTAGTTAGATGCATAATAAGTACTGGGGTTCTATCCATGAGAATCTAGAATGATGTTGCCTAATGAATTTCATGAGCATTCAATGTGAATTGATGTTAGTGCTAATAAATTAAACTATACTAGTACTATTTCTCCATCATTTTATCGATAATAGTTTATATTGATTCCTCTTATTGTTTCTTATCATCTTATACTTTATACTTGTTAAATTTTTTATATGGATAAAATTTCATAAACAATTGAACTTTTAACTTTTCATAGGATGAAGAGATAAAAGGGTTTCTTATACCTCTCTTGTACTTTTACTATATCAAAAACCATGATGGTTTGTGACATTTTTTTCATGATATTGAACATCTAAACATCATGATCATGGAAGATTTTTTGATTTATCATCATGAATATATTTACTATTATCTATGGTGGGTCTCCATTACCACCCCCAATGTAGAGTGCTCTGTTATTTAATGATAATGATAGCAGATATATAGTCAATATAGAAATCATATTCTAGAGTAATGTAGAATGATATCTATGTTTTCCAACGAACTGAAGATGTAATCTTGATGTGTTGATGTTAATGAAGTTCCCATTAGTATTTCAAATTTCATTCAATCATACTTTTATTCCCTACCAATTTCAAGATAGTTAAAAATTTATATCAACATTGATCCATGTAATCAATTAATATTTATTCCCTCTTACTAATAAAACTAGTTTTTTAAAGGAGTAAATGATCCATTAGATGATATGATTGAAAAATAATTATTAGACGCCTACTGTTAAATTTGGTAGGACTAGTTATTTTTCAACAAGATATTTTATGGATACACTTTGATTTGAGTTTAATAATGGAAGATCAATTGGGTTAAAATCATGAATATATATATGCTTCAATGTATTGAAGATTGTTTAAACATATTAAAGGGGTGATGTTTTTATAAATGACTGATCGTTAGTCTATTTATCACCATATTAGGATCATGGATATTAATATCCCTAATCACACTATCAAGAGAATCTATATCAATTTACATGTATTATGTTATACTAACTGGTATAACAAGTGATGTTTTTGTTTTTATGGCATTGATAGAAAATATTTTAAACAAGTACCCCAACCATGTTTTTTGGGTATTTGTGCATGACATCGTGGTTTACTCTAAAAATGAGGAGGGTCATGTTATTCATTTAGATGATTCTTTTGACATCTTAAGGAATCACCGATATAATACCAACCTTTATTTGTTTCAATTGTTAATTTGAGAAGTTTTATAATTGTGGTAAATGGTCTTAGAGCATGGTATTTCAATTTATCCTAAAATGTCTATTATTGTTATCTCATAGGATGAATTATTGAATGGATTTGGTATTAGGTAAATTTTTCAATTTATAAGATATTAACATTGGTTTTTTAATAATTATTCATATTCTAATTTTCCTTTTACTTGTATCACTCATAATGGAATTAATTTTTTATTGAAGTCAAAATTGTAGGCTTTATGTGATGATTTGAAAGCGTTTTTTGTCTTTATCCCTAGTGATGACTCTTCATCATGCTAGAGTGGGTTAGGTGGAATTTATGATGTACTATATTCTTGTTTGGGTTATGTTATCATTAAATTATGATCAAATGGCATCTTATAGTTCTTTCCAACATCCACCACATGATAATTAATGTCCTGCACATGTTTATGAAGTCACAATTTTGATTCATTCTGTTAAATTTTGGTTGTATTAACCTTTTTATAGAGATTTACCATTTACTCTGATAAAAAATGTTGAGTTAAATCTCATCACAAAATAATTGGAATATATAACAAATTAGATGGTATGAGAACCTATAATTATTTAAAAATAATATCAAATAAGACATAAGAAATAGGAAAGTTATCCCTAATTAATTATGTAGGAAACTACATTCTTAGGACACGAGGGAATCATTTGAGAAATGAAATATCATATCTGACATATCTCCCAAGAACATAAGAGTATTTCTGGATAGGAAATAGATTTTTTTGTGAACATTTTCAGTTTTAATCCAACATTATTGCGGTGATAATCCATGAAATCTATCCCGATGATGAGTTCTAAGGAATTTTGTGTACTTTTTATGGTGAGGAGACGATCGTAAATTGGTTAACATCTTCTGAGGGTATCCATTTCTTTTGGAATTGATACACCATTATGTCACATAAGAGTAAGGATTTTTTCAGTGGATTTTTATCATTCATAGTGGGTAGTAAATGAAGGCATGGTTGAGATGATTTATGATATGGGGTAAAACATTAGGTGGTTAGGTATGAAATTTGACATAAAAAATCCATGTTATCATTTTTTTACTGACCAGTAGGTCATGTTCAAGAATCAAAAGCCTTTAAATATTTTTCATCACCTTCCTCTACTAACATGGATGCATGAAAAGGTATCAATGTGATTTTTGGATAGAATATCGGTAAATTCTTGGGGGAAGGGTGTGATTTGGGTAGTTCTCAAATGATTTAATAAGTCACATCACATTATTCCCATTCATGATACTAGTGATATTGGAAAAAATTGAAATCTATATGTGATGTTTATATTCATATTGATTGGTTGTCCTTATACTATTAGTGAAGCTTCACATATGAGAGATAGGTCTATCCAGGAGGCAACAATTTAGATTGAGATGGTTATATAGTGTTTATTTACACAACAATGTCATAATAAATCTAATTTGAGTCATCATCTTTTCCCTTTTCAGTTTTTTGTTATAAAAAAAGGTATTTTTGGGTGAATATATAAAATTGTGTCAATGATATCTTGGGAAACAATGGAAGTTAACATCAAGATATGGAACACTATTTTACATCAGTTATTGGATTGGAATGGTGGAATACTATTTGGATTTTCAACATCATATGACACGAATCAATGATGTGTTTCTTTTTTGGCATCCTAGAAAATATCATTTATAACCATATCATGTCTTGATTTTGGAGGACCTTGATGTGTAGAATGACATATCGGTAAATGACATATCCTAAATAATAATTTTTTATTATCAATCACTTTTAAGGTAAAGTAAGAAACCTACCAATATAGAAATAAAACATCAAGTACAATAGAAGATAGATAAACCATTAAAGACTAGATTCTACCTATTCAACAAACTATACTTAAATTATTTCCAATATAGAAAACATAACTCAGTGGTCAGATTGTCCTTGATGTGATCTTCAAACAAATAAGGCATCATATTCAACATTTGGATATACTCCTCCATATTCATATCCCCTGCATTAAATAATCTTACCAGAATTAGGTATTTCTTGTTAATCCACATCATCTTCTCTTTATTGGTATCCCCTAGAATATTTTTCTCATAATACTATCATCATTATCTAGGTAGGATTTAATCAGAAGTGAATACTCAAACGTAACCTTTTCTAAGTGCACATTAAGGTCCCAGGAGTTGTCATTAGGTGAAACCACATTGGATTCCATATTTTCGACCCAATAATTGACATGAGCATCAAAAACTTCTGAGCCTATTGAGACCTAATATTTTCTCCCATCATAATATCTATCTTTTTCTCCTTGAATATCAAATTTCTTTCACACTCGAACATCTCCTACTCTTGTTCACTATTTTGTTTTTTGTTTTTCTTAGGCCACTTTATCTTAGTAGATATTGTTTTAATAGTTTTTTGTAGAAAAAAATAGTCCATATGACCTTTAGATTTGTGTTTTCCCATAATAATACAGTTTCCAAAATCCTTATTTCATTTACTACCTTTCTTCCAACATGTTTCATGAGTCCAACTGCCATAAATACCCTCCACATAATCATTTTACCTTGTGAAACAGGTCACATTACATTATTTTTCCCATGAGAAACCATTCCCTTTATAAGAATTGTAACATCCCAGGTAATTAAAGAATAAAGAATTTTCATATTTATTAATATTTACGAATTAAATATTAATTTTAATTAAAAGGGGGTTCTACGTTCGATAGCGTACTCGATACGTAACGATGAGTTTCTTTGAAAACTTACGTTGCACACAAGTAATAAAATAATATTATTTTAAATGTTAGTTATCAAGTAGCCGTTGTACTAGCGGGAATGGATAGAAATAACTAAAATATGATTATATATGTTTTTAAATGTTTTTACATTTACCCAATAAAAGATAAAGGCTTAAAATACAGAAAGAGTTCAATTTTAGGCATTTATACCCTAATTTTTACTAAGGGTTCACTTATCACCTTTTGACGGCGAACCGTCATTAAATATAGTTTTGATCAATCTTATAAATTCTATTGGACCAAAAATAACTCTTCCTTAGAATCGGGACATCAAAATTTACCTTGTGTAAATTTTTGGTACCTTTCCGATAAAGTTCATTTTTTAATGAATAGTGTAAAATGTTGTATTTTAATTCAAAACCTCTTTTTAATCTAATTTATTTATATGATTAGATTATCTTTTGAATTGGTTTCAAAGTGAAATTAGAAAATATTTTTACCATTAAATCCAATAGTGGTCGTTGGAATTAATTTCACCTTGAAATCGGACTTAAACTAGTGTCAATCTTTTGATACTTATTGTTTCATAAAAACACGCTATTTGCTCTGACAGCGGGAATTAATTATTAAATTAATTAATGTGACTTTTATATTTTGAATTTTGTAAAATAGACTTAATTTTTGAATTCATAATATCAAATATATCTTAGGGTGAATTTTTGGTAATTTTCAGAAAAACTTCAATTTTTGATGAATAGTGAAACCACTAAGTGGTACTTATAAAAACTGATTTTTCCGTTTAAATGAAATTTTGCCATCTTTGTGTTTTGATTTTCAAAAATCCGACATACATTATTGTCATTAAGAAGTAAAATGTGGTTCAATGAGATTAAAATAATTTTATGGTGAATAGTAACTTATTAAGTTTTTAATCGCGATTAGTGGTAATTAGTGTAGTTTAAGGTAAAAATAATATTTTAATAATATGAGATGACCTAGAAACATGTCCTACCCTCATTGGATGTGTCATGGCCGACCAATACAATCCATGGGTTAACTTGGGGACCCCATGGAGCCACTTTGGTTGGAAAATGACATAAATACCTTTTATTTAATGTTAATGTAAAAAATGGAACAAACATGATATGTTTTACTAAAACAATTTTTAAATGGTGTTATACAAGTCAGATTTTTGATTATAAATAGTCATTGGAAAGATAAAAATATTTCCTACATCATTGTATTTTTTTATAATTTTTTAGTCATTAAATAAATTAAATTATTTATGACATAATAATGATGCAGCGATGACATCATTATTTGATGATTTAAATAAAATGGAAAGATAATGTAAAATCTATGAACTACACATGTCCAAAACTTATTGGATTGGTGGATTTCGAACCCTTATCACCTTATCCACGAATTATATCAACGTGGGACCTTTTAAAACCGAAACACATTTTGAAATAAAGTAATATTTCTTTACTTTCCAAAAGTGCCCCTCCTCTCCTCTTATAAAAGGCCCCCACCTCTACCACCTTACACACACTCCTTAAGCCTTTGTCTCGGCCAAACCCTGCCCATTTAGTCTCTCCACATACCTATCCTCATCCTAGAGGATTCCCTTTGGGCAGAATCCTTTCAAAGTAATCCTTTAGGCTCAAATCAAAAGGAGTTACACTTTTAAAGGTAATTCATTCTCTCTTGTTCATTTGTTTTGTTTTGCTTCTCCAACCCCCTAAACTCTTTTTATTTACTTCTTTTGTAACAACACCAGTGTCTCCAATATACTATGATGTTGTTATAAGATTTATTCGAGGTACACTCTCACACAACAACATCAAATGGTTAAAAAACATACGATTTCCGTGGATGGCGAAATTCTGCCTCCCGAAACGATGATTGTTCAATACTCATTTAACACCTTCAAAGGTGGCCATTATGATGTCACTATTTTTATATATGATATATAATATGTTTATTATTTCCTTAATCTTCTGTATTTTTCATTTATGGCATACCATTACTGTTTCCATTATGGGTAAACACGATATCTTCATTTTAGGAAGTGCGGACTACCGCCCCCTGAAAGTGATTTGATTTGTTAATACCATATGTGGGATGTGTAAAGGATAAAGTTAATGATATTATATATGTTATTATACTGGAATTATAATATACTCTTATATCATTATGATTCCATTCAATAAAATACGAAATAGAAATGAAAGTAGCTTTCATGCGTATGTACGGCTTACCATCTCCATGAACGGTGCATTTCATTTCTTACCTCTAAATGATTATGTAATATTATAAATGCATGTATATGCTGGATATATATGATATATACGATATCCAAATCAGGAATTTCCTTCTGGATATAAAGAACCTTTGACCACACGAACAACATGTAATTGTAAGAAGTCCACTTTCGACTTAAGAACCAAATATTGACAAAACAAACATTATTAACTTAAATGGTTACATAATGTTAATAACATGGAAATAAGTGATATAAAAGGAATAATGAACTTTAAAAACGTTCTTAATCAAGTATAAATTAACTCAAGTTTATTATTCAGGACGTTAAAGAACGATCGAGTCAAGTGGGACCCGAGGTAAGGGACTTCGTCTCAATCTCCTTTCATTGAGGCATATTTCATTTTATACACAACTTTATTTTATACGGTGTATAAACCCCTTTGACTTTTGCTTTTATACAAAAGGAATCTTTTTCTACGAAGCTTTTTACTAAATGACAAAACAGAATGTTTTTTTAACGTACGCGGTGACAACGACCTTTTCCGTCGCCGCGAGTATTATTTGGTCTTTGGCTTCCTCAACAAGCCGTTATGTTTTTAAAATGGAATAAATACCATATACTCTTTTATGTATTTTGGTATTGAAAATGGTTTTGATAAAGGATTATATTATGATATATTGTGATTGAAATGTGGAAATGTTATCATTCCTTTATATTGGTTTTATGTTTTATGATTTTATATTGGTACTTGGACATTTGACAGGTGGTTACGTGATAAACCATATAACGGGTGGTGTCGTGAATACCAGGATGGGTGGTTACGTTATAACCTCCAATGCATTGGGTATGGAAGTCAGCCTTATGGCTATTCCATTAAGTATGTATGGAAATTGTCCGTATGGCTATTCCGTTTAAGTGATATGTGTGGAATTCGATCGTATGGTTATTCCACTTAAGTATGTTTATGTCCCAAGTTACCTTTATATATGTTATGTGTTCTCTATATGGGTTTTATGGAAATCCGTTGGTTACAAAAAGGTAAGTAATGATACTTTATTCAGTGGAGATTTTTTACTACTTCATGAAGGTGAAGGTATTACTTTGATAGAGTATACATGGTTTACTTGATGTTTGAAAAACTAACAGTTTTCATTCTTTGTGTATCCCTTACTGAGCTTTTTATGCTCACCCCAAGTTTTTTTGAAATTCTTTTCACAGGACTTAATGTGGAATAAGGTCAAGGATGGGATCAAGGGAATGTCATTCTATATAAAACATGGAACTAGACATGTTTCTTTTAAGAGTTTTTTTTTATTATGGAAACTTAGTAGAAGTGACTAATTTGTAATCTTTTGAGATGTAATAGTTATGTTCTAATTCTCTAAAACTCTAAACCTGAAAAGATAATCAACGTGAATTATTATTTTAATTCAATATTAAGTAAGGTTTAAGGTCGGGGCCTTATAAGAATCCACAACAGAGATCAATTATTATTGACCATGATCTACGGCAACAATTGAAAGTCCATCAAAACTGTTTCCCAGTTTAATGTTTGGTATGACCTTTCCAAGGCCACTGAAATTGGTAGTAACCTCACCACCCACTACGGCCTACATGCCATGAATTGATTCCTTGAAAACACCATTTTTAGAACGTACCTAGAGTAACCCCTATAAAATGAGGGTTTCATTGCCAACATCATCTTCATAAGTAGAGGGACACAAATAAAAACCCTTTCCTGACGTAGTCAGAGTCTCCAAGTTCTGATTCAGTTGACCAAAAACATCCACAACTTTGGTGTTAACCTAACTTGATCGATCATCTTACCAAACCAAAGCCACTGTCACTAGTCTGGGATTCCGGTAACTTGATGCAGCCCCTGAAATTCACATCTCCCCTTCAGTAGAAGTAAGGGTGTCGCCTCTATCGGCATTAGAAAATCCCATCCAATTCCTTAAGGTTAGGGATGCTATAGTCACTTAAGTCCTAATCTTCTCACTAAATGCATGATCAACATCATGATGAAGGATTGGGGGGATAGAGTTGCACCTGCATAATTGTTGGAGGTGACACATATGATAGAAAGAGGATAAAAAATATATCCAATACTTGAAACCCACCATTTATTTTAACCGGTATTCATGCTCGATCTAAATCCACAAAAAGTCAGTTATAGGTTGGGAAACATCTATTTCTACACATATACAAGGATTAATTAAATGTAAAAGGGTTATAGATAAAAATCAATGAAAAAAAATCCACCTACCATGTTTACAAGAATCAAAAGAATTGTAGGGTTCTTAGAAGGAAATGGATGGATCAAGAAACGGACCCAAATTAGTGCTGTTGGAGCGTCCCGTCGCAGGTGGATGTCGAAAGGCCAGAGGAACATGATGAAACGAATTTCATTGAAAGATATGTAGCCACCGAATAAGTTAGAAATTAGTTCATCCTCCATATTTAAATGAATCAAAATATGGTAGGGATCCATGAGCCTAACTATGGAATTGTGATGCAGATCCCATGAATCAACAATGAATCAATCGTAGACATCAACTTCTGGTCGATTTCGACAAAATCGAGCCACCAGAGAGAGACGATGGAGTTCCAAAGCCACTATGAATTACCATATCAAAATCAGATGCTTCGAAAAACCCTGATCAAAAGATGGATTCTTGTCATTGAGCATGATGTTAGGGAATGAGGGAAGATCTGACGGTATAGTATGAGGGTAAATGGGAGGAGGTCGACCCGAGACCGCACTCCCCCTCCCCCAAACAAGAGGGGGAGGGGAAAGATCAGTATCCATGGACATCAAGCCATGGAATACCTAAGAGAAAGGGAGGAAACAACAGGTTTACAGGGAGTATGATAAACAATACATGTCAGTAAATGAGAACATTGTTTGAAATGTTCATTATTCAATAACAGTTCTTTATGGGAAGTATATACATTTGATTCATGTAATGAGGAAACAAGGTTATGATTCCCATGAGACAAGGTAGAATTAGTGTTTTATGAGAGAAAATTGTCTCTAACTATTTATGGACCAATATTATTGCATGATTGTTTGGTAATGAAATCATTTATAGCAATGAAATAGGAACATCCTAAAACATACATTCATGTAAAATACTTATTTAACATTGGCTCATCATTTTCCATTTTAATATATGGTTATAACTATTTAATCATGGTTATTTCCTCATGTTAGAGAATTTAGTGGAATTGTGAGTCTATTTTGATTCATGTTTGAGTGATCGAGAGATGTCTCTGGAGATTAGTGAAAGAGTGATATAGATCCTTTAATAGGAAATGCTACATGAGATCTTCTATCTAGCTAGTGAGAGACACTGGCCATCTAGTGGCTTCCTAGAAGTGCGTATTTCCAACAAAAATTTTATTAGCTCATCGTTTAGTGAAACCATCTATTATCTGGAGGTCGGGAAAAAGTATGATCATATAATAACATTACCTTACAACTAATTTAAGCCCACTAGTATGCTAGTGGGGTTCACAATCCTATAAGAATTTGAACTATTTCCAATGGCTAGTCTATGGTAGCCAGCTTCTAGTTGGTGGTGTCATTTGAGGAAATGAATGGAAGGAAGGTATCATATTTCAATTTCAATTAATCTTCATTTTATTTTTAACAACACTCTCTCTAACCTATTTCTAACATAATGATCGTAGAGACACTATAGAGATGATTTTGGATCATATAAGCTATATGTATCTTATATTAATGTTTTGGATGATATATTGAATCTATTTTTCTATTTATAGTCTTGATTTGAAAAAGAATTCCCCTTACCCACTCTCTCTCTCTTTATTTAACTATTGTGTATAGTAATTCCCTTGATGGATCGAAATCAGGATGTGGTGCTTGTTATCTTACAATTAATCGATTGCAGATTCTATCCCTTTTGACTCATGGATTGATGATCTCATTTTATTTATGGATGATACCATGATTTAGGTATGTGGTTTCATATAGAAGTTCTTATAAATTGAAACTATTACACCATACCTTAATTGAAATGAATTTCTTAGGGATTTCAAGTGTGTGATATTAGTACTTTGTTAAATTTCATTGAAATGGATTGAATGCCATGAGTGATAAAGTATTATTTACAATATATTTTATAATAATTTTAATTTTTTTTGGATAATGATAATGAATTAAATGGAAATATTTAAGGAAGGTTTTGATGATTAATTTCTGGAAGAAAATGAATGAATCCTTTTAGGTATTAGAAATAAGATAAATTATATTTAAAGGAACGATTTGTGATAAAAATCCCATTTCATGTTTTTTAAGATTAAATAGAATGTTTTCAAAAATTAATTGTGGAATGATTAATATAATTTATTTAAATCATTTTAGATTAATTGAAATGACTGATATACCCTTGTATGATTGATTACTTTGAAAAAAACAAGATCATGGTTAGTTATTTGGTGGTATGCATTCTATGAATTTATTAGGTATACCTAGTAATATTTTGATGACGAAGAAAATATAGGAGAACCATTGGGATAGGTTGATCATCCATTTGAATGGATTTCTATTTCCACTAGGCTTTTGGATCTAGGGAATTGAGTGCACACGAGAACCTGTATTTCCCTGATATTTTTAAGAACCTATATAATTGATCTACATGAACATTGAGGCTATTAATTATGGAGTTATGATTAAAATTTATTCATAAATGAATATTTTTAAAATGACTTATTAATTTCTATTTTGTTAAAAAAATTATTCATGCATGTTTTGTTAGAGATGATTATATTTTTATATTTTATAAATGATCATTGTATCTCATTTATACTCTCCATTGAAATGGTTTTAAATATTTATATGTTACGAATAATGAAAATAATACAATTAAATTTTTTTATATAAAATTGAGAAGTTTTTTTTATTTGATATGGAATGCTTATGGGATCCTTGGTGAAATCCTATTTTCACATTGTTCCTCCATAACCATACTATAAATTTGGTTATTTGTAAATATTTTCATAGAAGGTCTTCAAAAAGGGAATGTACCACTTGAAGGTAGAGGGAGATCATGATAGTCATTATTTGGGAGTTAGAGTTGAATGGTGGAGTTTGGGATCTACTTGTTACATGGTGTTCTAGTGATGATGTCCTAATAGTTATATGATAACATAGGTTGATGAAAAAAATTTATTCTTTGTCATGTCTACCTTGTGGAGTTTTTATCTTGATGTATGTATTATAATGTATCCATTATAAGGATTCCTAACAATAATTTGTTCTTATTGATATATTTTCTGGGAAAAATCCTTCCCACATGATAGTTTTTAATCCCCTATGATATTATCAAGCTTCTTTAGATCGAGAATTCCATTACGGTCAATGTAGGATTGATCATGGTACTATATTGGTTCATTATCCATATTGGTTCATGAAAATGTCTAATGATAATTATCACCCATTAATCTAAATGGATACTTTAACCTTTTAATGATTTATATACCCTCAAATACAGAAAATCCAACTAGAGACATGATTCTTACTTAATGAGGAAGTCCTCTAAAACTATGATCCCCTAATAGTTCTTACATGGGACCCATCATTATAATGTGATTAGTGGTCATCCTCGATATTCTTATTTCATCCCATAGATTCCCTATTCAAACCCATTTTATTATGAAATTAATTATCTAATTTTGTATTCGATTAAATACGATCTTATTTAGTTCTCAAACCCCAATTAGGTTTTCACACTACTTATAACATTTATAAAATTAAATAGACATTAAATACACTGCACCAATTTTTGATGATTTATATTTTACTATTGGACACTCCACTGAAGTCATATTTTACCTTAGCTTTAAAATTTAGACCATCGCAATATTTGGACAAAACGAGTTGACCATAAAAACCCAAAACATAGTGGTTTAAATAATATATTGAATAATTGAGAACACATATCTTTGGAGAAATTATAAATTTATTTGGAACATAATTGAAATAATTTTCACCACGTCATTGGAACTATAGAGGCCAACTCCTTTTATAGTTAATATTGCGTGACCTAAAACTCAAGCATCATTTATGTAAAATCAATTTAACCATAAACTACAACATATTTTTAGTAACTATTAAATGTAAATAAATATTTTCCTACATTAGAGTACAATTCATGATCCTAAAAATCTTAATGAAATATTCATTTTATTCACTAGCTTGAGAATCAATAATGGGAGTCTTCAGAAAAATTCAAGTCTATGCTTGCTATGATATTACATTGTATATATTAGGAAAAAATTGAAATTGAATATAGGAAATGGAACTATGGATATCAATTAAAACCACATCAAAATCCAGAATGTTCCACTCTTGAGATCAATCCCACTAATAGTCATGTATACATGTCTTAGGGAAAAATTGTGGCTGAAATAAAAAAGAAATAAATATTATCGGGCCCACCATACAACCTTATAAAAAAGTAATTCAATCCTCTCTTGGTACCTCAAACCAGGAAATAGATAGAGAACTTCTCCCTTCCCTATATGTTGGTAGAGTTTATTTTTTTCAAATGTGTAAAAGTGAAATTTTGGGGTACTTGAACCCATTTAAAAAAATTAGTTCACCTTATCAACTCCCCCTAGTTATTTTCAATATGATGAGACCTTTTACTCTCTCAAATTTAAATGTACTATCTTTGAATTATGGGGATGATAATTGATAAACCATATTCAGCCTTAATATATCCATCAAATATCACATGTCCTAGAGGAATCTATATATCATATCTAAAGAGTATTACAATATGTTATAATAATTTTAAATGTTACTCTATATTTATCCCACTGATATCTATGTATGTGCTTATTCTCCCATTAAAAGTAAATTCCACATTATTATATATCATAAACCCATCATGACATACAATGATGATATACTTTCTTCTATATAAAACTATCCAATAACTATGTAGGAGTAAATGTTTATAATTTAATTGATTTCATTAATGAATTGATTATTTGGAAATTATCAATACTTTTAGTCAAAAAAAAACCTAGAAAATTGAGTAAATAATTTTTACACATCACTAGAATATAGTTGTTAATAAATGAAAAAAGGGATATGGTCATCCATAATTTAGATCCCCTCTCTCTTTTATCGAATAAAATAAGGAAACATGAAATAAAATAAATTTATGGGGCATGAAAATAGACTATTGAATTTAAATTGTTATTTTTCATAGTCATTGATAACATGGTGGATCATAGATGGTATTTTTGTTTCTACATCCATATTAGAAAAAAGCTCCCCAAAAATTTAATAGAATCCATAAAAACCATTTTATATAGTATTACTAGAATTTGATGCTTCTCTAGTTCTTTTTTAGTTATATACAACTATTAATGGAGTAAATATACTAAGTCTATCCCTTATATGGGTCAATGTGGTCACTCTAATACATTAATTTTGTGATTGGATGCCTCATTATATGATTTGAAATTTTGATTGATAGAGAATAATATAACAACTTGGTCCCGATGACTGTACAACCACCCCATCATAACATGTTCGTCTGGTCCTGGCCCACTAGGTACCAGCAGTTGCCCCGCAGACATGTGGTCCCCACCCAAGGGTCCACCTACATGCCTGAACGGGTCTTCTGACTAATGATAGTACCCACAGGCTAACACATTTCCTTTTCAGTGTGTTTTTTCCTCACTCACACAAACCTTGGGAAACTTCCCATAAGGTTACCCATCATGATCAATGCTCTAGGCCAGTCATGATTAACTGTGGAGTTCTACTCAGACAGGATTCTGAAAAGGAAGGTGCACCTTGTTGACATGAGTCATATCATTTAACCACTTAACCCTTTATCATTCGGGGTATTACAATCACCCCCCCCCCCCCTTTAGAGAACAAAATCCCAATTTTGGGCCCTATATCTCAACCCTAGGAGTGCACCGCACTTAAGGCTGTGTTCCTCCTCTAATACCAAATGTGGCAACTAGGTCCCGGTGACAGCACATCTACCCTGCCTTAACATGGTCATCGGGTCCTAGCCCTCCAGGTACCACTAGTTGCCCCGCAGACACCTGGTCCCCACCCAGGGTCCACCCACATGCATGAATGGGTCATCGGACTAATGACAGACCCCACAGGCCAAGACATGTTCTTTCCAGTGTGTTTTTTACTCACTCACACACACCTTGGGAAACATCTAAGAAGTTCACCCATCTTGATCACTACTCCAGGACAAACACGCTTAACTGTGGAGTTCTAATCAGACAGGCTTCTGAAAAGTAAGGTTCACCATGTTGACATGAGTCATATAATTTATCCATTTAACCCTTTGTCATTCAGGGTGTAACAAATACCATTGAATCAATATCTTATAGAATTAGATGGAGAACCCTAATTCACTTTCAAGACTAATCAACTCCTTCCAAATCATATAAATTATATTGCTTTCATACCTACGATAACACAAATTGATGAACATGTACTAGTGGTAATGTAATTGACCAGTGATAATATTTAGTGGGGTCTTATAGACCAGAATCAAGACACTTCAACCCAAAAAATAAATAACACATTTTTGAATTGGTCAAACATTTTGTCTGAGTTAGAATACATAAAATTATTTTTAATATAGGTGGTAACCATATCACATAGAGAGGATCCATCATCAAGGTATCTTGAGTGACCATCCACTAATCTAGTCGATATCATTGTAACTTTTTTAATCTATGAAACATCAGTAATTTTACAATTAGATAAAATGTTTTAATGTAGATAAATTAAAATTTAACATATAATATTTTTTCAATTGAACATTATAGAAACATAAATCATAAGTTGTATAAATACCTGACACTTTTCTATGGATCATTGAATGCAAATGATAGAGTCACCTTAGAATAAATTATGATCGTAAGGTCTACCTATAAAATAATTAATTTTTATAATAAGGATTCATTCATAGAACTTATCTCTAACCAATGAACATCTTGAGTAAAACAATTAATGGAATATACAGAGAAGTCATAGATGATTAATGTGATTGATAAAGAGAGTAAAAATATAATGGTAGTGTAACATATTATAGAGATTCAATATATAAATCATTAATTAGTTTAAGATGGTTGAAATGGTAATCAATATTGATATGGACATCCCTAAACCATCAACTAGTAAGGACACTGGGAGATGCATTTTAGTCAAGATCAAACTCAAGAATTTTATGCCATCCTCCAATCATTAATTAATTATAAGGTATTTATAGATATTTAATAACCCTTTAATCTATACTCAATGTCAGTACATGATAAAAGAATAATGGGTAGTTATAAAATAATCTAGGGAATTAGGTGTACAGATGTAGGTAAACTACCAACCATGGGTGTAGATAGCTCTCCAAAAACCTCCCCATCTCCATCCTGGAGATATCCATGGAAGATATTTCCATGAAACAAACTATCATAGGTGTCACAGGGAATATTACCAACTGATTAGAAGTTACTTCATGTATATTTCCTCCATCAAGGAAGGAGTATGTCCTTCATTGGCCTTGTCTCTTTAATAATTGATCTGGAAAATCAGTTTTCCTCTATGAGAATGTTCCAAAGATATAAAATATTAATGATTCCATATAAAATACTATAAAATATTATGATTAATATAATCATAACATCAATTAAATCGTGATATGTCAAGGAATTAAAATATATTACCTCTTCATATGATTATATTTAACATGTTTACCCATTTTCAATTATATCCCTTTTTAATCAGGACCCAAACTTTTATCATTATTCATGACTATCACTCCGTGATCAATTTGTTTATAACCCCTCACTTTGTTAATGGACACACCCCTTATTGATTTAATTTCATTATAGTGATACTAAATTTGACCTTATATACATTGGGGATGATACACATTGGAGATATCAATAGTTGGGGAAATTTTCAAGGCTTATCCAGAAATATTTTCAAGCTTGGAGTGATCTATTGATCACCTCGACTTATTAGTTTCTCTTATATTAAGCACACACCACCAAGATTCTTGGAATTTTGATTTACTATACATGGGAGTTTGAATATCTACCCCACCCATTGAGATATATGGGTCAAAGTTCTGTTCCTTGTTGGAATATTATTAAAAGATACCACTCCATATTTATGTTTTTCTAATTATTCAAAATATTTAGTCACCATTATTCCCACATATTTAGGATTTATGCAATAAAACATTAAACTAGGAAAGAAAAAAATTAATTTTTGTACTTTTTTTTGAAATGGTGATTCTAGTATCGACTTGAAAGAGAGTAACTAAAATATATATTTTCTAATATGTGAGATTAAACCACAAATATTTTTCCACCATGGGGTTTCATTCATGTTTTATACACTAAGGCATGGTAGGGAACATCTTTAAAAAAGTCAAAAATATGATTATTGAATATAACTTGTAGAATGGTTGTGTTTTCATCATTTCTATCAACAAACCCAATCTCAAGGATATCATATTTGTGTCTTTTTGATGGATTCCATTCGTAGTGTCATTAATGACTCTATTAGGGGGTATTTATATATGGAAGATGAAACATTTATTGTCTTTAGATTTTATAACATATCACTCATCATAGAGAACTTTCCAAATAATAACTATGACCTGAAGTAATTTCCAAAACAAAAATCCAAAATTATTTGGTCAATGATAAACATATAAACCCTATATAAACCCAATTTGACCCCAAACACCTAGAAGGTGTAAGATCCTAACTATGAGACACAATACATCACATTTTAATTTTTTGTTTTATGGAATATTTTTTTGGTAAGGAAATGGTCTTAAGAGAGTTATTAGGGGTTTCAGGGCCATGAAAAGAGGAAAAATGGTCCAATCTATAATGGGAGTATGGTCGGTGAACTTTAGTTAAAACACAACCCCATAATTGAGTGGACTATTTTGAGGGTGTTCATGGCTGAGGGAACTCTTCTAGGTGGTCTTAAAATGCATTCTTCCCAAGGACCCCTCAGAGAGAGGTGTGTGGATGACCACAACATAGTTTGTCAAACTATATAGTGGATAAAAAAACCATGTATATTGGTTTATTCATGGATATTAAGAACCACATTGTTGGCACATAGTTTAGAAAAACATGTTTCCGAAATCATTCTCTACATAAAAAGTGAATTTTTTTTATATTTTTCCTACTTAATTTTATGAATCTATTCTCTAATTTTTCACCCAATTTGACATGTTATAGAAAGGGTGACAAACCAAAAGCCTCCTCCACCATTGATGGTTCTCCCTTGATTCTTGGATGTTTGGAGTGTTGTTTAGTGTTAATCGATTTTCTGGGTAAGTATTTGACTCTATTTACATCCATTTCCTATAAGAGGCCCCATATGATATTTATTATCCTTTCAAATCCATGTAACCATATTTCTCTAAATTATTTTTGGATGGGGATTTAATGGTTTATTTAGCTCAAATCAAAGACTATGTTTAAGCGAGTGATCATATTTGAGCATGAGGTATGTGGTGTTAATTATTATTCAAAAAATATCATCATAATATATGTGTACGCGGTTTTATCAATGTACTGCATTTTTTAGTGTTAATTTTCTTTATTTTTTAAAGTGGTTTAGGCTTTAGGTTTATGTGTAAGATCCTTTACAAACACTATTGGGTTCATCGATAATGTGATACTAAACAGAGGGCTACCGATCGGGTGTATCAAACACCTAAAAATGGTTAAATAAACTCATGAATGTTGACATGAGGTAAATATAAGAGATAATGGGTTGTAAATTAGGATCAATAATGTGGTCTTGGAAAAATGATAAATTGGATTGATTGTATTAAATATTTTTTTTGAAATGTCTAAGGATCTCATTAAAATGTCTTAAATGATGTTTCTGCAATTTGTTCCAGTCATGGTTTTCAATGAATTACATGATGTTTCTAAAGTGAGTAATATTATGAAAGGTGGTGTTGAAATCATAATGATTTAAAAATTGGTTCAAATTATTGGATTTAAAATGATGATTTGAAATGGGGTCGTAGCCTAGTGTGTTGTGAAGATTATTAATGGTTATTTTGAATGGTTTGAAATAGAAATAAATCCTTGAGGAATGGTTTCTTTGTTTAAATAGGATGGCATGTTTTTTAAAAGGTGGATTTATGATGTTTCAAAATGAGTATTTGTAATTGTATTTTTAGCTATGATGTAGTTCTAAAGGATAGATGGGACTGTATTAATTCAAGTGACATGTGGGGTAGTGAATGTCAACCAAGAACGATTATATTATCATGATGACATGTTCATGAGTTGAAATATATATTGTATGTTCTTAGTTGATGATTTATCATAAGTTTGTGTTTCACATAATGGTACATTTTTTAATTGGTTATGAATTGTTTGTGAGATATGTCTAATGATTTATGTTTATAAGTGATAATATTTTTATGGTTATGGTTATTATTTATAAAATGTATTTTGGTAAAAGATGCAGGTGCACAATGATTAATGGTGTTGTGTGGTATGGGACATTTGGATCTATACCCACAGGTCAGGTTAGACTAAGGTTATAAACTCCACCCCTATAATGCATGGGTTGGGGAGTTAGGCTGAGGATCTATGCCTATAATGGATTAATCAGATGAAACTACATAGACTGATGTTCCATGGTTAGTGTTATGTATTGTGATTTGGGATAACAGACATAGAATCTGTAATTCCCAACATATATTCATGGCATGGGATCAGATTTCAGACTAATGCCCTATTATTCCCAAATAATTGGACATGACACAATTAACGGACCAAGGATCTGGAGTAAGTTTCTATATTGTGATTAGTAAATACCCATTTTCATTTAAAATTATGTAACCCCCTTACGTTATTTCATAGGATTCCTATGATACAAGAGATTTTTTAGTCAGTATGATGCATCTAGGGAACTAAATGGTTAAAATGAGTACCTAATAATTCTTTAACTATGACATATATGAATATCTACATTTCATATTTACCATATTTATATATTGCACTGGGGTTATCTTCAAACACTATTGTACATAACACTTATTTCTTTAGAACGTATTGGTCGTGGCCTACTGAATTGTACTCACACCCTGCTCTGGCCTCCATTGGACATGGGTACCCAAGAAAATGGTTTTTTCTTGTGATACAGGTTGTGGATTGGGATCAATTTTTTGGTTGTGCATGGGATGATGTGTTGGATAATGGGATATCAGGACTATTTTCGGACATGGGTCTGTGATTAGGATCATTTTTTAATTTTGTTTTTGTGATTTTATGGGTATGACTTCTTGACATGATGTTTCTAAATCATATTGTAATAACATGTGATACCTAGTTACATATTGGAATATATCTTATGTTGTCTGTTTAATTTTTTTCTTCAAGATATTATATCTCTTGATATTATTTTCAACTATGGTATTACTCTAAATAGAAGGTATAGTTTCAAAAACGTTTCTCCAAAAACATGTGATTCAATTTGGAAACCTATATCATATGGGGAGGTTTTCCTAAGGTCATGTGATGATTCTTAATGGGGAACCAGAGATGTAGTCTATCGGGTTGTGGATATTACAATGTGGTAATAGATGTGGTGTTATTTTCCTAACTATTTGGACATGTTAGGTGGGATAATAGGGTCATATAGTGGCTTGGTAATGAGCATGTTCCTGGGTCCCTATATCCCAATGGTTGAGGGTAAACCCATGTCACTAGGTGTGAGAATTGAAGTTTTGTTTTTTACTTTTATTAATGATCATTGTGTCTACCTCAATCGATTCAATTGGATGTAATGTTATTGATTTTTTCATATTAATCTATTGGCCATGTGTGTCAAGAGAGGGTGTGTGAGATTTCACATCATGCAAGGCACATAGTAGTGATTTTTTATACATATGATTCCAATGATTGATAGTTCCTTGAGACACATAGGTTAGTAGTGTGATTTATTCCTATTACTTAAGCATGTTGATATCACCTAGAACTAGTCATTAATGGAAATTTTTTGAAATATAAATTTGAATAAACCATGTATTTTTAAAATTTATGAACAATAAAATTGTATTTTAATGTTTAACTGGTTTTTTTGAATTTTTTTTTTTTTGAAATGATAAACCTTGGGTTTTAAAATAATAATGTTTAACTAATAAGGGAAATAGAAAAATTATGAATCATTTTGGGATAATGGTGATGGGTATCCCTTGTTCTAGCCTTTTACCATGTGTTCTAGGGGTTTGGGAAGTGAGAGTACCCTAGTTTTTAGAGTTTGGGATATGGGATATGAGACCTTGATGGTATGTATGTTCCAGTAAATAGAATGCTTGAATCTGTGTATTTGGATAGGGTGTGATGCTGAAAATAAGAAAATATTTTGGTTAGTTTGGTTATGGCGACTTGTGGTTTGAGACATTTTCATTTGGTTTTTAGACCCTATAGTTGGTGTTTATCTTGAGATGCCAATGTTTGTGTTAAATTATCATTGGTATGAAACCTTGAGTAAATATTTTCTTGGTTTGTTAGACATAATGCGTTTGGAAAGAGGGTAGGATTACCACCCATAAGAAGTGGGTTGTTTGAGGTTTGATGAGTATGGATGAGATATAGATCAAGTGTAAATTTCATTATGTGACTATAGTTTAGGGAAACTGTATGATTTGATATTTAATGGTGACCTGTGAGAATCTTATGACTCTAATTCTCTTTGGTTTTACTTTTATAAATTAATTAGGTAAATTCTGAGACCATGCAATGAGACAATGTGTGATTCTGAGACCCAGTGTTCCCGGAAGAAAATGACGAAATATTTTTTGTATTTAATAAAATATACAGTTGGTTTGTTGCCTAAAATTGAATGCCTTTTAAATGGTTTCATAGATCATAATTTTACGGGAACTATTTTGTGTTTAGAATAGAGAGTTTACCCTGTATGAGGCATAACATTGGCTGGTGTGGGTCAACTATGGAGAGTAGTTTTTGGATGTATCGGTAAAAAAAATTTATAAAAATATTTTATTTCAATGCATTGACTATTTTCTTTATATTTTAGTTTTTCATGATTCCAGGGTTGTTTCTATAACCTTGTAATGCCCCTGAGATGAGGAGAATGAAGTTCCCTTGATGGTGATGATGGATTGGATATCGGTACTTGGATCGAGGATTGACGGATCGGTAAACGACAGCGAAGTACCTTCTCCCTTCATCAACAGCTAATCCAAACCCTAGTTAGGGTGCTGTTTATTTGTGATTCGTTCCCTATTCCTAAATTAGAATATGAACATGGATCAACCGATGAACTTGTTGATCCGCATTTAAATCACTTGTGGGATGACTGTTACACTTATGAGGATTTTAATTGTGGATAGATCAATGAGAATGCTTCATTCGTCTTGATCACTTTAACATGAAAGAATCACGGTTGACACAAACAAATGCCAAAATCTGTCTTTTAGGGTGTTTTCTACTTCTCTCTTTTCCCCATGATGTTCATTGAATTCTTCTTGTTCTTTGTGATTTTGTGAGAAGATGACTATTGGGCCTCTGATTCATGGTGCAACAACTTGAGAATAAAGATCTGATGCCACAATAACACCACAATGGTGTGGTGGAAGGCATAGTGCATTTCAGCCAAGGAAATGGATTATGGTGGCACAAGGTGGTGATGCAAGGTTGGGCCTGGGAGCGGCGAATCCTACCTATTTAGGTGATGTAGCATGGGTCCATGGTGGTAGTCTAGGAGGATAGCGATCTGGCAGTGTGAGGCCACCAAGAGGTTGGCTAGCAGAGGTGGAACGTGGAAGGTGGCCAAATCGGGGATGGCATGGCTGGAAAAAGAGGGTTGTGGTAGGAGGCTGTTACCTGAGGGCGTGGTGAGTGGATGCTGAGTATGAGACATCCCGACGGAACGTGACTTAGTGCCTCATTAGAGGAGAACATGATGGAGAAGTTGTAGGGAAGGCAGTGCAGCTGGCCGACCACGTGAAAAATGACATGGAACAGTGTAAACACGGGAGGCACATAGTCGGGGTAGACCGCATGCGACACAGAGAACTAGAACACAGTGCGGCCTAAAAAATGGGAGTCATGCCACTCCAGCGTGCCTAGAAACCTGGTGGGATGGGTCTCACATTCCCAATAGGTCGAGCCCAGCAGGCTCGGATGGGTCGGACCAGACCGGGCCAGTGCTAGCCCAACAGGTAGGATCGTACTTAGAGAGGATATGGGTCAGACCTTATTATAAAAATGACTATAACCTTCAAACCATGTGTCTATTTTATGAGCCATTTGTGGATTTTTGAACCTTCCGATGTGTAAATCCTTTTTTGATACTCTAAATGTGTTTTTATAGAAGTAGGAGTATGACTTAATTACATGAGGATTAGGTTCTCCCTGAACAAGCATGCAATGAGAAGAATATTGTTACTTAGAAGTTGTCTAACATTGAAGTTGAGTGACCTAGAAGATGTGTGGACTAGAATGTGTGTGACGTAGAGGCTTTTTGACATAAGAGCTATGTGACCTAGAAGATGTGTGACTTAGAGACTTTGTGTCTTACCAAGATTGTTTGTCTTACTGAGACTATGTGTCTCACTGAAACTATGTGTCTTACCAAGACTATGTGTCTTATAGAGATTGTGTTTCTTATAGAGATTGTACTCTCATGGAGATGGTGTTCCTAATCAAATCAAGTATATTTGTAATTTCATAGAATATATGATATAGATATATACATGTGTGAGATGACTATAGATCATGTGTTTCTTTGATGGATTACTTCATGTATTTTCTTGGTGGTATTCGTTATGTATTTTTCATTCTGAAGTACTTAATGTATCGATTTGTTGTATAATTTGTGTATCACTTTGTGGTATTCCATTTTTTTTATTTATGGTTTCCTTCTAAGTATTGTTTTACTCACCTCTAATTAGGATTTTCCCATAAATGTCGTGTCTTATTCAGATGATCAATGATTTTATGGAGCTCTAGGTGGTCCAGGACTAGGTGGTTCCTAGATAGATCAGACATATGAGGTATTATCCTAGAGCTCCAAGCAGATGTCTTACACATAACCTTCAGGTATATTTTTCTATGGATGAGTTTCTAGAACTTGTGTGTTCACTTTTACGTACACGTTCTTTTGGTGGGCATGTATTTTATCCCTACATAGTTTCTAGTTTCTTAATTCCTTAATATATGGTAGGTATTATAGTGTACACATGCAATGTCTACTTAGTGTTTTTACATATCGTCATTTCAGACATGGAGATGTGTACATGTGTACAGGTACTTAGTATAATTCTTCTAATTTGTAGGATATGACTACTCAGAATTAATCGTGATCCACTAGCATACTAAAGGTAGGATTGGGGTAGTCACGGCATGGGACCCTTTGGTAAGGGTCATGAACGATTGGAATACACGTGGGGTTGGTTCCACATAAGGACTGAGAGTCTATGAAGTTATGTTTACGAAATAGTGTTAAGTGTCTTGAGTTCAGCCTTCAGACCACAGAATCTAGTGTTGGTGTGGCAACTGATGTATCCATACACAAGGGCTATGAATTCTTCTTTTCGAATTGGTTTATTAAAACACTGGTTTTGGGGAAAACAATGGTACATGAATCATATAGTATTTGGGTGTGTTCTCATGTGCCTCTTGAGTCAACTTAGTAGGTATAATCTATAGATTGCGATACATATCATTTCATTTCAGGATGCCTCTCTGTAGAAAGCCTTCTAGGATTCCATTTATTGATCATGAGGATGATCTGCCTAGCTACGAGGCATTTTTACCAGGACTTATAATAGAGATATCACCTCTCGGTGGCATACCGTCAATACCACCACCCTTCGAGCATCAGTTACTACCAAAACAACCAGTTGAGGATGTGGGCAAGTTGTGTACATTTCCAAAGTTCCATAGGTAGTGACCTTCTAGGTTTCATGGAGAGAAATACCCCTCGGTAGAATATGATTAGATGCAGTAAGTTATACATGTCTTTGGCCACATGAAGACGCCTTCCGACGAGATGGCAGTCCAAGATGCAAGTCTTCTTCAGGGCTCAGTGGGGCAATGGTGGATCTTGGTTACCGAGACACATGATGAGGTGAGTCTCTCTTGGGTATACTTTGAGCGTCTCTATAAAGATTAGTTCTTCGCAGCTATGTTACGATCATCACACATCCAGGAGCTCTTGCACCTATAGTAGTGCAGCTAGACTGTGGAAGAGTAATCGGAGAGGGTTGCTGATATTTCTTACTAGTCCATAGATATGCTATGAGACCTGTTATTCAGGGCTCAGACCATTTATCTGGAAATATACATGGATATCATTGAGTCCATGATATCCATAATCATTTCTACATATGTATTATTACTCAAGAGATCTCTACTAGTGGAGGGATTTATGGAAGAGCAGATGCCAACAGTGGGAGCTACCAGTAGGCACCAGGTAGTTGAGTCTTTGACGGTGGTTACCCAACAGTAGTTGTTGGTGCCCATACAAGCCAGGAACTCTAGGAGATGACTCCATGACATAGGATCAATGATGCATGGATCTTAGGGAAAAGCGGTTCATCCGAAGGATAGGCTGTGTTACTAATGCAGTGGTCGAGGAAATATGGATTGAGATTTACTGACTCGTCATACAGATGATCTAGAGATGGTTGAGGGACCTCTACGGCATAAGAAGAGGCATGATTAGGGTGGTATTCATGGAGTATGATGTCGAAGACGATTAGGTAGAGTATTAGGAGGTGGGAAGAGGATCGACTTATTACCACCACCACCCATAGTTGGTTCATGCCAGGCTTAGAGAGATGGTGGAAAGGATGAGGCCAACATTGGGAGATAAAGGATTATGACCCCAAAACTATAGGAATTATTAGAGGTACGGTCTGTGTCTTTTCCACCCTAGCTACAGTTTAGATAGACATAGGCTCCAGTTATTCCTTTCTTTCCACATACCTTATTTGAGGCTTGGAGATTCCAGTATAGTTGTTGACTCGACCCATATGTTTAGAGTATCCTATGTGAAGGTATTAGATGACTGAAAACATGGTTTGAAAATGTTACCTTACTATTGAGGGTGAGATTTGTTGATGGGATCTCTTAGTAATAGAGTCAAGGACTTATGACATCATTCTCATTATAGAGTGGTTATCTATATTAAATTCTAAAAATGATTGTTTTAGTCATAGTGTATGGTGTGTTCATAGTTATGGGACCCATTTTTCCTTTTTTCATGAAAATGAAATTCACCCAACATAGGATTGACTTACTCATAGGAGGGAACAACCAATTACCCATCAGTTGGGTAGTCTCACCCTCAGTACAGTAGATGATATGATTCTTCTGTTTCCTACAATGGTGGAGGAGTATGATGACTTATTACATAAATTTTTCCTTAGATTACCACCTCGTTGGGAGGTACACTTCTGCATTGATCTGTACCCTAGGATAGAATTGATATCTACACCTACTTATTGGATCGATTTTGTGGGGATTCACCAGTTGAGGGTATAGACAGAGGACTAGAAAATGAAGGGCTTCATGAAACCTAGTGTTTCACCCTGGGAAAGCCTTGTTTTCATTATAAGAAAGTAGACAATAGCTTCATGTTATGTGTTGAATTTTGGCACCTGAATCAGGTGAACATGAAGAACAAATAACCATTATTGAAGATAGATTTCCACTTCAATCAGCTGAATGGAGTTTGGTTGTTGTCAAATATTTACCTTAGATCTTTAAATCACCAGCTTTGGGTATGGGATGAAAACATCCCAAAGATGAAGTTTATATGTCTATGAGACCAATAAGATTACTTAGAGATGTAATATGGAATGGTGAATTCCCTAGTACTATTATTGAGACTCATTAACAAGATATTCCATCCTTATATAGTCTATTTCATAGTTGTTTTTAATGATGACATCCTAGAGTACTGGGTGTCTATGGAGGATCATGTGATACACATGACAATGGTCCTAGAAACATTCTAAGAGAAGTAGATTTATGGGAAGCTCTCGGTATGTCAGTTTTGGATTTGGGAGTTCCACCTTCTAGGGAACATCATTTTAGAGGAGAAAGTAATAGTGGACCCCGTGAATATTGAGGCGGTGCTTACATGGGGGCCACCCAATAATGATATTGAGGTGCAGAGTTTCTTGGGTTTGACTGGGTAATATTGGAGGTATGTTCCCAAATTTTCCATAATATATTCACCCTTCAATGCCTTGACATGGAATGGAACGCATTTCATGTGGATGGAGATGTTCTTGTAGTGATTTCAAGAGCTGAGGCAGTGGTTGAGGTGCTCCCCCATCATCAGATTTCCAAAGTATGGGATCAGGTATATAGTGTTTTGAGATTCATCAGGGACTCGGATAGGTTTTTTCCTTTTGCAAGAGAAAGAGGTGATTCTAAATAGTTCACACCAGGTGAGATATCAGGAGTAGAATTACGTGACCCATGACCTTGAGATAGTGATGGTACTCTTAGAATTTAAGATATAGAATCACTACCTGATGGGTTAGCAGTTTACCATCTCCTTTGACCACAACAGTCTCAACAATATCTTCGCTCAGAAGGACCTAAATGTGAGAAAGATTCGGTGGCTATATTTCATCCAATATTCTGACTTTGAGATTTTATACCCTCCTGGGAAAGGGAACATGGTGGTATACACTCTTTTTAGGAGGTCCAACTTGCAGTTTCTGAGTGTGGTGTCAGAGTAGTTGGTCAAGTTATAGATATGATTTGTGGATGGAGGTGGGGAAACTTACCTTCAGTCGATGGTTTTCACCCCTCCACTCTTATAGTGTGTTAGTCAGGCACAAATACTAGATATTTATAGTGAGTCCTAACATTCTTAGTTTCCCATAGGGCATACTCTTGATGAATATTCTATAGGCGGGGAGCATGTTGTTCTGTTTGTAGGGAACACAGTTGTACTAGTGGCATTGTAGGAGGAGGTTCTGAGGGAGTTCCACACATCCACTTTGGTAGTAGATCTGGGTGTGGAGAATATGTAATAGGACCTATTAAATAATTTATGGTGTCTAGGTATGATGAAGTTCATGGAAGAATTAATTTTTCGATGCCTAACCTATTAGCAAGTGAAGGCTGACCACTCTGTTCTTGTGGGTATAACCCAACCACTTGAGGTTCGAGAGTAGAAGTGGGATGAGATATTGATAGAAATCATAACGTTTTTACCCCACACAATCAATGTACATGATTCTATATGGGTGATTATTGACCAACTCACCAAGTCGGCCCACTTCCTACCTATCCAATAGCATGATTTAGCAGATAGCTCAGAACACCTCAATGTGCAAGAGATAGTTCGACTTTGGGGAGTTCTATCAAAAATAATTTCAAAATGTGATGGTCGATTGAAATATCGGTTGTGTAAGGGATTTTAGGAGACGTTTAGGACTCATATATGTTGAGAACAACTTTTCACCCACATACGGATGCCCGGACTGTGCAGAGAATTGATATTCTAGAGGACAAGCTTCGTGATTTCATTCTAGACGTTAGCCACAACTGGGACGATCACATACCTCTAGGGAAGGGGAATATCATCAAGGATTGGATGAGGACTTCACAGAGCTATTAGAATTCAGTTGCTGATAGGAGACATAGGCCTTTGGATTTCAGAGAAGGAGACCATGTGTTTCTTCTGGTTTCACCTCGATGTGGATTATGTAGATTTGGCTAGGCTAAAATTTTATCTCTGAGATACATCAAAACCTTTTAAATTATACATAGATTTGGTGTGGTGTCATACCACCTTGCACTACCCCTATTAGTTTCATCATGTACATGATTTCTTCCACATTTCAGAGTTGAGGAGGTATGTGCATGAACCATCAGAAGTCATCAATTGGGTTGATCTAGACATTAATGATTGGAAACCTTTTGTAGATTATTGAATGGTGATTGAGGATTGATAGGAGTGTATCCTTCATGGGTGGTTTAATCATTATTTGTGCATTCATTCACACCAATAGAATATCCAAGAGAGGAATTAGGACCATGATGCTCAAATTCCTACTCAGTACCATCATCTTTTGGTTGAGTAGCCCTTGTTTTGGATTACAACTAAGTAAATCCCTAAGGTGGTGAGAATTAAATGACTCATATTTCTTCTGGTTTTATTTTTATAAATTAATTTTGAAAATTTTGAGACCAGGTGTGGTGACGGCGTATGATTCCAAGATCTGGTATTTTCATAACAAAACAATAAAAAATGACTAGTTGTTAATAAAACGTGTAGGCGGGTTTTTCTTTAAAACTGAATAACTTTTAAATGTTTACCTAGAATAAATATCGGAGGGAACGATTGTGTTTATAACAATGTTTTTACCCTAGGTGAGGCCTAAAATTGGCCGATGTGGGTCAACTATGAAATACAATTTATGGATGTATTTGTAATAAAATATTTAATAAAAATATTTTATTTCAGTGTTGTGAAATTTTTATTTCTATATTAGTTTATAAAAATTACAACGTTATCCCCATGAAATTGGAATTTCCCTAAGATGAGGATTAGGATGTTCTCTCGATGTCGATGACATATTGGAGATCAATTCATGGATTGAATATTAACAGATCGATGAATAACGATGACGTAATTTTACACTTCATCAACAACAGGTCCAAACCCTAGGTTGGTTGTTGTTTCATTTTGATTCATTCTTAATTCTTAAATTTGACAATGAACATGGAACAACCAATTAATAGGCTGATATGTGGTTTGATCCCCTGCGAGATGGGAACTATACATGCATGGATTTTAATAGGGGGTAGATTGGTGTGATTTCTCTGTTCTTTGTGATCCCTCTAACAAGGAGAAATCAAGGCTGAAACTAACAAAGGCCAAGATCTTTCCTTTGTGTGATTTGTGCTTCTATTTTCCTCAAGATATTCTTTGTGTTATTCATGTTCTTATGTATTTTATTGGTGGATGAATATTGTACCTTTGATTCATGGAGCAACAACTGAAGACCAAAGATGTAATGCCACAACAACTCCGCACTGGTGCGACAGTAGGCGCAACATAAATTTCCAAAGGAAACGGCTTATAGTAGAACTGATATGTGTCTAGTTGAGGTGAATCAGAATATTTTAGGTGAGTATAAATGGGTCCAAGGTGGTGGTCCAGGCGGATGGTGAGCCGACAAGGTGAGACCGCCAGCATAGCGGCCGGAGGAGGCGGAATGCGGCAAGTGGCCGCATTATGGCCGGTGGGAGAGGGGTGAAATATGAGTATGTGGCATTGATTGTGGGATATAAAAAGGGTATTACAAAAATATTTCATCTAGGAAGAATGTGGTTGGTGCCATGTTGGTGGAGATAGAGGCGACGAAGCCATGTCACAGGTGGTGTGGCGATTCGGCCACATGAAACGTGGCTAGACACCATGTTAGCAGGAGAGGCATTTGGTTGGATTAGACCATGTGCGGAATAGAAAAATGAACAACATCACGGGCTGAGCTGAGTGGGCTGGGTCAGGTCGGACAGGGTTGTTCCCGGTCGGGTCGAACCGAGCAGTGCTCAGCCGGGTCGAGTTCGGCGGATAGGGTCGGACCCAGACCAGACCCAGTCAAACCTTTTTATAAAAATTGATGTAACATTCATACCATGTTTCTATTTGATGATTAATTTGAGGCGTTGGGACCCTTATGAAGAAAAGGTACATTAGAGAAACCCAAAGTGAGTTTTTTATGTATGTTAGCATAAGACATAACGGGTTGAGGAGTAGGTTATCCCAAAAAAAGCATGATTTGTGCAGAATCTTGTGGCCTTGGAGCTGTGTGACATAGATGCTTTGTGAACTAGAAGTTTTGCGATGTAGAAGATGTGTAACATATAAAATTTTATACTTATAGAATATGTGTATTACTGAGACTATGTTTCTTACAATTATTATGTTTCATTCTAATATGGTTTGTCTTACTAAGACTGTGTATATTACCGTGACTGTTTGTCTTATAGAGACTATATGTCTCATTAAGATGATTTTCCTAATCAGATCATAAATATTAGTAATTTCAATGAATATATTTTGCAGATATATACCTATGTGATATGACTATACTTCATGTGTTTCCTTTTTGGTATACTTTTAGAATTTCCTTAGTGGTATATTTCGTGTATTTTCCTTTTTGATGTACTAAATGTATCTATTTTTGGTATACGTCATGTATTGATATGTGGTATTCCTTTTTATTTTGGGGATTTCCCACGGAGTATTGTTTTACTCAACTTTATATGGGATTTCCCCACACATGTTATGTCTGGGGAAGACGATCGACGATTTGATGAATATCTAGGTGGGCCTGGACTAGGTGGATCATAGAGAGATTAGAGAGACAAGGTGTGATCCTAAGTCTTTAGATAAATATCCTATACCTACCCTTCAGGTAGGGTTTTTTATGGATGTGTTTTGGGAACTTGTTTGTTCACTTTTACAGAAACCTTATAATGGTGGTCTTGTATTCTTGAACTTTTTACCTCCTAGTTTTCTACTGTCATAATATGTGGTCGGTATCATAGTGTATTCATGCATTTTCTACTTAGTGTTTTTATATTTCGTTATTTTGGTCTTGGATAATTGTGTGGGTGTGTGTGTGTGTGTGTACAAGTACCTTGGAAAATATCTCCCATTTGTTGTATATTCATACTAATCCCTAGTCCTAGCCCCTCGCCTCTTAGAGGAAGGCATGGGGTAGTCATGGCATGGTCCCCTCTGGGATGGGTCATGGTAGAGAAGGTTTTTCCATGGTTCTTAGTGATTTTGGGTGTGTATGACATAGGTGGCTATATTGGACATTATAATTGGAACAAGGAAAGTGTTTCCTAGTGTAGTTTTTTCCTACACAGCTATGTGAGAAGGATAGTGGTTTTGGTGATGCGACTTGAGTTATGCTTTTGATTTAATAGCCTTTAAAAATTGATGGTATGCTCTAGGAAGTTTGGATCAACATTACAGGATATTTATGATGTGAAGAATGAGTGTTTTCTCCATATACGTAATTGATATACGGTAGGTGTCGTTGAGTGTGGTAAAAGTGTATAGTAACTTCTTAGTCTCACATCAAGGAATAAATTGAGTTCATAAATTAGATTTTAATGGTTTTTTGGAAGGGTATGATCATTCAGAGGCTTGGCCCTGTGGTTTTATGGTGGTTGATGCTGAAAATAGATGTTGATATGTGCTGGAAAAGGTAATGAAAACTAAAGAGTGGATAAATTCTTTTTTATGGAGGTGACTCTCGGGGTGCGGGTGGTCATGTGTTCAAGAACCATTGTATGAAATGTTGGTTTTATGGAAAGGAATGTTTAGAATACCTTGAATCCAATGAGGATGATGGACAAAGAGTCATGGTGAAAGGATTGAGAAAATATATTATATAACTCTATTATTGTATGAAACATGTGATCTTGATTCAGGTTTAGTGTGTGGTCATTGGAAAGTGTGACACCTTGGGGAATCTGATGAGGTCCAAATGTGGGAATGTTTTGGAATGGAATGATTTCAGATTGGATTGGTGAATAGGCAGTTTAGGATAATCACATGAAATAATTCTCTGTGATCATAGTGGGATGTGTTTGTTATGCAAGAGAAATATCAGTTTGGCATTGGTATAATGGATTATTGTATTTCTATTTTGGTCAACTAGGGTTATGTGGGTAGAACATGATAAGTGTGGTGGTTTTAGAACCACATGATGAATTAATTCCTGATAACATGGTAAAGGATCGCTAAGTGGTGGTGTGTTCAATTGGAAATCCCATTTGGTTTGTGGTGTTTGGGTGTCAATTTTGTATTGGTGGGAAGGTATGTTCGAGGATTTAAAATGGTTATAGTGTCCCCACAATGGGAGTTAATGGAAATGATGGATAGTTTTTTGTGGAAGTTTTTGATGAATTATTAGTTTACTTTTAGCGAGTTATGGTCACATTGATTATATTGACATCATATTGGGTATGATGAGATATCTCTAGTTTTATTCATAGAAACCTAAATGTGATTTGTATTGAAATAGAACATTAGGGAGAGGGTGATCATGAAGAAATGTGTGTGGGGATGGATGGTGGGAAGTGCACCACCAATCGATTATGGTAGAGATCCTCTGGATGGACCAAATGTTGATGAATTCCATGAGTGTGGTTCTCATAATCTGGGAATGAGTATTGGGTGACTTCTTTTTAAATCCAATAGGTGGTGGATGACTGCATCCTAGTTTTTGGGTTCAAATTTTGATTGAATCTTGAGCCTCAGTGGTCGAAATTGGCTGAGGACAGTAGTGATAATGATACCCCTATGGTGGGGGTGTTATGTCTGTCATTAATGTGTAGATATCTATAGAGTGGTTGTGCTGTCATCATAATTCCAATAAGAAATCCATGTGATACACATTTGGATCCCTTGGGAAGTCCATGTGGGTATTGGTTGTTGTGGTCGATCAAGATGAGCAGTGTCTTCGGGCTTGGGCTGATTCTAACAGGAAGTCCTACTGATTACATCGATGTCATGTTTGTGGGTTTTGTAGATCCTAGAAATGGATTTTAGAGTAGTGGATATAGTTTTTGTGAAGTTTCACTAGATGATAAAAATGTACTATGGAAGTTCTGCATTGATCATGGAGGTATTCCTTGAGTGAGATGGAATCATTTCTATGTACAGAGGAAACATTCCAATAGTGGATATTAGGTGCCAACTGAGTGATTCGGCCAGGATGGCCTAACCCAATTGGAAAAATGGATCAAATATGGTGGGATATAATCCAACATTGGTTGATGTGAGAATGAAAATCATTCCCAGCAAAGGGAATGATTTTTTAGGAATAACCAAGTAGTCTGTAGTTGAGATATGAATTGAAAAATTGTGAAAAATATGTGTAGTTTTAGTGTAAATGCTAAATTCGATAGTTTGGTGGAGTTATCTTGGATTTTTTGGTGTAGTTTGTTGAGAAATAAATCAAAGAAGTTGTGATGGATGAGATGAAGTTCTATTATCCAATTTTTTAGCAAGGGAAGTGATCCACACTAGAAAATGGTTTTGATGAGATAAGGAATATAATAAAGATCGACATAGAGGAAATATACTCATTGAATGTAGTTTCTAGAAGTTCAATTAGGTTACTCTCATATAGGATCCGTATTGGTGTATTTGTTTTGGTGATGGGCATTGAATCTTGTTTTTACTGGATGAGTGCCTTGAGATGATGGTCATGATCTGGTTGTTCATTGGATGTTCAGAAATAGAGTGCGGTTGTTTTTCCTTGAGTCACAGTGCAATTTAATTCATAAAATATGGTTGGAATATGTGTGTCCATTCAATGACATCAATATTGGGACTCTGTTAATGTTTTTGGAAATTAGGAGAGGTGTATCCAAGGGAATTTGGCCATGAGCTTTGGATAGGATTGGAAAGAAGGTGTTATGATTGCATCTCTATAGGGAAGTGTAGTTCCTTGTAGATATACTCTCCAACAGTGGTTTAGAAACATTATGTGAACTTTATTTTGTGTTCTATGTTGATAATAATGAGTTGAATTAGATCTGTTTGTGAGGAGCATTTGGTTGAGACTATGGATAACGGTGGGGTGAGATATTTTCAAGTAGGCCTGTTACAATTATTAGAGTATTTTTATGACATGACTTTGTTCAAGGAGAAACATGGAATATTGAATTTTATAGGTGGTCTTGTCTCCCATCAATGTGGAATTGGATACTCAATAAGGGTTAATAGTCTAGTTCAAGGAGGATTAGATATATAGTGGGGAGGCTATAAGATCCTGACCCTGATACATAGTAAATGGTGCTTTAAATGTTTGTATTAATGAATGTATTTGGTGAGTGGGATAGTTATTGGGGGATTTCCATTGGGTTTTCGGGATGGAAGAGAGGGAAGATCGTCCAATCTGTGATGGGAGTAGTGTTGGAACACGAATAATATAAACCTTGCACTATAACCATTTAGCCTATTGAGAGTGTTTTCAGAGTTAAGGGAACCGTAATGGGTTTCCTTGGAATCCATGTAGCATAGGGACCCCTCAAACACAATCAATAATATACCCATGACACGGTTTCTCAAACCATGATGGTGATAGGAATTGTAGTGTGGCTCAGTTTCTTCTAAAATTGAGGGAACTTCTTGGTTAGCACACTATTTGGAAAACCGTGTGGCCAAATCATGAACCACATAAATAGTGGATTTTTAACCATTTTCTCTCCTGGCCCTATTCCTTTCTTTATTAATATTTCACCACCATTCGACCCCTTATACCAAGGTTGACAAACCAAAAACCTCATGCTTCTCCATGAGTGATTCTCCATCAATTCTATGGTGTTTTGAGTTCTTTTTTGTGAAAATAAATGATTTGGGTCAGTCATTGACTCTATTTACTAGAATTTTCTAGAAGTGTAATTGTACGGTCATTCTTCTCACTATGATTCCATATAACCCTATTTATCAAGAAGATTCATGTATGAGTATTTTATGTTTTTTTAGTTCAAAACAAAGTATATGATTATGTGAGCAGTCATCTATGAGCATGAGGTAGATGGTTTTAAAACTTTTCCCACAGTCTCATTGATATATATATATGAGTATGTTTTTGTTCAAATTTTAATGTCCTATCCCTACTAGAAATTGAAATAGTAGCTAGACTAGTCTCCACATGGCCATAAGTGAACCACCCCTAATTCCATAGGCTACCAACTAGTAGTGAAGGTGTAATTGTGGTATGGTGGGGGGAATATACCATCATGGTTAGATTAGTACTTAGATATTAAGAATAAACAATGGACAATAGTAGTAGAAATATAAAAAAATTAGAAAGAAATGGAAGACAAATGTAATATCAACTAAATATAAAAAAATGATAATGAAAACTATATTATGATTCAAGAATGTCCAAGATATGTTGTAAGTATAATATATAAGAAACACAATAGGAACGTACAATCTAATAAAAGAATAATATCCCAACAACTATCTCCATGAGTATCCAGAGTACTTTCTCGGTCCTCTACCACAACTCCATCCAAGCATTGTAAATCGATCATAAGATGATAATTGCTTCGCCTTATCATTATCTTCATATGCAATGTCTTCTCGGATGCCTATGGTGCCCGAATATGGTTTAAGGTACAATCTCAATAAGACTAAACCCACAAATTATAGAGCATTCAATTTCTGGGAATATAAATAAGAAGTGTTCTATAGTATTAAAATTCAAGACATAAATAAATAAATAAATAAATGTATTGGATAGGGTTCCACTTGGAAACTAGTCCAATTACTTACATTGTCCTTAGCTGCTGAGTCTGAACAAGAAAATCTGGAAATTGTAAAGTGGGTGATAAAATAGGAGAGATGGTAGACTGTCCCCAAGCTATTTTTTATATTGGAGGAAACATCCATATGTCTTTAATACCTAGGGGATGAATACTTATTTTAAAAACCTTCATAAACCATTTCTTTAATTTAAAATTATTATAAATTTCAAAATATATTAGGATCCCTTGTGTCCTTCCATGAAAATATGGTATGACATTCTAAGTATCACTCAAAGGGATCCAAATATGACCAAAGATAAGGGGTCCATCCCTCGTTACCTAGGAATAAAGTCTCATGTGTCACTCCATTCATGGTGCGAAAATTATTATACTAATATCTAAGTCTATATATATTATTGCACATAGATTCCCAAGACTCTCTCGAGGTATGGTTGAATTAGTGAGTTCATTGAGCTCATCCAAGGGGTTACACCTAAGGAATCAATGTCACTCCTCTAGAGGTAAAATAGATAACTCATGTTGAACCCATCATTTGAATAAATGGTGTATCTATCAGGTTCATTAGTAAGCATTTGAATAATATAACATAATGGAATGAGAGTCTATCCAAGGGGTCCTTAATTTAGAACCCCTCACATCCCTCCAAAATATAGAAGAATTCATTACACAAGAAATGAATTTGTAATATTATGGGAAGATTTACCAAATCATAAATTCAAGAATTGAAACATGAAATAATTTTTACTCAATAAATTTTAAATTTATTATCTCATTCATGGAATGAGGAATATGTTTTAAGGAATTATCCCACAAGTTTAACTGAAGTAGATTATCCACAGAATGAGAAGATGGTTTAATAAATGGATCAACACCCAATTCAGATTCCATTAATCACTCATGGCATACATTTAGGTTTCATTACTCCTCAAAAGGGAATTTAAACAATTGAATGAAATGAATTTTGTATTTTAAATTGAAATGCCTTGAATAAGAAATAAAATTATAATATGCGAGACAAAAATATCAATGGACTATCTCATGGATATCCCTTTATCTTGATTAAATTTAAATTATTAATCCATTTAACAAGGGAGAAACTATCTCATGGATGATCTAACTGTTGGAACCATGGTCTTCTATGCATGATTTGGAGTATGGTTTGTGTTTATTTTCAATCCCCAGTGGATGTTCATAATGTTTACCAGCAAAGAAATCATACAGTTCAAGCAGACAACAGTATTGAAGGTGGCGCAGTTTCCAAGTGTTTGCCAAATTTTTGGGCCTAAAAATCGACAAAATGGAGAAAAGTTTTTTTGGAAAATATACTTGCGCACCGTGTGCTTTAAGGATAGGAAACTTGTGCACCATATGTTTTTCAAGATCATAACATGGAAAAATGGCAAAGGGATAAGGGTCGCGCAAGTTTTGGGCTGGTCACGCAAGTGACCTGCGTGCCGTGAAGAGTCTTGCGCGCCGATGCCTAGGAAGATTGGAAACTTGCACGTCTATTGTTTTACATGATTTTAACTTCAAAATATGGCCTAGGAAAGAAGGTCGCACAAGTATTTGTGTGGTCACGCAAGTGATTAGCGCGACAGAGGCTAGGGAGGATGAGCTGCGCGCCGGAACCTGCGTGCCGAGGGAAGACTTGTGCACCACCACGCAGGGGGTCCAGTTTTCCTATAAATAGAGGACCACCCCTCCTCATTTGGAATGAAGTTTGAGACGTAGAGATTTTTCGAGCTCTGTTCATGCAAGTGGTTGAGTCGCGCAAGTGGTTGTTGGGTCGCGCAATTAGTGGATGTGCGCCGGCTGGTGGGATGCGCGTCCAAAGTGGTTTGGGATTTAAAGTCCCTGAGTCACGCAAGTTTAGAGTTCAAAGAGGTAGTGTCACGTAAGTTGTTTGGAGTCACCTGTGCACCGAGTTTGTACCTCACAAGTGACTTTCGCGCTATTCCTGAAACTTTCACGTCGGAGCTTAGAGAAGCTCACCAGGGTTGTTAAAGTACATCCATCCTTTCGAAGCTGCACAAAAGCTGGAGGATCATCCAGTACCCTCAGCGCAAAGTGAGATTCGTCTTCAGGTGATAGTTGGACTTCAACAGAGCATCTACATACAATAGAGGATTCATTCCTATTCAATGATGATGAGACCTTCACGTCTATAAACTGAGTGTGGCTTCACCAAGGGCAGTGAGCCAGGGGGAGTCAACGGGAGTGACCCAAGGGAAGCAGTGAGCTATCCCTGAAACTTTGTAAAGGCAGTGAGCCTGGGAGAGAGTGATTGTTCTTGAACCTTTGTAATCCACAGCTAGTAAAGATTACTATAATTTGGTACGACCAACAACTTTTCGGTGTATGCTCCTTGGACGTAGCCCTTAGTGGTGAACCATGTAAAAAGTGTTGTGTCTTCTCTGTGCATGTGAATGTTTGCTTTCTGATCATATTCATCATAGAGGTTCAACATGTTCCTACCAACGTGGGAACAAGATCCATCACATTAAAAGAAAAATTTGTCACCCTAATTTACCCTCCCCTCTCAGGGTGTCCTAGGGTCCTTCAAGTGGTATCAAAGGGTAAAGGTTGCGGGTGTTGAAGCTGTCCTTTATCATCATGGAAAATACAATCAATGTTAGGGGAGACCCTCACTTCGATGGAAGTAATTTCCAGAACTGGAAGAACAGAATAAGATATCATCTAAGATATCTTGGAATGGAAGTTCTATATTCTACTGTGTGAGGAATACAATTCACTGATCCAACAGGCCTGGCTATGACTGAAACAGACAGGAAAATTCTTGATACAAATGCTAAAGCACAAAATGCACTCACTGTGGCCCTTTCTGATCAGATCTACCTAAAGTTGATGAATTGAACCTTAGTAAAATACATGTGGCATAAACTCGAGAATATTTATGAAGGAGATAGCAAAGTGAAGGAGGCGAAACTACAAGTGCTGCACAATCGGTTTGATGATCTGAAGATACATCCAGACGAGAATGCTGACTCATTCGTCAATCGAATTACTGAAGTGGTTGGAGAAATTCGGGGTCTAGGCGAAGAAATCAATGACATTCATATTGTAAAGAAAATATTAATAATACTTCCACCACTGTACAATGCAAAGGTGTCAGCCCTTGAGGAAAGAGATCTTTCTAAACTTCCTCTGGATGATCTACTGAGCAGCTTGGTAGCATATGAAATGAGAGTCAAACCAGAAGATGCTATGGCTCATGTGAGCAAGGAAATGGCATTCAAGGCCACGGATAAACTGAAAATCCAAAAATATAGTAGCAGTGAAGATGACTAAGAAAAGGAAATTCTTTCTCTCGTTGCAAATAAGTTCAAGAAGGGAAAAGGAAAATTCAAAGGGAAGTTACCTCTCACATGTTTTCATTGTGGTAAAGTAGGGCACATTGCCTCTCAGTGCTTAAGAAAGATCAATGATGAAGATAGTGAAGATGAAATCTTCAAGAATCCTTGGAGAAGGTTCTTCAAAAAGGGAGACTTCAAATCGGGAAAGAAAATGCAAAGAGTTTTGTCTGTGAAGAGGAAGAAGATGATAATGAATTCTGTGAAGAAGAAGAACCAGAATTCAAAACTGGGAACCATGCTTCAATGATGGCCACTATTGAACATTTAGAAGATAATGGTGGAGAAAAACAACTGAGAACTTGTGTAGATCCTGAGATGGAACTTAAGGATGCAGTTAGTAAGCTTAAGATTAAATGTAATAGTTGAAATAAGTAGAAATCAATTGTAGAATAATCAACTGAATATGTTGATCAACTTCATGCTGAAATTGAACGAATGGAAGAATTTGTGAAGGTACAGTCTAAAATAATTGAAAGCAATGATGATGTAGTGGATCTGAAGCTGAGAATTGAAGATCAGGCAAAGGTCATCAATGACCTCACCTCCAGACTAGATGAAAAATCGAATACTGCTGATGGTATTGAGGAGGAAGTTGTTACTCTAAGGAGTAAACTTGAGATTGAATCAATTCTAAAAGAATCAAGGAAAAAAATACAGTTCGGAAGATTGTCAGATGCAGAATTACTAGCAAGAGCCAAGTGTGGTTCAGATGGGGTTGGAAAAATCTTGAGTGATCAAAGACCCGCTTGCATGGGAAAGAGTGGAATTGGATGTGAGGCTGAGACATCAACTTCTGGAAGTGAAAAGAGGCAAAAGAAAGATAAGATGAAAGTTTAACATGTTGAAACGTTTCCTAAAGTGCTGAAAAAGGAACCCTCAATCCAAACTAAAAGGAGAACTGAAAATTATCCTCAAACTTTCAAAAATGGCAGACAGTCTAACTATTCTCCCATGGAAGAATGTATGAGGAGAAATTCAAGTGAGAAGACATTTCCTTTCATGAAGTGTCAGTTTTGTGGCTATCCGTTCCATACCTTGTCTTATTGCAAAGAGGAAAGAAGCTATCTGAATGGAGAAGATATAGAAGATCAACAAAGGAGAACAAATTCATATCCTAATTCTTATAGAAGAAACAATTTCTATGGATATTGTTATCTTTGTTCTAACTTTGGTTATAAGGCTACTAATTGTAGGTAGAGAAGGGGCATGGACACCTCATACCGATGTTCAAGACAAGTCAAGTCTCATCAGCAAGACAGTGTTTCTCTTTCAAACAGTTTTTCTCCTTTCAAAAAAGATTTCAACTATGAAGAACCTGGGTATGCAGAAGAGATAATTGAAAGGCCATTAGTATTATATACTCAATCCAATGTCTCATGTAAGGAAAGGAAGAAGATGGATAAATCCAACCTTGCAGAGGTGGCCCTCAAATCTACAAAGAACAACAATACCAGGATTCTAGATAGCGGTTGTTCATCTCATATGATAGGTAATTCCGACCTGCTAACAGATATCAAAAGGAAGGTTGATGGTACAGTACGATTTGGTAATGATGGAGTTCTGAAAATCAAAGGGAGTGGAAGTACCGAATTAGCTAATGGAGAACTAAAGAATACTGAAGTCCTTTACATAGATGGCCTACGTCATAATCTCCTCAGTGTGAGTCAACTCTGTGACTCGGGACTTATAGTTACTTTTAATCAGAAAGGCTACACTATCAAGGGAATGACAGGCAATTCACTTATGAAGGGATGCAGAACAAAAGGCATCTTGTATCAGGTTGATAGTGAATAAAATGTCTGTTACATGACTGTTGAAGAAGAAAAAAATGTGTGGTATCGGAGACTGGGACACATCAATCAACAAGACATGGAGAAAATATCAAAATTTATAATTGTCATAGACATTCCCAACCTGAAGTGTGAACGTGAAAAATCATGTGATGCTTGAATTCATGGGATGATGGTCTGCAGTTCATATCGGCCAAAGAAGAAAAGGGCATCTCACCTTCTTGATCTGATTCATACAGATCTATGTGGGCCGATAAATGTTGATGGAACTCATTGAGAAAGGTACTTTGTCATTTTCATACATGATTACAGTAGAATGGAATGTGTGATGGTCATTCATAGGAAACGACAAGTCCTTGACTGCATGAAAACATATTGGAGAATTGCCAAAAATGATACTGGACAAACAATCAAAGTGTTGAGATCTAACAATGGAGGAGAATACACGTCCATTGAATTTGAAAATTATATGGAGAAGTAGGGGATACAACATGAGGTAGCTACTGTGAGAACTCCACAACAAAATGGAGTTGTTGAACGTAGGAATCAACAAGTGAACAACATGGCACGAACTATGCTGATTGAGAGTCGTATTCCACGACATTACTGGAAAGAGGATGTTCAAGCTGCAGTGTACATTCAGAATCGAACATGACTTTATATGGGTGATACGAAGACACCATATGAATTGTGGCATGGGCGGAAGCCTTGTTTAAAATACTTTCGTATCTTTGGAAGGAAATTCTTCATTAGGAACAAAGAAGGAAATCAAGGTAAGTATGGAGACATGCAGATGAAGGAATTTTCCTCGGTTACTCAATTAATAGAAAATCCTACAAGTGTTTCAACAAACGTTTAATAAGGATTGTGGAAAGCAGTGATGTTAAGATAATTGAAGAGAAAACCAGAAATGCTTCAAGGTTGTCATATGCTGATGTGATAGAAAGACAGGAAGAAAGTGAACGTGATGAAAATAAAAATGAAGAAATAGAAGAAGCTGTAAAAAACAATCAGCAGTCACATCATGATGTTGACTCAGAAGAAGAATCTGAAGAAGAAAATGTGGCTGAAGAGAGTGCAACTAAACCTCGCAGGAGAAATCGAAGAGTTGAGATTGATCCATCCAACATAATTGGGGACAAGAGTGCACCCACTCAAACAAGAAGGATGAGGAATAACACGCAATCTTCATTTCTATTAGTTGTAGAGCCATCCTCATTCGAAGAAGATGAAAATGATGAATCTTGGGTGAAAGCCATGAATGATGACTTAGATCAGATTGACAAGAATCAAACATGGGATCTTGTCCGGAGACCCAAATGTCACAATGAGATTGGTACCAAATGGATCTTAAAAAATAAGTTTGATGAGCATGGACGTCTCATAAGATACAAGGCACGACTGGTATGCAAAGGATACACCCAAATTGAAGGCATTGATGTTGAAGAAACCTTTTCTTCAGTGGATAGACTAGAGTCAATCAATATTTTCCTTGCCATGGCACTCCAAAGAGGAGATAAAGTATTTCAAATAGATATCAAGACAGCATTCTTGAATGGTGTACACGAAGAAGAAGTCTACATTGAACAACCAGTGGGCTTTGTTTTGGGTACTGATGAAACGAAGGTCAGCAAACTGAAGAAAGCTCTATATGGTTTGAAGCAGGCACCACGGGAGTTGTACTTGCGGCTGGATTCATATCTCAAGAAGTTGTAATTAAAAAGAGGAGGAGTAGATCAAAATCACTATGTGAAGAATTCTCCAAAAGATCAATTCATGCTTCTAGTCTATGTTGATAATATCATATTTGGTGGCAGAAGGCATAAATCAATGGACGAATTTGCCAACCACATGAAATCAGAATTTGAAATTTCTATGATTGGGGAGCTCACATATTTCATGGGACTGCAGGTGATTCAAAAGAAGGAATACATTTTTATTTCTCAGGAAAAGAATGCAAGAGAGATACTGAAGAAGTTTAATATGCAAGACTCCAAACCAATGTCAACTCCGATTGTAGTTGGAACTAAACTTGGAAAGCATGAGTATGGGGCATCATTTGATCGCACCATGTACAAGAGGATCATTGGGATCCTACTATACCTGACAGAGACATAACCAGATATTGTGTTTGCCACATGCCTTGTTGCCCGCTTTCAGAGTAATCCAAAGGAGGAACATATGGCGGTAGTAAAAAGAATCATGTGGTACATTCAAGGAACACATAACTTCGGGTTATTTTTTTCTACAGGCAGGGACAATGAATTATTAGAATTTTCTGATGCTGATTGGGTGGTGATGTAGTAGACAGAAAGTCCACTAGAGGTGGAGCCTACTATATTGGGCAGAAATGTGTTGGCTGGTTGATCAAGAAACAAGAAAGTACTTCTCTCAGTACTGCTAAAGATGAGTACATCTCTGTCACAAATGCATGCACTAAACTAATGTGGATGAAGCAAGAATTAACAGATATTAGTGATGAGGTAAACTAACCAATGGTAATTTACTGTGATAACAAGAGAACAATTGAGCTTATGAAGATTCATGTTCAGCATTCCCGTATGAAACATATTCAAATCAGGTATCACTTTATCAAAAAAAAGTTAAAAAAGGGGTGATTAGAATGGATCATGTGGGAACTGGTGAGCAAGTGGCTGATATCCTGACCAAGCCACTCTCAGCGGCTGTGTTTGAGAAGCATCGGTTGAACCTCGGAGTTCAGCAACCTCCCAGTTCATAAGGAGGTTACGCAATACCCCTCCCCCTGATTATGATAACTATTTTTATCTGTTTATGGATGTGATGAAGGTTTGTAGGGGAGATACTATCCAAGGGGGGTATGGTTTGAGCTGAACCTTGAACAAACTTCTAGGATTTGGGTTTATTGTAAATGGGGGATAAATAACTAAATTCCGGCATCTTCAGACTTGTATTACTTCTGTGAAACAATGAGAATTTAGTGTCAGTGATAAGATAAGAAGTATAAGAAGGAATTCATCAGTCACGTAATTATTCTTGGGAATCATTGAGAATTCCAAAACTCTGGAACCCAATTCAAGCTTCCTCTCTTGTTTTCTACAACGATCATTGCTTACGTAGACTTAGAGTGTTGGCTGAATTGATTCTTGCCTTTTCGGTTTGTACATGGATGGAGATCGATTGAATTTATTTTCTGATTTCCAACAAACCCAAAGGGGGATATTGTTGGAACCAGGGTCTTCTATGAATGATTTGGAGTATGTTTTGTGTTTGTTGTCAATCCCTAGTGGAAGTTCAGAATGTGTACCAGCAAAGAGATCATACAGTTCAAGCAAGTAACAGTATTGAAGGTGGCACCGTTTCCCAGTGTTTGCCAAATTTTTTGGCCTAAAATCGACAAAATAGAGAAAATTATTTTTGGAAAAGAGACTTGTGCGTCGTGTACTTTGAGGAGAGGAAACTTGTGTGCCATATGTTTTTCAAGATCAGAATATGGGAAAATGGAAAAGGGATAAGGGTCGCGCAAGTTTTGGGCTGGTCGCGCAATTGACCTGTGCGCCGTGAAGAGTCTTGTGTGCCGATGCCTAGGAGGATTTGAAACTTCCGCGTCTATTGTTTTTCAGGATTATAACATCAAAATAGGGCAAAGTAAAGAAGGTTGAACAAGTATTTGTGTGGTCATGCAAGTGATTAGCGCGACAGAGGCTAGGGAGGATGAGCTGCGCGCCGGAACCTGCACGCCGAGGGAAGAATTGCCTACCACCACGCAGGGGGTCCAGTTTTCCTATAAATAGAGGACCACCCCTACTCATTTAGAATGATGTTCGAGACGTAGAGATTTTTCGAGCTCTCATCGCGCAAGCGGTTGAGTCGCGCAAGTGGTTGTTGGGTCACGCAAGTAGAGGCTGCGCGCCGGCTGGTTGGTTGCGCGTGCAAAGTGGTTTGGGATTTAAAGGCACAGAGTCGCGCAAGTTTGGAGTTCAAAGAGGCAGTGTCACACAAGTTGTTTGGAGTCACCAGCGCGCCAAGTTTGTACTGCACAAGTGACTTGCGCGCCATTCCTGAAACTTGTGCGCCGGAGCTTGGAGAAGTGTGCCAGGGTTGATAAAGTACATCTATCCTTTCGAAGCTGCCCAAAAGCTGGAGGATCATCCAGTACCCTCAGCGCAAAGTGAGATTCGTCTTCAGGTGAGAGTTGGACTTCAACAGAGCATCTACATACAACAGAGGATGCATTCTTATGAAATGATGAAGAGACCTTCACGTATATAAACTGAGTGTGGCTTCACCAAGGGTCGTGAACCAGGGGAAGTCAACAGGAGTCACCCGAGGGAAGCAGTGAGCTACCCCTGAACCTTTGTAAAGGTAGTGATCCTGGGAGAGAGTGATTGTTCCCAAACCATTGTAATCCATATCAAGTGAAGATTAGTGGAATTTGGTATGACCGATAACTTGTCAGCGTATGCTCCTTGGACGTAGCCCTTAGTGGTGAACCAAGTAAAAAGTGTTGTGTCTTCTCCGTGCATGTGAATGTTTGCTTTCTGATCATATTCATCATACAGGTCCAACAAGTTCCTACCAACGTAGGAATAAGATCCATCACATTAAAAGAAATATTTGTCACCCTGATTCACCCCTCCCCTCTCAGGGTGTCTTGGGGTCCTTCACTAACCATTTAGGGAATCTGAAAATATCCATTAATGGACTACACACCAAAATGTGTGGCCAACGACCAAGATAATGACCCACAGCTGGGTTTTGTTGTATGGAGTGGTCACATAGGACATGGAAAACCCATTCTAATTAATTAATTTTAAAATAACAAAGCATCACTAGGACGTTTCAGTGTGCATCACAGCGGGGTTTCATTTAAAATGTTTGGAAATAAAGGGAATGATCTTAGAAAACCTATCTTATACTGAGGACGGCTTAGAAATAAAGTATGAAGCTTTGATTTATTCTAGTTTGGACAATATAGAAGAAACCATACAAAAAAATGAAAATAGAAAAAATGAGTCACAGAAAAATATCACAAAGCATGGAGGAGGAACACACAAATAGAAGAGTGTCTATTAAAGAGCTTTCCACTATGGATCTGATTCATCGGATGGCATGTGATTTAGATAACGAATGGTGGAGAAATCGATATCCAAATCTCTGGAAGGAGAGAGCTCACGTGTGGTAAAAGGAGGAGAATCCAACTGGAGGAGAGGAGGAAAAAGAAATAATGGTTTAAATATTTCAATGGAAAAGGGTAATCTTACCATCAAAACTGGGTCACAAGGTAAGGCTTCATTTTTTTCCAAACTGTGTTCCGACCAGATGATGAATACTGTCAGGTTACTATCCAAGTAGCACTAATTGTGCGGGTTAGGTACATAGTTTGGGCTGAGTGTGCATAGTTAATGCACTTCAAACTAGGAATCCATGCCACATGGGTTTCTCTAAGGGTCCACATGGTTTTAGAAAAACTGTGAACCGTATTTAGAGAACCCAAACCTTGTAATTTTCAGTGATCGGATCTCCCAAATCTCCACGAAACATGGGGTAAACTCCCTGCGGCTTTACCCATGTCTAAAAACAACACATTAATATTTTCCAACATTAATAATCATGTTATGAAGCCTGGAATGAAAAATGTTTCATTCAAAAAATATTAAAATTCAAATTACATTGTTATTTAATAAGGTCAAAAAACACATTATGTTATACTTTCATATTGCCTTGTTACATTTAGATATTCCAGATTTGGGAATGTGATTTGTCTATTATGTTCAGTTGTGATACCCTTCTCATACCCCATTAGATTCATTGATGATGTGAAAATAACCCTATGGCTACCAAGAGGGTATGTTATACCCTTGGTAATGTTTAAATAAATTTATGAATAGTAAAAAAAAGAAATATGAGGTTGATTAGGCTGTAAATTCATATCATCTATTTTGGGTGGGGAAAAAGGAAAATTTTATTCATTTTTTCACATTTTTGTGAAATGCATAATGGGATTTTTGAAATGTATTGAATGATATGTTTTATTTTTGACCTGACAATGGTTTTCAAAGTATTAATTGATGTTTTCAATGTGTGTAATCTTTTTAAAAGCGGTTTTAACCTAACAATGTTTTCAAAATGGGTTTTACTAGTGGATTTCAAATGCTGATTTGGTATCCAATTTCTTATGAAAATGATTAATAATTGTTTTCAACGCTTTCATATGGAAATAAAATCCATGGGTAATGTTTCAGAGTTTCAAATAGGATGGATTGTGTTTTAGAGGGTGGCCTCAAGATGATTTTATATTAGTATTTCAAATTTTGTTTTATTCCATGGCATAGTTTTAAATTTTTATTGGGGATACATTAATTTAATTGATGTGTGTTGTAGTTAAATAGAACAAATAATTCTTATGTTATTCCATTATCATGGTTATAAAATGAACTATATTTTTGATGTTCTCAGTTGATCAATTGGTATATCGGTGTTTTTTTATTAATGGTATATGTTTTAATGTGTTAGGCCTTGTAAGTGAGATATATTTAATGAGTAATTTTAGTAAAGGACAATTGTATTTCATGGTTGTAGACTATGATCGATAAACGTGTTATGGTAAAATAAGCATGCTATAATGGATTAATGGTAGTGTGTGTATTGGATATGAGGATATACACCCACTGGTAGAGTTATAATGAGGTTCTAAACCCTAGAACTATAATTCATGGGTTAGGGAATCATACTGAGGCTCTATTCCAATAACGGTTTCATCAGATGAGACTACCTGGAATGAGGCTCCAATTTATTGTCATGTATTGTGAGGTTTTATATCAGAATGTGGCTCTATAATTCTAAATGTGTGGATATATCATGGGCCAGGAAGTTAAAACGAGGTTTTATGCTTCCCAAACATATGGAATGACTTGACTACCAAACTGAGGCTCTTGGGTATGTTGATAAATTGAGATTAGTGAACTCCCCTTGTGGATTAAGGTATGTAACCCCATAATTATATGGATTTGGATTCTCTTGAAAAAATATCTAGTTTAGTTGGGTGCCTACCTCTAGGTAACTAAATGGTTAAAATGATTACTTGATAAATTCTCAACTGTGATGCATATGGATATCTATATTTATTTATTTCCATTTTTATATTTTACACTAGGGACAACATCATTTGATATTGTATATACTAGTTTTTCACGTAGACATGGATTTTAGTGGCCTACTATATTGTACTCACACCCTGATAAGGTTTCTAGTGTACTTCCATACCAAAACATGTACTATTGGACTGAATGGCCAGAAAGCTAATATTTTTATTGATTTTGGATAGTCCCCCTTTTAAGGGTAAATAGGGTAAAACCTAGAATTCAGGACATTAAGACATAAATAAAATGTGAAAAAAGGGGATTTGAACCCATAACAATACTACAAAGAAGTGCCTCTACCTAGCATCAACATCATTAAGGCACACCTCCACCAAATCATGGCTGCTCAACAGGCTATCATGTGCTAGAATGCACGGGCCTGATACTGATGGTTGTGTCATAGCCTCTCAATCTTCCAAATCCACAAAGTCATGCATGGTGAAGATGACCAGATCTATCTTCATATGAAGAAAAACCTTGTTGATTTTCTGGGTTCCCTAACAGTCGATCCCTTACACCTCCCACAAAATCAATAAAACTCACAAAACACCCATTTCAAATCCAATTTCCCAAAACCAATAAACAATCCAAACAATAATGAGACAAAATCATATTCCCTGCACACATTAGGACCACCAAATAATCACAATCAACAAGCACAACAAGGCTCATCATGAAAAAACATGCAATAATATCATAGGATCACCTGATGCCCGAACCAAGAGACCATCCCCCCTCCACGCCACGCCGAGGCTAACACCGAGCCACACCCGCCGATGGAAAGCCATGATCAACGATGCCTTCACACCTCCACCAACCCAGGTCAGGAACTATTCCTATAGAGACCATCACCCATCAAGTGTGGAAGGATGACGCCTCACTAGAGTAGAAAAATCTAGAAAGATGCCATGCCAGCCGATCCGAAAATCCCTCACCCTATGAACACCACCATCCACCAATATTTGAAAAATGCCCGCACAAAACATCCAATGTAAAAGACATCAAATATGATGCCATACCTAAGCTGATGAAGCTAGAATATTCCCTAGCAACCCTATCCAATACCGAGATGAAGGACTCTAGTACCAAGCTGTCCAAGATACGCCAGATCAGGGGATGGAGTTACTTTAGAGGTGAAAACCATAACCCTTTGGGAGAAAAGAAGCCCCATCGCTCTGAGGAAATACTCAAATAAACATGTGCTATTTGTTTTCTGATATGGGTTGCAGATGGGGATCATGTATTTGGTTTTTCATGGGATCACAGGTTGGAGTATGGGATAATGGGACCAGGGTGGCACTCAGTTCCATGCTTTGTATCTTTTTGTAGTTTTGGTTAGGGGATTTTATTGGTTTGATTGCCTCATGTGTAGTGTCCTTATCATATTTTTATATCATGTGATACTCGTTTAATTTTTTTATTTTTTAATATATGGTATGTTTATTAGTCTTGGATGGTTCTCATATGTGTTGATATTATTTTTTGATGTGTTATTACTCTGATATGTTTGTATAGTTTTCCCAACATTTCCCTATAATACCGCACTGCTATTCGGCAGCCTCTAGCATACAATGAGTCATGCCTACAGTAATGTGAATACCTATATTAGGGCACTGGATATAGTGGTAATCACTTCGGGTATGTTTCAAATGGGATCGGATATTTAATTAATCCATTCCCCTTATATATATGTCCAAAAATAATATACTTATTATAGAACATCAACACTACCAAACAGATCATCCTACCCATTTCCAGTTAATCATTATTCATTAATATTATGATATTATACTCGGTGTCAGACTCATACACCAATATGAGTAACCCACTAATGTATATGTCTATAAATAACACCAAATGAACTTCCCAATAGATTAGATGGGTGACCACCCACCCCCACTCTAGGCATCATATTTCATCCAAAACAATCTAGTATTCACATTAAAGACCATGGATTTTGTTGACTAGGTAAATTAGATTTCTCATTGGTGTAGCTCTTTTTCATAAGGATTTTTGAATAACATACCCCATATTATAGAGTGAATGATAATCTCGGTGTGAATATAATTACTTATGTAAATTTTTTATAATAAATAATCTCCCTAGCATGTGGTGTTTCTATCTTCACATAAAACAATACAGGAAGTGGAGGGAAGAAATCATCATATATCTCCCTAGAATTTGTGGCCCCATTGAGCTTGTTCATGGACCAATTTTTATACCAACCTATATGTGCACTCGAATGAATGGGATTGTGTTTGGGATGTACATACTCAATAGGTGGTGTTTCATCTTATTGGGTTATTATAAATATTTATTAAAATTCTAGACTACTTCATATTGTCTAATTACCCCTATCTCATTCCAATTATCTAAGAATCTCAAAATCACACAAATGTCCTTTTCTTGTGTATATTGAAGACACTATTATAGTTTTTAGAATAGATTATGTTACATCCTTTTCTACAGTAACTAATGGACCCAATATAAATACACAAATTGTTGTTAACTTTGGTGTTTATTAACATTATTCTCCATCCACTAATATCCAGTATGGCTATGGATGTATCTATTAGTACGATATTCCTCCTCAATGATTTCACAGACCATAGTGATATTGACAAAAGATAATTTATGATGCAAGATCATATACTACATTAGATGAATCTATTTCTATGGGAAGGGAATATTTTCATCACTCTAGATCTAGAATTTCTATATGAGAATCCTCTCTAATAATGGGTAATCAGGAAGAACCACTCTCATGACCTCTTGGAGTAGTAGTTTACTTGGATCAACAATGTGGTGTAAGATGGTCTAAAAACTCACAATCATCCCTATTATCCTCATGTAAGTATCTTGAGAATGTTATTCATGATACATTTTAACATAAGGTAATTAATAAAATTGTTACATGAAAAAATCTAAAAAGGTTGTGAGATAAAGAATCCCTTAGTGAATGTAATTGTAATGAATTCCAAATATATATATACTAATGTGAAATTTTATCCTAATAATGTCAACCAAATTGATGTTATTGTACATAATATATAGATAACTCCTATTCCTTTGTAGTAGAGGATCCATTTGTGAATGTAGTAATTTTATAAATCACAAAGGAGATGGTACATTTCTTATTGTATAAGCCACCATGCGATTTTAGAATTTGAAATGATGTCCTCAATACCATTTCATAATATAATGACCACCCATAGTAACAATAACTCTTGTAACATACATGGAATTACCCAAAAATCTCAAATACACCACCCCATTGTGCTAGGATTATAGTTTAAGTAGGGATTTTTCCAACTACCTTTAAATAGTAAATCTCCCATAAAAAGAAATATGGAAAAAAAATTGTGAAGGAAATGTTTACTCTAAGATGTTCAATAATTTTTTAAGAGAATTTCACATACATGGGACATTATTATTGGAAGGATAAATATTTTGGAAATATATGTAACTTTATGGTAGTGTAATGGGAGTATTTCATGATTCCATGAAATATTTGAAGTCGTGCAACCAATCATGATCTCTTAAAATATGCACATGGTCATGAATCCTACTATGATCGCATTAAATATCTATGATCATGTAAAAATATTAAATAGAAGATAGTCTTTTTGATCAAACATATCTTTGATACCATATATAATATCTATCTTTGTACATCCCTCAACAATTGGATGAAATCATTATAATCAAGAATAATTAATGAAATAATAGTGGTGATACTTATTTGATACCTATAAAATTCAGTGCTTATATCTGGGTTTTCAATTTTTTGATAACTATAATTTATCGTTGCATGATCTCATAGCATTTAGGAATTGATATATTCATTTTTCATAGTAAAATGGCTTCTAAGAGATGTTATATTTTATGAAGGTGGTTATTAAGTGATTATTATAAATACGCAAAACATGCTTCATATAAAACATCATGGATTGAAATATGAGATAGTGGAAAAACATGGAAATTTATCAAAATATCTAATATTTTATTTAATATAAGAATTACATAAATTTGGAATCATTTACTTTATGATAGAATTTTTGAAATATTTTGTAAAATGTGGACATAAATCCAAATAGGAAGGATCTTGGTATAAAACTATCATGATGATTCTTGTCAAATAAAAATAACTTGAACATCACCCTTATATATATGTTTTAAAGGGAACTAAATATAGATACTCACATATCAATGTTCTTGAGATTTGATTAAAACCCATAAAATTAATTTCCATAAAATTAGAGACACTTATCTGACCATAAAAAACAAAAATATTTTAAAAAAATTGGTCTTACTAAAGTCGATATCCACTATTTCTTAATTTTCTATTACCTCATAAAATTTTTAAGGTAGAGGTTTAATTCATATATGAATCCCATTATTTTATACCGATAAACATTTATATTTGTTCTTACTCCTAGTTCATCAATTACAGATTAATTGATGTGAATTTCTGCATTCTCTTCTTTTCCCCAAGGTCAAGGATTTAAATATCATGTTTTAATGGGATCTTCATGAAAAATAACATTCTATACAAGACAAAGATATATGTATGATCACATGCCATATTGATTATATATTTACTTAATATACATGTTTTTTATATTTTTCTTACATGAACGATAGCACCCTTAAAGAAATTACAATCACCTATTCCATTGATAATTGGGGTCAATATAACAATGATATTTTTGTGACTCCATGGATCCTGATTCTCATACTAGATGACCCGTAATAATAACCTAACCTGAACAGTACCATATAGGCCACTTTCATTCACTAATGGATCATTGGACATCTTATTATCCTCTAATTGAGAGTAAGACCCACATGCACATGAGCCTTAAGCCAGTTTGGTGAGGACTCCTTAAGTGAATCCATGAGAACCAAGTTCAAAACCAGGTGGAGGTATAATTCTGGGGTTCTGTTGAAGTAGTGTAGTACGTACTATAGTAGGTTCTCTAGCAGTACTTTGTGGGTATAGAAGCAGTACTTCACGGGTACTGTAGCAGGTACAGTTCGATACTATAGCAGTCGGAACTATTCACCTTGGGCCACCGGTTCGGTCTTGGAGTCCTAAAGAACTTCAGGACACCCAAGCCTTCCTGCCAGTATAGATTTCGGTCCACCTTTAAGGCCATCGTTCCACCTCAAGGCCTTCGGGCTAGATGATTAGTGCAATTTCCCTAGACTGACTCTATAAAAAAGGAAGAGTAAGACTGACAACCTACCATCAAATGTTCCATAATTCATATTGAACCATTTGAGACTACAATAAAGTGCATGCCCCATTCCATCATAACTAGATCATATAACCCATGACACCCTTCACCATTCGATCACATTCTTTATGATCCCATACTTTATTCCTTATCTAATTACCAATATAAATATAGTTAACTTTTATATTTGTGAAAATTAGAAGAAATCCCCAAATCATCCAAATTAGGATATATTCCCCATGAATGTAATAGTATCCACTCTACTCTTGATTAATTTATAATAGATTAAATAAAAGGGAAAACTACTGTATAAGTCACACACTAAACATTACTTGAAACGATTCACCTTTTAGTCTTACCAACATGAAAAAAAAAATTAAATAGCATCATACATATTCTCAATGATGTTAATTTCCCAAAACTTGGGCCTTGATGAAAAAAATAAAAGGATCATTAAATTTTAATCTTTTAATATCCTCAAAAGGAACCATATTGGTCCTTATTTCAATGTCGTAAGATTTACAATTTTTTCAATTAAGAAACACTGAGATATAGGGGTTATATTTATCTTCACAGAGATACATATGAATCCCATCTCTACTATGGTAACAACTAAAAAATACCTATTTTTTATGGTTATAAATTTAGAACACCGACTATGAGCATTAATTAATAGCATCACAAACTAAAATGATATATATGAAGAACCTCTCATATATTCCGATGTTCACATAGATGCATATCAATGGTGTATCACTCTTAGAATTCTAACTAATGGATATAATATTATATTTAAGTATTTATAAATATTTATGAAATCATTAAGCGAGAATTGGAAATTATATTAATAACATTGAGGGACAATCTAGTATCTTTACCTCTCAACCTGTTTCACCCAAAAGCATATTTTGTATGTCCAAGTGTATTACTTCCATTAAAATTAAATAAATAAACACTAAAAACATTTCGGACTTTGAGAAACTTATAAACTAGTAAAAAAAAATGTAAAACAATTAAATAATATCTTATCATTTTTAGAATTAATTTTATTACATTTATCCATGCATGACATAGATGTGTTATGAATTTTGAGAGGGAATTTGATGTCTAACCTTAATTTCATTACATTTTCTATTAAACATGGATTCTCTATATAATTTATAATATATATTATGTTAAATAATTACTAATTTTTCATGTATTTAAAAATTATCATTTCTCCTATAGTCAATAATAATATTTTATTATTCCATTTGTATTTTTTTAATTAAATAATATCTAAAAATTAAATGATTCTTTTGGTTAAAATATTTAAAATCGGTGTTTTATTATTTAGAATATTCCCTTTTATGAATTTAATATGTTTACTAAGGATAATATTTCATTACAATATAATTTAATGAGTTATAAGACAAATATCCACATAAGACCTTAGTAGTGATCATCCATTTGTTGTGATATAACAGTTGTGTTGGATTCAGCATAACATATTTTTGAAATATTTCAACATATATAGTTTATTAAATAATTATATTACCTAAAAAATGATTAAAAACTATAAAATATTTCTTCACTATAATATTCAATGTGGGGAGTTTATTTTTTTTTAAAATACCTCGATTGTAATATGAAATAATGAAAATACTAATTTTATAGATAAATTTAATTATTATATTTTCACCGTGGTATTTATGTTTGATTTAAACTATGTTAAAATATTATATTACAATAGATGTGATATGTGTATATCCTTCAATTATAATAAATTATATTCAAGAAAAAAAATATTATCAAGAAGAAGGATTCAAATTAAAATAATATTTCTAATAAACTATACATTTTTGGGAAAATTTCACCACCATTACATAGTTAATTTATTAAATAATCATATGTAATCATTGTGTTATTAGACCTATCCTAATTGTTATTTTTGTTTAATTTTTTAATAAAATATTTTATTATGGAAATTATTTTTTGAAATATATTATCTTTGAAATAATGTTGGTATATCACTGCGTTTTGATATCCTCTTATGAACAATAATTTTATCAAACACAATGAAACATTATGAAAGCATTTGAAATGTTATAAGAGAATAATTCTTGTTTTATGTTTGTGGTGCATGTCATTAATTAGTTATAGCATGAATATTTTTTAATATATATAGTATGGTTGTCTTAATAATAATTACAGTATTAAAACATTAGAAATTTTACTAATATCAATCATTTTAATTTTTTATTGAACTAGAAATTCTTATTATTTGGTATCTATCATTGTTATAAATTGAATTAGCCGGTACATTTCATGATATCTGATTTAATCCTCTAATTGAGTATACCTCGTAACCATATCCTTTGAGATGGTTATGTAATTCCCTTACCCTATTATACATCTTCAACATCCCATAAAATATATAGGACTATGAATTGATTATGTTATATTGACTATGATGAAAATATTTCTTTCGATGACACTGTTATTTAAAATACTAAGTGTTATGATTGAAGTAGGGTTATATTGTAATAAAATCATCTAGTATAGGGGTAAATATTTATTTTTAGTATACCCATATTTGATTCTATTTCTTAAATTTTTTTGTGTTCTATAGAATAATTGTAAAATTATTAAATAAATGATTATACATGTCCTCAAATAATCATGTTTATTTACTATCGGGTTATAAAATATTCATAGTTCAATACCGACTATGTATATTCCCATAACCTACATGTAATAATTAATGTACATTTGGCTTAGTTTTCAAAATTTCATGGATGATCAGGTATACATATTGCCATTAGATATTGTGATGGAAATTTGAAATCTATTATTGGTTTATGTAATCATTTTACCATATGCATTAGATCAGGAAGACATTTTCAATAGGAGCAGTGTTTTTACGAAACATATTTTGTATTGTTGTATGTACTTAGTTGTATATGTTATAAATTTTAAAACTAAGATTTGTAGGGTTATAAATTCAAAACACTATTTGGATAGAACATATGTTGTTCCTTTTATGTTATTCTACCCTTACTGTGGGATGTTATATGTTTTTAACAGTTCCTAATATATGTATGAGTCACAATGATTTCCCAACGGAATTCATCTTAAATTATTTATTCTACTAAAGTCGATAAATCTTTACCTATTACTAAATCTAAACATATGTATCTATTCTAAATACTTTAGTGGAAAAAAATTCTTATCTTATAATGGAACTCTTATTTGGTTGTCATTCATGATATTTGGGTTTGAGTTTTTAAAGACCGAAATTCTCATACCTTAAATTACACCTTTTTAAATGAATAACCATTAAATTTCACATATATAGTCCCATATACCATATAGTATTACTTCCATTTGAGACTCGATTCATTATATTAATATTTCATGAATGATTTTCTATTAATCCCACAAATATCTTCTAATTCATTACTCTTCACAATCATACCGTAGATAATTTTTTTCCAAACATGGGGAAATGAAATATAAGAAACTATTACCTCAAATGATAAATAATTTTAATCAATACATATATCAATATAACATGTGAATATGATTATATGAACATTAAAATAACATATAAAATTCATTCCATGTATATCATATATCATAAACATGAGTCATATAATAAATATTGGTAGTTCATAAGACATGATTCCTAAAGATATCAACTAACATGAGACATGAGAGAATAACATTTTCTTAGGACATATACTTTTGAAATACATATAATCATAGAAAATATTATTTCAAGGCTATACACCATGTCATTTGTAACATGTTTTGTATGGGATAGCCACCCATGTACCTATTCGGGGCTTGAGATAACCTTCCAGTAACCATGGTTAGTGCTTTTTAAAACCTATCATGAACATGTTTTTTGTCATGGTATATCCTCCAGTGTTCCCTTTGAGCTAATATAAAATTAATCGTTACACAATCCGTAGTAGTAAGATATAGGTCTCACCCATTTTCGGTTACAATGTGATAGACATCCTGGGTTTTAACATAACCACATTCACTTAACTAAAAAAATTGCTAGGTGTACCATAAGATAATTTATCATTCATTATATAGAAAATTAGTAAAATAAATTGGTTTAATAAGAAATCCCATCATATAACAACACGTAAAATTGAAATGGGTCTTTTAATTATATAATCAAATCATCATAGCATAACCCATAGAAATGGAATGGTTTTTTATAAAAATCTCTTCATCATGAAGATAAACCGTAGAAATATGGAATAAATTTGGCATCATTGGGTCCTATACCCAGTAAATAATATATAACAGAAAAAGATGTTATCTTAGATATGAAATGATTAATGTAAAATTCAACTAGAACAAAACATGATCAAAATAGTCTTTCACTCTGAAAATCACTTTTTCAAAACAAAAAATTCATAATTAAATTCCCAAATAATATTATTTGAAAATAACATTAGAAACTTATAAAGAATGATTTAAAGGTAAATTTAATAATATACTTTGAAAAATAAACATTCCACTTTGAAAAACACTTTATTAATGTATAAAACATAATAAAAATAATTTTATTTGAAAATATCCTTCAAAAAATATAATGTAAGAATTTAAAGATAATTTCAACTTTTTATTAGAAAAAATTTCCACTCTAATTTGGAAAAAAGTTAACATATTTTTTTTTTCAATTTATATTCTCTAAAAATAAACATTGAAAAATATAAATGAAGATTCAATGAATATAATGCTCAGGATATTTTTAAAATCTATTCATGTTGTAAACATTAGAACATATATTTCAGTAACATTTTTTTTAAAAAAAAACAATACTTTTTTTTCAAAAGAACATGAATATTTTTTTATAAAAAATCTGTAAAAAAGTTAAATAATAATTCAATTGACTTTATTAAATTCCAGAGGAATATTATGAATTTTTTTAAAATATTTTTAGAAAACATGTATATGGATTAAAAAGTGTTTTTGATCGAAAATATAAATAGAGTTAGTTTTATGTAAGAATAGTCTCTTGTAATTTTGAGTAAATAAATAGAATAAAAATGAATGTGAAAATTTAATCTCATGAAATAACCATAGGATAAGAAATTTTATGATTTTCATGATATATTTTTCTTAATATTTCATCATTGAAAGCATAAAATTAAAAAATCCTAATAAATAATGATATTGTAACTTTAATCCTCTACCACCATGGAATATTTTGAATCATAATACCCAATAAATAATAATATATAATAATTATTTATTATCATTAATAAAATTTGATTCATGATAAAATATTTTAAATTGGAATTACTTGTACCTCATAAAATAAGAAAGTTGTATAATATAACATATGCCTTATAGAAGGAATGTTGAAAAAAAGTCATGTATCACTATGATAACTTTTAAACCATAATCCCCAAGAAGGGAATATTATAAATTGGATATTTATATAAAAAATCATTATAAGAAAAATAAATATAATTATTGGAATTATATACACTGTATATTTAAAATAGGATATAATATGGCATGTGTCACACAGAAGTAAAAAGTGAGATGGAACTCACATACAATAGGTATCGAAATCATTCACACATGTGTGAAACTATGGTATAATAAATATTTGTTTATTATAAATATATTGAAACTACATTAATATATATATCATAAAATCTATTATTTACTTATGACATTTTATTATCCATTTTATTACTATTTCATTATTAAAATCACATTCCGAGCAACGACTACTTTATTTATCATGTCTAATTTGGTATGTTATTTTTGGTCCTAAAAAAATTATCATTATTCCATAATGTAAATAATACTAAATATGATATAAATATAATATATATTAATTTTATATTTATTTAGATAAATCCATTGATGTTAGACATTGAGAATGAACTATATTGTTCTTTGATATAGAAGGTTTTAGGTACAAAGGAACACTATTTCTGTTTTATCAATGAATGAAATTGAAGAATGGTAAATAATATATTAAAATAGAAAATTAATTCATTTATATCACTTATATTAATTAAATTTACCTTAATTATAATCCACGAAAATCATCATTGAAAAATGAATCACATCACTTAATGAGGTGATAATCCTCCATACACATGAAATAGGTTTTTGTATCCCAATAGAATGGAATTTAAGAAGTTATATGTGATGTATTAATCCCAAATGTATAATTATGTTAAAAATATCATATATATATTAATTTAATATATCCACATTACCATAAAATTGAAAACATAAATGAAAAACATATCACAACGATTTGTGTGGAGGTAGTCTATTTTAAACATGTACAACATTATTGATTCCCAATAGGTTGGGAGGTAATAAGGTATATGTGGTTTTTTGATTAATTAATAATACTAAATTCACAAATATAATAAATAAACATTAAATTCATCATTATATGAAGTTGATAGAGGTGGTGATGGAAGATGAATAACATTAGTTCATAATGCGGCAGTCCTCCAAACACACGAATGATTATTTCAGATTCCATTAGATGGAATAGGGTATTGATTTAAGTTATAAAAACCACATAATAACATATGATTTTATGTTAGATACTGTTTTATTTATTATCCTATTATTTATAATATTTTATGGAGTTAAAAGAAGTCACAAAACAGAAATTCATAGTTTAAACTATTGACTCTTCTTCTAAAAAACTCTCTATTTTTAACATACTACATTCCTAGATTTTATTTATACTCTCAAAAAAAATTCTAATATGTGGGTGGGATATTAAGGGATAAATTTAGGTAGTTTCTGGTTGATTAAAAGATCTTTTAATGTGTGAATATTTTAGGATATTTAGTTTCCTATTATAAACTGGTGAGAGAACTCACTCGAAAATTTGTAAACGATTATACTGTAACAACTTTTTCCACATGGAAAAATGATAAAAAAAATTGGAAATTTAGAAATTATTATATCTGATATGGTCAAAAGATGGCTGTAAATGGATTTTGGACAAATTTATATGTCATTTTACCAATTAGATTTCTATTTTAACCCACGGTAAACCTATTTTACCCTTAATGGTGGTAAATAAATTTTACATAATATACTATTAATTTTATCAAAAAAATAATTTTATATTGTAGACGCCGGAAAAGTTCGTTGTTCCCAAACGAAGCTCCGGATGCGGAAAAAGAGGTCATATTTGGAGTCAGAAGCACGTTTCGGAAGGCCCGGAGGCCTTGCGCGGAATTTTGGAGGCCCGCGCGCAAAGTTGAAGTGCGGCGCGCAATCCTCCTGGGATGCGCGCAATGCACCGGGCCAGCGCGCAATTTTGCGCACCCGCGGCCCGCGCGACTCCCTTGCGCGCCGGGGCCCCGATTCCGCGCCCGTGAAGGAAATTTCGCGCCCACGCCATGAATTGCGCGCCGGCGGAGAGATTCCGCGCCCGGGGTTGTCTATAAATACAAGGCGACCCCCAACGTTTTGAGGGTTGCCAGAATTCGAACGGTCGCTCGTGCGCGCAATCCCACCCCCTCCGCACGCAATGTCAATCTTCAGGTAACCTCCTTTATTTCGTGCAAGCAAGCCTCGGGGTTCGCCCTCGCGCGCAACCCCTTTGGCTCCTTTCCTTTGACCAACTCCTCACCCAAAGGTCGCCGCGCGCAAAAGAAGCCTCTTGTGCGCAATTGCCCCCCGGGGTGCGCGCACCCCCCCTTACTAAGAGGCCCGGTGCGCGCAATCTCCATCTTCCGCGCGCAAAGCGCTGGCCCAATTGCGCGCCAGCCCGCCCAATTGCGCGCCGACCCGCGGTATTGCGCGCCAAGCTTCTCTTTTGCGCGCAAAACCGCCAGGGTCGCCCCCTTTGACCCCCTGACGGTACCCGCCTGCGTGGCACCCGATGATCTTCATCCCAGGTGCCCGCACCGTGCGTTGTCTTCCCGTGCGGCCCTCCAGGCTCGCGCGAAGTGACACGGACCCATCGGCGGCACTATGTCGTCCACGCTGCAAGACGTTAAACTGCCAAGCGCTTCGTCCAACATGACGTTAAACTGTACTTCGTCCACGCTGCAAGACGTTAAACTGCCAAGCGCTTCGTCCAACATGACGATAAACTATACTTCGTCCGCGCTGCATGACGTTAAACTGCCAAGCGCTTCGTCCAACATGACGTTAAACTGTACTTCGTCCGCGCTGCAAGACGTTAAACTGCCAAGCATCCACGTCCGCGCGACAAGACGTTAAAACTGCCAAGCATCTTTGTCCTCAACACACGACGTTAAACTGTACTTCGTCCGGCAAGACGTTAAACCGTCTGCTTCGTCCTCAACACACGACGTTAAACTGTACTTCATCCGGCAAGACGTTAAACCGTCCGCTTCATCCGATCCCGTGCCTCGCACGCAGGGTCCCCCCCCCCCGGTTTGGATGTGGCCCCCACCCGCTCGTCTCTGCAGGGATGTCGGGATTGCCCCTCTTTAGGGACGATTCATTGGAGTGGCCTTCACCCACGGGGGTAGGGTATTACAAATTCCTAGTTTCTTATGGGGGACTGCACATGTGTATCTCCATTGTGCTTCCCCACTACCGAAGCCAGTGGAGGGCGTGACAGGGATCGAGGTGTCTCTTACTTTCGGCCCAAGTCCCTCTCCAACTGAGTTTTGCCGCACTCAGGTTGCCTCAGTACGTAAGTCCTGACAGAATGAACTACGTGGACTTTGATCCCTGTCTCCTAAACAGGGTACGTAGGAAGCCTCCCTGAGGTTCAAGCCCACCACCTGGTCGTCCCGGTCGTATTCACGTCGGTTCGTCCATCAGTGGACCCCTCCCGGGTTCACATTCGCGTCGATTCACCTATGAATCCGCCCTTGTGGGGGACTGCACATGTGTATCTCCATTGTGCTTCCCCACTACCGAAGCCAGTAGAGGGCGTGACAGGGATCGAGGTCTCTCACCTTTGGCCCAAGTCCCTCTCCAACTGAGCTTTTCCGCATATGGGCCTCCTTAGAGTGTAAGCCCCAAACACCAGCGTCCAGCATGACGTGAAACTGTGATCCACCCGGCCGTTCCATCCCCCTCTGTGCGAGGTGGTTCAGTTCAATCCTCCGCCCGGCAGCCTCGACCTCCTCGTGAGTCGGCTTGCCTACATCCAGCATGACGTTAAACTGTATATCCGAACTACGCTGACTTTGATCCGCGCTAACGCGCGGTACGTAGGAAGCCCCTACGGGGTCCAAGCTCTTCACTCCATCATCCATCCTGACCCTTACCCGGGCCGCCACATCCTGGTGGGGTCATGCCACTTCATTACACTCCACTTCACTCGGGAAGCCGCCCATGGGCTGGCCCCAGCATCGGAGGTTCCCCGCAAGGGGTTCTGTCCTCTGATCCACTCCTCGTGTTGATCAGTCTGATGCCGTCCCCGCTGGACGTTAAACTCGCGGCATACCCCGTGTTAAACATGGGAAGATGAGGAAAACCTCAGGTAACGCAGTTCCTCGCACCCATCGCGGGATGCCTCGGGCCATCACGCCTTCGAGAATCCCTATTAGGGACGGAAGGCAAACATGCAGAGCCACAGTGTTAAGACACGCCCCCAACACCCGGAGCTACCCGGTCTCCTCACCGCAGGTTGCTGCCCCGACCAGACTCCTTGGAGCGTCCGGGCGGAAGCAGCGTAATTAACCAGTGTTCATGAAGATATGGCGTCGGGAACGAGATTCACGAACATTCTTAAATCTATGAGGGAGACCCGGATTAGGCGACGAGTTCCGAGGAGACGTCCACGGAAGTAGGAGCTGACATCCCATCATCCCGGTTTCGATCAAGGAGCAGACGTCCCTAAATAAGGGACAGATGCCGCCCGCCTTTGGAAAGCGGGACTGCGGGGCCACAAGCCGCGCTCCCATCCCCTCGGGTCGATGGGCGCACGCGCGAACGCGTCCTGGCGGAACAGCGTCGGAACAGAAACTCGACGTACATCCGCACCGAAACAGAAAAATGGTGAACCCGACGTGAATCTCTTCTCCTCAATACGAAGACCGATAGCTTTCAGAGGTGTTGGAAGATTAGCATGTTGCCCGGCCGAGCATTCAGCACTGGGGCACGGAACCCGCCAGGGGATGGGGAAGGGAAATCGGGCACTCCGTCTCACGACGTCGATGGCCTGGGTTCCCCCCACGGAAGGCGTCGTGGCACTAATGGTTGGTTGTCGATTCGTTTTCCTATTAGTGTTAATGGGTTCTTATCCCTACTTTCAGGAATCAGGTCGACCAATCTAGTGCCCGATCGCCGCCCGCCCACGGGTGCAGGGGTAGGGGAAACACCGACGCGGCTACTCCGCGCGGTCCCGCCCGTTCCACAGCCATCCCAGCAGCCGCAACTGCGGGGCAACCACGCCCTCTCTCCCCCTCGGAGGTCATCCAGAGAAGGGTGATCAACAACTTGGTTCGGAGATATGAGGAAGAGGGAGTCATCCCCACCAGGGACATGGCTCACCTAGACCTCGAGGAAGCTGCACCTCGCCACCAACGCCGCTCCTGAGGGCCGCGCAGGGAGGCACCGCTGCCTACCTCGACGTCCAACCGCTTCGGGAGTTTATCTCTGGAACGCTCCGACAGCTCCTTCCCCTATGCGGATGAGGTGGAGGATGTCCGGGACCACCCTATTTGAGATTCGCTCCAGGGATCCGCGATAAGGGCTCCTGTCAGGTCACGTCGACACCGCCGCCCGGCTTCTCAAGTCGAAGAACGGGCTCTCCACCTGCCTGCGCCGCTAATCCCGACTCATCTGTCCCGACGCCAACGTCGGGCACGAGCGGAAGAGGATGCCCACCTTGGGGCCCTAGCAACAGCGACCGCGTTGGCCCAAGCCACTGCTGGCTCCAGTCACTAGGCCCCTGCGCATCTTGAGCAGGGGCACTTCTATGCCCGACCTGGATCGAGGCCCCGACCGCCCCAAAGGCAGGTTGGGTTGACTCTCCCGGTTGCTGGTACAGGCAATATCCACCGCGGACCACCTCGCGGTAGCGCTATTCACCAGCAGGGTCTACTCCGTGTGGCCGATCCAAGAGGCATGGGTCATACCACCTTCCGATCCCGGCCCGGAGGCCTGCCCGGAATCATCTCTCCTCGCGTCCCCTTTGATATCTGTCCCGGTGCTCCTCGCACCTTGGTTTCCAGTCCTCTTGGCCCCAGCACCGGTGCCAGAGGACGCCGGGACAGAGATCATCCATGCCCCGAAGAACCACCCAGGGGCAGGAAGGCGAGGCGTCGACGTCGAGGGAGGAATGTTAGGGAATTTCGGACAGAGATCCGACCGGTTCATTTCTCTGATACAGAGGTGGAGTACGATTCGGCGACAGAGCCCTCCACCCGATCCCGCCAGTTAGGGGCAGGGGTAGGAATGTGGCACGTCAGCCTCGTACTCCCCGAGAGCGAGATCGATGTGATCCCCGCTTATCTCCGAAGGTATATCCGGAGTAGCGAGGGCCTGGTAGACCCCCAAGGATCAAGCTTGCGGTTGGTACCCGGCCCCTCCGGAAGCGCCTTCTGCCTCGATCGGAGAAGCCGGAGACTTTTTCTGGGGACCGAAAGTCGAACCACGATCTAGTGCACCCTCGGCGAGCACCGACGCTACGGCAGTATGTTCGCTCGCCGGCCCGTCCTATCGTGATGTGGTAGCTGGGGCACTGCCACCCTCAGAGGGCGGCCCGGGATATGGAGGCCAATCGGCCTGCTCGCCGTATTCACCGCCGGCCAGCCCGTCGGCCCTACGGCCCGCCTCGGCACCACTGCCGGTTCCCCGTCCATTCTCAGTCGTTGAAGGGGACCAAGAAGACCTGGGTCCCGAGTTTGAGTCGTGGAGCTTCTGGACCGTCCTTGCCGAGGGCCACTTCCCTGAGAAGTTTTGGCCAGTCGCAGGACCGGACTTTGATGCACCAGAATCACTCACCCCGGATGAGTTCGAATGCTTCCGCCGAACTCTCCGGGAGACTCACTCCCGTATTCACCGCCTACAAATGCCATATCCCGGGAGCCAAGTGCACCTGGAGGATATTGGTGAGCAGTGCCGTCAGATTGACCTGGCCACGCTCCTCGCGGTTCGGCACCCCGGGTCATTTGGGCACTACGAGGCCCTCCAACAACGATGTGTTGAGTGTTTTCAAGTACTCCGCAAGGTTATCGAGGAAGCCACCCCCCACGTGTATATCTGTGGATGGGGGCAGTACGCTGCCCTACGCTTCATTGCGATTCGCCGACAGCCCGATTCACTGGGTGGCCCTGAGGGTACATCCCCAGGGACGGAAACGGTCAATATGGCCGACCTGTCGGGAGAGGGGAACGACTTGGAACTTCTCGACGGGGGCTCTCCCCCCGAAGACAAGCCGTTGTTGGATCCATCGGTGAGAGTTACTTGTCACCAGAGGAACCTCCTGGGTCTCCCCACACCCACTGAAGCACTGACGTTGAGCCGAAACGTCAGCAAAGGTAAAGAGCACAGCGGGGCTATAAAGCCCGCCGACCCATCTGCCTCCATGCAGAGGGCAGAGGAGGATCCCGAAAAGGCCACGCTACGTCAACAGCTCTCCGAGAAAAAGAAGCTAGTTGACCAGCTCCTCGCCGAGCGCGCTGCAGAGCGGCGGCCTGACTACGGTGATCCTAGGCCAGGACAGCAGGGACAGGAACAACCACTCCTCGACGAGACTCTCCCGAGCAACCGTGATTACGCCGTGTTTGCCGATAGGGGAGAGGCCATTGCCTATGGAAAGACGGCGCGGTATGTTTCACCACACCCTCCCGAACGGCGTGACTACCTGAGAGACCCCGCTCAAATTCCTCCCGCTGCCCCAAGGGCCGCTCCGCACGCCATCCCACGAGCTGCCAAGTTCGACGACCCGGTCGACGACCCGATTGAAGGGCCATGCAATGCGCTCGTGGTTAGAGATCCTCGCCAGGACTGGAACCCATGTCTGGACGATCCGATGGCGGCACTCATCGCCCGCTTGGAAGCCTTGGAGACTCGGCAAGTGGCGATCCCACCGGACGGCAAGCCATACCCAGCATGGGTGGATGACATGTCGGCACCTCCGGGATTCAGGAACCCCACTTTCGCCCCCTTCAACGGGACTGGAGATCCGCCACAGCATTTGGCCCATTTCAACTCGAGTTGCGGGCCTATGTTGGGAACTCCGGCGCAGCAGGAGGCCGCTAAGCTTCGCTGCTTTGTCCAGACACTTGAAGGGCCATCATTTGTCTGGTACAGCCAGCTCCCCGTCGGGTCGATAACTAGCTGGGAGGACCTTCGTAGACAGTTCCTCTAACAGTTCAGTTCCACGACCGGGAAGACGAATATCACAGACCTCTTCAAGTGCAAGCAAAGGCCTGATGAGCGAGTCGCGGATTTCGTCGCCCGATGGAAGGGTCTCACGTATTCCCTTGACATTCCATTGACTCAGGAGCAGTTGCTGACAATGTGCGTCGGGAACGTCAAGACCGAGCTGGTCCCTTCCTTGATCACTCAGAATTACCCCGGAGGGTTCAGGGACTTCTCAGAAAAAGCTCAACGTCTTGAGGAAGCCCTGCAACAGGCCAGTCAGGCAAACCCGCTACCTCCTATGATCCCTGCAAGGAGAGTCAGTAGGGCTGAGCCCGCTGTTGTTGACCAGATAGAGGCCCCCAGGCCGTTGGAGCTGCTGCCGGTGAAGCCAGCTCCACAGTCTCACAGGAATCCGCCTCCACGGGCTCAGTTCCCGGCCCAGCAGCGGCAGCCCCAGAACCGGCCGACCCCTCCGTGTAATGTACCGCCACAACCCAGGCGAGATAATCAGGGTCCACCTCCTCGGCAGGCCCCTCCAGCCCTTCGTCAAGACCACGCTCCCAGGGGCCCGCGATACCTGACTTACTCATTTCACGAGGATCAGGTCCCCGGTTATTTCCGGAGCGCCCTGGAGCAGAGGATTGTGCGACTGCCTGAGTGTTGGAAGCCAGAGGAGGCACATCTCACGGATAACCCCCGCTACTTCCCTTACCATCGGGCCCTGGGGCACACCATCCGGCGGTGCTACGTGTTTAAGGACTGGCTCCAAGACCAGATTAACAAAAATGTAATCAGGTTGGGCCCAGCTCCAGCACAAGTGGCGGGTGTGTTCGTGGGATCAGATGACGATAGTGGCGACGAGGACGAATGGCACCTGGTCTCCGACCGCGGATCCCAGAAGTATAATAACTGGATGGCCCGCAAGACGATCATTCGCGCCCATGGAATCATCCGTGCGTGCTTGAATCAGCCTGAGCCCCCAGAATCTGCGGGTGCTGCTTCGGCATCGTCGTCCCAGCCTGCCTCTTCCAAGAAGATCAAACGGCGGCGGCGCAAGAAGGAAGAGCGCGCCCCGCCAGTTCCGCCACTATCCCGCACTCTCGGCGATTTCATGCCCCCGGAGATGGGGGTCCCTCCTCGGATCCGCCCGGTGATGAATGATTCGTCCGATGACGGTGTTGGGTACGCTTCGGTTAATACCGTCGAGCTGGTAAATCCCTTTTCGGTTCCCGACGTTGAAGAACAGCAGGTGGACCTCCCTAGTGTCCCCGGTCGTCGCCACCGTCGGAGGAACCGCAACAACAGGAGTCGCTGGCGCACAGCAGTTGGTTTCTCCAGCCAGGCCGTGCACGCCACTGAGACTAGGCAGCAGGCTCAAAACCGAGCTCAGCGCGCGCAGCCCCCCCATCCGGGGATGACGGATTCGCCTCCGCCACCGTTTGTGGTGTGGGACCAGTCAGAACCGCCTCAGCCGCACCGCGACCAGCTCCGTCCTGCCACGAGTCCATCCCGGCCTCCTGGCCCCAGTACGGTGACCACTTCCCAGGCTGCAACCAGTGAAAAGTGAGATGCGCCAAGCACCAATCGGCCGTCGGTCCAACCGGCAAGGCCCGTCATGCCTCCAACCTCAGAGCAACCTCCTGCAACCAGGGGCTCGCGCTTGGTAAGAAAGTATGATGTCCTCATCCCAGCAAGGGTCTCCATCCTTGAGGCTCTGCGCCTGTCACCTGAGATGCGCGAGGCGCTCGCTGAAGCCCTGAAGAGCCCCCTCCAGTTTGAGATGGAGGTTGCGGCTGCAGAGGCCTTTCACGCCGAAACGATTGAGGACGCCGAATGTCAGGCAGCTATCTCGTTCTCTAGTAAGGATGAAGACCCTCCTATACAGGGGAACATTTGTCCGCTGTATGTTACTGGCCAGTTCAATGGCCTTGAATTCCGGCACTGTCTTGTCGACACGGGGTCTGGGATTAACCTGATTCCAACTCGGACGCTCCGGAGATTGGGGTTGTCTGAGGATGACTTGATCCCCTCCGACCTCAGGATCCAGGGGTACGACCGCACCGAGCAAACTCTGGTCGGCAAGATATGTTTGAAGACCCAGTTCGGTGACCTGGTTGCCAACAACGAATTCATGGTAGTCTCTCAGGACACTGCGTACAACGCATTGATGGGAAGGCCATGGCTCCACCTTCATGCGGTGGTTCCCTCGTCATACCACCAATGCCTTAAATACTCTCTTAATGGTCGAGTAGGTGTGCTTCAGGGAGATGACTCTCCTTTTGCCTCATGTGAAGCCCGCTATCTGGACGTGGACTATTACAAGAGCAAGGATAAGCAGATCTTGGCAGGTGAGGTTGAGCCTGTCACTGTTGCAAGTGATCCCTGGGCAAGTTTGGATGACGCATACGTCCTCCCGATCCATCGGTTGGACGTAGCCATGGTCTCGACGGCCTGTGAGTCTCCTGATGAGATGACCACGACCGCCCATGCCGCACCAGCGGCCCAGCAGGATCTGGTAGCCCCAATGCAGTTTCCAACGCAGTCTCTCCCGTGGACGATCCCCCCCCCCCCCCCCGAGTGGAGAGGACGTGGAAGACGCACCCCCAGCCTTTGAGGAGGGCGTCTCCGCCACGGTCGATGAGTTAGTACAGGTGAACCTTAGAACCGAGGCAGATCCAAGACCCACATTGGTCAGTGCCGCCATGCCCTCTGAGGAGCGGCAGCAGTACGTGGACTTCCTCAGACAGCACCGTGATGTGTTCGCTTGGGGGCAATGACGAGATGCCGGGGCTAGATCCTCAGGTAGCCGTCCACCGCCTTGGTCTCCCGGCGAACCATCGCGGGTTCAAGAAGCCTCCCAGGAAGATTCACCCATTCCACGGTTCCATGGTTGAGGCCGAAGTTGACAAGCTTATCAAAGCCAACTTCGTGAGGGAAGTTCAGTACCCCAGATGGCTGGCCAACATCGTGCCGGTCAGGAAGAAGAACGGGCAGATCAGAGTCTGTATCGACTTCCGCAATCTCAACCGCCACTGTCCGAAGGATGACTTTCCCCTTCCGGTGACAGAGCTGTTGATTGACGCCACGGCAGGGTTCCAAGCCCTCTCCTTCATGGATGGATACTTCGGATACAACCAAATCTGGATGGCCCCTGAGGATGAGGAGTTCACTGCCTTTAGGGCCCCCCAAGGTATCTTTTGTTACCAGGTCATGCCCTTCGGCCTGAAGAATGCAGGTGCCACCTATCAACGGGCGATGCACCGCATATTCAATCCAATCCTCGGCACACTGTTGGAATGCTACGTCAACGACTTGGTGTTCAAATCACGCCAGCGTCAGGACCATCTCAAAGATCTTGAGAAAGTGTTCGGCTTCCTCCGGTCTCGCTGCCTGAAGATGAACCCGTTGAAGTGTGCCTTCGGGTTCACCTCCGGGAAGTTTCTTGGCTTTGTGGTAAGATACCGGGGTATTTAGATCGACCCAGAGAAGATCAGGGCGATTAGCCAGATGCCTCCCCCAGGTAACATCCGGGAACGGCAAGGGTTCCAAGGCCACTTAGCCTATATACGCCGATTCATCGCGAATCTGGCCGGCAAGTGTAATCCCTTTTCTCAGCTCATGAAGAAAGGTGCCACCTATGTATGGGATAAGGAGTGTCAGACCGCTTTCGAGGAAATCAAGCAGTACCTGCTTCAACCTCCGTTTCTAATGCCGCTTGTATCAGGGAAGCCACTGGTCCTTTATGTGACTGCCCTGGAACGGTCCCTTGGTGCCCTTCTCGCCCAGAAAAACAACGAGGGAACAGAGAATAGCCTATATTACCTCAGTCGCATGCTCCTCGATGCGGAAATTAGGTATTCCCCCATCGAGAAGAGCTGCCTGGCGCTCGTATTTGCCGTACAGAAATTACGGCACTACTTGCAGCACCATGAGGTACAGTTGGTTTCTCGGGTAGACCCGTTGAAATATATCCTGAGTCGGCCTATGTTGACTGGTCGTCTAGCGCGGTGGGCTGTGATTCTCCAGTAGTTCGACATCAGGTATGTGTCTCAGAAGGCCATCAAAGGGCAAGCATTGGCAGACTTTCTGGCTGCTCACCCGACCTCCGCGGATCAGCCGCTGGATCTAGGCTTTCCTGATGAGGTCGTCCTATCGGTCGACCGTGCCAATCCATGCTGGCAGATGCACTTTGATGGTGCCTCCCGGAGCCCCACTGGTAGAAGACTCGATAATACTAAGCTCAACAGAGTGGGCTTGGGTATCGTCTTCATTACCCCGGAGCAAGCCGTGCTGCCATACTCTTTCCTGTTGTCAGAGGGCTGTACCAACAATGAGGCGGAATACCATGCCCTCATCACTGGCCTCGAGTTAGCTCTCGAGATCGACGTGCCCCATCTGTGTGTGAAAGGGGACTCCGAGCTGGTTGTTAGGAAGATCAATGGCGACTATGTTGTCAGGAATCCAGAACTTGTGCCATTGCTGGAGTGCACCCTCCTTCTGATGGCCCAGTTCCCTTCTCGGCCAGAAATTGTCCATATTCCCCGGTCGCAGAACGGTCGAGCAGATGCTTTGGCCAGCCTTGCTGCGTCACTCGCAGAGCCTGAACAGGACAACCTGATCATCCGCGTGACGCACCGCAGGCTCATCGCTCCCGTTATCCCGGAGGGAGATCGCGGCCCGTCGGTAAGTAATCTCACCACAGTTGCCCCTGTGCCCGGAGCCCCGAGTACCACAGATATGGCAGTCGAATCAGCCCCTGATTGGAGGATGCCCCAGGTTGAGTACCTCCAACATGGCATTCTCCCGTTGGATCGGGCCGAGCGCGAGCGAGTTCGATGTCGCGCATCGCAGTTTGTCCTCCAGAGCAGTCCCGGCCTGGAGCAGATCCTCTATAGACGCGGATTTGATGGTGTTCTCCTCTGTTTCCTTCAGGGAGTTGAGATCCCACGAGTCATGCAAGAGGTTCATGCTGGTTCATGTGGTGCCCATCAGACTGGGCCGAAGCTGTCCCACCAGATTCGGAGGTTGGGATACTTCTGGCCCTCCATGATCCATGACTGCATCGAGTATTCCAGGAAGTTCCATGCGTGCCAGTTTCATGTGAACTTTGTGCATCGGCCGCCGGAGCCTCTCCATACCACCATGTATTCTTGTCCCTTTGCAGTCTGGGGGCTGGACGTTGTGGGACCTTACCTGCCGGCGACAGCTCGCCAGTGCCGGTTCATTCTGACCGCCACGGACTTCTTCTCCAAATGGGCAGAGGCGATTCCGCTCTGAGAGGTCAAATCCTGTTCTATCGCTGACTTCGTGACCTCCAACATCATTTATCGATTTGGAGTGCCTCACGGATAACGGAGCCAATTTCCGAGCAGCCGAGTTGAAGAAGTTGTACGCCAAGTACAACATTCGCTCAAACCATACTTCTTGCTATCATGCGCAGGAAAATGGACAGATAGAGGCGTTTAACAAAACCCTCTCTAACATTCTGCAAAAGATGGTTGGTCAGAACAAGAAGAGTTGGCCGGATAAGCTCCCCAACGCCCTCTGGGCTTATCGGACGACGACTCGCAATTCCACCCAGATGACCCCTTATTCCCTGGTGTATGGAGATGAGGCCGTCCTGCCCATCGAGATCCAGTTACCGTCCTTGCGCACTGTGGGCTACGACCAGTAAGCACCGGATAGAGCTGCTGAATCCCGTCTAGTCGAGTTGAAAGTACTGGATGAGAATAGGCTTCGCGCTTTGCACAACTTGGAGAGGCATCAAAGCAGAATGGCTCGAGCTTTCAATAAGAAGGTTCGCCTCCGCTCCTTCCTGCAGGGCGACCTAGTACTGGCCCTAAGAGCACCAATGATCCCTGGCAGGAAGCCGCCCAAGTTGGAGCCCAAGTGGGAGGGACCTTTTGTCATCCACAAGGTATATCCCAATGGCACGTACTCCCTAGCGACTATGGATGGTGAGCGTGTCACTCCTCCCACCAACGCTAGGTTCCTCAAGCAGTACTTTGCCTAAGCGTCCATCGTCCCGCATGACGTTAAACTGCACTTCATCCCGCATGACGTTAAACTGCACTTCGTCCCCCATGACGTTAAACTGCACTTCGTCCCGCATGACGTTAAACTGCACTTCGTCCCGCATGACGTTAAACTGCACTTCGTCCCGCATGACGTTAAACTGCACTTCGTCCCGCATGACGTTAAACTGCACTTCGTCCCGCATGACGTTAAACTGCACTTCGTCCCGCATGACGTTAAACTGCACTTCGTCCCGCATGACGTTAAACTGCACTTCGTCCCGCATGACGTTAAACTGCACTTCGTCCCGCATGACGTTAAACTGCACTTCGTCCCGCATGACGTTAAACTGCACTTCGTCCCGCATGACGTTAAACTGCACTTCGTCCCGTATGACGCTAAACTGCACCACGTCCGAGCTACAAGACGTTAAACTGTTCAGCATTCGTCCTGCATGACGCTAAACTGCACCTCAAGAACTACGTGCGGCTTGATTCCCATCCTTATGGGATACGTAGGACCGCCTGAACATTCATGTTTCAGGCCCAGCCCCATCCTTCGGGAATTTCCATCCCATATCGGGCCCTTGGCCCAAGTGCCTCTAGGCATGCGGCGTATGGTGTGAACGTGGGGCTATGCCCTCATTCACGTCGGTTTGCTCGCCACGCTGTACGCCCCCCCACGTTTGGGGATGCCTTCCGCTCCCCCTTTCTTTTTTCGTCCTACATGACGTTAAACTGCACTTCAAGAACTACGTGCGGCTTGATTCCCATCCTTATGGGATACGTAGGACCGCCTGAACATTCATGTTTCAGGCCCAGCCCCATTTCCCGGGAATCTCTATCCCATGTTGGGCCTCTGGCCCAAGTTCCCCTCCTTTTTGTGCGAGGCGTATGGCGTGAGCGGGGGATTATGTCCTCATTCACATCGGTCTACTAGCCGCGCCGTACACCTCCCCCGTGTGTGGGACTACCTCACACCCCTCATCGTCCTGCATGACGTTAAACTGCCTCTCAAGAACTACGTACGGCTTGATTTCCATCCTTATGGGATACGTAGGACCGCCTGGACATTTGTGTTTCAGGTCCAGCCCCATCTTTTGGTTTCTCTCAGGGTGAGTCCTCTGACCCTTTCCGGTGATCTGTTAACATGTTTTGGGTACTCCGGTCTATGACCTGTAGTGTCAGATTCAATCCCGACAAATCCTGTGTTACTTGTCAGGCCTCACGCTTCCTCTTGTTCGAGCCTTCACTCAAAGGGATCCTCGTTAGCGGTTTGGATACGATGCCTCAGTTCTCTCCTACCGCTCCGGGTCGATTTACTGGCGGGTCCTGGGCCGCAAATCGATATGAATCCTGCGCTTGAGTGGTTGATGCTCGTTTTCTTGCCTCATCCTAGGCTGACGCGATCGGATGTTGTGTTGCTAATATGGTCAACGACATCCTTGATCGCCATGTCGGCTCTTTCAGGCTCTGAACATTGGTTGCGCAGTCCTCATCACACTCCGCCTCTGTGCGTTGTAGTGGAATCTCGACACTCTCTCTCTTCATACTGACCTTCAGTACACCTCTACACGTTAGGCAGGCCAACCAGGGTAATGGTGTCTTTCGAGGCTCCCACGATCTGAGCACCAAGGATATATGCTGATGTCCTCCCTAAGGGCCATGTGTAGCTAGACCCTCGTCCCCATGAGGAGGAAGGAGTCGCCCGAACAATCGCGTTCTGGGCCCAGCATAGCTGGAGGCTAGCATCTCTGCCCCTCGGGTGATAGACATATGCAGGCCCCTATCCCAGGATCCTTCTCCTGGAATTGTGCGTGACTGCAGGGCTGGGATGTGTCCCCACCTCCGCTGGGTCCGCCGTATCGCAATAAGCGGATTCCTCCATGGTCCGAACCACACGACCTTAAACTGTGTTGCCTGGTCTTACCACACGACCGTAAACTGTGATCATCTTGGCCGCCCGACGAGAAACGACACTGCATCGTGATGTTCTCCTCAGGGGACACTCACGTCGGGCGCTGGTTAATAACCACGCCATTTATCAATGCCTTTCATGGCTTGATTATTGTGGCGACGCCAGGGATTTTTTAATCACAGGCATGTCGCTGCACAAAGAAAAACCATCCACCTTTAAGGACAAACAAGAAATATCAAATACCGCTTCTTCTGGGTGCGAGGGCCAGACCCGCACCCCTCCCCGCGCTGGTACCCGATTGTGTTGCGCCGCGCTTCAAGAACTACGTGTGTCTTGATTCCCATCCTTATGGGATACGTAGGAACGCCCGGATGTTTGAAACTCCGGGTCCAGCCCCCCACCTCTTAGAGATTCCCCCTTCTCTGGGGAATCCGCCGCCTTCAGGTCACCCTCAAGGCGTGTCCCTCGACCCCTTGCAGTGGTCCACCGGTGTCAAGATTACTCTGGTTTATTTCCAGGAGGGTCAGGTTCATCTTGGTCAGGTTCCTTCCACTTTTCAGGCTTCGTGCTCCCCTTCATTCGGACCCATCGCCTACGCCCTGGGTGGAACCCCCGTGAGCGGTCTGGATACAATGCCTCAGTGCTCTCCCACTGACTCGGGCTGGTGCCCCCAAGGGCCTCGGGCAGCAAATCGATATGAATCCTGCGCTTGAGCGGTTGATGCTCGTTTTCTGCCTCATTCCATCAACGGTCAGTGCGATATTGATGCTGCTTTTCTGCCACGGTCGGCAGTACTCCTATATCGTTACGCCGGTGCCCCCAGTCCTTGAGTGAATGGCTGCATGATTCACATTACGTTTTCCACCTCCCACTCTGACTAGGCGAAACCTCGACACTCTTGACACTATCCCTCAGTGCATCTTCGCATATCCAGGGGATAGGACCACGATGTGGCGTACTTTGAGGTTCTTATGGTCCGAGCTCTAAGACCTTAAACTAAGATCTGCCCATATGGTCCGAGCTCTATGACCTTAAACTAAGATCTCCCTAATCGGGGTTCTACGTCCCGCATGACGTTAAAACTGCACTCTTAGAACTACGTGTGGCTTGATCTCCAGCCTGATGGAGTACGTAGGAACGCCCGGGCATCTTGACTCGGGTCCAGCCTCAGGGATCGCTAAGTCCCGCCCCTCCTCGTCGCCGGCCGTCTGGCCTGGCTTCTGATAGAGTGGTGCGGTTGTGATATTCTCCCCGATTCAGCTCGGGATGCCCCATTGCAATGATGGGAAGCGATAGTTTCCTTGTCAAAGAGGTTCTGTCTGAGAATTGGGTTGATTCACGACCAGATTAGTGCATCCTCCTAATACGCTTTCCCCACGGTGGCGCAATTTTGGGAGTGTTAGATTCTGTCCGAACAAATCATCACTTCTCCCCACGCTTCGCATGCCCTTTTGTTCCGGATTTCCACCCTTGTGCCTGAAGGAACCCCCAAAGCGGTATTGATGATGACATGTGATCCGCCTCCTGCAATATGAATGATGACCTTCGGTCCGTCTATTGCTGTAGTATGGTCGATTGATCCATTGTCCGCTTGCCGTCTTGGGAATTTCCTGGAAGGCCGACCGTCGTGGATTTCTGAATTCGGGACACGCGATTCACCCTTTCTCATTTCCCTATGTTCAGATAAAATCTCAACGCCCCTAGCGTTGTCCCGCTCGTGTGTCGGAACAAGCTGGGGGGATGGTACATTGATTAGGTCTGAGGTCTCTTTTCCTAGGAATGACCTCCCTCTTTTCTTTAGAAATCCATGCCCAATTGTGGATGCCTGAAGTTTGGTTAACGCTCCCGCGAGACAATGAATTGTGGTTGAGCATGTTAAGACAAAAGATGCAGATAAATATGTTGATTCATACAAATGGATCGAAGTATTGAGTAGCGGAAGAAAAATGTTCTGGGAATGGCAAAAACAAAGCCCCTAGGGATTAGCGTGCTGAATGAGTCTTTCCAACACCGCTACCCTTTGGCTGGCGGCCTCCAGAGCTGCTTCTCGCTCTCTGCATGCCCTCTCTTCGTCGGCGGTCACAGCACGCAGCTCGCCGATCCTGGCCTGTGCACGCTCCCGCTCGACTTGAAGTGTGACCATCTGGTGGCCCGCCTCCGTCATCTGTACCTGGGTGTCAACCAGCTGGGCCATTAGTTGCTCCACAAGCTCAGTGCACGCTGCGACGAAGGCCTCCTTCTCTGCCGCCTGCCCTTCAAGGCGCCGGACTTCCTGCTCCGCCACGAGGAGCGCCCGCGTGTTCTCCGACATGTCCCGACATTGTGCGACATCAGCACGCCGGCGGCTCTCGCGCATCTTTTCGGCCATGAAATCACGGACCGTCAGATGGAGGCGTCGAGCATCAGCTCCCCCGGCACACAGGAAGCGCAGCCAGGTTTGAAGCGATCCCATGCGCCCCAGCCACTCCGATGGGGGTCGCTTGAGGAAGCGCTGGATGCACTTCCACCCCCTGCGGCGCGTTATCCGGCTCTCCTCGACCGCCTCTGAGTCCGAGTCGTCCATCTCCTCGGGGTCGGCAGGCCGGTAGGCAGGGAAGGCAGCCAGCAGGTCTGCTGCGGGGTCCGCCCCTGGGATGTCCTCACAGGGGATAGGTTCCCCAACATCTGGGCGACCTTCTTCTCTCGCCCCAGCGGCGTTGACAACCTCGTCAGCCCCCGACCTCTCTCCGATGGCAGCACCGCCGGCGTCCGCTGCCCCCTGATCAGCAGTTGGTGGGGCCGGCTCGGTGTGAGAAGTCTGTTCTGGAGAAGGCGGCATGTCTGCCACCGGTCCACTCGTGGATGGCCTGGGTTCGGCAGCCCGACGAGCCTCCAGTATTGAGATCACTGCGCAGGGCATGCCGTGGTTAGTCACGGATCGTCAACGGCAAGCACCAACAGTAAAGTAAGGAGACTTACGGGAATCCAGAGTGTCATCTTCCGTTGTCCCGGCCGCCGCAGGAGAAATTGCAGCAGGGGACCCTTCAGCGCTTGTCAATTCAATGATGGGTGTCTGGCCCCCGTCTTGTCCTGCTGGCGCCTCTCCTACTCTTACTGAGGATACCTAACCAACATCCGTGCACTCCTTAGAAAGGTGGAGAAATGGGTTAGAAGCTGCATAAGAGAATGGATGAAGCAGGTTGAGTAGGGATAGAAGCAGACCTCGAGGAGCTCAGTGATATCAATATTGCTAGAGCCAGCCACCTCGCCGCTCTCCCGCGGGCTCCCCGGATGGGACCTTCCCTCAGAGCCTTCATCATCCCCCGTCTCCTCCTCTTCCTCGGAGTCGTCGTTACTATCATCTTCCTCTGGCGGCATCTATTCTGGAGCAGGCTCTAGACCGAGCATCACCTTCACCATAAGGGACGGCTCCGCACGCTGACCACGTTGGCGCGTGTACTCGTCCATGGCCGTCAGATACGCATACCACCGGTGGAAGTTCACCCTGTCGGCGACCTGAAGGCGCCCGACCTCTGGCCGATGGATTCCTTCTCTGGTTATCTTCTTCCAGATGGTTTCGGTCCCCAGCGACTACCGCAGGGTCATCCAGGCCGACCATAGCGCTGGGAAGACAGCATCGTGGGAGGGTTCGAGCAGACACCTTATCTGCTTCCTGGGCCGCTCCCCGACCACTGCATGTGCCCCCTCTCTGGGCGCTGAAGTCATGGCGGCAGCCTGCGATGTGCCCGCCGCCGAAGTCCCTGCCCGCGCCGGCTCCGCTGCTTGGCGCGCCTCCGTTCTCCCCCGCGTAACGGCGCCTCGCCTCCTTCCTTGACGCCCGGTCTCCGCACGGGTGACCTCGAGCCGCCTAACTGGCTTCTGTAGAAGCCCCACGGGGTACGCGATGGCCCAGTGTTCGGCGTACTCGGTTGCCAAGCCTGCGTCAACCCCGGTAGGAGGGAGAGTGATGACGTCGCCAGAGCCGAAAGCGGCGAACATTAGCCACATCTGGCGAAGGACGCAAGGGTTCGTCTCCTCCCGGACAGCAGTGAATACCCTCTTCGGCATCTGTTGAAGGCACCTGAACTGCCTGGCGAACCGGGTTGGCACGTAGGGCTCGCAGATCACCTTCCCGTCGATCCGAGCCACGAGCACCCCGCCCCGCATGCTCAGGAAGTATTCGTGCTGCTCCAGCGGACCCTGTCCATTGTCGATCATATGGCCAACAGGAGTGGGGAACGGGCTGAAGTTGAAATTGGTGTGATTTCCAATCTGAATCCTCACGCCCTCCTCATTTAGGGTCATCGGAGCGACCCCCGCGATGTTCAGCAGGGAGGGTCGCAGGCCATTTCCCGGAGGAATGACAGCGTTTGGAAACGTGTACCCACCAAGGTGAGCAGCCACCCAGCCGTGGAAGAATTGAAAGGGCCCACAGACCCTTCGTGGCGACCCCCCTCGCGAGATGCGTCCCAGGATGGCGTACAGCTTAGCCAGCACTGGGACCCCGAGGTTGTATCTCTTGTTGGCGGCCGTGGCGCCCGCCATCACCAGTGTCACCGGGCGGACGCCCATCCTCGCGTCCCGCACTGGCAGGAGCCACCCACTCAGAAAGGCGGCCAGGAACGCCGCGTACCGGACATTTGGGTCCCGGGCCTCGATGACGCGGTACCCCCATGAGCGGTAGTCTCCCGTCCCCAGGACCCGCCAGTACGACCCGTTCCGGCTCCTCTGAGCCGCGGTCGGGCACCGCTTCCCCCTGCCTGGCATCTTGACCGCTGGGTCATGCTCCAAGAACTGGCTGAACCACTCCTTGTAGGCTATGTCCTTGTGGAAGTCCTTGACCCCGAGCCGCTCCGTAGCCAGGTCCAGTAGATGCCATGTCAGGATGGGAGTCCGTGACCTGTCGCCCCAGGTGTTCCTCGGAGGCAGGAACTCATCATATTGGTAACCCTCCATAGGGATACCTCCGATGCAGTGGATGTCCCAGAGACCGATGCTGACCTCCCCATGGTGAAGATGGAAGGTGTTGGTATCCGGGGACCAGCGGGTGAACAGCTCCGGCCCGAGCTCGGGCTGCTGGTAGAAGTGGAACTGTGACGTCCACACCGCCTCAAACAGGCCAATGTACCGCAGTTCCTCTGCGAAGTGATCGCAGGTGTGGCGTACCCAGAACGCCCAGGCCCACTCACTGGTGAAATTTCCCCCAGACCGCAAGTCCCAGTCCTTTAGCCAGCCCTTGGTGTCGTCGGTGACACTCTGGCGATACGTGCTCGAGTAGAGGGCTGGAGAGTTCTCCGCAGTAGGCTCACTCCCGGAAATGGTTCGCGTCCTCGGGTTCAGGACATAGACATCTAAGTGCCTGGTCTCCCTGGCAGGATGCCCGTTGTTGGTGATGTTATAGCGGGGAAGCTCGTCCTCCCGAGTCACCCAGGTCCGTGGCGCATCAACCTCAAACCCTGGCACCGGAACCTCATCCAGGATGCCGTAGTTCCAGAGTGGCAGGTTGTCCGACAATGGATACGTCTTATGGGCCGGCGTCAGCAAATCGAACAATGATTAATTGTTGGAAACAATCTCCTTGGCTCCGTAGACCTCCTCGTTCGCCGCCATCTCAGCTCTGCGAATGGCGGCATCCCCCTCATTCACTTGATTCGCGGCCATCTCAGAAGCTCCGGGAGTCGTGTGGGTTAAGGGATGAGGCGTGCGGAATCGGAAGAGGCTGGTAGAGAAGTTTGGGAGTTGGCGCGCAATCCTAGTGGATGGCGCGCAATTGGGAATGTTGTACCCCACACTCTTTGATTTTCATGATCACAATCACTTTTATATGTGTCTAACATTGTTTGAAGTGTTTTTGATTGAAAGGCACAAGGTTGCCAAGAAGTTGGACCAAGAATGGACATCAAGTGGACTGAAATTCAGTCCACCGGTCAGCCGGTGGCTTGACCACCGGTCAGCCGGTGGCACCCAGACACAAGTGCAAGCTACTGTCTTGCCACCGGTCGACCGGTGGCTCTGTCACCGGTCGACCTGTGGCACCCAGCCCAAATAGTGTTTTCTACTGTCTTGCCACCGGCCAGCCGGTGGCTCCTCCACCGGTCGACCGGTAGAGCCTGGATCAAGACTCTTCTTCTCTTCCAAGGCACCGGCCAGCCGGTGGAGCTGTACCGGCCAGCCGGTAGCCCAGTCAAACTAGCCGTTGGCTTTGACCAGTCAACCTTCTTTTGGCCTCCAACGGCTCCGAGGCCTTTCCCAACGGCTCCGAAGACTCCCCAAGGGTTCCATGCCTATAAATAAAGGCCAAGGAAGCCCCGGACACCAACTGGAACAATTGTGAAGCCACCGTACACATTTTCCATCTTTGGCGTACCTCCGGCGGACTTCCTCAAAAGGAACCCACCTTGCTCCAACAACTTCCACATTCAAGGAGCTCCACCTAAGAAGCTTGGAAGCGGCCTTCAACATCTCCAATCAATCAAAGGAGCCCAAGGCTTCTCCAATTACGGGTTTTATTGTTTTATTTTATATTGAGCTTTAAATTTGGGTTTGTGCCTACAAACCCCAAACCCTTTTCTCATCCCCCTTTCTTTTGGGTTTCACACCACCACTAAGGTGTGAAGAGGTTCACAAGCTTTTCCTTTAAATAGCTTGAGACATAGGTGAGCTATCCTTCACCTGTAAGAAGGATAGTGGGTTCTTGCTAAACCATCAAAAGCAAGTGGGTTCTTGCTAAACCACAAAAGCAAGCTGTAATAGGTCCTAGTGCTACCTCAAAGCCTAGTGGGTTTCTTGCTAAAACCATTGAAAAGCAACCGGTAGGAATCTCTCAACGGTTGAGTTGGGAGCGGAGACGTAGGCCGGGTTTTGGCCGAACTCCGTTATCAATTTTCTTGTGTCTTGCCTCTTTATTTCCGCTGCACTTTACTTTGATTTTTAAATTGTTAATCAATTTTTTAAAAGGCAATTCACCCCCCCTCTTGCCATCTTTTCCTCGTTTCTTCCGACCCAACAATTGGTATCAGAGGACGTATATGAATAATTCCCTAACCGGTTTCAAATTAAAGATCCTTTTTGATGGCTTCTACCGCTTCAACCTCTTACGCCTCCGAAGGCTTTTCTTTGGATCGTGCTCCATTTTTTGATGGAACCGATTATTGTTTTTGGAAAACCCGCATGACCACATTTCTTAAAAGTATTGGCTATCCTATTTTTAAAATTGTTATGCAAGGATTTTCCCTCTCCTCTCCCGATGAGTCTAAATGGACCCCCAATGACATTGCTTTTTTTGAGCTTGATGGGAAAGCCATGAACGCTCTTCATTGTGGTCTTGACCGAAATGTATTTAATTGTATTTCTACTTGCTCTACTTCTTATGATCTTTGGAAATTTTTAGAACTAACCTATGAAGGTACTAGCGAGACTCCAAAGCTAGAACCCGCTCAAAAGCAAGAACCCGCTCACAAGCAAGAACCCGATGAAAAGATCAAGCATGCTTGCCCACCTCACAAGAAAAGGGCCAAGAAGAAGAAGAAGAAGGCTTTAAAGAAAACTTGGAGTGATAGCTCCTCCTTCTCTTCCTTCTCCTCGAGCGACAATGGTAATAATTGCCTAATGGAAAAACATGAGGTATCTTCCTCCTCTTCCTCTTCTTCATCCTCTAGTTCTTCTAATTCTTTTAATCATTTATCATATGAAGAACTCCAACATGCTAGAGACCAATTGGAAAATGGTTTTCATGAACTCCCTTCAAAATTTGTTTCTTTGAAAAAGAATTTCAAAAAACTCTCCTCCGAAAAAGACCAACTTCTCAAAGAGAAGGAGGAACTCACCCTTAAAATCCAAAATTTCCCCAATGTTGATTCTTTGGAATCAACCATCAAGGATCTTAGAGAATCCTTAGCCAAGTTCACCCAAGGTGAACAAAATTTGTCCAAACTCTTAGGTTCTCAATGAGTATCTAGAACCACCAATGGACTTGGCTACACCAACCAAGCTTCCTCCTCCCATGCTCCAACTGTTTTTGTAAGGGGGAGCTCTAGTTTTAAATTTTGTAATTATTGTAAAAAACCCGGGCACCTTATTTATGAATGTAATTGTAAAAACGCCCGGTACGGTCAACCCAAATCTTTTTTCTATTCCGACGAATTTTATAGGAGAAGACCCGCTATGAGACAAGTTTGGATTGAAAAATCCCTTCTTGCGAGTCTCTACGGGCCAAAAATTGTTTCCTTTCCCCGGTGATTTATTGTCTTTATTTAGGGGGAGTTAGAGTCGTTTAAGTCCTTTTCAATTTCAAAATTTTTCGATTCAAACCTTCAATTTCAACTCTTGGTTTCAAATTTCAAAATTCAATTGGTTTTTTATTCAAAACTTTCAATTCAAACTGTTATTCAAATTTTTGATTCAAAACTTTCAATTCAATTTTCAAAAATTTCAATTGATTTAAAATTCTCATATCTAGTTTTTCAAACCCTTTCCCTCAATCAAGTTTTATGCCCCACGCTATTTTGATAATCACAAAGGGGGAGAAATTTCTTGATTGGTTGGGGGAGAATCTTTTCTCTCATGCTTAGTATTTATTTCCAATTTATCTTTTAAAGCATGCCTTTCATTTAAGATTTTACATTGCTTAGATAAGTGATTGTGATCATCGAAATAGGGGGAGATTGTTGTACCCCACACTCTTTGATTTTCATGATCACAATCACTTTTATATGTGTCTAACATTGTTTGAAGTGTTTTTCATTGAAAGGCACAAGGTTGCCAAGAAGTTGGCCCAAGAATGGACATCAAGTGGACTGAAATTCAGTCCACCGGTCAGCCGGTGGCTTGACCACCGGTCAGCCGGTGGCACCCAGACACAAGTGCAAGCTACTGTCTTGCCCCCGGTCGACCGGTGGCTCTGTCACCGGTCGACCTGTGGCACCCAGCCCAAATAGTGTTTTCTACTGTCTTGCCACCGGCCAGCCGGTGGCTCCTCCACCGGTCGACCGGTAGAGCCTGGATCAAGACTCTTCTTCTCTTCCAAGGCACCGGCCAGCCGGTGGAGCTGTACCGGCCAGCCGGTAGCCCAGTCAAACTAGCCGTTGGCTTTGACCAGTCAACCTTCTTTTGGCCTCCAACGGCTCCGAGGCCTTTCCCAACGGCTCCGAAGACTCCCCAAGGGTTCCATGCCTATAAATAAAGGCCAAGGAAGCCCCGGACACCAACTGGAACAATTGTGAAGCCACCGTACACATTTTCCATCTTTGGCGTACCTCCGGCGGACTTCCTCAAAAGGAACCCACCTTGCTCCAACAACTTCCACATTCAAGGAGCTCCACCTAAGAAGCTTGGAAGCGGCCTTCAACATCTCCAATCAATCAAAGGCGCCCAAGGCTTCTCCAATTACGGGTTTTATTGTTTTATTTTATATTGAGCTTTAAATTTGGGTTTGTGCCTACAAACCCCAAACCCTTTTCTCATCCCCCTTTCTTTTGGGTTTCACACCACCACTAAGGTGTGAAGAGGTTCACAAGCTTTTCCTTTAAATAGCTTGAGACATAGGTGAGCTATCCTTCACCTGTAAGAAGGATAGTGGGTTCTTGCTAAACCATCAAAAGCAAGTGGGTTCTTGCTAAACCACAAAAGCAAGCTGTAATAGGTCCTAGTGCTACCTCAAAGCCTAGTGGGTTTCTTGCTAAAACCATTGAAAAGCAAGCGGTAGGAATCTCTCAACGGTTGAGTTGGGAGCGGAGACGTAGGCCGGGTTTTGGCCGAACTCCGTTATCAATTTTCTTGTGTCTTGCCTCTTTATTTCCGCTGCACTTTACTTTGATTTTTAAATTGTTAATCAATTTTTTAAAAGGCAATTCACCCCCCCTCTTGCCATCTTTTCCTCGTTTCTTCCGACCCAACAGGGAAGTCTGTCGCGTAAAACCCAGAGTGTTCGCGCAAAAACAGGCCGAAATCCGGATGGGTTTGCGCGACGAACGGGTGAATTTCGCGCCGGCAATGGCAATTTCGCGCACGAGAGATTGGAAGCTTGTCGCGCGGAAAGCATGTGTACGGTACGGGGGACCCAGGGCCCCTATTTATAGGCGATGCCGGGTGTCCGCGCTGCGCGGAAAGTGCTTTGCGCGACCATGACAGCGAATTTCGTGCCCGACGCCCTTTTTGCGCGCCACAGTCCCGCGCCACCCAGGACTTCGGCATTCCGGCGTCTCCCTCGGAACCCGATCGTTGCGACCTCTCGCCGATCATATTCCGAGGGGGGGCTTTTGTAGACGCCGGAAAAGTCCGTTGTTCCCAAACAAAGCTCCGGATGCGGAAAGCGAGGTCATATTTGGAGTCAGAAGCACGTTTCGGAAGGCCCGGAGGCCTTGCGCGGAATTTTGGAGGCCCGCGCGCAAAGTTGAAGTGCGGCGCGCAATCCTCCCGGGATGTGCGCAATGCGCCGGGCCGGCACGCAATTTTGCGCGCCCGCGGCCCGCGCGACTCCCTTGCGCGTCGGGGCCCCGATTCCGCGCCCGTGAAGGAAATTTCGCGCCCGCGCCATGAATTGCGCGCCGGCGGCGAGATTCCGCGCCCGGGGTTGCCTATAAATACAAGGCGACCCCCAACGTTTTGAGGGTTTCCAGAATTCGAAGGGTCGCTCGTGCGCGCAATCCCACCCCCTCCGCGCGCAATGCCGATCTTCAGGTAACCTCCTTTATTTCGCGCAAGCAAGCCTCGGGGTTCGCCCTCGCGCGCAATCCATTTGGCTCCTTTCCTTTGACCAACTCCTCACCCAAAGGCCATCGCATGCAAAAGAAGCCTCTTGCGCGCAATTGCCCCCCGGGGTGCGCGCAATCCAGCCCGATTGTGCGCACCCCCCCTTACTAAGTGGCCATTCGTTAAAGAATGGGTCGTTGTCCCCGCGCGCTATCAGAGGCCCGGTGCGCGCAATCTCCATCTTCCGCGTGCAAAGCGCTGGCCCAATTGCGCGCCAGCCCGCCCAATTGTGCACCGACCCGCGGTATTGCCTGCCAAGCTTTTCTTTTGCGCGCAAAACCGCCAGGGTCGCCCCCTTTGACCCCCTGAGGGTACCCGCCTGCGTGGCGCCCGATGATCTTCATCCCGGGTGCCCGCACTGTGCGTTGTCTTCCCGTGCGGCCCTCCAGGCTCGCGCGAAGTGACACGGACCCATCGGCGGCACTATGTCGTCCGCGCTGCAAGACGTTCAACTGCCAAGTGCTTTGTCCAACATGACGTTAAACTGTACTTCGTCCGCGCTGCAAGACGTTAAACTGCCAAGTGCTTCGTCCAACATGACGATAAACTGTACTTCGTCCGCGCTGCAAGACGTTAAACTGCCAAGCGCTTCGTCCAACATGACGTTAAACTGTACTTCGTCCGCACTGCAAGACGTTAAACTGCCAAGCATCCACGTCCGCGCGACAAGACGTTAAAATTGCCAAGCATCTTCATCCTCAACACATGACGTTAAACTGTACTTCATCCGGCAAGACGTTAAACCGTCCGCTTCGTCCTCAACACACGACGTTAAACAGTACTTCGTCCGGCAAGACGTTAAACCGTCCGCTTCATCCGATCCCGTGCGTCGCACGCAGGGTCCCCCCCCCCCCCAGTTTGGATGTGTCCCCCACCCGCTCGTCTCTGCAGGGATGTCGGGATTTCCCCTCTTTAGGGACGATTCATTGGAGTGGCCTTTGCCCACGGGGGTAGGGTATTACAAATCCCTAGTTTCTTGTGGGGGACTGCACATGTGTATCTCCATTGTGCTTCCCCACTTCCGAAGCCAGTGTAGGGCGTGACAGGGATCGAGGTGTCTCTTACTTTCGGCCCAAGTCCCTCTCCAACTGAGTTTTGCCGCACTCAGGTTGCCTCAGTACGTAAGTCCTGACAGAATGAACTACGTGGAATTTGATCCCTGTCTCCTAAATAGGGTACGTGGGAAGCCTCCCTGAGGTTCAAGCCCACCACCTGGTCGTCCCGGTTGTATTCACGTCGGTTCGTCCATCAGTGGACCCCTCCCGGGTTCACATTTGCGTCGATTCACCTATGAATCCACCCTTGTGGGGGACTGCACATGTGTATCTCCATTGTGCTTCCCCACTGCCGAAGCCAGTAGAGGGAGTGACAGGGATCGAGGTCTCTCACCTTTGGCCCAAGTCCCTCTCCAACTGAGCTTTGCCACATATGGGCCTCCTTAGAGTGTAAGCCCCAAACACCAGCGTCCAGCATGACGTGAAACTGTGATCCACCCGGCTATTCCATCCCCCTCTGTGCGAGGTGGTTCGGTTCAATCCTCCGCCCGACAGCCTCGACCTCCTCGTGAGTCGGCTTGCCTACGTCCAGCATGACTTTAAACTGTATATCCGAACTACGCTGACTTTGATCCGCGCTAACGCGCGGTACGTAGGAAGCCCCTACGGGGTCCAAGCTCTTCACTCCATCATCCATCCTGACCCTTACCCGGGCCGCCACATCCAGGTGGGGTCATGCCACTTCATTCCACTCCACTTCACTCGGGAAGCCGCCCATGTGCTGGCCCCAGCATCGGAGGTTCCCCGCAAGGGGTTCTGTCCTCTGATCCACTCCTCGTGTTGATCAGTCCGATGTCGTCCCCGCTGGACGTTAAACTCGCGGCATACCCCGTGTTAAACATGGGAAGCTGAGGAAAACCTCAGGTAACGCAGTTCCCCACACCCAGCGCGGGATGCCTCAGGCCATCAGGCCTTCGAGAAGCCCTATTAGGGACGGAAGGCAGACATGCAGAGCCGCAGTGTTAAGACACGCTCCAACACCCGGAGCTACCCGGTCTCCTCACCGCAGGTTGCTGCCCCGACCAGACTCCTTGAAGTGTCCGGGCGGAAGCAGCGTAATTAACCGGTGTTCATGAAGATATGGCGTCGGGAACGAGATTCACGAACATTCTTAAATCTATGAGGGAGACCCGGATTAGGCGACGAGTTCCGAGGAGACGTCCACGGAAGGAGGAGCCGACATCCCATCATCCCGGTTTCGATCAAGGAGCAGACGTCCCTGAATAAGGGACGGATGCCGCCCGCCTTTGGAAAGCGGGACTGCGGGGCCACAAGCCGCGCTCCCATCCCCTCGGGTCGACGGGCGCACGCGCGAACGCGTCCTGGCGGAACAGTGTCGGAACAGAAACCCGACGCACATCCGCACCGAAACATATATGTCAATATAATATAAATTAATATGATTATAAATATGGTATTAATTACACTAGTTTTTATTTACATAATATTAGTATTTTCATATAATACTAAACTCACAGATGTGCTGAAAATGCAGTTTTCCAAAGAAGAAATCGTCAAATGTTTAAAAAGTTTTTAAATACAAATTTAAGATGAAATTGATTAAAAATACCTAAATTGGATTTATAGATATATAATTAAACTAAATTTTATTTTAATCTCTAATTTAATTAAAATAAATATTCTAAATGATTTTAAATAAATGACATAGTTTTCTTAAAATCTAGTGTTCTTCACTATTCATTGAATATTTTTGTCATTTTAGAATGATAAAAAAATTATATCCAAGATAATTTAGACATTATTATTTAATGAATAAATTTTTTTTTTCATATAAATCATAAAAAAATTAATTTTTTTAAACATGTGTTGAAAATGCGACAAAACTGTTCTTTAGTAAAAAAATTAGGCTTTTAAGATTAAAATTGGATTTATTTTAATCTCACACATTGAAAACTATTTAAAAAAATTTAATGATTGTATTTTTCATATAGTATATAAATTTAAATAAAAAAATTCCCAATAGTTATTCATTTAATTTATTGAGATAGAACTTGTTTTCAAGAAAAAACTAATTATTCATCATAAAATTTTTTAAATATTTTGAAATGGGTTTTCATTTACTTTAAAATTTATTTATCACCATAGAATTAATTTTATATACATGTATACACCATATATTTTCATAATAAATTTAATCACATTCAATCTCACCATTCTAATGGGGAGGGGAAAACTATCAAATTAAGTAATCTCCCTTTAATAGTATGTAATATTTCTTTGAAACTCTAAGTTGAATGTAATGAAATATATAGATAAAGATATACATTATTAGAAAAAATATTTCAAAAAATACCCTTTTTCTAGGATCTCTTCTTGAAAAAAAAAACATATTTTGAGTAAAATGAGTATATTCCATATAGTAATAAAAAATAATACTAAATCAAACATTAGAATTTCATCAAAAAAATATTACTCTATAATGAACACAAGTATAGGATATGTCAAAGTCATTCATTGAGAGGTTAATTCCATTTTAACTTCACATGTTAAATATATACAACATGAATGAATAATAATTTAGAGACTACCATTATGTAGCATGGTCCATTTTTGTATTATTAACCTCCATTAAAAACATAATATATAAACTCTACATAATTTATAGTCCTGTATTTCATATAAAAGCTACAAAATATCACTATCTTCTAGATATTTTAGGTTTCATTAAACTCACTAAACCTCAATGCTAAACCCTACAAATATATATATATATGATAATTAGATAGAACCCTCTTTAAAAACACTTTAATTGAAAATATATATGAAGATAGCTAGTTTGAATAATGTTGATATTGGGAATAATACTAAATATTTTAAACACTCTGTTATATTAAAAACATTATGATTATAATTACATCTGTTTTCTATGTATATGTCTTTCTATATTCACTATCATCATATTTTGGAATATTCTGTATAAAAATTTTCAGATCATTTTTTCTTACTAAATGAATTGTATATATTATTTACATACCAATAGACGCTAATAAATTTTAATGCATAAAGTTACATTTAATTAAATTTTTACAGGTCTAATATTTTATTTGTAAAGTGTTTAAACTATCACATTCTAAAACATAATTCAACTGGCCATGTAAAAACTTTTTTATTTCTAGAATATCACTCTAAAAACCATGAATTTATTTTTTTAAAGAAAATAAAATTTATGTCTCTTAGTGGGTATATTAAAAAAATTACTATTAATATCAATATCTTATTTGCTGTTAATTTGATTTAGAAAATTAATCTAAAAATAATCCATTGATCTTGAAAACATTCAACTGGTGGGGAGTGTAATCATCATTCCTCAAATTTTACAAAATACCTTAAATAAACACTTTTTCCCGGATAAAAAATTATATTTTTCTCCTTTTAAAATGATGTGATAAATTGTGAATAATCATAATGAATTGGAATCAAAACATTATATCATTTTAATCAAAACATGTAATTATTATCAAAAAAATTATCATATAAGATAAATGATATATGATTCCATTCCCTTTATTTAGATCAATCTGAGATTAAATATTCCTTTTCATTCCAAATATTCATAATTGATATGTTATATAATATATTAGAATGTAACATACATGCTCCATCATTTATTTCATTAATTGTGATCACATATACATGTAAAACATTTATAAAAATTATATTTCATATATAATACCTTTTAAAATCAAAACATTAATTTAGGTAACAATAATAATGATGGTGGAATCATCATATAGTTTCTCATACCCCTTCATGTATCCTTGAAAATTTCATCCTATTAAATCATTTACATTCCATCAAGACACCACATATCGGATTCAATGACCATGGACAATCCCATATTTAACTTTTAACATAAAATTTTACAAACATGAATTGTCAGTATATGACAAGAACCTAGAAAACTCATGAAATTTTGAGTTATCTTCAAAACAATATAGAAATAAGATAAAAAAATTGTTATAATAATTCAATATATCATAACATTTAAAATAACAATTATTAAATGAGTCACTTTGAGAGAAACCCCTTAATAGAATCCTTGAGTGTCTGAAAGTCATTAATTTACAAAAACATATTGTTTATATTAGTTGAGGCTAATGTTTATTCAGTTATATTTTGAAAACATGTGTGGGACCTATTATTAAATTCATATTCATATAATTAAACTTATTAAACATGTTCAGAATTTGGTTTCTTATGTCTCTATTTCTCTAATATATAGATTCATATTTATTTCTTAATAATGATCTTTAAATTTTTATACCAGTCTTGGAAATTTATTTAAAAGAATGTTTTTCTTCATAAGGATTGATCTCAAAGTCATTAATTTTGTTTATGATGATGCAATTTTTCATTAAGAGATTATTTTATCATTTGAGTATGATGTTTTATAACATTTAAAGAAATACATTAATTTAATATATTCCCCATAAAATGATGACCACTTTTAAATATCTATTGTAATAATTAGTGTGAAAAGATCAATATTTTACTAAGTTATGAATATACTATTCGAATTCCATTCAAACATAAATATAAATGTAGGGAATTATTTAGATATTATAAAACAAGACTCTTAAATATTTTTGAATTAATATTTTTATCATAATCCTTAAGTTTGATTCACTAAACATTATTCATCTAGTATCCTAACGGTTAGTCATTCCCATTAATGTATTTCCAAATTATTGATGTGGAAATATATTACATAAAAATTGTTTTATTACATTACATTGTGACTCACAAATGATAATTCATGGGAAACATACTTTTCAATGAACATGTATGGTTGTATTATTGGGATCGCGAGATGTGTATTATAATTACTCAACTAAAATTACTTGTAAAATACACTAATTCGAGCATTTAATACCTTTGGAATGCATCCCTAAATTCCAAAGATCCTGAATAGGGAAGAGAATCTAAAAATAAGTTTAATACACTAAACAATATGAATAGAAACACACAATAATAATTAAATACAATAATAATATTAGAAAATTAATTTATTCTCAATTAATTACAGTTACTATATAACCATCAATATCACATAAATATCGACATGCTTTATCAAATTAATAATCATGTAACTAGCTCAGTAGGAACATAAAAATAAAATTAAAATTTGAAATCCCCCATAGGAATAATTATATGATTTTCATCCATTCGTGGGATTGTTTATAAATGATACATCTAGTTAATATTGAATGATACCTCATAACTAAATATATTGTATTCATGTTCACTAATATAACATTGCAAGACGCTATCAAAAACACTATATATCGACAAAAATGAGTCATATTGTATTGTATCATATATAGTGAATGGATGTATCATTAAAATATAAATGTGTTACAAAAGAAATCAAGTCAGGTCATTAGAGGATCAATACGCAAACTCGATAGCTGATGTAACCTTATATATTAAATAATAGAAAATAATTATACTATCATCCTACCCATCCCTAGGTTGCAACATGAGGGGATGGGTATAACAATTTATCCTCATCCCCCTCCCTCTCATTCACTATGGGGTTTTACACTAAGTTGATATATCATATCAAATATTATACCACAACCCTTTCAATTATAGTACAGCATCCCTATATTTAACATATGATATCTCAAAAAACCTATGCTAGAATATAGGTGGTGCCTCATAACACATCATAAGATACTCCTCATATCACCACATTCACATTTTGGGTGAGGTATCCTACCACATCACATTCCACATCTCATAACACCACCCTCTCACACTGGGTGAGGTCTCATAGCAGATCATGTTCCAACACCATGTTACACATGGGTTTTCCCAAATTCCAATTATCTTGTATACATCATCTCACATAGGGAGACATCCAAAAAAGTCATGTAACCACAACCTCTCAATCTGGTTGAGGTTTAATAATATAAAAATAATAATTAGCATTCATATATTTTAGATATAAAAATAAACCAATAGAAAATTTCATAGACTATCCCACAACTATGAGATTAAAAATCTTTTTCAATATATCTTCTTGTGGGTTGTATACATATATCAATAGGACCCACACTATTTGACCCCATAAACTACATCTAATAACCAAACATAAAGATAATCCAAACTCCTGATTATCTTGGTCCTCTAATAAATACCCAGCTCCCAAGACTATCCAAAATGTTATACATGTAAATAATAAAAGACATATCCCCTCACATAGTAAATGCACTACTTGTAGGGCCTATCAGAAACATATACTAACACCAAGCCCCAACCTAACCAAATTTATAGTAAAACCCCACACCCATATGAGTCTATCCTATACGTTATTTCTATACATATCCTTATATAGAAATATGATTACATGTTTCATAACCAATCCTTACCCATGCTACATATAGGAACACTACATTGACACAATCCAAGCATCATATAGATTCCTCATAGCTATATATTCTGATATCATGATATAATGCTCTTCCCATGGGATTTTAATACACATAGAATCCCAATCTCCATGTTATCATTAATAAGTTTCACTATGAACCCTCAAGAGAGAGATTTTACCCACTTCCATAACCATAACAAACTTATATCCAATTTCATATGACTTCCCTAGACTAATATATTTTTTCTATTCATCTCAATGATTTTATCTAAGTAAATTTTAGGTACTAGTACTATTCAAACAAAATATTCAATAAATTCCCCTAGAGAAAACACCAACCAATATATATCCCCATTATTTACAACATTAATGAGGTTATAATATAACTTACTCAAGATCAAACATGGTTATTTGTAATGTAATCTATATATAGATTCAACAATGATGTTCCTTAAGAAACTACAGTTACATCACCCCTAGGTTGAATTTCTTATGGTTGTCTCCCAAAATAACAATTCATGTTTGAAACACCAAATCTAAAACAAAATGGATTGACCCAAGACCATTATAAAACCCAAACACAGCTAGACCCCTTTAGTGATTTCGGAACTCAATGCCAAGAAACACAAATGAAATTTACCCCTATACACACATATATGGTGATATATTAATGGAACCATAAATCTCTAAAATATATTTTCCATACCATAAATACTCATGAACCCTCGATATGAGTATCCATCAAGTATCATCAGAAAAAATCCCTTCTATGATACCACATGATATAATCAATTTCTTATTAACAATTTTAATTAATTATAAAATTTAATTAATTTATTCCAAATCAAATGAATATCATTGAGTGATCACATATTGTTGTATCTTAAAGAAAAAATATCCCAACATCCCATGAAATAAATATTATAAATATAAAACAAAATTAACACCATACAATATCCAATCAGTATCCAAATTTATGGAAATTTGACAAAAAAGGAGTATTAATTGGGAGACACATCAATATAAAAATAATGAGAAATTAGTATAATTTATCAACTTTAACATTCTAAATAAACCACTCTATTTATGATCAATCAATATTCTCAACCCTCCAAACCACAAAATACATATCATATCAATCATATTTCACTATTCCTTGATGAAATATATCATTAAAACCTTCCTTGACATATAAAAATATTATATTAATAAAAATTAGATGAGTTGAAAAATCCATAATTTGGAATGAGATGAAAAATAACAAATTATAAATCCAATATATAGGAAAATGGGAAGGATAAATAAGGGGAGTTGAAAACCTCCCCTTTATTTACATTGTTCTGATAGAAGGGCCCTATAGGGGTGTTTAATAATAGGGGTAATGAAGATCATTCCACCATTATTTAAAATCACATCCCATACCTAAATATTACCCAATAAACATATAATGGGTACCTATTACTCTACTGTAAAACCATTACATCCACATAGAATTTTTGATCAAGAATTTGGAACTACAAGGAAACATACTAGGACAAAAAATACCTAATATTCATTAATAGGATACCAACTACTCTTATGCTTAATTATTAATAGGTTTTTACCCAAAAATCCTTCTATGAACTAGACACTAAAACAAAAAAACATCCAAAACCTTCAAAGAAAAATATCTTAATGGTGTCCCGTCCATTGGAATTCAGATCATAATCCCCAAATATCAATACACCCAATCTTTACATATCAAATTTCAAACTACACTAAAAATTCATCATCCCATAACGATATGGGTCATTATGAACTCCCCACTAGTGGGGTTCTCATTAGTGATATGTTTCCATGTTTATTATTTAAATCATAGTTTGCTTATTAAAATCCAATTCCACCACACATTGTCTATTTTGACAAATCCGGGGACCACCACACTAACTCATGATCCATCTCAAGAATTTATTCCTTGTAAAACTCTATAACCAAGACCACATATAAAAATACACATCATTAAATTTTTTAGGTGACTATAAAACAACATTCCATTCCCCAATTATACGCACAATATTATATTTTTAATATATACCCAAAACTCCATGAATACTGTTACTACATACCCCAGTCTAGATACCCTTACCTCAATTTTATGACTCCTTTGAGTGACATCATGATACATTGATCTATATTCAACTCATTTATTGATGAAAATTCCCCTATCAATCTCAAAAATAACTGACCTTAATCGCTAATGTAAATGACATAATTTTTTTCTTCCTCGGTGTCAAAACCAAATATAGTTAATACCCAAATATCCTAATGATATTTGAATTTATATTCCCATAAGAATTACCCATTATTACGTAGACAAACATCAATAACCAACCCAATGAGACATGGGTCACCTATTAATCTATTTATAGAACACTCTGTACCATGTGAGTATTCATACCATCATCTAAGCGATTATAATATTTCTAAACAATAAAATCTCACTATAATTTTTATTCACATGCTCTATGTCCATAAAACCAAAAAATTTAATCCAATGCACTGCACTCATAGGTCCTAGTAAATCAAGACAAAGGTTTGATCATTGATGCAGTGAATTACATCCTCTCTTAAGGGCATGCACAAAATAATCATTATACTATTCTGAATTATTTACATTGAGATGTAACTATAATTATAAATATCAAAAAAACACTTAGTAAAAATATCCTAAAAAAATGTCTAATAAATTCTTTTTAATAATGAACCTATTATTAGTACTCAATTATAATGAATTATCACTTCCCATATTCTGTTTAATAGACCTGACTCCTACCTTGTTGAACACAACTACCCATCTATGGCTCATACCTATAACCATTGAAAACAACCCAACGTCCCTAAAAAATCTAATATTTATCTAATTATAACCATTGATAACATACCACAATCCCCTGTGAACCTAATTGTATTCCATAAAAATATAACAAATAAACTAAAATATCTAATTTTAAGAACCCATCAATGATGCTTCTAATAATTCAATACACCTACTATATGTTTAGTTTCCCACCACTACCCCATGCTGATATTTTCTAACAAGACATGGAATACCAAGAGAAACAACCTTCCAAGAACAAATTATCAATGATATGTAACTAACAAAATGGTCATTCTATAATAAAGAATCCATTCACAAATAATACCGACCATGATCCCAAGATTATCTACTCCCTTGCAACTATAACCCATCGTTATTCAAAACATGATTCATAAGTCATTATATACCTACTATCTATTGAAATATACTTCAAGCACATGGGGTGACATCCTATATTCAAATATAATTGGTTCTAACCTGATCCCATTCTAAAATATAGTTTCAGTTCTGAAACTATTTACCAAAAAATCATACTTAAAAAAATGGAGATAATAATTGCATTACAAGGCACCCACAATGGCCTTGTTCCATTCATACTGAAGGATTTGAATAAGAAAAATTGAATGCTAAATTAAATCATTCTTTTGCACCAATAATAAAACATGTATCAACAAATAATTCTCCAATACTATTAAACATTCTACTATAGACCTAAATGAAAACAAACTTCACTAGTGCAGAAATCGTTTTTTACATCACTATTTTTTACGTCGGTTATATATAACTGACGTAACAATGCGACGAGTAGATTTTTCACGTCGGTTATTTTAATAACCGACGTTACAAATCGCGCCTGTTGTGTTTTTACGTCGGTTATTTGATAACCGACGTAACAAATCAATGCACGGGGGGTTTTTTACGTCGGTTATTTTGTAACCGACGTAAAAAAACCGCGTTTTTTACGTCGGTTATCAAATAACCAACGTAGAAAAGCTTAAAAATAGTTTATAACATCGGTTATATAATAACCGACGTTATAAATCATTTAAAAAAATTAAAGCCCGTGTTCTGTCATTTACTATTTTTTCGATTGACAGTCGCCGGCTCGTCTCTCTCTCGCGCGGTAAACTATAATCGGCTCGTCGATCGCCTGCATTAAACTCATTTTGGCTTCATTGTTTATCTTCTTCACTGCTCTCGGATCTATCATCTCAACTTGCGACATTCAAGTAAGCCTTCCACGAATTTATTTCGTTCGTTTTTGTTTCGATTCTTGATGTGCTTTTCGTTCATTTTTGAATCTCGTGGAATTTTTTTTATTGCAAATGGTTATTATGTTCATTCAACTCGCAACATTCAACTCGCAAATGATTATTAAAACATTGTGGATTAGCTTCAGCAAAATCTGAAAAATAATGGGTGGTACTGTAACGTTCCATTCTTCCAGCAACATTATTATTTTCATTCCCTAAGTTATAAAAATAAGTATTATGTAGGATGATTCAAAAATTTAATCTGTGAGATGAGTTGATTTATGTGTGAAACCCAGGCCAAACACATATGTATTTTTTTATTGGTATTACATATATATAGTTCGACATATACTTTTTTTTACATTACCATGATATTAACATTACTTTTTCTAAAGAAATATTAATGTCCTTAGATTATATATCAGATCAAAAGGATATAGTAATTCTAATATATAATCAGAATGATCAGATAATATGACAATATTATTAAACATAAAACAAATGGTCTATATTCATATTTTTAACATGACACTTACGTTGTATAGCTATTTGGTGTTGGGTACTTATGAAAACTACTACTACTTTCAAGATTTGTTTTATATTTTAAATTGTTTTACATTCAAATTATGATTTTTTTCATATAAACATGTTTTGTATTATCTTAAAAATATATATTTTTTGTTGATATTTGTTATAGGTAATAATGAGTCGAAGTTGGATTACGGCACATCGAATGAGCAATGAATTTGAGGAAGGTGTTGATGCCTTTTTGGAATTTGCAAAACGAAATGTTCCAAGTAGTGACATTTTTTTCTTTCCATGCCTGAAATGTTTGAATATGAAGAAGTTGAAAAGTAGAGAGATAAAAGATCATCTGATATGTCATGGTTTTAATCCGAGTTACAGCCCTTGGATTTGGCATGGTGAAACTGGACGGAATGTCGCTGATGATGATGATTCGCAAGATGGTAACTCCGATGGAATTGAAGAAATGATTCGCGATATTGTAGCAGAACAAATTGAGATAGAACCGACAGTTGCACGTCTATATGGTGATGCTGAAAAACCATTATATCCTGGTTGTACAGATTTTACGGTTCTGTCGGCGGTGTTAAGATTGATTAACCTAAAGGCGAAGCATGGATGGAGTGACAGACGTTTTACAGAGCTGCTACAATTGATGAAAGACATTCTTCCAAAAGATAACGATCTTCCAGATTCACATTACAAAGCCAAGAAAATATTATGCCCGATGGGATTGGGATACAAGAAAATAAATGCCTGTCCGAATGACTGCATTATATATAGGAAGGAATATGAATTTATGTCAGAGTGTCCAAAATGTGGGACATCACGGTATAAGGTGAAAGAAAAATCACAGGGTGATGTAGAGATTACAAAGCTCCCTTCAAAGGTATTTTGGTATCTTCCTATAATTAATCGTTTCAAACGTTTATTTGCTAATTCACATGATGCAAAAAGGTTAAGATGTCATGCTGAAGAGCGGGTATGTGATGGAAAAATACGTCATCCAGCTGATTGTCCACAATGGAAGAAAATTGATGCGTAGTATTCTAAATTTGGAAATGAAATAAGAAATCTCAGACTAGGGTTGTGCACAGATGGAATGAATCCATACCAAACACTCAGTAGCACACATAGTTCATGTCCTGTTTTATTGGTAATTTTCAACCTCTCTCCTGAAGTTTGTATGAAGCACAAATATGTCTTGTTGAGTGCAATGATCTCTGGTCCAAAGCAACCCGGTAATGATATTGATGTTTACTTGTCACCGTTGATTGATAATTTGAAACTGTTATGGGCTGATGGTATTAGGGTGTATGATTCTTATAAAATGGAATATTTTCAACTGCATGCAGTGCTTCTGTTCACTATAAATTACTTCCCTGCGTATGGAAATTTGTATGGATACAGTGTTAAAGGGCATAAAGCATGTCCAATTTGTGAACAACAGACGTCCTATTGTCGATTGCATCATGGGAGGAAAACAGTGTACATGGGTCATCGAAAGTTTTTGCCTATGGAACACCCTTATAGAAGACTAAAAAAGGCATTTAATGGCTCACAAGAATTTTATACTACTCCAAAACCTTTATCCCATGATCTGTATTTTGAGAGGGTGAAAAACCTTGACGTGACATTGGGAAAGACACAGAAATCTGGTAATGATATACATATTTGGAAGAAAAGGTCAATATTTTTTGAGCTACCATATTGGAGGTATCATGAAGTTAAACATAATATTGATGTCATGCACGTGGAGAAGAATATCTGTGATTCTTTGATTGGAACATTATTAGATATTAAAGGAAAGACTAAAGATGGGTTGAATGCAAGATTAGACTTACTATCAATGGGAATACGTTTGGAGTTAGCTCCCACTCCTAAAGGAAGACGAACATTTCTTCCCCCGGCTTGTCATACATTATCGAAGAGGGAGAAAATTAGCTTATGTCAGTGTCTTCATGATACCAAAGTGCCTCAAGGTTATTCTTCTAATGTAAAAATTTTTGTCTCAATGAAGGACTTGAAGTTGATAGGTATGAAATCACATGATTGTCACATCATGATGCAACAAATTATACCAGTTGCATTGCGTGGAATATTGCCCATTCATGTCAGAAAGACTATAATGAAGTTGTGTTATTTTTTCAATTCAATTTGTAACAAGGCGATTGATGTGAATGCTTTGAACATTTTGGAAAAGGATGCAATTTTAATACTTTGTAAATTGGAAATGTATTTTCCTCCAACTTTTTTTGATATAATGGTGCATTTAATGATTCATCTGGTTCGAGAAATAAAGCTTTGTGGACCTGTATATCTTCGTTGGATGTATCCTTTTGAAAGGTATATGAAAATATTAAAGGGGTATGTTAAAAATCTATATTGACCTGAAGCCTCCATTATTGAAAAGTATATTTCTGGGGAGGTAGCAGAGTTTTGTATGAGCTACTTGGCTGCGGCGCAACACATAGGTTTTCCTCCATCTCGCCATGAACGAGTTAATAATGAGGGAAAGGGGATTCGCGGCTTGAAAGTAAAATCATTGTCAGCTGAACAGATGAAGAAGTTAGAATCATACATCTTGAAGGACATAGCTGATGCTCAACCATATATCACATTGCACATTAATGAGTTGAAACAATGTCATCCAAAGAAGAAAGAAATGTGGATTTTGAATGAGCACAACAAAACTTTTTTGTCATGGATTAAAAAGACTTTGCTTGGTAGATCAGATGTATCAGAGACATTAAAATGGATAGTGGGTGGTCCATGTTTAAATGTGATAACGTGGTCTGGTTATGACATTAATGGTTATACATTTCATACAAAAGCTCAGGACAACAGAAGTGCGGTTCAGAATAGTGGTGTATTGGTGTTTGCAGAAGCAATGCATTTTTCGAGTGCTAAGGACAAAAACCCAATTTCTGCATCAAATGCATATTATGGAGTGATTGAAGACATATGGGAGGTTGATTACTTTAAAATTAAAGTTCCCGTTTTTAACTGTAAATGGTTTAACGGTAACAAAAGTGTCAGACACGATGAATTTGGAATGACACTTGTTAATCTGAATAGATTGGAAGACACAGCTGATTCTTTTATAATGGCAACACATGCAAAACAAATTTTTTATGTAGTAGATCAATCAGATATGCAGTGGGCTGTTGTTTTACAAGGAAAAAAACAATATGTTGGTGAGGATGAACTTGATGAATATGCTGATTTATGTGAGATCCCTACTTCAATGGAAATATTAACAGAACATAATGACGATCATGTTGAAGACATAGTTTGTGCCATAAGGAACGATCACGACGAAGGAATTTGGGAAAACAATCCATCTGTACATTCCTAAAATTACAGGTAACATATGTTTATTTCTTTTTTACATTTATTTTTTCCATAAATGTTAGATATTGTATGTTTTTTATTTATTAAAACATGTTTTAAAATAAAATAAGTATATGTTATTGTTTGTTTTAAGTTTGTTTAGTTTACTTTATCATGTTTATTGTTGTACCCCTCTCTATTGGATTTTAATGATCACAATCACTCTCATCGTGTTCTAACTTGTTTTCAAGTGTTTTGATGCTAGGAAAAAGGTTGCCCAGGAGTTGGCCCAAGAAGGCTGATATTGACTCTCTGAGTCTACCGGCCAACCGGTGGATTCCCACCGGCCAGCCGGTATGGGCACCGGCCAACCGGTTCTTGCCCACCGGCCAGCCGGAGGGCAAGGCAGTAGGCTTGCCCACTGCCTGGTGACACGGGCCAACCGGTGGATAACCACCGGCCAACCGGTTCTTGCCCACCGGCCAGCCGGAGGACCCAGGCAGTAGGCTTGCCCACTGTCTGGTGACACCGGCCAACCGGTGGATGACCACCGGACAGCCGGTGGAACCCAGACAGAAAGAAATGCTCTACGACCCAACAGTTTATAACCATTACATGAATTTTAAAATGCTTATTTTTGTTCACTGACAATTACTTTACCATGTTTACAATGTTTACCAGGTTTACCATTTTTTCCATTTTTTACCATCTTGACCATCTTGACCATCTTGACCATCTTTTCCATCTTTACCATTGTTTAACATGCTTACCATATTACCAATGTTTACTATTATGTAACCTAGTACACTTTTCTATTTTCTGATTACAGTAGTATTAAAATATTTGAATTTGTATATTTGTGAACTGACGTTTGTTTTTTTGATTTGAAGGATAATGACAGATCATTCAGATGATCAACCACATGATTCTGGGGAGGAGCATATTGCTGGTCATACCTCTGGGGATGAACATTCACATGCTTATATTACGAAAAAGAGTTCAAAGGTTGGTAAACGTGGTTGCACACGTTTACCAAAATTATCACTTGCCCGTACGCAGGATCAGAGGATAGTAGTTGAGTTTGATGATGATGATATTCCTAGAGGTCCAAATGCCAAAGATTTTAAGAGTTTTGTTGCAACTCAGGCTAAGACCAAAGTAAGCATTCTGTATGATGATTGGACAGGTGTGGATAAAGCGGTTATCTCTCAGTTGTGGGAGATGATTTTGGTAAGATCTTTTGTCATTGTTTGACCATTCTTTTAATGTTTCTGGTATATATAATATGTTTAAACTCTTCTTTATCAGATGACATTTGATATTCCTGACACTGGAGGAGTCAGGAAGAAATGCTTATCGTTGGCTGCCAGGAGATGGAGGGATTTCAAATCAACCCTCACATCTGATTTCATTTATGGTCATAGGAGTCATGACAATCCATGTCGTATATATCCTTTTATAGATGAAGACACATGGAGACCGTTTTTTGAAAGTAGAAAAAAAGAGTCATTTCTGGTAAGGGCAATGTAAACTTTTATATACTTTCTTATATAAATGATTTTATTAATGTTTTTTTAATGATTTCTTATTCTTAAATTACAGCAAACAAGGAAATCTTATCAGGAGATCCAATCTAAAAATGTATACCCTCATAGTTTATCTCGGGGAGGGTATACATTATTGGAAGAAAAAATGATAGCAGAAAAATTTCAACAACTAAGAGCTGAGTCTTCAAGCTCTAGAGAGGTGGCCCCTCAATCCCCTCCATCTAGACATGAAAAATGGAAGAGAACTCGGAAGGGAAAAAAAGGGCAATATATTTCGGAAGAATCGAGAATCGTAGCTGAGAGGATTGTAAGATATCTATTTAATTTATTTAAGTTAACTTTTTTCTTCATATAAGTTTCAATCATTACAGAAATGTTCAATTAATTAATACAGGACTCTCTTGAGGAGTAAAGTTCAGAGGGGACATTTACAGCTACTGGGAGGGAAGATATTTTATTTGCAGCATTGGGAAGGCCCGAACATCCTGGTCGTGTAAGAGGATATCCGACAGGTGTATCGGTAAGAAAAGTGTTTCCACGTTCTTCAACTTCTAACATTGAGGGGGTTTATAAAAAAAATAGAATCCTTGGAGGCTGAAGTTCAAAATATTAATGCGACGATGGAAGACAAGATTAGAGATTCGGTGCAGTCTATGTTTGCAGAAATGCAAAGACAATTTCAGACTGCAGCTCCCACTCCTCCACCTCCCCCTGCAGACCCCATTATTTATCCTCCACCTCCGCCAGTAGCTCCCACTCCCCCACCTCAGCCTGCGGACCCCATTTTTTATCCTACGCCTCCGCCGCAGCTTCCTACATATTGCGAGTTGTATGTTGATGATTCTCAACATCATATAGTAGCATACGGGTTGGTATATTGTATAGGAGATACAGTTCATCATCAACAATTAGAGGTAGAGAATCAGAGGGTCACTGTACAGGATATTATAGATAGATTAGTTAGGGTACCAATACCTACAGATGAGGTGGCGACAGTTGGACAGAGTATCGGCCATTTTTTAGTTTGGCCATCCATACTTCTTCGACTCATTACCATAGAGGTATGAATGTTATATCTTTTATTTTATTTTTTTATTAAAGTTGTTTTATCATTTGAAAACTACTATAATTCTCAATTTTTTTTCACAGGAATACTTAAAAGGTAAAGAAATACTGTATAGACAACAACAAAGACAACAGGCTATGACATCAAATACAGATTCCAGTGGTCTTGACAGATTGTCAAGATATTCACATTTGTTGTTGGGTTTTTATGAGTTTCCAATGGAATCTCATGTTTGTGGACGTGAAATAACTGTGGGGATTACAAAATCTGATATCATGGAGCTTGTTACTGGAGATAAGTTGGGCCTCAACGTGGTGCAAATTTTTTCCATGTAAGTCTTAACACCTTTTCCCTGCGTTATATTTATTAAAAATGTATACTTATATACGTTTTGTATTAGGTATCTTTATAAAATTTGTGAGAGGAATGAACTGACAGAAGTATATGGATTCATGGACCCGCAATTGATTTCCCCTGAAGCATGTGCATTGACTGAGGAACAAAGAATGGTTTATATTGCTGAAAGATTTGAAAAGAATATAATCCAACAATGTTGGATGATGCCTTTTTGTGAGAGGTATGAAACACATTTCTCTCAAATAGTTAATTATCTTTTAACATAAAAAACCACTAACATTAAATTTCCTTTTATCAGTAATCATTGGATGTTAGGGATTTTTTGCCCAAGGGAGAAAGCTCTTTATTGGATATGCTCTGTTCATGGTGATGTGCGGGCAAGTTTTAAGAATATATTGGAAAAGTAAGTTTCAATTTCTCAATAGTTTTATATATTATAATAAATTTTAAATTTACCCCATTCGTATTATTTTTCTAACAGTGCATGGGCCTACTTTCGAAAAAAACCCAAAGAAAAGAAATGCAAAGATCAAATATGTAAAGGCGAAGGTAAATTTCCATTTATAATTTGTACTTTTTGATTTATTACATAAAAATAATATATTGAATTTACACTCATTCAAAACAGAATTGTCATGAACAACAAGGCCTCATCGAATGCAGATATTATATGTTAAGATTTATGTATGAAATAATAACAACTGGGACAGTTGTGAATTTTGACCTGGTACGATTTCCTCTTAAACTTTGCCATCATATTTCAATTTGATTTATTCATTATACACGTAAACTATCTTCTTTTTCATTTGTAGCTTTTTTATGACCCTCAACCCTATACTGCTGAAGACATCAAACACGTACAAGTGGAGTGGTCAAATTATTTTACAGGTTTGATTGAATTTGAGTTGTTTGTAATGTAAAATGTAATTTTAAATATTGTCGTTTTAATTGTCTATTTGGTAGTTGTTTAGGTTTGATTTAGTTTTTTTTTGAAGTTGACAGTGTAAGTTTTGAATGTTATATAAGTGAATGTTTAATTTTGCTCTACTTCTTGTTTTGGTCTACTTTTGATGGTTCTTCTGGTATGGATTTGGGTCTGTGGGGGAGGGGTGGCAGGGATGTCCAGGGGTGTGGGAAGCCGGTCCAGGGGTGTGGGAGTGCTGTCCAGGGGTGGGGGGTTGTCCAGGGGTGTGGTGGGGGCTTTCAAGTGGGGTGAGGGGGTGAGGAGGTGCTGTTCAGGTGGGTGGGGGGTTGTCGAGGGGTGTTTGGGGGTGTCCGGGGGTCGGGGGCAGTCTAGGAGTGTGGTGGGGGCTCCAATGGGGTGGGGGAGGGTTGTCCAAGGGGTATACATGAGGGTGGGAGCTCCAATGGGGTGGGGGAGGGCTGTCCAGGGGGTATACATGAGGCTGAGGGCTCCAATGGGGTGGGGGAGGGCTGTCCAGGGGGTAAACTAGTTTATCACGTCGGTTATTTAATAACTGACGTGATAAAAGGCCTGGAGAATGGTTTATCACGTCGGTTATTTAATAACCGACGTGATAAAGGGCCTGGAGAATGGTTTAGCACGTCGGTTATTGAATAACGGACATGCTAAACGGCCTGGACAAGGGTTTATCACGTCGGTTATTGACTAACCGATGTGATAAACCCCCTCCCATCGGTTAATCACGTCGGTTAGTCAATAACCGACGTGATAAACCCCCCTCCCCCAGTTTTCCACGTCGGTTTTATATGAACCGACGTGATAAACCACGCTCAGCCCGGTTTATCACGTCGGTTCTTATAGAACGGACGTGATAAACCACCCTCACCCCAGTTTATCACGTCGGTTCTAAAATAACCGACCTGATAAACATCGCGATTTTATGCTTTTTGATGTCGGTTTTTAAATAACCGACGTCAAAAACCTTATTTATAACATCGCACGTATTAACGTCGGCTAGAAACCGACGTAAAAAATTAAAAATAACCGACATAAAAAACGTTTTCTGCACTAGTGCCTACTCACTTTTCCCAGAGATGAATAAGATTCCACCATCCAACAATGGAAAAACAAAAACAAGTACTATTATACATATAACCACTCACCATTCCAAGATAACAGACTTCTAACTATTGAGAGAGTCATGCTAACATAATAAGAAAGCATCACATACTAACATGATCATCTCAAAGTTCTCCAAACAATAATGACCTCTTACACTAGTTCAATCCATACTTGGGCACTAATCCTTTATCCAAACACATGGAATGTCATACCATAAAAGAATCCACATCATGGATATCATATAACATGAGAATACATGGAACATTATATCAAAAATAATCATAAAAAACTTTTATATTCGTATCAATCAAATAATTTTTTAATAATAAGGTATTTGGGGAGAAATTAAAAATGTGATTATTCATGCATTAATTAATTAGAACCACTTTCCTAAAAACAAAATCAGAACATTTTTTAAAAAATATATAGAAAAACAATCCATTCAAAAGTATATTTTGGTAAAAAAATAAATCATGCCCATGTCCAACATACATAAATTTCAAATATGATCAGTCGGTGGAAACTTCATTCTATACATGGCAAATAGTAAAAATAAAAAACAATTTATAACATCATTATTCGGTAAAAATTTGAATAGTAACATTTAAAAACATAAAAAAACACTCATACACAAGGTAGCATGAAAATTCTATAAGGAAGGGATATTTATTCCTGATCATAAGACCCATACAAAGCTCAGAAAAAAAAATTTATCTTGATGTATATGTTAAACATATTAAAAAATAGAAAGAATTATTTCATACCATTTTCTAACTCCCTAGATAAAATCAATCATACATAACCCATTATTAATTTCCACAAGACCTTAAGCAGTAATACTCATATTGCATATTATGAAAACTAGTGATGAGATTTAAAGACCAACATGGGGATACAATACTCTTGCTTCCATGACAAAAAATAACATATTAAAAACCAAATCATCATTTAAATTTTGAGAATGGGAAAATAACAAGAGCATAATTCACACCATCAACCACATATTAATATCAATATGTTATAGAAATTGAACAATGTTCCATGTGAATTCATAAATCAAGGTTCATCAACTGATACAATATAACATGGGTAAATATAATATAAAATAAATTGTAGGAATAAATTTAAAATCAATGTCACTCCTTAGACTGGTATCTGAAAACATTGTTTAGTTACTCTAGCTATATATCATGTATATACTATAACCTAAATACCATACCTAATGTCTATATGTGATCTTTGCATCCCATGTAGGATGTGAGTAATAAATTTATTTGGTTTCCACTACTGTGTCACTTATATACACAATCATATATAGTGTATTCATTTAATAGAAAACTAATAAGAGACACAAAATGAATAATTAATATTAGTGTGCCGTAACTAGGATTCCTTACTTCTTATATCACTTGATCCAACCAGAGTAATTGGAAAATATTTCCTACAATAAAACCCCACCCCATGTCCCATAACATAGGGTATGGTTCGACCCCACCACCCTATCACTCTGGTTATGGTATCCAACCATATGATGTACCACATATAATACCACCACTATATCACATATCATAATTTCCCATTATACATAGTAATTCATACCTCATAACAGAAAAAACTCACTGAACGTGAGGCCTCTAACCACATAAAATTCTACAAATCATATGACTTACCTCTCACTTAGGGTGAGGTATAATACCATATCATGTACCAATTTCCTCACATAAATGGCAGTGATACTCTAATATGGCCTCTTCCTCCACCATCACACATAGGGTGATGCTCCTTAAAAGTCATGTACTCACACTCTCCCACTCAGGTTGAGTCCTCATACATGTCTCATAATCAGATGTATTAATATAGACATGATATTAGTTGGACTTATAAAAATGGAATCATTAAAAACAACTAGAAAAAACACACATCCCTACATAGATCTCCTCTAAAGGGTGTCACATCAAGATCAATATGATATTCCCTATTTGATCTCATTTTACAAATAAATGAACATAAACCTTAGACACACTAAAATATCTTTGATCCAAAACACTAGGTTATGAAAAAATAACAATCCAAACCATCATGTCATACATATATATAATCAGACACTATGAATCTCACTGAAGTCTTGAACTACATGTTGGGCCTTACAAAAACACATATCTATAGTAGCAACCAACCCCATCACATTGATAATTCTCATCTGTATCGTGGTTCATCTACCTAATGTGTAGTTTCCTCATAAAACATATCTATATGTCCGGAAACACATAGCCTTAAAACACAAATCATTCAACCTATATTCACACTATGTTAATTCCATATATGACTCAAATGACTTGCTTCTATAATCCATACCCATCTAATGATCGAATTTAGATCCCATGAGTGATCTATAAACATAGAATCCCAGGACCCAACTTACTATCACTATGATCCACTAGTCACCCTCAACGGAGATTCATTACCCTATTCCATATGATAACAACGCATGTATCATACCCAAATGGATTTCATCATCTACATGATTCATCCTCATCATCTCTCGTTGTTATGTGAAGAGTTATGGTTTTTAAAATTTATTCCCATTACATTTCCCATATAATTAGTTATTACTGACACAAACTATGACCACTAACTAAATCCCTCATCATAAAAATTTCATGAACCTATATAATTTTTCTCAACAAAGAAAATTCATAATTTATTTGCTAAATTAAGATAACTTTAGGGTTCCTTATTCAATTATCATTACCCAACACTATAGGGGAATTAGTGTCAAAAATATATTAACACCCCAATCAATAAATAACAGTTAAAAGACACTACTAAAAATATTTATCTAATCTCATCCAGATGGTTGGAATAAACATGAAGAAATAATAGGGGGTGAATTATGTCCTTTTAAAAACACTTGAATAACATTATATTATCCCCCTATTTTGGTTTTAGAAGTGATGTACTTATCTTTTCATAAAAATGATTATGTAGGAAAAAAATAGAAAGAACATAAAATTTTTTATAATTCTTCAAACACATTTAATTCTTAGATTAGCTCACTATTTTATTTGAAATAAAACCCTTGATAGTGAATATAATACTCTTTGGATTCAAATAAATTTTATATAGAAATATTTCTACATAAATAAAGATATATGAAATTTTAAGTGCATTTTAATTGATAATTTACAAAATTCCACTGAAAATCGTAACTTCTCAAAGAAAATGGAATGTTTTCATCCTTTTTTATATATCCCTTGAAACTATGTTTGAATTCTTTTTATGTACATATTTACTCTAACGAAATTATTGTCAAAATCTATGAAATATCCATTATTCAAATCTAATAGATGACTACATCATCTTACGGTTTCTTTATAAATGGAATCTAAAAAATATCAGTATATGACGTATGGATAATTAACATAATTGGTTAACTAACCATATTGTAGACACTCATATATATGTTTATTAACCAAATTTAGGTTCCCTAAAATAGTTTTCAGCCAAATTTATGGTTCAAAATGTAGTGTTTCCTATTAAAATTTAGGTTCCCAAACCCAAAATTCACCTTAAACGTAGGGTTATGAAAAATGATTTCAAACACCTTCAAACTTTGAAATACACTATGAAAAGAAAACCCCAAAAATATTATTTCCATAATTATGTCGAAAATTAATATTTAAATCAATGTAATCCTATAATTAACATAAATTAACTTCATTAGTAAATAAAATTCGGGACTCTGTGATAATCAAAATCAATTATGTATTAATTAAATTTTAGTTCATTATGAGTATGCCAAATATTATCCACCTTTTGATGATTAAAAATACCATATAAATACTACTTTATGAGTTAATCCCAAATTAAATAAAGAGACATTTATGAAATCATATATTATAGTTGTAGTGACCCTAATCCTAGTAGTCTGGAGATGGTGAGTTAGTTTATTACACCAACATAGATATAATGAATCAAATCACAAATGACCGATCAGTTTCGAAGTTTTACAGAACAATATACATACATGATACACATTTTAAATTGTTAATTGAAAAATAAAATCTAAATAAATAAAAAATAAAACAATCTGGTTTTTTTTAAAACAAATTCAAATATTTCTTCTTCATATCATGAGGAATGGAAACAGAATAGGGGTGAGCTAAAATACTCACAAGGGTCACGTACATCGATTTCTATCATCGATCAATACATAAAATCACCATAGAAGCACACATTCCATTTATATAAATAGATAATGGAAAATAGTGATGGTAAGGTAAATAAATGAAAACACATGATATTTATTAATTAAATTAACAATGAAATGAAACGAGAAAAATATCATTGTGAAAATATCCTAGATAATAATAAATAAATTTATAATGAATGAAATGATTAATAATTTGACAGTATGTCTTAGGAACATTATTCATATATAGTCATGACTCTTAAAATTTCATTTTAAAAGTACTTGCTATAAATTGATCTGTTTGGAAAAACTATACTTCTACTATTATGATGTTTCACAATAGAATTTAAAACTACTTAGTAAAAACTCACAAGGTCTTGCAAAATAATTTAGTATCATTAAACACGTCGATATATCGAGGGAATATTTATAACTGAGACCCAACTATGTATACATGTCCAAATAATTCCTCATATTTAAAAAATCTATTTAATTTATGAAAAATATTCCCTATCATCAAATATCTGTATTGATTAAAGGATGAAAATTTCTTAATAATTCATTAGTTAATCAAATAACCATCAATATAATCACCGTATGTAAAAAAATTATAAAGATTCAAAATAATCATATAAACCATGAAATAGATGTATTTTTATGAGTAATAAAAAATTATTTCAAGAAACTGGTTTTTAAGAGAATGTTAACAATCCAAAAATAAGTTTATGTTGTTGAATAACTTTTACTGCATGATAATTTTCACGTAAAACCACCTTGTATGAAATGAATAAAATTGAAACTTAAAATAGCATGAAATACGAATGAATCATGATATTACATGTACAAATTGTAATTATATACAAAATATAAAATTGAATAGGTGCATAATAAAAAATAATCCTCAACAAAATGTAAATTAAGACGAAATCCTTTATACTGATCAATTACATTTAGTGAGGATTAATCAGTGAATTAATTATGTGAACCAATTTTAAATCCAAATAAAACATGTGGAAATAAAACATAAAATAATACAATTTAATTACACACATAATCTTATCATGACATAATCAATGAAGTAGAAGTTTAACCCAATGTATGGAATTTGACTTAAGAAATCCCTTACCTCACAATTCCTTTTGACTAAACATTCAATAAATTCATGTATAGTGGTTTTAAAATTTTTATCAACTTACACCAGAATCATATTAATATTTATAATATCATATATGATCTTTTTATAACATCTTATCATCTTTTTATTAATAACCATTCATTATGTTCACTAATTTAGGGTATTAATTCCCTAGATACCCCCAGAGTTTTTTGTCATTAAAGGCCATGCTATTTCACATATTACATAGTTTCATCATATAACAAATAATAATCATTATATAATTATCATATTTTGATATTAATTATAATTTTAATATCAATAATTAATTATTTATTGGATAAATGGAGTTTTTTTACCATTATAGATATTGTAGGTCATACGTACGCATGAGTAATGTTTCTATTTTCCAATCATCTTTATGGGAAGAAGATAAATAATATATTATATTTCATAAATTAAAAATATATCATAATACTATATTATTTATTCATAAATTCATTTTTATGTCATCCATGTGGCTTGGTGATGAATATAGAGTCACATCATTTAATGAATGTGGCAGTCCACATGTACACAAATGACGTTATTACAGTTCATTGAGTGAAATGGTGGGAAATAATATTATTTATATTATCTTCCCATAATGATAAATATTTCGTCAATATCATAATTATTTCATATATATCTCATATAATCATAATTTTTATCCATATCACATACCATGTAAAGTGTTAATGAATGGTGAATAACATCGCTTCGCACAGCAGTAGTCCTCCACACACACAAGTGGCGTTATCATATCACCTAAATAATGGAAAGTAAAAAATTAAATAAATGATATAATGATTAACTATTATAGTTATGTTATAAATATCAAATATATACTTTAGATTGGTCATTACAACTAATCGAGATATGTGGTAATGGAAATGTGAATGATATGGGATCGTGAGGCAGTGGTCCACCATACACACAAATGATGAATTAGTGACCCATTTCATGGATGTGGAGGTGTTTTTAGGTCATTAAATTAACATATAAACATATAGGTAAAATGACGAAACATAATTTATTATGTTTCAATAACTCCTTAATAGGTATAATATAATACCACACTAAGGATTATAGAACTAGGGGTGGGATTTAGATATTTCATTTGGGAAGTAATTTTATGTGACAAATAGGTTTTATAGTGTGAATAATATAGGATAGGGGGTGTCCTTTTAAAATTGAGATCTTTGGGAGACTATTAAAGTTTTTAAAAGATTCAACCATAACAACATTTTTATCATTAAATAACTATAAATAATATAAAATTATTGTAATTAGAATATATAAGTTTGATAGATTTCCATTTAATAGGTTTTGGAATATTTTTTAGACATTTTTAACTCGTATAGTCATAGTTTAACACCCAATAAATCCATGTTTACCTTAACCCCAAAAATATATTTTCCTTCTTTCAATATTCATTTTAGTAAAACAATTATTATTCCCATAGTAGAAAATACAAATTAGTCTCTTTATAAATATGGAATAAATTTTTAAAAATTAATTTCTCATATGTGGAAGAATATAATTTAATATAAATATCATCTATGTGAGGAGAACGTATATTTTCAATGAGAAAATATCCAAAAACAAATTTGAATGTATTTATATAAAAATTAAATTTTCAATTTATTCTGAAGACAAAATTGGATTAATTGATATATAATTTAAAAAATACTATGTTTAATCCAATTTTAAATAAAATTTAATTGAGAAGGCGGTTTTCAATTGAGACTCAATATTTATCAATATTCATCAAAACATGAAATTGTTTAAAAAAATATGAATAAATCACCATCAGATAATTTTGAAATAATTATTTAAATAATCATTTTATTTTTTTCAAATAAATTTTCTAGAAAATATTATAATTAATTTTGAATTATGTTTGAAATGTATTATTATTCCATCTATAAAAAATACTATTTTTTAGAAATCAATTTTTTCTTTTGGATGGTTAATATATTACTTATAATAAATAAATAGAAAATTTTTTATAATATAATTTGGACTATTCATAACCTCCAATTTAAGAACTATGATATGACTTTCATATTATATATTAATAAATTAATAATATGTTATATTTTTTGAAAATGAGGTGTTACATGTAATGAAAGATAAAATCATTATTGAGTGTAATAAAAAAAAGTTTATCACGAAGCAATGATTATGAACATTTATTAAAAAGTATGAAAATGTGATGAAAAGTAAAAGATGGGGCCAAAATATCAGAAACTCCTAACCCCACCAAAATAGGATCTAAGAACATAATATGACCTATCATTTCCATAATCAGAGTCACCACCAGTCTCCCACTCAGTTTGATACATAACCGAATTAAAAATCAGAACGATATCTAAATCTACCATCCTTGACACCTTAGAAAATGATCTGGTATACACATTCCTAGGATGATTTGAATAATCCTTTTATGGTCTCCTCTTTGAGGGGGTAGAGGTGAAACCCTCTCTATCAGCCACCTTCCTCTTTCCACTTAAGATTGCATCCTTGTAAGAGGCAATACCCCCACGGCCTGAGGCCCTAATTACAGTACCAATATTCCCCCTATAATCATCAAAATTGATTCCATGTTTCTCAGATAATTCATATGAATGAAAGAGCATGTATTTTTTGATGGTAGTCGACATCTTGTTTTTCATCATTATGATTAGAGACATCAATCTGAGAGGGATTAGGGGTCATCAATCCCAAAGCCCATGTATGGATTTCTTCAATAAAGGTAACCTCTATAACCAAATTATAGGAACTATTGGTAGGTCTCTACGGAGACACAACCACTAGTAGTCCTTTTCCTGACACATGAGAATCATATTTTTTGCAATCAGCACATCAGTCGTAATGGGGACTGGCTCTTTTAGTGAATTCGTAGCATGAACATTAGGCTTTGACAGATCCGAATACTTCATCCTAGGATTCCTTTGTCAAATATTTACTGGATGACCCCTCATCCCACATTCCTCACATGAAACATTCTTCTCACATAACTCCAAATAGGGCCCAACATCCATGCATTCAGAACATAAAAGATGATTTTTTCATACTCAACATGAATTTGGATGTTTTTATAAGGAATATAAATGGTTACCTTATCAACTTGAGTGTGATAAATGATAAAATAATTATCGAGTTTAATGAAAAATAAACTCATCATTTCATATAATAAAAAATGAACTATGTTTTTCATGTAATGCAATATAAAATCAATATTACAAGTAATGAAATATATTGAAGATATTTTATTTGTTTAATAATATATATATATATATATATATCGTATAGTTTGTGGCCTTATATTTTCTTCTAATACTAGTGTTTTGTGTTACATACACTATCGAATACACAATAATTTTTTTTATTTATGGGTGTTACATTCTCCCCACCATAAATAAAATAATTTCTTCTAATTTAATCATGATCACTATAATCACATGTTTTTTATTTGAAAATTATTTTTTTTGAGAACCCAAATCATAAAAAAAATTAATGAAATATCAGCTTAATAAGATTGGAAGGGGAGTAAAAATATCATATGGAATAACAAATAATTAGGATTCAGTATTGAAGAAAATTGGAGACCTATGATGATATGAACATATAAGAAATGTGCAAAAAACTATATAGATTTTTAGGCCATTGATCCTAATAATTTTAATGATCAATGGAATATTAATGACTTTCCATCCATAATATGTGATGATTGAAAATAGAATATGGTTTTTTATCTATGAATATAATATGATGACTTTTTTTCAAGATCCTTTTCCAAATTTTATTGAATTAAATTAATCACTAATAATTTAATGAAATAAACATACTTGATATGTTTTTATTTCATTATAAAGATACAATACCATGGTTATTCTTTGATAAATTACAAATTCATTTCTTAATACATGAAATTAATATCAAAGAAATAATTTTTTATAACTGAAGAACTAAAATTCAATGTTAATAGATCATAAGTTCCAAAAACGATTGACATTTAGTTCTAACAACCACTAACTGTTTTACAATACCAATATTATTAGTACAGGTTATCCAATAATACATTAACCTATAATCATCAAATGTAATGACATTTGTTCATCATAAATATTTTTTTCATCAAATTGATAAACTGAATACAATGACATATTTACTTGGACATCATGTATGACAGTAGTAGGTACAAAACTCGTATCATCCTTTAGTCAAGGGTTTAAGACCCATAGGCTAGCCAAATTAATTGGATTGTTAGCTAACATGTTATTTATCCTGTTTCTAAACTGTATAATTCCCAAAATTATACCAAAACATATGATGGAAATTATAGAAGAAAATAATCATTAAATAACCTTTTTAATATGTCTTTAAGTAAACATTTTTCTCTTAAAAAGTATTAAAACATTTTTTATCTATTACGAAAATTAATTTAATGATCATATTTACTCTAAATGTTATCAATAAATTTATACTGAGGTATATAAAATTTAAATCCATTATTTCTCAAATATCTATTTTAATTAAACATATCTTAAACTATTGGGTTCCATTCCTCTAATTTTCCCCAAAAAAATTCTTAATCTCGGTATACTCCCATCACATAAAACATTAAATTGGGCGTTTAAGAAGTTGAAATTATGATAAACTTAAACACATAAACTGATTATTTTATCCCTAAATATTATGTTAATGAAGAAAAAAATGATTCAAAATTTTATAATAATCCATAAATGTTTCATATTTCATATCACGAAAATACCAATGAAAAAATTCTTATTAAATTTAAATATTTAATACATGTATGTTAATACATCATCCATTTTATTTCCACGATGTCCTTATTTTGTCTAGTTTTTATCATTTATAAGACTTCATTGACTCATATAATTCCTAGGGTCTCCACATTTATGATGAAGAACTATAAATGGATTCTTATGATTAAATTTTTTACCTTCTATTGTACTCTTTATTTCCCCTAAGAAATTCTTTTCATTATAACCATATTTTACATTATAAATCATTTTCCCAATATTTTAGACACATTAATTTTAATATATAACACTTTATATTTATCCTAGGACATTCATTTTTTTCACCAATTCAAATCCTTCATAATTGTTTTATAGAAATTTTTAATTTTCCTAAGCATATCCCCTGGGAGTGTCAAACCAGCTATGTAATAAGGCCCATTTTCATGCACAATGTGATGATAGTTTCATTTATAATTCATAATTTTCATATTTAATGCCATTAGAAACAACATTTCTATAATATATTATAATTTATAATCTATACATTTATTTATTCCATGGATACCAACATAATATCTTCTTTACCAAAACCATAGGATGTTATTATATACTTATTGTCATTGTTTATCATAAGATTAGGGTCCATAATGTTTTTTCCTAAATATAGTTACCATGTTTTCAAAAATACTTTCTCAGATATCAAATATAGCGACATGGACCCTAAAATCCTAGGTTTGGTGCCTTAATTTTTTAAAATGGAATAGTTACAAAGAATCATATCCAAGTGGATTGATAGGTTTAACGGTTTTGGGGGACTAGATACATACATGATATCCATTTTACATTGGGAATAAAAAATTAAAAATAAATACCTTAAAAAATCAAATGACCTTCATACTTTATAATCCATTCAAACACTCCTTCTTTATATCCTCATTAAATGAAGAAAAATAATAGTGTTCATTAATGATCAGTATGGGTTATTAACAACAAAACCTGTCAATAATCATAATCATCTTAGAAAGGTAAATAACAAGAAAAATATTCACTTAAATAAAAGGATTTTTAATCTAAAAATATGAAAATGTAGATAATTGAAAACACAATCCATTTAATAAATAAAATGATAATGAAATTCATCAAAATATAATATCATTGTGAAAATATCAAAGATAATAATAACAATAATTATATGGAAACAATTAATTGTTGTATGTAATGTCTATAGAAGAAGAAAAATACACCTTAATGAAAATTCAAATTATTTTTTAAATATAATGGGTATATACCTATCTATTTTTCCCAACTATACTTATACACTTAAAACCTTTAATCGAACAGTTTAAAACTACGGGTTATGAACTCTTAGGGGTATTAGAATCATTTTTTTCTCATGTGAACTATTAATGTATCATTGGGGTATCTATAACTATTACTCACAGTTTTCATCATGTCCATATATTTTTTATTATATAATATAATTAATTTAATTTATATAGAATATACTTTATGATCAAATATTTGTATTTTGTAAAGGATATAAATTTATCAATGGTTTCCCCGTTGTTCAAATAACATTCAAAGTAAACAACATGTGTAAAATGGTATAATATTTAGGAAATAATAAAATGTATCATGATATAGTATGGTTATATCAATAAATATAATTTCCAATGAAAAATTATTACAATAAAGTGATTGTTTCAAGATAAGGATAACAAAAACAAAATTAAGGGACATTGTACAATATCTGTCACTTCATTATAATGTTAAATCTAATTCCACATGGATTAAATGATTCAAATTAAAACATCAATTAATATGATACATAAACCAAAAACAATATTACACATCAATGTGGTAGTAGATACCCCTTATAAAAATGAATAGGTTCATAATAACAATTAAGTCTCAACAAAATATAAATTGAGATGAAATCCATTATAAAGATTATTTCATCGAAGTGGGGATTAATCAATGAATTTATTTTGTGAATCAAATATACTTTTATATAAAATTATTTAAATATAATATAATTTAATAAAATTTTATTACACACATATTATTATAATGAAAAAATCAATGAAGTATATGTTTAACCCAATGAATATAAATTTAGTAAAGAAATTCCTTAACTAACGATTCCATTTTATTGAAAACTATATCACCTCATGTATAATTTTTAATCATGTTATAAAAAGAAATAGAAACATAGTAATATTTATAATATTATATATAACCCTTTTATATAATCTAATCACCCTATTATTAATAATAAATCCTTAATTTTGTTGTTTTTGGTGTTAATGGAAATGTTTTCTCATGCATGTTTTTTCATTAAAGATCATGTTCATTAACATATTACATAGCTTCATCCTATAAAGAATAATAATAGTGAAATAATTATTTTATTTATAAACAAATTATTATTTTATGAATAATTTTGGAAAATGTATTTTATTAATAAAGTACTTTACTATCATCGAGTCGGTAGGTCGTATGTACGCTTGTGTAAAATTTCCACTTTCCAGTGATCATTTTGGAAATAAGGTATGTAATATATTAAAATTAAATAATGATCATAATATCACATATACCATATTAATTAAATAAATATTTTTTAATATATCATCCATGTTGTGTGGTGATGAAAATATAGTCTCATTTTCTCATGAAGGTGGTAGTCCACACGTACACGAATGATGTAATTGTCTTTCATTGAGTGAAAAAGGATGTATGAAAATGACATATATAATCCTAAAAAAATATTAATATGTCTTGAATAATATAATCATTTAATTTTTATCATGTATAATCCTTAATTTTATCATTATCTCCATCCATGTAAAGAGTTAGGGAAATATGAATCACATCTTATTGCGACATTGTAGTCAACCGTACATAAGATTAAGGATATCATATATCCTATGGAATTGAAAGTAAAAAAACATTATATAAGTTATAATTATTCCAAAGTTAAAATTATTTTATTAAAATCAAATATTTAATTTATATCCATCATCATACACAATAGTGAGATGTGGTAATGACACAAATGGATTTAGGTCACAATGTGGTGGTTCATCATAAACATGAATAATGATTTTATAACCAATTTAATGGAATTGAAGGTTGTGTTAGTTAATTACAATAACATAATTTCATATCAAAATATTTGGTTGTGATATTATTATATTATAATTCATAAATTACAATTTAATGGTTGTGTAAAAGAAATAATATAAAAATTATCTTTAAAGAATGTAACGCCTTCTTCCAGTATCCTATTGGGTTTTCACAAAAATAATTCCTAGGTTGGATATCTACCCAATATAAGGCTTTTAGAATGAGAGGAGTAATTTTGGATATTAATTAGTTAGTTATTTGTTGATTTAAATATATTTTTTTTAAAAGGGAAGATATTGGTTGGACATTTATTAGTGAGCTAACTGGTACACTTGTAATTGTTTTTTATATGAATCAATAAAGAACATGTTTTTATAATTCTCAGAGCATATAAAATGTGATATTATCTATAATAAATGAGATAATGTTGAAGATATTCAACCTAATGGGTGTTTTGAATGTTTTTATGACATTTTATCCCTTATCATTTTTGATTAACCTACCAGTAAATCGATTTTCAACTAAACCATGGTAATTAAAATTTCTATTTTTCACTATTAATTTTGGTGAAAAAATCATGTTTACCATATCAGAAATTAAATATTATTATAATTAAAAAAATTAATATTTTTTTAAATTAATTTCATAGGTGCGTAAATATATAAGTTAAAATTAATCCCACATATTCAATGAGAAATTGATTTATTTAATGGGAAAAGTCCCAACAATTTAAAAAATATTTATAAGAAAATTCACTATTAAAATGAATTAAATTAAATTATTGGAATTTTATATATATAATTGAATTAATATTATAATAAAATTATTTAAAATATAATTTTTCAATTTAAATAATTTAAAATAAAAATGTTGATTTAAATAAAAATATTGTTTTTCCACTACTCACCAAAAGTGAAATTTATTAGAAAAATACTAAAAAATTACCCAAAGATAATTTTAAAATTTTTATGCTAGAAATTATGTTCGTTTTAGAAAATAAATTTTATGCATGTGGTTAAAATTTATTTTAAATTATTTGTGATAATTCCACTAATCCATCTTTCAGAAAAAAAAACTATTTTTACAAAAAAAACATTTCTTTTTATATTAAATGAATCTTAATTTATTTGTATTAAATATATAATAATAATTTTAGTAATAAATTTTTAATATCAATAATCTCTTTTAATCTCTAGGTTATCAATATCATATTAAATAATAACAATTTAATAAAATTTTATGGTTCCTTTAAACTCGATATTCCATGTAAGATAAGCTAAACATAGTGGTGCATGTAACATATGGTAAATACACTATTTTGGGAAATGCAATGTAAACATAGTGTTTCATGTAATTAAATATTAAATCAATATTTCATATAACTCAATCAAAACTCATTATTGTGTGCATTACAATCAATTAAAGATATTCGATTTATTTAAAAATAAATATATCTTAATGTATTAGGATGCAATATTTTTGTATAATTTTATTGTTACATGTTCCATATTCTATTGAATATAATGTACATTCGTTAAGATTTCAGTATGTTATAAGAATGTATTGTTTATCCAAATTTATACCCCATTTGTTAATATAAAAAATAATTCATTGAAATAGAATAAAATAGATTTAATGTATCACAAAACTATAAGTGAGTATAATGTTTGGACAAAAATAAATGTATCCATAAAAAAATATATTATATCTAATACATAATAATATATTAAATAGTATATAATGAATATAGAAAATAAAAATATAATTTATTCATATTAACTAAATAAAATTTAAAAGATTTTTTTCTCAATGTTTTATCTACTTATGGGTTAGGATGTGATTAATGTATTAGTTCAACATATAAACATATAGTTTGCATAAATCTCAGACAAGTAGATTCAATACTTTCATCTCATCCAACAAAATCATAAAATTATATATTAATATTGAATCCAATTACATCATTAAAGCCCTTGAAACTAGGAACATATTAGGTACTTCAAAAATATTTAATTTCTTAAAATTATGAACAATCTCATGATAATGAGAATTTTTATGCATTATTTCACCCAACTAGTTAACTGAAACCCTAACTAGAAGCTGAATAGTAGTTAAATTTTCAACTGTACCATTTTAATGTTCACTCAATATGTACAGGGGAAAAATCACCTCATAATATATAAAATATTTCTTCTATGGATGTAATATTGTTTAAAATCCACATGATTATCCACAACACAAATTTTTACCCTACTCCACAAGATGTAGAAGCTTCACTATGACTTGAAATGGACTTGACAAACTCAAAATTGTTAGATAGTAAACCAATTTAGCTTCCAAAAATATAACTTCAAAATAAGTTTACTTCTAATATATCAATATTGATAAACTATATTTCTCTTAAATGAATCAAAATCTCTCTTTTATATTGAACATTCATTCATACATTCATACTAAATTTGGAGAGATTTAAAATTTTTCCTTCAGATAAAATATCTTTTCAACTCTTCATAATAATTAGAAGAATTATAAAGGTCTTCTTTAAATTTAATAATTATATCATTTAGTTGAATTAATTTCCAAATTATACATAATTAAAAAGATTGAGTAAACGCCTTACAATTCAACATTTTATCAACATCTATGGATACTAGATTTGGACATACATATGGATCTTCAACATCATCATATTGGAGAGAATGAACAAATAAATCATTAATAAAGACAGAATATAAGTCACCTAGAACATCATTATATTTACCATCTTCTTCAACAATCATTTCAAGTGACCTTTTAATAAGAGAAACTGACTGATATATCATTAGTTTGGTTTTTTCAGAGACTATAGAACAATCATGCTCATGAAAATGAGCATCCTCCATATGATGTTCCTAAAATTTAGACTCATTATTATCTCTTTCATCGTCAATAACTACAAAAAATATCCTCCTTAATAATTTCACCAATATAAATAGGTTTTCTTCTTTTTGAATCATAGGAAAAATATCCTACTCATCAGGTTGCTCAATTATTATAGTCCTTTAAATAAGTACAAATATATTATCAGTTCTAGTAGAAGGATGATGAAATGTTCTAGGAAACTATTGAACCCCCTCTCATCCTTGAAGGGATATTCTCATGAACCACAGGTATTCTAAAAGTACATGTAGGGATTTTGGAATAACTAATAGATTAATATTCTAAACCTACCAACTATATTAGGTAATATATATCCCTCAAAATGAAATTATATAACATCTTCACCACAGATAATAGATAAATCGATTGACTTAATGCTTCTATACTGTCCCTCTATATGTGGTGTAGACAATTCTTCTTCCATTGAAGCAATGTGTATAAGCTTAATATTATATTTTCTAAAAAGTAAATAATTTATTAGTTTTCATGAAGAAAATATGTCAATATGATGACATCTAAAATAGGTTTGGATATCCCCAATTGACCAACTCTTGTAGTAAACAAATGTGATCATACTTATAATGGTGAAAAAATAAATTCTAGAATCCTTTTAAGATAAATGATTCATATAACTGAGTATATACTAGATAAAATTCATATTGATTCCCCCCATCATCAACAACATAAAATACATTATTAGAAATAGTATTTTTTGAAACTCGTAAATTCATATCACTACAACTAATTGATAATAAATTATCAATACTTTGTGTTAATCATCTCAATACCTTATGAACATCTTCCAAATGTGAGTTATTTTAAAAAATAAAGGACATAATATACCAAGACTTGTGAACATTTTCAATAATAGATTTAAACCTAAAATGTAAAGCCTCTTCATGGGAGGAATATGAAAATATTTTCCATATCCACTATTGAAATAGAAATTCCTTGGTCCTCTCATTAGAAGACATGACATCATATTTATCGTCAAAACTAAACTATGCTTGCTCATAAATTTCATTAACCCCTTCTTGAATACATAAATTTTATTTTCACGATAGAGAATTTATTATTGACCATGGAAACTCATTGAAAACCATAAAAATATATACATATGATGAATATATTAAAATTTACATCATTTAAATATAATAATTTAATTCTAAAATGGAGGGCTTCGACCTCCTTATATTTCTTAGAATGGATTCATTAGTTCTCTTATTCTTTTTTATTATGAGAATCTGAAGGTTTATGATTTGAATACAATGTTTGAAAATAGATTGATAAAATCATATATTGAAAGGAATCATGTCTAATGGAAGGATATAGATGGGTTTTACTCTCATAGTGTCAATCAACCTTTTGGTTTGTTGAACCAGATTTATAGTGTTATTATCATGGATTATTTATATTCAATGGAAAATTTCAAAATATAAAATATAAAATTAAATTTTGAAACTGAGGAATTGTATATAATTAATAATAAATTAAAATAAATAATAAAATTCAAGATATATAAATTAATTAAATAAAAAATTCAAATTATGAAAATTAAAATCCATAAATAAAATTAAACAAACTTATCTCAACCATCACAAAATCAAAACATGTAGTGGTAAGTGGTTCGGTGATAATTTCATCATGTTCACACTAATTATTAAAAAATTATAATGATATATCCCCTTTATACACATAATCTTCTTGAAAATAATTTTTTGTATCAATATTATTATAAAAATAGTGACTCATTTTATTGTATTATATATTATTACTATTACTATTGTCAGATAAAATAGGAATATACACAAATTTAAATCCAAAATCAAGAAGTGGATATAACACCTAGAACACCAAGTCAAATCTACTTCAAGTTGAGAAAAATTCTTCAATAGTGGTTATCAATGCCAATAAATTATTTTTTACAAGATCATGATACTAATGAAAATTCTAATCGGTGAAAAGTTCTAGATGATATTTTTATGTGTAATCTACACCTTCCAAATTCATTATTGGAATAGTAAATTACATATAAAAAATTAAATTATTTATAAAATTATGGTAGAAAAATAGTTCTTTCTAAATATATACAAATCATTTAAGCATATGTAACATGGTTTTCATTCAGGATTGACTGAAATCTTGCATTGAGGAAAATAGAAAACATGATATTTTTTCAACTGGCATTAATTTAGATCCAACTATTAATAAAATCATTATATAACATTTTGTGAACTTATTTTCTAGCCTTATCCAAGTAATTTTTACACATTAGTACATAAAAGTGTTTTCTAAGACATACTATTTTCAAGTAAAATCTTTTTTTGTAAACCTTAAATTTATTTAAATTGATTTAATAAATTCATAAAATACATTGGTAAAATGTAAAATATATGAATGAAATTATTTTCTCTGATCATATTCATTTTTATTTCGATTAGCATTTTTTTTTTGAAAAAACATTAGAATTATTTTAGTTAGTAGACCCAAAAGTATAATCATCACCGTAGATTTGAAATAATATAATTTGAAAATAATAGTTTTACTTAAAACGAGTGGGATTATCCTAACCTACTAAAAACCCATCAATCAATTTAAAATTACTCAATATTTGAAACTATTCCCTTATGTTCTTTTTTAAGGATGTAAATAGAATTCGTATGATTAACAATATGATTTGTTAGAAGAGGGTTTTTAAAACTCAATGGTATACCAAGATAAGATTCCTCCACTAAATTTCCATTTGAAAACTTATATTTCACATCAATTAGGTATAATTTAAATTTTATATGATTCATATAGGATAAAGAATAATAATGGATTTAATCCTAGAAACCAAGTAAATGGTTAATTGAAAATATATTCCTTCCTCCTTATTATAACTCTTATTAATAAGTCTATCGTTATTTTTAGTTGTAATAAATTGATCATCCTACATAACTATAAATAACAATTTCATTCAAATCATTGGATGGTTTGAGGGACAATCAACTATTCACAAATATAATTTCTTATAAACTACATCATCTTATCCTGAATAGATAATATCAATTATTGAACATCAAAGGATTATTTTATATATTTTGGTTTATACATGGATAGTAAATAGAATAATTTATCAAGTTTTGTTAAACTTCTTAAAGTCTTAAATCTTTTTTATTTGTCTCATATAAAATGTTAAAAATGATCGCCCATTAAGGCTCTTGGACGTCATTGGAAGAAACATTTAAATTCCAAATATTCATTTTATTTATAACTCAATTTATTCCAATAATATTCTAATTTAAATTTAAAAATATATTTAGAAGTTTCAAGTTTCAAGTTATTATATATATTAGTGACATCATCTATTTTAGTCTTCTTATGAATAAATAGTTCACACTCATCAAAAATCACATGAATATATTATATAAATATTATTATGTTTTTATTAAACACACTCTCATCGATATAAGAAATTGAATATACAAGAAACGTTACTTCATTATCCTTTTTATTAAAATTAAAAAAAAAATTAAAATAGACTATTGGACCAATAAATTTATTTTATCAAACAATATTTTTATCCCATAACTCTTATGGTTTCTTTTTGGGAAAATTATTTATTAAAACCCAATTCTTTAAATGGATTGATTTATTAATATTTTATATCAAAAAAATATATAGGATGAATATATTCATTTAACATAGTTATTTACATTTTATGACAGGTCTTATTTCATATTTTTACAAATATATTCTATTGAGGTTATCTTGAAGAATAATATATATGTTTAGTACTATGATTTGTGAAAAAATAAGTGAATTAATCATTTTAAAACAATCATACCTGATCACATCAAAATAAATTTTTATTTTATTTTATTATAATGAAAAATCTTGATAAAACATAAACAATAAATAATACCTTCACTTATAAAATTTATGATCATAACCCATGTAAATATATAAATATAATCAACCAATAATAATAAATAATATTCCCCCAAATAATTATACTCTAGAGGGATCAAAAAAAATTAATAGAATGAATTATCCAGGATTAGATATATAATCTTTGATAATATATTTGATTGATGACTTATGTTTCATTCCTATTTAGATTGCATCACAAATTCAATCTTACTGTAATATAAGACTAGGAAAACCAGAAACTAAATTCTTAATATATAACATAGATATGGAAAATATATTGCAATGGAATGGTATCCTAATTTATATCTAGGGTATATTTGTTTCAATTATCAAAAACATAAATTTATGATCACAACGGGAAATAAGGCCTAAATTATAAATATTTTTAACTCTAAGTGCATTAATTATACACAATTTGTCTTCAACTAATAAAATGGTAAATGATAGAAAAATACATTTAGAGTCCATCATTCAATTGTTGATAATTCTTATATGATTTTTCATCAATACTTCAATGTATATAAAATTGATTATTATGATTTTATTTAGATATCTAAAGGATCAAACTCTAATTATCTACAATTTATCAATGTCACAAATGGTGAAAAATATCCATCTATATTTGTATGTGAATGGAAATTTTATATGTCCTCACTCATAATAATTGATTATCCACTATACAAGTATAATATGTCAGTAATTTCCTTGTGTATTTTTACCTGTAATAATTTCAATTTTAATATATTCTTGTTATTGAAATCCTCCATGATCTAGTATTTCATGTGGGTAATGATCTAGGAAAACATATCTATTTAATCATAGAAAAATCAATTTTGGAAAATATTTTGAAACTAATTCATTCCTAAAAATAAAAATTTGATTATTTTCCATGAAATAATTATTATTATAAGGAACTCTTTTAATTCTATAAAAACATGTATCATTAGACATGTTATGGTACATTAAACAGAAAACTAAATAGTTTATATGGTTCCTTAGACATAGTAAAATTTCTTCATATATATCATAAGCTAAATATTTATAAAGGATAATTGATTTCTTTTAAAGATGGCTCTTCTATTATAAATTTATGGCTGGAATAAACATGATTACATAGGGGGGTTAATTGTTTCCTTTTAAAAATGCATGGATAATCAAAGATTTTTACCCATTAGAAATTTTATAAGTGATGATATACTCTTTTCATTAATTATATTTTATAGAAAAAACTAATGAACAAATATATGAATTTTATAGAGGTTCAAACAAACATGAATCTTAGATTACCTCTATATTTTTTTCTTAAAAAACTCCATTGAGAATAAATAACCATTTGATATGATTGTGGTCATGTAGATCTAGAAATCTTTCCAAATTTATCATGATATTCAACAATATTTACGACATTATAATTCAAATTTAGAATTTCCAACTAAAAATCATATATACCCTTATTAAAATAAATGATTTAATATATTTTGATAGAGATATTGAAGTAGTCTGTGGATATATTTTAATGAGATATTTACTCTGATCAAATCATTGCAGAAATATCAGAAATATAAAAAATAAAAAACTTGAAAATGGATTCTTCAATGTTGGATCACGAAACATATTAAATATTAAAAATAATGGTTCATAATGTATGGTTTATTAAAAAAAAATTTAAATAACCATAATTTAGAAACTCCATCAAAGGTTTCATCCCAAAATATGTGTTACCAATTCTAATGTGAAATCCAAATATAAAGTAAAAAATTAAGCATTACATATCAAAAGTTTGTTTTGAAAACATATCATTCACCTTAAATTTTTGGATATGGATATCCAATATAAAATCATTAAAACCATCTAAAACACATTGAAAAGAAACTATATTCCAAATTTCCATCAAAATTATAGAGAAGATAAAAAATTAATATTCCAACAAGTATAATCCAGATTTATGATTAATTTATATTTAATTACACAAAAAATAGTGTTTTTGTGTTCATAAAATATTTTAAATTATTTAAATTTTTAAATTAGTATTAATATAACTGACACATCTCTCTATGCCTAATCACATGACCACCATTACATATTTCTAAACCAAAACCTAAGGCACATTCATTCCATGAACATAGAAATATATTTATAATCTAAAAGTAATGATACGACATACCTATATAATCAAGGTACCAATACATTCCATTAATATGCAACCTCAAACCAAACCCATATATAACATCACCATGCTCCTAATCCCCTATCTTATACCATGTGTAATATTCATGTAATTATATGTATCTAAATATAATTACATAATTTCATTCAAGGAGACATAATCAATAACACATCACTGAGTGGTATCACTTGGTCTAAACTTGATGAAATGTAACACCAATGAATCATAGAATTCCACTGGATCTATTAGGAACCAAATTACAATCATACAATATATTATCCACAACTAATTCCAATAAAATTTTGAAAATACTCTATAATCAATTATCGGAAATGTATGTTTATAAAAAGAGAAAGTAACATTTGGAATTTTTTCTATTTAGCATCCTCATTACACCACACCATTCAATCCCATTATATCATAAATATTTCACATGCACGAAAAATAATTTTCTAATTCTCATCTAATTATCACACATGAAACCTCCAAAATTCTTGAAAAAATACCTCATAGAGGTTACGCGTCCCTTGAAATTCAAATGTAGACTCATTCTCTCAAAACACCCCAGATATTGAACACCAAATTAAAAATTCTACATAAAATAACTTAATACTAATGACACGTATCATTATATGTTTACATTAGATACAATCAAACACATAATATTTTAAAGGATTTTTATTATCTCGCAATATCATCTCATTTATTCCCTCTTGATTGTTTCCAATATTTAATTATTTAATTTGGGATATTATTTATTCAAATATGTAAACATATTCAAACCATATTAATTTTCATCTCTTTTCATAGCTCACAATGTTTCATTAAAACACCCAAATTTTAAAATAACTACCTATGCACATATACAACTATATCTAACGAATAAGGTACATAAAAAACAATTATGTGAACGATTAGGATCCTATGAAACCTTGAATCCTTTTAAGAGTAAAATAGAGAATCAAGTAGTCAATCTGCGCTTTTCAAGGTAGAGCCTATGCTTTATGTTATGTGAGAACTTGGTCCAATTTCCCTTCTACCAATGGGACCTTATACAACATAGACATCAATTCCATTATAATTATAACACATATTATGTTCAATGTATAATTAACACCATAATTAATTATTATAACTTATTATATGCCATATCAAAGGTTTTTGAATGCTAAATCAATTATAGTCCCTATAATGTAACTTATTTTATGCATGTGTGATAATATATATAACTATTTTAACACAATAAAATCAATTATACATGAATTTAATATTTATCAACTCTATTCATGAATACTATGAGTAAATAATTTAAACAAATGAACATTTGATAAATTCACACTTAAGTTAAACACTTCTAAATAATTAATAAATAAAACCAATAAAAACACATTATAATTTATCCATGAAATATTTAAACTCCATAACATAATAAATATTAATACTTTACATATATTTCCAATTTAAACTCTGATGTATTATAAATTTATGTGGAATTTAAATAAATATTTGATTTTAAATGTAAAATAATAACTTTAAATATAAAATTGATTATGTACATATTTAGAATAATCAAAATACCACATATTTGATATAACCAAACCCATTATCATATCACTTTTTTAATATTCTTTTGATATTGTTAAACTAAATTAATCAAATAAGTAATATAAATTTTAATGTATAAAAATAAAAAATTATGAACTATTAAGAATTCCATGTGAACTCTTTTATAGTTTTCATTATTTTATAATTTAAATAAAATTTTCAAATTACCTTATAATTTCATTACTAACACTTTATATAAATACTATAATATATTCTATATAAAATCAAAATGATATTTAATATTGACTATAAATATCATTGATAAATATTTCATAAGTTTTTCACACACAAAAATAAATAATTATAAAAATTTATAATTAATTAATTTCTAATTAATTTTTTTATTTAATAAATATACCAAACAACTTTTTTATATATTAACATTTTATAATTTTTCAGATTAAATTCCTAACTAAAAAAATTACAAAAATATAGTTTTTCTACATATCTAATATAATAATATTTGATCTTTCAAAATCCATGATCCATTTCATCTTATCACTGAGATTTTATTATATGTGATAAAAAACACATGATATCTCTAACCATCACTATAATTCACCGCATAATATATAAACAGTATCACGAATCAATGTTCAGCATATTTCATACATCGATATAGTTGACTTATATAACATAGTATCTTCGTCAATGCTATAAACCTTATTTTTTGTATGTTTATGTCATATGTTATAGCTTTTAATATTCAATTCTAATATAATTAGTATCGTTAATGAGATTCTAAACACTATTTTTCAAAACTCAAAAAGATAAAATACTTACTTTTTCTTACTATGATTTCCCCATATCGAGATTTAAAGAATCAATAAAAATAAAAAGTTTTTAATACCATTTATAGTGTGTTAACATCCATTATAAGAACACATCAAATATGGGATATATGTGAGACAAATAGGGCATTTCATTTTCAAAAATATTTGGGATCTAAAAATCATTCTATCAATAAATGATTTTCTTTGGCTACGACCAAACTCTTCAACATTATATTCTCTTAGTTATTATGAATATATTAACTTTTTATTATTTTTTATTTAACCATTTTGTATTTTATAGTGATGAAAAACATTTATTCTAGTATTGGAATTCATAAAAACCATTAAGCTATAAGATTTCTGTTATAATTAAAACATTGTAAAAAAGAATATATTCATTATACACTAACATTAGATTAATCTTCTATGTTTAATAAAAATATTGGTAATTATAATTTATAAGAAGCTAATGTTATCCGTAATCCATGATATACAGATGGGATGATGAATAACCATTGATAGGGTGGGTCCATTCTTTCAGAACTTTTGTTTTAGTTCTTACAGGTTCAAAAAGAAATAACTACAATAGATATTGTGATGAATTTATAGGATGAGCACAACCCCGATTTATGCTTCAGGATATATATATATTCCACTCCGAAAATTCTTGATATTCTAAGGTATTTCAAAAATATTTTCTAATTGTTAAATTAACTATATTTATTTTTAAATAATTTATAATAATTCAAAAATAATTTACATAAAAAATAAATTAATTCTACATTCATTAAATATGGTTTATCATATGAAAAAAACCATTCACTGAAAGCTTGCATGGATGACGATTCAAGAATTAAATTTTAACATTATATTTCCCAAGTTAATCATTAAATATGATTTATAGAAACTAATTCATAATGTTACCAATGTTTCATATGATATAATATAGAATATTCAATATTGATACAATATATAATATCATAGACAATGGTATACCCTAAAGTCATACAACATCATTTTGTTCTCATATATGTCTTACAATATGACATTCCAATGTCATAATTTGGTAGTTTCTAGAATAAAACATTTTTATAGGTTTTGGTAAATATATCCTTCAATATAAATAACATTTATGTATATTTATGAATATTTGAAATGAAGTATTAAAATACCCACACTTAAAATACCCCTTAATCAATTAGTTTCTTGATAAAAATATCTTGATGTTCGAAACACCCTTAATTTAACTCTTACAAGAAATAGAATGAAGTATCACATTATTTATCATACCTAAAAACTCCTGTTGGGACAATTTATTTTAATATCCTTTAGTTTCTATTTAGTGGACTAAATCTATCATATTTCCACTAATAATGATAGAGTTCCCCATATTTATCCCATAAAACTAATAAGAATTAGTTGGTTATTTTCATTTCTAATTATCATAGAGGAATCATCCATAACATATGGCTGAAAAATCATTTGGTTTCCAATATAAATTCAATGTAATTATGTAAGGATGAGGTGGTAGGTATTTATCATGAATGATCTCATATTATTATAGTTTATAATGTTAGTCTCATTCAATCACATATAGATTGTGTAGCGAAAATTCATCATTTAAAGTCTATAGAACATTAAATATTAAAATTCCTAATTTTTAGTCAACTATGGATTGGGTGAAAAACATCCATCTTTTTTAGTATTACATAACTCTGGTAGACAATTTATATCATGTGCAGTCACGTAATGATCTGGTGGAAAATGTTTATCCCTGAAGGTCTCACACACATCAGGTGTCTAGTTTCCATGTATTTAATTAACATAAGGACAAAATTTATAGTATAACTTTTTCCATATCTCATATTAATTGATTCATCAATATCTACCTAATAAAATCTCTTAATTATTTAGTGGCCAATATATATACTGACTAGACTTAGATACACATATGAGGTAGTAATTTTGGCATGTGGATAGTTTATTTATGTCCAACTCAATGAATCAATAAATTAATACTAATGACACTATTAGAATAAGAATTATTTTATACAATACAAACCATCCATTTATATAATGGTAAAAAAACCTACATTGATCCAATTCCACTAAATGAAGGCTTGTTGATAATATTCATCTTTTTAGGAACAACATTATATTAATAGAAATCGACATGTCCCCACCCAATGATGATCACATAAATATTAATCCAAATTTAAATCAATCAATTTTTTCAATTGATTCATAATAATATATCACAACCAGAAAAGGGGAAAACTTTTCCCAAAACCTATACCTTAGATATAACAGTTTTCATCATGTGAGGATCACATTCAAATGTAGCATACTCCTAACCCTCATCTAGTATCAAGGACCATGTCACATGTGTTATTAAATTTGAAATATATGGTAGGGTATTATATACCAAGTTCCACCGAAACCTCTTTCTCCCACCTCTCTAATATTACCGGCCTCTAGAAAAAAAAATAATTATTTACACATGTCTATAGCCACAATATGGACCGATATCTGATAAATTTAGAGATAAAATAATGCCATTGGGTTGTGACACATTACCTCATAACACCATAAAACTTTTGCGACATTAAACCACTACCATATTTCTATTCAAAAAATATGTGGTGACTAACTAATATGTATCACCATTAACTCATCCCATGCTCTAACCCTAAGAAAAAATCATTAAGATATTAGCTCACAAATATCACCTCAATAGTCCCTCGACATACATCACAATACCCCCTAAAATCCCTACTAAATATTTTCACAAATCATAGTGAATAACCACTAATTGGGTATCATGTGATCTATATTTCTTCTTATGAAACCACCCACAATTCATATTAATATCCTTTTTCTCTAATTCAATGTCACCTATTACAACATAGGGCCTCACTACGCCTCTAATTTAATTTAATAATGTTGAACACCTTATACAATACAAATTTCATTCTATCCTAGGCTTATGCCCTTGAAGAATAGTCCTCAATGGCTTGGTTATAAAAACATTTCACTCAAAGCAACCACTATGATCCTAAAAAACCTAAATCATCTATTCATGTTCATAAAAACCTATCTCAGTTCAAAATCAGTCTATTTTCAGCATCATACTTCAATTTTCATATAATTTATTACATCGAATTATATAAGATGGTGGTATAATTAGGACCATCCAACTTCAATAATGGATTTACCCCCCATTACAATTCCAACTCCATATGACACAGCCTATATCAACAAACACCCATATCCTTGATCCCCTCAGAAAATGCAACCTTATAAGTAGACCAACTAGCAGATGACTAATGAAACAACCACGAGCATAATAGAAAACTCCCCTAACTTTTTATATCTATCCATCAACTAGATTCATTTAAATTTAATAGAAATACAAAAAATTAGGATGAAAATTAACTCTATGAAAACAACTTCTAAACATATTAAATGACCCATCCAAAATAATTTCATGATACCTCATGAAAACTCCTCATTATTTTGGAATTATTCCACCATGGTCCATTAGAATCACCAACCAATAAAAAGGTTTATTACATTAAAATTAATAGAAAAAAAGATCAAAGTCTTAGCTATATTGGAGAGATAGAAACCATATGAATTTATTATGATAAATTTTTACTAAAAATATAAATTAATGGATGAAAAGAGAGGGAATAATGGGGGAGAGATATTTATCATCTCCTAGTCATGAGGATTTAAAACGAATTCTCTTATGGGTGGGATTTTTAAAAAAAATATTAAAATTATACTTTTACCCATATTTAAAAAAAAGTTACACTATCATTACATATATCTACTACGCCCATCCTAGTACGAGGTGGTCATCTAATTATATCTCTTTTTTATCTAAAACACTAAATAACTAGTAAACAAATATCATATACCTATGGTATATAAATTTAAATTCATAAATACTAAAGATCACTACCGGTACGTGGTACACCCCCATAGATTAAGTGATGGTACATTCTACCCTTGAAAACAATACCATGCCACCATTTAAATCATCTATACATCATAACAATGTAATAAAAACCAAAACATTTTTGAATCCATTAACTATTTTATAATCATTAATCATGAAATCATTATTATTCTAAAAAATCAATGAATACTAGATTATATTCCCACTATAGGGATGTTCTATAGTAGTTCAACTGATCACCAATAATATTTTTCAATAAAAATTAATAACATTAAAAATAATTTGGCTCAAATATCGTAATTGAGAATATTTTTTAGAGGACAATAGTCCCATAGATCCAATTAAATCTCTTGACCATTTGTTGTTCCTCTAGTAATATGGTTCACACCTCAACCAAACTTCTGAAAAACTAATATATCTAGATGAAATTTACTATGTTCCACTAGAAAATATAGTTATACATCAATCTACATGCTTAATAATTATAAAATTAATCACACTATATCATCCGAAAAATAAATTAGATAGTTCCACCTTAGTTGATTATATCTAAAATTTTTACATGTTATAGACTGAAGCACCAAGTAATTCCTCCAACACCATGATGATGTCTTAATTTTGGTGACCAAAAAATATTATAAAATTACTAATACCACAATCCTAGGGTCAATTTTTATAGAAATATTTATATCACCAATCACTAGATAGCCTACCGAAACATATATAAAACATTGGTTTCACCCCCAACCCATCAACATCAAGATCCCCGCCATTGAACCTTTTTACTCAAAATAATATATATTTGTAATCTATAATACGTCATTATTCATATACCACCTATCACTATAAACACACTTTATAACATTGTTGAGTGATCTTATCAGTTTCTAAGACTTATTACCATTATAGGGCTTTGTGTTAACAATTTTCAATTCCACTGATGATTCGTACCCACAATACATAAATCCCAAAGAATATGTTTCATGATTACTAAACCCACTCATAATAAGGATAATATCACATAATATAAAATATAAAATATATATCACCCTTATCTAAACACCTCACATTAACCAATTCCAATCTAACAATCTTGGATACACATTAAACATTTTCCATAATTTCACCAAGCCACTTGAAAACTAATGCAAAAAAAATTCACCATCCATATCACTTAGTTTCACATTAATCAAGAGATATCATATCTCGTATAGGTTATTTTATAATCCATATTTTCTAGTTGTTTAAATCATAACAGAATAACTCCCATAGTATCTCCTAGTCTTACAAACATTTGATATAACATCATACGGTTAAAACCATTTGTAGTATCATAATGAAGATAAATAGTATTATGACATTCCCTAGGTTATCTCTTACCCGATCATACCACCCATTTAATAATAATTTTAAATATAAATTGAATCATATGATGTGTTTCTATGATGTTTTTGGAATTTCTAAATACAACTTTACATTTTCATCATCTTACTTACATCGAGAGTCGTTATTATCATCTAATATTTATGTCTTAGAAACTATAAAATGTTTATCATTCATAACCAAATGCATATAATGCTATTATATATCGATAAAATACTTATAAATGGCCTGATATTATACAGTACATATAGAACTGAATAAAAAATAAATGATGAAGATGAATAAAACATCTCATGGCCTAGCCTCAGGCATAACTTTGCATCTATATTAATATCTTCCAGTATTATCTCTATCTCTTAGGGTTATCTCTAAGAAAAATATTGACAATATAATTTCATTATTTCCACCAAGGTTTATGTGTAGGGTAAGAATCTAAAACTCAATAGTCCACTAAAAATAATATCCTGAATGTAAATCATATATATATACATACATTCACTGTATAAAATAATTCATGTAAATGTACATGATTAATATTTACCACACTATAAGGTTATAAAGAAACCACCTTGTGATAATAAAAATATTTACTTGATTCATTAATAATAATGGGTTATAGTAACCCATAGTCTATCATACTCAACTAGTAGTGTTGGAACCAATTTTCCTAGCATCCACTAGTAGGCATAGGGAGTCCCATATCCATTTCTACACAGTAATATTGATGCGTTGGTTGACTCTTGAAATTATTATTTTAACTTAAAAAGACAATATAATGTGATCATAAATTTTTTATAGTGTACTATTAGTGTTCTTGTTGAGTTAAAGTGAGAAGAATTCATCTGGCCTTTACAATTATTCAAAATATGGTAAAAATCCCATAAAAACTATAATTCCATATAGGAGCAGTGGCCTACCTGTTATAAACAAAGAAACATAATTTTTTAGTAGTAAGACAGTAGTTAAACCTCAAGTTCTCACTATCTAAATAATGGATGTTATAAAGATATAGTTTCAATTTTTATGTGCATCGGCTTATTGATTGGATCGAGTGGTGAGTTACTGGTGGAATTCAAGAATATAACCAACAACAATTATGATCCTCAAAAAGGGCATACTCATACCATAATGGAATGGATCATAATATTTAAGCTCACTAATGGACACCCATGACACCCTAGAAGTCTATGACTATAGGAAAGTAGATGCTCATGTCATCATCTAATCACAATCTGACTGAAGTACACTTCCATAAAAATGGATTCCAAACATCACCAGTGAATTATTCATAATATATAATCAAGGAGATTTAATTTTACAACCATTATAATCCTTTACAAAATAAGATAAAGTGATCATAGTTAGTTGGATTAAAGAACATCATGTATTTCCATTAAGAGGCATCACATCTATCAACTAAATTAAATTTCCATAAACATCCACCAATCTACTCTTTTATTATGATTGCCTTTTCTTTATTCTATTGAGGTTTTATACATTATTATATACCCCCATGGATATCTCTCCCAATTGGAAAATATATCTCTCTCACATACATTTATTTTCTTATCATTTAATGAGATATGATATGACCCAGTAATGGGTTTTCCAAAAGGAAAACTATCTCTGTTCTCCCTACATATTGTTCATATTGGTTTATTGGTTCTTCTATTCAAAATGAATGGATCACGGTTTCTTGATTTCCAATTAGAATGAAAGAGGATATATTATTTATTTATTTCCTATAAAACCAAGGGATACTATCTTTTTTTGTTATTATATCTATATTAAAACTAAGGGGTTATAAAAAAATCTCAATACTTCTTGAAGAGAGGAGATGTGTTGGAACTGCATTTACATTTGAAAAACAACATTATCGAAGACTTTCATATTATTTTTATATTCCAAATATTTATTTACACTTTTAATTTAGTAATTTATTTTAATTTCTTCTACACTTCACATTGATACTATTGGATTATTTCATTATATCACCTCATTTTTTTCGTAGATTTATTTAATTTTTTATTTTATTCTTAAAAGTTAGTCCATCCCAATTATTAAAATCACTCCAACACCGACCATCAATAGGTATTAATGGAAGGAAGTGTTTTATTTTTTATAGGGAATGATGAGACATGAGTTGGTCACCCAACTCATACCTCCAAAAAAAATTATTAAATAAAACAAATCATGTAATGAAAATACGATGTTTGAATTGTAACACTAAAAATAAAATTACTTGAATTACATATAACATATAACAAAAAATCCCTCAAATTTTAGAAATAACATCCTCCATAAGATGGGAAATCTTCGACCCCAAGAATTCCATCTCAAATCTAATTCTCCAACATTTATCAGGAATGATCAAAAGCTATCAAAACACATTCCATGACCCAAAGGAAATCAAAATTCATCGAAAAAGAAATAAAAAATAGACTACTAAAGGATCCAGGGAGAATTGAGGAAGTAGAATAACCTATCTGGGAGAACAAATACCAAAAGGAATTTTCCAAATTATTTCATTCCAAAAAACCACACTCCAACAATACCAACGAAATAGATCGCCAACCATAGAGATAATGATAACAACGAAAGGAAACAAAAAATCAAACTAGAAATAAAAAACTCCAAACTGAAATGAATAAAAACAAACACTCAAAAAGATAACAACATTTCAAACAAGCTAAAATATTCATTAGAAGCATCATCTTATAAGTTACAAAATATGATAATAACTAAAAAGATTTAAGATACCAAGGAAACAATAATTAAAATGGAGGACAAGAATGAATTATTTTGATGAAACGTCTATGATGTTACAGTACAAATTTTTCATAAATTTCCAAACCAATATCATTTCAATTATTTTATTGGTTTGAAGATAAGACTATATAGACATTTAACCATTTTTATATTTTTTATTAAAATTATATCTCATTCGACCATCAAAGAATCAATTTTCTCTAAAAATGAGCATTTCTCCTCCAAATGATATAAATCCCTCATAATAACTTCTTCATTATTTTTACTATTGTTTCATTCAAAAACACATCAATCAGTGGATAAACTCATTTTAAAAAAATCATTCTATGGAGGAATAATAAAAATTCATTCCTAGGGGAAACTATGGATCTCGTTAGAATAATTCACTGAAGGATATTGTAATATTTATGATTTAAAATATTATTAGAACTAAGAGTGTTGAAACCGTCAAAACCAATAATAAGTTTCTTAACTTTATAGAAGGATTGAAAAATTCATCCTCAATTGAATAATATTCCTCATTATCATTATATAATGACTCACAAGAATCAGTATAAAAATGCATGTCACCCCCATATGAGGTTTTATAAACTTTTATGGTCTCAAGATCAGATGGATTATACTTGTTAAGAGTCTCTAGGTCCTCATTATAAGACTGTCCAATATGCAGAGCATAAAAAAAACCTGAGACATCAACAGAATAGGATAGATTCATAGAAGTATAAAAAAATACTCTATTTGATATCCTTATCAACAAGATCCCCCTGATGCACTAAGGTATCAATAGCCACTTCCTATCACTATCCCTTTTCAACAAAAATCGATTTAAAATTTCTAATGGGTTATTCATCATTAATCCCATTATCACATTCTCATGTTCAATTACCAAATGTAATACATTATTAACTGTAATGTGGAATGCCTTCAGAGCCAACTTCTTGTATGAAATCGCAATCACCATTTTGAATCCAAATAAGAGATAGAAAATATTATGATATATCCACTTATGCATAGATCCTAGCAATTGAGGGATGATAAATATTTTTATTAGTGGATTCCAATTTTAGCGGTTTCCCAAATAGATTAGTAATCCAAAAAAGGTCATCTTGTTTACAAAAATGAAATGGAATAATAAGGAATCCAATACAAATAGGAACAATATGGGTCTCTATGTTCATGAAAAAGTCTGAAGACTATTAAAATTCCTTCTTGAAACAGACATTGAAAGACCATGATCCTCTCCCCAAAATCTTATAATAATAATTCTTATAAGAAAAATGGAATTATAGAAAATAAGTGTTTGGAAAATTGACATGAAATCTCACTAATCAAATTATTTCTACTATCCTTCCAAGGAATATCGGCTAGGCTCTTTATTCTATAAACATTGAAATAAACACAAAACACAGATTAGAGGAGTCTAAATGTACCTCTTCCATTGAAAATGATATTACTGAGAGACCCATAAAGACATTTTTCATGAGATTTATGTTTTTCATGTTCTTTTATTTTTTGGAACAAATTATTAATTTTCGAAAAATATCATTTCTCTTATTCTTAACAACATTAATGATCTTTTCTATAAACTAGTATTTCATGAATATATTCTTACTATATAAACAAAAGATAAATGAGCACCAAAAGATAATTTTTTGAACTTAATGTAAAATCAATGAGTTTTGTCCATTTTGGGATTGGCCGAAATGAATTTAATCACATTTAATCTTGAAAAATGGCTCATGGAATATATAAATTACAGGATTTCAAATGTGAAAGGAAAAATAATTCAATGATACATGTCATTATATTTTTATAAAATCTATTAAAATTTCCTCTATAAATCATAATCATTTATTGTAAGAAAATCTATGAGGAATAATGACATTTTTAATCCTATAATGTATCTAGGAGAATATTTTTCTATAGAAACTAACATCGTTAAAACCGAATGGTTTTTTTCTAAGATCCTGAACTTCATAATACTTGTGAATACAAGAAGATAAGTACATATACAAACAGAGGTCAAATACCTCATTATACCACTCCTATAATGTTAAATAAAAATGAAATATAAAGCAGTAGAAGAAGAAATGGAATAAATGGAAACTAAGAATGTCCTTTTTGTTAATTCATTAAATTATTATGATTCTTTTGAGACTGAAAATGATGATGAAGGTGAACATGGAAAACCAATAATTTTTAATTAAATTTTTAATTAATAGGAAACCATCCTAACATGACAAAAAAATATAAAATTAAATCACCAGTTGTAGAATTATTCAAATGTGACAAATAGGGTCATATTAGACTAAAAACCCTAATATTCAAAATTAAGTTAAAATAGAATCCAAAATTCGAGAAATTATTTTATGATTTGACTTAGGGTGATTAATCAACATTAAGAGACATCATTTCTACAAGATTAATAGAACATATTAAGGAAGTTAATTAGGTTTTTCCTCTAATCTCCCATTCTACTTCTCATTCCTCTACTTTTTTAACCTCCACATTTTCAAGACTCCTAATCTATGAAAACCTATGATACACTCATGATCAAATTTAAAATAGTTTTATTTAACTATCATCTTTATATTTAGACATCAATAAGTAAAATTATAATATTATTATTGAGAAAGTTATGTTTTAAATTTAAGGAATATTATTTTAATAAAATAGAAGATTTTTTTACTAACTCAGATCAACAAGAAGATTAACTTTTAAAATCATTAAACAGGGAGCTCAAAACCACTATTTCAAAATTCACCCAATGTGAAAAAATATCATAACATGATACATGGTTCTAAATGTATTAAAATAATTAATCATGGATTTAAATTATCCCATAATAAATTCTATTCAAAAAATAATATATTTTGTGATAGGTTTTAATTTTTATATATTATAAAAATAATGTTGAAATTTTTGGCAATTAAATTTTGAGATTCATTGTCAAAGTAATTTATTTTGATGGATGAAGTATATAAATAACTCCACTAATATTATTCAAATATGTATTAAAATTTGGGTTATTAAATTCTTTTTATCCAATATTTGTAGGAAAAAATATGTTTTCCCAACTCAATGTTTATCAGTTAACAATGTTGGACCCAAATTTTAGGTACCAAAATAAAAATGATATTGTTATCATACAAGGACTTTCCCTCATACCTCGCTAAAATATCATATAATATAAATACAAAAATGTAATATCATGGAAGTATCCTACTTATAAATGATATATTTATAGTATATAGGGGGAATTTTTTTAATGATATTTTCTTTTTTAATGCCTTATATAAGAAAGTTTTTATTGGTTAATATTTTTCTATGAAATTGATACCATGAAAATATTTTTTTAAAATCTTGTTTTAAATATATATATGTATATATATATATAATTTTAGGGTCTTATTAATTATGTAAGATTATTTTATAATTCCTGGATTATTATTTAAATGATTCAAAGATTCCTGCAGTCCGCAGATTTCAATTTTTAAGATGTTGTGTATCATGTGTTGTCTTATTTGGTGCATGAGCCTAGTTGTTTAAGGTATACATGGATTTCATATTTTAATTGTTATAACTAATTATATTTTGAAGTGTGAGTATTTTAAAATCCCATATTTATTATGTTATAGGCTTGATAAGGGGTAGTTAGATAATTTTAAAATTTTTGTTTTCAAAAATCAAGTGTGTATATTATGTTTATATTGTATTATTATAATCTTATTTATTATGAAGATTATTGTTAATAATATAAATAGGGGAGAAATTTTTTAGAGAGACGAAAAATATAAAATAATGTATGATTTAAAATGGGCTTTTACTGAAGGAGATAAAATTATTTCAATGTATCAAAAATGGGGATACAAGGTTTCATGTTAATTTTTTAAATCCTTATTTTAATCATCAACCTATTCCAAAACGTTTTATTTTTATTGAGTTATTATTATCCAAAAAAGTAAAATAATAATTCATCTCATATTTTAGTTTTTATAATGGTAAAATAGACTAGAGTTTGTTTTAAACTTTCAACTAGTGTAGTAATAGTGTTCCTAATGAGTTGAAGTGATATGAAGGAAATCAGACCATAGATTATTTCAATGACTTATTGAACTACCTCTATAATGTATAATACAATATAGGGGAATAGTTCAACATATAAGAGTGTACCTATAATAAACTATGACAAATAACCACCATTATCTAGTATCACATTACATGATATTGGTTTGAGGCCCATTGTCCATCCAGTGGAGCCTCTAGATATAATGTTGTAACAATTGGGGGCACATGCAAGTCGTTAGTATTAGATGTATATTGAGTTGCATAGTTTAAAAATAATCCATGGTTTATTTATGATGGATAAAAACTCTTATCTGAGTGCCGAATGTCATAGAACAACCTTGTAATATATCATCACCCATGAAGGGTATAAATAAATTTTAAAGGTAGCTGGTATCATCATATGATCATTATCCAAGTGAATTACACATGAAAACAAATACTTCCAAATATTTACTAATGAAGGATATCCCCTTAATCATAATTTATATTCAATTTAATTATCATTATAAGACATTACCATACATTATCAAGTGATAATAATAAATTGGAATCAAAATATGGAATGGAATATATTCAAATGTGTGAAATTCATTGAACAACATCAAACACCATCAAGAATTATTCATCTATGACTTTATTGTACATTCATTCTTCATCTTCTCTTGAGAATTTAGTCCTTCTTTTATATCTCCTTGGATATATCTCTAAATTATAACATCTCACTCTCTCTATAACATTGTTTTATAATATAATATTTTAATGAGAGTTATGACAATATTTTAAAATTATAGGAAAAATGTAAAACAAGTTTCCCCTATCTGCCTTCTCATTATTGGTTTCTCTATTTTACTACTCAAAATAAAGGGATATTGGTGTCTTCCTTCATTTTTTTTAAAATAAACAGATAATATAGTTCATTAGTGTTCGTTAAAACAAAAGGATGTTCTATTTTTGATTCATTGATATCAATTAGAAAAACGTTTTATATAACCCTCTAAAGCCTTCTTGAGTTCAGATGATGTAGGTGAACCATGTGTCTTATTAAGAAACACTATTTTCAAAGTGTTGTTGATAATTTCAATTTCAATATTTATATCACTACTAAGAATTGTCATTATTTTTTCAATTTTAACTATGATTTATATTGACAATATTGAATTCATTCATTAATTCTCTATAAATTATATAGATTATTTTAATTTCATATTTTATTTGTAAATGGAAATTCAACCCCCAACCCACCCCCTCCCCTACCTCGTGCTATCAGTATATCTCTGAAAATATTTTTATTTCTACATCCTATATATTTTCTTGATATAAATTATGTATCTGTCCCTTCAATATTCTCTTATAGTTATTTATTATCCACTATCCATCACACCTAGTCGCATAAATCCTAGATAGAAAACGCCAATCTCACAAAAATCATGTAACGATCAAATGGTTAACATCTAACCCATCTACTCTCATATACATAATTTGGATTGAATATATCTCATGAAATCATATAAGAAATGAGTGTCTAACAACTATCTTATTTGTTCTCATATTCAATAGGTAGAATTCCCTTATCTCATGAAATCTCATCAGGATCTAGTATCTGACATCATTCCCATTTTGTATCTTATCTAAAATGTTGAAAAAATACATTACATTAAATCTCATAAGGATCGAAATGAAAAAATCCATCCCATGTAATCTTATACACATCAATTTCCCAATTCCTATCTCTTGAAATATTATAAGGATGATTTATCTTATGTTCTTCCTTTCAAATATCATACACATCAGCTATATATTATTGTTCCTATGAAATATTAGAAGGATCAAGTGTCTATAGTATATCTTAATTTGTCTAAAATAATCCGCTTATGTTTTTACCTTATCATTTGGAAAGTTTGTTATTTTCAAACTCATCTAATAACAACAATCAAACTTATGAAACTCCCAATACAAGGATGATTCACTACCATCCAACACATCATAGTCTTTCTGGGTATCTAGGACATGCATCATACATCTGATACTCCCGGAAGGATTATTGGTATCACAAAACTATGTAGTCACATACTTCATATTATGGTATAATAAACATATCCATACACACTAGAGATTCTAAATAGTATAACTTTCCATCATTTTCCCCTTAGGTCCCATCACAACAACTCAAACATCATTAATATGACAAATTAATAATACGTTATCACCCTATTTGGAACCTGGATATCATCTATATCTCATCACATATATATTGAAATTATCCTAACATTCAACAATACCATCATCTAATATCATTTTCTACATTAATAAAACTATTTTTCATGTAAGTATCATCCCTCTAATGGTTGACCATACCCTCTTGGAACCCTAATCCCTAGTAATGATGACCACCATGTTGCAACACATAATTCCCACAAGATTAAGGTCTTGGTATATAAATATCATTTATAAATACGTGGATAAACTACTTTATAATGTTTATCACACATAATCTAATAATAATTCCAGTAGTCTGGGGAAAATATTGTCTAATAATTCACCCATTGTTTTGGTGAAAATTGCACAATGATCAACAAGTCTATCCCAGGATCTAACCACCAAATCAAGAAAATAGTTTTTTAGTTATCTCTCTAATATATCCACATTATTTCTAAATAATATATCATACTAGGTCTAATATATACCCTCTCAATAATTCTATTTTTTAAAATTCAACAAATTAGGAAAACATATAATTCATAATTTTTCATTAGAATACAACCCTAAGACTCACCAGTACCTCATCACTCAAGGTGAAAATCATACACTTCTATAGAGGAACTCCCTACTCCTGTCATTCATTAGTGAATGTTGTTCATAATCTGTTTATCCAGTTTCTCAAAATCTTAGTATTATACATAGGTATATTACTAATAAAAAGAATATAATAAAAATATAACACTTGAAGTACCTTCTATGAGCCTAACAGATGTGGTCATTATAAATAAAAAATTTTAACCCATCAAGATTCTATCTTGGGTCATTTTTACCCACTTACTCTCAAATTCACATAACATAATACATGAAATTACATATAATACATTAACCTTATGGATGACTGACCTTAAGGATGGAGTTATCCGATCACAATTGTACCTTCTTCATCCCACCAAGCCCTTATCTGCCAACATCAACATCTATGACCCCATTTCATGGTCTAAACTCAAAGATAACCTATGTAAAAAAGAAGAAACATATTCCTTGAACAACCTTGAGATCATTGTTGAGAAAAATAACAAATTTCCATCCTTGATTCACCTACTAAATTTATCAAATATTGATAAATATTTGATTGAAATAAAGGTATTGACATTCTTTAAGGGATATATTCTGAACCAAAATTCAACCATCTATACTAAATCTTCATTTGGAACCTTGAACAAAATAAACAACATTATTTTATGATTTTACCATTCAATGGGGGAATATTATTCAAATACCAAATACCATTATAGAAAAAAAAATATGTGTGAAAATTGAAAAGATATAAAAGTATAGTATGAAGAGAAACTAGCTCGATTTAGTGTAATTAATATTTAGAAAAATCGGCTATATGGATAGAGTAAAGAAGTGGGGAAGAATGGGTTTAAAATTTGAGCATCCTCATGATTAGGGAGAATTAAAATGAATTACTAAATTGAGAGATATATTTTGAAATTTTAGATTTTACTTTTTTACCCTTATTTATAAAAAAAACTTTTTGACTACTAAGTACCTCCTAGGCCGTCACTATTATGCAATGGCCACCCAAGATAATCCCCACTTCTGGAAAACTCATTGGGTTACATGTATAAACCCATTGAGTACTGACCTGAACATCATATAATTCATTCAATGTTTAATTATTTATATTCATACTAACTAATGTATAAATGGAAAGTAGGGTCGAACCCACAAGAAATGTGATTATAGCCATTATTGATGTAAAATCTTTCAAAAAGACCCCATTGTTGTCAGTAGTGGGGTAGATTTTCTATTTTTTACATTTTTTATTTTTTTTAAAAAAATTAAGTATTTATAATCCAGTAAAGTAACCCAACTTTTTTTATGTTTTTTATATATACTAGATGAAACAGAAAACATGTTGAAAATAGTAAAAAACAAGAACTATCAAAGTAAAATTCCTCGGAAAAATTCTCCATTCTACTGGTTTTAAAAGTATTCCAATTCACATAAAATATTTTTCTGTGTACCACAGTTTTAAAAGAATGAATTAATTCCCTTAGCAGGAGGTATGCCAGACAGGTTGATCTTGTTCAAAGTTCGACGCTCCAAAACAAATCAACTGCGAAAATCGAAATTTGAAAATAACAGAAGGATGAACTCACTATATGTCCAAAAGTTTTATGAATTTAGTGTCTTTTGAAAGATGTTTCCACGATCAATCTCGACAATTGATTGTGGTATTATGAAATTACGTTCTAGTCGTGAAAATCAGTTGAATGAATTCAGTATTGATCTTGTCGATCAATACTGAAAACATTGAAATGAGAAAGTGAAGACGAAAATTAAATGATAACCAGCAGAACTTCAATTTTTTCACGAACTAGAAGATTTAGCTAGAAATACTGTTCACTATCATTACAACAATTGTAAAATAAAAAAAATAGAGTACAAATACTCAAACACGAGGGAAGAAGAACGTCCCAAATGATGTTCTACTCCTGGACTCTTTCGACTCCATGGAGTGGTTCAAGAATTTCCCTCAGTTCCTACTCTGCTCGGAAGTGGATGATTGAATGTGAGTGTACCGAATTTCACCCCAAAATTTGTTGCAACTCTACTTTTTATATCCACTATTACCTACTATATGTCACTAGTTGTTTATCATTGACTTCGAATGTCCTTCACCTATGAACTGCTCAAATTCATTTTTTGGTGCATTGCACGTCGCACTAGCTTTTCCTTCATAAATAACTTCATGTGAGTTAGTTATGTGAACTTGGATAGGGTTCAGGTTCTTGCATGAACCTGCACATCAAACAACAAAACAAAGCAGTTAAAAACATTAATAAAATAAACTAATATCTATAATTAGAGTAAATAGTTTATTTAAAAGTCTTTATAAAAAATAATAAGTTTTAAAATTATATATTATAAGTTATTTTATCAGCATTATTATTTACTAGTAATGATATTTAAAAATGATAGATTTATAATTAATATTATTATTATCATTTAAACATAAAAAAACTAATTAATTATAGATTTTAATGTTATGATGTTGTTAATTTTTATTATTTATCATTATTAATATAAATTATAAAACATTATGTTTATTATTATTTTGATAATTAAAATTATTACCATGTTAAATTAATTTGTTTAGTTTATTTATAATTGTATTTATAACTTATTCGTATTTTATTTTATATATTCTATTTTTAAATAAATATAAATAGTTAGTATGAAGCATTAAAATAATAATTAATTTAAACTTAATTTAGAGCTTATTATTAATTAATTTGATTTAATTAAAGATTAATTAAGGTTAATTAGTATTCAGTCTTATTATCTTATATTTATTATAAATTTAAAATTATCAAATGTTAACATTTTTAGATTAACAATGCTTTCAAAATTTAAGTTTTTAATTTAGATAAATGTTAATTAATTTTTATTGTATTTAACTCCCCCCAAATTGGCGCCACCCTCGGTGGGGGGGTTCTCTTCAGCGCGTCTTCACCAGGCTGCAGTGAAGGCTTCTTCCACCCAGCGCCAGCTTCAACTCTAGTGACGTGATCCTGTCCAGCTGTCGCACACAACAAGGGTCCCGGGTTACAATGCAAGCCGCTCCAAAAGCGGCTTCGGCTAAACGGCATAAATTCCTACCAAAACTACCCCATCTTCAGATCAGTGGCGCAAAAGGATTCAAAGCCGCACGACCTTCAGTTCGGCGATGTTGTAGTCCAGTGCTCATCTGCGACTTCTCATGAGCCAGCGCGGCTTTCCACAACGAGTAATGGCACCGATTGTAGTATAGCGGCAAAGCTCGAGTTCATCCCATCTGTAGCTTTGAATGAAAGCGATGAAACCCATTGTGGCGGCAGGTGGTTCGGTTGAAGGAAGCTGCGGCGGACCATGAAGGTTCATCCTAGGTGAGAAAAGCGAATGACAGTGGATTAAAGTTCAGATATGGCATGAAATTTAATATTTAGGTATTCAAATTGATGTAAATGTCTAGTTCAATCGGTGTTGATTTGTTATTAATATTGTGGTTTGTTGTGCGTCAGTATGGGGAATGGAGAAGTCGTCGGTGAGAAGAAGGTGATACCGATGGTGTGAAGTGGATGAAGACGACACTGTGGTTCGGGGGCCAAAACAGGGGACTGAGGGAGTGGAGAATCAGTGAGTGTTGGTTGAAAGCAGCGGTGTCTCGTGAGACATCGTTGCTTAACTATGTGTGAATGGTGAGAATCAAGGGAGGCAACGGTGACTTGCAGTGCGAAAGAAAGGGTATGGTGTGATGCTAAAGGACCGGCTTTGAAGAGTCGGTGAGATAAAGTAGAGAACGGTGAGTCCGTGACTCACCGATAAAAGAGTGAAAGCAGGGGAGGAATGGTGTGAGGAGCACTGGCACACAAGTCGATAGTTCAAAAAATAAAGGTCATCCTTAGTTATAAGAAAAGGGTTACTGATTGTCATTAAAAGGGTTACTATTAGATAATAATCCGCATCAATACCATATAGAAATTAAAACTGCATAAAATGAATTTAAAATTTAAACATAAGTTAATTAAATACAAAGATTGAAAATAATTAACCAGTTAGAAACATAAAACAAAAAATACAAAGATTAAAAATTAAAAATTAAAAGATAGCTAATCATCATAAATTAAAACTGGATTAGAATTAAACATTAAACTTTAAAATTACAATTAAAATTATTAAATGTTAACATTTATGTTAAAAACTTGTTTATGGTTAAACTATGTCTATAAAATACATAAATTAAAATTTATTAAAGGGTCCACAGTGAGTAGAAAAAGATCGCATCAGTGACTAAAGTCATTGATAGCTCTTTCCTGCCTCACCATTAGACTAAAAACAAATGTTAATGAATTGATAGTTAAACTGCAACTTAGAATTAAATAATTATTGTTTGAAAACACTAAATTAATTAATTAAATAACTATGTAAATACATAAAATTAAAAACACATTATTCTATTAAATTAGAACTCAAATTCTTAACTTAATTAATTAACAGGATAACTAAACATAATAATAAATTAAAATAATTTGTTCTAACGAAACTAAATAAAGGATAAAATATGAAATTAAAAACTATTTTAATTAATACACAAATAAGATGATTAAATGATTAATTAACTAAAGAAACAAATTATTAAATAGTGATCGGAATAAATTCAACTAATCTAAAAAATAAAATATATGAGAATAAAAATTACTAAATTAAAATTTACTTTTTTTAATGATTAAAGTGCATAATTAATTATAAAATTTTCATAAATTAATGAATTTAATTTAAAAGGTACAAAACTGCATTTATTTAATAAAAATTTTAAAATTAGGTAATTAAAACATTAAAAATTAAGTAAAAATATGTGGAAAAACATTGTAAAACAAGGCCACATCAAATTCCCCCACAATTAAACATTGTTTGTTCTCAAAAACTCTGAAGCTTTTTTATATTTGAAAAACAGATTGTGGTATTAATGATTCAGCTCAAACTGTAACATGTTAAGCACTTAAGAACAGAGGAAAGAAAGATGAAAACATGATTTTTTTTAAAATATGATCAAATCAAGTCTTGCTTCGAGAAAAATCTTATTGGTAAGCAAGAAGGAAATGAATCAACTATCAATGAAAGTTTCCATGCCTCATATGTGACTCTACTTTATGATCCAATCCAATCCAATATTAAGAGCTAACATCAAGAGTGAAAAAAGGTTAGAATTCATGGGAGTTAAGAACTTAACAGTAGGAACTTTTTTCAATGAATCTTTCATAAGTTCCAAAAAATAATTATGTTATTTGTGAATCACCTTAATGATACGAACCAAATGATCTATTCTTCATCTAGATTTCAACATTCCCTTCACCTTAATGAATTTTTTTTTTGACGCTAGACACTATTTATTTTTTCCAAGACGTGTATCATGTGATAAACACTGTGAAATTCACTTATTCAAGGTGTACAAAATGCTTATAGTAAACAGAAACGCACCTAGCATGTAGGATCTTAGAGACTCACCATGGGATCCCAAATGCCCAAATTACTCCAGTTTCAAAAGCTTTTTATGAAAATCATTTTCATTGCCTCATTAAGGTGATAACATTAATAATAAATAAAAAAGTGTGTCCCGTAGGATCAAGATCAATCACCTAGTTCCTAGGACTATGATCATAACTCTACATACAATTTACCCATATCACTCACAAAAGTAGTCCCTAAACCAAAATCTATATTAAATCACTAAGGATCACTTAAAAATCATCCATTATTATTAATTTTAGACTCATAGAACAACTTAACTAACAATGAAATATTGTTCATAGGCCAGACCCGTTTGAGATCAACGTACAACCTAAAATTGTGCAAGAATTTTGAAAAAAGATTACCCGTTTTTTTGACAAAAAGTTTTATGTTGATGTGGGAATTGATGAGATTTCAATTTAGCACAGTTTTGTATAGTCAATAATTGACCCCCTCCACCACACTTAAAACCCAACATTTTCCCAATAGATGAATTACAAATGGGAGAAGAATAATTTTTCAGTTTAAGTTCAAAACATATTTTTAAATTTAATAGATTGATGACATGTTATATGTGTCTCAATAATTTTCAAGAAGTATTTTTTTCCACAAAAATTAATTTACAGCATGTTCACATCCAGAGACATGCATTAACAATTACTATAGAGAATAATTTTTAATACAACTCAAAATTAACATGTGAGGTTTAAGTGCACAATGTACTAGGTGAAATCATTTTAACAGATTGAATAAAGTGTTTAATAGAGAAGAAGAATGAATGATTAAACACCCCAACCTAAATCTGATTCAATAAAATATTTCACAACCTACATGTACCCCCCCCCCCACAACTTAAGATCATGCAGTGAGTGATTTTAATATTTTTCAACGAATTCCAATATCAGCAAGAGGCACATGCATAATTTTTAATGTAAAAATCACTGTCTCAACAAAAATAATATCAATGATTCACTGACAGTAGAAAACATGAGTCACCGAAAGAAGTGTATCTATGGCTCATGTGCATCGGTGAGTAAATGAATCACCGATAGTAAAAACTGTGACTTGCAGTAAAAAATGAATGAAAAATAAAGGATAGAGAAATTCCGTGAATAAAATTTTATCATTAAAGCTGTAGAAAGGGAATCCCACTCTTTCAAGGACACAACACAAGCATAATTATAACCGTGATAGAATCAGGAGACCAAGAACATGCAGTAACAAGTTCTTCCCAAAAATAGAGCACAGAAGTAGCACATTATTCAAGGATACAAATGAAAAAATGTAAGGACAAAAAGAAACATGGGTTACCTCCCTTGAATTGCTATGTTTTAATGTCTTCAGCCAGATGATATTCAAGAGCAGTTCTCAAGCACAGTGAAGGCAGAAAATCCCTTAGGTTGTCCCTCAAAATAAAGTTTCACTCTTTTCCCATTAACCTGCATGGGGTTTTTTCTTCACCAACAATTTGAACAGCTCCATTCTTAAGTACTCTCACAATGTTAAAGTTTCCAGACCATTTAGAATTCATTTTTATCAGAAAGAGTTTGAGTCTAGAGTTAAATACGAGAATCTACTATCCGGATTTAAAGTCTTTAGCTTGAATGATTTATTAATGAAAGATTTTAGTTGTCTCTTTATAAATCCTTTAATTATCATAACTATCTCTCATAATTTCATCAAACTCACTCATCTCAAGTAATCTCCTCTCACCACCACTCTTAAAATCAAAATTTAGAGCCTTAACAACCCAATACGACCTATATTGCCACTCCATAGGTAAATGATAGATTTTTCCAAACAAAATACTCTAAGAAGACATACCTGTTGGGGTCTTGAAAGAAGTTCTATATGCCCATAATGATTCATCTAGTTTAAGAGACCAATGCTTACTAGAATTTGACATAGTTTTCTCAAGTATTTGTTTCAGTTATCTATTTGAAATTTCCACCTGTCAACTGGACTGTGGATGATAATGAGCCCCAGTTTTATGAAAACAACCATATTTTTTCATCAAATCCTTAAATTTTATATTCTTAATTTGTGTTCCATTATCAGTGATAAAGGCTTCGGGAACTCCAAATCTTGTAAAGATGTTCTTTTTGAAAATTGTTTTTATAGAATTGTCTTGGTTGTTTGGGAATGCCACTGCCTCAACCCACTTTGAATCATAATATACAACAACAAGAATATATTCATTCCCATGTGATGATGGAAATGAACCACTTAAATATAAACCCCAGACATCAAAAAATTCATCTTCTAGAATTACTTTTTTGGGTAACTTCAGCTTCCTAACAAAATTACCTAGTATCTGATATCTATCATAGCCAACAACAAATCTCCTAGCATCCTTAAAAATAGTAGGCCAATAGAAACTGTATTTTAGAAATTTTTGACCCGTCCTTTCACCACCACAGTGACCTCCCTAAGGCGAGGAGTGACAACTCTCTAAAACATGCAGTATCTCTTTATCTTGCACAATTCTCGTAATGATACCATCATAACATATCCTAAAAAGCAGGGGTCATCCCAAAGGTTGTATTCAAGCTCAAAAATGAATTTCTCCCTTTGGTTATTGGATAGAGCTTTGGGAAAGAAACCTGCTACCTGGAAGTTTGAAAAATATACATACCGAGCATATTGCCTAATAGAAACACTATGCAGTTTTTCATCATGAAAGGAAGAGTTTATTTAACTAGAATATTCATATTGAGTAATTGGAATCCTAGATAGGTTGTCAGTAACTAATTTTTCGTCTCCTTTATTATCCCAAATATCTGAATAAAACTCTTACAGCAACAGAATCCATCAAATCAACATGGGTTTTGTTTCTTTCTTAGATAAAAAATCCTTTAAAGTAGAATGATCCATAAAAATGATGACTTTTGAGCCAAACAAATACTATCTAAACTTATATAGGGAAAATACAACAAATAGAAATTCCTTTATAGTGGTGTATAATTCTTTTGGGCTTCATCTAGCAGTCTACTAGCATAATATGCCACATGTAACTTCTTATCTCTCATCTGTCCAAGGAAAGCACCTAAATCCATGTAACTAGCATCACACATAAGTTCAGAAGGTAATTTACAGTCTAGTGCAGTGATAATAGCTGATGTAGTGAGTTTTTATTTTAACAGATTAAATGATTTCAAACAGTTTTCACCAATGTTGAAATGTGCATCCTTAACAAGCATAGAACACAATGGCTTAGTTGTTATTGAAATGTATTTTATGAATCTCAAGTATAAACTGGAATTCCCTAGGAAACATATAACAACAATTACATTTTAAGGAGGTGGAAATTTTTGAATGACTTATACTTCAGTAGTATCAACTTATAGACTTCTTTATGAAACTTTATGACATAAAACAGTACCCTTTGTGACAATGAATTGAAACCTCTCCCAATTAATAAAATGGTTAGTTTCAATTCATATTTCTATGAATACCTTAAGACTTCAAACACAAGTATCAAAAGTGCTACCCATAATGGAGAAATCATCCATGAAAACCTCAAAGATTCTTTCAATCGTATCTGAAAAGATAGCCATGATACACCTTTGAAAGGTGTGTGGAGATCCACACAACCCAAAAGGCATCTACCTATACGAAAATATCTTAAAGTGGCATGTGAAGGTGGTGTTTTCTTGATCCTCTCGAGAAAAAGGAATTTGGTTGTAACCAGAATATCCATCCAGGAAATAAAAAAATTCATTTCTAGTAAGCCTCTCAAGAATTTAAACTAGAAAGGTAGTTAAAAAATGGTCATTCCTAGCGACTACATTATGATTCAAATAATCTACATATACCCTCCATTTTGTGGTATTCTTAACATGGATTTCTTCACTATTTTCATTTTTTACTGCAGTGAAACCTCCCTTCTTGGAACAACTAGGACATGGCTTACCCAAGCACTGTCAGAGATGGGATAGACTATTCTAGTGTCCAATAATTTATTGACATCCTCTTTTAAAACTTCTTTCATGTTTGGGTTCAACCTTCTTTGACAATCTACCTTAGGCTTATGGTCAGGTTCAATAGGAATTTTTTTGCATGCATAATGAGGGACCAATACCCTTGATATCAGCTATAGTCCATACTATAGAAGATTTATGATTTTTCAACACACTTAAAAATATTTCCTCTTGATTTTCAATGAACTTAATAGAAATTATGATAGGAAAAGTGGAATTCTCACCCAAAAACGAATATTTCAAAAGATCAAGGATTGGTTTTATTTCAAGAGTGGGTGGTTCTACACTCGAAGGAAACCTTTTAGGCCTATGAGGTTAATGGTCTTAAACATACCTCTTGTATGGATTATTTAATAATGAAATATATTCAATTTCTTGCATAGATTCAAAAATAACATTGAACCTATCCAAATTGGGCATCAAACTTTCCAGACATTCCAAGTAAAAATTTAACAAGATAATCAAATCATAGTCATTAAGTTATATTATAAGTTCTCCCTGAAAATAACAAAAGTGCTTAGAAAGTCTGGTGTTAATAGAAACACATTAATATTCACTCAAAAATCTCATATTTTTAGAAATAGAGGACTCTTCTAAAACATAGACTGGATAGTTTTCTAGTTTTGGGGGAATATCCTGATTTATTGTTTGAGTAGAATTTTAAATATGTGAAACATGTAAGTCATGATTCTCATCTTCCATATGAGTTTATTCAACAAATTATTTCATTTCAGATTCTTCAATGTGTTCATTTTTATTTTTATAAGAATGTTATGCTTCAAATAAATCTATCATTGAGCAGTTTTTGAAATAGGTTAGTCCCTTAATGTTATTAAACACATTTAATTCATCTTTTTGTTCAGAAATTTTCAAAATAAGATGACCCTTATAAACATAAATAATAGAACCACCTGTGGACAAGAAGGGACTACCTAAGATGATGAGATCCTCTTGATCACACTTAATTTCTAAGAAAAAAAATTCAGTATGTAGAAAAAACTTCGCTACCCCAACTAGAAAGTCATCTATCATACCTACAGAATGAGTGGAAGATCTAGTAGCTAATTATTGTATGAATGTGGTAGGTTAAAGTTCACCCAATCTCAATTGGGGAAATAGTGAGTATGGAAGCAAGTTGATGCTAGAACCCAAGTCACACAAATAGGTGGGCTGATCATAATTTCCTTAGGTATAGGGAATGGAAAAACTACAAGGGTATTTCAGTTTGGGTGGGATTTTCTTTTGAAGTACAACACTACACTCTCTAGTGAGGTTGTATGTAGAAAATTCTTCAAGGGTCATTCTCTAAGAATTTTTTTTCAATTTATTTCAAATAATAAGGGATTTGAATTTAAACATCGATGATTGGAATATTTACTTGATGGTTGTAAAGGAGACCAATAAACTAACGAAGTACAACATTGTTTTTACTTTGAGGTTTCAGATTCTCAGGGAATGGGTTGGGTGGGGAAAATTTTATAAGGACAATAGTTATGTCCCTAACCTCTTCCTAAACTTTTTATTTTTCTTTATTCCATTGATTTTTAGATGCAATTTCATATTGTGCTTCAGGAAACAAACTCATATTTTCAAAATTTCATACAGCTTTCTGTTAAATTCCAGCATGTGAACAAAGTTTATTTTTATTTCTAGATTCAAGGATATTTTCATTTTGGGCATTTTCAAGGTCTTTTTTAGGAAATTTTTGAGTATTCATCCCACTTATAGTGACTACAACCATGGAATTATCTCTAGGGTTAAGTTCAATAGTCCTTTGAAGTCTACATTTTCCCCATGATTAAAAATCTCTAGCAAGTTGGCCTAGTTGTGTTTCCATGTTCTGCATTCTCACATCATTTTTTTTTCTGACTCATATTGATTTTTATGTTTTTTTAGCTGAGTCATGTATCATTCCTCTTGAGAGATAATTTTGTTCAAAATTAAATGAAGATTAGAAGACATTTGTTTATCATGATTTAATTTTCCATTTGAAGAATCACCCCTTTTTTGAATTTGAACATTTGTTCTCGGTTGGTTATGATAGTTACGGGAAGTGGATTTTTTTTAATTTGGTCATGATCATTCCAAGACATGTTTGGATGGTTCCTATAGCTTTGGTTATAATTTCTTGAGAAAGGGTTATCTTTAGGAGGCATTCTATGACCATAGTTAATAAAGTTTTAGTTTTCTTATTATTGGGCTGGCATATCAAAATTAGTACAGTAGTTTCTAGTATGCCCAAACATTCCACATTGTGAACATTATTCTCTTAAATACATATTGGTTTTTTATAGCCATTTTGGTTTACATTTTTCTTAGAGTTTTGGTTCATTAGATATTGAAATTGGTTGGTGATTTCAGAAAGGTGAGTTCGAGTTTCATTCATTGAACCACTATTTGGGTTAACATTTCTATTGACTCTTTTCCTTATTGAATTTTTATGTCGTTAATTCAGTGAAATATTGTTAAATATTTGTCTCAAATAATCATATGTCTTGTCATTGTAATTATCCCCAGCAGCCTGATCAACTATGTTCTTTCTAGAGGATGACAACCCCTCAAAGAAGGTATCCATGTGAAGGTGATATGGGAGTTGATGATCTGGAATCTGCCTTAGAAGGTCCTTGAATCTGTCCAAAGATTCATGAAAATATTCTCCATAATCGTGATAAAAACTAGGGATCTTTTTCATAAGATCACCCTTCAGTGTTTGGGGATAAAATTTCATTATGAAAGTATTGTATACGTTATCCCAGTTTTCAAAAATGTTCTCATCTTGACCCAGAAACTAGTTCCTTGTATTCCCTTTAAGACAAAAGGGAAGAACTCTCATTTTTAGCTTATTCTCTATGATTCTTAGAAGAGGTAACTAATGCACATAGTTTTAGAAATCTCTAATGAAGGCTAGAGAGTCCTCACTAAATAGTCAATTAAATGCAGGTAGTAGTGAAATGTATAACTATTTTAGCTCATAGTTTCGGGCTCTAGGAGATAACCTAATTGAAGAAGGAATACATGAAACTTGTGAGAGTTGGAACTCCATCATCATAGGCATTTCAACATCATGTAAGATTTTTGGTTGATGATTTTGTAATTTTTTAGTTCCAGGAACTCTCTCATATAGATTTTCCATTTCACATTTGTTTTTATTTCTTAGAGTAGGTAAGTGACTATCTTATTTAGGGTTCAGGGGATCTAATCTATCAGTAGTAGACCTAGTGTTCATGCAATAAGTGATTAAAAATTAGATTCTGAAAAAACAAAAATAGAAGTACAATAACAACAGAAGTTGACCGAATATAAATTTTTAATAGTTTTCAATTTTTTAATTCCTTTATTAGTTTTTTTAATATATGATTTTTTATGATGTTTGTTGTAAAAAAAATTAATGGCTAGTTCCTTCCCTAGAAAAGGCGCCAAGAAATTGACCTATTCATCATTGAAGTCAGTAAAATTTTAATTATTTATATTCCTACTAACTAATGTATATGTGGAAAGAAGGGTCGAACACACAGAGATGGTGATTATAACCACTATTATTCTAAATTATTTCAAAAATACCCCACTGTTGTCAGTAGTGGGGTAGATTTTCTATTTTTTAATTTTTATATTTCTTTATATTTTTGTATTTTTTTATAATCTATTAAATTAACACAACTTTTTTTATGTTTTTGATTTATATTAGGTGAAACAGAAATTAGGTTGAAAATAGTGAAAAACAAGATCTGTTGAAGTAATACACCCTTGCAAAATCTCCATTCCACTAGTTTTAAAAGTATTCCAATTCACCTAAAAGTTGTTGTAGTATACCACTATTTAAAGATAATGACTTATTTCCCTCACCAGGGGTTAATTCAGACAGGTTGATGAAGTTTAAAGTTTTCTACTTCAAAATAGATCAACTGTGAAAGTCGTTATTTGAAAATGACAATAGGACGAACTCACCGTAAGTCCTGATGTTTTATGAAATTATAATCTTTTGAAAGATGTTTCCATGATAAATATCTCCAATTGACTGTGGAATTATAAAATTATATTCTAGTGGTATAATGTAGTTGAATGAATTCAATATGGATCTCATTGATCATCACATAATACAACAAAATGATAAAGTGAAGAATAAAAATAAATGATAACCAGTGGAACAACAATTTCTCCCCAAACTAGATGATTTACCTGAAATAGTGTTCATTATCATTACATCAGCTGTAACATACTAAAACAAAGAAAACATACTCAAACACAAGGGAAGAAGAACTCCTCAAATGATTTTCTTCTCTTGAACTCCTTTGACTCTAGGGAGTGGTTCAGGAATCGCCCTAAGTTCTTGCTCTGCTCAGAAGAGGATAATTGAATGTGAATGTCGCGAATGTCCCCCCAAAATCTGCTACTACTCGGCTTTTTATATTAAATGTTACTTTCCATACATCAACTATTGTTTATCATTGACATCAAATGTCCTTCACCTATAAACCACTCACATGCATGTTTTTTAGCACCTCAAATCGCCCTAGCTTTTCCCTCACAAATAACTTCCTGTAAGTTAGTTAAGTGAACCTAGACCGGGTTCAGGCTCCTGCATTAACATCCACATCAAAAAATAGAACAATATAGTTATAAATACATAGAAAATAAATAAATATGAATAATTAGAGTAAATAGTTTATTAAAAAGACTTTAAATTAATTAATAAGATTTAAAATTCGATATTATAAGTTATTTTATTAGTATAATTACGTAATAGTAATAATATTTTAGAATTATAGATTTTTATTTATTAAGAATTAATAATAATATTATTAACGTTTCATCTTAAAAAATTTAATTAATTAAATATTTTAATGTTATAATGTTATTAATTTTAATTATTTAATATCATTAATATAAATTATAGAACATTAAGTTTATTATTATTTTGAAAATTAAAATTATTACCATTTTAAATTAATTAGTTTTGTTTATTTATATTTTATTTATAACTTATTCATATTTTATTTTATATATTTTAGTTTTAAATAAATATAAATATTAATTATGGATAATTAAAATAAGAATTAATTTCAACTTAATTTAGAGGTTATTTTTAATAAAATTAGAGTAATTAAAGATTAATTAATATTTAATTAATATTTTTTTATTATCTTATATTTGTTAATGTTTAGTATTTTTAGTTTAATATTTGTTTTAAATTTAAGTTTTAAATTTTGTTTAATTTTAATTAATATTTATTTTATTTAACTCATTCCCCCGCAATCGGCTCAAACCTAGGTGGAGGGGTTCTCTTCGGCCCATCTTCACCAGGCTGTAGTGAAGGATTCTTCCACCTGACACTGGATTCAACTCCAGTGACGTGATCCTCTCCACTTGTGGCACACATCAAGGGTCTGGGGTTACAATGTAAGCCACTCCAATAGTGGCTTCAGCTAAGCAGCATCCATTCCTCCCTAAACTACACTGTAATAGAATTTGTGAGTATAGGCTCTCCAATAGTGGGATGACTACTTCCTCTATCCACTTGACTAGATCAGCAGTGAACAAAGATTCATAGCAGCATAGACTTCATTTTGGCGATGTCGCACTCTAGCGCTCATCTGCGACTTCTCACAAGGCAGCACGACCTTCCACAATGAGCAGCGACGCCGATTGTGGTCTAATGGCGATGCTTGAGTTCATCTATTCTACAACTTTGAATGGAAGTGATGAAACCCACAGTGGCGGTGGGAGGCTTGGTTCAAGGAAGCTGCGAAAAACCATGAAGATTCATCCTAGGTGAGAAAAGCGAATGATAGTGGATTAAAGTTCAGATATGGCTTGAAATTTAAGATTTAGGTATTGAAATTGTTGTAAATTTATGGTTCAATTTCTATTTATTTGTATCCTTATTATGGTATGTTGCATGTCGGTATGAGGAGATTGAGAAGTTGTCTTTAAGAAGAAGTTTAAACCAATGCTGTGAAGAGGATGAAGCCGATGCTGTGGTTTGGGAGCCATAACAGGGGATTGAGGGAGTGGAGAATCAGTGAGTGTGGGTTGAAAGCAGTGGTGTCTCATGAGAAAACGTTTATTAACTATTTGCGAATGGGGAGAATCAAGGGAGGCACCAATGACTTGAAGTGTGAAAGAAAAGGGTAATGTGTGATGTTAAAGGACTGGTTTTGAAGAATTGGTGAGATAAAGCAGAAAATGATGTGTCCGTGACTCACTGATAGAAGAGTGAAAGTAGGGGAGGAATGGTGTGAGGAGAAACATTACAAAATATACCTATAGTTAAAAAAAGGTCACCATTAGTTAAAAAAAGGGTTACCAATAGTTATAAAAAAATGGTTACCGTTAGTTTAAAAAAAAGGGTCACCGTGAGCTTTAAAAAAAGGGTCACCGATACTGATAATAATCTGCATTGGTAGTATATAGAAATAAAACTAACGATAGCTACAAATAGTGATCTAACTGTGATACCCAAAAATTAAAACTGCATAAAATGAATTTAAAATTAAAACTTAAGTTAATTAATTTCAATTCTTGAAAATAATTAACTGGTTAAAAACATAAAATAAAAAATACAAAGACTCAAAATTAAAAATTAAAAGAAGTCTAGTCATCATAAAATAAAATTGGATTATAATTAAACATTAAACTTTAAAATTAATATTTAAATTATAAAATTTAAACATTTAGGTTATAAAGTAGATTAATGTTAAACTAAGATGATGAAAGACTTATATTTAAATGTATTAATGGTTCTATAGTGAGTAGAAAAGGATCGGATCTATTACTAAATAAGTCACTGATAGCTCCTATCTGTCTCATCGTTAGACTAAATACAAAATGTACCAAAATAATAGTTAAACTGGAACATAGAATTAAATAATTAATTATTAAAAACTATAAATTAATTAATTATATGACTATGTGAATACTTAAAAATAAAAAACACATTATTCTATTAAATTGGAACTCAAATTCAAAAGTATATTAATTAGAAGGATAATTAAACATAATAATTAATTAAGTTAATTTATTTTAATGAAACTAAATTAAAGGATAAAATATTAAATTAATCCTTATGTTAATTAATACTCAAATAATATTATTAAATGATTAATTAAAAAAATTATTAAATAGTGAGAAAAATAAATTCAACTAATCTAAAAAAAATATACAAGAATAAAAATTGATAAATCAAAATTAACTATTTTAAAGTATAAAATTACATAATTATTTGTAAAATTTGATAAATTAATGAATTTAATTAAAAAGGTACAAAAGTATATTTTTTTAATAAGATGTGTAAAATTAGTTATTAAAAACATTAAAAATTAAGTCAATAGATGTGGAAAATCTATGTAAAACAAGGCCACATAAAGTAACCATGGGTGCATATATGTTTTTATTACACCAGTCATGATTACATAAAGTACATGATAAAACTCAATTATGCACTAAGTAATACTTTTGGCCTTAGAATTCAACAATCCACTCACATTCTATCACCATATCCTTCAAACCTCCACCCAAATTTCGATCATTATATAATATTATAAAGAATTATATACTCATTAGTTGGAAAATCATAATAAAACCCCAAAATCAAAGCACCATATGTTCCATAACCAGTGAACGTCAATACTCAACTACTTCCACCATCCATAAATTTAAATGGATATTATTTTTTGTATTTTTTAATTTTTTAATGAAATAGACTATAAAAATTTTGATTGAAAAATGGATAAATATTTCATTCTTGAATCATACCTAACTGATTACTCCTCCCTATTTCACCACCACTACAACCCCTTGATAAATTCAATGTCAAGGTCTAGCTATTTTGGCCTGTATCTTCTCAACCCAAACATAAATACTTTTCTCCTCTACTTGATAGTAGAAGATGGAGTCATTACAGTCTTATGTATATAATCCTATATTATTACAACCTTTTATCTCCACAAACCATCATCGTCATAATCCACTATCATTATGGCCTCCCTTATCCCAAAAAAAACATTTTTATATTATTCTATTGTCTCAAACTCAACCTAATCACTTCCACACCATCGATTGGATTCCAATTTAACCCCATTATGAGTGTAGATCTAAGGAAATAATCCTAGTTTTTTATCCATGGTAATTTGTCGAATGATGGACATGGTTTTCTGGTTTGGGGAAAGGGTGAGGGTCACCTATCAAAGTATTCAAATTGAAAGTCATCTAATTTGTTGCCTAATTTTATAATAGAGTACCATTATACCAAAAATAATTTTTTTGGGTAATTTATTGAGTATTAATAGGATTCCGTACACATATCTGTAGGTACATATATATTTAGCATTTTAGTTCCCATTTCCATCGTCATACTTCCACCCATTTTTCAAAGAATTTTTCAAAGAATTTTTAAATATTAGTAATATATTCATTATAGTATACCAATATAAATAGTTTATTCAATTTATTTTTTCATTATTCTATCCTTTGTTTCAAATATTTTGAATGTTCCCTCAGTGCATGAAAACTATTGCAAGAGTTTTGTTTTCATAATCATGAAATAAGATTTTAAAGTATACATATAACCATAGTATTATTTGAAAAAATTAATATTTTAATTTAAATATTTTGATAAATAAAATTTTAATTTCGTAATTAGACAATAAATTTTTTATAATGTATTATTGATTATTTTATTTATATGATAAGTTGTAATAAATTAAGACATTATAATTTTAATTATTTCATGATCAATGAATTTTATTTCTTGACACATAGTTTCTTGAAATTTACCATGATAACTATAATTTAAATAAATAAACCTAAAAAATTTCATTTACATTCACAATCATAATTTCTAATCAATTTAGTACTTTTAGGATCACTTATGCTCAATTTTATCGATGAAAAACTACAGAAAGTCAAAAACAGAATATTTTTAATTAAGTTATTTATAAAAAATAATGAACTACTTAAAATACTAGGATGGTTTAGGTTTATTATTTTTGAGTATTACTAAAACATATTATAAAACAGAACCCATACTTTTCCAACAAAATATGATTTTTTTATAATAAAACAAAACTCTACAAATGATATACCTAATTTATTAAAGGATAAAATTTCATAAAAATTAAACTAAATAAAAAATTAATAATACTCATCGTTCATATATTTAGAATCAATTTAAATATACAGTATATGAATAAAAAATATTAACTTATATAAAATTTCAAAAATACTGATTTTTCTATTAAAATAATTTATATCCAATGAAAAAATTTTTCTATTCATTGTTAACCTTTGAGCTATTAAAAGGTTTTTATTGTACTAGTAAACATGAAAAATGGAGAAATATTGAAATTATATGACCTTGGGAACATTTTAGTTCGTCCATATAACACAACATTATTAATATCATTGGGATATAAGACTAGAAAAGATTAATCATCAAAAAATAAGATAATTATACCATTGTATGAAACATGTGACAGTAAACATAATCCATATTAACAAAACATAGGAATTTAACGTAACATATAAATGTGTCATAATAATGTGGTGCATGTATAAGTATAGAAAACATTTTTATGTAAATTCCTAAATCCAAGACAATATATCATTGTAGATGAGACTAATTATATCTCTTTGACATAAAACATTTTCATGGTGGATACATTACATGGACATTTTATATTGATATATTAAATATTATTCATTACCTAATGGATATGTGATATATAACTTTGGTCCCACTCAAGACACTATAACAACTATCCATATGATTTCCACAATAACTTAATCAAAATCATATGTCAAACATAACATTACTAACCCATGAAAAAAAATTAATGCAAGATAGTTTATATATGAAAGGATCATAATTCATCCATATAAATAATTTTGAAGGAATTAATCAATAATTTCCTTAGTGAATCACAACAAATATTAATGGATATTGAAATATACGAGAGAAATTATAAGATCTGTAAAAAAATTCATTAAAAAGTTAAAAATAAATATCTATTAATTTTCAATAAAATTTATTTTAACATGAAATAATTTGAACAAATGGGTTAACCAATATCCTTTTATTATTAAAATTAAATAAATGCATAGAAAATTTTTAGATATCAACAATAAGGGAAGGAAAATTCAATATGTGAGAGAGAGTTAAGACAAATACATTAAAACCAAAAAGTAACTTTTTTGAAAAAACCAACTAACCTTGAGTCTTGAATAACCTCAAATATTCATTCATTACTTAATAAAAAAAATAAATTTTATAATTACTTACAACATATCGTTATCTTTTTTATTATTCTTTTTTCTCTTGTTTTCATGTATTATATGTTTTTTTTGTCAATCGTTTTGAGGATTCCAACGCCATAGATCCAAAATAACATCAGAATAATGGTAATTCTCAGTGATAACTGTCAAATGGTTCAATAATCTCATTATTATTTGGTGTACATATTTCATTTCATCCATGAAAAGAAATGTTCAATGTCTAAATCGATAGTTCTAATTTTTGAATTTTTCATTCCTAAATTTTTTTAAAATTCATTAACATGAAAATTTGTATTTAAATTTATTATCCTAATAATATTAATACCACATAATTATTCAATATTAATGTGAGTTTAATCCTCAATAAAAATTGAAGTTACAATAAAGTAGAACTATACATTTTGTTGGTTGAAGTAATAAATACATAAAAATATTATAGAAAAATATTGATTATGAAATCCTTTATATATTTGTAGTATTTTCTTATTAAAAATACAGTAAACATAATTCCATATTAATATGTTTTGTAAATTAGTTTCAATAAAATGTAAAGGAACAAGAGTAGGAATATTAAAAAAGTTAACATGATACATGTTATTCAGAGTCGAATCATCACTAAAAAATTTAATTCTGTAATAAATATTTGGATCATATTCCTATAGAAAAAGGATGAGGGAATTCTATATGGGGATTTAGAAATAATATAAAATGGAAACCAAACTATTTATGTATGAAAAGGGTGGTTCAATTTCCCTTTAAAAAACAGATCATGATGGGATTTCATGAAATATATATTTTATAAGGACAAATTATAAATTTTAAAATATCATATTGATCATGAATAAAAAGTAAGAACTGGTTTCGAAACACATATAAAATCATTTAAAATTTATTACTTTTCTATTTATAACATGACTTCCCATGTAATATATTATTTTTATTTGCAGACTCATGACAGACACTAAATCTTGTCATCAAACCTAAATATTTTTTTGTATCCTCTTAGTTTGAATCTTATCTATGATATCTAGAATAATTATTGTTTTTATAACATATAATACTTCCTATATAAATATTTAGGATAATACTTGTTGTATAATATATTGTATTATTCTTTAGTGACGAAAAATTGGGGTTATATTTATTTTAAAAATATTATGTAATACATTATTATATAGGAAACGTTATATATGTTTCTAATATATTAATCATTAATTTTATAGAAGAATCATATTTTTTGTAATAATTCTACTAAAATTATTTAATTTGATTAATTTCTTGTGTTACACAAAACAAATAACTTAAGCGAGTCGTGTAAAAATACTAAATAATTATTTTTTTGTTATCTCATAGCCATTGGGTTGAATATTATAAGTGGTAATAAATAATTAGGGAAAATATATTCCCTACACATTTATATAATAAATTCTTTGGTTATCAATTTATTAAAATAAAAAATAGGATTTATTTAAAAAAAATTACTGGTAATTTATTTTTATATAAGAATTTTATTATTATGTTAACAAATTAATTTAATCATAACTAGTGATTAATTGCAATTAAATGTATATATTTATTATTTATGTGATCAATTATTTCAAAAATTAAACATATATTTTTTAATGAATAGGATAAAAATAAATGTAGTTATATGCTTAAAAATATATTTTCTCAAAGAAGATGTTTCTTGTCACATTTTTTTCGCGGACATTAAAATTAATGCCATTAATTTATCATACATAAATTAAATAAAAATAATTGAATACATATTACTGTATGGTTCAAATTTTCTATATAGACCATTTTTATTTTTTGTTAATATGAATAGTAATCATTGTAAAATTTATCACCTCAAACAAAATCTGATTAATCTTGATTAAGAACAAGTAATGGGGACCGAATTACAAGTCTTAATACTTATTGGATGAAATTAATTCTATACATAGAATATTATGACCAAAATTTACTAGTTTATGGGACACCATTTATTGATAATGACTTATATATTATTGAAATCAATGAATGATATTAGTTGTCACTCTCTTTTCTAAATATGTCTTATGTGTACACAATGGAAAAAACAATTTATGAATGTATAAAAGTGTATATATTAAGCTTAATAAAAATATGTTCCTGATGTTTCTTTTTAGTTTTAATAATTTAATAATTACTTAAATTGCATATACAACAACGATGTAGTATGTCTCCATTTAGTAAAAAAATAAAATAATTTATTTTAACAATATGCAAACTGATATAATATAGATTAGTTAATATGAAAAAATATTATATTTCTATAAGAAATATTATGGATAATTTAATGAATGATATTTTATTTCCCCTTTTTTATGTATTTATTATAAATTAAATAAATAGTATTAGAATTTACTGTGATGATATTTTATCAAAATAATATATAATTAAATTTATAAATAATCATTAAAATCATTATATAAGATATATTTGTTCTTATGATGTCTATAATGTTATAAATTGTCCATTTATAGTCCCTTAGTCACATAATACTTAAAATTTAAAAACCATTAATATTTAAAAAACATGTTACCGTATTTTAAATTAAATTTGTTAAATAAGAGATAATCAAAAAGATAAAGTTGAACATTTGAAAAAATGTTGTCTAAATTCTATTGGTTGATTGAATTAAAACCCAATATTACCATGGATTCTAATCCATTTATATTTCGATCATATTTCATGATAATTAATGTATTATAATTTAATCTTTGAGGAAACTCCAAAAGTGCCCCTTGCTTTAATTATAAAATGGAACCTCATCCCATACTTATTTACACCACTTTGGGCCTTCTAGATCAACCATATACTAATAGTTTCTCTTCCAAACATCACTATACCCATTATATAGGTTCGATTAATAACATAATATCATCCCTAGAACCATTTATAGATGATCAAAAAGATTCATTTGAAAGAATATGTCATCACATTACCTGATAAAATTCTTTTCTACTCGACTTAACATCAACTAAATATACAGTATGTATCATAAAATAATAAACAAAGTGTATTATAAATTATAAAATTTTATTATGATAATGGAAAAACCATTATAAATCCTATTTTCCATCAAATAAGAAGTTAAAGTAAAACACATGTGGACCTAATTCTTATTATCTCCATGTAGTGATATAATTATTTTTTCACAACCATAGGTTACAAGTTGGAATAATGATGGGTATAATATTTAAATGTGATATTTATGATACAATTGTTCTTTTATAACGATAATATTACACCTACCTTCTTACCATTTAATGTTTTTGGAAATGACGATATCAGTCATGCGTATGTCTAGACTAGCACCTCCAAGGAGTGATGCGATTTTTTTTTCAGTATTATTTTAATTGGAGGGTAATGCTTATTAATTTTTTGAATATATATGATATATATGATATAATTATGATCTTATAAAGATGAATTAATATTTACCATTCATTCTTTCCATCCATTGAAAATGAATTTAGCGTTTATGCATACGTACGATCAATCCTCTCCATGAATGGTGTAAATCATAGTTCTATATATGAATGGTAGAGATGACCCTATATATATATAATGAATATATATTATTTTTATATCATGATTAATATTCTAGAAATTATGTAACCGATATATATGTAAAAGTACCACAATTATAGAACTGAAATATTCATACTAAATGAAAGGGTTAAAACCCTGGAATAATAATTTTAAAATTGGATAGTTGATAAAACGGGGGATATTATAATGTTATAACGAGATCATATATTACATTATAAGTATTAAAATGACTCTTTTTAAGATTTATAAAAAAATTATATTTATACGTGAGGTTACAATACGTCTAATGAAAGTCAAACAAGAGGAATGGGTTTTATTTCAGGATCTAATCAATCATTAGGATTGTTTATATTAACATCTCCACTGGGTAATATTATTATTCCATATCTTTGATATATGAAATAGTATTGATGATGGTTTTTGTCAATGTCTAAATTTTTATAATTTCATTTTGATGGATGTTTGTTTCTTTACAAAATGGCTTGAATGTTATCTCTTTGTAATTTTCCAAACGAGGTACATAGTAACATTTATGTTAAAAATATGGAATGAATTTTTTTAACATATAAATACTGAAGGACAATTACAATGATAATGAACTATTTTTTGAGGCTTCATTTACAATTTTACATGATTTTTTTCAATTAAATTTCTTTATTTATAATATTCTTCTTTTAAAAAGAAATGATTTAATTTTGAATTCTTATTTTCCTCAATAATTATTGCAAGTGATAATTAAAAATAATTTTACATCAATTATAATGTCATTATATGTTATATAATATATTACATGTGATATGATTCTAATGATACTGTCTTTATTCATTCCCTATATTAATTTTTTTACAGGGAGGATATGTTTATGAATCACATTCCATTTCCATGGGTTATGATATAAGGAGGTGTTTTTGAAAATCCATTTTTTCATGGGTTATGATATGATGGATGTTTTATAATATTATATAAAAACACATGTATGATTTTCATTATATGATGGGTTGTAACTATACATCCCTCTATTTATTTAGGTAAATATTATCATCTCATGAGACAAGAAAGACAAGAACGGGGAGTGAACCCAATTTAGTAAGTGACATTATGCACAATGATAGTATAACAAGTGAACCTTAACTGTTATGATGGTCTATAGAGTGAATCCAATAAACTATTATTGTCTCAAAAATCATTATTTTCTACAAATGAAATATAATTGTCTGTATCCTAAAATTTCATGTCATATACTGACATTATGCTCTCATGATTCATGTTCATTGAATACATTGTGATTCATTCCTTATAAATATAGAATATTTATTCAATGAAATAATACTACGATCTTTGGTATGAATTGTGTGGTCTTCATAAATTGAGATATTGTTATTTTACACTTATTCTCTTTTATACTTATGTTATAATTTATATCCCCCTTATCTAACCATACTAAGAAAATGATCCAAACCAATATTAATGATTCCTTCCACCGTGTCATGAATAAATTTATTAATTATGATATTCTTATAAATGGTTTCAGTTATGAAGAAATCTGTGGGAGATGATGTATATATTTTATGAATCATTTTTTCATATTTATATGTTTTCAATGATGCTAAACCTAAATGATTCTATATTGGGTCAAAATGATATAGAATTAATATTCATCTATTTATATATAATATTTATGTATGGAATGTATGGGTTGTTGGTGTTGGTGTTAATGTATGGTTTAGATAACCACTATAATCAAGGGTGAGAATAATTCAGTACTAACACTAGGGATTAGTCTCTATGTATGATAAAATGAAAATGACTTGGTAATCATCATGATTAATAAATATTTAACATAATGTTTCCTAGAATAAGGTTTCATGATTTAAGATTCATATAAATGGTTTTCCAATATTATGCATTATCATCATGATTATTGTGTCTCGCATTATTATTTTTTGTTTTATTCAATGGATAAGACCCAAAGTAATAGTATTAAAACAGAATGTCATGGAGAATTAAATGATTATTATCATGATAAAAATAATGTCATGGGATAAATAATAAAAAACATTATTTTATGATGACATAAGATTCTAAAACAATGAATCCTTCTAATCCTTTAAATGAGAAAATGATGGAACAATGTTTAATTGATTTTTTCATGGGGGAACATCCAATTTCTATTTAGTGTTAATCTAATCCACTAATTGTTATGTACCACTAAAAGAATATTTTATGCTGTTCTATTTTTTGAATATAAGAAATAATTTTTGGATGTTTATATTTTGGATGTTGAAGTAGATCAATGGTGGAATAATATCAAGAACTTGAGGGAGAAATAAGAAATATAATCATTGATGTGGGATGAATTACAACGAATATGATTCGAAAATTTTATTCTTCATATTATTCATATGTAAATGGAGTATGAATTACATGAAATGAAATATAAGGATGATTAATATATTGGTACCTATGGGGAAAATTCTATAAGACTTATGCAGTATGCTTCAGGTGTTATCATCCACTCAGAATGTATGATTTAATGATTCATTAGTGGATTAAAACCAAGTACATGAATCTTGTTATCCATAAGGTACATTAGTTGGTATCAAGAAATAATTATATGTACTTTAATGGTGGAGATATAGAGAGGAGTTACCCAATTGTCTAATGGTTTTGATATGAAAAAAATGGAATTAAAAGGAACTTATAAAAACTATATAGAGAAGATGATGAGTAATCATTTTTTCTCAAGCCGTGGAAGGAATGATTAGTGAAATTATATTAAGGGAAAAGGTAAATGTATCATTTTTGTAATGGAAGATCATCAAGACATCAAATGATAATGTGATGGGAATAAGAAATATAATTATGAAAACATTGACTTATTTCCTAACATGCCTTGTGAGGAATCATTAAATCCATAAAAACATTATCAAAATATAAAATTTATAAAACATAGACCATAGTAATTAATTAACTAAAATTTAGTATTATGAATGTTATAAGTCAAACCCATGATATAGTGAATTAGTTTACTTTGTTTTTTAAAAAGAAATTTAATTTAAAAATAGGGATGGAAAATAAATTGGGTTTTTAAATTGTTTTCAAGAATGCGAGAGAATCGAATGTATATTCTATTATTTAGAAAATACGGATTCAAAGAATGTAATTTTTTTTAGTTTTAGTGTTCGTGTGCAACAGGATTTTGGAAATTATATTAATAATACAACTCTAGAATCATAATCAGGATGAGGTTGATCCATTGGTCATGGTATCCTCTCCTCAACACGACAGCCACTATTTCCCATGGTTAGGTAATTGAGGGAATTTCCTAATCGAGTATATATTGATACCCTGTTTAAAATTGAAATTCCTAAATGTGATATTGGTAATTCCTAATTTAGGATAAAGAGGTTCACATTTAAAATTTTCCACTCAGATTTGTTAACCAATTCTCATGATTAAAAAAAATAAATGGATTACAATTAGTTAAATAAATAGTAGAAAGCCAATCAAAGAAGTAATCTAGTGACACCGTATCCCTTTGGATACATTACCCTATAACAAGTCAGAAATTACTCCCTCATCCTAGTGACTATGGAATTAGGGGATATGATTAATTATAAATAATATATAAAGAAAGAATCAAATATGTGTGTTTGATGAACAATCATGATGCAGATTCATTTCTCAATCAATTATTTATAGAATTGGATGTTTGAGGTAGAAGATTTATTCCCTATTTATAGAAATACATAGGGTTAATTCAGTATTAAATTGAATTTTAAGGGGTCAAAATGTCATACCATGTGGTCTCAGGGTCATAAAAGGAGTATCCTCCACCCATTACATCAAATCTGCACATTTCTGTTCCACCCTTAAACTTTCACATCATTTTTTAATTGAATATGTGTAATTTCATGGTCCTTGAATTATTGATGAAATATTGGATATAAATACTTCATTTTTGGGACTTTAAAATGTATTCTCTGGAGTGCTCATATATGTCACTATGTGAAACAATTTATCATCCGTCATTCCAGTTCATTTCCACTCCAAACTCTATAATTCATTTACAATATGTATTGTTTCTTGATGTGTAATGTTTACATGACATGAATCTTTATTTCCTAGCTAGAGATACTCATTTCCTCTTAGGTTCTTTAGTTTTGGACCTATATTTTCTTCCACATCCATCCTTCAACGTGCGATTATTTCTTTTAATGTAAATCCTAACTGTTTTTCTTCTTTTCTACATTTTTCTTATTTTAATTTATCATTCCACATATGAAGAAACATATTAGTTGTACAAGTTTGAATTAAAATTTTAATCATAAAAATCAATTCATTTTTATATCAAATTTTTATAAAATAAATAGACATAGTATATCCACCACATGAATTCATACATGTCCCCAAGTATCAATTTTCAACATACTATAAAGGACTATCATCTTACCATTCATTAAATTCAATGTAATTAATTTTTATTAATAAAATAAGAAATAAATTATTCAAGCATAACATGGGAAAATTAATCAACTACTTATTTTTTAAAGAATCAACCCAACCATTCATTTTACACTTTATCTTCTGAAATATCCAATCCATTTCATTCATCGATTATAATTTTTCATCATGTTATTGTTAAGCATGACATTTTCAATTTTCCAATCTTTGAATATTCCTTGCATCATCATGGTACAATTATAAATACAGTTCAAACAACAACAAGAACATATCACTTTCCATATACATGAATGCAATATAGAAATAAATTTCTATAAAAATAGAAGTCGTAATTAATCCTTACGGATTTACTATTTTGGATAAAATGAATCTAAATAATAAGGAATGTATGTAAATGATGTAAAATAAGTAAATATAAAAAATAAATCATGACTCTATAGAGTAATGAATGATAGAAAATGAAAATATCAATGAAAATATTATTTTATAGATATAATCACTCTCTTCACTAATTAGAATATCGTAGTGGGATTAGAAAAATCGTAATCACAATGAAGGAATATTCCTATATTGATTTCATTTATTTTTGAAAATAATGTTTTATTAAAATCTCACATCCAAGACCTAACCACATATGATAAGAATATCATCGGTCTAGTAATGGAGATTTTAGATAATCCTAACATACACAACTTTTTTTACATTTCATTATTTTATAAATATGATTTTATAATGAATGGATAATAGAAAATATAATTAAAAATACATGACATATCCCCAAATAATAATGAATAAAAAATGAAAAATATATTTAATGGTACATGTACTTATTACCCATTGATAATCTCCCCCCAAAAATTATTCTTATAAATATTATGAAAAATAATTTGAGGATAGTGAGATTACATAAATTATTATTATAACTCATCTCATATCATAACAAGTCTATTCATGTATTCTATTGGCATAAAATTAATTGAAATAATGTGTGTCTATGGATAAATATTTAAACATAAAAATGATTCAATCATATTAAACGTGATTTTGTTCAGTCATACCATTGAAAATATGAAAAAAATACTAATAGTGAACACTTCTAAGTCTCAAAATAAATATTCCTAAAGAAATGATATCAAAATGTTTTAGTATAATATGTCTAAATAATAATATGTAAAGGATGGGACAATTACATAGTACAATGAATATGAATAATAAAATTAATGAAAAAAATATCAAAAACTCTTAACAGGCTAAATCATAGAAATAATTCATTGAATATAATTTTCATTCTCCTCTGATTCATTATTATTTCATATAAAACTCAAATTATTATCTGTGAATAAATTATCTATTTTTATCATTTACATTTATTGATAATGAAATTGAAAGTCATGGAATGAAAATTATCCTATCGTGTTTATTTCATTTACATTAATCGATTGAAGAAAGAATATACTCTGGGAATGGGATTTTATGTTAAAATATATAAAAGAATTAAGTTTTTGGCTTATAGGCGATAAAATCATAATTTAAACGCTTTAACTTATTTCAATGATGCTTTTATTTCATATGCACAGGTTCCACCTTCTCTAAGTTCATTATATTTATTGGTTTCCCGATGTGAATTTCCTTGGATTCACAACATGAATTGGGTTTACAATATGTATGAATCTCATAGTTTCCTCTAACTATTATGAATTCATGATACTTATCATGGTATTTATGGTCTAACATAAGAGAAATAATAGGAGAATGACCAAGAAATTATCAAATAATTATTAATGAGTTTGGGGTGAGTCCAAGAACTCCTAAAAAAACAAAATAAATAAAAAAACATGGGTTGCCTATTTGAAGTGACTTTTTTAGCATCATTTACTATACCTCACCTACTAAATCATATTTTGATGTGATGGATGATTGTAATGATTTTACCTGGTCTTTATCTATAAATGGGCTCAGCTTTGACTGGTATACATAGGTAGACCCTCAACATCTTTCTCTAAATATCTTAATTATTACTAATAGTATCACTTTATTCATTTACATTGGTCGATACTGGAGATAATATTTTCATAATTTTTTTATATTTAAATTTTTAGACCCTTCTAATTTATCAATTTGAACTTCTTTACATCAGTTTTTGATTTAGGGTGTGTTTTAGGATAAAAATTGAAAATTACTTAATTTTGTAATTTTAGAAGATTTTATTCACATCATTATTTGGATCATATATTTTAAAATACAAAACCAATTTGAATGATTAATTTATTAAGATATCATAATTTTGATGTTTCAAATTTCATTTCCTTACCCCAAGTAAATTAGAAAAAAATAGAGTTCTAAAAAAATAAATCAATTTCATCATTGTTTTGGAAGATAGAGAGAACCATGACACATTAAATATGGAATTAATCATGATACACAACTCCAAATGAGATGATTCTAGTGGTATTATAAATATGTCTTGATTCTAGGATTCTGAATTAAATTTCATGGATTTATTCACTCATTGAGGTGGACATTGGAAGGTAAATATTGAATTAATATTTAGAATACATTCTTTAAAATAAAATCTCGAAGTCATTAGAATATTACTTCTTCTATTTGAATATTATTAATCTAAAATTTAGAGTTAAAATAAAATTCATAATTTGGTATATAATTATAAAATAAATAATTCTCTAATTCAGAGAAAAAAAGTGTCAATACATGAATCATTTTGAGGAAAAACGTATGGAACTAAAATTTTAATGTCTGAAAACCCACTATGCCCCCGAACACAATTAACAGTCCTTTATGATTAACCAAATCCTATTCCGTGTATATAAATTACAGGTTAGTATAGATAAAATGAGATATCTACTGGTTAGGGAAGATATGGAAAATATTGGTTGATTTAGGATTTCTTTTTTTTATTTTATTTTAGTTTTCTTTTCTAATGTAAATTGAATTCATATTTTAATTAAATTGTTTACCTTTATCTTATTCCATCCCAAATTCTCTTATAACCCTAATCTCATTCACTATATCTTCCATATCTCCATAATGGTCTATTTTTTACTTTGAAATGGAAGGTTACTAACCCAAAACCTTATAATTGGGGATGTTTCATGTTGTTCAATGTTATTTAACTCTAATTAAACATGTCTTTATTATTTTTCTCTTTGTTGTGAGAGTATTGCATGTGTGTGGTAGTTTTAAACCACATAATTATTTCCAAATATATTATTTTTATTTTATTCATTATTTTCAATCACTTCTACCTAGAAAATCCTCTATATAGTGGAGTTTGGGTTGACTAAAGTGATAAAATGTATATGGGTCATTCGGGCCTTTTATGAATTACATCCGGGGTTGAGGTGTTATACTATTTGACTACTAGGGGAGGTGTGGAATGGTATTTTGAGAGAATTCTAGAATATCATACTCAATAAAATCAATTTTAATTAAATCATTAATGAGGTTTAATTCAATGAATTATCAAATTATATTTAAACAATAAATAAAAAACAAATGAACTTACGTGATCAATCTATGAACTAAGGACGTATTTCAATCTAAATTTAGTCAATATCATCATATATTTTTCAAATCATCATTACATTATTTTAATTAAAAACATTTCAATACCTTCGAAACCTTTTTATAAATTATTTTGAAATAATTAAAAAATACAATAGGATAATTAGAATCAGTGATTGATCTAACTATGATGCTCCTCAATTGAGATGACCTTGGAAAGTCCCTATGCTGCATCATGAAAGTAAAATTTTGGTTTTCCACATCCTAAGATAGGCATGCATCAAACCTGGAACCGTTTCTAGGGAGATATGCATCCATTGGATGACTTTTTCAATTTTCAAAAATTTAAATTTTTTTTTATTTTTTTTATTTACAAAAAAATATAAAAAATTTATTTTCCGTTATATTTTAAAACTATTTTTTTCAATGTATAGAACAATTATTCAATTTTTTGAGAAGAATAAATGAGCTATACTGAGTAGAAACTCCAAATAAGAGCTTATTCTCTTCTGATAATGCTCATGTATAATGAAATAGGCATAGAGACATGTATATCACCTCAATATTTGATGACCTTGATCGATCAACTTGAGATTCACTTGCATAGAGTTGAGTCCAAAATCGAAGTGCCAATGGTCTTTCATGATTTTCATGAGGAGATTCAATAAATGGTGGAACATGGATACTTTCCTACATTAATTGAAACAATACTCAAATAGTCACTTTCCACTGTAGAATAAATTCAAGTAGAACCAATTCCGGGATATGATACTTTCTTGAACTCAATATCATTTAATTTAATTGAAACCAATTTTATTATCATTCATAATTGTTTTGAATTTTCATAATCATTTGACTCGAATTATTCCATGGGGGTGATGAGGAAAAATAAATTACACATATTGAGGAACACCTAGATCTCATTGAATAAATTGAATATTTATAATTGGGAGTATAAGAAGAGGACCTAATGAATTTCCTAGAAGCATAAGAGATATATAATGTCGACATTAAAAGGAAATATTTTGAAATTATGATTTCATATTTAAATTTTGTATCTCCCCTTTATTATTATTTTCTTTAAGAATATATAAATAAACCATAGGACTGTGAATAAGATTTTTCCCAAGTAGAAATAAAGGAGAAGGGGATTTCATACATCATCCTACCCCCACCATGCATGTTGTAGCACAGTGAAAATTGGGAAGATTTAGTGTAACCTCTATAACAAATTCTCCAATACAAGACCAAATAAGCTAGAGATGGTAAATGGATTGTATGGTTCTTAAAGTAAAATAAGATCCACCTACCATCGGATTATGGATAATAGCTGGTACTGCCCTCTACGGGCAGTAAAATTTCAGATCCCACATGGAAGACCAAACTAGGATTAATCTTTATATTATTTCTGATAATATAGATTTCAATTTCAGTATTAATAATTGGTTTTCCCTGAACCCCTAATTCCTCCAACATTTTTTTAATATAAATTACATGATCCATAATGTTAATTGGGTAATCCACTTTTTTATGTTCATTATGGTAGAAAAAATCCCCAAACTATAGAATAAATAGATTAAGATTCATTTCAAAAGGGATTTCACTTATAACTTTTTATCATTTAGACACCCTATATTTTCATCTGTAAACATGTTTTGAGCTTTAAATTAAAAAAATGTGTGCCCATAATTGAATTATTTATTTAATTGATGTGTTTAGGAGACATAAGTTTTATAAGAATCCTGTGATTCCATGTTTCAGATTTTAATGTTAATGAAATTAAAAGAGTAAATAGAGAATTGTATAATTAAATTAAATCATGGATAATAAATTTAGGACTCACGATTTCATGTAATTGATTGATTCATGTAAATGAAATTTTAATATCATTTTTATTGAATGAGATTTTTGAAATTCATGTTAATTTATTTATTATTATTAATCATACATTAATTGATAGTCCCAAATCATATATCTCATTCCCATGATAATTTTTCGACCAATTAATTCCTATTTAATATTGATCATATATCTTGTGAGATCTTATGATATGCCACCCACTATAACTTGCATTTGAACATATAAAATCTATGAGTATGAAAAAATAAATATATAATTATTGAGGCATCTACTGATAAACCAATTATCCATAAAAGGATTCCATTACATCAATTATTATTTATCCCATAGATACCATTAATGAACTGTATATGGATGATCCATTTTTCAAGCCATTTTTATTTATTCCTACCATACTTTGTCTATTTTCATGATATTTAAATGTTAATGTCTGTGGTGAAGGGAATCATGGTGGATGGAATAATTAATATTATAAGGTAAATGTATGGGGTGATTATTGTGGGAATAAATTAAGTTCATTTATTCATTCATGATACTTCATTATTTTCCCCCCTTGAATTAAAAAAATGGAAAATTATGAAATTCAACAAAAATTCAGAAAAATTTGATGTGATTTGGGAAAACTAAATATCACCATTTAGACATATGTTTTTTATCATAAAAGTTAAGGTGATGGATTTGAGGTTTGTTATAATCATAATATTAGAAAAATGAAAAACATTTAATGTGTTCCCTAGAAAATTAAAATAATATAAAAGAAAAAAAATGAAGAGCATGAATAAAGCATTCATTATTCAATATTTTATTATAACCATTACAATGAGTTTAGGGGAAGTTTTTGTTACAAATTTTAAGGTTATAATTTCATTACAATTTTATTTTTGACATCATTGATTTAAATTAATAGATAAACCTCCTCTTAAAGCCTTATTTTTTAAAGCATCAAATCCTACCAACCACAAGCTTTAGAGTCGTTTGAACCATTTTTGAAAAGTCCACATGATTTTATGTTACTTTTGTATTTACAAAATGGATAAAGTAATTCCATTAAATTAATATGTATAAATATCATGTATTCTTAATATGAATGTAATAACACATGGATTGTATCATGAGTGATGAAAGAAATGATTGAAAATTGAGGTAAGTCATGATTTGGAACGATTAATAATAAGGATTTGAGGAACCTTAATGAATGATAAGTGAAGTTCCACCAATCTCAAAAGAGAGAAATTAAAATACATTATTTTATTGTTTCATTGATATATGCCAAATTAAATTAATATTTTATGTGTATTTTTTAAATTTTGGGTTGAAAAGGAATTTATTTATTTAATTGCTTTGAAATTTCGATATTGGTAACATCAGTGCCCTCTAATTTCTAATATTTAGATTTTATAGATGTTGAAAAGAATCATTTAAGTGTATTGTAATTGATATATCTAATATTTTACTCATCTTTAATATATATTAAAATTATTTAAACCCTCTAAAATCTATTTAATCTTATTTGAATGAGTTTTAGATTTATGGTGTGTTTTATGATAAATTATGAAAATTACTTATTTATATAATTATAATGAGTTTTATTCACATTTATATTTTCAAAATAAAATATAAAATATTGATCCAATTTTCATGATTAAATTTATTTATGATTCCTTGATTTGAGGCCTTCAACTTTCCCTTTTAGACATAGACATAATTTGAACATCTAGAGGCCCAGAAAATAAATTAATTCGAACAATATTCTAGTGTAAAGTATGGACGCCGCCCCTATAATTAAGTCATAAACTGGTCTACACACCTCTAATTTAGATGAGTCTATTTTCATTGGAAATATGACTCATTTCACATTTATTCCTAATAATCATGGAGTTTGACTCATTATGGTTTCCAATGGACACCAAACATTTAATGATGATTTAGGAAACATTATTCCATTGTAAACTCTTAGAGTAGTTGGGTTATAAAATCTTCTCCATGTGATAGATGGGCACAAACTTTGGTGGAAAAATGTACAACATAATTTGGAACAAGTTTCTAAAAGAATAGTTTCTCTTATTTGGCCTATCATATGGGGTAAAATATGATGTATATTTAAGAAACAATTATGCAACTAAAATTGAAACGGTTGAAAAAACCATTATGTCCCAAAAAAACATTAATGGTCCTTTATGATTACCCAGATCCTCTTCCATGACTATAAATTAGGGTTTAGGATGGATTTAAGTATATATCAATTAGTGAGGAAATAAGTTGATGATATAGGCTACTTTAGGATTTCTCAATTTCTTTTCTTTTTATTTTATTTTTGTTTTCTCAATTAACATTAATTAATATTATAATTAATGTGTTTCCCTTTACCTTTTTCCATCCCTCATTATCTTCCATACCTAATATCATTTTATCTCTATTCCATCAATACATCGTGATCTATTTTCAAATTACAATGGAAAGTCACTAACCTAAGGCTTGGCCCTTTTGGAGGTTTAACAGTTACCTTTGTTATGGCACTTCAATTAAACATGTTTTTATTATTTTTTTGGTTTATATGATTGTATTTAATGGGTGTGGAAGTTTTCCACCATGTCATTATATCTAAATCTATTTAATTTCATTTATTAATTATTTTCCCCTCCATTATCTTCAGAAAACACCTCATATGGTGGAGTTTGGGTTTCTTGAAGAGATGAAACAACATACAGTGGATCTGGGTCTATTAGGAATTGCATCATTGGTTGAGGTGTTGTCCTTTATGACTATTAGAGAAAGTTTGGTTTGGTTAATCAAATGCATGCTAAAATTACACACCAATTAAATCAGAGGAATATAATTTGTTAATGATGTTTCATCAAATGAATTATCAAATTGAATTTAAAAAACAAATAAATAATGAATGAATTCCTGTTATCAAACCCTAGACCAAGACCTTTCTTTGTAATATGCATTCTATTTGTATCATCATTTATATTGAAAATTATCATTTCATTATTATAATTTCATTTTTCTAAAAACCTTTAAAACAATTATTTTCATAAAGAATATAAAAATTAAAAGAAATATATTAGGATCATTAGAATTAGTGATTGAATCGACTATGATGCTTTTCAATCTAGGTGGTGTTAGACGCTCTTCTAATGTTAGTGTTCTAACCGCATAGATTATATTTATTCTTCAATGTACATTTACTATGTGTATCCTCTTACACAATATTATCTACATCATGAAATTGTTAAACATCAGAAACATCCCCAAAAGTGGACATTTTGACTTCTCAGAACTCATCATAATCTCTCACATCATAATTCATCATAAGCCAATGGATCTGGAAACAAATTTCTCATAGTCAACTCTCAGACAGAGTTATATGATTTATAAGTCTATCAGTGTATTCCCAAATGATGAAAATGGTCTTCCTAGAATTAGTAGACTCTACTCCGACTCCATATACAACACTAAAATATCAACCAGTTAGTAGAATTTGTCAAATATAAACAAAATGACTTCGATGAACCCTCAAGTGTAATTTACAATCAATTATATTAATTTAAGATAAAATATTGTGGGATTAAATCCCTCCTATCCCAATATATTGATGTTGGTGAATAATGTTTTTTAAACTCACACCAAATCACATTAATATTTTCAAAATATATTAGATATGTTAATTATAGTGTGGAAAATGTACCTAGATCTTTTTTCTCTTTAGGTAGGTCATTTGACACTACTGTTGAACACTGCTGTGTCATTGGGATGGTTCCAATATCATCCAACATCATCTCATTGGTCATAACATATTTCCTTAATTTTCTATTGGTCGTAATTTATTTGAGAACCTCGTAAAAGGTAAAATAAAATAAATTTTTTTGAAGTGTTAAAAAATTACATTTTGTGCATTTATTTTCACTTGGAATAGTCATTCTAAAAATGAATATCTTTGATTGAACTACAATTATTAATTTTTTGATTATCTTCAAGTACATTTTACTAATTTTTTTATTTCTTATCTTTCTTTTCCTTATATAATTTTCTTATTTTCAGATGATCTTGAGTGACTTATCCACACTTTAGAGATATTACTTTCAAGTCATCTCAAGGTAACACTTTAAGAGATCCAGGAAGTTCTTTTCATGGTATTTCTCTGAGTTTCTCAATAATGTTCCCAACATGGTATTCAATGTTCTAATGATGTTTACATTGATCACTTGATTCATTCATCATCCCTTTTATTTAATCACATTGATCATTAGTGTAAGTTGTCGGTTAATTGAAAGAATACTCAGTGGATGTCCTTAAACTATCTTAAGTCTCCTACAACATGTGGAATTAAAACATCAATGAAGGACCTTGGGATGATAGTTACTAATACCCATGTTCCCTTGGTTTGTCTCATTGTCCATTCAATCATTGAATCCCCCAAACCAAAAAATTATTACCATGATTATTACAATAATATTTTAATTCTTCGGTATTCATTCATTGGGGAATTTTGATTAGCCCATCATCATTTCAATTTTATTGGTATGAGATTCCATCTTAACTTCTATAAAGACAATATTGTTATTGATCAGGTGGATACCACTTTTTCGAGTTTCTTCACCCTTCCATAAAAAATTATTGATCACCATTCTTTCCAGTATGTTGTAGAGCTCTTCAATATATTTCTTCTTTTTTAATCCTCTAGCTATAATATGTTGAATTGAAATATTTTCCTATAACAATAACATATAAAATTCTTGTATTAATAGTCATAGATCTATACCATAATTATGGTATTTCCAATTCATTTGTTTCTATCATTAGTAATAATATTAAAGATATCCAACATTTAATTGAATAATGTTAAGAATATTTTTAGGTCGTCTGTTGACAATACTTATGGTATGAATCGAGAGAATATTCCTTGACATCTCATCCCTCTTAGATATAAAATTAGTTAGAAATATTTGGATCTAATTATGAGTTATATACAAGAATAGAAATTATAATACATTGAGTCTATCCGCATTACTTAAAAGCTTCTAGAACTAAAATTCATCATTGAATAAAAGGTACCTTCAAAAATGTGAATTTGAATCATCATGAGTATGTATGGTGAATTTCATGTTATTAAAAATCCTATGGATGATGGAAGGATGATCTCAAAATTATTTTCTACTCAAAGGAATTCTTGGATACTCCATTTCAATCCCAGGTTTGATGGCCAGCAATATATAGAGTGCATATACAGCACCAGGTCCCATTTTGAAACTCCTAAAAAACAAATTATTGATTCTTGTTCTTCCCCATCCATGGATATAGATTCATGGTTATTTCATAGGTTTTTAACATTTTTGGGATCCAATATTAATTCCACTTTTACTTTTTCATGCATGTTTTGGTCATTCATGAATGATTTTTCTCGAAAATTTATAGCGTGGAAATACCTTCAGGAAAATGTAGAATATAAAAAAAAATCCCAAAAAACTAAAATGAAATTATCTCACAAAACATAGATGGTTTTGACAAAACCTGTGAGGAGTCTTGAATTCCCTATAGGGCTATTCAAAAAACATTATACAACATTGGCTAATGTATTGAATTAATTAGAACATAGTATGAAGTATGTTTGAGGTCAAAATCATGTTATGATGAATTAGTTTATTTAGTTTTTTAATGAATATTATCTAATTAATTTATTTCAAAAGGATCAAAAGACATCATTACATGTTTTTAAAATATATTTAAAGAAATATAAATAATCAAAATTATATTGGATTGTTTGGAAAAATAATTTTTTGAGGAATTATAATGTATTTTGACATTTAGGATTTCGGTGAAATTAGATTTTCTAATTTAATTTTTTAATACATGTGTAGAATTAGAGTTGAGTTGAGGTGGATCCAATGATAATGGTATCATATCTGCAATGTATAAATACCCCTTTTCCACATCCAGGTAATTTTTGTGATAGTTGAAACATTTTTTTTTCAAGATAACAAGTTCAATCCTAGTTACCCTAAAAGTGTCAATGGTCATTCCTAATTTATGGAACCAAGTTGTGAGATTAAAAATAACTTTTCATAATTATTAACCAATTCCCATAATTAATCAAAAAAGTGATCATAATTAGATAAATAAATTGTGGCTAGAAAACACATGAATAAAATTAATGAAAATAAACCAACTGAAATTTCCCACTTCGGATACATTACCATAGAATATGTTCAGAGTAAACACCACATACTAATGATTTTGTGAGTAATAGTGATAGGAGAAATAAAACAAGAAATAATGAATTGGATATGATGTTTTTGGGAGGAAACTGTTGAGTAGAACATATCACCCAATAAATTGATCTCCAGAATCATTCATTTTCTACAGGACATCAAATCCATTTTAATAGAAAAAATAGGGATCTTGTAGAATTAAATAGTGTCATTATGGTTCATAGTGACATACTAGGTGGTAATAAGGCCATAAAAGAGGTATCCACCACCCGTTGCATCGAATATTCCCATTTATGGGTCGTCTTGATAATTTAATATTTTTTAGAATGATTTCCCTTGGGTGTGCATTCAACTACATGCCAACTCTTGCTGGCGTCACATTTTTGATGATCTGTATTCCCTCTTTAAAATGGATGTTGGATTTCATCACCTTAAAAAGTGATGTAAAATCCTTGATCAAAACAAGATGATGGGATGCCAGTTTATCCTTCCTTCAATTCCTCATTAAAACTGGTCACTTAGTATAGGTCTCCCACAAAGTGTTAAGTCATGTTCACAGAACTCATTCTCGGTGCCATTTCTTTTTGGGTTCTAATTATGTATGCTTCTTTTTTCTAGAAAAACCATTGGATCATGACATAGTAGCCGCAGTTTTCTAGAAGATTTGTCACATTAGGCATTGCTGGCATGTTTGGATGCTTCGAACAGTGGTCACCTATACTCTTCCTCATGTGAGGGAATCCCTTTGATGCATATGAGGTTCAGAACGCAATGCATCCAGTGTAGGTCACAATATATTTGATGCTAAAGGAATATCTTCCAAGGATTACACTATTGGAACCCCATGTATAAAATGAGGTGGATGATGTTGCTGGAACATAACTTCTATGTCCTTAACCTCAGGAATCCCATGTTAAACATATTTTGGATGTCAAAAATTGAATGTTTAATTTATTATAGAGATGGATCGATGGAATGAGTTTAGAGTATTTTGGAGATGAATTTGGTTGATCAAGACACCCTGTGGCAGTGGATTGAGGAGTTCCCCTAGGATGGACGATGTCACACCGCGAGGTTGATATGAGCATAATTGGATGTGGATCAAGGAGGTTCATTCCATTTGGGGGGATTTGGAGTACAATTGGTCAGGGATGAACCTCATGGAGGCATCTTGTATACACTATTTAAAGGATAGGGATTGCAACCCTTCTAATTTGATTCCACCATTTAAGGTAATGTGATAGGAATAGTCTGTGCAGTTTAACGTCATGTGGTAAAGATTCTCTTATCACAAAATTTGCATAAGTAATTGATGATTTCGGAATTATTCATGAAATATTACCATCTCAATTGGATCTATCCTGGTTTTATTTTTGTAGATATTATGTATTAAAGCTTCCCTAGTGGACCTGGAGGAGATGTGGTCTCCCAGGTCAGTGGAATGATCATTTTGAGAAATGGCCACCAGAGGTAAATTAGTATGGATGTGGGTAGAGTGGATGGAGTTAATTGAATGGATTTAGTTCATGAAGTGGATGGATTGTTGGAGTTCTAGTTTTGAACCTCGTGTATGCTTCCTACATATCATGGTTAGTTGGGAATCAAATCCCACATAGTTAGGAAGTTCTATGTATTAAACCTAAGGAGTACCATGGGGTAAATAACTGGGGTTTGTGATTATGAGTTTCCCATGGAGCATGAATAGTTGGGGAATACACATAGTGGCTTCTTAATACATTATAGATAGTAGGGAATTATTAAGAAGGGATTCCTATTTGGTGATTATGGTTGGGTCATAGACATAAGAGAAACCTATAGACTGGTTGGAAAGATGTCAACGTTGCTACTAACCTCAAATCCCACATAGTTTATGATCTATGTGAGAAAAAATTGGAATAATTGGACCCATCAGTCTTGTCTCAAATTTGTCACCAATGAGATTTGGTATGGGGCTTATACCTGGAATCATCAAGAGAAGGATGCTAGCCCATGTGGAGAGTATCTACTTCAATGTGGGGAGGATCTCATTCCCAATGAGTCATAAATTGAGAATCATAGTGTTGTGGAATAAGGAGTATGGGTCTTAAGCATTGAATCTATCTCAGTCAATAGGATATCCCAATGGTGAGGAATAAGGTGGAATCCAATGTAATCGTACATGGGGAATCTCATGTGCATTTCATTGGAAAATTATATATTTTTACATGAGGTGATGAGGAATTTTGTGCTAGGTAGTTTTACGTCATGCATCCTGGATGTGCGAGGCTGACTCATTACTCCTTTGGATTACATATCTATAGAACATTAATAAATAGGTGGGGTTTGTCTTTATAAATTCTATGTTGGAATGGTGTGGAGGAGTGGTTGATCACGGGGTCCATGTTAGACTGCATATACTAAGAATTAAGAGGTCATAGCTTACCTATTTTGAGAAAAAATAGGCAATTCCACACATGCACTAGAGGCCTAGTGTTCACCTCATGATGGATAATGAAATCACCATGCACAAGTTTATAGGGCTGCACACACAAGGCGAGAACAAGGTATGGGGGTTTCACATGAAATTTTCTCATATATGATTATCTAAAATAAAGTGAATCCACAAAGAATCAATTAATGGATGTGTGGAATATTAGATGCTCGCACACAAAATCATGGTGTATACAAGAGAGGGGTGGACACGCAAGGTCATGGGTGCGTGTAATAGGAGTATTTCGGTGAAACTGACATAGGTTAAAAAATGTATGGTGAGGATTAAACAACTATAGACCCACTCAATGGATGGAACACATGGATTATATCATGCAATATCTACACCTTGAGGGTTCCACAGATTCATGATGTTGCAAAAGGTCAATCTTACACACACAAAAGTCACAGTTCGACATCCATAGGATCAACCTAATGAAGTGGGTGAACTTATATATTTATTTGAATTATTAAGCAATGGTGTGAAATAATTTAGTCATGGAAGAGGTCATCTACATAGCTGGTTCCTTTTCCATGGTATATGTGTGTGCACATAGCTAGTTGGGGATGTATCTGCAATACAATAGGGTTGCATGAAGATTAGGTTTCTTGTGTGCACCATCCGAATCATTTGCGCCGCTACTATGCCAAATCGAATAACCTTCAAATAATACAAGTGTAATGACTTCATATTTAGAGGTAATGAATCTTGAACATAGAATTCAATATTTCACACATGAATTGAATCTTGTGTGAACCTTCCATGTAATTATCAGGTTTCTATATTGAGTTGGGTGGTGGATTTAGTTTTCCCAAAGTGGTCATGTTCACACATTGGTGATATTTGGCACCCACACATGACCACATCAAAATTTGGGATGAAATGGGTCTAGAATTTCAGTTTCTAATGGTAATACAAAAGAAAGGTGTTGATTCTCGTAGGTGCGTGTAAAAAATACCATTTGGTGTGTAATAAACATACACACAAGTGTAGAGGATAAGGTCCACACCTTTAAATACCTGTCTGGGTCCCTATTTATGATAAATATACATTCCTCATGAAACAACATTCTCTCTCACATGCGTATCTCTTCTCTTTATGCATGAAAACCGATCTTCATCCTCTTCTTTTGTGTAGCTTCTCATTCTATCAACCATATTAATTTATGGAAATAAAATCATTTTGTGCACTAGTTGCATGATCTTCCACTCAATATTTCCTACTTCACACCAAAACTTCGATATGAAGTTCTTTTTTCCTTAGATATTCTAGAATCATTTGAAATAATCGACCAGCTAAATGATTCTTAGATCGAATCCATTGTTTCTTCTCAAAGAAATGAAATTAATAGAAACCCTAATATCCCTTAATACAAGTTGGTAATTATGAGACAATCAAATTCTTATGGGAATGTTGATATAGACAAAAAAATATAATCTTCGTAATGACTATCTCCCCATATAGAACATCAGAGTACCAGATGAAGTGATCATCCAAACCTTTAGGGTCAATTAAACGGAGTCATGGATGAAACATGAGGAAAATATGTAATGATGGAATGCCCATGTTCACTATCATACTTCAAGGGAGTATGCCAACATCACAATTTATGTTCTAAATGTGTAGGGCATGATGGTCATAATAGATTTTCTAAAGGTAGTATAGTTCCTTTCCATCATCACCGACACATTCCATAGTTTCATGATGAAAAACAACCTAGGATATCATAAGAACTGATATTTACAATCAGGAGTAAATAACACCAACGAATGTGTATATACATAATGGGTTCTCTACACGCGCTAGGAATATGGGGAGGAGATACAAGACATCGTGCAATATGAAGTGGTGTGGACTTTTCCATTCCAATTTTACCTTCAACATGAGCTAGTTCCAAATCTCCTTAGTCATTGGTCCCCAAACATGAACATGTTCCATCTACACAATGTGGAACACAACAACAACTTTTTGATCATTAATTACATCGGTGTCATTACACTCAAGGGATTCTAGTATTGTGGGTTTTTTCATAAAAGAAAACTTTGAGGAATAGGTATAAGATTCCTATATTGGAAAAACATATTTTTGATGCATTGAGGAACATGATGAAACACACTACAATTTTTCATATGGATATCCTTTTCCAGGCATGGTTCAACCAGATCCTAAAAAGTTATTCAAAAATGAGGATTCTAAGTTGGGGGATGCAACTTCTAATTGAATCATATAGGTGGAAGCTAGGATCATACTGGTTGGTTCTCAAAGAGAGAAAATATCAGACGTGGGGGTACAATATGGTGGGAGGTTGGGAGGTTAGAAAATGGTGGTTCACTATACCAATTTCCTTTCAATGTTTTTTATTTGGAGGCTACTGCTGGTTAGATATAAATGGATTGTAATACGTTTTGGGATGTTTGTGAGGGTTTTGATCTTTGAATCTAATAATAGGGTTAATTTTGGGGTACCCTTACTGGACCAAATTTATAGTATACTGGGTCCCATTTCAAAGAGAAACACACCCATAAAGATCTATAGACCATTCCAGCTTGTTCACTTTAGGATCAAAATGAATTTGGGTGTTAAAAATTACCCAAATCCATCTATCAAATGAATACTGGTTTGAGACCATCTCTGCTGAATGTTGATGGGTTTTGACCTATGTCACTTAATGAGGTTGGGATTATAGCCCATATTGGAAACAATGTTGATGTCATATTCCACCCCTTAATGACTCTATATTTCCAATGGTGGAAAACTGTCAGGGTTCATAGGATAAGGGTGAGTATTTGAAAAGATTCATAGGTGGGGTGTTGGTGGCTCGGATCGATGGAATGGTTTACTTTAAGTCGTGCACGCTATCCCATTTTTCTAGGATTTTGGTTACCATTAACGAGTGTAAAAGAGAGTCAACCTGGGGGGGGGGGTTCATGAAGAGTGACACCCCTATACCCTTTACAAAATATGGTGAATGATGGGGACTATTTGATCCAGAGAAACTATAATTCTACCCCCAAACAATGTTGATGTTGGCCTTGTCAACGAAATATGATAATAACTGGATAGAAGAATACATAGTGGAAATCTTGTGGAAGTGAATTCAAGTGATTGAGAAAGTGAGTGAGGAGACCTATTAGTTATGAAATAGGTGGGATTCTCCCTATGTGGTAGGCCAACTATTAAGGTAAACTCATGTTGGAACTACATTTGTGAGAACATCACAAGGTTTGCCTACACCACCTACCTTCAATAGGGGAATGGTCATATAAAAAAATCCAAGGACTAGTGAAGGAGATTCCTAGGTATAAAGTGATATCACTCCACCAACTAGAAATGAATGATGAATTTCATTCCCTCTAGTATGGATTGAGGATGCAAAAAAAATCACTATCCATAGAGGACTTATGGAAAAAGTTGAAGCGGGATGGAATCAAGTTGCTAGAATTTGGGACTATTCGTGTTGGGGCCAAAGTGAACATCCATCGAATACATGAATATTTGACTGCTACGGGTGTCGATGCGTGTAGTCGATGGGAAAATGAACCCCATTCCACAAAAGTCTGGGTCATTTTTTGGAGATGAAGAGGATAAAGAGGAGGCACCGACCGTTGACATCGAATTAACTGAGGAAGAAAAAACTAAAGAGGAGGACGTGGAATCTAGTGTCCAATTATCCTTTGGATAGGATACCTATTAAGGTAATTCCTAAGAATGTGGTGATATATTGGCCTCCAATTAAGAAGAACTCTCAGATTATCTAGAGATAACACATTACACACTTTCATCTTTCTTTGAACCTTTCCATTCAGCAATCCATATTCTCTAACTGATGCTTTTATTATATGTGATCATCTTGATAAATTTTAAAGCTCAAAACTGAATGAGGGTGTTTCCCTCTAGAATCGTGGATGACCTTGTTGATTGAAGGTTCAAGCATTCGAATCAGTTTCTAATGGGTTTGTTCGTAGAACCGGAAAAATCCAATGATTCCATATCCATTTGGACCTACTTTCCAAAGGTAGGCGCTCATTAGTTGTGGGCTGAGGAGGCTTAGGAATTTGCATTGGTCGAGAGGATGGGAGGTCGGACTCATCACACCTTTTTGAGGGTAATTATTGTCTACTCCGGGACTCTCTTTATAGATTTAAGTTAGGTTCATGAATCCTTATTACATTACCAAGTATAAAATGAGCTTTCCTTTAGTCTGACAATCAATGATTGATATGTAAGAAATTCAGAGAATATTTTATATGTATTCGAGGTTCTTCATCGATGAAGAATCATCTGTATGTGTTAGAGATTCTTAGTTGATGGTATCCTTAAAATACATAAAAGTATCTTGGTCATTATGATGACCATACTGGTTTTAAAGCCACTCAGTGGGGCACTTGAAGTTTATTGTCATTTAGGAGGACAATGGATTATTTCAGAATTGGGATTGTACCCGTTGATTGGATACCAACATATCCTTTGTTTTGGAAAAGGAATCAGAACCCACGTAGTTCGAATAAGGGAGTATGATATTTATGATTGATGGCTCAAAGAAAGATTTCATAATTACTTTTACACTCTAAGATCACGTGAGTCATGCTCGGTGTGAGAAAAAAGATGTATTGGTAAAACCAGTCAATTGTTCCATGATAGATGCAATCATAAGAAATAATATGGGGCTTATGTATATATGAATTCGCAAAATAGATGAGGATTAAGATTTACTTCAGGGAAGAAATCCAGGAATAGGGTCCATAAAGGTATATGTACCTTATGGATATTTGGATACTCTAATCTTGGGACTTACTCCTATGGAAGATGCCCAAGTTAGGAGGGGACTTATGATTGGGTTTTATTCCTGAGAAGGAAGTCTAGATAAAAAGGAAATTAAGACTGCGTCTTACTCTTGTAAAGGAGGCCCAGGTTAAAGGGATATGAAAATTAAAGGGATTTGGGGCTTACTCCTAAGGAGGAGGCCCATATTTGAGACTGGGGATTACTCCTGAAAAGGAGGGCCAGGTTATGGGAATTATGGTTGGGGATTACTTCTGAGGAGGATGCCCATAATTTGGTAAATTATGACTGGGGCTTATTCCTGAAAAGGAGGCCCATATTAGGGGACTGGGGATTACTCCTGAAAAGGAGGTCCATATTTGGGAACTTTATGACTAGGGCTTATTCCGAAGGAAGATGCCCATATTAGAGGACTTGGGGCTTACTCCTAGAGAGGGTGCCCATAGTAATGAGAATTTGGACAGGGGATTACTCCTGAAAAGGAGGACCAGGTTAAAGATTCTCGCATCTTAAAGGATGAGGTTGAATGAATGAAAGCTCAATCTTTAGTGACATAAAGATGTGTAAATCACTAGATTTTGAGAGATGTTCCATGGAGTTACTTTCAAATAAGGAATCCAAATCAAGAAATCATGCCATAAATGGCTTTGAAGAGTGTCTTGAAGACTGAATCATGAATAGGAGAAGTGGAATGGCATAAGAGGGGTGAAATGGGTAGGAAAGACACCCAAAAAGGTAGGGGCACGCAAGTCCTGGCAGGCGCGCAGGTACTGCGTGGGCACGCAAGTCCTGGTCGCGCAGGTATACCTATGCGACACATGGGTACATTCATGATTTTCACCCCTTAGGGTAATAATTGGGGAGACTTGGTCAAACCCTTGGTATTATACTTAGAGGCTTTCCAGAATATGGCGCGCAAGTTCTGGTGAAGAAGTAGGGCGGCGCGCAAGTGTGTCCATTTCCCTTAAGGGTAAAACCACTTAGGCGCACAAGTGTTAGTGAATTCTAACACTTAGACCTTACTCCTAATGTTTATACCTTCCATTTTAGGTAAATAATTACCTTATAAGAGTTCAAAAGACTTGAAGAAAATAATTGGGCGTTCAGAGCTCTGTATGTGAATTCTGGAAAAATTATTCTCCAAAATGGGGGGTCCACCGGGGGTATTTATAGGCTGGAGAAGACCCCAAGAGGTTATCTTTTAGGGTGTGCAAGTCACTTGCACGACCATTAGGTGGCGTGCAAGTATACTTGCGTGACAGTGAGGGATCTTGCATGACCCTTGTGATTTTAAATCCTTGTTCATGCCTTTGTCAATTTTTGATGATTTCTTTAAAGGATGAATCAATTTGTGCTAAGTCATTTTCCATTCCATTCTTTTAGACAATGTGATGAAAAGTAGCGTCAACAAAAGTCCCCCCTCAGAGTTGGATTCGAAAGAAATGAGGATGTGACTTTGAGGAAAAGATGAAAACTAAAGGAAAGGTGGCGCACAAGTGTTCAGTGCGCAACACTTGGCACGTAGGTTCGAGTCGCGCAGGGCTGGAGTGCACTGGATGGAGTGCGCTGGGTGTAGGCGCACAGGTGGGCCGCCTGGACTATAAATATGCGGTCATTTGCTGCGCATAGCATCTGATTTCTGGATTTTCGAGCTCTCGCTGCGCAGGTCCCCTTCGGAACGCAAGTCACTCTTTTCCGTTATTTCTTCGCTTTCCCACTGCTGTTAAGGTAATAAGACTTGCGTGGTGATACTTGCGTGCCAGAAACTTGCGTGACACATTAACACTTGCGCAATTCATCCATACTTGCGCGCCTTAATGCCTTCTCCATTTTTTGAAATTTATTCCCATATTTTATGAAAAATTAACTTACTTAAAAGTTAATTTATTCAACTTTTGTGCAGAATCAGTGGCTCTTAAAATCGGAATAGCTGATGAACTGGCTAGCAAGAGGATTGATGATATGATGAACATCATTGGCCATGATTATTATACAGTCAAAAGTAGCACTCTTCCGAATTTGGCTAAGTATCTGAAGAAATATCATCACGACTTCCCCAAAATCATTTATTTGCCTTTATATGGCTATGGTCATCTGCGAGAAGTCACTATTCTAGAAGCAAATAACTATCTCCCATTTTCGTGGTTTCAGAATTATACCAACTTTGATTCAGCAAATATCTCATGTGGAGGAGTATTTATAATTGCTGGAACAATGGAGAAGGCCCACATGATGCATCATAGCCCTTATACGCCAGATCTGAAACCTCATACGCCTGAGCTGCGACCACATTGTTATCCTTCTATCTTTCGAAATTCTCATATAGATCAATCCAAAGGCTGGAAGAAAAGTGTGGAATTCCGTCCTGGGGGAGGTGTGAAGCCAAATTTGATGTGGGCATACTGGGTGCGACAAACCTATGCAGAGTTTGTCAAGGATCTGAAAGGAGTGGCGATATACGAAGCTATTTGGGTTGGGAAAACATATGTTTACAGACATGATAACTTCGTGCCAGAGATACTCAGTCACTGGAGCCCAGAAACTAATTCTTTCCATCTGACTCATAGAGAAGTAGGTATCAGTCTGTGGGATGTCCACTAGATCTTAGGGGATCCAATTTTGGGCGATATGTATGATGAATTCGTTCCTCCCATGGTGACTTGGAATGATTCATAGAAGACCCCTGCTTTATCTTGGGAATTATATAAGATCTTCCACAGGCTCAAGAGTTCAGAGACCTCGTTAAATCATTCTAGAAATGATATTCATCCGGAGGAGTGGATGAATATATTTCTTATTGAGAAGAAAGAGAAGGAGCCAATGGATAAGGAGCTGAAGGAGAAAGGATCCAAGAAAAATGAAATCCAAGGATAAGAGGCCCAAACGTCCTACCACCTGCCCAAAACCTGAGAAGAGGGGTGCTCCTGGCACATTTTGGCCAACTCTAGAAGCAAAAGAGTTTGAGAAATGAGGATATGAGGTGAATCAAAGGATCCCAAAGAAGACTCATCTGGCGGTTTTCTTGGCTATGTGGCTCAGCGTTTATCTATTTCCAGTCAGGGATTCGAAGGGAGGCGTCAGGCCCAGGACCTTCTTCATTGTGGAAAAGTCGGCTGAGGAAAAAATGGTTGGGTTGGATACCCCCATTTTAGCAAATATTCACAGGAGTTTACTTCATGTCTTCATGGGTAAATCTCCTTTAATAATAGTGGGACCATTCCAAGTTTTATGGGGATGGATTTCCACTCACTTCAAGACTTACAATGTACAGAATGTATTACAAATTCCTAGAAGTTCTTTCAGGCTATCAGTGCAAGAATTCTCTGGAGTTTCTCCATTAGATGTTAATGCATATGAAATGAAAGTGAGTCTGAGCATGTTTAAGGAATTCAACTTCTTTCCCTATGGAAATCCGGCAACCGGGTGGTTTGTTGATGATGGAACAACCCACTTGGATTTGAGGGCATACATGCTAGCTTGCAGAGATGGTGTGCTAGTTTCCAGGATTGACAGAGAAATTATATTCGAGGCCTATGCTATATATAGATTTGCACGTCAATTTAAGTGTCTAAAACAGATTTTTGTATCTCCCCTAGAACATGTCAAGTTAGAGCAACATCCAATGGTTGCTCGGAAACTGTGGCTGCTGACGTTAAGGGAGAAGACTGGGGCAGTATTTGATCTAATAGTTGAAAAAGAGGCACATAACTTGACTACATATTATGCCAAGAACTGGATAGCAATATACCCAAAAGGGATACTAAATCACCCAATTTATCAGGTGGGGAAAAGGAAGAGGACTATAGATAAAGAAACCCTCCCTCATGAAAGTGATGCTTCCCCACCTGAAGCTGGTTCACCAGACTCCTCCTCTAGGACCGATTCACCGGATTCCCATGATGGGGATGATGAGGCACAACAAGTGGAAAAGTGGCCTCGTGCCCGATATAATCATCCGGTTAGAATCAAGAGACCTCCTCCATCAACTCTTGATGAGTTACTTCAATCTGGTAATTTAATCACTGCTAATTTATAAAGCAATAAGTCTTATTTTCTTATTCTTTATCTGCAGTTGCAGGAGCTGGGAAGAAAATTAAGTCAAATATTGTAGGACCTTCCTCGCAGCCTTCATATCTAAGACTAGAGGCTATCCAGTTATGGCAGAGTTTATATTGTGGTTCTAAGACCACCTGACTGGATTTGTGTGAGGGCCTACAACTTCCTAGAATAGGGAATATTCCGGCTTCTACAGATATCCAATACGAGGATAACCCCAACAAAGTGCAAGCTTACATCAGAGAGCTGGAAATTCTTATATATACCACTGATGAGTTTGTTCCTGTCACCAGGTGGGTGAATGAATTGATTGATTGTGGAACTGCTGAGGGGACTGATGAGGAGTGGCATGATTACGTGGCTCCTGAAGATGTAAGTTTTCTTTCCTAATTTTTTTTGCAACTTGATTTCAGTCGAAACATTGTTACTTAAGGGATTTATTTTCTTCATCTTGTAGTTTTCAATGAAAAGAACTACTGAGGTTACTTCGCCACAGTATAGCCCTGGTGGTACTGCCATCGGGGCTGCTGCTGATTCTCCTCATGAACCAGGTGAGATGTCTCCAGGCTAGCAGGCTAGGAATGAGGAGCTGGAAATGACTTTTCATTCTCCAATCTAGGTGCCAGTAAGGGAGACTGCTGATACTCCCAAAAAACCAAAGAAGAAAAGGCAACGAAAGAGGAAGTCCACAGCTAAACGCTTCATTAGCAGCGGTAAGTCCTTCGGGTAATCATGAGTTTATACCCATGAAAAGGTTGATCATATTTTTGGGGATTGTAGGGTCTTTTTAAATTTTCCCTCTGAGGGAAAGGACTGATCCTCCCTTAAGGACCACAGAGGGTGCTGTGGAACAAATGAAAATTGAAACTGACTTGGCTGCTTCTGAAAAAGAGCCAACATCTTTTCCCAGCACTGCTCCTACTGCTGCTACAAGTAGAGAAGAACCTACACCAGAATCATTGGTGGCTACAGCAACTGAATCTGTCATCCTTCCGAAGAAGCTTTCCCAGGTCAGGGGCCGCAGAATGAGGGTCTCTAAGAGGTTACATCAAATGCTTCCACTGGTGAGACTAACCAGGATTCTGAAATATCATTGGATGAAATGATGAATCGTGGAATGTTTGTCGAAGAATTTTATGATAATTCTATGTTGTCATGTGATTTAGAATACCTTGGGCATGAGTTTTATCCTTCGTGCAGTAATTTTTTTTAATTTACACTTCTAATCACGACTGAAAATAATATGCAGTTCCATCCATAGAAGCTGCTGAACTGCAAATGCCTGAAGAGGGTGTGGATATTGATGTCAACCCTACCATTGCAAAAACGTTAGCTCAAGTGGATCTAAATCCATTAAACACTCATGTGACCCATCTTGAATATCCTATTGAAACTGGGAAAGATGGGGAGGAGTCTTCTCAAGCTACTGATCTACTGTTAGGTAATTATTAGACTGAGTTTTCAAGATAGACAACCAACATCCATTATTCCATGAAACTAACCATAATTTTAATTTATCAAACAAGGATATCAACTTCAATGGTTAAAAATAGAGTTGAGGTCTCAACTTCTACCCAAACAGCAGTAGAATGTGAAGCAAATAGGGTCAGGAGGGAAGAAGCAGAACAGGGCACTTCCTTAAGTGCATTAATCCTAGATTACATGCCCCCCTGTGATGATGATGTTGAATCAGACCCAGAGGTGCTTAAGGTGCTCATCTACTCATGACGCAAGGCATGGACCAACATATGGAAAATCATATATGAGGTTCCTTTAGAAGAGCTATCATCGAAGATCCCTCGATTGTCTTCCCAGTTTATCATGCTAGGACTTTGCGGTTTTGGATACCAAGAGATCCATACCGCTGTGAAACAAGTCATATTTAGAAGGGATCAGGAGACAAAGTGTCGCGAAGATCATACCATGGTGAAACTGTCAGTCAACATCGGCGAATTTGAGACTGCGGTATCTCGAACTGAGGCTGACTATGCTTCCATGATGAAGGAGCTGAAGCATAAGATCAAAGATAAAGTCGTTCAGAAGATGCACCTTCAACAACAGTTAGATGCTGTTACTGGGGAACTTGAATAACTCAATAATTCACTGGAGGGATCTCAAACGAATGGTATGAATGCCTTTTCAGATGCCAAGAAAGCACTCCATCAGGATGAAAAGTGTGAATTTGGCCGAGTGCATGAGCTTCAATTAGCTGCTGATGAAACTCGGGATGTGGTTCTTCAATTGAAAACTTATGTCGACAGCCTTTTGTAATTTCTTGGAAAAATGGAAGAGGCTCCAATCTGTGGATGTCCCTCTAATTCTTGTGCATCAAATGGAAATAACGCTTTCATCTTCAATCACTTATGCATGTATTTTCCTTTTCTCCCTGCTTTAAATTTTACCTAAGCCAATGGGCCTAGTAAGCATAGTTTGATTTTTACTAGGATTATTATAAATAACCCTAGAAACATTGAATCTTTTAATTGCTCAATATTTCCTAAATCACACAAAATGTATGTTTAGTGAGCTGGAACTTGACGTTTACTCAGAGTTCCTTTGTCTTTTGTGGGCAGTTTAAAGTCATGCACATCGGATATAAAGAGGCTAATGCTTAAGTTCCAAATATCCTTGATCGAATGAATTAGAATTGACTCAATTCTTTGACAATTTATTTGAAAACATATTACCATACTCAAGTATGAGGTAAAATATGTAAACTATAACTTAAGAAAATTTGGATCTGAGGAATGATATAAAAAAGAGCTAAAAGGCATTAGAAGAAGTAGTTTCCAAGAATTATGTTACCATTATTTAACAAACCCGTTAGGGGGTTGAATTATGCAGGGCCACATAAGGGCATTGGCTGCATAGTCAAATAAATAGTATCTTTTGGCTAACAAGTCTTTTATGTAGACTGTTTATGTAAGGCTGCCTAAGGGCACGTTCTGCATAGTCAAGCAAAAGAACTCTCAGAAATTTACTTTGCTAGTGCAAAAAAGCCAGTGAATGTTTATGGAGATTCAAATTTTCCAAAGTATAGAGTTTGCTGTATGGAAAGAGGTACTTGAATATGGAGAAGATATTTCCATACAAGATTATCAAAGAACTGGATGTATATCACTCTTGCGAAGGTCTGACCAAACCATAGGGAAGAAGAATATAAACCATAGATTTGAATACTTTCAGAGGATATGGGACAAATATGTTAAGGATGACTATTTTTGTAGATCCCTACATACTATCAGTTAAGACCGATAAGGAGAAAAGAGGCTTTCTTCCCAAGAATGAAGTTACTAGTATCCGACAAACCCGTTAGGGGGTTGAATTATGCAAGGCCACCAAAGGTCATTGGCTGCATAGTCAAATAATAGTATCTTTTGGCTAACAAATTTGTTATGGAGACTGTTTATGCAAGGCCACCTAAGGGAACATACTGCATAGTCAGGAAAAATAATTCTTAGAAATTTGATATTTGTTTGATTAAAAGTCATGAAAAGGTTTATGAAGATCTGGAAATATTTAAGGTTAGGATTATGACACATAAATATGGGTATTTTCTATTGTATACAAAGATGCATAGATCAATGCTAACCATAATCATGTTGTCGCTGGGTCCTGAATTGAAATGTTGGACTTCACTACGTATCTCATAAGGATGGGAATCAAGCCATATGTAGTTATTAAACTACAGTTTAACATCATGTGGGACAAAAATATTAGAGATCTTAGTTTAGGGTCATAGAGCTTGAACCATTATAAGAAATACATAGTGTGTGTTTTCATGGGGACAGTTCAGCCAAGGGATTGAAAGTGGAATTTGGGGTTAGGCCCAAAGACTTGGGGCAATATTCGAGAGACACTCAAATGTTCCTACGTATCCCATAAGGATGGGAATCAAGACCACGTAGTTCTAGAACTACCCTCTATACAAATTTAGTTCGTACATGTGAAGGGTGAAATGTGACTTTAGTGCAATGATGGTTTAACCCAAGATAAAAGGTTTGGGAATTACCATGTATGCACGTAGTCTTTGGAATGAAAAATGATTGAAAAATCAATGTAAATAATGGTTCCCTTTTAGGTGAGGGTATCAAAGAATATTGTAGTTTTATTATCGTACAGGACAAAAAGTGTTGTATAGTTTAACGTCATATAGCAAGGACGATAGTGAACCAATGTAAAGATATTGATTCTAGGGGAAATTTCACAAATCAACATCGTATGAGATGGAGGTGAACCGATGTGAAGAGATTGATTTTGGGATTGAACATTGGGAGGTTGCCTACGTACCCAGTCTGGAAGGAAAGGATCAAAGTCCGCGTAGTTCAATTAAAGAATGAATTAATGATCAAGTTGTTCTTGGGGATAACAACCTAAAAAATGATGGTGTGGGACTTACACATGGTTAGTAGCCCAGAGAGAGTATTATGGTTGAAGTTTTCTCTAAGCTCATGTGAGTCATACTCAGTGTGAGAAATAAGAGGTAACAATAACCTTAACGATGCATAGTTTAATGTCATGTACGACATATAAAGGGACTATGCAGTTTAAAGTCTTGCAGTTAGGACTACAAGTGCTGCACAGTTCAGTGTCATGTAGCAGGGACAAAGTACATTTTAATGTCATGTAGGAAGTATCAAATGACTTTCTATAAAGTTTAGCATCATGTAGTTAGGACGATGGAGACAACACAGTTTAATGTCATGTTGGACAAAAAGATGACTGTGCAGTTTAATGTCATGTAGTAAGGACAAAAGAGTACACCATTTAACGTCATGTTGGACGTATTAGGGACTTTTTTCATAGTTTAATGTCATGTTGGATGAAAGTAACACAAATTGTTTAAGGTAATATGTATGGACCATTGATGATGTAGTTTAACGTCACGTGGGACATAAGGGACGTTTTCATAGTTTAACGTCATGTTGGGTGAAAAAGGGACGATACTGTTTAGCATCATGTTGGACGAAAGTAAAAATAGTTTAAGGTCATATGTATGGACCATGGATGATGCCGTTTAACGTCATGCTGGATGTAAGGGATGTGCAAATAGTTTAAGGTCATATGCATGGACCGTTGGTTATGTAGTTTAATGGCTTTCCGGACGTAAAGGACTTTTATACAGTTTAGCGTCATGTAGTAAGGACGATGAAGGGGGACACAGTTTAACGTCATGCTATACGTATGTGCAAATATTTTAGGGTCATATTCATGGACCGTGGTGCAGTTTAAGGTCATACCGGACCATGATGATATATTTTGTGTTTATACAAAATACTTCTTAAAAAATCTGGCATTGGTTGGAGTAGTGATGAGTTCTCTATCCATTGAGATTAATGAATAAGCTCCATTGGAGTAGACCGTATGTATTGAGTAAGGTCCTTCCCATTTTGGCTCATGCTTGGGAGGTTTCATTCCTAGTATCATTAGAGTTCTGAGAAATAATACCAATTCTCCCTGAGTGAATGAACAAAGACGAAATTATTTGTTAAAAGCTTGTACTATTCAATTCTGATAGACTACCAAGTGGTGCAAAGTGAAAAATCTTTTCTCATATAACTATTCCAATTCAGTCAATAGATTTTGATATTGTTCATCTGTAGATGACTGATCACAAATGGAAACTCTGAGAGAGGGTATTTGAACTTCAATTGGCAAGACCGCTTCCGTTCCATATACCAATGAATATGGAGTTGACCACGTTGTAGTGCGGGTGGTAGTTCGATAAGCCCATAAAGCATCGAAGAGTTTATCAGGCCTTTATTTCTTATCATTATCCACCATCTTTTGCAGTATATTTGAAAGAGTCTTATTGAAAGCTTCTATCTGTCCATTGGCCACTGCATGATACCGAGATGAATGGTTGGATTTTATGTGGTATTATTGATACAACTTCATCACCTCAGATGAACAGAACATGGTGCCATTGTCAGTCAATATGGTATGAGGGACACCAAATCCGGTAATGATGTTAGACTTGATGAATCTAAAAATGAATTTAGAACTGACTTCCTTGAGAGGTATTGCCTCTTCCCATTTGGAAAAGAAATCAGTAGTAGTAAGAATATACTTAAACTGTTTGGTCGTAGCTGAAGGGTAATGTCCCAACACATCCATTCCCCATGTGGAAAATGGCCAAGAGTATTTAGTTGTATGAAGCAACTCTGGAGGTTGATGAATGAAGTTGGAATTTACTTGGAATGAATGACACTTCTTTGTGAAATCAACGCAATCTTGTATCATTGAAGGACAAAAGTATCCAAGAATTTGAATCTGATCAGACAATCTATGTCCAGACTGGTGGGCACCACAGACTCCTGCATGCACTTCTTTCATGACAGCCATTGTCTCTTCACCATCAATGCATCTGAAGAGAACTCCATCAAAAACACGCTTGTAGAGAATTTTCTCTATGTGATCTGGGCTATCATAAAGAGTAAAATTGACAACATGTTGCTGGATTTGTTCTTTCTCGGCTCTATTAGGTGGAAGCGTTCCATTTTGAAGGTATTCCCTAAGAGGTGACATCCATCCTGTAGTATGAACATATAGTTCCGGAATGGGACTAATTTCATTAATTTCCTCTGTTCTGATTCGATCATAAGGTGACATTGCACGATGGTGGTCAAAACTGATGGTTTTCTCGTCCCGATTTGGATCTTCCAGAGCTGTGGCTATATTAGCTAGTGCATCAGCTTGAGCATTTTGTGATCGCGGGACCTAAGAAAATGTCAGTTCCGAAGGGAATTCTGCCCTTAACTCTCTGATGTAATCATACAAAGGGATTAGTTCTTCTTTTCTGATGTCATAATCCCCATTGACTTGTTTGATTACCAGTTCTGAATCACCTTTCACCTTTAAGTGATTAACTTGTGCTTGAAGTGCCAATTCCAAGCCTGTGATGAGAGCTTGGTATTCTGCTTCATTATTGGTACCACCTTCTCACGATAAGAAGGAATAAGATAATACTACCTTTTCTGTAGAAATGAGCACAATTCCTAAGAATAATTTTTGGAATTTAGGATTTTCCATTTTCCTCCCTGTTGTACTTCTAGAAGCACCATCAAAATACATTTCCCATGCCTAAGGAATTTCTTGAATAGAGAATATTTCCTCATCAGGTTGTTCAATATCTGAAGATGTGTCTTCTACTGAAGGGTGTTCAGTCAGGAAATCAGCTAGAGCTTGACCCTTTATTTCCTTTTGAGACACATACTGAATGTCGAATTGCTGCAAAATAACTGCCCACCTTGCCAGACATCCTGTAAGAATTGGATGACTAAGGATGAATTTGAGCGGGTTATTGCAAGATACCAATTGGACCTCGTGATGTTGCAGGTAGTGTCTCAATTTCTAAACTACAAAGATTAATGCCAGGAATCACTTTTCAATATTTCAATACCAGGTTTCTACTTCATGCATAGTCTGACTGAGGTAGTAGAGGCTATTTTCATTCCCAGCATCATTCTTCTGAGCAAGAAAGGCACCCAATGATCGCTCTAGAGCTATCATGTAGAGGATAAGTGGTCTTCCTTCAACAGGTGGCATGAGTACCGGTGGACTCAAGAGGTATTTCTTGAGAATCTATAATGCTTCTTGACATTCTTCAGTCCACTGGTAAGTGACTCCCTTCTTTATCAATTTGGTGAAGGGTAAACTTTTTCCTGCCAAACTGGCGATGAAATTCCGAATATAGGCTAAGTGTCCTTGAAGTCCTCTTAATTATTTCAAGTTTTGAGGAGGTGAAATACCAAGGATTGACTTTGTCTTCTCAGGATCGACTTCAATACCATGATGGTGTACAAAAAAGCTGAGAAATATTCCCGAGGTTACCCCAAAAGCACATTTTAAGGGGTTCATCTTCAAATTTTGTTGTCGAAACTTGCAGAATATGACTTCCAAATCAGCCAAGTGATTAGAACGTTGTTTGGATTTAACGACCAAATCATCTACATAGCATTCAACAAACTTCCCTAAAAAGGGTTTGAAGATACGATGCAAGGAACACTGATATGTTGCACATGCATTCTTTAAGCCAAAGGGCATTACCCGGTAGCAAAACACACCCTGAGGGGCTCTGAAGGCTGTGTATTCCTCATCTTATGGGGCCTTTTGGATTTGATTATATCCAGAATATCCATCCATGAAGGAAAGTGCTTCATAGCCAGATTTTTCATCAATTAAAAGTTCTGTAATCGGAACTGGGAAATCATCCTTAGGACAATACCGATTAAGATCTCTAAAATTGATGAAAACTGTAATTTGTCCGTTCTTCTTCTTTACAGGGAAAATTTTATCCAACCACTTGGGATATTGAACTTCTCTGACAAATTTATCTTTGATAAGCTTATCCACATCAGCTTCAATTTTGGAAGCATACGTTGGGTGTGTTCTTCTTATGACTTTCTTAAATCCTCGATGTTCTTCTGGTAAACCCAAATGATGAGTAGCAACATCAGGATCAAGCCCGGACATCTCTGTATAGTTCCAAGGAAATATGTATCAATTTTGCTTTAAAAAGTAAATATACATCTCTTGTTCTTCAAGAGTCATGGTCGCACTGATTAAAGTGGGGTGTGGATCTTCTTTTGTACCCAGATTTATTTCTCTGAGTTCATCCACGGTGGTAGAGATGCCCTCTTCAAATGCTGGAGGAGCATCTCTGAGATCTTCCTCTTCTTCTTCTTCATGAGTTATTTTGTCCATTTGTACTTGTATAGTAGATGATAAACCATAATTTTCATGATCAGAAGGGATGTCAAAATTTTCACATCTTGAAGAAGAAGCTTCCATTTCCGATTCGATTAATGATGAAGGGTCTTCTTTGGGTAATAAAGAGGAGATGATGGATTGAGAATCGACATCATTGTTCACCTCTGATGTTGCTATAACTTCTTCTGGACTGATTGGAGAAGTATAGACTTGCTGGATTTCAGCATATGAAATGAAGTTATCTCCATTTGGGCTTTCATCATTGCCTGGAGAATCACCAATTTATCCCATGTTGTCTGGCTCGATTGTCGTAATTGACATTATGGATCATTCCATAAGATTATTTTGATTTGGGTCTATCATGTCAATTTGACTGATTGGAAAAACATAATCTGTACTCACATGTGCAAATGGATTTACTAGAATCTTCTCCAAACCATATGGAGCATTAACTTTGGTGATCTCCTTTGTTGTGGATTTTCCCTTCCCTTCATGTGATAGAATTCTGCCTCAATGTATTGAGACTCACATGTCTTGAACATGGCCTTATCACCATATAATGTCCAAACTTGACCATCAAACCAATATTTGAGACATTTATGGTATGATGAAGGGATAGCTGCATGATGATGTAGCCAGGGTCTTTGAAGAAAGATGTTGAAGGCTAAGTCTTGATCAAGAACCATGAAATCTGAATTGGATACAAGATCTCTAAACTGGGTTCTGAGTGTAACTTCACCTAGTGGTTCTTGTCCATTTTTATCATATCCTTGTAACATCATAGTTGAAGGAGATAAATCAGATTCCGTGAGGCCCAATCGACGAAGTGTATGAATGGGAATGAGGTTGACTGTTGAACCATTGTCAATAAAAGCTCTTTGGAAGTGGAAGCCATTGACCTTTCCAGATAAGTACAAAGGTCTAATATTCCCATGCCCGACATTATCTTCATTTTCATTAGTGAAATATATCACTGCATGGAATTCTGCAGGATTATTCTCTATGTGATAGACTTCAGCTACAACAATTTCAGTTTCAAACTTCTGAGGACTTGAAAATGCCTCAATGAGTGCCTCCTGAAGATCCTTTGACAAATTCAAAGCATCCAGAATTGATAACGTGGTCGGTACTTGGGACAAGTGTTTCAATACATCAAACTTTTGATCCAGAGGTCTGTGTTTCCCAACAGGAACATGTGGTTTAGCAGGTGCCTTGGAAGCAGATGCTTTAAAAGTTGATGCATCTTGTATTGGGATAGGAGTTGGAAATATTCCTAGTTTTGGAAGATTAGACTGATTAGACCCATTCACTTGCTCAGAGGAAGCATATGGAACCTTCAACTGGTCTTCCATAATAACTGTGCTAGGACTGAATTTTCTATTGTTAGAAGAACTTGCTTATTCTTGCTATGCTCCCTAAAGGGCTCTACCACGAGTTTCTGCTGCGTATATAGTTCTAGTAGGGGTAAAATTGGAATGGTGGCTTCTGAAAGATCCACATCTTCCCCTATATCCTGAGCCTCTGGAACTTTCTCTGATTCCTCTGTTTGATACAAGGAATTCAGGCTCATCGAAATGGAAACTGTGACTGGCATATGGATCTGTTAATTAAATCATATTAACAGAACCGAAAATCAACTCTTCATCTGATGAGGATTCTGCCAGACTAGCCAATTTAGGCTGTGCCGTTTGGTGGGGCGGTGCTCGTGAATTTGAAGTAGATGGCATGAAGTCTGCCAGAGTCAAAGACAAATTAGGCTTTGACACATACTCATCTTCTTCTGATTATTTTTCTTTCTTTGAATCATTCCATTTCTTTGAGGATTTTCCCTCTAATGAAGAGGGGATTTTGCGGCATTCATGGCATAAGGTACAATTGGTTTCTTCAATTGTGTTCACAAAATAGCATGAGTTCAGTTGATCGTCTTTCTAACCATCCAATCATCATATTTTTGTGCATTTTTGCTTTTGACTTCTTGCAACTCGCCTTCCTCCTCTGGAACTGTAGTAGTAACACATGCTACATGGGCTGAAGAGCCTTCCAGTTTGACTTGTCCCGAGTCTACCATATTTTATAGGAGGTCTTTGAAGACAAAACACTCCTGGATAGGATTTCCCAGCATTTGATGAAATGAGCAATAATTGGGACAATCTTTATCTCCTTCCTTGTTTGGCCTCTTGGGCCTTGGCAGCTGAACCAAATTATTCTCCAGAGCCGAAATAAAGTAACCAGGAACTTGTTCATTTTGGAAAGAGTATGTTTTGCTATTCAGATCCTCAAATTGTTTCCGTCTTTGATCTCTTTGATCGTATTGACGAAACATCCTTTGTTGTTGATGCTCAGGAGGTGGAGCACTTCAAGAAGATGAAGGTTTTGAGGTAGAAGCAGGTACAGGTGCTTGTTTAAGCATAACTGTAGTAGTTTCTACTTTACCCATTCTCCTTCCTGGAGCTGATGGAATTACATGAGATTTATCCTTAGTCTGTATAAGAGAATCTTCAATCTATTGAGTGATTGAATTAAGGTCTCGAAACCCTCCTGTGTATTTCACAGGGATCAGCAGCGTGTGTAATTCGTCATGAAAATTTTCCACACAGATTGGAAATAGTTCCTCTTGAGGGAGTGCTATGCTTAGGGAATATGTTAATCCCTTCCAGCGAGTAATGAAATCAGAGAATCTTTCATTCTACCTTTGCTTACAGTATGTAATATCAAAAACTATTGTCTTTGGCAAAGTTGAGTTGAATTGAAGAAGAAATCGTTGACGGAGATCTTCCCATCCAGTAATTGACCGGGATTTCAAGCTTGTATACCGGACAAAAGCTGGGCCTTGCAAGGTTTGCACGAAGCATCTGAGTTTCACTGCTTCTTGCTACTCTGGAGTTCCCATCATAGGGTCGCAACAAGACACATAATGCATCAAATGCTGTTCAGGATCGCCTGATCCATTGAAAATAGGGAATACAGTGTTCCAAAAATTTGATGGGGGAGAGATTGAATCTACCCATTCAGGGGAATCTTTTTTTTTCTGGTTGAACCTGCACACGCTTCCCTTCCATAGTCTATAACCAAATTGTTAATGAATCAATGGTAGTTATTAACTTTTGAGAAATATCTGGTTGAACTTGGACATTGGTAGGTTCAATGACTAGGGTTTGGACAGGTATGGCAGCTGGTACTGCAACCGATGGAAATACTGCCAATTGTTATTGCACTTGACCCGTAGGATTAGAACTGTGGGGGTGTACTGATAAAGGAAGATATTCTTGATCCATCTCAGCAGCTGCAACAAACTCCCTTGGCTGACTGACTCCACCACACTTAGGAGGAAGACTGCCCTAAAGTAGTTATGCATTCATCCTCCTCAATTTCTTCATTTCTTCCTCATGTTGCACAAATCATTGCTCTAGTGAGAGCGATTGGCCTTCTCCAGAGGAAGGATATGTAACATGATTCTTTCACTTCCCCTTTTTTTTATTCCTTTCGGAGTGGGGGAAGTGGGTTATTTGAAGGAACACCCAGATTTTGGGTAAATATTTGATTTCATGTATGCACACCTTCTTCATTTGTGTTTGTGAATGCAACTTCCTGAGTAGGAACCTCTTCATCTGAGTCCCCTAAGTGGGCCTCATTTGGTGGATCAGCAACAATGGCATTGATGAAATTGATTGAAGCATAATGCATTGCATCCCTTTTATCATCATTTCTGTGATATTTTCTTCTGCCATGTCTTTGATGAGACATTGCTTTTTGCTGATTCAATCCCTTAGGAACTTTATGGAGAACCGTAATTTCGAGAGAGTCTCCTGATAATTTAGCTCTTCATTCCTCTTGAGGCTTCTTCCCCAATCGAGAATAGACCGACCTTCTCTGAGGTGGGGATTGATGATTTGGAAAAGTCCCCAGTCTGGTGGAATGGGGCTATTCCTGCTGTCTTTTCTAAACTCCTTGAATCCTATTTTTTGATTCCGATGGTTGGTTTAAAAGAGTCCCCAGTATGGCAAGCTGGGGTGGCTCTTAACATGCTATTTCTGAGAATTTCTTAAAATCTCTCCTCATCTTGTAGACCTTAGTCTGGAAATTAGCTGGATGCATCAACCTGTATCCACTTTTATCACCCAGCTCGAAAGACCGTTGGCTGATTTCTGACACTTCTGTCACTTGATGATGTGCTTGCTCCATACGAGAGGCCTGTTCAGTATTCTCGTTTGATTGATACAGGAGTAATTCAACAACTTGTTCTCTGTATTCTTGATTTTGAGAGGAACTAGTTGAGGCCTGTTCTTGGGAAATCTTTTATTACAAACAAAACCAGTTGACTGTGGCCGGCCATGGTCAATAACATTGCATGAGACCATTTTCGGCGGGCTTTGCTGACTGGAGAGCACAGTGAAATGTAGTGCTCCATGAACACCCCATCCTCTGACATGAATACCAGATGGGGCATTGGAAATTAACTGGCACCATATTCTTAGTGCGCCAAGGCATGAAAGCTGAGGGATCTCTGCTGCTTTTCAGCCTTCAGATATCGAGAGACTGATAGATACTCCAAATCAATATGACATTGTAACCCTTCTATTATCTTAAGACGATTTTCATATTCATAATAAGATAATACTTTATTTTTCAACTGAAAAAGAGTTTTCCATATGTTGAGAAGAATATCATGAATTTCATCTTTCGTCAACATCTCTGGAATGTTATACTGAGAGTCATACAGGGGCCAAAACATGACTGGAACTTCACCCTTTGCCATTTGTTTTCTCATGTTCATCGTTTCCTCTTTATAATTCAATAAAGATTCTTCTACCTGATTTGACCAGAGCCGGTGCTTCCTTGTTGCTTCATCAGATTCAACATGATTGGTAGAGAAACCACTTATCAAACTAGAAGATGAATGACTTAGGGGTGGTTCAGAGATTGACCTACACCCTGGGCTTTCTTCCGATTGAGAAAGTATTTCACCTGCTAGCGATGAAGCATCAGACATGACTGGTTTCTCATTTGAAAGTGCCTCAAAATAAAAGGGCTTTCTCGACACTACATAGTCCACTGGAGCATTTTCCGGGCAATGTGCATCACTACTGCAGAGAGGACTTTCGCAGCGAAATTCATCATCATGGGGAGGACCTCCATGGTGGATTACAGCAAATGATGCAATCTCTTGCTCCTTGGTCTTCTAACCACACAGAGGGTTCCCGTGTCTCTCATCTGAAGATGAAAGTTTGAGATCGATCGAATTGTCATGAAGCAAGCCTTCATGAGGAAGCATCTGTTGAAGACCTTCAGAATTAATGTTACCACTATTGGGAAATGAGGGAGTAGAATCTTGAATTCCAACAGATAACTGTCTGAGGGCTTCAAGAACTCGAGTATCAAGAAAGGCCTTGTTACAAATTGGCTCTCAGTCTCCTAACTGTGCTGGGCGGGTCTTCTTCTTAGACGCCTTCTTACTCTCCTTGGAAACCACTTGTTGACGAATGTGGATTCTCTTAGTAGGTGTATGTGCATAATCAGGAGAGATGGCCAGGTTAGGCTGACGATCTCTACTCAAATCAGGTGTATGTGCCTGACTTGGTTGTCCGTATGATATGGGGGAGTATTCCACACAACCCTCTTAGACTGGAACATATGTTTGTTTCTGTTCCGGAGTGAACTGTTGATTTTTCACTCCACTGCTAGAGATAGATTTATGTTTCTTTCCCTGAGATGTTGCTGAAGCTGTTATAATATCCGGGCAAGCATCCAGAATATGAGAAGGGATTTTCTTCTGCTCTTTCACCATTGATAAAATATTCTTGGTGAATTCAGATGTCGGAATGGGGATATACGTCCATTTTGTGCTTGGAGTGGGTGTATGTTCCTGCTCATGTCTTCCTTTTCCTGTCAGTGAATCTTGACAGTACTCAAGTGTGGGGATAGAGAGTTGAGTCTGCCTCCTGTTTGTTGTCGGAGCTTTCCGACTGACTTTTCCATACGCTATCAAGCGAGACTGTTGGTAGGCTTGATCAATACTAGCAGGTGTATGTGCCTGCTGATTGAACTTCGCCAAACGTGGTTGATGAGCTCTATCATATGTAGTCAGACAAGCCTGCTGACTAGTTGATGACGTATAAATAGGTACATGTTCCTGCCTATAGTACTCCACTAGAATTGCCTGGCGGGATTGGCATGATGCTTCCAGACGAGTCTGCTGGATAACGGAATTAAAATGGATAGGTGTGTGTGCCCGCTCGTTGCTTGCCACCAAGTTAGGTTGGTGGACTTCTCCGGAAATGGAAGAGATGAGAACCTTCTCACTGTTAACCGGATTTCACGTCTGGCGATTCGTCTTGCCTGCTCGGGTTTGAGGATCCTGAGCCGAACGCCAGGAGTTGGTAACCTTATCATGTTGAGGGCGTACTACCACACGAGTCTGGTGGCGATTGTTGATAGGATCCCTCAGGAAGGACTCCTGCTTCTTTGAATTAAGGCCCTAAAGGACCTGCTCATTCACCTCCCTAGAATATGGGAGTGAATGGTGATTGCGTTCCAGGGATAATGACCCGAAATGGTTGGAGATGGTGGTTAGAACCACCTGCTTCTTGATCACTAGTTGTTGCTATCCGGATGACTAGGGTGAATTGTTTACTTGGAGGGCCTATCGGGCAGCCTCTAGAGTTGGAATAGTACCATTTTGATGGTACTCCTTAACCAGCACGTTTGATACCCAGCATTGAAGGTGCTGAGTAGGTGATGTCATCCTCAGAGCGGATGACGATCCAACATGAGTAGCAGCAGTGGCATTTGCAGCAGTGGTATTCACAGTAGTGGTATTCATAGGTGTGAACTTGAGAGCAGCCATTTCTTAGAATGCAGAAAATCTTGAAAAAGAGTGCATGTTTGATGTAACAGACATAATCAAGATAAATTCAACCACTACATCTTTTGGATGAGAACATATGTCAATGATTGTTTTGTTGGACCTCTCATTGAGTTTTAAATAGGGGCCTAACAAATAAGCAAAACATTATTTTTACTTGGTTAAGGATTCACGTCGGGTTCACCATTTTTTGTTTCCTTTTGGAATCAGGGATGACCTCGTTGATTGAAGGTTCAAACATTCCAATCAGTTTCTAACGGGTTTGTTCGTAGAATCGGAAACATCCAATGATTCCATATCCATTTGGACCTACTTTCCAATGGTATGTGCTCATTATTTGTGGGCTGATGAGGCTTAGAAATTTGCATTGGTCGAGAAGATGGGAGGTCAGACTCATCACATGTTTTTGAGGGGAATTAATGTCTACTCCGAAACCCTCTTTATAGAATTAAGTTATGTTCGTGAATCCTTATTACATTACCAGGTATAAAATGAGCTTTCCTTTAGTCTGACAATCAATTATTGATATGTAAGAAATTCAGAGAATCTATTATATGTATTTGAGGTTCTTTATCGATGAATAATCATCTGTATTTGTTAGAGATTCTTAGTTGATGGTATCCTTAAAATACATAAAATTATCTTGGTCTTTATGATGACCATACTGGTTTGAAATCCACTCAGTGGGGCACTTGAAGTTTATTGTCATTCAGGAGGACAATGGATTATTTCAGAATTGGGATCATACCCGTTAATGGGCTACCTACGTATCCTTTGTTTTGGAAAAGGATTCAGAACCCATGTAGTTAAAATAAGGGAGTATGATGTTTATGATTGATGGCTCAAAGAAAGATGTCATGATTACTTTTACACTCTAAGCTCACGTGAGTCATGCTCGGTGTGAGAAACAAGAGGTATTGGTAAAACCAGACAATTGTGCCATGAAAGATGCAATCATAAGAAATGATGTGGGGCTTATGTATGTATGACTGCCCAAAATAGATGAGGATTAAGATTTACTTCTGGGAAGAAATACAGGAATAGGGTCCATAAAGGTATATGTACCTTATGGAGATTTGGATACTCAAATCTTGGGACTTACTCCTAAGGAAGATTCCCAAGTTATGAGGGGACTTATGATTGGGTTTTATTCCTGAGAAGGAAGCCAGATGAAAAGGAAATTAAGACTGGGGATTACTCCATAAAAGGAGGCCCAGGTTAAAGGGATTTTAAAATTTAAAGGGACTTGGGGCTTACTCCTAAGGAGGAGGCCCATATTTGAGATTGGGGCTTACTCTTGAAAAGGAGGCCCAGGTTAAGGGAATTATAGTTGGGGCTTACACCTGAGGAGGATGCCCATAATTTGGGGTATTATGACTGGGGATTATTCTTGAAAATGAGGCCCATATTTGGGAACATTAAGAATGGGGCTTACTCCTAAGGAAGATTCCCATATTAGAGGACTTGGGGCTTACTCCTAGAGAGGGTTCCCATAGTAATGAGAATTTGGATTGGGGCTTACTCATGAAAAGGAGGCCCAGGTTAAGGATTCTCTCATCTTAAAGGATGAGGTTGAATTAATGAAATCTCAATCTTTAGTGACATAAAGATGTGTAAATCACTAGATTTTGAGAGATGTTCCACGGAGTTCCTTTAAAATAAGGAAGCCAAATCATGAAATCATTCCATAAATGGCGTTGAAGAGTGTCTTGAAGACTGAATGTTGAATAGGAGATGTGGAAGGGCATAAGAGGGGTGAAGTGGGCAGGAAAGGCACCCAAAAAGGTAGGGGCGCGCAAGTCCTGGCAGGCGCGTAGGTACTACATGGGCGCACAAGTCCAGGTCGCGCAGGTATACCTGCGCGACACATGGGTACTTGCACGATTTTCATCCCTTAGGGTAATACTTGGGCGAGACTTGGCTCAAACCTTTGGTATTATCCCTATAGGCTTTCCACAAGATGGCGCGCAAGTTCTGGTGAAGAAGTAGGGTGGCGCACAAGTGTGTCCATTTCCGTTAAGGTCAAAAACACTTAGGCGCGCAAGTGTTAGTGAATTCTAACACTTATACCTTACTCCCCTTGTTTATACCTTCCATTCTAGGTAAATAATTACCTTATAAGAGTTCGGAAGACATGAAGAAGAGACTTGGGCGTTTAGAGCTCTGTATGTGAATTCTGGAAAAATTCCTCTCCAAAATGGGGGGCCCACCGGGGGTATTTATAGGCTGGAGAAGGCCCCAATCGGTTATCCTTTAGGAGCGCAAGTCACTTGCATGACCATTAGGTGGCGTGCAAGTATACTTGCGCGATAGTGAGGGAACTTGCGCGACCCTTGTGATTTTGAAGCTTTGTTCATGCCTTTGTCGATTTTTGATGATTTGTTCAAAGGATGAATCAATTTGTGCTAAGTCATTTACCTTTCCATTATTTTAGACAATGTGACAAAAAGGAGCGTCAACAAAGGGTAAGGTGAACCAATGGGTGTAGTGGAGCATGTTATGGGACCTACTCCTGCAACTGAGGTAGGTGGAGGGAGAGTTGAGGGGGCTTGGGTGGAATATTCATAAACTCAGGTAGATCCCAATATCTATAGGGGCACACCCTAGTATTACTATGGAGATTCCCACTACTGAGGAGGTGGTTCACCTAAGATGGATCATCATTAATATCCCTCCCCCTCTAGGTAAAATAAAATTTCAAATCGTGGATACAGTTAGATTATCCCGGTTCTTTTGCATCAATGTGTTTCCCTCTCTCATGTAGCTTCATTACAACCAATGGAAGAGGAATCAGTAATAGTTTCTAAAATATCAACTAACATCAAGGGGTTTTCGATGGTGGAAATCCCCCTCATTACTAAGGGACCAATTATATTGATGCTAAGATCCATTGTGTCTTCATCCACTATCCGACCTTAACTGACCATCTTCTGATCGCATTGACTGACGACCTCCATTGTTCAATATTACTCGAGAGATTTTATGCCTAGAAAATTGGTTTGTTAAGAAAATTTGGGGTCCCTTAAATAATTTATGCACTATTTCATGTGGAACCCATCATCTAGGATGATATTGCATTACTCCTACGTGAACAGTTAGTTGTGGCTGTGAGTGATGCCATTGGAAAGGCAGAACTCGGGGCTGTCATAGATGATATTTTATAGGTAGTGTCATGTAAACATGGATGACCACATGATCTGGATCATAGGCAATCAGATATGATTCTGATGTATGATCCTACTACTGAACTTCTTGTGTCCTTTCCTAAGTATGGTTGGAGATGGAATACTTTAACACTAACATGGCTGAGGAGAACCACATCATCTGGCATCCGTCGTGGAAATTCATTAAAGGCATTATCAATTAAACCCATAATCCACTACTAGTTGTCCAAATGGTGTCACTTCACCATTGTATTTTTAAACTATATGCTGCAGAGGTGGGCACCTTGGTTCTTCATGCTCTAGTTCATGACTGTCTAGCCAAGTCAGTGTGTGAAAGTAGCTAACATCCAGACATCCCCTTATGTTATTAGAAATATGAATTCATTAGAAATATCAAATAAGTCATCATTTAGGTTTAGAAAATGGAGGAGAAAAATATGAGTGTACCACAATCATCAAAAATCAATTGGATACCATCAATAGGATGATGGCTGGCCTTGAGGAGGCGAAAAGGAAGATGAGGTAAGTAGTGCTTCCGGATTCCATCCTCTAAGATGAGCATGATCAGGTGTAGAACAAAGCTTACCATCTTCATCTGGTAGCTGGTGAAGAGGAAATGTAAATCATGAAGTGGAGAAAAACATTGATGTGAAACAAAAAATGTTTATTGAGTAGAGGTGTCCTATCAATGAAGAAGAGATCTATAGTATAATTTTACAAGACTCACGAGATTATCCACCATGTGGATGACAGTCGCCGATTACATAACTTTCATCCTTTCTATTAAAATTTATTATGTTAATGGACATAATTTCTTTTTCACATTAAACTAGAATACTTTTATCATATTTTTTTTATACAACTAGTGATCAATCCCTATGTTTACGTGTGTCATAATTGGTGTAAGAAATAAGGGAAGAACATATGACTTTTCATTTGTATGATAATTTCAGTATAATATAGAAATATTGGAGGATATTATATTTTTCACTTCACATTGTGGGTGTCCAGGATGAGAGAGGCCATCGCCATAGAATAGGGCTCTTGTAACAACCATCTTTCTTTGTCAATGTTTTCTAGTACATGAAGATGATAACACCAGGGGTTTTGAATTTGATCTCAACAAAGGGTTAATGAAATGATTGAATCACAATCCTAAAATAATGGAATACAATGAGAGTTTCATTATGATATATGATAAATTATAACCGTATTATAACACACACCATCAAAACTATTATATTGAAATGGGGAAAAATAATGGAAGGTCGACTGATGACCATGCTCAAACTATGGAACCTATCTAAGAATTCCATCTTACGTCTTTCAAGACATTGGCCTCAGATGAAATGTGAGCCAAAATGGCATGAGACCAACAAGTAATGGGGTCCCTTCAGATGTGTAATGGTATGAGGATCAAAATAAGCATCACATGAATCATGGGATTGGAGTGGTATAATGTTCAAATAGATTCCAAGAGTCTCAGAATTATGCCACCATTGCTTAGAACACATTAGGGTAGGCGTATTGGTCTGAACAAATATAAACCCCATATTCTAGTGGTGAACCCTCTTGGATGTTGAGTGGGGTTTTAATTAAAATTGAACAATGAAATATATGAATTACCCTGAAGGATAGGGTCCCTGGATAGATCATAAGATACCTTGTAGTTTTACGTAATAAAAATAAGACACTAGATACTTAGTTACACATTGTATATTGAGGATGTGTGAAACAAAATTTAATTTTATTATGTGAGGATAGACATGGTACATTTTAATGTTGTGTGATTTGGATGCATCTCCCACTTTAACATTATGTGACCAAGATGTTTCTCATAGTTTAATTTCATATGGCCTAGACCCATGGAAAAATTATCAAGTTATGCTGCAAAAACTACGCTTCTTAGTTTAGGGCCATATATCATAGACCATCAAATTATAAAAATGTATATGTATAGTGTGATGATTATAAAAACCTAACATAAATGAATACCATGAATTCCCACTGATACACCACACATTCCAATGAGTATTTTCACGCAGTTTATAGTCATAATTCTTGGGCATGGATATCTATTTTAAAGTCGTAGATCTTGAACCATTAGTTTAACATCCCTTAATAGACATGTGTATTTTTATAAAATGAAAAATATGACATGAATGTATACCAAGGAGGACAGTGCCGCACTACAGAACCCATTGTAGACAACCCGAACATAGTTTAATGTCATGATGCATGGATATGAACCACCAGTTTAAGGTTATGCAGTGGGAAAATGGGGATGCTTAGTGAAATTCAACCATATCGGTACACACCCTACGGTAACTCCTAAGCCAACACGATTTAGGTTCTATGGGGGGAATCAAGGTATGGTGAGTGTGTTTCCTTGACTTGTGGATGCACACTTTAGGTGTGAAAAGATTATGGGTTGAGAATTCAACTAAGACTCATGGAAGTGAAAAGTTTGTAAGTACAGGCTTTAGATATCTATTTTAGGGATTACATATGGATTTGGATCGAATGGTGATAATATTTGTATAATGAGAATATCAACCACACTTACTGTAAATGAGGAAGGCATATGCATGATCAACTGTTGATCATGATAAAAAATATGATATATTTTTTGCTACCATAGATCCATTATGGCATTGGCCTAGGATTGGATGTGAGAAAAATAGGAATGAAATCATCATTTTTTGGGGGTAATTATGGATTTTAAAGGTGATATGAATCCGTACTGGGAAGGATTTGATGTGTGGATTAGGATGTATGAGAATGCAGGATTCAAACATGGGGTTTGTGAATAGTTAAAGGTCATGCTATTTGGAAAAAAGAGGAGTGTCCAAAATTGATATGTTTAGTGTGATGTTATGATAAATATGATGTTAATGAGGACTAATGGTGTCCGAATAACATGCAAAATATTCCTAAGGAGACTCGCTTACAGTTTGAAGTCATAATTCTTAGACTTGTTGTTAACATATCTAGGTCCCATTGCTTAGACCATGGGCTCTTAGTTTAAGGTAATAGATTTATCACCATGGGGTAATGTATATCATGAATGAAGGTGTTTTATATAGTGAAATGAAAAAAACATTAATGAGGTCCAATAATCCCACCACCATACAACACAATCTTAAGAGATAATCACATCTAGTTTAAAGGCGTATTTATTTCACTTTCTACAAATAGTTTAACATTATGTTACAAGGACTGTGGGTTCACATTTTAAGGTCACAGAGTGTGCACCATTGATAATAGAGTAATTCAAGGATTTTATGTGGTGAAAAAGTTAACACTAAATGTAAATGATCTATGGAAGATTTTCACCATGTGAAATGATCCTAACATCGATCTCACACAATTTAAAGTCATATGATTTGGACTATAGGGGTGATCAGTTAAAATTCATGACTATGAACTGAGAAAGGTCAATTCACAGGTCATCTATATAGAATGGTAGATATTTAATGTGGTGTTAATGGAGGAAAATGGGGATCATATACTATATATAATCCTTGTAATGTACTGTATAGAGTGTATGGTTGTATTGTATCAACTATAATAGGGTATGAGGGGGCCGAATGGTTGATGAATCTACAGCCAGGCTTGGAGATAAAAATTCATGGTGTCTCTACATATCCCATAAGAAAAATATTAAATCCACATGTAGTTCTATAACATAATTTGGTGGAAAAACAAAACTGGTGGGGAAAATCACCTCTGACGAGGAAGATGAGGTATCCCATGATTATCGAGAAGAATCTCAAACTTTTTTAAGGATGGATCATATCATAATATTGTGAATTATGGATATTAAATCTTATTTTAAGGTCATAGAGTTCATACCATGAGGGGATGGGGAATTCCAAAATAGGTATGTGTAATGTAATGAAATGATTGCAGACCAAGGTGTCCCAATATCACATGACACATCCTGGAGAAAATCCACTCTATTGGGAGGGTAACATCACAACCAAAACTAATATATGGGGCATAGAAAGAGTAACCCAATGTGAATGATGACCAAGGGGGCCCACACCACATTATAGATTCTCAGGGATATAACCGCATACATTTTTAGTTCCTTATGGTTTGATTTGGGCTTCATGTTTAATTTATTTGATTTATGACCCTTACAAACTGTTTAATGCCGTGTTGCATGGACCATGGGGTAAGAACTCTGTAAGGAATATGTGTAATCTTGTGTCATAACAAACCCAAAATGAATGAGTACCAATGAATCCCACATGCCACATATCTATTCATGAGGATGACTTCATTTAGTTTAATGTTTTTAGGCTTGGACTATTTTATGTCCAAAGGGGCTGCAGGTTTGATGGATTTTTGCCTGGACATAGAGATGAAAATTCTATGTGTCGCTATATTTATGATATGGTTGGGAATCAAGACAGATATATTTATTGATGAAATTATCCCTTCATAGGTTTGACCCATATATGGTTATGGATAAATTGGGAGGGGGGTGAATAGACGATAATGTAAAATCCTAACATCGTTATGTATCTTGTGTGAATATGAATCAAGTTGTATATTGTTCTGAAATAAGACATTGTAGACAACCGATGTTGGGGGAAATTTCATCTAGGGAAAGAACATTATAGTATTACCCATTTTTTTGTTGTGAGGCTAGGAATATGGTTGTTATAAAATTACTATCATCTAATTTGTGTGTTGGTGATATGCAGTTTATCGTCAAGCTACTAGGACGTCAGCATCACATTTTAGCATCATGTTGTGGGGTAGATGGTGAGAAAATTATGCAAGGGGAATGATAATGGAGTTATAGTAATAACCTGGTATAAATGAGGACATGTAGTCCCAATTCCACACCACAAACTCCCAATGAATACTTTATCACAAGTTATCCTCATTATGCATGCACTTGTACTTTTTTTGATCATAGAGATCAGACCATATGCATTCTATGAGCTTAACATCTTAAATAATTGACCAACTTCCAAGATTAATTTTTTGTTCCTAGGATTATTTTGAATTTATTTTACATTCATAAAACTCATACTATAGTTCCTTATGTGAATTAATAATTGAGAAACTTTTCATTGGTTTGAGGAGTGACACGTTATCCATCCATGGTCATCCAAGAGTATGCACCATTGGGATAAACATTATTAATGATGTATAGTCCTTCCCACATGGGATCCAACATGGACTTTTCATTCCAGGTATCAATGGAACTATATTGGAATATAACATGTCAAACTAGAGGTAGGAATGCGGGAAAACGTTCTTGTTAAACATTCTTGACAACTTTCTTTAGTGCCTTTATTGATTAGGGAAGGTATGTAGCATGTTCTATTCAAGGTATTACATCTCATCTATATCGAGGTCTTCCATTCCATGAAGAACCTTTTACACATATACATATTTCTGGACTGATGACATTTGATTCTCAATGGAATGGACTGCCTCTTTTCTTTACACCATAGAATATGGAGTCAACTAGGTGGAAATTTGAGAGGTCATCTAATACCAAAATAGATAATTGGGGACATTTTCTTGGAAAATAATCTTATTCTAGATCAAAATATTCTTAATAACATTAGAAATGGGTTTATTTAAAGACTCAATCTATACATTCCCCATCAAAACATAATAGGATTTATGGTTGTAGAACGTACCAAAATTTGCATACAGTTTCTTCAGCTCGACCACCCAGATGATGGTGTTGTTTTATTTGATAATATAGTGAGTGACTCTAAATCAATGAACTATATTGGAGATTTTTTATTTTACCATTGATCGGGACATTACACCCATTACGTGATTTTCTTCTTCTCACTCTCTGAAAAAATATGTCACGATAAGAAAGATCAAGTATTCATGATATTTCGATAGTGGATATAGTCCCACGACATCAAGTCCCCAGACTACAAAAGGAAAAGAATAAAGATGGGTTATGGAAGTCGATTCACATAGTTGACATGTATCTAACACATGTAAAACCTCTTAGTTAGATCGATGTAGTTTAGGATCTTTGCAAGCCAAAAGTATTCTAACCGTTGAATTTGGTGGGACAAATTCAACCCTTTACAATGAGAGCCCGAGGACCCGGAATTAACCACCAGTGTAACTTTGGGAATATCATCTTATTGAATAAAAATTAGGACAATTCCATCAAATCCAAATATTTATACTTTATACTCAATGTTTGGCCAACTATAGAGGGTGAACTGTGATGCATGCTGGTGAATTCACTCTGGTACAACTCTATATGGAAGTAGGGTAACATGATTGTGATACTCGATGAAAGGATTTTTCTAATTAGAGGTTTCCTCTATTGCATGAGGATCTGAAGGTACCTATGTGGAGGCACTAACCATTAGATGGTTTACCTATAATATTTCATTATCATCTGATATGATGGGATCTATGAGTATCAGATGATCCATGTGAATGAAAAGATCAACCATGTCTAGCTCTACAAGGGATTTAGCTAAAACGAACATGGAATTGGATCCACTATTCCACCAGTAGGGAATATGAGTTACCATTGGTTATGAAGGGATTTGTTTCATCAACTGGAGAGTGAAATCTTACAAGTTCATTAACATGAGAATCCTGAAAATATAATCACAATTTATTTTATTGATGACTAATTTAGACTGTCCTTCACATGAAGCAGAGGATGTAAATCTAGAGAGCCATATTCAGACAAGTAAAGATATCTTGATACTCTTCCTCTCTATTAGTGCATCCTTATGACATTAGAAAATAATAGGGTAGAAAAATATATGTAGGAATGATGATAATGATCCCTAAGACTACTCCATTGAACTGGGGATCATTGATCCTTCTACCGGTTGGGAACTAGAAGGATCCAACAAAATTTAATTTCGGGAATGGAAAAGTCTGGCCCACTTAGATAATGACCTCATCTTTGATGTATATATCCATGCATATATTTTTAGGTCACATATGGGTGGTCGAGAAGTATTTTAATGCCTTACCCAGGACTTCATTTTGTGTAATGAACCCTATGTTGAATTTTTGAAGGATCATTTCCGAACATGATAAACATCAAGTTAAAACTGGGTGATTCTAGATATACTTTAGTGGATCCACAAGGGTCACCAATTGTATCTCATGATTATGTAAATAGTTACACAAATTCTACACTGTGAAAACTTTCATGAGGGAACTCTTCCCGATAGGAGAGTATATCGACTCCAGGTCAAGGAATATATAACTGAGATAGTATAAATTGTTCTCTCGTCTATTTTTTCATATGGGTGAAAAGGGAACCCAAGTATCATTCCAAGGAAGTCATATAGAGAACTAGAGGCTTCCCTAAGATGGGCAGAATTAGAACTAGATGCTTTAGCATATACAACATGATTTCCTCAAATGCTGCATAGTACTATTAATCCCACTGGTAGATGATGTCTTTTATAATTATACTAGAAAAGGGATTATTGTTTCTAGATAGATTCATGATGAATCGACATATGTATTCTATGTGGACTTAGATTCCATGGAGATCCCATAATTTGGGTGGGGAAGGCATCTAGATGATGGATTTGATCTTCTCTAGGATTATCTTAACTCCTCTGTATCTGATGATGGAACAGATAAAATTCCCAGAGGACACTCCAAAGGTATGGTTTAATGGGTTCATCTTCAAATGTCAGGAGGAGTGTAATTTGAACACTATCTCATGATATAGTCCTATTAGTAGTAGTATTTGACCCTAAAATTGTCCATGTGGCATTCCACTAGCATCCCAAGGACTGGGTTAAATATGTGTTTCATGGCTACCTGATAAGTGGGTCATATTATCATCAAACTGAAAGGCATCACCTGAAAACAAAAGGTTCATTGCAGAGCTCTGATAGTGGTAGACTCCTCATCCTCAAGGAACTTCTAGATATTCTTATATCTAGTGTATCCTTCCATGAAAGAGAGACCATGTAGCCATACTGTGGAATTAATCAACAACTCTATCACAGGAATAGGAAAATCATCCTTCATAAAATGATAGTTAAGGTCTTGGAAGTCAATGAAAAATCTAATATCTCCAATATTCTTCCTAACATGGATGATTTTGGTGAGCCACATGGGTAACTATACTTATTTGAAGATGTTTTCTTTTCTAAACTAATCAACCTCATCCCTGGCCATTACACCATGAGAATTTTGCATTTTTATGGAAAGCTGCTTGAACCCACAATGAAACAATGGTAGACCAAGAGAGTCAACAATGATCTTGGGTTCTAGTCCTAGAATCTCATCATAACTCTAGGAAAATTCAACACAATAATAATTTATGAAGTCCACACACTGATGTTGTTCCTCTATAGTCATGGATATATTGATCAGTGTTTCACATAGATCTCACTCAATAATAAGGTTTACCTAAACAAACTCATTTACAGTGGTGTATATTCCCTCATAAAATATAGGAGAACCATCTTACAAATCCTTATAATCATTTTCACAAGTACTGGAATAATTGGGAGGAGATGTATTATCAATTCCAACTGATTCTAGGTGATATGTGGTACCATCTTGGATGGATATGGATTCCTAGTTGGGTAACTCATTCATTGTTGAGACCATGCAGATATATTCTATTATGTCAATCCCATCATGGATTAAACCGCGGGGTCCTTACTTTATATCAAGATAATGGATTTAGGTATGATGCTATCAGCTCATCCCATCTCTATGAATGAGGAAGGGGTGACGAATAATTATATTCCTAGGGAGAACATCATGGTACCTTATAGGGGTAAGATGTTTTTTATCACCTCATTCTACCCTGAATTGGATTATGAGGTAACATAATGACATTACTTGGGCCTAGAGACATGGTTCCCTTTCATTTTGGAAATGATACTGAATTTTATGAAGGGTAGAATCATGGTTTCCAACAAGTGAATTGAGATGATGAAAGTGTCATGACAATTTTTCCACAGGATGGATACAGTGGTGTTGTGCTTGACCAAATTAGTCTGAACATCAAATTCCCTTTTCAAATAATATCCATTATATAGAAAATGGTTTTCAAAATAATCTAAGTGTGCATAAAACCTTGAAGAATGTCCAATCCTCAATTGAGGGAGTACTTGTAGAATTGGTGATTTGAGGAGTTAAATTCTATATATAGATAGATCTAGGTACATCCCATTAATTAATTGTATTAAGTATCCTATGAGACAACCATGAATTCATAGTTTTCTATCAATCCATGAAACTAGTTCATAAAAAGAATAATTTCACATAGTCTTTTCTCCTTCCTTTCATTACCCAAAAGTTTTTGGTCCAAGGGGTTCACGTCAAGTTGAGTGAGTCCCAAGTTATTGAGCATGTAGGTTGAAAAAAGAATGAATCCAAAACCTATGTTGATAGGCAGTGATGGATCACAAGACAATTGAACTGGTTGGTGATGTATAGTGGATAGATATACCCATGGATGAGGGGTTATTTATCTTCTACAGAGAAATAAATCTTGGTCTAGCATTCTTCTCAATCATCCTCATAGGAATAGAAGGTCTTTGCAGACACAAACTCTAATTTAACTGGTGCAGGATTTTCAAGGATTCTGTGGTAGTTTCCCACATCTATTCTATCAAATGGAATACTCAAAGAATTAATATCTTTTTAGGTATTGTGTAATTATACTTCATAAAATAATTCTTTAATTCTAGATGCACATTACTTCCCATGAGGGGATTTTATTTTGGTAGAATTCACAAAGGGAATTGCATGATGGACCTCTTTATTTTGTCTTAGGCTAGAAATAACCATCTTCTCATCAAATTACTCAAAAAACAACTAATGGCTGACTACTGGCTTATTAAAGACTAAATGTATCTTAAAACGACGGATCACGATATGTTATGGCTATTCTGCCTGGTCAGTTAGCATGATCAATTAATTTGGGATTCCTGACATAGAAGGCTTGTAATACTATGCTTGTTCATCTCTGTGCATAACCCATTCTCTTGTCTTAGTATCATGTACAACTTATATTGAAGTGGTTTCTTAAGTATTTTAGTGGTTTTCATTTCCTTGACTCCATCTTCGACGACATCGGTTGAAGGCACTCAGGGGGAATGCATGATACTCCTCACAACTGAGGACCGTGATGGGTTACACCAATTTGATTGAATTCATGGTGGAATAAAAATAGTCATCATCAGTGTAGTCTTATAATGTTTTGTAGGCTCTTTATGCAATTCACATCAGTAGAGGCATGAATTCATCAAGGGTGAGAGATGAAATTGGCATCGATGGGTGACTCTTCTTTCCCATGTGTTGTTGTCACATACACTTTTGAGATAAAGAATGAGAGAAAGGTGGATACAAAAGCAGTATCCGAGGAAGGTGAGATAATTTCAAGAAATTTTTGAGGGAGTAAATGTGAATAGATGATTCCATGGTTGGGAGAAACTACTCCATTTGCCAACTGTTCATCATAAATTAGAGTCACAAATATGGAAACCTATTTCCATTAACATAAACCCTCATTGTCATTATCAAGATCAAGGGATATATATGACACCTATTCCAAGACATTGGAAAACCTCACCAAGACATTATCCACACGATCTTGAAGATATTACTTGAACACATATCATTTCTTATTGGTTATTCAAAGGATTTCTTGGTAATGAAATTGGTTTGGGTGATAAAAAAGCTTGGATTCATGGGGATTCTTTTATTCTAGATGCTTTAGAATACCCTTCAACATGGAACTATGGTAATATCTAGTAACTATGGCCTACTTAAAAGTTTATATTTGTCTTCTCTTATCCAGGATGCGACCTCTAGGATCATGTCCCTAAAAAGGTATTGGAGCCCAATGAGGGGATTAAGTCACATTCTCTGGTCTGGACAATTATGCATAATGGGGAGGGGCCTACCAGTTCTATGTTGGGCGAGGCTGAGCCTGATGAAAATTTTGTACTCAGAAATGCTTCGATTAGTAGGTATATTCTAGAAATAGCTCTATCTGATTAGGGTTATCTTCTTGTACAATGATGGTAGTATCTACCATGGATGTTTTTCTCACAGGAGATGGAAGAGAAAAATGACATGTCTTCTAATCATTCTGAATGGATTTCTTAATGCACTAATCTTTTTGGATAAATCAGGAAATCCTACATAGAATGTTTGAGTGATGAGTTTAGTGACCAATTTAGTTTTTACATTCCCTACAAAAATCATTCGTAGCTTCTCCTAGGTCAGCAGTATATCAAGTGAATACATGAGACAATTCCACCAGGTGATGAAGTCTGTGACACGCTCATATGCCCATTTCATGAAATTTATTTGTCCGAAAATGATATTATTTCATGTGGTGGAGTAGAATACATTGAAAAACATTATGATAAGGACTTACCAAATAGTGAGAGAACCTATGGGTTACTTTTTGTACCATAAAAACTGAAACCCTTCTAATATCAGAATAAATCTTCTGATATTGGGAAATATTTGTTGATCTGGGTTTCCCAACATGGGTCCACACCTTGATATGAAGTGGGAATGATGATATATCAATTCACTTCTCCGATTTAATGGGTGAATCTATCATTTTTGATGTCCGTGGGTTCTCTCATATCATTCACCCATTTCGGATACAGCTTTACATCAGGTGGGATTGCCACTTATCATATATCAAGGGATTCAAGGAGAGAAGTGAGAGCAACTATATCATTATGGTAGATTTCCCTATCTGGATGAGTATCCTTTACCCCCAATACATTGATTGGATGGTTAACATGGAAAGTAGTATTGGTGGATCATGGAGCTACTTGATCTAGGTCCCGATGAGGGTTACCCCTTACTTGAGTGGATTTGATGACTCATATCATGATCACTTGCCCAAAAGTCCCACCTCTTCTCTATAGTTATGTGCATAATAACCAGAAAAAATTGGGGGAAACTAGACAAAGAGTAATCTTTTCTTCCCCTACTATCCCAACTGAGGAGGAATGACATCTTGTTGAGGAGCTCCATAATTCAGACACTGATCATAATGGAGATCATCGATTAACCTCTTTCTTTATGTAACTTGTTAGAGCTAGGCAGTGATAGCGAGAAAGAACTAAATTTTATATACAACATCAGATGGATTATATGGTATCGGGAAACCAATATTCTCTTTAACTTTGTTGACATTTTTTCCAGATGGAAATGATGCAGAAGGGTCCCCAAGGCAAAGTGCCTCCCTTTGTAAGTGAGTGCAGAAACCTGTGTCAAGGTCCACCTGATACTGTACTACCCCAAGGGGTGGTTTATCTTAACCAGAATTGATTCTTGTGTCCCATTACTTAGATATATTGGATAAACCAATATTCACTATAATAATACAATGATTCTTATCCTCGAAATCAATTGGTAGGTCTGACTGACGCTTGATAGGGCTAAAGTGGAGAGTAGCATACTATCCCCATCCCCAAATATGAACATGTGGATATTCCTCTTCCATAATTCTATGGAGCACTATAAATGTATTTATGCTTCTCTATTTTAAGGTATAGTTGTAGTCAGGTGACGTAGGGTGCTGAGCCACTGGGAGTGGTGCTACCTCATCCATGTTCAATGTTAATCAATGTAAAAATCGATGTGAACTTGGATTTAGAGCTAGACCATATAATAGTCATGGATGCAAAAAAAAATCCATCATGAATGCCTATAGGAAGCATGAAACCTGGTCCTCAGTGAGGGAATATGAGATATCTATGATGGTGTTCACATTAAGACAAAATTCCAATGACAACTAATTAGCTACTAGATTATACCGCATGATTTATTTATCTAATGTGGGTCCCATATCATGGTTATAAATTTTTTCAATCAGAACTGTATGGGAGATTTGTGGTAAAATAGATGTGGATTGGTGCGACAGCTGGTTGGGCATGGGAGGATCTATAACATGATTCTACTCCTCACTAAATTCTAGTTCATATCTTCAGGGAGATACCAACTGCACGATGAATTGTCTAGAGGACTGGTTTTTCATAACTAACTCATTTGTGAGGGTAGAGAAACTCATAAAATGGTGTAACATATGCTCTACATATATTAAATTATAGAATTACTATCCAGGATCTTGAGTAGCGGTAGAGAATGAAACTGGTAAAGATATATATGATTTCATATTGAGATATATGAAGGGATTCAAAACCAACTCCACCTACATGTACAAGTGAATGGATTCCAGAATATTGTGGATCTCACCTTTTGGGATTAGGAACTTAACAAGCAAGGTTCTCAACCTAGACTCTGATGTAGATGAATGGGGCGAATGTTCTATCATCGAATAACATTCTATATCCTAATATGAGGATATAACATGATTCTAAATTACATGGTGCATCTCTTCATTTTTTTCATCAGTTATGGTGTTTCTCCCTTATACCCTAGGATGCTTCTTCGGGGTAGGGAGACTATTTGGCTTGGGGAGGACCTCTGTGATGGTGATTGATATTGTTGAAAGGAACTCCACTTTGATTGGGGGGATATGTGGAGGACCTCCATATCAACTATTATCAAAGTAGGGATGAACCATTCTTTCACTACTATAGTAGTGGGAATGATCTCTACAATAGATTTTGAAATAATAGGGAAGACATCTTGTTTAGTTTTTGAGCACATGGGGAGGGACTCCCTAGTTACAAGTGACAATGGTATGGGGGGTACCTTCATATTGTTAGTCTTAGATGTGAGGAGGACCTTCACAATGATCAATGATGGATAAGGTTGTACCTCCACTTGAGCTAGTGGAAACATGGGTAGGGAATCTATTTTAGATGTTGGAAAAGTAGGGAGGACCTTCAATCTGGTTGCCTGTGGAACAGAGTTTCTATCCTTGCTGACTGGCGATGAAGTAGGTTGGGGTATATGAATTAGTTTCTACTAGAAGAGATATGACCTATTGATGATACAAGAATTGTATGAGAAGGATATTTATGATGAATATCTGCAACATTGGGAGGGACCTTATTTTGATTGGTGGTTGCATCATCAGGAGGACCTTCATATTGTTTATCAATGAAGCAGTGATGACCACCAATTTAAATAGAATTGAGAACATTAGGAGGTCCTACACATAAATTGTGAGATTGAGGAGGACCTCCTCATTTGTAAGAGATAGTACGGGGAGGGCCCCATTACTGAATCTCATCATTACCGTCCAAACCATAATAGTTACTAGTGGTTTCAACAATTGACAAGTTCAACCCATCTTTATGATGGGGTAACTATAGTATCGATCCCTATTAGATATATATGGACCCCTAATCAATGGTTTTATAGATCTGGATGAATGTTCTATTGGCGATATAATCCATTGGATTTATGGAAGAAAATTCACCTTTACATGAATTTTCCTATGATTGTTCCCAATGTTGGCATCATTTCATTTACACTGGGACCATCAGTGTAAGGGTATAATCTACCCATTACTTGGAATTTCATTCATTTCATTTCTAGTGATAACAAGGCTAGGTGGGAAATCTTCTTGGTGGCTCTTGAGAAGTAGTTGAAGCCATGGTGACTTTGGAATCCCCCAAAACCTCAACATGTGTGAGAAATTCTAAGTATCGTTTTAGTGAGAGGCTCCCAAATAAATTCTCAATTGCCTTGGGGAGAAGTTTCTCTCTACGTGGCCCTTGGGTGTTGCAATGTTGGTGAGGGGATAAATCCTCTAGGTTATTTAGTGCCATATCCTTTATGGGAATGACTCCCCCATATTTGTATCAGCATACGATGGTGTCCATCACTTGCATCTAGATGATTTAAGAGGGTGATGGGGAATGGGCACCCATTAAATGATGGCGTAGAAGATTTTGTGGTGGTGGTGGAGTATTTAGGTTTGTCACGTGGACATTTATCTTGTACCTAATTCAGTCAAAATTGAGTGGATAGTTTCATGTATCATAGATCCTTCAATGAAGGATGATTTATCCATCAATATGGATATAAGGAAATACATTTCCTATCCCATAGCATCATCCAATATTTTATGGTTAGAGATAGATAGAGATATCCATGTTAGTGATGTTGTAGATTAGAATTCACAATGTATAACTTCCCCAATTATTAACGTGTTCCATGTTGGGTCCATTTTTTTGGGTCTTGGTGATGGATAGAAGGATCTAGTGAAATGTTAGTCTATTGATTCATTAGATGCTACTAGTCCCCATGGTTGATGATAAGAGGTCAACATATGACACCAATCCCTGATATGAGGGACAACATGACTAGTCCCCATGGTGGAAGGAGAAACGTTTCCCATTGGGATAAAACTTTCTATTTCTGATCCATTCATCATGGAATTTCCTCTACCTTGTGTCGATTCGTGGTGGTTTTACATTTGTGCTACACAACATTCCAACTTTCCAAAGGAGGGTATATTTAATCAGATTAAATATGTATGTCTGTTGCTTGATCCAAATATGATGATGGGATATTGGTTTCTTCTTACATGGATTCCTATTTGGAACACATCACCTACTCTAGGTCTCCCATATAGAATTAATTCATCTTAGTGGGACTCAGTCCTGGTGACATCTCTTTGTGAAAACTATTTAATTACTCTTCTTCTTTCTAGACATTACTCTGGGTAATGATAAGGAACCAATATAAATTTATGAGTGTGGTAATGTTTGGCATTACTGGCATTATTGGATGCTAGGAAAATTGGTCACATGTATTCTTCCTCATAGGAGGGAATATCATGAAGACATATTAGTTGTGATAACCAATTAATCATGTGATGGTCACGAGGTATCTCATTCTAAATTTTTATCTTCCAAGGATTTCACCTCAAAAATCCCAAGAGTAGCATGAGGTAGATGATGATATAAGTTCATATATTCCAAGGATTTCACCTCAGGAATACCATGTTTTACAAGATATATAGGTCATGAATGAAAAAATTAATTTGTTGTGGTGATGGATCTGGGGGGGCCTGAATTTAACTTCATGGGGTGAAAAGGGTGATTGAATAGGAGACCTCATGAAGCAGGATTGACATTATTCCACATAGGAGGGAATATGTGACAATAGGTGTTTTCTCTGAACAACATTGGAGGTGTATCAAGGAGATGCACCCATATATGGGGGCCCCTTGGTTTACCAATTTTCAATAATGAACCTCAAGATTTCATAATATGTACCATGTTTGGTGGAGAGGGATCAAAATACACATGGTTTGATATAAAATTTTATGTTCTTGTGAAAGGCCCATACCCTATAGTTTAACATCATTTGGTAAGGATTTTTCACAGTAATATGAGCTTCATATAGGGATGGTGATAGGTTTACACATGGATACTGGCCTTCATAAAAGGATATATCATTATTGTATTTTTGTGGGGATTAAGAATTGATACTTTCTTGGTTTACATGTAGAAGATATGGTCTCCCATGTTAGTGGAATGATCTTAAGTGGATGTGGTGGCCTAGAAAAATATCGATGTATTTGGATGGAGTTGATGGAGTGGATGGAGTGAATTTTGCTGATGGAGTGTTGGAGTGTGGGGTTTGGATCTAATGGAGGATTTCAACATATCCTGTTATGTTGAGAAATAATACCCACGTAGTTTGGAAGAGATGGGTCTTAGAACTGATAAAGAGGCCCATGGGGTACATGATTAGGGATTAAAAATTAGAGCTGGATATGGAGAATGTATTGTTGGGAAGTACATACAGTGGATTCCAATTGGAAGACGGAGACTAGGGATTACTCTAGGAGGGATTCCCATCGGTTGAGTATGGTTGAGTATTACCCATAAGGGTGGTCACTAGAGTGATTAGGACGATTTCAAGGACTCTAAAAACCTCTAATATCACATTATTCATGATTGGTGTGAGAAAAAAAGAGGAATATGTAGACCTGATGGTCATGTCACTAAATATGTGCCAACAAGATATGGTATGTGGATTATACATAGAAGATACCTAAGTAGGATTTCATTCCATATGGGGAGGATATAATTCCATGATAGGAGGATCTCATTCTTAGTGAGTCATATATGGATCATCCTATGCTTTTGGAATATGGTGTATGAGGCATAACCATTGAAGCTTCTTGAAGAAAGAGAATTTCTTAGCGGTAGGGAGGAAGGTGGAATCCAATGATGATTATTCATGGGCATCCCATGTGAATTGAATGGGGTAAGAATATTGATTTAAATAATCTTATGAGGAATATGGTGCTATATATTTTTACATAATCCATTGAGGACATGGATTACTCACTCATTACCCCTTGGGATTACATTACCATAGTTCATGCACCCTTGGGTGGGGCTTGTTTTTAGTAATGTCGGTTAGGAATAACATAGAGTAGTGTTCAAACTTGAGGTCCACGTTAGCATGCCTATAAAAATAAGTAATATTTAGTAGAGAGCCTATGTTGACATGAAAAAATTCATTCCAATGAATTTACTACCAGCATAAAGGACACCTTGTGATGGACCATAAAATCACAACACACAATCATGGAGAGTTCCATGCAAGAGGTGCTTTCAAGGAATGGGGGTTTCATGAAAAAGGTTCCCAAAAAGGGTTATATCCCATAAAGGATATAAATTGACCATAAGATAATGGGTGCACATAATATATGATGTTTTCATGCAAGGACATGCTACGCACAAGATAGTGGTTTAAGACAAAAGACCGGTGGTGCATGCAAGAGGGGTCATTGCATGCACCAAACATGGTTCAAAAGATGTTGGGAGAGTAACACAAAACTGTGGGGCCACTGAAGGGAGGACTCATTTGGAACATTTCTCACAACATTTGTACCTTCATTGTTCTATTATTTTGGGATTTTTAGGATGATCGGTCTTACGTGTGGTAGAGTAACATTTCGACTTCTGAAAGATCACCCTAAAGAAGGGGTGAACTTCTACTTATAGTTGTAATATTTAGAGATTTATAGGAATAATTGGGTCTTATAAGAGGTATTCCATGAATTTTATTGCTTTTCTATTATTTACATGCTCTCAATGGGTTTATTGGTATCATATCTTGTGCACAATATGGTTGTGTGCAGGCCAGGTTTCCTATGCACAACATTGGCGTTTGGTATGAAGCTATCATCGCCATTTGAATTAGATTCATAGAAGGGATGTTGATTGATGTTGTATTTGGAAGTAAAGGATCATTCAAATGGCATTCAATCTTTCATTAACACTTCAAATCTTGTGCATTCCTTGGTGTTCTAGGATGATTTGTTGAGTCGGATGATGGATTTTATTTTCTTAAAGTGGGATTGTGTGATCTGAGGTGGAATTTGGTGAAAAAAATTTCATGTAAATTATTCATGATGTGTAATGTGAATTTCCATGAAATTCACACATCTTATTACATTTCCTAAATTTCATTTTTGTTCTTTAAGAGGTTAGTAAAGGAGCGTCTATATGTGTCCCACCATGACACTTGTTATCATCACCCATTCTTATTCATTTCCTCTTTGCTCTCTATAATTTTTTAATTCCTTATAATTTATCAGGATTTTTAAGATATACATGATTTGAATAATTATTTTAGATATTTAGATGATTAATTTATCCCTAGTTATTCATTTTTTCCACCCAATAATGATTCATGTGAATCCTTCAACATGAGAATCCATCTTTTAATGGAGATATTTTTTTCATTCTTTAATCTTTTCCTATATCCTAAAATGTAATATATCCTACCATAAATTACCAAAATATCTGTTTTAGATGAAAAAATAACAATTTATTCATAAAAAACAATTCATTTTATTATAAACAATTTATACAATAAATGCATGTATCAGTTCTATATAATGCACCACCAATACTATAGTGTTTTAAATTTAGTGGCAATGATAATTATGTTGGTCTTCGAATAAATATGAATGTTAATGATGATAATTGATTTCAAAAAACTATTAATCCCAGTAACAATTGTAAATCAATTATGATAATTATTTCTGATTAGGGGTATGATGACAATATCATGAAAGGTGCACACACCATCCAATGTAGTTCTATTAATGTATTATTTGATTATAGGTCTTCCCTGTCTTTTATATGTAAAATAACTTCCATGGTTATCACACTACAACATCAAAAACTAATTTTTAGTTAGTTGTAAAAAATCCCTAATGGTATGATTATAACATCTCAAATATATGATTCCTCTACAGTTGATGTTTAGGTGAATGGGTTTCTAGTAATTCTTATCATTATTCCTCTGCTTGAAATTGATGTTATTTTGGGAATAGATTGGATAACATTAAAAAGATACCAGATATATGTTCCTATTAGGGAAGATGGGTTTTATATTCCAAACTGACCAATGATCACCAATAAATGTAAATAAAAATGAACTTGTGAAGGAAAATTCATCCATCACAAAGGTAAGGATCCTTATTCAAAAGTGGTGTTTATCTCATATAGTTGGGGAGAAACCTAACATTAATTATATTTCTATTGTTAAGGAGTTTATTTTTAACACCCCAAGGTTTTGAAAATAAATATAGAATGCAATTTTATAATCTATAAATTAAACACAACATTGCCTCTTCTATGTTTTTAATTTCAAAAAATGGTCATCTAGAGTTGTGTTCAGTAAGTCATTTGGAGTCTGATAGAACAAAAATGATTTTTGGTGAATAGTAACATACCCTTATGAATATTAAGATGAATAGTATTATGAACCTTGAATAGTAAATAAGGATATTATTTTATTTTCTTAAGGCAATATGATAATGGGATCTTAATTAATTTTTCAATGTCACATAAAACTTACTGCACTTCAAGATTGTTATTTTTCAAAATAATTATGACCTTAATTAAAAATTAAATTAATAACATTTAGAAAATTATTTCTAAAAAATGGATTTAACTTTTTAATTCTACACTTCAAAAAATGGTAGGGGTGAATTTTTGGGATTTTTCTAAAATTCATGAATTTGTGATGAATAGTGAAATATAGTAAAATACCGTATATTCAATTTATCAGTTAAATACACTATTTATGGAATAATAAGTGATGTAAGGGCACTTTATTCGATCTAAAATTATCTTATAACTATTAGGGGCACATGAAACAATACTATTGGTAGTCTTGATGGAAATAATAAAATAATGAAGTTAAATATTCAAAATTTACCCCTCTCCTCCATTATAAACCCCCCCACCACTACCTCTTCGCTTCACTTCTCTAAGACATGAATATCCTTATATTTATGCCCAATTACCCTTCCCTAGTCACTCACCACGTCTAGTAAGCTCTTAGGCATGCCAAAAGACCAAAATCTCCTCCCTTAAGGAGGTTCTCGAGGAAGTCATTTCAAGAGGTAAAACACCTTTCTATTTCTTTTAGTTTCATTTGAATTTATCTTCATTTGTTATCCTCTACTCACCTCCTCTGTCCAAATGATCATGATAACTCCAGTATCATCTGCATACTAGATTTATAACATGTGAATGGAAGAAACATCATCAATATTCTTACTCCCTTCCTTTTATTTTTTTAAACAAAATCAACGTCCATGAGGTTCGAATTTATAACCTTCGTGGATGACGATGTTTTGTTCTTCAATATTTCTTTCATTACTGGTCTTGAAACCATATATATGGTTGAACCAGGTCATAAAATATGTATTTTATCTTGATTAATTTTCTATAATCTTTATATGTACATAATAAGGAATAGTAATACGAAATAATTTTATTGACCACAAAACTGCCAATCCATATTCAAGCATTTATTTATAATTCATCGAATGAGTCATCCTCATGGTATATAACCAGAATAATTATAAGATCATTTATATCTCTCTAATGTTACTAATAATGTATATTAGCAATTATGGATGTTTAACCATATTTCAAATCAACTTCCATTCATGAATACATGTAAAGAAATCATGAAACCAAGTAAGAAAATGCATCCAAAACAATAAAATTTAATCTTTTAAACCCATAAAAAAGGCCATTAATGAACTTAATAAGGTCATATAATATCAATAAACTGTTTATTATGTTCTTTAATTATTAATTAGTGAATCTAAATTTGATTATTCAGGTCGTTAAGAACAATCAAGAACACACTAGGGCAAAAGGTAAGGGGTTTCTCATCTCACTTTCATTTATATGAGATTTTCATTGTTCGCAACTTATTTCTTGTATGTGGTATATGTGTACTTCCATATGATATATAATAACATCATTCTTTTTATATTCATGTTATTCAATGATTCACTTGATTCCCATTTTGTTCTGGTCATTTGGTTCGACTGATTACATTGTGTTAAGAGACTTTGTCTCAACTACCTTTTCGTTATGGCTAACTTTATATTGTGCAACTAGTAATCCCTATGTGGTGTACCTAATGCACATTTGAGATAAATTTTCATTTTAAATTGTATTTATATTAAATATCCATTATCTCATCCCATGGATAGGTTTGTTGTCTAAACCGTATACCACTTTACTTACGGTGTTTATTTGGAAAGTTATTTTAATTATGGAAATATTGATGAATCTGTATACTCTACACTATACAGATATTGAAAAGGCATATTTCCATTATACTTAATCAATTTATAAAGAATTATTTGGACATGCAGTGGTGGGTGGGGCCCTCTATAACCCCTCGATGCATCAGTAGCACTCATGAGACAAAACAGTTTGGTGATAAACCCTTAGAGTTTGTTTCGAAAAATCAAAAGGGTTTCTTCCCATAGAACTAAACCATTTTTACAGTATTATGGTTTCATATGCCAGACACATCACATCCATTTAACAATCATTATCTTTATTCATTATCAGTTATTATTATTATCCATGAGGTTTTCACTATGATAAAATCTATGGATGCGGTTTCATTCTTAGTTTAATAATGGCATTAGTTTTTCATTTATTCACTATGCCATATTGATTATGTTGGATTGATTATGATTAACTTATTATTGTATTCATGCCTCCACTTTTTTTAAGCCTTACTGAGCATTTTATCTCACCACTTTCATTGTGTACCTTCAACAGGTGATGAAGAGAAGGTCTTTTATTGTGTTCTTGTGGTTTCCGTTTTTAGTTTTTGTTATGTGTTGTATTTTGTAAACTTTTCCAATGTAATTTGAGTAACATCTATTTATATAGTTTCTTAAAAACTACTAAACTAATCGTTCCTTCTATATTTTCATTCCTTCTGACCATGCCAATATCACAAGTAATGCACGGGCTCCAGCCTAGAGGGGTTTGGGTGCTACGGTTGGTATCAGAGGAAATTTAGTAGGAAACTTGGAAACTAGAGTAGGAAATGTATAGTAGGGAACAAAGCCCTAAGGTAGTATTTGAGGATAAACATACAAAAACATACTGGTATTTCGGTAAGGAATATATTGTGTGAATATTTTAAGCAATACATCCCTGTCTGGATACAAGCAGGTAGAGGCGGCTCTGGCACAAATGTATCTAGGGGTAAAACCTGAAAACACCACATTGAGCTAGACTCGAATAGGAACCGGTGCATGACAACGGGCCTTGTTTCACTCTTAGTTACGACACTCCTAGGGGATATGCTTAGGATAATTCACATTTTTTTACATGCCATTGTGAAGGAGTTAATGTAAATTTTTCCTCAGAGGAACCATGATTCTAAGATAAGATATGCACTGAATTTCAATATATGTTGAGTGATTTTCTATCTGAGATTCATAAACTAATCTAGTGTATCCCATTATTTAAAAATGGAATCTAATGGAAGAAGGGGAATGAATACTCGTGGGCAAGGTGTAGGTTCCGGGCGCAGCAGAAGCACATTGGTGGGTTAGCCCAACTTTAATTTTAACGTTAAACAACGTTCAATCCGAGATCCTTCATGATATAAAATGCTGAATCTTCATAATAGAATGAAGGACGAAAAGAAAAGAAGAGTCCCGGAACCCTTGTGGAGTATCATCATACGTTGATTATAATTAATTTAATTAATGCATAAGAATTAACTCGTTGGAATTCTTTCTTCGTTGATGTGTCCGGTCACGATTCGGTGATCCGTCATTTCGTCATAGAATCCAAGTGTAGGATTCCTCTAGAGGTGATCCACACGTGTGTCACGTATCTCTGGATGTCACCGAAGGGATCTTCGGGTTCTAGCACAGAATAAATGTCGCTTGCAATGTCCGCCTTCGACTTCCTTGATCCGGTGGAAGACCTTCCTCTCGTAACTTGAGGGTGTTCTTAGTGGAAAGGGAATTCTCTCATGGATTGAGATTATTTCCAAATCTATTGTGCACAACAATGTCTCTTCAAAATGTTGGGGTTTCTAGGATATTTATAATCAGGTTTGAGTTTAATTGAGTTATAATAATAAGTAAACGCGTTACGTGTTTTATTTATTTCATTAACTCTTATTGAAAACCCACTTGTTAAATTATTAATTCCTTGACATGCGCCCATGCTGATTATAATAAATATCATTTAATAAAACAATATTAAATCCTCAAAATCCCAACTGTAAAAACTACACGGCGTGTAATACCATACAATGTCCCAACTTGACCATCGAAACAATATTTGATACATTTATGGTATGATGAAGGGATAGCTGCAGGTTGATGTAGCCAAGGTGTTCCAAGTAAGATGTTGAAGGCCGAGTCTCGATCAACAACCATGAAATAAGAATTGGATACAAGATCTCCAAAATGAGTTCTGAGTGTAACTTCGCCCAGTGGTTCTTGTTCATTTTTATCATATCCTTGTAACATCATGGTAGAAGGAGATAAATTAGATTCTGTGAGGCCCAATCGACGAAGTGTACGAATGGGCATGAGGTTGACTCCTGAACCATTGTCAATGAAAGCTCTTCGAAGATCCATGCCATTGACCTTTCTAGATAAGTACAATGGTCTAATATGTCCATGCATAATATCATCTTCATCTTCATCAGTAAAAGATATTATTTCATGGAATTCTACAGGATTATTCTCTATGTGATAGACACCAGCTGCAGCAATTTTAGTTTCAAACTCCTGAGAACTTGACAAAGCCTTGATGAGTGCTTCCCGAAGATATTTTGACAGATTCAAAGCATCCAGAATTGATAACTTGGCTGGAACGTGGGCCAAGTGTTTCAATATATCATACTTTTGATCCAGAGGTCTTCGTTTCCCAATAGGAATATGTGGTTTAGCAGGTACCTTGGAAGCAGATTCTTTGGAAGTTGATGCATCTTGTATTGGGATAGGAGTTGGCAATATTCCTAGTTTTGGATGATTAGACCGATTAGGTCCATTTACGTATTGAGAGGAAGAATATGGAACCTTCAACCGGTCTTCCAAAATAACTGTACCAGGACTGAATTTTCTACTGGTAGAAGAACTTTCATATTCTTTCTGAGCTCTCTGAAGAGCTCTACCATGAGTTTCTGCTGCGTATACAGTTCTAGCAGGGGTAGAATTGGAATAGTGGCTTCTGAAATATCCACATCTTCCCCTGTATCCTGAGCCCCTGGAACTTCCTCTGATTCCTTTGTTTGATACAGGGAATTAATGCTCATTGAAATCGAAACTACGACTGGAATATGGATCTGTTAATTGAATCATATTAACAGAACCAAAGATTAACTCCTCATCTGATGAAGACTCTGCCTGATTAACCTGTTTAGGCTGTGCCGTTTGGTGGGGAGGTGCCCGTGGCTTTGAAGTAGATGGCATGAAATCCGCCAAAGTCAAAGACAACTTAGGCTTTGACACATACTCATCTTCATCTGATTCTTTTTCTTTTTTTGAATCATTCCATTTCTTTGAAGACTTTTCCTCTAACGAAGAGGGTTTTACCGTAACATTCATGGCATAAGACACAATTGGTTTCTTTAATTGTGTTCGCAAAATAGCATGAGTTCGATTGATTGTATTTTTGACCATCCAATCATCATACTTATGTGAATTTTTGATTTTGACTTCTTGCCATTCCTCTTCCTCCTCTGGAACTGTAGCAGTGACACATGCTACCTGGGATGAAGAGCCTTTCAATGGGACTTGCCCCGAGTCGACCTTGTTTTGCAGGAGGTCTTTGAAGAAAAAACACTCCTGGATGGGATTCCCCAACATTTGATGAAAAGGGCAATAATTGGGATGGTCTTCATCTCCTTTCTTGTTTGGCCTCTTGGGCATTGGAAATTGAACCAAATTGTTTTCCAGAGCCGAAATGAAATAACCAGGAACTTGTTCATTTCAGAAAAAGTATGTTTTTCTCTACAGATCCTCAAATTATTTTCATCATTGATCTCTTTTATTGTCTGGACAAAAAGGCCTTTGTTGTTGGTGCTCAGAAGGTGGAGCCATTCGAGAAGATGAAGGTTTTGAGGTAGAAATAGGTACAGTTGCTTGTTTCAGCATAACTATAGCAGTTTTTGCTTTACCCATTCTCCTTGATGGAGCTGATTGAATTACACGAGATTTAGCCTTATCCAGTATAAGGGAATCTTTAATCTGCTGAGCAGTTGAAGTATGGTCTTGAAACCCTCCTGTGTATTTTACAGGGATAAGCGACATGCGTAATTCGTCACACAGATTTGCCACAGAGATTGACAACAATTCTTCTTAAGGGAGTGCTAAACTCAAGGAATATGTTAATCCCTTCCATTGAGCAATGAAATCAGAGACCCTTTAATTCTCCCTTTGCTTACAATTTGTAAGATCGAAAACTGTTGTCTTCGGAAAAGTTGAGCTGAACTGAAGGAGGAATTTTTGGAAAAGATCCTCCCATCTGGTTATTGACCGGGATTGCAAGCTTGTATACCAAAAAAAGCTGGTCCTTGCAAGGTTCGCACGAAGCATCTGAGTTTCACTGCTTATTGTTGTTCCGGAGTTCCCATCATGGGATCGCAACAAGACACGTAATGCGTCAAATTCTGTTTAGGATTACCTGATCCATTGAAAATAGGGAATACAGGATTCCTAAAATTGGATGGAGGAGAAATTGAATCTACCCATTCAGGGTAAAATTTCCTTTCTGGTTTAACTTGCGCATGTTTCACTTCCATAGTTTCTAACCGAGATGTTAATGACTCAATAGTAGTTATTAACTTTTGAGAAACATCCGGTTGAACTTGGACTTGGGTAGGTGCAATGACTGGATATTGGAAAGATGTGGCGATTGGTGCTGCAACTAATGGTAGCACTGCCAACTGTTGTTGCACTTGACCCGTAAGATTAGACCTGTGAGGGTGTACTGATAGAGGAGGATATTCTTGATCCATCTCAGTAGCTGCAACAAATTCCTTTGGCTGACTGAATCCAGCATGCTTAAGAAGAAGACTACTCTGAAGTAGTTCTGCATTCAACCTTCTTAATTCCTTCATTTCTTCCTCCTGTTGTGCAAACCTTTGCTCTAGTGAGAGCGATTAACCTTCTCCAGAGGAAGGATATGTAACCTGGTTCTTTCCCTTCCCTTTGTTGGATCCTTTTCAGAGAGGGGGAAGTGGGTTACTCGAATGATTACCTAGGTTTTGAGTAATCCTTTGACTTCGTGTATGCACACCATCATCATTTGTGACGGTGCCTACATCTTCTTGAGTAGGAACCTCTTCATCTGAGTCCCCTGAGTGAGCCTCATTTGGTGTATCAGCAATAACAACATTAATGACATTTATTGATTCATAACTCATCGCATCCCTTCTATCAGCATTTCTGTGATATTGTCTTCTTCCATGTCTTTGATGAGACATTGCCTTTTGTTGATTCGATCCCTCACGAACTTCTTGACGAACTGTAATTTGGAGGGAATATCCTGATAATAATTCTCTTCGTTCCCCTTGAGGTTTCTTCCCCAATCGAGAAAAGACCAACTTTTTCTGAGGAGGGGATTGATGATTTGAAAAAGTCCACAATCCAGTGGACTGGGGCGGTTCCTACTGTTCTCGCTCAACTCCTCGAATCATATTTGTTGATTCCGAGGGTTGTTTTAAAAGAGTCCCCAGTCTGGCGAGCTGGGGTGGTTCTTGACATGCTATGTTTGAGACTTTCTTGAAAGTCCTCTTGATCTTGTGAACCTTAGTCCGGAAATTATATGGATGCATTAACCTGTATCCACTTTTATCACTCGGTTCAAAAGATCGTTGGATGATTTCTGACACTTCTATCACTTGGTGACGCGCTTGCTCCAAACGAGAGGCCTATTTAATAATCTCGTCTGCTTGATGAAAGAGTAATTCAACAACTTGTTCTTTGTATTCTTGATTTTGAGAGGAACTAGTTGAAACCTGTTCTTGGGAAAGATTTTTATTACAAACAAAACCCATTGACTATCGCTGGTTCAGGGCAATAACATTGCATGAGACCATTTTCAGAGGGCTTTGCTGACCGGAGAGCACCATTAAATGCAGTTCCCCTTGAACACCCCATCCTATAACATGAATACCAGATGGGGAATTGGAAATTAACTGACCCAATATTCTTAGTGTGCCAAGGCATGAACCTTTAAGGGATCTCTGCTGCTTTTCAGCCTTCGGATATCGAGAGACTGATAGAGACGCCAAATCAATCTGACGTTGTAACCCTTCTATTATCATAAGATGATTTTCATATTAATCATAAGATAATACTTTCTTTTTCAACTGACAAAGACTTTTCCATATGTTGAGACAAATATCATGAATTTCATCTTCCGTCAACATTTCTGGAATATTATACTGAGAGTCAGCCAAAGGCCAAAACATGACTGGCACTTCACCTTTCGCCAATTGATTTCTCATGTTCAACATTTCCTCTTTATCATTTGATGAATATTCTTCTACCTGATTTTACCAGAGTTGGTATTTCCTTGTTGCTTAATTATATTCAATAGGATTGGTAGAGAAATCATTGATCAAACTAGAAGATTCATGACTTAGGGGTGGTTCGGAGAATGACCTACACCCTGGGCTATCTTCTGATTGAGAAAGTATTTTACCTTCTAGCAATGAAGCTTCAGACATGACTGGTTTCACATTTGCAAGTGCCTCAAGATAAGAGGGCTTTATCGGCACTACATTGTCCACTGGAGCATTTTCCGAGAAATGTGAATCTCTACTGCGGAGATGGCTTTCGTAGCGAAATTCATCATCATGGGGAGGACCACCATAATGGGTTACCGCAAAAGATGAGATCTCTTGCTCCTTGGTCTTCTGACCACACAAAGGGTTCCTGTGGCTCTCATCTGAAGATGAAACTTCGAGGTCGACCGAATTGTCATGAAGCAAGCCTTCATGAGGAAGTGTCTGTTGAAGACCTTCGGAATTACTGTTCCCACTATTGGGAACTCAAGGAGTAGAATCTTGAATTCCAACAGATAATTGTCTGAGGGCTTCAAGAACTCCAGCATTGAGAAAGGCTTTGTTACAGATTTTCACTTGATCTCCTGACTGTGTTGGGCGGGTCTTTTTCTTAGACACCTTCTTACTCGCCTTGGAAACCACTTGTTGACGAAAGTGGCTGCTCTGAGCAGGTGTATGTGCCTGATCAAGAAAGATGGACATGTTAGACTGACAATCTCCTCTCAAATCAGGTGTATGTTCCTGACTTGGTTGTCCGTATGATATGGGAGAGTATGCCCCACAACCCTCTTGGACTGGAACATATGTGTGTGTCTGTTCCGGAGTGAACTGTTGATGTGTCACTCCACTAGTAGGGATAGATTTATGTGTCTTTCCCTGAGATGCTGCTGAAGTTGTTATAATATCCTGGAAAGCATCCAGAATATGAGCAGTGATTTGTTTCTGCTCTTTCACCATTGATAGAATATGCTTGGTGATTTCAGCTACCAGAACAGGAATATACATCCATTCCGAGCTTGGAGCAGGTGTATGTGCTTTCTCCTGTCCTCCTTTTCCTGTCATCGAATCCTGACAGTACTCAAGTGTGGGGGCAGAGAGTTGAGTCTGCCTCTTCTTTGTTGTCAGGGCTTTCCGAATAATTTCTCCGAATGCTACCAAGCGAGACTGTTGGTAGGCTTGATTAATACTAGCAGGTGTATGTACCTGTTGATTTCACTTCGCTAAACGTGGTTGATGAGATCCATCATATGTAGTCAGACGAGCCTGCTGACTAGATGATGATGTATAAATAGGTGTATGTTCCTGCCTATAGTACTCCGCCAGAATTGTCAGGCGGGATTGGTGTGATGCTGCAAGACGAGTCTGCTGGACAGCAGAATTAAAACGGGCAGGTGTATGTGCCCGCTCGTTTCTTTCCACCAAGTTAGATTGTTGGACTTCTCCAGAGATGGTAGAGATGAGAATCTGCTCACTATTGACCGGATTCTGCCTCTGGTGGTTTGTCATGCTTTCTCGGGTTCGAGGAACCTGAGCCGAACGCCTGGAGTCGGTACCCTCATCATGTTGAGGGCACACTGCCGCACGTGTCTAGCGGTGATTGTTGGTGGGAGCCCTTACGAAGGACTCCTGGCTGTTTGAATTAAGGCCCTTAGGGACCTGGTCATTCACCTCCCCAGAATAAGGGAGCGAATGATGATTTCGTTTTGGGGATAACAACCCGAAATGGTTGGAGATGGTAGTCAGCACCGCCTGCTTCTTTATCACTGGTCGTCGTTGTCCGGATGACTGATGTGAGTTGTTTACTTGGAGGGCTTGTTGGGCAGCCTCCAGGGTTGGGATGGTACCATGTTGACAGTACTCCTTAACCAGCGCGTTTGATACCCCGCGTTGAAGATGCTGAGTAGGTGATATCATCCTTAGAACAGACGATGATCCAACAGGAGTAGCAGCAGTGGCATTTGCAGCAGCAGTATTCACAGGTGTGAACTTGAGAGCAACCATTCTAGAAATGCAGAAGATCATGGAAAATAGTGCTTGTTTGATATAACAGACTTAATCAAGATAAATTCAGCCACTACATCTTTTGGATGAGCACATTTGTCAATGATTGTTTTTGTTGGCCCTCTCATTGAGTTTTAAATATGGGCCTATCAAATGGGTAAAACATTATTTTAACTTGGTTAAGGATTCACGTCGGGTTCACCATTCTTGTTTCCCTCGGATTTCGGGAATGACCTCCTTTTGATGGGAGGTTCAAACGTTCCGATCGGTTTATAACGGGTTTGTTTGTAGAATCAGAAACATACAATGATTCCACATCCATTCGGACCTACTTTCCAAAGGTAGGTTCTCATTAGTCTATGGACTGATGAGGTTTAGGAATTTGCATTGGTCGAGAGGGTGGGAGGTCGGACGCATCACACCTTTTTGAGGGGAATTATTGTCTACTCCGGGACTCTCTTTATAGATTTAAGTTATGTTCGTGAATCCTTATTACGTTACCAAGTATAAAATGAGCTTTACTTCAGATCTGAAAATCAATCATAAAATATGTAGGAATTTTAGAGAATCTTCTATATGTATTCGAGGTTCTTCATCAATAGAGAATCATATGTATTTATTAGAGATTCCTGGTCAATGGTACCCTTCGACACATTTATATAGAAGTGTCTTGGTCATTATGATGACCATACTGGTTTTAAAGCCACTCAGTGGGGCACTTGATGTTTTTTGTCATTCAGAAGGACATGGATTATTTCAGAGTTGGGATCAAACCCACAGACGGGCTACCTACGTATCCTTTGTTTAGAAAAGGAATCAGAACCCACGTAGTTCGAGTAAGGGAGTATGATGTTTATGATTGATGGCTCAAAGAAGAATGTCATAGTCACTTTTACACTCTAAGATCATGTGAGTCATGCTTGGTGTGAGAAACAAGAGGTATTGGTAAAAATTAGACAATTGTTCCATAAAAGATGCAATCATAAGAAATAATGTGGGACTTATGTATGTATGACTGCCCAGATAAATGAAGGTTAGGATTTACATTAGGGAAGAAATCCAGGATCAGGGTCCATAAAGGTATATGTGCTCTATAAAGATTTTAAATATTATAACTTGGGGATTACTCTTGAAAAGGAGGCCCAAATTAGGAGAGGACTTATGATTGGGTTTTATTTATGAAAAGAAATCCCAGATCAAAGGTAAATTAGGACTGGTTAAGAGAAATTAAGACTGGGGCTTACTCCTGAAAAGGAATCCCAGGTTAAGAGATTTGAAAAATTAAGGGACTTGGGGCTTACTCCTAAGGAGGATGCCCATGTTTGAGACTTGGGCTTACTCCTGAAAAGGAATCCCAGGTTAAAAGAATTATGGTTGGGGCTTACTCCTAAGAAGGATGCCCATGTTTGAGGATTATGACTGGGGCTTATTCCTGAAAAGGAGGCACAGGTTAAGAGATTATCTCAACTTAAAGGATGAGGTTGAATGAATGAAATCTCAATTTTTAGTGACATAAAGATGTATAAATCACTAGGTTTTGAGAGATATTCCACAGAATTCCTTTCAGATAAGGAATTCAAATCAAGAAATCATGCCATAAATGGCTTTGAAGAGTGTTTTGAAGACTTAATCTTGAATAGGAAAGGTGGAATGGCTTAAGAGGGGTGAAATGGGCAAGAAGGGCACCCAAAAAGGCAGGGGCGCACAAGTCCTGGTTGGCGTGCAGATACTGCATGGGCGCGCAAGTCCTGGTTGCGCAGGTATGCCTGTACGACACATGGGTTACATGCGTGATGGTTAACCAGCATGGTAATACTTGAGCAAATCTTGATTAAAGCCTTTAGAATTCCCTTGAGGTTCTTCCAGAAGAGGGTCCCGCATGTTTTATTGAAGGAGTAAGGCAGCGCGCAAGTGTGGCCTTTTCCCTTAAGGACTGGCCACTCAGGCACGCAAGTGTTGATGAGTTTCAACACTTAGGCCTTCCTACCCCTCTTTAGATCTTCCATTCTAGGAAAGAAATTACCTTAGAAGTGTTTCAGAAGCTTTGAGAAGTGACTAGGGCGCCGGGAGGTCAAATCTGTGTTTCTGAAAATAAATCCCCCTCGAAATGGGGGGCCACAGGGTCTATTTATATGCAGGAGAAGACCCCAGACAGTTATCAATTAGGTCGTGCAAGTCACTTTCATGACCAACATGCATCGCGCAAGTGGAATTGTGCGACCAACATGCGTTGCGCAAGTGGACTTGCGCGACTATGATGGAACTTGTGCGACCAATGGGCAATGTTTTCCTTTTTCATCCCTTTGTCTATTTTTGATATTTTCTTCAAAAGATGAATCAATTTGTGCTATGTCATTTCCCTTTCCATTCTTTTAGACAATGTGATGAAAAGGAGCATCAAAAAACCCATATTCTCGTAAATAGTAAAAAAATTTTGAAATACATTTTGATGAAACATGGATGTGGATGATAAAGAAATTCAGTAGATTATTACGTATAAACAAGCTCAGATAATGAAGAGATTGCGAAATAAACCCTCACCTTGTACTTTTATTTGGTTGGGGGTAGGTTAACCTCCTGTATAATGGTGAAATAATTGTTATTTAATTATACAGTAATCATATACATTATTATGTTATCATATATGATCTTTTAACATTGATTTGTTAATAATATCTTAGCATTATCGTTGTTTCGGGTGTTAGCTTACTCGTTTTATTTTATATATTTGGTTATGTAAGCCATGTTTGTCATTGATAGGTGGTATCTTATTTATATCCAAAATGATATCAAGTCCTTAAATATTAATTTTAATCATCAAATGAGAATTATACTTGAATGGATACGATGGAGAATGAATCTCATCGCGTTCATGGAGACGGTAGTCCGTACGTACGCACGAGCGACAATATCATTTTTTTGATATTAAAATAATATATAATTGGATAGTATATCATATATACAGAATAATTATCATGTTATATTTATTATTTACATGAATTACACATCATTATTATACCCATCCAAATAATAATTTATTGAATAACAATTACACCACGACGTGGAAACGGTAAGCCGTACGTACGCACGTATGGTGACATGTCATTCAAAGGATGGATAGAATACTGAAATATAGTTATAAAATGTTTATAATAACATTAATTTATATATAATATATTGGATTTATTATTTTATAATGGTAATAACAAAGAAATAAGAAGTGGAAGAAGAAAGGAACTTGAAAAGGGTGGTGAAATCATTACCTCTTCTTCAGGTTCTTCCTTTTGATTTGATCAAAAGGGCTACTTATGTTGGCTTTCTGATCAAACTAATGCCTCTAGGTTATATTGAGGGATGTTTAGAGAGTATTTGGGCAGGGTTTGGCTGAACCAGAAGGATTTTAAGGTGTGAATTAAAAAGAAGGGGGAGTGCCCTTTTATAAGAGGGGTGAGGGGCACCTTTGGAAAAGCTAGAAATATTATTTTACAATAAATTCATATTCAGTTTCTAATGGATCCAAAGTAGACTATTTAAAGTTTAAGGTGGGGATGGGTAGAAAAACACTCAACCAATAGAATTTATACAGGTTTGGGTCATTATATTAACATTATCTTTTAGTTTTAACTCTTGGTTAATTAGTTTGACACTTACCATGTCACTTTATAGTTTTATATTATATAGTTAATAAACTTACTATATACCACCAAGAGACCACCTAGTGGTCCATTAATGATACACCTATCATGATATAAGTCTCTTGACCTATCCTTAGATTTTTAGGAATTTATTATAAATTAATAATATAATATTTGTTTTAAAAACACTTTTTTGTCAATTTTGACACTATTTGGAAAATTGTTTTTTGTGAAAATAATAACAGAATGATTACTTCTAAAAACGTTAATTAAATCAATAATAACATGTCATAGTAACCTATAAAATTAGTGTAATTCATAAAAAGTCTCAAATTATATTTATTTGGGTATTTATAATATCAATTATTTTAATTTTTCACTATTATGGTAATTAGTGCATCATCATTGTGTCATAAATAAATTAAATTATTTATGTCTAAAAATTATAAATAAAATAAAATTATGTAGGAAATCGTTTATCTTTCTAATGAATATTTAAAATCGAATTTATCTTATGTATACCTCTATATTAAAAATGTTTTAGTAAATAAACTTTGATTTTAACTATTTTAACTCTTCTTTAAATTAAATAATAATAAATGTCCTAATCTAATCCAATTGGACCTAAATGATAATATTTTATTCCTAAGGTTGTTTTTGGTCGAGATAAACATGTCCAATAGAATTAGGACATTTTTTAGGGTAATATTAATATTATTTTTACACTTAATTACCCTATTTACTTTTAACCGTGGTAAATAAACGTAAAAAGTTACTATTCACCAAAACATATTTTCATCTCATTGAACCACATTATACTCATTGATATTAACCGTGTCTCTCGGATTTTTGAAATTGCACTCTCAGAAGCGGTAAAATTAAGTTTTATGAAAAATTCAGTTTTTTAACTACCACTTAGTGGTTTCACTATACATCAAAAAATAAAGTTTTTTAGAAAAATACAAAAAATTCACCCTAGCCAAATTTCGGTATTCTGAATCCAAAAATGAAGTCCATTTTGAAAAATAAAATTTATAAATTTCCAAAAGTGGTTATTACTATTCACAATGGCTAGTTTGATTGGTTGTGGTGTGTTAGAATTCGATGTTGCGTACGACACACGCTATTGCATTATTCAAAGAGAAGCGTACCGTAGAAGCTTGGGGTGTTACAATATAAATCACCTAACATTATAAAATTATTTATGTTTCCACTATCTCATTTCAATTGGATTGGATGGTATGAATACTAATAAATAAATTATGAATATTATATTTCATACAAATTTATAAAATGAATTCAATAGTTATAAAATTATTAGAATTAAAAAATGAAATTCCATGAAAATAAAAATGATTCTATCTTCTGAATTATATAATTTTTATGAAAGAAATGATTTTTATTAATAAATTCAATTGATCACGTTTTTATTTAAATCAATTAAATAAAAATATTAAATTTTTTCTCAAATTTTTTTTAAAAAACAAAACATGTTTTTTAATCACAGGATAAGAATATGTCCCATTTTTTGCAGAAAATTTATTTTATATAAAAAGTAGTTTTTTACCATTTTATGTACTTATATTAAAATTACATTCATCTATTTGTAGTTATTAAATTATATAGATGGAATTTCATATTTATAATAATGATGTAGAAATTAGGTAAATATGGTGTTTTTATATTTTGTAAATTTAAATAGTAACTATCATAAAATTTACCACCTCTATAAAGGGTAAATCAGCTAAATCTATACTGAAATATAGTGTTAAGGCCTTAATTATTCATCATAACTTTTATTGGATGAATTTAATTAAACCATTTGAACCATATATTTTAAATTATTTTATTTTTTGTGACACAAATCCATGTTAATTACTTATATATTATAAAAGTAAAATAATGTTACAAAATGTCCCTCTCAATATTTTTAATATCACTTATGTGTACTCATATGAAAAAAGGTAGTTGATGAATGAATAATATATATATATTCTGTTCAATAATATTAATTTAAAGATAGAAGTTTATTTTTAAATTTTAGTAATTATATAATGACATTAATTTGTTATACACCACTAATGAAATACGTCTCCACTTAATATAAATATATAATAAATGATTTTTAAAATAATAAATTTTATATTAATTTAATTATCTAACATGAAGGATTGTTTTTCCATATCCATTTGAAATTTCCTGGAGGTAATAAATAATTATTTTTTAATTTATTATTCTTTTGTTAATTTAATGTTAAATTAAATTTATAATATCTAAATTGATAAGAATGAAATTTTTTAGATATAATATTTTATGAAATTAATTAAATTTCAAAAAATATTAAAATATGTTTAGGTGAAAAATATATGGTTGAAAATTCATATGTGGTCCATTTATGGACAAATTTCTACCTAATAAAAAAAATTTACAAACATTTAGTATTAAAAAATGTGTTACCATAGTTAAAATTAAAATTAGATAGCTAAGTTTAATCAAAATGATAGTGTTTAAAATTACACAAACACATGTCTAAATTATATTGATTTATGATATTCTAACCATATGATACCTTACATTAAGATAAATGAAAATTTTGGGGCATACGTATTGAAAAGGAATTTATTATATTTATTCTGTTGAGAAATTCCAAAATTTCCCCTCCCCTTATTTATAAAAGGAAACCTCTTACATCACTTATTTACACCAATATGAGACTGAAATATTGACCATAATCTACCAATTTCTATTATAATCATCCCTTTAAACATTTAATATATGTTATTCTTCCCAATATACTATCCTTAAAATTCATTATAGGAGCTCTAAAGGAGTCATTTCACATAAGAGGTAAATGTCGTACCTGATCAGTATCTTTTCAAATATTCATTAGCTCCCCTAAATTTGTTTTATTTATCATAAAATAAAAAAATAATTATCCTAAATACTAGTACAATTTATTATTTTTATGAAAAAAAATTATAAACCACATTTCTCATCAAATGATAAGTGAATGCATCGCTCATGCGTGAGTACAACATACCATCTCTACAACGAAATCCAAATAGTGTTTCAAAAATATCTTTTATGGATGGGTTTAATGATTGTTTCTATATTAATATATGATATGCATGAAAAAATATTACCTTTCTAATGATAAGTTTTTTTATAACATCTCATTATCCAATTTTTTGGGAAATTGTAGTATTGCTCGTGCATACATGTGGACCACCACCACCACAAAGTATTTTTTTTCAGTTTTCCTTTATATATTAAATAGAACTTAATTAGGATGAATTTGATTAATATAAATTCCATATTTGATATAATAATGTAATTTTAAATTCCAGTTAATATTTACCATTATTTCATTCCACCCCTGAAAAAAAAACTGATTTCATGTATACGTATAACCTACCTTCTTCGTTAAGGGTTTAATTCATTTTCTTATCTCTAAATTTTATAGATGATTATATATATTTATATAATGAATATATAAGTTATATATATCATTATTAATATTATGTATATCAAGGAATCAAGATAATTATGAAAAATACATAACTACTAAAATAAAATACTAAGGATTAATAAACACGTTAACACCCTAAAATAACAATTTTTCTACATAATTAGTTATAAAAAGTTTGTTTTAAAATCTTATAATGGTATAATATATTCTATTATAATTACGAACATTACTATGGATTATAATTTTAACAATTTCCGATTTATATTATAGGTTTTAGTGCTTTAGAAGAAAACAATATTTGAGGCAAGTGTTTTATTTCAAGATCTCATCAATATTTGAGATTTTTTGTATTCAACGCCCCATTAGGGAATATTTTTATTAAATTTACATGTTTTATAATAAATAATTCAATATGATTTTTACAATTATCCTATGATGGTTTAATTTCATTTTCACCCACATTTTAATTTTTATAAAATGTTTTGAAAGGAATCATTTTATCATTTTCTAAAGAATGTACTTTTTGAATTTTATAAAACAATTATGAAAGAAATGTTTTTTTACATTTAAGCAATGAAACATATTTTCTTTTAGGAAAAATATTTTTTTCATTGAGTATTCCATTACATTTTTACATTATTATTTTCAAAGTAAATGTTTTCCCTTTTAATTTCATAGCTTTTAAAAATAAATGATTTCCAAATGGAAGTTTTGTTTTCCCCATGATTTATTCTAGGCGATATTTCCAAAAAAAATCATATGAGATAACATCCTTTGATGATACTTATGATTTAAAAGATATATAATTCCAATAATTAATAATTAATGTTTTTGTATATGGTTTTTGATTTTGATGAAAATACATTTATGAAACCAATTTATTTTCAATGGGTTATATTATAATGAAATGTTTATGAAACCCATTTATTGTCATGGTTAATGATAAAATGTATGTTTTATGATCTTATAGAACCCAAAAATATGATTTTAATTATGTTATGTTTGTGACCTATACCTCCATCTAATGAATTTGGAAAAAATTGATATATTATGAGATAAAAGGGCTTGGATTGTGGAGTAAAACACATTCAGTAAGGAAATTTTTACACTATGATAGTATTTTGAGTGAACCTTGATTACTATGATGGTTTTTTGAGTGAGACCAATACACTTTTGTAGTCTTGTCATTGATCTTTACTTTTATTGAAATCATTTTCTATGCTTAAGTGTATTACAAAATTCTATGTATTAAACCTATATTAGGCTCTCATGGATCATGTTCTTCAATTCCTTTATTGTTAATGTCTTGTAAAATTCCATTATTTTTGGAATGAAATAATATTATGATCATTAGTGTGAAGGGTACGGGTTTTAAACATCAATATCATGTTCTTATTCACTTATTCTAATGTTGGGATTTTTTGATCATTGATATCTCCCTTGTTTACCCATACTGAGAATCTGATCTCACCCTTTGTAATGTTTCCTTTCCCCAGGTGATTAAGAAGTGCAATAAGTAAGATATGTGGAATAATAGTTCTATTTATGAAATTATAAGTGGGAGATGTTGTAGATATTTTATGAACCTGCTTTTGATTCCATGTTTCCAATGTTACTAGACCTAAACAATTATGGTGTGGATTAAAATTTTATATAATGAATATTTATCTACATATATGAAATATCTATGTATTAAAGTTATGGGTCTCAATAGTTTTCAGAAACAATATATTAATATGATGTTAATTTCTATATCTATCTATTTTTATTAATTTAATTAATCATTATTTATTTATTATTATTATATCTAATTTTTATTAATATTATTTATAATAATTATTATTAAATAAAAGAAAATAACTATTTTTTGTTAAAAGAAATATTGAGTAAATTTATAATGTTGTGTTTTATTTCATACAAAATATGTCATATACATATAGATAACATGGGTTTTTAAAATAATATGTAGTTATAGTTTATTCTGGAGTGACCTATATAAGAATTATAATGTGTGTGGGTGGATCAGATATGATTAATACTGTGGTATGAGATCTCAGATATGTTAAAAAAGAAATGATCTCAGATATATTCTTCATGATTAAAAATACAACACACCAAATTAAAGTAGTGATAACAAAATAACATCATACAAATTCAACACTAGCTAAGCTGTGTGATTTTAAATTGGTGATCATTTTAGTTTAAATAAATTCCAATATAGGATTAGTTGTATGGAATGTTTTAAATTAAATATTTTCTGCCATGAGATTAAATTTATACTTATATTTGAGTATTCATATAGGGATGTGGCCTACATAATTTGTAATATGATCCTATATATGATTAACCCACTGATTAAGAGGAGGACATAATGGAAAATGTTAGATTAACTTATGTGATATTATCTATTCATAGATGATTAAGAAACTATAATAAATAGGAAATACCTCCATATAGCACCCTAGAAATTGTAAGCATATTTCAATTTTTAATATATTGTAATTTAATGATTTCCTATGTATTTATGAAAAAATAAAGTATATTTAGGTATATTTCCTTAATAATAATTTATTTTTTCGATATATTAAGATGAAATATAAAATGATACTTCTATTTACAAGAAATAGTATTGGTATATTATTGTGAAAATATATAAATTTCTATTTTTATTCTATAAGTAAATGTATTCTCATGAAAATAATATACCACATTATTTACTTGAAGAAACTTTTTGGAATTATCATGTTTATTATATTATAAGTGTTTACTATATTATTATTTTTTTAGGAATGCTTATTTTATATGAAATATATGTGAATAATTTTTGAAGTGTTTATAGAAGATCCTATTGAAATTCCTATAAAATTTATAATTTATGATGAATATTTATTACCTTATTTTTTTGTTTTTAGTGACATATTATTGTCAATAAAATGTTTTTATTACCATTCATATATTTATAATATTATAATTAGTGCAATGTTATATAATTGTAAAAACTTTTATTGTAAAATATTCTATGGTATGTTTTCAATGAAATGATCAATGTGAAGATATTATTAAAATAATTAATGCATTTCATTTTTTATGATAAATATTTTTAAACAGTAATCGTTTTTCATTTCATCTAATTTGTCTATTTAGCTTGTTCTTACTTTGTAAAATAATTATTCAACCTATCTATGAAAAGCTATGGTAACCCTCAACACATTATTGGATGGAAGTTGGTCGAACACATGGAGAGGTCTACCTCACCCTAGCCTGAGTAGTGGATATGTATCACCTCCCATGGAAGCATAGTTCGCTTGATACCAGGCCACATATAAGTAGGATGGGCTGCATCCCACAAGTTTACGTAGGTAATATAACCGATGTAGTCCTGTGTATATGGCTATTAATTTGGTGTTCACTTCGAACATTATAGGATGGATTATATTTGAGAATAAAACCATGTTTTATTTAGATGTTGAATCACTTAAAAACACTAGATTAAATCATGATTATTGAAACAAATCACCACCACCATCTGATCCTTCTCCCTAAGTTGTCTTCTTCTCCCAACCATATCTTGTGATTGTTCAACCCTTCTCCCGTAATCCACACTCATATTATTATCACCATCAATGGAATCCCTTAGATCTTCCATCATCATGAAACAACAATAGATGGATTGATCTATGAACCATACCTGACTCCTCAATTGATTTTCCGATTACAAAAATATGGATAAAAAAACTTTAGATATACACATTAACAATGTTCCTCCTATCAAAAGTTTTAATCAAAAATGGCCATCCTTGCTTCTCGAGGAAGCATAGAAAGGAAGGATTAAGAAATGTATATATATTTACCAAATATGAAATCAACTATTATCAATTCAAATTAAATTCATTTTTTAAACCATCCACTCATAAATAATCAAAATATGAATGAATGGCTTTTAAACATTCCATTTTAATTCCATAGTGTATAAAAACTATATTGTTTGTTCAACCAAGAACCGTAACGTGAAATGGAATCTCAAATTATAATATATAAAACTCTATTTATTGAAGTCACACCCCTATAACGAATTGTAAGAATCTAACATTAAAAATTTTATTTGAATTCCCCACTTAATCACTGATTAGAACACACCTCATATAGAAGGCCACACTGCTATCTCTTAGTTCGAGCTTCCCCAAGTAAGAAGAATATAACACTCCTTTGATTTATTATATTTCCTGGTCTACTATATTTACCACCTTTAACACCATTAAAACATATTTTAACATTGATAAAAAACAGTATTTTCCTCAACACCGTTAAATGTGGTCCCATTTATATGTGCTCCTGAAAATGGGTACTTTTATGAGTGCTAAAAAAGTGATAATAGATGCCACGATTTATCATAAATATTTTAGCACTGGTAAAGGTGTCCCTTTATGAGAACTGATAAATCCACCCCCCTTTATCAGTGCTTTCAATAGTGTGAATAAAGATTCACACTTATCATCCCTAGAATTATCACTAATAAAGGCCCAACATGCTGCAATGTGTTGTTTTAATAGTAGCACAATTCATCAAATACCTATATCCATTATAAAAATATATAATTTAATTAAAAAAATTATCATCACAATTATAAAAAAATACTACTATATACATTTCAAATAATGTTTTGTATATTTATGTCTACAATTACTATATATAAATTTTTAAAAACATTAATATTTCACTGTCTTTGGAACCTATTGTCCCATCTCAAAAAAGACTGCCCAAGGTATTAGTTTCTGGAAAAGTCACCTCAATGAGATAGAAATTATACAACTATAGAATAAAATAAATTTTCTATTATTAATACTACAAAAAAATTAATTAATCATTAATATTAAAGAATACATTAATAAAATATCATTTTAAAATAATAAGACACACTAAGAGTTCTACTGGACACATCATGCATTGAATTGAGGTGAGGTTGAGTCCTAAATGTCAAAAATGATTTATGGATCGTTTTCAAAGAGTATTAAAAAAATTTGAATGTGTTTTCTTGGTTTTTGATTCCATTACTTGTTCGATTTAGTAAAATTAATGTCATTTTTTTAAAAAGACACACTCATAGTTACACTGATCACATCATGCAACAGATTGAGGAGTGTTTGATTCTTAAAAAACAAAAATTAATCTTGTATTATTTTCATAATGTTTCAATACAATCCAAATTTGTTTTCATTTTTTTTTTCAGTATGCCACTTTTTTACTGAAATTTCATTTCAAACGGGAAACATTCACAATTATTCCTATCAATTACATCAAGTGATGGTTTTAAATGATGCTACTTCTTAGACATCAAAAATTAATTATGAATCTCTATACAAAATTAAAAATACAATGAGAGTGTATTTTTTATTTGGAGACTTATGTTTTAAACTAAAATGTCATTTTTAAACTGATAACTATCACTTTGAGTCATACAGGTCACATATTGCATCATATTGAGGTAAGGTTGATTTCTACCCATCAAAAATGAAAAATTAATGATTTGAAAACTATATTAGAGCAATAAAATATTTTTACTAGTTTTAATTATATTAGATATTCGATTTTATTATAATTGATGTCAATTTTTCAAAAAAGTGACACACTTGGAGTCATATCATACACTAGATTCATCAGATTAAAATGTGGTTGATTCATACATGTCAAAAAAAATTTGGTATCATTTTCCTAATGTATTGATGCAATCGGAATACAGTTTCTTGATTTTTTATATGTCATGTGGTCTTTTTACAAAAATTAATGTCAATTTTAAATAAAAATACACTCATTGAGTTATACCTGTCAAATCGTGTATCATATTGAGGCGAGGTTGATTCCTAACATTTATATATGTATTATGGATTGTTTTCCTAAAGAATCAAAATAGTAAAAATGTGTTTTATTGGTTTTCAGTATCTCGCTTTTTCTTTGTACTAAAATTAAGGTCATTTTTAAATAAATAGACACACTTGGAATTATAACGGTCACACCGTGCATTGGATTACAGTTATGTTGATTCCTACACAACAAAAATGGCATATGAATTACATTAATAATTTATTAATACAATTCAAATATGTTATCATTGTTTTTATAATGCCACTTTTGTTTTTATTAAAATGTATTTTGATACTGCAAATGCACACTTTGAGTTGTATCGATTGCATCATATGTTTTTTATGTAAGAAATCTTTTTACAGATCAAAACTAACATATGAACAATTTTAATTACTTATTAAGATAATTGGATTATGTTATCTTGGTTTCCAATATGTGGTAAGTTTTGTAATAAAATAACAATTATAATCTGATAATAAACATTTTGAATCATTCAAGTCACAACGTGAATCATATTGTTTTGTGGTTGATTCCTAAATATCATAAATTTCTTATGAATGATTTTCATAATACATCCAAACAGTTGGAATGTTTTTCTTTGTTTTATGTATATCACTAGTTCTTTTTTATAAAATTAATGTCAATGTTAAGTAAAAGGACACACATAGATTTATAATGGTAACAACATATATCAGATTGAGGTGGGTTTGATTCGGACATTTTATAAATGAAATATGGATCATTTTCCTAAAATTTCAAAACAATCTTAATGAATATTTTCTTTTTTCATTATATCACTTATTCTTTTCACTAAAATGACATTTGAAATTCGAAACATGTAAATTGAGTCATATCAGTCACATCATGTGTCAGTCTAACTTGTGACTACTTCTTACACATCCAAACTAACATAGGAAGTTTTCTGCCAAATTATCAAGAAATTTAGATAATGTTTGGTAGGTTCTCAATTAGGGACACACATTTTGAACTAAAATGAAAATTATAAACTTATAATATATGCATTGAGTCATACATGTCACATCGTGTGTCTTATTGAGCAGTGGTCTATTCCTACTCATCGAAACTGACATATATATTAATTTTCTAAAGTATAAAAATTATATGAATATATTTTCATGGTTTTTAGATTGTCACATATTATTTTTTACAAATATTGTTTTAAATTTTAAATAAAAAGATACACATAGGGTCATTCTAGTCACACCATGCATCAGATTGAGGTGTGGTTGACTCGTACACATCAAAAAATACATATATATTGTTTTTCAAAAGTATCAAAACAATCCAAATTAATTTTATCAATTTTGAGTATATCACATGTTATTTTTGCTAAAATTAATGTTAATTTTGAATAAAAATCCACACATGGAGTCATATCAGTCACACCATGCATCATATTGATGTGCGGTCAATTTGTGCATGTTATAAATGACATATGAATAATTTTTCAAATGTATAAAAACTATCTGAATGACTTTTCTCAGTTTTCTCTATGTTACTTGTATTTTTTAGTAAAATTAATGTTAATTTTAAATAAATATACGCACCTACATTCATGCCATTTGAAATGGGTGTCAGATATATGTGTGAATGATACTTATACATCCCAAACGACATATGGATCATTGAACCAAATTTTCAAGACCATATGGTCTGACAATTTTACTATGATTTCCATTTCCTTTCTTTGAAGAACTATGCACACTACATATTGATTTGATGTTCTTAGTCAAAATACCATACTCTACAGTTTTTTTCAATAATGAGATTGTTTTTTGGCTAAAAATATGGAATAAATTATTTTTTTGAGATCAATATGAAAATGAAATCCAGTCTCCAAGGAATATAATCAAAGATTTAGATAAAGAAATAAGAGGCTTAAAACCATTAGAGAGGATCTTTCACATCTTGTTTATAATTAATTTACTTAATTTCATAAAGAAAATAATACCTAGATATTTGGTAGGTCTGACAATTTTACTATGATTTCCATTTCATTTCTTTGATGAACTATGAACACTACATATTAATTCGATGTTATTAGTCGAAATACCATACTCTACACTTTTGTTTTTCAACAATGAGATGGTTTTCTGGCTAAAAATATGGAATAAATTATTTTTCCGAGATCAATATGACGATGAACGCCAGTCTCCACAGAATATAATCAAAGATTTAGATAAATAAAGATGAAGCTTGAAACCATTATAAAGGATCTTGCACATCATGTTTATAATTAATTTAATTAATTTAATAAAGAAAATAATACCCGGATCTTTGGTATTTTCTTCGTTGATGATGTTGATCATCCGGAATAACCCTTCCAGATTATCACGTTGAGCTTGTGAGGATCCAAACTAGAATCCCTCTAGCGGTGATCCAAACGTGCTCGGATGCCCTCTGATCGACACCACTAATTCTCCTAGTGCTAGAACATTGAAGCAAGTTTCTTGTGTCGGTCATTCATTATTGTTTTCTCTTCGGTCATGAAGAACATCTCTCATTCAAGAGAGGGGAGAGAAGGATTCGAGAGGGAAATTGTGTGCCTCAACAATTCTCAATTCAACAGGAATGTGGTGTGGTGTATGGTACAATGGGTATACTTGTCTATTTATATACATAGAATTTCAGTTACAATACTTAATTTCATAATAGCAATTAAATACATTAATGAACATAGGGAAATACCATGCTCATAATAATAATACCACGTCATTATTTATGGTGCGCCAACTTGCACAAAACAAAACATTGAATAAATTTTCTCATCGCAAAAGAATAGCAGAATCATTATTATTTTATCTTGTCCCAAATAATAATTATTTACTATCTTGCAAATAATTATTTTACTACTGGACTACACTTGATCCTCATGAACTCCACTTCCATTTTTTGAACACTCGAATAAATAAATAAATATTTTATTCTATTAAATAAATAATTTATTTAAAAAGTAGTAAATAAATATTTATTAAATGTTTAATAAAATAAATAAATAAATTTTATTTTATTTATGCGATCATTTTAACTTGAATAAGATTATACCATGATCTTGAGAATAATATATATTTCATTAATTAAATTCAAATAGAATTTAACCAAGACCACCCAAAACACACAGTATACGGCCCTTTAGGATTCATTCTCATTGGCATTAGGCGGGCTTTCATAAAGTCCAAATGTATTTTCTAGAAATAGTTCAAGGCACCCAAGAGAAAGAATGTAAACTCACAACAACGACACCCATATACGAACACTCACTATGTAATATAATCCCTTTTTCGTAATATCTCATCAAGCAGGTTTCATGATTGCCTCATCAACTGTTATGGTTGATACGTCATTCTTTGACTACCTAAAATAAACTTGATGTTACACCATGACCATGGAATTTCACGTGATGGTTCTATTTAAATCAAAGGTCTGAGATATTAACTTCCATAAATGGAAGGTACAAATCCTTCCTCAACTTGTCCATTAATAACATGCCACTCGTGACACACCCAATGTACCCTACTTAACGCCAACTGTCTGCATGATAGTTTTCGTCAGTAAATCAAAGTGCGTAGTCGTGACATGTATTAATGATAATCCTAAAGTCTATGGAACTTTACAAAGGCTTGCTGATAGAAATATCAGATGACACCAAAACATGTGGAATTCCCACTAGAGGGTCTATTCTCATAATCTTTTATATTAGAGATTACAAAGTGCGAACTTAATGAGAGGAGGTATCATATGCTTATGAGTACTCAATCATAATGGTCTGCATGTTATGTGTCCCATCATAGTATATCATCCAACTGCAGAACTATATTTAAGAATTTTGCAATAGAATTTCAAGGTTCTCATCATAGCGGGGAACTACCATGACCTTATAAATGTAACAAATACTCTAGGACAATACTACATCATAGTCATGCAGAACAATGAACAATATGTAATAATATATTAAATATCCAAGTAATCAATATAAAACCAGTTGGTTCTAGGACACAAACTTTTACAACCTCCCACTTGGACTAGATCCAACTACCTACGACATTCATTTCGCTAGACCTCACATGATGATCTTGTTTCTACTAATTCAAGGCTTTAGTCAAGGGGTCCTGCAAGTTGAATTCCTTAGAAATAATGATCACTACAACTTCACATCTCTGAGAAAAATCTCCCAAGAGATTATACTTTTGAATTATGTGGTTCGTCCGCTAAGGCGACCTTGGCTCTTTCGTGAGATCCACTGCTATAATATTATCACATTATAATGTGATGGGATCATTACTGCTAGGTATCACATCTAGCTCCTGGAAAAAGCTTGGCATCCCAACTACTTCTTTAGCTGCCACAGAAGCTGTGATATACCTGGACTCTACTATAGATTCTGCAACCACACTCTACATTGAGCTCTTCTAGTTCACTGCACCTCCATTAAAAGTGAATATGTATCCCGTTGGCGACTTCATGTCATCTTGATCAGTCTGGAAACTGGAATCTGCATATCCTCTAATGACTAGTACCACATCTCCTCCATAAAACAAGTACATATCCTTAGTATGACTCAGATACTTTAGGATAATCATGACTTCAATGCAATGGTGTTCACCTGGGTCAGCTTGATATCTACCTACCAAACTCAATGTGTATGCGACATCTGTCCTAGTACAGAGCATGGAATACATGAATGATCAAATTATTTATGTGAATAGAGTCCTTTCCATTATTTTTCTTTCCTCATGTGTCTGAGGACACATTTTCTTGGAATGATGAAATCCAGGTGATGCTGGCAACAATCCCCTCTTGGATTGTTCCATACCGAATCTCTTCAGTGTCTTTTTATTGTATGTACTTTGACTAAGTCCCAGAAATCTCTTGGATATATGATGATGGATCTTGATCCCAAGAATGTATGAAACCTCACGCAAGTCTTTTAAAGAGAATAATTGATTCAAAAATGGATTAATAGACTATAAAACTGTTATCTTTATTCCAATAAGTAATACGTGATCAATATATACTATTAAGAAAAGGACTGCACATCCACTAAATCATTTGTAGACACAAGCCTCGCATTCAATTTTCATAAAACCGAATTATTTTATGGATTCATCAAAATGAATGCTCCATGACCGAGATGCTTGCTTTAATCCATAAATGTACTTCTACAACTTGCATTCCTTAATGGAATCATTTGGAGTCACAAAACCTTCAGGTTGTGTCATGTAGACATCTTCGTGAAGGTTCCTATTAAGGAATTCTATTTTGAAATCCATTTGAAAAATCTCATAGTCATGGTAAGCCGCAATGGCATGTAGTATTATGATGGACTTAAGCATTGTAACTGGTGACAAGGATTCATCGTAGCCAATTAAATGATGTTGTTTAAACCCTTTTGCAACCATTCGTGACTTATAGGTTCTGACTTGTCCTTCCATGTCTAGTTATTTCTTGAATACCCATTTACAACCAATTGGGTTTACCTCAACTGCAGGATCTACCAAAATCTTGAATTATTTTTGGTACGTGGAATCCATTTCGAAATTCATGGCTTTTTTCCACTTGGAAATGTCTATGCCACTTAGTGCTTCCATGTATGTTAGATGATCATTATTATCAACTAATAATGAGTTAACATCCTTGGTGACTATAAAACTGTACCATTCTGGTTCTCTAACCTCACTTGTACTCCTACGTAGTATTTGTGTCTCTTGAATAGATTCTTCTTCCATGGGGCTTTGTGGAATCTGTTCTTATACCATATCTTGTATACCTTGAGCCACAAATTCATCAATTTTTATCTTGATCCCACTATCTCTTTTGGAGAGGTTCTCCCTCTCAAGAAATGTGGCATGTCTTTCCACTATAAATTTTTTGTCTGAGGGGCTGTGTAGGTAATATCCCCTTGTTTCTTTGGGGTATCCTATAATGGTACACATTGTGCCTCAGGGTGCGAGTTTGTTACCCGAAGAGGCCTTAAAAAAAGCTTCTCTACCCCACACATGTAAATTTGGTAAAATGTATTTTATTTCACTCTAGAACTTGTATATAATTCCATTTATCGATTTAGTTGTTACTTGGTATAGTATGTGTGCCACTGTTTGTATTGCATACCCCCAAAAGAATAATGGATGACTATTATGACTCATCATTGATATGACCATGTCCAATAAGGTGGGGTTCCTTTGTTCACTTACACAGTTCCATTGAGGTGTGTAAGGAGGACTAAGTTGGGATAGGATCCCAAACACTTTTAAGTAATCAATGAAGTCCTGATTATGATATTCCCCACCTCGGTGTGAGCGGAGTTTCTTTATATTCTTAACAAGATGGTTCTAAACTTCATTCTTGTATTCCTTGAACTTATAAAAGGAATCCAAATTATACTTCATTAAGTAGATATATCCATATCTATTAAAATCATTAGTAAAAGTTATGAAGTACGAATACACACCCCTTACTTCAACTGGAAATGGTCCACACACATTGGTATGAACCAATTAAAGAATCACTTTATACCTTTCACCCTTCCAACCAAATGGGAATTCAGTCATTTTTCTTTGTAAACATGCATGTCATATGCCAAGTGGTTTTAGTTCAAATGAATATAAATATCCATCCTAATGTAACTTTGTCAAGTGTTTCTCATTTACATGACCTAGTTAGTGATGCCAAATTTGGGTGTGTTATGAGTCATGTGAAGTATCTTTGTCATCAATTTCCATTACTTTGTTTGTGTAATCATACACATAAAAGAAATTCTATAATTTTTCCCTACAAAAACAAATGGTATCTTTATAAAAGAAGCAACATTTATTTTCAAACATGAAAAAAAATCAATCAATATATAGTCTGGATAGAGAAATTATGTTTTTCAATAGAGAAGGCACATAAAACAACCCTTTAACACAAAGATCATCCCAGTTGGAAATGTGGGGTGGTATTCCCCGATAGGTACAACATCATGTCTGGCTCTATAGGCTGCTAATAGATCTACCTCCCTCTATCAATCTTCTCGAATCTACTTGGTTCCTTTATTTGGATACATATGTGAGCACCACATGTTGTATCTAATACCAAATTTTTAGAAAGTGATAGATATCATTTGATAACAAATTCACCTGAAGCTTCCCCATGCTTTTTAGGATAGGTGCAGTTCTTATTATAGTGGCCCTTCCTGCTATATGCAAAACAAATAGCCTCATGTTCCCATTACTCCGCTTTGATCTTCATTTTATTGGAAGGTCGTGAAGAAGCTTTGGGCTTAAAGATCTTTGCCATTACTTTCCTCTTATTCACCATAAGGATAAAAGGTGTGTGGCGCTTTATATCATTGTCCACATGTTTAATGAAGATAAGAAGATCAGATAGATACATCTCAATGTTGTTCATATTGAAATTGACAACAATGTTAGAGAAGATCTGAGGAAGTGATGCGAGATTGAGATCGGTGCCCAGTTCATCGGGGAGTTTAAACCCTAGAACCTCCATGCGCTCAATGTATCCAATGTGTTTGACAACATGGGGCCCAAATAGGGAACCTTCTCCAAGCTTACTCTGGAAGAGTTCCTTAGAGATCTCAAACCTTTCCTATCTTTCTCTCTCTTGGTAAAGACCACGGAGGTTCTTGAGCATGCTATAAGAATCCATGTTTTCTTGAGACTTCATGAGCTCACTAGATATTGATGATAACATCCAGAATTGAACGTAGACCGCATCGTTCATTTGTTTCTCATAGACCAAGATATCCTCATCACTCACCTCTTTGGTTGGCAGATCAGGTAATGCTGACTATAACACGTATGACTTACATTCATGGCGTAGGATAACCCGAAGGCATCTAAACCATTCCTGGATGTTACTACCTATGAGGATGTTTTCTTTATCCAGAATTGATTACAGGGGTAGCATGGATGGCATGATTGTCATATTTATTCTACAATTAAAAGAGTATATCATTAGTACATTCTTGGTTACATTTTATGAGAAATAATATATTTTATTAAGTCTCCTGTTATTTTATCAAGTCCCAATGGCCCTCACCATTGAACTCAGAATGTCTAGTTTCAATAAAATTCTAGGGGAAAGGATCCATATTCACATTCAGATAACCCCAACAAGAGTTGGTCAAGCTATTAGAAGGTATTTAGGTAGACAGGTGTTTGCCAACTGCAGGCTTTCTTCTCTTTGATCTGTTGAGTGGACTCGCCAATATGGAAATCATGTCTTTGATTTTCCTCAAATCTTGCTTCCAATATTACACCAAGTCTAGCATGGGGAACTCCTCTTGATGTAATATGATTAAGTCAACCTGAAACCTTTCATAAGGGCTTCGTATATAAAAGTAATTGTCCCAACAAGGGTTGGTCAAACACATAGTTTTATTGAGTTTTTCACCTAATCAAGTAACAGAAGGCTTGTTCTCACATAATATTTTATTTGAGGGATTTTTATCTCTTATGCATGAATTTCTTATTATCATTATGACACGCTTTTTAATATTAAGTGGAACTAATATAAGTGATTAACCATGTCTTCATAATATTTATGCATAATTTAGCTTTATTTTAGTTCGATCTTGCATGCCTGTTTAATAAATTAATTATCTGATCGTGACAACACATCCATAATGATAAACTGTGCAATTGATAGAAATAAAATAAATTAAATGGCATGATCATGATCTTTTCTAATGGTCAGTTTATCTAGAGGTTGATAAACTAACCCTAACCTAGGGAAGAATCACCTTGAGCCTTTTGGGTTGGAATTTATAGCTTCCACCTATCCACCTTTGTATCTCATAGGATTGGTTTTTTCTTGGTTCCAGCTTGAACCTCCTCCACTAGCATGTGAGTTCCATCCATTACATATGCCTTTTTTGAACTCACACGTAGGTGAGGGGTAAAAATGGGTTTTACATAAAATAAACCATGGGAACGCATGCCCTATATATTAATGAGGAGAAGGCTTTCACTCCAACAAATTTAATTCAATTAAATAAATTAAAAGAAACCATCCACATACAAAGGTCTTGGTCTAGCTCATGATCATCCATACATGAAACTAAACAGTTTGTACTATTTTTCACCATCTATCCAATGTACACCCCTGGGGAAATGGTTTTTGAGTGTACTTCGAAAATGTTCGGTGTACACGGATTGTCCAGTGGGTCACACGCTGTGTAGTTCCTTGATACACGGTCTCCTGCTGGGCAAGCCATGTATGGGTTACACAGTCCAACCCTAACCTGAAGGGACTACAAGTTGTGTCCATTGGTCCTCATGGAGTGTAATCTAGAAACCGTGTGTCAGTTATTCCTGGTCAACACATGGAGTCATTTAAGACTTAGATAGACTCCGACACACAGGTTGGTTTAGCGGACCGGTCTAATGCATTGAATCTTGACTACATGGTGTGTACTACTGAATACATGCCGTGTGTTCTGGTGTTGTACGAACAAGAAGATTTAGCACCTCTAGATGAGAACCTATATTTTATTTTAATCAAAATTAAGAGAAAATATTATTTCTGTAAGGTCAACGTGAAACGAAAGGGGATGAATAGATCTCGAGATTCAAATTTGCATAACGATTAACTTGAATTTATAAAAATAAATTATTAAATGTGTATGCCATCAATGAAATATTTAAATATTAAGGATCTGGGCTCAGTGTAAGCGTGGTGGGGATGGGACCCAACCTTAATTTATACCATGATCAATGATTATTTCGGGATCAATACGACGATGAACCACCGTCTCCACAGAATATAATCAATGATTTAGATAAAGAAGGAAGAGGCCCAAAACCTTTAGAGGGGATCATTCACATCATGTTTATAATTAATTTAATTAATTTCATACAGAAAATAATACTTGGATCTTTGTTATTTTCTTCGTTGATGATGTTAATCATCTAGAATGACCATTTCAGATTATCTCGTTGCGATTGCAAGGATCTAAACAAGAATCCCTCTAGAGGGGATCCACAAGTGCTTCGATTGCCTCCGATCGGCACTGCTTGTTCTCCGGGTGCTAGCGCGGTGAAGCGAGTTTCTTGTGTCAGTCATTCTTGATCACTTTTTCTTCAGTCTTGAAGAATGTCTCTCATTCTTGAGAGAGTATAGAAGAGGATTCGAGAGAGAAATTGTTGGACTCAAGAATTCTCAAATCACTAGGCATGTGGTGTAGTGTATGGCACAATAGGTGTACTTGTCTTTTCATATACATGGAATTTCAGTTACAATATTTAAATTAATAACAAAAATTAAATACATTCTTGAACGTAGAGAAAAACCATGCTCATAATAATAATATCACGTCATTATTTATGGTGCACCAACTTGTGCAAAATAGAATTATAAATAAAATTCCACGTCACAAACTAATAGCAGCGTCATTATTATTTTAACTCATGCCAACGAATAATGATTTAATGTCCTACACATAATTATTTTACTACCGGACCAGATTTCATCCGCTCAAACTCCACATCCGTTTATTGAAAACCTGAACAAATAAATAAATAATTTATTATCTTAAATAAATATTTTATTTTCAAACAAGTAAATAAATATTTATGAAATGTTCAATAATATAAATAAATATATTTAATTTAATTTATGTGATCGTTTTAACTTGAATAAAATTATTCCACGGTCTTGAGAATAATATTTATTTCATCAATTATATTCAAATATAATTTAACCGAGAAAACCAAAAACACTTAGTGGGTGACCCCTTAGGATTCTTTCACAATGTCATTAGGCAGGATTTCCTAAAGTCCAAGAGTGTTGTCTATAAACAGGTCAAGGCACCCAAGAGAATGAATGTAAAGTAACAACAATGACTTCCACATATGAACCCTCACTATGTAATATAATCTATTTGTCGCAATATCTCATCAAGAAGGACTCATGATTGTTTCATCAACTTTTATTCTTGATACGTCATTCTTTGACTACCCAAAATAAACTCGTCGTTACACCATGGCCATGGAATTTCATGCGATGGTTCTATTTCAATCAAAATGTCGAGATATCAACATCCATAAATTGAAGGTACAAATCCTTCCTCGACTAATTAATTAATAACATGCCACTCATGATGCACCCAACATACCCTACTTTCTACCAACTGTTTGTGTAACAGTCTTCATCATTAAATTAATGTGAGTTAGCAGTGACCTATCATAATGATAATCTTAATGTCTAAGGATCATTACACGTGCTCGTAGAAAGAAATATATGATGACACCAAAACATATATAATTCCTACTAGAGGGTCTGTTCTCATAATCTCCTATATTGGAGATTACCATGTGCGAACATCATGGGAGGGACTCTCATCTACTTATGAGTACTCGCACCTGACGATCTACATGAAATGTGTCCCATCATAGTGTGTCATCCAACCACAAAACAATATTTAAGAATATTGTTATAGCATTTCAAGGTTCTCATAATAGCGGGGAACTTCCATGACCTTATCAATGTGACAAATACTCCCGGACAATGTTATATCATAGTCCTGAAGAACAATGATCAATATGTAATAATACATTAAATATCCAAGTAATCAAAGTAAAACTAGTTTTTTCTAGGACACCAACTCTTACACAAATTATAGATGGATCATTTGTCTAAAGTATAAAAACAATATGAATGTATTTTCTTAGTTTTCTTAATGTCAATTGTCTTTTTTACTAAATTTAATGACAATTTTAAATAAAAAATTCACCTACCTTCATACCATTTAAACTAGTTGTCAGATTTATGTTTGGATGATACTTATACATCCCAAATGATGTATGGATCATTGTACTAAATTTTCAAGACCACATGTTCTGACTATTGTACTATGATTTCCATTTCCTTTCTTTGCTGAACTGTGAACAATACACATTGATTCGATGTTCTTCATCGAAATACCATACTCTATACTTATTTTTTTGACAATGAGATTGTTTTCTGGAAAAAAACATGGAATCAATATAAATATTAGGATGTTCAATAAAGAAATAAAATAGAGAGAATGGTATAAGTATTATAAAAGAACATGTTATCTATTTTTTCTTATTGGATATAGTTGAAGGAAAACTATGAGTTCCCAAAAGATATACCAAAAGAGATAATTATGTATTAGATTAAAAGGAAAAGGAAATTAACTTATAAACAAAAGATATAATGATTAAAAAATTAATTAAAAAAGTATTATGAATTTCTTATTTCATTATGGTTGTATACATTTGTGGACAAATTCATTGTTGTAATTATTTCAGTTGCATCCTCTTAGTCGAATCCCACGTGATACAATTTATTTATGATCTCTATGAAAATTAAAAACAAAAGAATGAGATATCTACTATTAAAAAGATAACTAAAATAGTAGAAAAACGATGTAAAAAACTAAATAAGATGTATAAAGTCACATATTCCTTGTATATGTGTACATACATTAATCGGGTATGCTTCTCATCCATTTCTAAAAAGAATATTTCATCTTGTGTATAAAAGGACTTTAGAGTTTCATATGTATAATAGATAAATATAAATCAAAAACATTAATAAATATTTTAAATGAAAATGTAATTATCTATGAAAATACATTTTTAGGGATGCTAGTTTTTATGGTATATGATCTCCCTCATTAATTTATATACATAATAACCTCAATCGTTTCCATTTTTTATTTAAAACACTATAAAAACATGAGAAAAATATGTAATTTTTTAATATGTATTTGTATATTAAAATATTATTATATATACCATGATACTTTTCCACTTATAGAACTTTTCACACTCTTTTCTCACATCATCAATCCTCATTCCATGATTTTCATGATTTTTAAACACCTCCCAAAAATAAAAAAATTCTAATAAAATATAATATAATATATATAACATGATGTTTAGTTTTAAAAAATGTTTATGCAATTTATTAAAAATTTAAGAACATCATCATGTATTGTCGGTTTGTTGGGTATCGATTCTGTGAATGTAGGAAATAAATCATCAGAGTACCTAAATTCACTACAATGAGTATCCAAAGTTTACTAAAAAAAGGAATAAGTGATAAAATAAATGTAAATATATTTTATATAATTATTTATTATTGTTCTACCCCAACATCATTGGTATTAAGAAGAGTCTATCTGCTTGTTTGTGTGCTGTCAAATGTTTGGGCAAGTTTTTCTATTATTTAATCCAATTTTTATTCTATTTTTTTCTCTGTAGAAGTGACATGAGTAATAATGAGTCAAAATTTATTTTCATTGGTTAAAACCTACAATTTTTATTCATTAAGATTTATAAAAAACATATAAAAAGTATTATTTAGTCATCATTAATAGTATATCACCTATTGGAAAAACAAATGATCAAAAAATAGCTCATGTATGCATTTAACTATGATAATTCTAGCCATTTATACATATGAATTTCAATAATATTATTAATAAAAATGTATTTAATAAAAGCCTCTCTAAAAAATTGAAAATAAACTATCTGATTAATACAACTTTGTAACTTTGTATCCTCATGAACCTTAAATGTTAGTAAATGCATATATTGAATGAGTGGGGTAATGGAGAATTTTGGTGATCTTTTTGATTGGATTGTTCACCCTTTAGAATTTCTTGATTTAAACTTCCATTCCACCCCTTCAAATATTCCATTTTTAATAACATTCATCATTTTATACTTTTCCGTTAATCGATAATGTTTTAGGATGAAAAATAAATTGAAAAACAATACTACTTTTTTACATGATTTTTTACAAGGTTTAATATCAATTCTATTAATTCTCCAATAGCTTGTTCATATATATGAATATCTACTCCATAAAGTGGAATATGTATGTTCGTTCTCTGCTCATGAGCTATGGTAATACCCACACTCACATGACCTTTTAGATGTGGTCGGTTTTATAGACTGTCTTCTTGGATATTGAACCTGGTATTCCCCACAACAAGGAGGTGGGAGGTTATTCTTAGATATAAGTCACTATCATTTTCATAATATAAAATATTTATATAATAATGGTTTTACTATCTGTCAGCTTCAAGTATCAGATAAATAATTTTTATAATATTTTTACCTCATCTCAGATAGATCATTGAGGGGAATAGCTCGGGTCAATGCTAGTGGGAGTGGGGTAGAATATTCATGCAGTTTTTTGAGTTGTTTCTTCTCTTTTCTCCCCCAAGTATAATTTTCTAGAAACTCATATTTTAAATGATTTGTTTTTCAAAATAAGCAAATGTTTTAGTTTTCTCTTCAATTTATTTATCTTTATCATCATTTTATTTTATTTTATGATAATTTATTTGGGGTGCCGTGCCAAAACCCACACCTATGACACAAATTTTTTTCCCACTTCAAGGGAAAAAATAGTACATTTTCATCTTGTATAGGTGTTTCTGATTCCTATTCCAAATTTGGATAGAAAATATAGTAAAATAAGTAAAATTTGTTAATTAATGGTGATTTAATAAAATAAAAATTTATTATGTCATACATACACAAATGATTTCCAACAATTTTTTTCTGTTTTCATCTATTATTATCCATAATTTATTTACATATGATTCATTCCACTGAAAATAACATTGAATGAAAGTGGATTTGGATTTGGATTCATCAATATTTATATAAATATAGGAACATAATTATGATATTGATACATGTCAGAATTTTTTTATTAATATATATGTAAAATACATAACAATTGTTTTTCAAGTGAATCATACCCCATCCATACTTTATGGATGGATTACATTAGTTTTGATACCCGTTACTTATTTTTAGTACCTAGTTTCTATTTTATAAATAAAAAAATCTTAATAAAATATTTGAATACTCATATTATCAAACAATCTATTAACAACAAAAATATACATGAAAAAAATATATTCCTACAAATGAAAATAAACTTATCTAATGCTTCTTTTCATATTGAGTGTTCATACATAATCAGTTGGTGTACGATTATTTTCCCATAATCATCTTTAAAATGAAATCTCAAAAGAATTGTGTGAAATACAAAGTGAGCCTTTCCAACATTCATTAAATAATTTTTTTCGGATCATCAACTATTAATTAACTTTTTAGGGGATGATTGAGAGTAGGTCAATGTCTCATTATATTATTTTTTAGGAAAATAAATAATTTATATCATAATGTTACTGTATTTTCATCCCAAATTAGTTTATTAGACATGGGAACAACATGGTGATGAAAATATACATCAATCGGAACTCACTATTTAGTAATGAGTGTAATGAAACTCTTAAAAATGGCATTGTTGGTGTTAACAAGAGAGTCACATTCGTTTCATTCGACCTCAAATTTTATGCCTTTCCTTTTCACCATAATAATTTTTTATTACACTATCATTCTATGACACTTTTTTTCCCTAGAAAATTGGTAATTCCCCTTCTACCATTTTCTCAGATTTAACATCGTCAATAAGTTATTCCTCTGTATTTGTAGCATCAGTATCTATAGAAGGTTGTTCTTTCTCTACTTTTGGTGTAGCATCAGGTTGAGAAATTTTTTCTCCTTATATTGGTAGCATTAGCATGTGTAGAATGTCATTGTTCCTCTACACTGGAAGCTACAGTATGTTGAGAAACATGTTATTCCCTAATATTGGGAGCATTAAAAAGTTTATAAGTCACTATCTTTATAGGTGGTTAAGCATTTAACTTATATTATATAAATATAGTAGTGAACATATAATTACATGAGGTAGAGAGATGTATATAAAAAATAATATATAACATAATTATTGAACTCTATTTTTATCTTGGTTGAATGGATTTAACACCTGTATCATGTTTCCAGACCCCATAATTGTGGTCTACTTTGACATATAAAACACTATCTATATTGGGACCACTAAGAAATGATTGCGACGTCTCAATGAAAGGACCATCCTCTATTGATTTTTTATCTGGACCATTTGTGGTTTTGGTCGATAACAGAACAATTGACATCTTTTGGTATGTGGGATCTGGAAAATAAATTTCTTTTACTTCCTATAAGTCTATTATAAAGAATTCACCTTTCTATTATTTCATAATAAAATCTACATTCATGAAACCTAATTAAACTATTTTAACATGACTCATGTTCTCAACCCACATACATTGGAAAATAGGCACTTGAAATGATTTATAATTTAGCTTCAATGTTTTTTTAGATTCCAACGTATGACATATTTTCATAAATTTGAATTTTACGCATAGTACTAGAAACATGAATCACATCAGCCATAATTGTAACACAACTATTTTCAATGGTACTACCTTAATAATGTTCATTTTCATAGAGTGTATAACAAATAATTTCAAAACCATTACAAGATAAGACATACACAATTAATCATCTGGCTAACCATCAGAGTTGTTCTGAAAGTGAATCTAGATATTAATCTCACTCCTTCAAAATATTTTCTCAAAACCATCATATACACTGTTGATTATCTGTATTTTATATCCGTATTTCAGCCCATGATTGTTTCAAATTCCTCTGACATTCTTTATGGATTTAAACATATGTGGAACCACTAAACTATTATGAAAAAATGATGGTCCTACAATAGATCTATAATACTGATTGTAACAACATCTCTTCTAGAAATTCCTTCACCCAAAATCCGCACAGTGTGATGATATTTCGGTAGACCAATGCATTCCACATCGAATAGGTCATTGATTTAGAATTCAATGGATTCCTAAACAAAATATCGCTCCACTATACAAAAATCTAGCTGAATTTTATTTTTGATATACATATTCAATATATTCATAAAAAGTTTAATGGGGTACATCTATCTATAATAAAGGGGGCAAAATTTTCAAATATCTCACACAATGTGAACCATCATGTGAACCAAAAAATAAAAAATATTGGTGGCATGAACATTTCTAACTCACATAGTATGAAAAAATTTACTTTCTTATAGTTATCAATTTCTATATGTATATTACATTTTTGCATATATGTTTAAAAAATAAACAGATCTTGGATAATGTATGATGGAAATTATTGGGGGAAAATGAAACATTAAGCTATATGAAATAGATCTTACATAAAACATGACAATCATGTTATTTCTGACCCTTTAACATTAAATCAGACATTGAAATTATATTCTAGATATTAGATTAATACCACTCTAGAACATTTACATTAGTCAAGAAGTTTCAAAACTGATATCTCTCCTTCCTGAAAAACATTTAAGTAGTTGGAGGAAGAAAAGTCTATTTTCACCATTCATGGTTCTAAGTTTTACAGTATTCCCATGAAAATAATGACAAACCTAGTCTTAATTTATTCCATTTTTATGGGATCATTTATTAATTTTAAAATGACACTATGACGTTAATTTTTTTCAACATGCATCACATTAATAAAATTTCTAATGTAAAGTCAATTCCAGTTTGGTAATTCAAAATAAAGTGAACCCTTTTCCACCCAGTTTTCGTATGGTTTTTAAAAATAGGATTTCCAAAATTAGTGAGTATATATTTTATAGTATCATATAGTTGACCATGAATTAGTGGAGACAGTTTTGTACATTCATTTGAACTCCCATCAAATGATGTCGCCCATGTTTAGTACATATGTCCTCATGGTACAAATTTTCAATTCCCTAGAATCATAGTCTTCGATGAATGTTTCATAATAATTGAATGTGTAATTTTTTTTAAAAAATGGTAACCTATTGAGTTCATTGAATTATATATTCTAAAACATTTCCATAAAAAGTAAATTCATTTATAATCCTATATAGTATAGTTCTAAATGTTAAATCTTCATTTATTTATACATAATACAATGTAACCCCTAGTTTCAAAAATAACTTCAAATATTCAATCAGTAGATCCAAATAAACATCAATAAAATTATTGGTAGTTTTGGCCATGATATAAGATGATAACAAAATACATTTTTTATGAATAACCATGATAGAATGTTATAATTTACCAACAAAACCTTCCATGTGCTATGAACGGATCTTTGAATATAAAAGGTATTAAATCCATCTGAATATAACACAAGACGAAGGTCACTAGAATCATTTCCAAATTCATGATATCCATGATCAATTCTATTCTTATGAGGATAGTCTTTTCAGTGAAAAATCTTTAAAACATTATTTCTTGTATTTGTATTCCATGTTAATTTCCTCAGTGTCTACCATCTTCCATATAGCATCCTAAACCCTATATTGATTGGGAATTACCATACAACATTCATAAAACCGGATTTATATTTCTTGTATTGAGATGCACAACACTTTGTGCGTTATTTATGTGATTGTTGGCCCTTGAAAAATAGTATACAGTCATTTGGGCACTGATAAATTCTCCCATATATCATAACAATTGAATTTATAATTCCATTAGATTCATGTGTTTATATATAAATTTCATTAAATTCTGGGATCATATCATTCAACAGATCATGTATTTTAGAAAAAATTTTCTCTAATCCATCCGTTAAAAGATTTTAAATTATACTACTTAAATATAGATAATATATTAATATATATAGTGCTCCTAGCATACAATGGTGTATTTTCATAAATATTTAACATCTAAAATAATTTTGGACAATCAGGAAGTTCATATTAAACTATCATTTTTGTTTCATAAATATAATATTTATCACCATTCACACATGTAATCACATCCTCCATAAGGTTATCTTCATTGTACAAACTTTTAATCATTTTAAAAGATCGATAAAACACAGTTCTGTCTCAGTCTTTAGATAAATTTACTTTCTCTTTGGGTTTATTTGAGCACTTATAAATTCAATCAATATTGTGATAGACCATGTTTTCATTTAACTCCTATAGACTCATTAGTCGAGAATAACAAAAGTTTAAACATGGGAAAAGGATTTGAGAATTGTTATATGAATGATCTTTTGCAAACATGACTAAATATTTCAACCCATCTACATACAAATTTAATATAATATTTGAATCCATCTATTATCTATTCATATCTGACATATTTTATTTAGTAATATTAATTTATTACAAAATAAATACACAAAAAGGGTCCTATTAAATAAGTGGAAACCATAATTTGAATGTTTCAAATAATGTTTTTCAGTATTTGAAGGTACTGGGAAATTGATTTTATGAAAATAATTAAAAAACTAGTGGTAGGAATTATCCACTAAATTCATCCATAAGATATCGGGGATGAGCCTTGGGAAAAAAATGAAATTATAACTATTCGGTAGATGAAGCTGATGAGGATAGTGGTTATTATTGAATTTTTTTTCTGATGACTCATCCCCTTAGAAGATAACCCCAAATCAGAGAGAATTTATAGTTATGGGAACTCTCCAAATTTAAACCATGTATTTTATGTTTGATTCAAAATAGGATTAATAGTTTCAATGGGTTTAAACATTAATTCAACTTTTGTGGGACTGAGGTCATGATGCATTTCCTATGGGATAGATAGAGTAAGTTAAATTCCCTTTCCATGGTGTTATTGTAAATATATATTATGTAGGAGGTGAGGATAATGCTATGTGATGTCTACGGATGACAGTGTTGGGTTATGGTCACCCATGTTGGATCATCCCAATAAGGGATTTTCATGATTCTAATGAGTTGTGGGGAATGAAAAAATATTCCTCGTTTTTTTCAATGGATTATATATTCTTATATGATAGAAATCGAGTAAAATTATCTTTTTGCCACAAATTAATAAGGATATTTGGGCTATAAATAATTGTGGGTGAGAAATTATGTACAGAATATTACAATGGGTTTAAACTATAAAGAGTGTATGGAATAAAACACTCTAAAACATGGGTTTTATAATTCTAGAATTTAAAAAAATAAAGAAAGTAAAGATAATTTGAAATAAAATAGATGCGAGTTGAAATCAGATAAAAATCCACTTGAATGATGAATTAAAAAGGTATGTTCATTGAGTTATCAATTTTAAACCCCCTCTATCATCCTTAAACATCCATTTATTACCCTACAACATCTTTGAATGAGTTAAAAATTTTATAATGAAATTTTAATTATTTCATATCAATATTTTATTATTTTATGTCATTATATATTGACATAAATCTTAATGAGATTAAAATTATAATAACTTATAATTAATAAAACTATAATTTTATATTAATTTATAAATCTATAAATATATAAAAGTATAGATAATTAATAATATTTTATTTTTAGACTATATATTTAAATATGACATACTATAATATTTATAAAAGTAACTCAATTTAAAAATGAATAAAATTAGCAATGTATGTAACCACACTGGGATATGTAAGTGTGAGGATTGAGATTACATATATCCAAAATTTAATAAGAACCTTAAACTACATTAATGTTAACATTAATGAATCTTAAAATTGGTACCCATACTCAATCAAAAATAGATTGAAAACTAGACAATAGAATATGATATACTATTGACTGAATATCAACTATTCATTAAGTCTTATCTAGGATATACAAGAAATTACAAAAAACATAAATCCATTAATTCAGGTTTCCAAATTCATATCGAACGATCCCAATGCTAACCAGTGGTTAACACCAAATACAACATACCAAGATAAAACACCTTTTCAAGAATCCATTTATCTCTTAAAATTTCTAATATCAACCTAACAGATGAAAATCACTTTTCAAAAAAAGTACCCCAATGAAAACAAATCACCTCAGTTGAAAAAATAAAATACTATTTCACACTATGTTACAAGTTATGATTTCAGCCTCGCTATAAGAGAGTTGAAAATTTATAAAAATTAAAATTATATACTATCAGAGTATGAATAATGTATAGAAATCCTCAAAATTTCAAAAAAATATCTAAATTTCATTACAATACCATCCACTTTTTAATGTACTACTAGAGAATAAATATTCCTATTTCTAACTAAAACATAAAATTCAGATTAAAAAAAAATCATGAAACATACCATTGCCCCAAAAAATCATTGAGAAAATTTTACCTTAATAAATTGTAAACATTTATTTATAAAATTGTGTATCATAATAAAATAGTCATAGCATCATTTACTAAATTCTCATTATTCATGTTTCCGAAACATTCCACGACATAAAGAAAACATATTTTGTATTCGAAACATTTCAAAATAACATCTTAGAATAACCCATAAATCTGAACCTTTATGAGAACTCAAAATAGTTTATAAAACCACACAACGTAGCTTAATAATGTCCTCTTTAAACATAGTTACATGATTTACTATCCCTAATCCATCACATAGACACTCCATCAATGTTGTCGATGATGGGACCCTCCCATGGTTGCTTGAACTCATATGGAGCACCCACCTTCCCCCACGATATTGTTTTTCATGTGAGAAATATGAAAGAAGGTGTCGTGAGATGTAGTGCGGGGATTCATGTGGTGAAGGCATGGTCCTATATAGTGTAAGGGTGTGATGTGATGTCTATATTTGTCAGATATCTTTGATTGGAAATGAATGTTTCATCGGGGGAATCACCGATGAATGTGAGCGGCAACATCAATAGTTTTTGGTGAGAGCAGAGAGAGCAGTGAGAGTGGAATTATGACATAAGTAGGGTTTTGACAGTGTTTAACGATGTGAGATAGTGAATCCTTCAGGTAGGGTTCTTTTAAAAAATTGCGTATATCATTTATCAGGGATTTTCCAATAGCACTAATGAAGGGTGGTTTAATTAGTGCTAAAATAGAAAGTGTTGATAAATATGTAATCTAAATAATGTATTTATAATATATATATATATATATATATATTCAAAACTATATATATATTTAATTAATTAATTATTTATTTTAAATAATAATTAAAAAAATATTTTTATAAATATTTTTTTAGTTATAAAATTATAAAAAATGTATTTATTGGTAATCTTATAATTATATAAATATGTTTTTATTATTTTATATCTATAATTATAAATATATATATGTATATTTATGTATATATTAATACATATTTCTAAATTTGAAAAATATAATTTTTATTTAAATATATTAATTATAATTTTTTAACTATATTAATATTTATTTATTTATTTAAAAATATTATTATTAATGAAATATTTATAAATTGTTTATATATAATTCTTAATCTATAGTTATAAACATAATAAATATATTTATATTTAAAATATATTTAATGTAATTTTCTAATTATTTAAATAATTATTGATATATTTTTAATTATGTTTTAAATAAATAAATAAATATATATATAATTATAATTATAATGAATATATTTGTGGAAGAGAGTCCAAAATTCATTGAAGATCAGATCAAGGACTGCAAGCATTCCATTATTGCATCTCTTACACATATTCTGAGAAATCATTCTTGTAATATTGATTATCTAAAGAGTCAACCCCTACAACGTTGGGGGTTTGGAAGATGGAACATGATTTCTATAGGTATGAGATTTTTTTAATATTACCATTCATTTTCATGAGAATAAGCACAAAGTATGGTCTTTTGGCATTACGAATCATATTTTGAGAGTCTTGTGGTTCCATGATTCGGATACCTGGTTCAATCTAAATCAAGAAAAGTACATTATAGTATAATATTTGATCTACATTATTAGTTTGAAGTCATAGTTTTGGTAGCCATATATTTTATGGGATCTTGCATCCACAGTGGGAAAACACTACCACAAAATAGGTTTTTATCAGCACTAAAAAGGCCGTTATCAGTGCTAAAAAAACATTGTTAATCGAGTTGCTATTATGGTGGGGTCCCCTTTATCAGCGCTCTTCTAAGCGTTGAGAAAATCCCCATTTATCTGCGCTACAATTGGCATAGATAAAGGTGGGCCTTTATGAGTGCAAATTGAAGCGCTGATAAAGGCTTCCCCATCTGGGCATACTGTTTATATAACAACACACCAATCAACCTGGAAAAAATTAATAGTAGAACAAAATAACCAAACTAGAAAAAATAACCTACACAAACCATAAAAAACTTGCTAAAAATTAACCACTCCTAGTATATCCAAAAGAACCACATACACGATGCAAATGATGAAAGAAAATGAAGCGCACATGAAATTTTGGAAAACAATTCTATATACATTTAATTGAAATAATGAATAAATAAATATTCACTCATGTTATATACCAAAAAAACACTTCTATACACATTTTGAACAATGTTTTATAAAATTACATTTACAAATGTCCAACAATCAGTTAAAAAAATTGATGTTTTCTCTTGTGATGTCTATGGTCCCATCTAAAAAATATCCTTCAATGGTAATAGTTTCCATAAAAATCATCCCAACTTGAGAAATATGTTCCACCTATATATCAAAAAAATATTACATTAGTAATACTGTAAATAAATAAAATAAACATTAATATGATGAATACATTAACAAGATATCAATATTTAATAAAAATGACACATTTGGAGTTATATTGGTCACACGATGAATTATATTGTGGTGGGGTCAATTCCTACACATCACAAATGAATGATGGATCATTTTACTAAAGTATCAAAACAATCAGAATCAATTTCTTTAGTTTTCAGTATGTCCGTTGTTCTTTTTACAAAAATGCCATTTCAAACCTAAAACATGCAATTTGAGTCATAATGGTCGCATCGTGCATCCGTTTGATGTGAGAATGCTTCATACATGTCAAAAAGTACTTAATAATTGTTTTCCTTCATTTTTAAGACAATCATAGTGTGTTTTCTTGGTTTTTAGTGAGTGGCACGTTTTGAGTTAAAATGCCAATTTTAAACTGATAACAGACACTTTTAGTCATACCAGTCACACCATTCATCAGATTGAGGTGGGGTTGAATCTTACACATCGTAACTAACCCATGGATCATCTATCTACAATATCAAAACAATCCGACTTTATTTTCTTAGTTTACATTATGCCAGTTGTGTTTTTTTGCTTGAATTAATCTCAATTTTAAATAATAAAAAATGTTTCGAGTCATATCGGTGACATAGTGCATCAGATTGAAGTGTGCATGATTCATACATGTTACAAATTACTGATAGATCATTTTCATAAAGTATCAAAACAATCAGAATGCATTTCCTTGGTTTTAAGTATGTTAGTTTTGTTTTTTCACTAAAATGTCATTTTAAAATGAAAACCTTCAATTTGAGTCATACTGATCGTATCGTGTGTCATTTTGATGTGATAATTCATGATACACATCAAAAAGGATATACAAATCACTATACTTAATATAGAAGAAAATCAGAATGTTTTTTCTTTTTTTAGTGAGTGTCATGTTTTGAACTAAAATATCAATTTAAAACTCGTAACGGACACTTTTAGTCATACTGATCACACAGTGTGTCGGATTGAGGTGGTGTTGATTCCTACACGTTACAACTGACACATATATTTTTTTACTAATGTATCAAAACAATCCAAATGTGTTTTCTCAGTTTTTAGAATATCAGTTGGGTTTTTTTACTTCAATTAATGTAAAATTTAAATAACAAGACACATTTGGAGTCATAATAGTGACACTATGCACTGTATTGAGGTGTGGTTGATTCCCACATGCCATAAATGAATGATAGATCATTTTCCTAAAGTATCAAAACAATCAGAATATAAGTACCCGGACATAAAATGTTACATAATTTTGAAATTTAGTCAAGAAAAAACATTACTACACATTGAGCATCTTTTTGGGTTTAGAGTTTTAGAGAATTAGAATATCATACATACATAACATTCCAAATTCATACAAAGAGGATACCACTAAAAATAGTATGCATTCTTTTTAAAATACGAAACATTAGAACTTAAAACATGATTTATTTGAAAACACTCCATATCAAACATCACCACTCCCTTATATCTCTTAAACATCCTTATATCCCATTAAAAACATTTTAAATACATGGGATGATTATAAAACTTAGTAAGGGTTATAAAGGCACTACTACAAATATGGATTTTATCAATGCTATAAATGGACATTAAAAGTGATAGAAAAAGTGCTATTAATGATGGCGAAGATAAAGGGGGGGTCCCCTTTATCAGCGCTCCAAAAAGTGCTGATAAAGAACCCTTTTATCAGCTCTAAAAAAAGCACTGATAAAAATAAAAAAAATTAAAAAAAAATACTGCCAATCTCCGGGGGGGGGGGGGGGGGGCTTTTTACAGCGCTTAAGCCCCCATTTATCAACTTTTTCCCCACACCCTCCGGTGCCCGCACACACCGCCTGCACATTTATCAGTGTTATCCCCTCTAAATCAGTATTGCGCATGTGCCCCTGCCTCCACCCGGATTTGATCTCGAGACTTCCCCCCTACGGACCTAAAGAAATTTCCACTCCCCTATATTGATTTTTTCTCTTATTTATGATATATCTATTTATTTTTATATATATATAGTTATATTTATTCATGCAGTAATATATATTTATATTAATATATATATATAGTTATATTAATATATATATAGTTATATTAATATATATATAGTTATATTAATATATATATATAGTTATATAAATATTCATATATTGGTATTTTAAATAAAATGGATATTAGTTATTATTTAGACAAAGCTAATATATTTTATATGTAAATATGTTTAAATATTTCTTTAAAAAAATTTAATTTTTAGGTGTGAATATATAAAAAATATGTACATAAAGTTATATATTTGATTATAAATAGAAGTGCGTTATAAAAAATGATAAAATATCAAAGACATAATATCAATATGAATGTAATACCTTGGAATAAATTCATTCCCCACCAAAAAAATCCAATATCACCCCCTTAAACGAGGCTGAAAATCCACAAAATGTTAAAAATTGAGGTACCCCAACAAAAAACACAGTTTCGGAGGCCTTCTGGGCCTTTTTTGGCCTCGAAAAAACCTTGAGTGGGCTATCCCTACATTATAGTGACGTAGAGATCATCGCAGACTTCGATTTGATATGTGGTAGAGCTCAAACGGACACTCGGATCAAAAGTTATGGACGTTTGAAATTTGAGTTGCGTTTTCAACATAATTTGGATCTTTTTTTAATTTTTTTTTAATTTTTTTAGTGTTCAAATTGTTATTAAATGACTATTACTCCATAATAATTAGCAAATTATTAATTAAAAATATTTTTTTAATTTTTTTATTAGTCATTTTCACTAAATATTCTATATATTAAGTATAATAAGTGTAAATGTATATTTATACTTATCTAATATATATTTAAAAATTATATATTATATTTACATCAATATAACAATATTGATATAATTATATATTAACATATTATTTTTAATTAATATTTTTTTGAAGTCGAACACTTTTTCAGCGCTTTTAAAAAAAGCACTGATAAAGGGGGCCCCTTTATCAGCGCTGATAAAGGCCCCCCTCCTTATCAGTGCTTTTTCGTTAGCACTAATAAAGTGGTGGCGCTGGCGTTGCCCATTTTTGTGGTAGTGAGAAAGATATCATTAGTCAAGTGATAGCATAAAAACCAATAAAAACCATAATCATAGAAGCACATATGAATATAAAAATCATTTAGATGCCCTGAGACATATTTACCATATCACTCTTATATTCACCCTTATACATGGAATAACCTTTTGGTCAACTTCCATCTCTAGAATATACAATGCATTGGAGCGCTATAATGGGGCTCACCCGCCATATCTTGAGATATAATGGGACCAACCAAACATATCATGAGCTATAATGGGGATAAACCATCATATTATGAGAGATAATGGTCTCAACCCAACATAAATAATGTCTAAGGAACATATCATGAATAAAGAAATTCAGAACCCATTTACACCCTTGAGGAAACACATTCACATTTCAAAATCCCCTTTTTCGTAAAAATAAATATTTTAACATATAACTTGCACACACAAAATAATGAAAACATTATTATTCAAAAATAACTATAAAGAATATAATGGAGGCATTATCATATTAAAACTTCATGAAATCAAAAGATAACAGTCATGACATAAAAAATGATACAATCTCTTTAAATTTCATAATGGTGACATCTAAAAGGATTTTAAGGGGAAAGTTCTTTACAAATACCATAACATATATACGAGAATTTATTTAATGAATATAATATGTCAATATACTATAATTACACATAATAAAACATAATATAATCAAATTAAATTTCACAAATCCACTTATCACGATAAAACCATTGAAGTTGAAGGTTAAACCAAACAATTGAAATTGGTTTTAGAATTAAAATATAAAATTTCAACATGGTATCAAGTGTACATGGAATGGATTAATGAGAGAGAAATAGAGTATATCATCATTAATATATCATATGGATAGTATGGGAGAGGTTCTAAAAAATTTACCATCATTAGGAATTGAAAATTAAATATCACAACATTGGGGTGATTCTCGAATAAAAGGGAGAAAGAGAGGATCCCTTACATCGGGTTTGAATTCCATAAAATGGGTTCAAACCTATTTTATTATGGTTAAAATAGTGTTATTAATATTTTAAAGAAACATATTCATGTTTATAACACCTTTAATGATAATTTATAACATCATTCCACCCATTCATTAATAATATATTTTTAATTCCATTGTTTTTGGGCATGTTCTTCGCATGGTTTCCATGATCAGTTCATGATCCATATTCATGAAGATTTGAACTGAAACTCTAGAATTAGAATGGAATGTTATTTAAATATATCCAGAAACATAAATTATACAAGTTATCATTTTGAATTCTGATATGAATATGAATCCTTAGTTGAACTATTAATGATGCTCATTTAGATCATTTTGGGGGTTCCTTGATAATAATGAACTCATTTTGTTTTGTAAATAAAAAGAATGTGCACAAAAAGATTTCATAACATTATACAAAATATAATATATAAATTAAAACTTGTTCCAACCGTTAAAATGGTTTCATGACTGGTTTTTAAGGGAGAAATGGGAATTAAAAACACATCGTCCCCATTGTCGGTAAATCGACACATCTCCAACGGTGTTTTAATTGTAGAATAAGTTGGAGAGAAGAAGAAGTATAATGGTGAATATTACATAAACCTTATTAAATACATAATATATAAGATACTAGATCATTAATTCATCTTGGATAATGGAAGGTAAAGATGAAGAATAATAAAAAAATAAAATGAAAAGTAAATAATGAAAACAAAAGAGGATGTTTACCTCTTCATATCTTTTCCTTGAGATCCTTCTTAAGGCCATTGGTTTCGGCCTTGTGGTGAGACTAGTAGGTATTGGAAGTGGGGAAAGGTCTTGAGAGGATTATTTGATAGAACTCAGTAATGGTTAAAGGCTTGAGAGGTGTGGTAGGAAGAGGGGGGAGTGGGTGGTAATTATAGTAGAGGAGAGGAGGAGTTTTACATTATTTTAATCATTATTTTATTATATTGCCACAATACAAGAAATATATATTATTTGAAGACCAAAAATAGTAAATAGTTAATGTGTGTTCGAGCTAATAGTCTTAAATAATCTTTACATCAGAAAATGAAATCATAATTCATGTATTTAGCATTAATCGTAAATTATCTTATTTTATTATTCACAAAAAATTCAAGTATTTTAGAAAAATCCAAAAAATTCAACATAAATTTTTTTCGATGTGTGGAATTCAAAAATGATCTCCAATTTTTAAAAATAATTTTTTAAATATGATTAATTTAATTTTTAAATAAAATAGTATTTTATTCCAAAACAAACAATTTTGAAGCATTTATTTATTTATTCTAAGATATGGGTATATGAGAACGTCAATAAAATTTTATATGTGTACTACCATAGGTGATTTTACTATTGTTAAGGGTATGTTAATATTTATAGGGGTAATATTAGTATTCCTAAGGGTATGTTACTATTCACCAAAAATTAAGTTGTTCTTATCTGACTCTAAATAACTTACTGATTGCAACCGTGTATCTCTGTATTTTGAAATTCAAAACATAGAAGTTGGAAAATTAATTTTAGTGATAATTATAAATATCTACTTAAATAAAAATCATTCATTTCAATTTACTTTTAAAATCATGGGGTGTTATAGTATCCCCACCTTTTGGAAATTGTATCCTCACAATTTTATTTACATATTAAACAAGTCAGGGTACCTTTCCGTCATAGCATTTTCATATTCCCATGCTGTTTCTTCTACCATGTGGTTTATCCAACAAACCTTTACCTTATGGATTACCTTATTCTGCAATACATTCTCTCTTTGATCAATAATATGAGTTGGTCTCTTTTCAAATATATGGTTATTTTCCAACTAAACTGCTACTAGGCTCAGAACACGAGACGAATCTAGCACATAATTTATCAACATCGAAACATGAAAAAAATTGTTTACCTGAGGCAAACTCTGAGGAAATGCTACTTGGTTTACAACTATTCCAAATTTCTCCAAGAGTTAAAAAGGACTAATGTACAGTGGACTTCGATTTCCTTTCTTACCAAAATGCATCACACTTTTACAAGGATAGATTTTTTGGAAAACATCCCCACCTACCTAGAAATGGAAGTCTTCCTTCGGTTATCTTCATAACATTGCTTCCTACTCTGAGCTGTCCTCATGTGATGTTGGATCATCATCACTTTATCAGCCACTTCCTCTTCATATTATAGCCCCATCAACTTTCTTTCATTGAATTCATCACAAAACGCTGGAGTTTGAGACCTCTTCCTATACAATGTCTCAGAAGGTTCCACCTATATGATGAAATGAAATGTGTTATTATATGGAAACTTAAATAATGAAAGATATTTATCCCAACTTTCCTGGTAATCCATTGAACAAGCTCAAATAATATCCTCTAAATTTTGAATCGTTCATTCTGACTGCCCATCTGACTGAGGATGCAAAGTTGTACTAAAATTTAATTCTATTACAAGTGACTTTTGAATTCCCTTCCAACAGTTTGAAGTGAACCTGAGATTCCGGTCATATATAATGGAAAGAGTCACTCCATCTATCCCGACAATATCTTTGAGGTACAGTCAAGAAAGATGATCCAAAGAAATTTTATCTTGAATAGAAGTAAAATGTGATGATTTATTCAACCTACCAAAAATAACCCAAATTGCATTGTTAGCTTAAGAAGTCTTTAGAATTTCCATAATTAAGTACATGGATATATTCTACCATTTCCACTCTAGCACTGGAAATGGATAAAGCATCCCTTTCAGTAACATCTGCTCTTCTTTAACCTATTGACGTGTCAAACAATTCACTATAAAATAAGAAATATCCTATTTCATTTCATCCCACCACTAATACTCCCGAAGGCCATTATACATCCTAGTACTACCATGATGAATTGAAAATAGATAACTGTTAGATTCACAAAATAATTCATTCTTAAAATAAGAAAGAAATGCACACAGAAGTATTTTCCAAATCTTAAAATAAAATCTTTATCAAGATTAAATTCTAAAAAAATTCCAATTTTAAACAATTCTACCTTTTTCTGTAGCTCCTTGTCTGCCTTCTATGCTTTCTTTGTTCTATTTGACAAAGATGACTACAGTAAAAGCTGAAAAAATAGAGCAATTTTTTGCACCATGAACTTCCAAGCTAAATTTTATCAAATCATATACTAAAGGATCATGTTCCAAATATATCATGATTAATGTTGCATTAATTTTCTGAATCAATGCATCAACCACTCTGTTTTCTTTCCCAGGATGGTAATGAATCATGGAATCATAATCTTAAATTAGTTCCACCCATCTTCTATGTCTAATGTTTAAATATTTATTAGTAAATTTATACTTCAAGATTTTATGGTCAGTATATATTTCACACTTTACTCAATATAGATGATGCCTCCAAATTATCAAAGCAAAAACCATAACTACCAATTCCAAATTATGTGTGGGATAATTTAACTCCTGATGTTTCAGTTGTCTAGAAGCATCAGCAACTACCTGATCATTCTTTATGAGAAAACTACAATTCCCTTTATTTAAACATAAATGTAGATGAAAAACTCACCATTTCATGAAGGAACGACCAAAATTGGAGAATTCACCAATATCTTCTTCATTTCCTAAAAACAAACATCACATTATTCTGTCCAAACAAATTTATCTCCTTTTCGTGCTAACTTAGTTAGTGGTCTAGATTAGCATGTAAATCGTTTAACAAAACGTCGGTAATAACCTTCTAATCCAAGAAAACTACGAATCTATGTAGAATTTGAAGGTCTTTTCCATTCATCAAACACTTTTTTTGGTAGGATCGACTTTTATTCCATCCATATTTACAATGTTCCCTAGAAAAGAAATCTATTGCAACTAAAAATCACACTTGATGAATTTTCGATAAAGTTTCATTTATTTTAATGTTTTAAAAACAACCCTTATATGTTTTTCATAACCTTATTTGATTCTCTAATATACCATAATTTCACCAACAACACAACTAAAAACATATTGACAAACTCATGAAATATTCTATTTATAAGATTCCTGAATACAATGGTTGTATTAGTTAACCCAAAAATAATAACTAAAAATTCATAATGACTATATCTAGTATGAAAAACAATATTCAGGATGTATTGATCCATTACATTCATCTAATAGTACACTGACCTAAGGTCTACCGTCGAAAAATATTATGACCCATAGAGATGATCAAACAAGTCAGCGATATGTGGAAAAATATACTTTTTTAACAGTAATGTTATTCATGGCTCTATAATCAGTGAAAAGTCTCAATGAACCATATTTCATCTTAATAAACAAGATAGGAGAATCCCATAGTGAAGTGCTATGTCATATTAAGCCTTTATCTAAAAATTCTATCTACTGCTTTATTAATTTCTGGAGTTCTATTTGAGCCATTTGGTAATAGGGTTTAGAAATTGGCTTAGCACCAAGAACTGTGTCAAAAGTAAACTCAACCTCTTGGTCAAGAATAACACTAGGAAAATCATCTGAAAAAACATCTAGGTATTCATTTTCCACTAGTACATCATTAATCTAGACACTAGTAGAAATAAACCTATTGTGGAGAGGGAATTCGGGCGACTACCAGATGGCGGTTACTATTGATATTATTAGCAACCGCTATTCAGCGGTCTCTGCACTTTTTAACCCCTCCCACTCAATCTTTACTCTCCCCTCTTGTGACCCAATGATCCGATCCCGCGACCCTCCCATGACCCTCTTGAGACCCCGCCTCCCCCCAGCGCCATCGAACTATCTCGCCACCGTCGAACCCTCCCCGCCCTGGTGCGCCCCACCATAGAGACCTCCCATCCTGCCGCCTTATAACCCTCCCAGCCTCATCGTGTCCCATCATCCAACCCTTCCGCCTCCATCAAGACACCCCACGCCATCAATCCACACCGCTGAACCCCTATTTTGAGCCCTTTCTCCCCATCATAGATCCCCAATCTGGTCACCCCACTTTACCAGCAGTCAACTCCCCTCGAGGTAAGTTCTCATTGATTAATTCATTTCCCTAATTCAAGTTTTTATCAATGAAAACATACTCATTTAATGGTTTCCACCATATTCTCTTTATTTCATGGTCCAAATTAGTTGTCCTGATTTGAGGATATGTATTAGGAGTTCAAAATTTTGATTTTGAGGTATGTTTTTTCTATTAATATTTTATGCAATTTGGAACATATATATTTGGAGTTCATCCTCAGTTTGTTTTTATTGAAGCTTGACTTTGTATGAAATTAATTATTGTGAATTCATAGTGTGAATTTGGATGATATGTATTAGGTGTTCAAAAATTGTTATTTTGATGTATGTTTTTTATTATTTCATGCAATTTATAAAAAGAAGTGATTGACGTTATTTCTCAGTGTCCATTTGTAGCATTGTGAGATGTGAACATGAATAAAGAGTTCAAAAGTGGTTATAGGTTGGGCTTTAATAGAACCATATTTATTGAATTTCAATCACCATATATATTTGTTTATTCTTAAAAATCAATTAATTAATTATGCACCCTCTTGGATCATTCATCCACACCCATCCAAGAACCTTTTTTCTCTATCCCTAGTTCAATTCCTCTACTGTGTATGAATTCTAGGAGCCAAATACCTAATCCTCTACCTTCCATCATTCCACCATGTCACTCCACTTCCATCCATTAAGAAATAATTTTCAACATATTGAATTAAATCCCTTTTTAATCATTCCTAAACATTGTTTTATGGAATGTTTTTAAGAAGGTATCAACATCTCAATAAATTATTTGAATATAGTTCAACTTAATATACATGTTTGTATATTGGGTATTACTCTAGTTTTAGATGAAAATGAGATTAATCCTCTCTGATATTTTTTGTGCAGTTACTGTGTGGGTATCCCTCCCAATTCATTATGAAGAGTTCAAACCTCCATCACTATGCAATGATTTATATCTTATAGTTATTCAATTTTCAAGGCATTTATTGGTCGACTTTAAGCGGATTATTGAAGGAAATATTTAGGTTTTTTCCACCTGATGTAATACAATGAACAATACACCTCTTATATCTTACACCTATCATAATTTTAAAATCTATTTGTATAGGTTTGATTGTTACATAGGTATGTATGATAGATCTTTTTCTTTTATTCCTTGTATGAAATATTGTTTGTATGGGAAAGGAGTCCCCTCCTCCATCATTGGGGGAGGGTCTGGAAGCATCTGTAGAGTCTGATTCATCTCCTCTCTTATTGGATCTTCCAAAAATTAAACATCTCCTAATGGTTCTATGGGTGGTTGATGGAAATGCATTAGTGGTTCTCTCACATCTCGAATATTCTAAAGTGTCATATATGATTGATTCTTATTTGATCATGCATTTTAGGTATAATCTACCTATGTTGGATGTCTTCAATAAATATGTCAGCATCACACGATGGGGTTGATTGACATAACATTTTCTCATTCAGTTATCCAATGAAGAGGACATTGTAATGGACTAGTCACATTCCTTCTCCACAGATGGACATTCTACTTTCACTTGAATCAGGACACCATATAGGGGTGTGGTGCGATTACCCTGTCTCCCTCCCATCCATTTCAAAACCTAGTGATACTATGGCTCTTTTGGATTTTTGTGCTATTTTCATGTGATGATCGACACACTCCCTTACTAATACATCCAATTATTTCTTGAATTTTTTTTCAAAATGAGTATTGCTTCTTTACCTCCTAGGTTTTATTGGATAAAAATAAAATATGGGTATCATTACCAACCAACCCATTATTTCAACATGGTGGTGTCCAATAATTTTTCTCTAAATTTGTTGATGTTTTATGTAATTGGAATTAAAAGATTTAAAAATTCAATAATGGTTTCATCATTAGCCATTTTCACATCTTCAAACCTATCACAATTTTTTTTAGTTTGTATTTTTTTAAATTAACATTTTTTTCATGGATATTGTCAAGATTATCCCAAATATCATTTTTAGCAATTATGTGGATAGTATGAGGAGTAATTATCACAGATGTAAGCACGTATTAATGAAGAGATGACACAACATCCTGTTGATGGTACACAAGTGGGGACATAGGTAAAAAATAACATAAATAATACTCATATTGAATTTTATTGATATAATTAAGATACATAATATTTATATACAATGTAGGCTTTGAATATCGCGGGTGGACATCGTAGTGATATTGGTGATCCAGACGAGGATGAACTTCATGCATGAGGTATTACCATTTTAATATCATACATGAATTAGGAATTAATAATTAATCTCGAACCTTCAGTTCTATTTACACCTCTTTGTGTTTTATTGTTTTAGTTCTTGTGATTTTATTCAATCATTAAAAGTTTACTTGATTGTTAATGATGATATATTACATAAAACTTCAATTTATTAAGATTTATCTTTCTTTATGTTTAATTTTATGGTTTATCTATTTTAGTCTCAAGTGATTGTATAGAAGGATCATATAGTCAGTTAAGTAACAATGACATTTTAGTCATTTGGGTTGTGAGGTAGGAGAATGGGCTAGGAGGGATACTGGAGGGGAAAGGGGGTTGTTGTAGGGGGGATAGCGCATGTGGGGAGGGGAAGATTGGGCAGGGGTGAAGGGGAGGCCAAGGGGGTTGCTGTAGGGGGTGGGGGGTGTTATAGGGTCGAGGCAGGGGGCAGGGTAGGGCATGGGGAGGCTGGGGTAGGGGGTTAAGGGGAGGCTGTGCAGGGGGGTTGTTACCGGGGTGGGGGGGGGGGTGGGATTCTATAGGGGGGAGGCTGGGGAAGTTCAGGGGGGCTGGGGTAGGTGGTAAGGGGAGGCTGGTAAGAGGGGTAAGCTGCAGGGGGTGGGAGAGGCTACTATATGGGGATGAGGGGATGGGAGGATGGTGTAGGGGGAAGGGCTGTGCTACCGGTGGGGATGCTGCTAGGGTCAGGCTGGGGAAGGGGGGTTGCTGCAAGGGGTGGGGGTGGGGGAGGCTACTGCATAGGGATAGGGGAGGGGAGGAAGGGGCAATGCTGGAGGGGGGGGGGGGTGATGCAGGGGGATGGGGGTGGAGTCTGGGGCAGTGCGGGGAGGGGGAGGGGGCTGTAGTGGGTGGAGGCCACTACAGGGGGTGGGGGTGCTCTAGGGGTGGAGCACCCAAAAATACCCCTCCCCCTTTGAATATGATCATATTGGAACAAAGTGGATGTAATCTTGAGGAAAAAGTAACACCGATGAGAAATAAATCATTAAAGATGGTTATTTTCTACTATATACTTGACCTCAATTGCATTAGTGGCCTGAGTTTGTATCTTATGCAAGAAATTAACGTATGTGGGTCATGTTTCCCACACAACCTAGTGTCTCACACAACTTTTATGCATTGTTTGGGTGAGCCTATACCCAATGGATGTGCCTAAATAGTGTTGTGGCTAAACAATGTTGTTCCTAAACAGTTCCTATCAGTGTTTTGACTGATATTACCATCATGGTGAGACTAATGATTCATTCCAACACTTCCCCTATGCAAGCGCAAGTTGAACCAACTATTCTAATTTAAATTCATTATGGAATTTTATCCATAGTAGGCCACTTCAATAACCAATGTCCCTAATTCCAAGATTCACATGAAACTTGGAATGAAATATTTATTGCGAGGCCTTGCTAACTAAACAACCAATCTAGGCCATACCAATCAAATCAAAAAATTAATCAAGGCTAGAATAATAAGTAAATTGATAGGAATATGTGAACTGAATAAATAGGTAGATTTTTACAAATCCAATCAAAATAACCAACAACATAGATACTATTAAGAGCATGTCAATACACTTGTTGGGTGTTTTTCATGTGAATCATATAAAATATTCTATGAATGTAGTCATGGAATTGATGAAATCTTGTCTGAAACTTTTTCATCTTCTGAATCTGTTTTATTAATTGATTTTTTTGTGAAGAAACTGCTGAATTTGATAAAATAAATTTTGAAACTATTAATCATGAAGCATTTTCAAAATATTCTGATTTTTTCATGAAAATGCATGCGAACCCGCTACTGTGAGCTTAAAACCTACTAAAAATAATTTTAAAATCATATATTGACTGCTTTTATGAGTCTATATTGCTGGATGAAGTTGACACATACACACTGCTTGATGAAACCTTGTTTATTGCACTTTTTCAAGTGTAGATATCCCACTTTCATGGTAACTCATACATTTTCCTGAAAACCTCAAGTATTACTACTTGTAAGAGCATGAACATCTCCTATAATCATTGCAAAGGGGTTCCCCACAAAAAAGGAAACCAATCATTCAGGAGTCCCCAGGAAGAATAAGAGAGACATAGGCTAGTCCTTGGATTATTTTCAAAGGAAATCTACAAACCTATTATGTAGTGTCAAAGGAGATTAAATCCTACTCTTCTTGAGGTGGTTAAAAATATGGTTACTGCCCTCTTATTGGTATAATCTCCCCAATTTCAGATAACCATTGGGTTAGTTTAGTCCAAATTGGGTCCAAAAAGAGTGGTTTCAATTTGTGGAGGGGGATAATTTGGGTGTTCTTTATACACAATCATAGAGTGAATTGTGAAATGGTCGAGCATATGGAAGGTCAATCGGAGGTTCCATTTTCTTGGGATGACAGAAAACACACTTTTAGTGTAATAAAACACAAAATGTGTGTTTAACAGTCATATCAATAGAAAACGACATCTAAATGACTTGAAATCACATTAAAATAATTTTATTTTTTTTTCATTATGTAAGAGAAGATAGAACATCAATCGGATGTGCGGTCTAGCAGAAACTACCAGATATGTGGGTTTTAAAGGTTTGACATCCTTTAGAAAGGTGCGTTCAAGGGTCAAAACCAACCTAAAAACATCCAAATACCATGAAATTAGAAAAAAACAATCGTAATGTGAATTTTTAAATGGGAGAGAAGACAGAACGTCAATCGGAGGTTTCGTTTTCCCGGGATGACCGAAAACACACTTTTAGTGTCATAAAAACACCAAAACATGCGTTTAACAGTTATATCCATAGAAAAAGAAAACCTAATGACCTGAAAGCATAGGAAAACCATATTATTATTATTTTTGATATTTATGATGAGATGGAACATCAATTAGATGTGTGGTTTGGCCGAAACTACCGAATATGGGGGGTTTTAAAGGTTTGATGCCCATTAAAAAGGTGTTTCTGGGGACCAAAACCATCCAAAAAGCATCAAAATGCCGTGAAATAGGATGAAAACAATTTTAGAATTAATTGTGAAATGGGAGAGTAGACGGAATTTCAATCAGAGGTTCCATTTTACTGAGATGATAGAAAATTCATGTTTTGTTTCATAAAACATCGAAACGCTCGTTTCATGGTTATATCCATATAAAAAGACTTCTAAATTACTTCAAATCACATGAAAACCATCTTATTATTATTAGTGATGTGTACTATCAAACGGAATGTCAATCGGATGTGTAGTCTGGCCAGAACTACTGAATATGGATGTTTTAAAAGTTTGATGCCCTTTAGAAAGGTGCGTCTGGAGGTAAAAACCAACCAAACAACATACAGATTCCATGAAATCAGATGAAATCAATTGTATAATTAATTGTGGAATGTTCGAGTAGATAGAATTTCAATCAGATGTGCCATTTTCTTGGGATAATCGAAAAACCACTTTTATTGTTACAATACACTAAAACACGCCATTAACGGTTGAATCCATAGATAACGATCTCAGAAAAACTTGAAATCATAATTCCACCATTTTATTATTATTCATGACATGTACAAGGAGACAGAACATCAATTAGATGTGACATTTTCCGAGGATGATTGAAAACCAATTTTATTATCACAAAACACTATAACACACATTTAAGGGTCAGATCCATAGTTAACGACCTCAGAATGACTTGAAATCAAAGGACCACCATTTTAAAATTATTCGTGATATGGACGATGAGACGGACCTTCAATCGGATGTGTCGTTTTCCCGAGACGACTGAAGACCCACTTTTATTGTCATAAGACACTAAACAAGACGTTTAACAGTCAGATCTATAGCTAACGACCTTAGAATGACTTGAAATAATAGGACCACAATTTTATTAATATATGTGATATGTATGAGGAGACAGAACATCAATCGGATGAGCAGTGTTCCGGGAACTACCAACTATAAAGTTTTTAAAGGTTTGACATCCTTTAAAAAGGTGCGTCCGTTGGTCCAAACTATCCAAACAAAATCCGAATACCACGATATCAGACGAGAAAAATTTTAGAGTGAATTGTGAAATTTGAAAGTAGACGGAACATCAATCAGAGGTGTCGTTTTCCCAGGATGGCTGAAAATTAACTTTTAGTGTCATAAAACACCATAACGCATGTTTAACAATCAGATCCATAGTAAATGACCTCATAATGACTTGAAATAATAGGAATACCATGTTGTTATTATTCGTGATGTGTATGATCAGATGGAATGCCAATCAGATGTGCGGTCTGGCCAGAACTACCGAATATGTGAGTTTTAAAGGTTTGAGGAATTTTAAAAGGTGTATGTAGGGGTTAAAACCATCTGAACAACCTTTTAATTCTATAAAATCATACGGAAAAAATTGTAGTGTGAATTGTGAAATGGGTGAGTAGACAGTACGTCAATCAAAGGTATCGTTTTCCCAAGATGACTGAAAAAACACTTTTAGTGTTATAAAACACAAAAAAATGTATTTAACTGTGAGATCCATAGAAAACGACATTTGAATGACTTGAAATCACAAGAAAACCATATTATTATCTGTGATACATACAAGGAGACGGAACAACAATCAGATGCGTGGTCTGCCCAGAACTACTGAATATGCGGTTTTTAAAGGTTGGACATCCTTTAAAAAGATGTGTCCGGTGGTTAAAACCATCCAAAAAACATCCACATGCCATGAAATTAGACGACAACAATATTAGGGTGAATTACAAAATTTTGAAGTATTCCGAAAGTCAATTGGAGGTTTTGCTTGCCCGGGATGACCGAAAACATACTTTTAGTGTCATAAAACACCATAACCTACATTTAATGGCCAAATCCATGGAAAATGATCTCTAAATGACTTGAAATCATAGGATGACCAAATTATTATTATTAATGATTTGTACGAGTAGACAGAATGTCTATAAAAAGTTCATTCTGGCCAGTACTACCAAATATACAAGTTTTAATGGTTTATGGACTTTAAAAAGGTGTGTCAAGGGGTCAAAACCATCCAAACGACATCCCAATTCCATGAAACCAGATGATAAACTTCATAGAGTGAATTGTGAACTGGGTGAGTAGACGGAACATCAGTCGAATGTGTCATTTTCTCGAGATGACTAAAAATAAACTTTTAGTGTCATAAAACACCAAAAAACATGTTTAATGGTCGGATCATTAGCAAACTACATCCAAATGACTTGAAATCATAGGAAAACCATTTTATTATTATTTTTGATCTGTATGAGGAGACAAAACGTCAATCGGATGTGTGGTCTGGCCAGAACTACCCAATATGTGGGTTTTAAGGTTTGACGTCATTTAAAAAGGTGTGTCTGGGGGTCAAAACCAACCGAATGACATCCGAATGTAATAAAATCAGTCGAAAACAATCATATATTGATTTGAAAAATGGGTGAGTAGATATAACGTCAATCGGAGGTGTTATTTTCCTAGGATAACTGGAAATGCACTTTTAGTTTCACAAAAACACCAAAACACGTGTTAACAGTCCTATCCATAGAAAATGACCTCATAATGACTTTAAATTACAGGAAAACCTTCTTATTATTATTCTAGATTTTTAAAAGTAGAAAAAAACTCAATCGGAGGTGCGGTTTCCCTGAAACTATTGAATATGAGGGTTTTAAAGGATTAACATCTTCTAAAAAGGGGCGTTCGTAGGTCAAAACCATATGAACAACTTCTGAATGCCATGAAATCAGACGGAAACAATAAATGAGTGAATTATGAAATGGGAGAGAAGACATAACATCAATCCGAGGTGCAATTTTCCTGTGATCACTAAATACACACTTTTAGTGTCACAAAACACCAAAATGCATGATTAAAAATTGTATCCTTAGAAGACAACCTGCGAATGACTTGAAATATTTGTATAACCATCTTATTTTTATTTTTTATTTGTAGGAGAAAACATAACGTCAATCCAATGTGTGGTCTAGCTAGAACTACCAAATATGTTGGTTTTAAGGGTTTAACACCATTTAGAAAGGTTCGTCTGGGGGTAAAAACCAACCAGACGACATCTAAATGTCGTGAAATTAGATGAAAAAAATCATAAACTGAATTGGGAAATGGTCGAGCTGAAGAAACATCAATCGGAAGTTCCGTTTTCCTAGGATGATGGAAAACACACTTTTAGTGTCACAAAACACCAATATGCGTGTACTGTCAGATCCATAGCAAATGACCTCAGAATAAATTGAAATAAAAATACAATCATCTTATTGTTATTAATGTTGTGCAAGAGTATATTTAAGGTCAATAAGATGCGTGGTGTTCCCAGAAGTTCTGAATATGCAGTTTTTATGTTTTGACGCCCATTAAAAAGGTGCATCCAGGGGTAAAAAACAACTGAATGGAATTTGAATGTCATGATATTAGAAGAAAACAATTTAAGAGTGAATTTTTAAATGGTCAAGTAGATGGAACGTTGATCATATGTTCCATTTGCACGACAAGACAAAAAACACACTTTTAGAGTCAAAAAACAAAAAAAACGCACATTTAATGGTAAAATCCATAACTAATATACTCATAATGACTTAAAACCATAGGAAAAACACCTTATTATTATTCTTGATGTTTATTAGTAGACATAACATCAATGAGATATGCATTCTACCCAAAACCACGGAATATGTTATTTTCAATGATTTGGCGGCCATTAAAAAGGTGCATCCATGGGTAAGAAACAAATGAACGACATTAAAATGCCGTGAAATGATATTAAAATAATGGTAGAGTGAATTTTTAAATGGTCATGTAGGCAGAACATCAATCGCAGGTCTTGGTTTCCCAAGATGACCGAAAATGCACTTTTAGTGTCATAAAACAATAAAATACACGTTTAACAGTCAGATCCATATCTAATGACCTCAGAATGACTTGAAATCACCAGAAAACCAATTTAATATTATTTTTGACGTGTGAGAGCAGTAAACATATAAATTGGATGTGCATTCTTCTTGGAAAGAAATAATATGGGATTTTATATTTAACAAAAATGATTAGAAACTATTAATATATTTTCAAAATCAAATAACTTTGATTTGTTGTACAAAGAATTAATTGAAAATTTTATTATTTCAATTATTAGGTGAGATATTTTTTTCGAACTAAATCTTTTAATAAATTTTTGTATCTAATTTTATTCGAATATGGATGTGGAGTTTGCAAGATGTTGATATAAAGATATTCAGGGTTATAGATATTTTGAAAATATTTTTTTTTATTTTTGAAATAGTACGAGTTTAAATGTTATAATTGTTTTTTTTAAATAGAAAAAACCAATAGTGGCCGATATTTGGCAGTCAGTATAGGACATGCCATGTTGATCTATAGCTACTTCCAAATGGTCAGTTCTATAGGGCATGCCATTTTGATCTATATTGACTGCCATTTGGAGGTCGCATAGGATATACCGGCAGAGCTATATCATCCATCATTTGGAGGACTCTATAGGAAACAACAATGGGCCTAAAACTTCCACCATTTGGCGGATGTTGGGAAACCGCTATAGGCCTTTAGTGATGTCTTTTTGCGGTCACTAAAGGCCTATTTTCTACTAGTGATATAGTTTTATTTTCTTCAAAAATATGAGCTAGATAACTTTCATTTCCATCTTTTGTCAGTTTATTAGCTTCCTGATATGTTATCAATGGCATGGGTTCATTATTTTACACAAACAGAAACACCTTCTAAAAATAAACCTATTTTGATCTATAATCTATCTTAGCATAATAAAATGAAATCTAGTCCATACCCAGAATAACATAAAACTCTACCAGAGTAAAAACAATAATGCTTTCAAGTGAACACTTTCCACATACAGAGATATGTAGAGTCTTATAACTTATTTTTGCCACAATATTTCATCCAAGTTTATTACCATGAGTTCTGGTTTTATTTTATAAGGAGGAATTCCTAATTTTTGTGAAAGTTTCTCAGAAATTAAGTAATGTGTGGACTCAAAATCAAACAACACATTTGAGAAATCTGTGAAAACAAGAAATATACCTAATACCTCCATATTTGATGGCTTAACATCTACTGAAGTGGTTTCAATTGATTTTTCCACACCCTTCCTCATCCAATATTGCTAATTTTCACCCAGGGTGACTAGCTTTGGACAAACATTAGCAAAATGACCCAGTTCATTATAGTTAACGCATCTTACCATAGGCTCCTCATTAATTTTCAGATCATTTTCAATTCACTAATGAGACATGTTTCCAAAATTCCCACATCAGTAGAATTTCCTTGAATTTACAAGGCATTAACCAGGATTCCTTTTAGCACACTTTTTCAGAATATGGGAAATTTATTTTCTTACCTCTAGATTTATTTGATGAATTATTCAACAAAGTCTTTCATCCTAACCACTTCTTAATATTTTCATATTGAGGCACATAAGCTTCGAAAAACTCCATCTCCACTTTTCTATCACAACAAACAAGTTTCTCATTTCTTCTAAACTCTCCTAAATCCAAATCACTTCACAAAAATGGTTTTAAACTAGAGTAAAAATATAAATTTTACTATCAAAATCTTTAGTAAAATCTGGTATGTACCTGGCCTATCTTGTAAAATTAGATTCATAAAATTCTATAGAATCATTATATTTCTGCTTTAGTTTAAATAATTGGTTCTCCATTCTAATTCGAATAGCTTTAAGAAAATATTTTTCTAGAAACGACTCTTAAAATCATCCCATTCCAGACTATCAAGATGATCTCTTTATATTTTATTCTTAGATATATACCACTATTGATCAGATTCACCTTCTAAATGATAAATGAATCATATTACCATTTGAAGTTTTGAACATCCCATGAAATCAAATATCTTTTCTAGAGCATTGATCCATCCTTCGGCTATCACTAGATGTTTTGTTCCACAAAATGCAGGAGCATGCTTCCTCATCAACGTTTCAAAAAAGAAATGTTTATTCATGGTAGATCATGTTACCCTCTACTATTAATACCACCCCTATTTATTTATTGAGTTAACTAATCCATTGTTGTCACAAACCAGTCAGTTCTAATTCCCACCAATCCAAGATGCAGATTCGGACATTCATCAGCCTCTGGGTGCCTTCCTACTTCAGTATCCCTATTTCTTCTACGGAAAACCATTCTGAATAGACATATCATAGATGAAGAGACATGGTAACCTTTAAAGGCTATAAAATTTGAAATTAATCATATTTTAAAAATAATTTATGGTATTTTCTTAACATCATCCAAAATGATAAAGTTATCTAAACCATCCTCTGATACCAACTTTAAGGACCGAGCCTTAAAACATTACTTAATATTGAATTTTTGTTAAGAACATACATTATTACACATTGAGGATCTTTTCTAGTTTAGAGTTATAGATAATTAGGATATCTTACATTCATAACATGACTCATTCATAAAAATAGGATACAACTAAAAACAGTATCCATTTTTTTAATAATATTAATCATTAAAACATAAAACACGATTTCTTTGACCACACTCCATATCAAACATCATGACTCCCTTCTTTATCATACCCATCCTTATATCCATTGGTTTTAAAAAAAAACATGTGATGAGTATAACACTCACTAAAGGATATAATGAAATAAATCGTTAGTCTTGTGATAACATAAAAACCAATAAAACCCATAATCATTGAAACAAATATGAATAGAAATATTGTGTAGCTTCCTTGGGGCATATTTACCATATCACTCTTATATTCAACCTTTATCAAGGAATACCATTTTGGAAAACATCCATCTCTGGAGTACCCAATGATTTTGAGAGAAATAATTAAGATCACCCATTATATATTGAGCTATAATGGGCTCAACCCTACATAACTTGAGAAATAATGGGTCTCACCCATAATATCTTAAGCTATAATGGGCTCAACCCACATAAATAATTTCAAAGGAACATATCATGAATAAACCACTTCATAAATCAATTAAACCATTGAGAAAAACACCTTCACATTTCTAAATCCCCATCTTCATAAAAAACATTCTTAGAACATCAAAATTGTAGACACAAAATAATGAAAATGTTATTATTGAAAAATAGCTATAAAACATATAATGGAGACACTATAGTATTAAAACATCATGAAATCAGACGAGAACCCTCATGACATAAAAAAAGAAACAATCTCTTTAAAATTCATAAAGTTAACATCTAAAATCATTTTAAGGCTAAAGGTCTTTACAAATACCTAAACATTTAAGATAGAACTGACTTAATTAAGGTAATATATATGAATAATGTATGTACATATAATAAAACATAATAAAAGAAAAATAAATTTCACAAATCCTCTTATCATGATAAAACCACTGAAGTTGAAGGTTAACATAAATAATGGAAATTGAGTTTATAATTCATGTACCAAATTTCATCATGGTATCGAGTGTACTTGGGGGGGATAAATGAGAGATAAATGGGGTGTATCATCATTTATATATCATAAGGTCGGTATGTGGGTGGATCGAATACATTCACTATCATTAGGAATTAAAAATTAAAGATCATAACATAGGGGTGATTCTTGAATAAAATAAAATAAGAGAGTATCCCTTACATCGGGTTCGACTTCCCTCAAACGTGTTTAAACCACCTATATAAAGGTTGAAATAGTGTTATTAATATTTTACATAATCATATTCATGTTTATGACGCCTTTTATTTTTTTAACAAAATTCTACCCATTAATTAATAATATTTTATTAATTCAATTTTTTTCAGGTGCGTTGTGCACATGGTTTCTAGGATCGGTTCAGGATTGATATCCATGAAGATTGGAAGTGAAACTCCAGAATTAGAATGGAATGGAATTTAACTATTTTGTTAATGTTTGGAGCCGAAGCCTCATTATTATTTAAAGCAAAGACCTCTTTTGACTGGGTAGATGGAGACCCATTACATAGCCTGAAAGTCCAATGCCAAGTGGCCTAAATACAAATCTTGAAAGCCCATTTTTTGGCCCAAAGAGCCCCACAGTGAAAAATACTTCTACAATACCCTGTCTTCTATAGTACAACCGTCGCTACAGTTCCTACAATAGTACCTCCACCGCTACAGTTTCACCGGAACTACAAAACCACAAATTTTACCATTTATGAATTTGAATTATGATATGTAGATGATTCATTAGTTAAACCATTAATTATGATTCTTTAGATAATTTTAGTGGTTCTTTGATAATAATGAACTCATTTTGTTTTGTAAATTAAAAACATGCATATAAAAATATTTCAGAACCTTATATAAGATATAATACATAAATTATAATATCATTAAACCATAACAATGGTTTAATGACCAGTATCTAAGGGAGTAAAGTAAATTGAAAACACATCATCCATGATATTAGTAAATTGTCACATCACAGATGGTGTTTTATTTGCTAGAATAAGTGGGAGAGAAGAAGAAGTATAATGGAGAATATTCCATAAAGATAATTAAATCAAGAATATGTAAGATAATGTGTCATTCATTCCTCTTGGACAAGGGGAGGTGATTAAAGAAGAAGAATAAAAAATAAAATTAAAAGAAAAGAAAGAAAACAAAAGAGAACGTTTACCTCTTGATCTCTTCTCCTTGAGATCCTTCTTAGGGCCCTTGGTTTTGGACTTTTTCTGAGAGTATATGGTCTAGGACGAGGGGAAGGGGCTTGAGAAGAGTATTTGGAATAACATAGGCAAGGCTCAAGGATTGAGAGGTGTGTAAGGAACAGGGGGCATGAGTGGTATTTATAGTGGAGGAGAGAAGGAGTTTTACATTATTTTAATCATTATTTTATTATTTTTCCACAAGGCAATATATAGTTATGATTCTAACACCAAAAATAGTAAATAATTTATGTGTGTTTGAGATAATGGTCTTACATAATCTGTATATCATTAAATGAAATCATAATTCATGTATTTTCTATTTTTCGTAAATTATCATATATTACTATTCACAAAAAATTCATGTATTTCAGAAAAATTCAAATAATTCATCCTTACCGTCTTTAGATGTGTAGGTATCAAAAATTAACTCGATTTTTTGAAAATAATTTTCTAAATATGATAAATTTAATTTTTCAATAAAATAATATTTTCATCCAAAAACAATAATTTTAAAACATTTATTTACTCATTCCAAGATATGGGTATATCATAAAGTCAATTAAAGTTTATAGGTAGTATATAATTGGAGATGTTACTATTCAAAATTGTATGTTACTATTCATAAGGGTAACATTACTATTCGTAAGGGTATTATACTATTTGCCCAAAATTATGTAGGTCTTATAAAAATATAAATAACTTACTGATTGCAAATGTGTAAGTAAGTTTTTCGAAATTTGAAACATAGAAGTAGGAAAACTATTTTTAGTGCCAATTATAACTATCTAATTAAAACAAATTTCCATGCATTTAAATTTACTTTTTAAAACATTGGGGTGATAAATGGAATGAATTTCCTTAGTTTTCAGTGTGCCAGTTTTTTTTTACTAAAATGTCATTTCAAACCAAAAACATGAAATTTGAGTCATACTGATAGCATCGTGCATCAGTTTGATGTGATACATTTTGATATACATCACAAAGGAATTATGAATCATTTTCCTTATTTTTTTAAAAAAAATGGAGTGTGTTTAATTTTTTTTCAATGAGTGACACATTTTGAACTATATGTCAATATTAAACACGTAATAGACACTTTTAGTCATACTAATCAGACGATGCGTCATGTTGAGGTGGGGTTGGTTCCTACACATCCCAATTGACTCATTGATCATCTTCCTAAATTATCAAAAATATACGAATTTGTTTGATCAGTTTTCAGTATGTTAGTTGTGTTTTTTAATTGAATTAATGTCAATCTTAAATAACAAGTCATATTTGGAGTTATACCAGTCACATTGTGTATCGTATTGGGGTGTGGTTGATTTCTACACATAACAAATGGCTGATATATAATTTTCCTATAATATCAAAACAATTAGAATGAATTTCCTCAGTTTTTATTTTTTTAGTTGTGTTTTTTTACTAAAATGTCATTTCAAACCGAAAACATGCAATTTGAGTCATACCAGTCGCATCGTGCATCAGTTTTATGTGAGTATACATGATACACATAATAAATTACTTATGAATTGTTGTCTTTAATTTGTAAGATAATTGGATTACATTTTCTTTGTTTTCAGTGAGTGACATATTTTGAACTAAAATGTCAATTTTACACTGATAACAGACACTTTTAGTCATACCGGTCACACCATTCTTCGTTTTGAGTTGGTGTTGATTACTACATGTCACAACTGATTCATGGATTGTTTTCCTAATGTATCAAAAAAATCTGAATGTGTTTTCTCATATTTTAGTATGTTAGTTGTTGTTTTTTCATGCATTAAGGTAAATTTTAAATAACAAGACACATTTAGAGTCATACCGGTTATAGCATGCGTCAGATTTAGGTGTGGTTGATTCCTATTGGTCACAAATGACTAATAAATCATTTTCCTAAATTATCAAAACAATCATAAAGAAATTTATAGTTTTCAATATGTCAGTTGTGCTTTATTTATAGGAATTAATGTCAGCTTTAAATAAAGACACATTTGGAGTCATATCAGTGACATTGTACATTGGATTGAGGTTCGGTTGATTCCGACATTTTATAAATGACTCGTGGATCATTTTACTAAAGTATCAGAACAAATTTTAAATGCATTTTTCTAATTGAAAATCAATACACCCTTGCCTTTGAAACCTAAAAAAAGACCTGGCCTTATCAATATTCTCAATATACCAAGTTTAGAAGGATTATGGAAAACCCTTTGATCCCTGTATAGTTGACATGGAATTGCATCCTCCTTCTGTAACATAGCTTTAATTAGCCTTGTGAAGAACCCACTTTCATATATTCTAGACCTCCAAATGAGTATATGAGAGTTGGTTCTTCGTTGGGTAGACTAAATAGGGGAACTACTAATGTTGTAGATTGAATCGATGTTTTTTTGGAGAGTAACCCTTCTCGTTGTTGAAAACATGAAGAGTAATGTAATATCCTATGCCTGTTATGTCTCAAGATGTCACAAAAAACACAAGGGATGGGGAAAACCCTTCTAGATACTATTTATCTTTTGTGGTCTTTCAAAAACACAGATACCCCGTAAATGAGGACCCCAAATTTCTTTTAAAAAACCAATCAACATACAATTAAATTAGTTTGAACACAAGGGCCACCAACGACCATGATTTTTAGCGGGGCATTTAGCCCATACAAATCCCAACATTACCATCAAATAAAGATAAATATAAGGCAGAAAAGATTATTAAAGTCAAAATTATTTGAGATGTTTACCATATTAATTCTATATTTGTACATTCTTCCATTAGGTATGTTTCCCATTCGTTTCTAAGCATATCTATATCATCTTGTGAATGTGACTATTTTTGGATTTCATGGTTGTACTAAAAATATATAAATACACAAATTATAAATAAATATTTTAAATGAAATAGCAATTATCTTCAAAAATACCTCTTCGGGGATAATGGTTTGTTCATGGAATATGATCTCTTTCATAAATTTACAGCCAAAATAACCACAATCTTTATCGTTTTTTTTATTTTGGGCAGTTCTAAAAAATTGAGAAAAATAAGTAATTTTTTTATTTGTGTTTGGATCATAAAATCTTATTATATATACCCTATTACCTATCCCATCATAGTACTTTTTTGGTTTCTTGTCCTTTTCCTCTGGCATCATTCCATGATGTAAAAGATATTCACGCACCACTCTATCATAATTGAATACTCTTTAAAAGATATTATAAAATATATAACTGGATTTTTAGTTCTAAAATTTTGGATGTAGTGTATTACAAATTAAAAAACTCCATAATTTGTGGTGGGTTTGTTGGATACCCATGCATTGAATCCAGAAATTAAATCCTTAGAGTATCCAAATTGACTGCAATGAGAATCCAATGATATCTAAGAACACAAAAAATAATACATAATGAGTTAATATAAAATATATTTGATATGATTAAATTGTATAGTTTTACCCCTTCATCGTTGGTATTAAGAAGAGCATGTTATCCATAATTTTTCTGTTAAACGATTTGAGCAGTCCTACCACAATTTCACCCTATTTCTTGGATGTTATGTCTTCTTATTCCATAGAGGTGATGTGAGGACTAATGAGTCAAAATTTTTGTTCATGGAGAAATACCTTCAATTTTTTTCATATATACTCCTGCGAAAAATATGAAATGTATTTAGTCATAATTATCATAGTATATCATCTTTTGGAAAATGAAATCATGAAAACATACCTCATTGAAAAAATTAAAACTAATCCACCTAACCAATCATAGTCGATTATTTCAGTTTCACTCTCAACATCAATTATGTTTGGATCATCCCCTCCATACATATTTGCTTCAAAAACAATTATGTGATTACCATAATCTTTCAATATTGTATCCACATGAGCCTTCAATGATAAGAAATGTGTATATAGAACAAGGGGGTTAAGGTTCCTTGGGTAGATCATTTTGATAGGTTGGTTGATCAATGATATGGTATTGAATTGGTCTTTTATTTAAACCCCTTCCATTTTTCTATCTATAACTACATGCATTAGTTCAGACCATTTTCATTAAATGTATTTTTTTGCTAAAAAATTAAATTAGAAATGAATACCTCATTGTCGACATGTTTTTCTACAAGGTGTGATGGCCATGCGATGAATGTTCCTATAGATTTTTCGACTGTATGAATATCAAAATCATCAATTCGAACAGGTAGCTTGGTGCTCATCTCTAGGGCTACAATAATTGACACTCTGACATAATCTGTTCGATGTAGTCTATTTTGTAGCATGTTGTTCTAGATATTGAACACTATATCCCTCTCTATAAGGTGATGGTTGGGTGTTGATAGATATAAATCATAGTCATGTTCACCCTATAGAATATTAATATATGAAAGGTATCAGTGTGTAGTTTTTTCACAAAAAATATTATTAGAAAATTGACAACCTCAGTACATATTTCTTTGAGGGTAATGTCTCACCTAAAACTGGTGGGGGTGGGGCATATCTTCATGCACGAGTTGTTCTTGAGTTGTTTCTTCTCATTTCCTCCCCCGATCAAACTTTTTATTAGCTCTATCTGGTATTTAAATTCTTCTTGAAACATACCTAATGATTCTCTCATATTTTTCATTTTCTTAGTTTGATCCTCCACTTTTTTTGTCCTCAAAATATGTTCGGGGTGTCACCCAAAATCACACACCTCTGATGCGACCATACCTTTATGGCTGCTTCAAGGCCACTGAAAGAATGTATGCATCCACTATGCATGTTATTCATTCATGTGACTATGTGAGATTGAAATTATAGGGAAAAAAGAAATCATTGTTATTTAATAGAGATTTGAAGAATTTTTTTTATTATGTCATACATACACATGTTCCCCACACTTTTTGTTTTGTATTTTCATCTATTAAATTTCCTTCTTTAGTTACACGCACCTACTTCCATAACACATGGCGTAACATTAAAGTGGTTGTGGATTTAGACACATAAAGCTGCATATAAATAAAAGAATATAGTTATTGTGTTGTTTTATGTCACATAAAAGTATTATGGTAGATTTAAAATACGTACCAATTTTTTTCAATTGATGTGTACCCCATCCTTGCTTTACAGTAGGGGTACGCTGGTTTTGATGCCCTTTGTTTATTTTTAGCACTCAGTTACTATTTCATAAATAAAACAATGTCAATCAAAGTGATGAATACAAGTACTATCAAACAACGTATTACCAGACACAATGTACCTGAAAAGACTCCTTCACACAATGAAATGTAAATGCATCCCACAATTATTGTGTTATCAGGTGTGCATAAATAATAGGTGGGTGCAGTTTAATGTTCCATTCAACATATTTAAGATGATATTACCTTAAACGTGTTCGAAAAACCCCAGTGAATCCTTCCAGAAACCCTTAATACATAGTCTTTGTGTGGTTCGTCTACTGTAAATGAACTCTGAAAAAGATGATGAAGTGTAATCCAATGTTTCATTATTTCAATTTTAGTAAATTAAAAAAATGATATCAAAATATTACCATAATATCTCCCCATATCAGTGCCTAAATCTTAGCCACAACATAGTTCAATGAAGTTACATCAATCGCCCTGTGTTTCTGTGTGATGATTCAAATGTAACTATAGAACATGGCCTTTTTAGTGTTAACATGTTAGACCCACATATTCCTTCCAATCTCGTATTTGATGCCTTCATCTTTATCTGTAAAGATTTTTTCTAATACCTTCAAACTATGGAACTCCTATTTTTTCATCATCGCTGGTGTTTCATCACCTTTCATTTTCTTTGAATCCTCCCTCATCAATATATTCCTCCATCTACAAAGTTCTAGAATCATCATGTGCATATGGTTGTTGTACCTATGCATTGGGAGCAGGAATAGGTTGAGAAACTTGTTGTTCATCTGCACTGTGAGTAGCAATAGGTTAAGAAACTTGTTCTGACGGAGGATTGGGAGCATCATCACGTGAATACGTCATTATCTACAAAAGTGGGTTAACATTGAATTTAGATTACATAAAAGTAGTAATGAACAAATATTAACATAAATAAATAGGTTGAGAAACATTTTGTTTATCTGTAATGCGAGCAACACTATATTGAGAAACCTATTATGCCTCGGGATTGGGAGTATCATCATGTACGGAAGTCATTATCTACCAATGTGGTTTAACATTTAATTTAGATAACATAATATTAGTAGTGAATATATATTAATATAAATTAACATGATGTATATTAGAAAAAAATATAAGGTCATTATTGAAATCCATTTTTTAAGGTTGAAATGATTTGACTCCTCTATCAACTATCAAAATCCATTCATTGTGGTATCCTCTAACATACAAAATTATGTCTACACTAAGACTATAGTGAAATGATTGCGACGTCCTAATGAAAGTTTAATCATCCATTAAATATTCTTATGACTCTTTAGTTGTTCTTGATGATAATAGAAAACTTGACCAGTTTCAGTTTGTGGGATCTAGAACATAAAATTATTTTACTGCCTATGATGCCATTATAAACAGGTCATCTTTGTACCCTTCCTTACTAAAATCAACTTTCACAAATCCCATCACATCTATTTTAATTGTAATTCTGTTATCAACCCACTTGTATTGAAAAATCGACACTCGTAATTTTGTAAAATCCAACTCCCATATTTTTTTGATGATGCAAAAAATATAACATATTTTCATTAATTGGATTTAGGTCCTTAGCACCAGAAACATTCATCGCATCAGCCATAAGTGTAACTCCACTATTCTGTCTGGTACTGCCTTCATCATGTTCATTAGTATAGAACATATTACCATTATTTACAGATGAATTGTAAGATAATTCATACATACTTGGTCCTCTAGATATCCATCGATGTCTATCTAAAATTGAGTCAAGATTTTCATTTGACTTCATAAAAATATTGTCCTAAAACAATACTACAAATAGATAATATGTTTATTTGATATCCATTTTATTCCCTTGATGGATTTCAATGCCTGAGAATTTCTTTATGGGTGTCAACATATGGGTCAACATCCAAACTATTATAAAAAATGTAAATGTGGGCCTGCTCCCGATCTGTAATATTGATTGTGATTACCTTCTTTCAAATAATTCATTCACCCAAAAGTTGTCCAATGTGACATGATTTCATTAGAACAATTCTTTTCACACTTGACATATATTTGGTACAGAATTCATCAGATTCATCAAAAATATATCACTCTGCAATACAACCCTCTGGATAACTTCTATTTTTGACATAACCTTTAAAAATAATTATATACCTTTCAATGGGGTACATCCATCGATAGAGCACATGACCGCATATTCGAATCACTCTCACCAAGTGAATCGTTAAATGAACTATCATATCAAATAATGTTGGATGGAAACAAATTTCCAATTCACATAATATGATGTCAACTTCTCGTTCCATATTCAGAAATTTCAAAGGTTCTATAACATTTATACATATATCTTTGAAGAATAAATAGAGATTCGTTAATGTTTGATAGACATTCTTGGAAAAAATGCAACGTAAAGAATTAGAAATGAGATCTTCCATCAAAACATGGAAGTCATGTGATTCATGAACTTTTAACTTTAATTATAGTATTGAAAATAGGTTTATGATATTCGATGAATAAACAAATAGAACTTTTATGTCATTAAAGAAGTTGAAAAAATAATATCTCTTCTTCCCAGAAAGACTGTAAGAAGCAGGAGGAAAAAATGATTGTTTTTCACCCTTTACTGGTGCCAACTCTTCTCAAATTCCTATGTTAACCATATCCAACCAAGCCTTAATTCTATCCTTTATTTTGTCTGGTTCATTTTGAAATGTGACAATGATGCTATCACAGACATTTTTTCAACATGCATAACATCAATAAAATGTCTAACGTACAGGAAATTCTAGTATGGTAATTAAAAAATTGATTTCTTTTTCAAATTGATTTTCTTATGGTTTCTCATAATTGGTTTACCAAAAGCAGTGTCCACATATTTAACATTCACCAATAATTTATCACCTTTTAGTGTATATGGTGGTGTATATTCTTCTAAACATCCATATAATGACGTCATCCAAGATTGGTACTTATGTCATCGGGGTAGTAATATGATATGTCCTAGAAACACAATTTTCGATGAATGATTCGACCTAATTGAATGTGTACCTTGTTTTCAAATGGGAGACCAAAGAGTTACTTTAAGGATATATCCTAAAAAAATTATATAATAAGGAAATTAATTTATCATCCCATAGAACATGGATCTCAACATGAAATCTACATTTCTATAAGCGTCATACATCTTAACACCTAAATCCCACAATAATTTAAAATCCATGATCAATAGAGCCAAATAAACATCTATCTAATTACCATGTTGTTTTGGTCCTAATATAAGCATAGATAACATAATGTGTTTTCATTTCAACAATAACCATGGTGTCAAGTTATAATTTACCAACATAACTAGCTATTTATTATGAGAGTTGCTTTGGAAACCAAAAGGATTCTCTCCACCTGCAGATAATGAAAGACGAAGGTTTATAGACTCATTTCCAAATCAAGGATACTCATGATCAATTCTCTTTCACTATATAGAGTCTTCCGGATGCTATAGTATTTCATATTTATTTCTTCTGTTTGTGTTTTATGTCAATTTCCATATAGTTTCCTCACTTCCATATAGGCACATAATCATTGGGATTCTTTGAAAGTACCATGAAACTTTAATAAGACCATATTCATCTTTCTTGTATTGAGAATAACCACACATTGGTCATTATATATGTGGTTTATGGTCCTTAAGAAACTATATATTGTCATTTTGGTAGGAATGTATTATTTCGTAGATCATACCCATTGAGTATCGCATTCGTCTAGTGTCGTATGTTCGGCATGGGAGATCATTATCTTTTGGGATCATTTCATTCAAGAGAGGAGGTAATTTCGTAAAACTGGTGTCACTCCATCTGTTGCTTTCTTTCAAATTATAGAGCTTCAGTACAACTGAAAATGCTGTATATTTAGTGCAACCATCATACAATGGCATCTTTGCACAAATCATTAACTGCTCAAACAATTTTGGGAAATCACAAAGTTAACCTTCAACTGTTCTTGTCATTTCCTTAATAGTATCTTCATCATCATAAACATCTTTAATCACGTCCTCAATGTGGTATTATTAATTTTCCATGCTTATAATCTCACCAAATGATCCATAAAATACAGTGTTATCTCAGTCACTAGCTACATTCGCTTTTCCCTGTGTTTATTCCAATATTTATAACCTTGATCTATTTAGTGATAGATCAAGTGTTCTTCTTACTTCTCTAGACAAAATTTTCTGGAATAAAAACAAATTAAAAATAGACAAAGGATTTGAAAAGGATCATATGAATGCTCTATTGAAGACATGATGAACTCTTTTACTCTATATTCATAATCTTTTTTCAGACGATTCACATCCATCCAATCTTTATTCGTATTCATCCTATTTTATTAGGTGATATTAATATTTAACAAAATAAATACAGAAAATGATGATATAAAAATTAACCAAGGCTAAAAAATATATAGACTTTAAATCTCCTTTGAAAAATATTTATAAAATCCTAGTTGAAATCCCATTAAAAAATAAAACATTTACACAAATTTCTATTAAAACTAACACACCCTTTTTAAAATTAACCAATTAATTCCAAACATCCTTTTTCAAAACTCTAATTATTATTTAAACCATTTTAATGTAATTTAAAACCAATAAAGGGTATGTTTATCATATATAATTTTTTAAGAAACATTTCAAAACACTTGAATCAATTTAATTGTGAACCCCTATCAAAATTACTATATATAATTTTCAATTCTCTCTATTTAGCCAATGCAAATAATTTATGGCTGCATGCCTTATATGTCTCATGACACTTCCTATCTAGCTCTGATCACTAATTTTCAGTGTTCCTCACATTAACATTATCGACTGGCCAACCCATCAAAGGTGGGTGAACTCCAAATATAGTATTATGACCCCCACTATCTACTCAAAACCATATTCACATTTAATTTATTATTATATATTAACACCATCACACTCTCCCGTAATCATAGAAACTTCCTAACATATTCACATATATTATTATGAGTAGATCTTAACAAAATCACACTCACCATTTATGAACCAATAAACTTACAAACCTATTCACATAACATTTAGATATCACGATATATAATATTTTATCCAATGAATTGGTGGGATATATAGGTACTACCCATCTCAAAATACATAAATTTGTTTTCCACTTGAAAATAAAACACATATTATCTCATAAAGAACCCATATCAACAGGAAAAAATAAATTTACAATGAAGATGGGAAACAGGTGATTAGGGAACAATATAATTGTAAATTAAAAAAATAATAGTTACTCTAATAAAACAATAATAACAGGGATTGAATCAATATAAAAATTTAATCCTCTATACAAAACCACCGACCGAGGAACCAAATGTCATATGATATACCCTATGTATTAGTGTGCGACAATCCAAAATGGCACTTTAAAACCATGGACCAAAATTTAATATATGTATCATCTAATAATAACATGATCCACCCAATTAAACCATACATAAATCATCATAATAGAACCTTTCCACTAGCCTTTTCATAAACACAAATAGGGGACCATAGAAGTGTGTGTACCAACTAGTGCATCAAGAATCAAGACCTCCATCCTAGACACCCAAATTACTATAAACAAACAACCATGGAAGTGAGAAATAAATCAAGATAATTACTAGAAAAAATGCCTCTCACCCCATCACCAACACCATCAAATATAACATCCCATTTTCACATTATACATCTATCATATAAATAACCAATAACCCATAACTTGTGAAACAAGTATAGGGGAAAGCATTCAGGGTCACATGAGAAAATAACCATTTAAAATTTAAATTGAAAAATGGGTCTTCACATGAAAACCAGATTAGTATGAAGTGTCCCACTCCCCTTCTTTGAAGTCTCATCATTTCAATGATTTTGGAAGAACACGAAAAAATTCATTTCATCTTTCCAAAAAAATTTCCAAGCACATCGAAAATTCCAATGAAAAACCAAAAAATGACTAAAAACTAAATTTACGATAAAAAATATTTAAATATACCTATGATACTTTTCAAATATTCCTTTCATGATAATTAATCTAATTTAAATCTTTTATATGAAATTCTGATGAAAAGGCCCTTATGCCAAGCCTAGAATTTATGAAAGAAATTTATAATTTCACAAAAGAACCCATAACTTACTATACTTTAATTGAAAATAAATATATAAAGTATACACATTCCATGAATTATAAAATAAATCAAGAGAAAAGAAACACCTACTTTAAACAAAATGGTAAGCAATACGAAATATGTCACCTTCCATGGAAAACACTCAAAAAACCTTAATCCCTAAATCCCCATCAAAAATTAATTTCAATTACTAAAAGAAAAAGAAACCTATGGGAAATAGAGAAGTGAATAGGAATCAGGGAGATAATGGAGAAAGAGTGGTAAGAATGCTTGAAATGGAAAAATAATTGTTTTCGTAAATAATTCAAAAGAAATCACATAATACAAACTAAATAAATCAAAGAATATTATAATTCTAATTTTCCAAAATAAATCATATCATAATAACATATATATTGTGACTAAAATATCACCACATGAGGAAAAAATCCAAATATGATAAATATAAGTGAAAATACAAACGTTTTTTCACTAATTTTTCAAAACATTGAAGTGAAAATTATATTAAATATTTTTCAATGGTAAATAGATTACTATTGAAGACGTTATTATAAATAGCTCCTAATAAAAATTTATAAAACAGACACAAGTGTCTTAAAAATTAGAAGTAAAAATAATTTAAAAATATTTACTTTTAATGGAATCCTTAAAAATTCAAACTTGTAAAAATACATAATTTATTCATTGGGAAAGGCCAATGTAATGTGGTAAATAAGAGACCCCTAAGTCATTTTTTCTAGGTGTGTTAGACAATCAGTTAGTTTGGAGAATGATATATGATATATCAAGGGATTAGTTGTGTGCTAGTGAAATCCAAATTTTGAAATTCATTGTGGGTGTTAGGTCATCATGATAGTTTATAATTAGAGTAATGATTAGTTTTTATTGATGCAAATCCTATAAATTATTCAGTCCCTAACAAGACCATGTGAGGATGTTGAGAGTCAAACTGTAAGAGTCATGTTTGGGTAAGTGGATGGTTACTTTAGTTAATCCATTGGGTTAAGTGATGTGAGAATGTATGGAAGTTTTTGGCAATGATTGTGAGTGTTAATATTCAACTGACAATGAGATATGTTCGTGATTATGTTTTTGGTATTGATGGAATTTCTTATTTTACATTGGGAGTGGAGTGTAGGAGAACCTAACCCGTAGGTAGAGGGGGTTGGTTTTGTGTCTACGAATAAGTGGTTGAGTTTCACTGGTAAATGATAGATACTAATGTAAGGGTATTGATTAGAGGAGATCAATAATGAATCAATGATGTAAACCTATAGTATTGGGTTTGGGTTTTTAGGGGAACTTGGTGATGTGATCTAATATGGTTTGTCAGATAGTTCATGGGTTGAGTAATGTGACAAATCCTAATGAATTTTTATTTAGAAATCTAAACTTTGGAAAATAAGAAGACTTGGTACTATTTAGACATCATTTGAGAAACATATACTATGAATTATTGATTGGATTGAAAAGGTATTGTGAAGGAAGATGATTGCTAACATTTGGGTTTTATGAAACGTGGGTGTATTCATGTAGAATATTGGAATCAAGAGTATGATGTGTAGGATCCCTATCCCAATATGGTTGAGCAATACCTTAAGAGACACTTATCAGGGATGATAATCCCTTATAGGGTTAGATTATAATGGACTTAGATTTTTCTAGTTGTGTTATTCCTTATTTTCATCCATTCTTTTAGTTGATTTTATCTACTATCTTTCAGGGTGAAATAATTCGCATAGTTATGTATATCGATATCCTTTTGGTTATCGCCAACCTATGGTGATCTAGAATGGGATTTAGGCCTTGTACTGATCCATCTCAGGTGACACGTCATGTCGACCCTTGTTAGGTTGTTACATATATTCACTTGAATACTTCTAGGAATGAAAATTTTTATCACCACCTGAATCTCATTCTCTTCTAAAACAAGAGGCTCAAGATTAATCTACTATATGGTGTGATACTCTTTATTATATATTGTAATTTTTAACCTCAAAATTTAATATATCGCACAGAAAAAAACAAGTTATGTAGAATATCTCATAATTATCCTTTTACGAGACTATGGAAACATGACTTTATTCATCATTGTGCATTCACATGGAACCCATGTATACTTAATAATTAATACATAGATGTCCTATATGGCCTGGAAATCAAAAAGAAGGTAAAACCACGAAGGTCTTCCTATGCCACTCCATGAAATGTATAAACTTCCAATGTCATGAATAACTCTTACACATCCCCCTCATAGTGTGGTCATTATTACCATTGCATGAAAAACTATTATATATAATTGTAATTATCTATATTCCCATTAAAAATTTCATGAATATTGATATTCCATTTCCGATATTGTGAACAACTATTCACCTTCAAAACATCTTGGATCTTAATTCTCATGGGTACCCCTAATGGTGTGAATTATTCCTCATGAAACCAAACATATAATGATGTAGATTTATTAGAGTGAATTAGTGTGTTAGGATTTTACTTATATACTATATATATAATTTCTGTTATTGCTTCCAAAAATGATCAAAAAATCAATCATCATTCTCTATGACATCATATTCTCTTTTAGAAGTACCTTACACATTGGTACATATGAACTTCATGTATCACTATAAGGTTCTCCATACAACAAAAAATTCCATTAAATTGTGGCCTGAGAATATATATATATATAGGGATTATTATGAATCTTTCCTTTTTATATGAACTCTACTTAGGGTGTTACATTTATAACCATTCCATGGTATTTGTTGCATCTTTGTAAATTTATCAAAAGATCTCCATCCAACTCAACTGCATTATAAAAATTCCAGAATTATTCTTTTGAACATCTTCATCCCCTCTTCTAGAATAAATTCCAAAAAATATAAAATACTTCATTTATAATAACTTTTTAGAATAACCATATATCATTCCCAAAATCTACTTCCAGAACAATATCCAATAACCAATAACCAATCAGGTGTATATAAAAAATCAAACACCAATAATAAACATATGATGAAAACAAATTTATCAATATCAATGATTATAAAACATAGTTTTATTACATTTTATCCATTAAATAAATCACAAAATTCTCACCAATAAATACAATTCTAACATATATGTAATAAATCTAATATTAACACATTTCCAATAAATTCAATAACAATACCAATTTTAAATTAATTCCTGAAAATATCCCCCTATTAATTTTTTAATACCACTATCATGATTCCAGAACATTATCACATCATGCTTACTAGTCCAAATTTAAGGGACCAATAGATTCATGGAATCATTATGAATTCTACTACCCATTTTACAAAAAATCCAAAGTAAACACTCATCATCAAGGAAAAAATAGATCTTTGATAAATCTTATACCTTGTGCAATATGGGTGTCACATTCTAGTACATTATCACTCTCCCATTATTGTATTTATGTATAAAATTATAAAAATCACTTCCTTTGATAACTCTTGTAAAATTATTTGGTGAAACACATGATGATACATATTATTTTAATTTCCCTAATCAATTATTCTTGGTGTGGACAAAACGGTTTAGTAATACTTTTCCAAGGAAATGTTATCTACTAATTTTTATAAGCATGGGGAATCATTAGTAAATATTCTCTACCATTATTTGAATAATCCTTTCATCAAATTTATAGTCGATTGGATCCCACTTTTCTAATAAATTTCATGAATATTGTAACCTCCAACTGATTCTCCACTTATTTAAAAAAATTCTAAATTTGAGTTTCATGATTAAGAAAAATCATCAAATATTACTGAATACTAAAATTTATTTATGGAGTAAACTTAGCACCTAGAATTTTATCATAAAAAAATATATTCAAATGTGTCATAATTAGATATAGGAAATAAAATATTAGGCTAATAACAACACTAGAATACATTTCACCCACATAAATCTATAAGTTACAAGAAATAACATTATTTATATTCTACCACAATGAAAACCCACATTGAATTGAAGATTTTAAAAGCATCCAATTTAAAATATGGTATAAGATAATTGAATTTTACCAAATATAAGAAGTTCTCAAACAAGGACCACCAATGACCATGATTTTAATCAGACCGTTTCACCCATTCAATTCACAACATCACCATCAATATCAAACTGTATTATGTGAAGCCAATGAGAAAGAGAAAAAAACTAACCGAGCATGTGTGGTTTAGCACGTGGCAGAGGTGCATTCGCGGTGTAAGAGAGGCGCGGTGGAGGAGAGGTGTAGCATAGGAGTGGAAATGGAATAGGAGAGCTGTGGTATAGGAGAGTCATGAAAGAGAATAGCCACTGTTGTAAGAGAGGTGTGGTGGAGGAGAGCCATGTGGTGATGCTTGGTTCGCGGCGGCGGAGGAGTCGCCAGCTGAGGCAAAGGAGGCATGAGGGGAGGTAGGAGAGGAGGGAGGATAGGAGGTGACAACCATAGTGATTGGATTCTGTGAAGTCTTGAGGGATGTGGGGAAGGAGGAGAAAGTTATGGGTTATTTATAAAACCTGGTGACACTTTTATCTGCATTAGATAAAAAGTGATAAAGTAACTTTTATCAGTGCTAAAATTAAAATCTCTGATAAAGTCCCATCCTTATCAGTGCTAAAAAAGCGCTGATAAACGCATGTTTTATGAGCCCTACAATTGGTAGGGATGATAAAACATGCATTTGAAAATGTTAAAAAAGCGCTGATAAATGTATGTTTCAACAGCTCTTTTTAATTAGAGCTTCTTAATTAGCACTGATAAAACATATCATTTGTTTATAATTATAAAATTATAACCAATATATTTATTAAATTTATAATTTTATAAATATATACAATTAATATATTTGTTATAATTTAAAATTTTAAATTATAATTAAATATTTAAATAAATATATTTATTTATTTATGTTTGTGTTTTTTTTATAAATAATAATTAAATATATATATATAAAATTTGTTAATTTAAATTATAAATATATATATATATATATAAATTGATATTTTATTATTTTCATAAGTATTTTAATATACATATATATATATATCTATGACTGTGTCAATGTATATATTCATTAAAGAAATATATTTATACATAAATATATTCAAAATCTATTCATAAATATATATATATATATATATCATATTTTAAAAAATATTTTTTAATTTTATAATTACTTAAAAATATTTATATTTAATTATTTATCTATAATTATATTTATATATAATATATTTAAAAAGTATATAATTATATATAATAAAATATCTATATTTTTAAATTTCATAAATACATTTATTATTTATTTAAATATATTTATCGCGATTTCAAGTATTAATGAGAAGATAAATATTCATATATATAAGAATAAATGAATACACCAAATATATATAGTATTATAGTATATATAGCCAACATTAGGGTAAACAATGAACATATATTCATGAAAATATGAACGTATGCATCAATTGACACATTCATTTGGAAATATAAATTTATTTAAATATATATATATTATAAGTATTTATTTATATATATAAATATTATAAAGTATTTACATGTAATATTATAAATATATATTATAATAAATACAAAATAAAGATATAACTAAAACTAATAAACAAAACAAATATAAATAAAACATAAATATAATAAACATGCATTTTTTATTTAATGTATACATGTAAACATTATTTTTGAATATAATTAAAATATTTTTATATAAATTAATAATATTTTTTATTAAAAACAATTATCAGAACTATTATTAGCTCTGATAATGTGTATTTTTATTAACGCTTTTTCTAGCACTGATAGAAGTCTCACTTTTATCAGCGTTTTCTGATTAGTGTTGATCAAACCAGAGTGATTCCCTCGCCCTCATTCGTGGTAGTGACACCAATTAATCTTGAAAAAGTTACTTATTTTTCATCCTATAAAAATTATTCTAGAGTCCTGATTGAATATGAATTCTTATAAACCTTGGTACATACAGTCTTCATGGTATCTATAGAATTTGTATTTGAGTTGGGTAAATATTTTGAGTATGTATCAGAGTTTTACTATAAATATATGCTAATAGGGCATGGTTGAGGTAATTGTAGAACGAGTTTAAAGTGTTCTTTTTGAAATACATTTGGACATAAGGATATTGAATACAGGCTTATAATTCCTACTTCTAATGTTAATACTTTACTGGAGGCTATGTCATGGAAAATGAAGGATGATGGTTCTTCTGGTTTTCCTTCTAAGCCCCCTTTTGCAGATGTGACTATGGTATCTATTGCTCGGCTTGACAAGGATGATCTGATAGAAAGATGTTTCAGTGTTGGTGAGTTGAATTTAAATAATGGTTTTTTTACAATCTAGGTATATCATTTGATGTTGTGAAATTGGTGGAGCCGATTGCAACAGTTTTGGTTCATTTATAGGAACCCTCTATGAAGGAGACTCTACATTTCTTTTTAGGCTCTCCAGATTTATGAGTTCATAGAACTACCATAAAAACCATGATTCGTGCAGATGAGGTTGAATAATTTAATGATGTAGTGGCTAATGAAATGGATGATCCAATGATCTCTCATACATTGATTGCCTCATGAATTTGGAATGGTGAATTTAAATTACATGAAGAAAGGTGTCCAATTATAGAACTGGATAATCATTCAATGGGTAGTGAAACTTGTTGGGATGTGGTTAGTCTAAGAAATAACCATGATATTGGAAATTGTATTGTTTCTATGATTGATGGTGGTGAGAAGAATGAACTAATTGAGAATAGAACCTTCATTGATGATGGAAACAATCATCTACATATCTCATTGTATTTGGTGGTTCATAACACTGAATTGGAACTTAATATGTCTTCTTTGAATGATGTTGTTATGGATACTAATATTCATGCTTTAGTCAATACACATGTGGCTTCTACCAACCCATTATGAGTCGTACATTTCTCTAATGTTGCAGATGATGACACTGCCCTGGCTACAAAGATGCAGTCTCCCAACGAAACAAAGGCTGGTGAACATTATGTCTTAGCCAACAAAGTGAAAGACTGATCTTTTTTTTGTAGCTCTAGAACGTAGATTACAGACATTGAAGAACATTAGAAGAAGTAAAAAACTAGGAGGATAGGACTTTACCCTAGTAATCATGGATGTGGGCATGGGTGTGGAGTTCAAATTGGAATTCCATTTGTAATGAAGAGCTTGTGCTTTGAGAAAAGATTAGAAAAAAATTAGGAATGTATGTTCGGATGAGGGATGGTTTTTTTCTTTACACTACTTATTTCTATTTGTTACGTTCTATTTTCTTTTGAATAAATTGGTTGTAACCATACTTTTTCAAAAAAAAAACATTATAATAATAAATGGATAAATTAAATTAAATAATTTCCAAAAATATTAAAAACTGAACTTGTAACATTAAGGTGAATTATAATATGTACACATACACAAACACACGCACATGTATATATACAAACATATAAACACACATACACACATAAAACCACACAGTTATACATGTACATATTTTAAAAAATATTCAATATCGACTTAAATATATATCTTAATAGATAGATTTATTTACATATTTTATAATTGTTTAAATAAAATTTAATAGATTATTTTTACTTTAATTTTATACACATTGTTTTGGGTAAGATGAGAACCTAATAGAAAATAGGGCCCCTTTATTAAACAAAACTACAATGGGTAAAATAAGTCTGAACGAAGGAAAATTACATTTATCCCAAAGAAAAGGAGGTATAACATCGAAAGAAATAATATGAGACCAAAGGATATTGTTCCTATCAAAACCATTGTTGGAAACACTATAAGGCAAAGTATTACCCTCTTTATAGACAAGGGTGATGATATAGTCAATGGAAGAAAGAAACTTCTAACATTTAATACATCAACTAGTTAGCTGCTAAAGAAAATGTGCAGATGTAGATCTTATAGAATGCACAATAATGGGGGAATCACAATCCAACCATATCCTCTTTAGACCTATATGTTTAGAATGATCGAAAGAAATGATAACACCAAACATATCATCTTCTAAAGAGGAGACAATTCCTCAAGAGCCATAAAAACAACCAACCACCTAACCAAGACTATTCCGAAAAAAATCCAATAACCTAAAGGTTAGGGATTTCCTATTAAAGTACAATCATTGTTGATCTTAGTCCTGCAGAAAAATGAGGTTTCCAGAAGACCTCTCTAATACCCAGTGGAGGCTGGAAATTTCCAATAATACTGATAAACCTGAGAACCGATAAGTCAGGTATTGAATTACAACAAAACACTTTCTGATAGACTTTAACATTCTTTAGAGCAGTGATAATTCTAGCAATAGTATCCTGTGAGTTGTAGACAACACCATCATGAAGTCACATGTTCCTTGTCATCCAAAGAATGTTGAAGAATTCTGCAGCAATAACCTAGAGAAGCAGCAATATAAAGGGGAAAGCAGTAGACATAAATAAACTATTATACACATTGAATAACATAAATTTTATAGTTTTTTTATATTAAATTATTTACAAATATATAAATAGGTATATATTTATTTATATTCATAATTATAAATAAATATATTCAAAAATATTTCTATATAATAATAAATATATTTATATTTTTATATCTAATTATATAGTTATATATATTTATTAATACATAGTTATATATATTTAAAATATATATATTATTTTTTATTTTTATTATAATTTTAAAATTAATTAAATATTTATATTGATTAATTATTAATTATAATTAAATAAATTTATAAATTTTTTATATGAATATAAATATATGAATATAATTATATATAATTATATAATTATATATATATTTATTAATATATAATATATATTATTATATAAATATATATATATAATAAAAATATGTATTATTAAAAAAAATTAGATATAATTTTATAATTATTTATATATAATCTTATACCTATTTTTTTTTAAAACATTATATATATATTTATATATATTTTAATTATTAAAAAAATATTTATATATCATATTTATATTAATTATAAACATGTGTTTTTAATTAATGTATACAAATAAACATTTTTTTAATATTAATATAAACATATTGTATATATTAATAATATTTTTTATTAACAAATATTAGAAACACTCTGAATATAGCTGATAAATCTCAGCTATTATTAGTGCTAAAAAATGTTCTAATAATGGGTACACCATTACCAACAATATTTTTAATACTGATTAAAGTCATTTTTATCATCTCTTTTGGCTAGTGTTGATTATGGTTCCCCTTTTTTTAGTTGATCCTGTTTAGAAAAGATAAAAGTAGGCACTATATACGCACCAATCTATGGTAGTGATTTAAGGGGAATTCTCTAATATATATATATATGTATATATAGATTAATTTTAATGTTTTTGGTTATATTATTTAAATAATTATATATATATATATATTCATTTTTTATTCAATTTTCATGCACATATATTTCTATGGAATATAGTTTCATGTTAATAATCATTTATGGGTATATATATATACATATATATGGAATGTAGTCAAATGTGATGTTATATTATGTATCATTTTCAAATTTTAAGTCTTCTAATTTAATTATTAATGTTTTCATGGGATGTACAATGTGAAGTAATTATTTTATTTTAAAACATATTATTTAATTATATGTACATTCATGGATGGAATGTTTCATTTAAATTTTTTTACATTTTATAATTTTAGGCATACAATATATTTTTTCTTTCAAAATCATAATAAGATAAGTGTATATTGATCTTTTTATAATTTTTTCATGAAAGTAAAATTATATATATTAATTGTTAATATTATTATTCTTTGAGAATAGTAATTATACAGCTACAATTATTTTATGTGTGAAAGACCCCAACCATCATACCATTATTTTATATATAAATATTTTTTGAATTATGTAAATGAGTATTTTATTTCATTAATTTAGGATGAATTTTAAATGTTTAAGATTATCATTTTATTAATAAATTTATTTTAAAAGATTATGGGTCAAAATTCATTACAGGTATTTATTTAACATGGCTGGAAATATGATTGATACAAGGTTTGTTTTTTAAAAAATAAACTTATATTTCCTATAAATATTCATATATATTGGTGTTTATATATATTAAATGTATTGTTATGTTTTTAATGACTTACTACTACGAAAAATATTTATAAGATAGGAAAGATCAAAATTTTCTTGTAAAAAATATTTGCACATGGACTTTGTAAACAAGAATGGGATGTTAGGAATGAACCCATATTTAATGAAAGTTGGTAGGCCCTGACATCTTTCAATGTTTTAGGTGGCCCCATAGTTTTCAATTCCAAAGCTGAGTAATATTTATTAAAAATCAATTTTATATTTTCAGGCATTTTTCTAGAGTATGTCTTTTCAAAATTACTATCTGATTTTCAAAAGAATAAGTATTTTAATAGTCTAAATTTGCTTCAAGATCATAATTATTTTTCAAAGATATTATATAATATTAGAAAGTGTAATTATTTTCAAAAGTATTAATTTTTTTAAAAGAATAATTATTTTATAACGTGCAATAAATATTTCAATGGTGTTTATATTTTTGAAAGTGTTGTAGTAGTTTTATAGGTGTAAGTATTTTCAAAGACGTTTTCAGAATCATGTTTTCAATGGATTTTTAAATGAGTTTTCAAAAGTCGAATATATATTAAAAAATGTGTTGAAAATAATGTTTTCAAAATTATAAGTATTTACAAAAGTCTTTTCAAAAGTATTTTCGGAATTATCTTCAAAATTATAATCAAATGTTTTTTAAAACTCATTTTTAAATCTATTTTCAAAGGTATTTTCCTAAGGTATAATTATTTTAAAATTGAGTTTTCATAGAATTTAGAACCCCCGTAATGGGGAATTATTATCACTTTATGTTTTATAAACAATTTTAGAATCATTTGGAAGTATCCTAGAGTTTAGCTTAAATAGGAAGCTAGCGTGAGAATACTTTAACTCATGCCTTTCTAATTATTTTATACTATGATAATATTCAATAATGGTCTTTTTTCTCCAAATATAAGAACAAAAAATATCATCACTTTTAATTGACTATATATTTTTCAGTTACATTTCATATAAAATATAAAAAGGATTATTTTTTTACTTGATTCAAAATTTTGGGTCTCAGGGCATCAAAGTTCGAATCATAAGTATGTATTAAAAAACATTAGAGATTCAGTTTCATTTTTATGAATAGTTTAATATTCTAGGTATACTATTCTACCATAACCTTTTTATAACTTTTAATATTGATGAAAAATCAAAGTGATAGATACTTACTATTGAACTCTTAGAAAGTTATGTGACTATTAAGAAAATACAACTCTAGTGATTTTAGATTTCCAAATTCTAAAAATGGAATTTAATAATTTCCCATAAGTTATGAAAAAAAATTCATGGATAAAATTATATTTATTGGGGGTTGAATCTAATTCTCTAGAAATTATATGTGTAGTTTCTATTTAATAAATGTATATTTAATTATTAGTATTATATTAAAGAAATATAAATTATAATCATCTATATTTATTTAATAATTTTAGATTTTGTTAATAAATTAAGATGAAATATAAATTAATACTTTTATTTCCATAAAAGAATATTTTTATTTTTTATTTAGTATGTATTAATTTCTATGCTTATTTGTTAAGTAAATTCATTTCCTTGAAAATAATATTTAACATTCTTTACATGAAGAAACATTTTTTCAACCACTCTAGTACTACATATTATATTTGTTTACTATAATTTTTTTGGAAAACTATTTTATATGTATTCTATATAAATACATTTTTAAATATTTATTAATTCCCATTTTGATTATATTATATAATTTATATATCATGAAGAAAATTAATTACCTTTTTTTTGTTTTTAGTGACAAATTACACTCAATAAAAACTATTTATATACTTTGTTATAGATGTTATATTATTATTAAATTGTTAATATATAACTATTAAAACTCTTATTGTATAATGATTCTGTGATATATTTTCAATTAAATTGTCAATGTGAAGATGTTCCTAAAATAGTTAATTCTGAATGGCCCGAAGGACTTTTTTATTATGCATAATCCCCTTTTAAGGGTTGAAGGGGAACCCATACATGACCCATTGGCCAAAGGCAGAAGGCCCGACATGACCCACAATACAATACTTGAAGGCCTAGAGGTATACCATGCCTAATACATGACCCGTAGGCCCAACCCACTTGAAATTACCCTCCATAGATTCTGTGTCATTGATCACCCAAGTCTATTCAATGTATAAGAATCAACTCACAATGAGGGTTAGTTTTGGTCGATACCATGCCGTGTATAGGTAGGGTGGGATGCAGAGCGCATGTGTGGGTAAGTGAGATAACCTAAATTGGCCCATGAATAAGGCCTGAAATTATTTTCCTCTTTGAATGTCACAGATTGGATTATATGGGAGATGAAAATAATATTTATTTTCCATATGGGATTTCATAAAAACATTTGTTAAATCATGACCATCTGATTAGATCGCCGCTATCATCCAATCCATCTTCCTAAGACGTCATCATGCATTTTTCGTATCAAAAAAGTGTTCAAACATTCTCCCACAGGCCATTCTCATATTATCATCTCCATCAAATGAATCCCTTTTAACTTATTTCATGACACATCAAAAACATCAGGATAAACCCACAAACAATACCCTGCACCCCTATTTATTTTCCCATTATAACAAAATAGCAGTAAATAACATGAAATGTACCCATTAAAGGTGTTTGGCCTACCAGAAGATTCAATTAACATTGTCCTTCCCTACTTCTTGAGGATGCGTGGATAAGATGTTTTAATAACACAATATATATATATATATATATCAAAAAATTATGAAATATATTTTTTATCATTTCAAAATCAATTAGTTTTTCAATTTTTTAAACCTTTGAGTCTTCGGGTTACCATGAATGAAGCAATGGTTTTTAAACACCCAAAATGAAAACCGTAGAGTATAAATACAATTTTGTTTTTTCAACCAAGGTCTCGAGTTTCTAATGGAATCTAAAATTCCTATATTTATTCCTCTATTTATGAATGAAATGCCCCACTATATTGTTTGATGAAGCCATGTTGGATCCTTTTTATTTCATTCCCCACATTCAAACTTATTTGAACATGCCTCAAATATACAGCCACACTTAATTCTCTTGGTTTGAGTTCCCCCAAATAGGTAGAATCTGCATCCTAATCGATTTCCCATATTTAATGTAAGGGGAATTATCGAATTTATTTATTTTTATATTTTAATTTCAATGTATAATGTTATTTTACTCAAATATATATATATGTGTGTTGTATTCCATTTTCAAGTAATAATATTTCTAAGGATTCCAGTTTCATGTTTATGACCATGTGTGGGTATATATATATATGTAAATACTATAGTAAAATTTCATGTTATATTATGTATCATTTTCAAATTTCAAGTCTTCTCATTTAATTAATATTTTTTTATGCAATGTATAATGTGAAAATAATTATTTTCTCCTAAAACTTATGAATTTTTTATATGAATACGTAAGGAAGGAATGTTTCATTTAATAAAATTATAAGTTTTATATTTTTATGTCTATAACATAATTTTTCCTTCCAAATCATAATTTTAGGGTATATTCTCTTTTTCATAAAATTTTTTCATTGATGTAAAGTTATATACATATTATTAATAGTATAGTAATTTTAAAATTAATACTATGTTATGTGTGATAGACTCATACCTTCACACCATTATTTTATGTATTAATTAAATTTTCAATTAATTAAATGTTTCTTAAATTGTTTATTTATAGATGAATTTAAAATGATAAAGCTTTTCATTTTATGTTGAAATGGATTTTAAAATATTATTTGTGAAAATTAATTATGGGTATTAATTTAGCATATGTGTAGAGAATATTTTTACAAGGTTTGGTTGTAAAAAATTAACATGAGATTTCATGAAAATGTTCATAAACACACACACATGTATAAAAATAAAACTGTATATATTTATTAAATTAATTGTTTTGTTAAAAAAAAAAACACCAGATATATATATATATATATGTAATTCATGCTCAGAATTTTTTAATAAAAAATGGGCATATGGACTTTTTAAACATGAAAGGGATGTGGGGAGTGAACCCAACCCGATCGAAAGTGGGTAGGCCCAGACAACATTACGTTTTTAAGTTGGATAATTATTTGTCCCAAGTATTGCATAATATTTTCAAAAACAGTATTGGGTTATTTAAAATAAATGTTATAGTATAAAATTTTTCCAAAGTTCTATAGAATATTAAAAAGAGTAAGTAAAAAATGTATTAATATATTTTCTAGAGTTTATTTATTTTTCATATATTTTATTGTTGCTTAAAAAGTGTATGTATTATGAAATGTATTATAATGTTTTCAAATGAATAATTATTTTCAAAAGTATTAAATTTTTTTAATGCCATAATTATTTTAAAAATAATTATAGTATTTTAAAAAGTGTAATTATTTTAAATGGAATTTTTGAAATCGTGTGTTTAAATGATTTTCAATAGAGTTTTCAAAATTCTCAAATATTTTTAAATTTTTTTTCTAAATTATGTTTTAAAAAATATATTTGTTTTCAATTAAATTTTCAAAATTATTTTTTAAAATTATTTTCAAAAGAATATTTTGAATTATTTTCAAAGGTTTTTTAAAAAGTATTTTCAAATGTATGTTCAAAAGTATTTTAAATGGTATTTTCAAAATTTTCAAGTATTTTCAAAAAGGGGTTTCACTAAATTTTTAAAAACTCCATTATTGGGGAATTGTTCTCAACCTTTTCTTTATAAATTGTTTCCAAGCTCATTTAGAGGTTTCATTGTGTTTCATTTCAATAAGGGTCAGTTATGAAAAAAGATTAATTAATTCCATTTTATTTATTATTTTAACTCTAATAATATTAAATAGTGGTCCTTTTCATCCAAAACTAGGACCAAAAAATTTCCTTCGATGTAAATCACTATATAGTTTTCTATTAGTATTTTTCAAAAATATACAACATTAATTATTATCAGATTCGGAGGTGCAGGTATCAGGGATCCACACTCCATATATCTAATAATTCATGTATTTATACAATGATAATTAGTTTTCATGAAACAAAACACCAATGTGATATTATTGTATCATAGGTGATGGACTATGATGATAAACATTGCGTGACTTAATAATCACAAGATTGAACATGCATCATGAAGGTTATTGTTGATCTATAGATTGAATGTGAATTGGGAAACAATTTTATTAAAGGCTTGATCCAGAATATAAGATAAACATAGAGAATAATGGTTGGTGCATGATGTGGTGTGACATTTCAAGTGGATAAAACAGATAAATATTAAGAGATACACTTTTCTATAATGTTTTATATAAAAAAGATCATAATCTGATAACCCGAATATGAAATATATAAATCATAATAACATATATTTCATTCTTAATCATAAAAAATATTTGTATGTCATTCTTTGATAAAATTAAATTTAATGTAAATATTCATAATAAATATTATAAAATTATCATAGATATCCATTTATAATATTTTATAATCATTAAATAATTTATTGAAAAGATGATAAATCTTGCTAATAAATTTTATATAAAACATCATTTATGAAATAATCCTATATATATAATAGTGTAGATGTAAATAAAGAAAATTCATAAAAGTTTTATGAAAAAATAAATAACTAGAAAATGAAAATAAACAATATTATGAAATATTGTACTTACAGGGCTACATAACGGATACACCAGACATCAACTTCTATATACATTCAATGACTACCTAAAATGGGAATATATTTCCTTCCTATAACCAGACATTCTAAAATCTATTAATTTTAAAAATTATTCCATATTTCAACTTATTTTCATTCATTATATAATGTACTATAGTGTTTTTAATTTTGTAGTGGACTATAATGTTTAATATTTAAACCTTGTAGGGTAATCTTACACTCATTTTTATTTTCATAATGTACATATATTTATCTTATAGTGTGTGTTTTTCCATAATATATAATTTAATAATATTCATTTATTTTTTTCATACCCAAATTGTTTTTTTAATTTAATGTATTAGTAATGAAAAGGAATATTTTTTGAGAATATAATTTTAGTCTAAAACTTAGGTTATTACATTATTATAAATTTAATAAAATTTTCCAATGAAATTTGAACTCCACAAAACATGTAAACATATAACTATAACCTAGAATTTGAAAGCATAAATTTCTTTATTATATATTATACCATCATTAACAATCTTGTTCAATAATTCACCATTCCTTTAATTAAGAATAGTGTTATAAGATTCACAAATCATGATATAATAATACATTTAATATAAAATGACTATTAAAAATAATATTGTCAGAATATTCCATATATTGATTATTTCATCGTTCACAAAGATTGAGGGTCCATGAAGTGAAATTATATCATCAAAATTTTGGACAATAAATTTTTTTTTTCAAATTATATTTCTTAATGAAGAATAAATTTGGTAAAATTGATATTTAAATTTAGTAAATTGGTGTTTGAGACATGTAATTGTAAAACATAATCATGATTTTAAAAAATATTTTGACATAATCAGATTTTAAAATTTCATATTGAGGATCATTCAATAAATCAATAGCATTTCAAAAAAATTCTATACATATAAGTTGGTGACTGATCTACCTCATCCATGTATTAGTTAAAATAAAAATGTCTATAAAACTCTTAATAAAGTTAAAAATTTTATATTCTTTGATGATGTATTTTATATCAAATTTGATAAATTTTTTTGAGATTTTAAAATTTTAACTAAAACAATTATTTATTAATGGAAATATTTGGGTATAGAAGTGCTTATTAATATATCATTTTTCTATATAAAAGCGACTTCAATGTTAAAAAATGTATTCAAATGTACAAAAATTGATTTTGAAATAAAAATTGAATGTAAATAATCTAGGACAGATAATATTGTTTTGTGTTATTTGTTTCCTTCCATTTGGAAAATTAAGTAGGTATAAAGAATATAATTAAATTATTATTGGAATTACCAATTATCTAAATTATAAATGATTATTTATCACCTATCAATAGTAATCATTATTTTAACGCATAATATAAAACCAACCCCAAATTATGACTACTTTATTCTCTCTATCATCTGCTAAAAACTGAAACTAAATTTATTATCATGTCTAAAGATGATAAAAAATTTAATATGAATAATCCATCATATAAAGAATGAATATATTTATATAATAAACATAAAAAACAATAGTAATGACACTATTTTTGAAATATATGTTATATTATGCTTTGTTAATTGATTTCTCAACATGAAATTCCCCTAAAATAATAAATCCTAAATATTTTTTAAAATATTTCGGACTAATCTAAAAAAATTTGAAAATCAGTGATAACATATTCATCCAAAATGAGATTATATTTTTTTTACCTAAACAACATTAATAAATCATATATGCACATGCCTATGAATATATATTAATCATACATTCTCCCAAAATATATTAATATTTTATAAATGTAATCGGAATAATTAAAATATAAATCTATAATAAGATTATCTATACCTAAATTGTACATGATACAAAAAATTAACACACTTTTTTATCCCTCAAATCATATTAATCACTATAAAAAAATAACATACTCAACAATAATATCACATATATACCTAAATCAAGCATATTCATAAAAATATAGTAAATTTTACCTAAAATAACATTAATAAACTTGTCACCAGATCAATTTTTAATTCCCAATCTTATCTATACTACTCAAATTACACATTAAAAATCAAGTATCAGTTTTGATGGATAACTATAATATCCTAGAGATGAAAAAAAGTAATGACAAAAAAGATTATAGATATCCCGGATATGAATTCATTCTGAGAAACCCAATAACTATCTTGAAAAATATCATTTTTCACCAAAACAATAGAATCATATATTACCTAAAAAGAGGATATAATGTTTTCAATTTATGATCTCTCTTAAAATTATAAACCCACGATGGTATATAATATCATTATATAATTCTCAAATGATAATATTGTAACCACTAATGTTATTTTTACTCTTCTATGATATAAACTATGACAACCACTCATATAAAAATAGATAATTATATGACATGTAGAATGTTTTTAATTAGTTTGAATCATACTAAATTATAGTTTAGAATTTTAATATGATTAGAAAAAAAATCCCATTCAAAATAGAGCCCATTATATTTTCACTAAATGAAATTTTTTTAGTAAAACCAAAGACCTTAGATGAATCACTTGATTAATTCATGGGTGAATCCTCCTATATAGAACACTGACATCATAATATCTCAAGACCTATCGACCCAAAAGGTAACCCTCATGTGATGGTGATGAGAGAAGGGAAATTATGACTACTTGAATCCATCCTCTAATACAGCATGGGTTTGAGACAATAACTGAGGGTATATCATACATTATAATGGGAGGCATTTCAAACTAAGATAAAGAAAATAAAGATAGATAAAATAATATAAACTACCATCTACTACTCAAAAAATGATAAAAGAAATCCATAGTATATATATGTAATATTTTAGAACACAAAAACCACTAAAAACTAAGTAACATTACAATAAGGTAACCTATATAACTACCATAATGCCCAAACATATCCTAAAAACCATGATCTAGTAATATCCACTCGAGTCTAAGACCTGCCCCTACTAACATGAAAAATAGTTTATAAATTTGTAGGGTTGTCATAGTTGGTGTTACTAATATGACCCTCCATGGATTCTCTTGTGAAATGGATAAATAATTCATACTAAATCCTAGTAACAAAAAGTGAAAAAACTAATAACTAGAATTGGTATACTAGGTTCCCATATTTACCATGGATTTTCTCACCATTTTTAAAATAAATTATATCATAAAATTTAATATCATATTTATTTTCCCCAATATGATTTCCCTATTTGTTTTTCACACATCCTTAACTTCGAATGTGCTGATCCATCTCATCAAAATAATATAGTCTAAAAAAAATTAGACTTATGTTCCACAAAATGCATCATGTGCTTCATAATATAACATCATCCCCTACCACATATCAATATAGTAACCAAGGAGTTTCTATTAGCAACCCAATATTCTATTTCATGTATCATGAATGAGGATATTTTAATCAATCCATAATATCCCAAATGATTCATAATGTAACCCTACCCATTATAGCCATACATATCATACATAAAGTAATCATTCTGATACTATATTTGGAGATACATTTGTGTTAAAAAACAATATATCTACCCATCACACTATAAAAAAATATGTTAATTATAACCACCATTTATACTGGTACATAATACTACTAGGAGAAGAGTATGGAGTGTAACAGCCCGATATTTTATAAAAAAATATTCTTTTTAATTTCATTAATGTATTGTGTTGTACGCTACACCAAAAGGAGCTTGCACTACAAGAATCCTTGACTTGCCTTTCATTACACGCAATCGCGACCTTCCTCGATAGCGTGTGTAGTACGCAATACCGAGTTTCACTAAACAACGATATGCTATTAAAATATTTTTAAAACTAGCCGTTTTGAATAGTAATAACCACTTTTTGAAATTTTTTAAATTTTATTTTTCAAAATGGATTTCTTTTTTGGATTCGGATTATCGAATTTAGCCTAAGGATAAATTTTGGTACTTTTCAGATAACTTTCAAATTCTGATGATTAGTGAAAATTACTAAATTATAATTAAAAACAACTTTTTTAATCGAAATAATTAATAGTTATAAATTATTAATTTGAGTGGTTTTAAAGTATATTTAGAATATATTTTTACAATTTAATACAATGTTGGTCATTGGATGTAATTTCACATTTAAACCAGTCATAAACAAGTGTCAATCTTTTGATAGTTATTATCTCTTAAGAACACGCTATTTGTTTTGACGACAGGAATTAATTTTTAAATTAATTAATGAAACTGATATGTTTTGAATTTGATAAAATAGAAATCATTTTTGAATTCATAATATCAAATATAGCTTAGATCGAATTTTTGGTATTTTTCTGGAAACTTTCATTTTTTGATAAATAATGAAACCACTAAGTGGAAGTTAAAAAACTGAATTTTTCATAAAACTTAATTTTACCACTTCTGTGAGTGGAATTTCGAAAATCCGAGAGACACGGTTGATGTCAGTAAGTAAAATGTGGTTCAATGAGATGAAAATAATTTTTTGGGGAATAGTAACTTTTTACTTTTTTTTACCACAGTTAAAATTGAATAGGGTAATTAAGGGTAAAAATGATATTTTTATTACCCTAAAACATATCCTAATTCTATTGGACAAATGTAATTCGACCAAAAACAACCTTAGGAATAAAATATGACCATTTAAGACCATTTGAATTAGATTAGGACATTTATTATTAATTTATTTAAAGAAGGGTTAAAATAGTTAAAATCAAAGTTTAATAACTAAATAATTTTTAATATAAGTTTATACATAAGATAAATTCGTCTATAAATATTAATTAGAAATCTAAAAATATTTACAACATAATGATATTTTATTTTTAATTTTTATATTTTAAATAATTAAATTTATTTATGACACAATGATGATGGAGTAATTACCATAATAGTGAAAAATTAGAATAATTGATATTATAAATACCTAAATAAGTATAATTTGAGACTTTTTATGAATTAAACTAATTTTCTAGGTTAATATGACATGTTAGGATTGATTTAATTAACTTTGGTCTAAGTAATCATTCTTTTATGAGTTTCAAAAAAATCAACTATTGAATAGTGTCAAAATTGACATACAATAGTTTTTAAAACAATTATTATATTATTAATTGTTATTTTATTCCTAAAAATCAATGGTTCGGCCAAATGACTTAGATAAGGTTATATATATTAATAAAACACAACTTGGGGGTCACTTGGATGTATATGGTAAGTTTATTAACTATATAATATAAAAATACAAAGTGACATGGTAAATGTCAATCTAATTAACTAAGAGTTAAAACTAAAATATAAGGTTAATATAATGAACTAAACTTGTCCAAATTCTATTGGATGAGAGGATTTCGACCCATAACCTCCTTATCATCGAAATAAATCAATTTAGAGCTATTTAAAAACGAATTTGGATTTATAATAAAATAATATTCTTTTTGTTATTCCAAAGGTGCCCCTCTCCTCCCTAATAAAAGGGCACCTCCTCCCTCTCTTCCTCACACCAATTTGAGCATTAAAACTTGGCTAACCCCTGCCAAAATATCTTCTCCAATTCCCTAGTATCATCCTAGAGGTCCTGGTCTTCTTCAAAGACCATCCTTAGTTCTTTACGTGGAGGTTAAGTGATGGCGCGTCAAAAAGAGGAGGTTCGGATACGTACAAAGCATATCAGACATAAGGTAAGGGAAATATCACAATCTCATTTTTATCTGAGATTGTTTATACTTTCGCATTTACTGGGGTGTATTTTATCATCCAAATCCAAGTTTCCTCAATATTTAATATTATTTCCATCCACCTACAATTGTTCAAATCCAATTTTACCCTTCGGTGAGTTTTTAGTAAATGATATGAAAAGAATCTTTTGTCGTTTTTCGTACGAGGTACTTTTTGACTTTTCTGACAAAAGTATGAGAAGAATGTTTTTTTAACTTATACGACATGAATGGATTTTTAAAACATTATTTCCAAGAAGATTCCTTTACAAGTTTTCATGTTTATTTTTAATCAACTTCTTTTAGTTTAAAATTGTATGACATGTTAAGAAAGGAAAAAGGGTTTTAAAGTGGAAAGGATATTTTTTTCAAGAATGGAGTTCAAGTGTTTTATCAAAATTATTTTCCATCTAAGATAATAAAGGGTTCTGTTTCTATCCCAATTTTTACATTGATTTGATTGTGTGGTGATGGAATTATTTTTCTGAGTTCTTTTATCTTATATGAATTGTTTTATGATGTCACGATGTTTAAAGATTCCCATTTTTATTACATGGGTTATGCAATGATGAATGATTTATGAATTTGTGGCACACATAATAATGGTATCATTATGAGATTGGTGGGACCTATATCTCCCTCCAATGCATTGGGTAAAGATTTTATATCTCATTAGATAGACATGGCTGGAACGGTTGGTTATACCGGTTCAGTGAAACAGGACTGAAACGAGGGTGACTCGGTTCAGAAATGGACTTTGTCCACTAAGATAGACTTGGAAATGAGTCTTGACTAATAAGAAATTATTCTCTATGATTATGTGTGTATGCCACAAAGTTTCATGTTTTAAGTTATGATCATTGGGATTACATTTCACTTCTATGATTTATCCCATGTTATGATATTATGACCTCTTTTGCAGGTTAAGATTTCCAAAAGTTATGTTCTTATGTATATGATTTGATTGATATTTCTTTTGTTTACCCTTACTGAGCATTTGAGCTCACCCTTTTATGTTTTCTTTTCCCCAGGACATAAATAAAGGAGTTAGGTTTAAAAAAAGAAGATCTTTATGGGAGATGTTGATGATCTTTCACCACAATTAGAAGATTATATTCCGAGTTTACAAAGACACTAAACTATGACGGTCCTTGTGTGTGTGTTTTTGTTATGTACTAAGTATTCCGAAAAAGTAATGTAATGTCCATGTACGTCAAGCTTCGGGTCTCTACAGTTGGTATCAGAGGAAACGTTTTGTCAACCTTTGGAAACTAGGATGCGAAAACGTTAGTGAGATCTCTAGAGATATTTCTAAGGTATGTCTAGGGATGTCCCTAAGGATAAGTATACGTATAGGATATAGTCCTAGAACTATGGTAACGATATTAGATTAATCCAAAGATGTTAGATATTGAAGTTACTCCCCCTTTATTATGATTTTTGCCTCTCACACTATTCTTTTTGGGTTTTAGAAAATGGCTGGAAACAAGATGATTCACGATAATGGAGGATATGATGGACAATGGAATGATATTTTTAATGAGCAACCAAATGTAATGGGATTTGGAAGTCCAAACATCATTATTATGCCGAATTAGAAATCTCATAATATGATCAATAAAGTAAAATTTGGTAAGTTTCCTGACTCGGCTAATAAGAGAAAGATGGAGTTTCATGATGACCATAGAGGAAAGAAAGTTCAATTTCCCATATGTAAATCATGTGGGAAGAGGCATCAAGGAGAATGTTTCAAAGGAACTGGTAGATGATTTGGGTGTGGAAAAGAAGGACACAAAGCCCGTAAGTGAAAAGGAAAAGGTTCAGTTAACACTAGGGATGAGGATAATGGTATTGCTACGACATCAAAAATGGTTAAATGTTTTAAATGTGGAATGTACGGGCATTATTCAAACCAATTACCTAAGGGAAAGTATCATGAAGAGAATCAGTATGGTCGTATGGGTAGTATTTATGTGGATGATGATGAAGAGACAACAAATGATATGTGAGATGAAAGAATTGTTGAAGCACGGTCAATGGTTTAAGAATGTAGTGGATTGATTACATGTTTATCATGTGTAATGTTGTATAAGTAATCTCATGGTACTATGGAATAATGAGACATCAAACAATTTTTACACTGTTGTCTTTCCTTGAGTTTTGAAAGTGTATGATTAATGGTACCAGTATCCATGAAAGGTTATTCAGATAATTTTGGAATATAGATGATATGTGCATAATGAAGGGATAAAGAGAAAATTAAATGTTTGATAGTATTCATGAGCTCATGACTGATATAAGGATAAGGTTATATCATGGGTTGAGTATATTGAATTTTTGGATTTTGGTATGTAGAAAGAGTTAACTTTTGACAGCATTCATGTTTTCACTAAGGTTTAATGGGTATTCATTTTTCAAGAGAATACATCATTAAGGTATTCACATGATTGGAATGTGACCAACAAGATATATGGGGGATAAATGATGGTATTCACATGCTTGGTTGACGACATTTCAAGTTATCGTTTTCTTTATACTATGAGCTTGGACCGAAGTATTTTAGATAAGCCTAAAGATTAGAATGGATTATGTTAATCATAAGTTAGTATTGTTTAAGGATATAACTTTTTTTTGATATTATTTATGTGATGTTATAGTAATGTAGTTTTAGAAAAAGGACAACCTACAGGATGGGCGACAGCCCATCGCGTCGGACAAGGCTGTGGGAATCGAACCCACAACCGAAGTGCGACTGGCCTTTATCGCCTACCACTGGCCTACAGGAAGTCCATGTTTAGTAGAAACTAGTTTTATTTTATTACGCGTTATGATATATGAAGTATAAGTTCATTTTTGGAATCATATACGATTAACCTCACCATAGATGGACTTATGTATATTTGATAACTTTTCCTAACCATTTGTTTGAGACAGATGGAATGACCCATCATTTTATCACATGATCTATTAACACTTCATGAATAACAAATTCAAATTCATTTCTTTAAGAGATGAATTGGAAATTGTTCAAAGCACGAACAATAGTGAAATTGTACCAAAATCATGTAAGTATTTCTTTTAATTCACCAACTTTAGGGAGATGATCTTGAAAACCAAAAATGTTGTCCTAGTGCCCTTATATCTGATTAATCAGATGGTACCTTAGATCATCGCAAATCTATGTCTTTATTATTGTTGGATATTTCATAGCCATGTTCTCTACCACTCTCCATTAGAACATGATGGTTAGATTTCTCTTCCATATCCATATTTTCACCTATGTGGAAACCCAGTGATTAGTTTATTTGGGTAATCGTTACATTTCATACTTTAGTTTTTAAAGCCAAGTTTTGGTATTCCTTTTTACGATGTGGGTTTCTATTAAAGAAACTTTCAAGTAGTAAACCATTTATAACCCCGATGAATTTCGAGGGCGAAATTCATTTTAAGGTGGGTAGAATGTAACAGCCCGATATTTTATAAAAAAATATTCTTTTTAATTTAATTAATGTCTTGTGTTGTACGCTACATCAAAAGGATCTTGCACAACACGCATCCTTGACTTGCCTTGCATTACACGCAATCACGACCTTCCTCGATAGCGTGTGTAGTACGCAATACCGAGTTTCACTAAACTACGATATGCTATTAAAATATTATTAAAACTAGTCGTTATGAATAGTAATAACCACTTTTTGAAATTTTGTAAATTTTATTTTTCAAAATGGATTTCATTTTTGGATTCGGAGTATCAAATTTAGCCTAAGTTGAAATTTTGGTACTTTTTGGATAACTTTCATATTCTGATGAATAGTGAAAATTACGAAATTATAATTAAAAACAACCTTTTAAATAGAAATAATTAATAGTGATAAATTATTAATTTGAGTGGTTTTAAATTATATTTAGAATATATTTTTACAATTTAATACAATGTTGGTCATTGGATGTAATTTCACATTTAAACCAGTCATAGACAAGTGTCAATCTTTTGATAGTTATTATCTCTTAAGAACATGCTATTTGTTTTGACGATGGGAATTAATTTTTAAATTAATTAATGCAACTAATATGTTTTGAATTTGATAAAATAGACATGATTTTTGAATTCATAATATCAAATATATCTTAGATCTAATTTTTGGTTTTTTTCTGGAAACTTTCATTGTTTGATGAATAGTGAAACCACTAAGTGGTAGTTAAAAAACTGAATTTTTCATAAAACATAATTTTACCGCTTCTGTGAGTGGAATTTCGAAAATCCGAGAGACACGATTGATGTCAGTAAGTAAAATGTGGTTCAATGAGATGAAAATAATTTTTTTGGTGAATAGTAAGTTTTCACTTTTTTTACCACTGTTAAAAGTAAATATGGTAATTAAGGGTAAAAATGATATTATTATTACCCTAACACATGTCCTAATTCTATTGGACAAGTGTAATTCGACCAAAAACAACCTTAGGAATAAAATATGACCATTTAGGCCCACTTGGATTAGATTAGGACATTTATTATTAATTTATTTAAAGAATGGTTAAAATACTTAAAATCAAAGTTTAATAACTAAATCATTTTTAATATAAGGTTATACATAAGATAAATTAGACTACAAATATTAATTAGAAAGATAAAAAGATTTACTACATAATGATATTTTATTTGTAATTTTTAGACTTTAAATGTTTTAATTTATTTATGACACAATGATGATACAATAATTACCATAATAGTGAAAAATTAGAATAATTGATATTATAAATTCCTAAATAAGTATAATTTGAGACTTTGTATGAATTAAACCAATTTTCTAGGTTAATATCACATGTTAGTATTGATTTAATTAACTTTGGTCGAAGTAATTGTTCTGTTATGAGTTTCAAAAAAATCAACTATTGAATAGTGTCAAAATTGACATAAAATAGTTTTTAAAACAAATATTATATTATTAATTGTTATTTTATTACTAAAAATCTAAGGTTCGGCCAAATAACTTAGATAAGGTTATATATATTAATAAAACACAACTTTGGGGTCGCTTGGATGTATATGGTAAGTTTATTAACTATATAATATAAAAATACAAAGTGACATGGTAAATGTCAATCTAATTAACAAAGAGTTAAAACTAAAAGATAAGGTTAATATAATGACCTAAACTTGTCTAAATTCTATTAGATGAGAGGATTTCGACCCATACCCACCTTATCTAAGAAATAAATCAATTTGGAGCTATTTAAAACCGAATTTGGATTTATAATAAAATAATATTTTTAGTTATTCCAAAGGTGCCCCTCTCCTCCCTTATAAAAGGGCACCTCCTCCCTCTCTTCCTCACACCAATTTGAGCATTCAAGCTCGGCCAACCCCTGCCAAAATCTCTTCTCCACTTCCCTAGTATTATCCTAGAGGTCCTGGTCTTCTTCAAAGACCATCCTTAGTTCTTTAAGTGGAGGTTAAGTGAAGGCGCGTCAAAAATAGGAGGTTCAGATACGTACAAAGCATATCAGACATAAGGTAAGGGAAATATCACAATCTCATTTTTATCCGAGATTGTTTATACTTTGGCATTTAATGGGGTGTATTTTATCATCCAAATCCATGTTTCCTCAATATGTAATATTATTTCCATCCACCTACAATTGTTCAAATCCAATTTTACCCTTCGGTGAGTTTTTAGTAAAAGATATGAAAGGAATCTTTTGTCGTTTTTCGTACGAGGTACTTTTTGACTTTTCTGAAAAAAGTACAAGAAGAATGTTTTTTAACTTATACGACATGAATGGATTTTTAAAACATTATTTCCAAGAAGCTTCCTTTACAAGTTTTCAAGTTTATTTTTAATCAACTTCTTTTAGTTTAAAATTGTATGACATGTTAAGAAAGGAAAAGGGTTTTAAAGTGGAAAGGATATTTTCCTCAAGAATGGAGTTCAAGTGTTTTATCAAAATTATTTTCCATCTAATATAATAAAGGGTTCTGTTTCGATCCCAATTTTTACATTGATTTGATTATGTTGTGATGAAATTATTTTTATGAGTTCCTTTATCTTATATGAATTGTTTTATGATGTCACGATGTTTAAAGATTCCCATTTTTATTACATGGGTTATGCAATGATGAATGATTTATGAATTTGTGGCACACATAAGAATGGTATCATTATGAGATGGGTGGGACCTATATCTCCCTCCAATTCATTGGGTAAATATTTTATATCTCATGAGATAGACATGGCTGGACCTGTAGGTTATACCGGTTCAGTGAAACCAGACTGAAACGAGGGCGACTCGGTTCAGAAATGGACTTTGTCCACTAAGATAGTCTTGGAAATGAGTCTTGACTAATAAGAAATGATTATCTATGATTATTTGTGTATTCCACCAAGTTTCATGTTTTAAGTTATGATTATTGGGATTACATTTCACTTCTATGATTTATCCCTTGTTATGATATTATGATCTCTTTTGCAGGTTAAGATTTCCAAAAGTTATGTTCTTATGTATATGATGTGATTGATATATCTTTTGTTTACCCTTACTGAGAATTTGAGCTCACCCTTTTATGTTTTCTTTTCCCCAGGACATAAAGAAAGGATTTAGGTTTAAAAAAAAGAAGATCTTTATGGGAGATGTTGAGGATCTTTCACCACGATTAGAAGATTATATTCCGAGTTTCCAAAGACACTGCACTATTACAGTCCTTGTGTGTGTGTTTTTGTTATGTACTAAGTATTCCCTAAAAGTAATGTATTGTCCATGTACGTCAAGCTTCAGGTCTCTACATAGAGTGAGAGGTAGTAGTCATCCATTATTTCCAAACTAATATGGATTCTTAGAAATACACCCTACTAGATTCCACTGGGTGTTATTCGGCCCATTGACTTGAGTGGGGTAAAATATGAAATCATGACACATACAGAATATAATATATCACACAACCACATTGTGAGAATTAACATAGTCTTATTCGTAGCTATAGTGATCATATTCTTGGACATCTGACTAAGACTGCTAAGAACTAAATATCCTATACGAACAAAATAATCCAAATAAGATCTTTATGTTATTTCATTCCATTTTAGAAATTGAACATATTTTATTTAATTCATTATCAATTAATTATCAATATTACAAATTACAATTAATTATCCTTCCATGTTATGTCTATACACCTAGGTCACAACTCAATTGAGTTCATGGTTTCGTATGGTCATCAAAATTTAAGTCTAACAAGAACTACCCACATTGGATAAAAAATTAATAATTCATTAACAATTACGTACATTTATGAACTCTTTAAAACAACAATAGAGACCCTCAAATGATGAAAAACAAACAAAACCAGGTACCTTAAAAAATGGGTAAAGGAATATAATGACAAAAAACTCCTCCATATGGCATCTAAACAAATTTATCATGAAAGAATCCATCTTTATTAATATAATTGGATAATCCTAGATTTAACCAATTTGATTAAATACACCTCCATCTACAACAACATAATGTGTATCACCTAGGATCTCAGCTTTACACGCATCTAATTGTTCCACAATACTTGTTATCCTCAACCATATCTTGTTATCCTTCCTTGGATCAAACCTCACCATATATAAAGGATCGCATCTATAGAAACAAATAAAGATGTAAATAACCAACATGTTAAATTAGGGAAAAATTATCCTAAATTGATGACAATCACACTTACATGAAAATAAACTCACTTCACAAAAAAAGGAATTCAACCTTCATAAAAAATGGGTTCCCATATCCCTAAACACATGGAATTAAATCATTATAATAAAAGGATCTCACACAACTCTAAAACATTTATTATTATTAAACATTGAGATTTATTCCATATTGTATCATCTAATTAATTTTTTACAAGTTAAGACTATGGAAAACATAAGATATCTTATCTAACAAGCTATTAAATTATTTATAATAGGATCCTTATCATCAATTCATGTCTAAAAAATAACTGAGAAAAAAAGTTATAATTTATCTTTCTTTTATATTATTATCCAAATAAAGATTTCCCAGCTTCTTGTTCATTATATATTTGCATTAAAAAATAGATTAAAAAAGAAATAATCATGAATAATTTTTATTACCATCATATTATATGAATTTAAGGATTCCTTAATCAAGTTAATTAATGTTCCTAATACAAATAATAAATTACCAACATCTCATTCGTTAAATTTTTTCATAAAAATGAACTTGGTAACTAGGAATTACAAAAATTATAAACAAGAATGTCATAGATAACAAAATATCTATAAAATAAAGTGGAAAACCATTATCACAATGGAATACCGCATCTAATAACTAACCATAAACCGATAATTCCTTAATCTATTTTTTCTTTTATTAGGGTTAATTTCACCACCACCCAAAATTTTACATCATGATATAGTAATGATTTAATATAATGTTAATGGAGAAGAAATGAATCCACTACTATAATGATTCAATGTTATTTATGAGGGAAATAATGAATTACAAGGATATCTCATCACCTCTCCCATGAGGAAATCGTATCCCTCCAACGATGTTACACGAAAACCACACCACCAATAATAAATAAAATTCCATTAGAATTACGGAGATAAAATTATATAGAATTTAATGATAGATATATAGAATACAAGATCCAATAGTGAAGAACTAACTATAATAGGGTAATAACTCACATATTATTATCGTAGATCAATCATAGAATTACATGTGTTGAATTTGACTAAAATGGGCTTTATAGGTCTTCAAAAAACTATCTTGGGAACATATGGATTGAAAGATAAACATGAGATGAATATTTATTAGATGGGTTTGGGTATTTATAATCCAACTTAATAAAATAAGTCCAAGAAATAACCTCATAAAAAAGGAAAAATATCGATAACATAAGGAGGAATATGGTACTAAATAAAGGTTTATAATTCAACCTTCCTAGTATAACATGCATATGAGGAGCATTGAACCAACCACAACATAGATCCCATAAATGCGGAGAGGGACTATGGTGTATCAAAAACTACCACTCAAGAGATCCTATATTCAAAATAAGTTTCAATGGAGAAGTTTATTCCCCTTGGGACAACTACCATTAAATTAGAGTAAATTACTCTGAACCCCAATGTTGTAGTTAAGACCTCCTCACCATAGCCACTCGACCACCATTGAAGGTATTATGCCAAAAACTGAAATCAATACATCATTATTAAAAAATTGATAGTAGCTCTATAACTCATTCACCTGATACCCTACATCATAGATGTGTTATCCACACTGTATCCACTACCATTACAACACAACCTAAGGATCCATGATGTATAATAATTCGAGATGATATTCCCATAAAAAAACCATGAATCTCACAAATACTTCTCAGGATTCCTACAAAACATCAAACAAACTAAATAGAGTTCTAGTAGAATCTAATACCTTATGTTAGATTATAATCAAACTATTCTTATACTTGATAATTTATAACCAATCTCAAGGGGAAATATGGAAAATTCATTTTCTGATAACCACCTAATGCGATATCTCTCAAAAATCACTCCATTAAAGGAGACTTGCTAGTGTAACATTGTTAAGAACCATGGACCAATGAAAAAAACTTCAAAAAATTCACCCATTAGAGATACCACTCAAAAAATAGATAGGACCCCATTAAGAAACATGAGGAAATTATTTCATATATTGGAAATGTCTATAACCACATCAGGAAATGAAATAAGTGAAGAAAAAAAATAAAAAACAACTCTAGATACTGAGTATGTATCCATGAATGATGTTTATAGATGATCTAATATATATCTTCATGTTAACTGAGGATCCAAACCCTGGGAACAGAATTTCCACAAAACACCTTCTCTAGGTGCTCTTGGATCTCCATAGGCCCCTCCTTGAAGTTCACATCACCAAAAACATTGTTCTAACCACATTAAATGATATGTGTGTCATTATAAAGGTAATGATGGATTTACAACACACAGAAGACATCATGCATTCAGATCATACATGAAGAAAGTTATTTTTGATATGAAATTTATGCAATGCAAGCCAACACCGTGAAAAGAACAACAAAATCATAAAAAATATTAGTATTATAACCAATCCTATAATTTATAAGATGAGGATTCACCTCTAGAAACAAATGATCTCTAAATTTCAACTCAATTTGTCTCCTCTGGTTATCGATATTGGACTTCTGATGATCATATTCTTCTTTCATCATCTTATAAATAACATAAAAAATTTCTCTAATTTTTTCATTAGATTCGGCCTAAGAATTTATATATCTCTATCCCTAGAATAACAAAATTGAGAATTTAATGATTATCCATAGAAATCATCACATGGATTAATGATAATAGTGGATTGGAAACAATTATTGTATGAAAGCATGATCAATGGTAAATGCTTTATCCAAAAACATATAATATCAAGGACACAAAAATTAAAAATTTCCATATGATTTTGGATTGTCCTCACTATATATCCTTCCATAAATGTATGAAAAGTTGTTCCATGAAATAAAATAGAGTTGAAATCATGTTGGATACCTCTCCACACCCTAGAGGTAAAATGATGATCGAAATCCAAGATGATAATACTCAGGACCCTATGGAGTCTCATAACCTCCTCAAATTACTACCTCCTAAAAACCTCCATTGAACATAACTATTTGACCACTATAAAGTAGTTTGATTTTATCATATAATACACTAATACCCATATAAAATCAAAGCCTCCAGGATCTCCTAGTAAACCAATAAACAATACTATCAAGATGACCTCCCAAATAGTTGAGAAGCATCTTACTGATGGAGTATACCACAAAGACCACATTGTTTGGCCATTAGATTATATCAGACAAAATATCAAGAAACACATTTTGCAACTCAATTCATCAACACATGACACCAAAACTGACATCAATGATACCAATACATATCTTTCACACCATTATGTACTGAAAATTGTAAAATATGAATCATAAAATGAAATATATCAAGAACTTACAAAAGGAAAAATTCCCTTCACAAAAATATTAACAATTTCTAATCATCCTTATAATAGTAATTGTGGGAATAATGAATGATAAAATAGTATCTTTGGTCCTCAACCATAGAATCCCCCAACCGAGAATCCTAAAATATTTTTAATACGATAACTATATTGTAATTTGGATAAAGCAACATCAATCACCAACCACTCCTATATCTAGATTAATCCCTTATAGATAATCCATCACACTACTAGAATCTATATATTCATGAATGAAATCACTATTAAACTCACTGATCAATGAATCAACCACAATTAAACCATTCCCAGTTTATATAAAATATCACTGTTTTCTTCCTTCAATAATTCCATCCACCATCACTATCATGACATCACATCATGCTAGGATAAGACATACCTGAAAGTCCTTTGGTTACAGAAATCTACAATATGCTCACAGATGATATATTGTTTCTACAACATTAATGAAAACAGAACTATTGTCATCTCAAAATATTGGGTATCATTGACACATTCATGTGGAATTAACTAATGATACCCATAGGAAATAGTTTATCATTGATGACTCATTACATATCCCAATCCAAGTCACGATCTTTTATAAAAAAAATGAAAAAAATCCACTATATGAAAACAAAAAATCTGGAGAGCTTACCAACTTGTCCTTCATGTACAAGAAAGCTACTTGAAACTGGTCAGTACATAAAAATACCAAAAACTTCCTCCTTAAGGATTTAAAAGGTGTCATAACCTGAGAGACATCTTCTAATAACATCTTATTATATCTTTTAAGACTAAGGAACCCACATACCTCTTCATCATTCATGGGGGATTCCTATAAAATTACATCATTTATCTTTGAGAGATCAATATATAATTATTATTTGTACATGAAATTAACTACCAAATGATCTTCCTATGATCAAAACTCACAAAACAAAAAAAATCCAAAACATACTTTGATAATATAAATCTATTAAAATAGCATGCAGATGCTCTGCAAGATCCTCCTTAAATTTTACGTACACAAGGATTTCATCCATTAAAACCACCAAAAACCGACCAAATAAATATCTAAAAACAAAATTCTACAATCCAATGAAAATGTTTGTATCATTCATCAAATCGAATGACATCACAATAAAATTACAATACCCATTATTGAATCATAAATACATCTTTGGGATATCTTCATCCTTCACCGACATCTAATTATATATAGACTGAAAATTGATATTTGAGAACTAACATGTTCCTTTCATATGATTTAAACAATAATAAATTAGTTGAAGGAGATATAAAACTATTAATGTCACTAGATTTCGAAAAAGTTAATATATACAAAGGTTCAAAATTTCTTCATCGTCCATTATGAACAAAACTAGTGTACCCCAAGGTGACACACTTATCCAAACTAAACCACAATACAATAGATCGTTGATATATAAAGAAAAATCTCATATCTCATAAGGCTCCATCCTATATAGATATATTGATATCAGAGAATATCATAGATATATATCTACCAAAAACTCAAACTATTGTCGAGGGGGTAATTCCACAACCTCTTACTAAAGACATTAGCGTACTCATCCACATCCCAGGAGGACACATACAATTTATGCTCTGATGAACAAAACATGATCCCAACCATTAAGGTTTAAAGTATGGAACATGTATCTAGACCATTTAAGGGTGTATCTCACCAATGAATACTTCATGATCTACATATGTTTCATAAATTTAAAGCTTCCTATAGACGAAATAAACATTAGTATACAAAAAAACAAGTACTCCATACTGATGATGATATCATATGTTTGTATCTATAAACACAAGAAGTATCCAAAATAGTGGTTCTTCAAAATACATAACTCATAATTCCTTTATAAATCTCATAGATAAGCATGACCTCTAATAGGTATAATCATTTCCAAGGGAACTAGAGGTATATCTAACTCATCTCCCAAATAATGGAATATGGTAGGTGACATCCTGAACCAAAAAAACAGATGAATCCATGTAGAAATCCTAAAATGGGTACCTTGAGCAACATATGGATAACCAAATGCATGTGACTCTAGAGAATTAATTTGAACATAACCTGGTACATAGCCTCAATGGAAAAAATTAATACCACCAATAAGAAAATGAAATTCTCTTTAATGGTTAGGAACATCTAGGTTTTTTCTTATATTAAGCATATATCCTCTCTCCAGATCCCATTATAATGCATCAAAATAATACTACCTTGGATGAAACTCCCTCAATAGAGAAACCTGATGTGGAACACATTTTGCATGTTTATGGATTAGAAAAGTTGGTAACTCTCTCCAATGATTTCCAAATACACAATATGAATAAACAACCATCCATTCCAATGGATGATTTTTGGGATACAACACTATAGGAAAATTGGAATGATAAGGGCCAATACAAAACCTAGCAATCTAGAAAATGTTATTTCCAGCCAACAGGGTGCTCTGGACCACATCCCGACTTCATGGTGAATCTAGGAAGCTACCCTCTCATGTGAAACTGATTATGGATAGAATTATATCAATAACCCATTCTCACAAAAACCCCATAAAGTATGACTACATAAAAAATAGTGTGTCATGAAACAATAGATCTATACACTAAGCCTCCATTAAATGAGTCACCGTTTCCACCTCATCTTGTAATAGTTCTAAATCATAAGAGTGAAGGATACTAAAATATTTGTCAAAATAAGCATGAAAGAACTTCCCTGTTGATGGGGAAGTATCTCATTGATATTGGAAACCATCATAGTCAAATAAAGAAACACTTCTCAGAATGTTCATTTATTGTCGCCCATGAGACCATCAACTCCTTTTGATCGCCAGGGAACATGATCTACCACTTCCACACCACTGAAAATTCCATTTTTATATCCAATAAAACCCATTACTTATTTTGAGCATAGATCAGACTAAATTATACCTAAAGAACCTATAACCATTATTTTATCACTAATTAAAAAATCGACTCCTCGTGCATCTATAGACTTTGGGGATAAACCTCTAGGAATGTTAACCTTTAAGTTTAATCATCGTTGACCCCTACTCTATGAATATTTACCATCATATCCAGGTAAGCAACCATTTCCTGAACTTGATGAAATCAGAGACCAATATCCATACCTAATAATGAATATATTGTTGGAGACTACTAAAACTATAATATGGATTAATTAACAGTAATTTATTTCTTACATCATTCTTGATTTAAAATTTAACCTTATCCGATGGACTAAACATTTAAAATAGAGTGGATAAAAAGATTGATGCAAGATCCTATCCTAGGTATGTACCTTGGATCATGTATCACTCTTACTGGTAGACTCGGTAGACAAAAAGGTATATTTATTAGATCATAATGGGACCTTGATAGCTTTTTCTTTCCTAGTATTCTTTATTTACACCACATACTAATCATATTTGGCATTGTTTCCCTATTTACCCATGCAGTCACACTTATTACATACTCTAAACTCAATTCTGTCCCAAAACCTGAACCTATGATATCACTCTTTCATGACCCCCTCCTTTATAGGTTACCCTATTTGGCCTGAGATGAGAAAGGTGTATGGTGAATTCTTATATCTTAAATCCAATAGGCCATGGGTTACAGTCAAGAAAACTGTGTATAACATAAAAAAAATTAGAATCATTACCATATAATAGAAAGATATTCAAGAGAGATAAGAAACGAATTAAAATCAATGCATACTTGTATAAATATAATCAAAATACCTAGTATATACAAGAAATTTATAATAAGGCAAAAAAATAAGAAAGGAACTAAAATTACTAAAATATGATCACAACGTTGATAATAATTCCCCAAAATCACTTTAAAAATAATGAGATACTAATATTTATCTCGATCTATAAGCTTCTACTACTAAGATGAAATATAGATTAAATATACAGGGGTATAATAATATGTATACCTAGTAATATCTTTATTAGAGTCTCTTGTGATAATGATAATTAAATCATACTAAATCATATTGAACAACAACTATAATTCACTTGTAACCAAAACTAGTGTACTATTTTCCTAGCCTCACCATGGATATTTCTCTCTATGTATTGCATAAAATATATCATATAATATATAAAAAATGAATGTACCATAATACTACTTCCCAATTGGTTTTTTAGCCTTCCACAACATCCCATTTATTGAGCCATCACTCTCCCAAATATTCTTATTGAAAAGACATATGATAATGTATCACAACAAATGTTTGGTGCAACATATAATCTCATCATCCCATTCCACATATTAATATAGTAACCAAATACATTATAGTATCCACCAAATCCAATATTTCATGTATCATACATCAGGTCTCATTTCTCAATCCGTCATATCCCATACCAAGAGTATTGTATCTTTTTCCATTATGGAACATACAAATCAAACCTATAGTAATCCCTATAATATTATATCTAGAGATACATGTGTGTGAAGTAACCAAAATACCTTGAATTCCTATATAATAATATATGGTAAATATATCCATCATTAATTTTATCACATAATGTTACATGGAAAAGAGATTGGGGCCCAAGGGGGAGTTAGACATCTATACCTCACTAAACTTGATATTAGTGAATAAACATGCCAAGAGGCAACTCTGTGTAATATTCCTTACTGACATGGGTGGGAAGAATATGAAATCATGAATCATATTGGATATAATATAACCCAAAACCAATATATTATCATTAACACAGTATTATGGTGTACTGTATTTATCATCTCTGGGACCACCTTCTATAACTACTTAGAAAATAATATCCTATAAGCACATATGTAGTGAAGGATTTTCACTATGTTAAATCATTCCCTTTTAAAAATAAGACTTATGTTAATTAATTCATTAAGAATTAAGTAATATTATTTTTAATTAAAATTCATTTATAATAATAGTGAGGTACACACCTTTTGGGAAAACCCCAATAAGTCTATAGTTTCTGAATATTATAAACATTTCATTTTAGCGAGCACCGAACTCATGGGTTTAAACATTTTTTTCTTTCAACCTTATATAATTCCATGTCCTTTATAAAAATAAAAGCATAAATTAAAAGGATACGTAATAAATAATAACTAACCACCTCGAGAAATTGCGAAATAGAATATATATAACAAGAAACTCCATCATCTTCCATTTCAGTAGGTTTATTATGAAATCTTGTAGCTTTAATCATATCAATGTGTAATTATAGATTCAAAATGTTCTATAAAATCTGGATCTAACCTCAAAAGAATCATGCATATCACAATACATCTCATCCTCATTGGATTCAATTGATGGTGCAACCCTGGGTCTACCCACACATATATCATTATCTATCCTTGGACTCCCACACAAAAAAAACACCATGGGAAGTGATAATATGATCTCGATCCTTATATAATCACTTATAATCCATCATTATCCCATTAATTTTCCTTTTAATCTATGAGACTAATTTATCATTAAGAGTTATAAAAGAGAGAGAATACTTCTTAAGCTATTGAAATGCTTCAAATCCCTTGAAAACAAATAATTGAAATAATAATCATTGAGCTCATAAAAGATCATAAAAACAATACTAATAAATAATTATACTCAAATATATTATTGAAAGGATCAATGAATCATAATTTTTAAATGAGGAGATTTCAAAACACAGACCATAACAATGGGATATAGGATCACAAAAGGATAATCATGGAATCATTACAAAATTGTACCATGGTAGAAAAACATGTGAAAACAATTAATTAAATTGAAACAAAACACTATAATGAGGTTTAATAAAGAAATGTGTAATAATAATGTTTCACATAAATAAGTATATAAATCATTTCTTTTTTTAGTAACACAACATAAAAATCATTACATTATTGAAGAGGGTAATTGTAGTTCATCCAAGCATAATCTCATATAAATAATAAAAAATATGTTTTATACATAGTGATATCATGAGATTTTATGAAATACCCAATAAATTAGGTGGATTTATAATTATGGACTCACCCATCACATAATGAAAGGAAATTAATATGTATTTCATATAAAAATTTTTTCACTCAAAATTAAACCACATCAAAAATAACATTGGAGAAACAAACTAGTTTGATGAAAATTTACAGTAGATGTGATAATAATATATACAAAGAAATATATTTGATAGTATCCTTAAATAATATCCCTTGTGAAGTAGAAGAAATACTAAGGGTAATTGAAAGAAATAAAAAATAAATTATAAGATAAATAGAAATATTCATTATAAAATATCATTAGCTTTTTAATGAAATTTATTTTACAAGGAATGAATTTAAAAAAAATTATTCACCATTTTCTTATTCCATGGAAAAAAATTAAATGAATAGAACATTGAGAGATAAATTTTATGTAAAGGTAAATTCCTTGAAAACATTTCAGAATATTAAAATAAATATTTTAAAACTAAAAAGTAAAAGTTCTAGGTAAGAACACTTACCTAATGTCCCAACTCACCTTGAAAAATTAATTTTTTTAGCATAAAGAATCCTTTTAATTATTTATATGCTTAAAAATGTTTTTGTATATTATTATTTATTTTCATTAATTCTAGTATTTTATTTATTTTCTTTTTTTTCTCAAATCACATATTTTTAGATTTTTTGGTCCATAGATCCATATTGACATTTGAATAATAGTACTATTAAATTATACTAATTCCATTATTCTATATGGTTTAGAAGAGTAATGGTTTGTGTTGGATTTCAGTTGAGAAGTAATATTTTTCAAGAATATAATATGTGGTTATAATTAAGAATATATTACTCGAAATAAATATTTAAGACTCATAAAAATGGCTTATAATTATTAATTTATATATCATAGTAAACCTAATATATAAAAAATATTCAATACTAATGGTGTTTTGTTCTAAATTACAATTATAAAAAATATTGTATTGTTTTCTAAGTAATTTATTGAACTGATCCATACATGAATGAACTACTAAAAAATAAATATTATTAAATAAATTAAATTTAAGTAACAATTTATTATGAAAGAAGATTAAAAAAAATCCATCATATTATGGTTTATAAATTAGTTTCAAAAGAAGTATATGAAGAATATTAAGTATATAAATAAAATAATGATGATGCTTACATTGAGGTGTCGAATCATTCCCAGAGAATTGATATTATAAGAAATATATACAAATATATGGTGGAAAGGATAGAGGATATGTGTAATTATTCAATGATAAGTAATATGGGCAGAATAATGAGAAAAATCAAAAAATATATGTATGGGAAATATAGAGTGATTTTGTAGGTCCCACCTAAAAAAATATGATAAAATAAGGGGGAGTTTTATTTGTTAACCATTAGAGTAACTTATTTTTTTTTTAAATTTTATGGTTTGGGATCATTTAAATATTATTCTATTTCAATAACAATAGTAGTGAAATTTAGTAGAGTTAATAAAAAATAAAGGTGAACATAATTATTTTATTGTAGAATTAATCCAAATGTTCTTTTTTCTACTCTACACACTCGTACAAGGAATTATAGATTACCATAATAAAAATTCTATTTTCATAGGATCAAGAACAAATTTTAAATTTACAATGGGGTATCTCTAACCAATCATTTTAAAGAGATCATATTTTACAGTATAATTTAAAAAGGATTACCCACAAACCTATATCAATATTTTATTCATGGGATGAAAACAATATAGGCTTATCTTCAAGAAGAAGCCACAAACCTATGCATTGGAATGTTATTTTAATCTTTTTATGGAATTAGTGTGATGACATTTGGTCAATAAATATATTTATCAAGAAAAAATTTAATGATTAAAAACATAAATAATTGTTAAAATATAGAGGTATATTTTATTAAAACAGAGTCATGATATACTCTCATTCCAAGTCACAAATTGCATGTGTTTTTTTCATCCTTAAACTAAAACTAATAATATTTTCCAGTTTCATTTTTCAATTCCAATGTCATCATTAAAAATTGAACTATAAAATCATTCAAGAGGGGGCTATAATAATTTCCTTCAATATTATTTAAATAATAAATAAATTTTAAAACATGTTGTAAAATTAATAAATACAAATTGATACACACTAAATCAATCTATTAATCAAGATGAATTTTATAATAAATAATATTTAATTCATACCCTTTAATACTCCATCCATATTTATTTTTAATATTTAGAACCCATAACTAATGATAAATAATAAAAAATTTGAAAATTTTAAACATATGAATATTTTGAATTCCAAATTAATAATTATAATTTCAATTTATTTTTGATTATTTCATAAACATCATTCAATAATAAATATAATCTTGAAAAGCATTATCCATCATAAATATAACATGTGTAAGAATTGTCCACTATATAGATGATCAAAATGTTCAAAAAATATTTAAACTCCTAAAAAGTTTATCCTTGATAAGGTACATGACTATAAGGTATAATAAAATTAAATTATAATTTAAACAATGTCAGTAGAAACATGTAAGTGTAATAAATGGTCCTCATAAAGCATACAAAATCCATTATATGATTTATAAAATTGAATCATATGATTCAGATAGATTCATCATATGCTTTAGATGCTCACTGGTAAAGTTAGGACAACATATCCTAAGTTTAGGACATCTAGTCATAAGATTAGAAAAATCATCTGTATTGGTCAAATTTTTTTTTAAGGTTATGAAATACTATGATGGGTCATAATTAGAATTTTTATAATACTGATTAATAAAAGATAATGATTAATTATTAAATAACAATTAACAAGAAAATTTTTATATAATTATTTCAAAGAATGAGTAATTACCTAACTAATATTGATATGCATATTTATTCTAGAAAACATTATTATAATCCTAATTAATCTGAAGGTAATGATAATTTTTGTAAAATCTTATCAGTGTGAATAAATTGATGAAATTAATATTTTTAAAAAATAAATAAATCATGTAATATAGGGAACAATTTAATAATCTCCCTCTTTTTATCAATAACTAAACCAGACAAATATAGAAAATTTATCCTATATTTTTAAATCACAAAAAATATGAAATTTGTAAAAACATTTTCTCTTGTTTTTTAATAAAAAAAGTCTCCGAAAATGGATAAACTTGTAATTTTTAAATTACCAATCCTAATAAGAAGATTTTAAATTCATTTTTTAACAATCATTAATAAATTCCCAAAATGATTTAACATAAATTGAAAATGAAAACATTATGTTTATATTTTCTAATTCATAATTTAGTTATAATAAATATACAATAAATAACAAAACTACAATAAAATAATGATAATTAATGAATATTCAATTATATTTTAAAAATAAATTCTATAATATGATATGTTCAAAACACTTTTTTTGTTACTAAATTCAAATATGATAAGTCCCACTAAATCCATGAAATCAAAAAATATATACATCAATTAAAATATTTATTATTAGAAATAAATTATAAACTTCCCCATTAATTGTTTCCTGCTTTACCAAAATAATGTATACAACTCATATTGGTTTTGATAAAATTATGTACAAATTATTAAATATACAGAAGTTATATTTTGATAATTTATGTCTTATAGGACAACATGGATCAATTTTTTTTTTTAAATTTACATTAAAGGATAAAAAAAATATTATTTAGTGGCCAAGAGTAATAAACTCTTCAATAAATGTTCCTCAAAATATATTTAAAATATGGTTTTTTGTTATCAAGAAATCAAGAACCTTTCAGTACAGATCAACATAATAAATATGATAAGTATAAAATATATATATTATCTCCATAATAAAATTTATATAATTAGGATTATAGGATTATATATTCCAAATGGTATTCAGAAAATTATATTTAATATTACCCACTATACACTGATTAGATATTTTCTCTCAAATTGTAAATTAAAAAAACATTTATATAAAAAATAGAAAACAGTCCTTAAAGATCATTGAATAAAATAATTTTTAAATGAACCACATTTAAAATAAGAAATATAGAAAATACCATCATATTTTACTTTGGAAAATATTTTTTTCAGATTATATAAATATCTAATAAAACCAAGAAAAAATATATTTTAATTTGACATGAAATTTCACCGAAATATCATAATCAAATTTAATTGTTGTCATTAAATAGAAATATTTTTTGAAATTTATATAAATCATTTAACAATATATTTATGAATCAGAATTTATTAGTGAAAATATTCATGATCATTAAATATTTAATCATTTGTTAATGATGAATAAATATTCGTCCTTTTTTGTCATCTTTATGATGTGATTAATCAATCAATAAAACCTAATTTTTCTTTTGTTCTTCCATAATATTTTTATAAATAAGATATTTCAGGTTATCCCACCAATCATTATGATTATAAAATTTGAAATCATTAGTTTTTAAATATTTATCACCATGAAACATTGGATTGTTTTCTTTAGTAATGTTATTTTGAGAGATATATTATTTCTTATATTTGAAAAACCATTTTCCAAATTCATTTTATTTATATTATAATTTTATTTTATTTTATCAATAGTGTATTTTTTATTTGTAGAATCTAAAGACAAATAATAATTTAATGTTGATAACTTTCATGACCTCTACTACCAATTAAAATAATTTACATATATCTTTCCATATTCACCCAAAAAAACAATAAAAAATTTGATAAAACCCAAAAAAAATTTGTATATCTATTAGTAAAAAATTATTTCATATTTTATTATACAAAAAAAACATAACTAGAGTCATAATATTCTCTGAAAATTGAACCATCATCTATATAATCTTCCATTTCTTTATTTTTTTAGTCATGATTTATTCTCTATCAATATTATATTATCATCATTCAATTTTGGTGTGATATAAATTATGAAATTCAAAACATCACATGGAATTAAAATTACCATTTCTCATAAATATTTAATGTCTTCATCCTTACACTGATTATTTTCATTTTTCATTTTCATCATTATTAATTTTACACAAATTTCAAATTTCAAAAGATTATAAATATTTTCATATGTAGAAGAGCCCAATAATTCCAATGGAGAGTTATATGAAATTTTTTTAGATCTAACATCAATTACATTCTTCTTATGTTATGATTTATTATAAATATGTGTCAATTAAATATCATATAGATGTAATAATATAATCATATATTCAATAAAATATTTCAAAAATATCGTTTATTTATTATGTCTAAATCTTCAAAGAAGTTATTTTTTTAGTAGGGAATTAATTATTCCTTCTATCAACACTTCATTCATCATTGTTTCACTAAGACAACACATGTTGATTATAATCACATTAAATTTATTATACATCTCACATATACATTTAGGATAACACATCATTAATTCTTGATATTTAATCTTGAAAACATCATATTTGTTTCCATTCAATTTTCTAGTACCCTGATGAGTGTCATTTGAATTCCTTAGAATGCTAGATATAGTTTTCCATAAAAAAATATGACAATAAATATTTTCTTTAAATTTATAATGATGTAAATTTATAAATATTTAATTAAAAACATCTTATATAGAGTCATTAAGGTCTAATATATCAAACCCAGCTTCACATTATTTTTATGTTCAATACAGGACAATTTGATAATGAACAACAATATTTTAAAAAAATTACATCTATTTTGTCTTTATGATATCCACAACCACTTCCTTTGAAATGAATTGGTCTCAAAGTATTCACAAGTTCATTTGAACAATAATTATGGAATAATATACTTTTAGTCACAAGTTCATTGAATTGATTATTTGTGACTAAAATTATATTATTCCCTTAGTATTGTTATGTACTAGTATATAAGATTATATAAACATATATATATATATATATATATATATTCGAATAAAAAATTATGTATTTTGTATCCTCACAAATTGAATTTAGTTTTTTACTAATTAGTAGGTACCACCCTGAATATTGATAATTCAAGAGAGGACTGAATTGTAAATCATTAAAATAAGAGTAAATTAAATTTGTATTTTTAAAATTTTTATTCTTAAGATTACTTGAATATCCTTCATTTAAACTAATAAAATCAATGGATGTATGACAAGTGAATTTTATAAAAATAAATATGAACACATTGATTTCATAATAGTTTATGTGCAAATGATCCTACATCCAATCATCACACACTAGACAATTAGTATTTAATTTCAATAAATAAAAATTCATTTTATAGGTTTAATGTAGTCAAATATGTTTAAAATGGAATAATGGGATATTATTTAATGAATGTAATTATAATTTTTTCCCTAAAAACTATATTGTTCTTTTATGCATTGGAAAAAACATAGGATTTTCAAAAATGAATATCCCCAACCAAGTGATTTTTTAGATGAATAAGTAAAAATTAATTCACCACTCTTTTTCTGGAAGTAATAATAAATTTTATGTTTTTAGTTGGGATAACATTTATATGATATAGTTTAAGAGAACACACAATATAGTAAATATTAAAAAACAATAAATACATTTTTCAATTGAAAATAAACATTGTCACGGGAATGGATGTTTCATCCCTTTAAGGAATCCAAACAATGATATGTGGTTTATATGGATATGCCTCAACAAAAAATGTAAATATGAGTAACTATGAATATTGGTGGAATTATAAAAAACATCCTATTTGAAAATAGTTATATTACACTCTCATTTCAATTCAGTATTCATATATGTTTTCAACAACATTAATTATAGAATAAAATAACAACTAAATTCCTCCCTTAATTCTATAGCCTTCATGAAAAATGGACAATAATATCCTTTATATGGATGTTGAAAAAAATTATATTGATATTATATAAAATATAATTATCATATAATGTATGTCCATAAATGAATTAATAATAATTAAGACAATAATAAATTAGTCTATTAATAAAATTAATTATTTAAAAAAAAATCATGTTAAATTAACCTCTTCTAATATACCATCCATATTTGAAATAAAATTAAAAATAAATAAAATATCATAAAAAGTAATTCAAATTATCTAAACATATAAGAAATTATTTTTCCTAAACAATAAGTGTCATTTATATGCAAGTATGATTCTAATGTAAGTTCTATTCCATCATAAGGGTTATTTTTATATGCTTAGTCCATTATATTGATGATATAGATAATTATAATCCCATATAAGGATGATTTAAATCATTGAAGACACCAATTTGTTTATATAAAAATAATTTTACATAAGTTTAATTGCAGCAACAATATGGATCAGAATTAATATAAGGTGGATCCTTAATAAGGATCATAATTCTAATGTCGATCCTCCTAATGAATAATAATAATAAGGTTTACTATAATCATTTGGTTTCATTAAAATATTCATAAAAAGTCATATGGATCATATTTGATCATTGTAATGTTTAAATATTTTCAACATATGGTTTATAAAATAAAATCATAAGTTTTTATAAAAATCCACAAAATGGTTTAGTCATACTCATCCTAATGTTCACACTCTCAAAAAATGGTAGAATAACCTATTATAATTTTAGGATGAACTTCACTAATGTTTAATAAGTTTTAATATTTTAATGATATGGTATTTTAGAAATTAATCTAAATTTATACAATAGATATTAATACTAAAATAATGAATAAACATTATAGAAATATTAACTTCAAATATTTCTTTTAATAGATTTAGTGTATGCATCCTAACCCAAATCATACTGATATGTTTTTTTTATCAAAATATGGTTTTTATGTATAATTAATAATGATAAATTAAATTAAATATTAAATCATGTTACAGGGAATAAATTGAGTAATGTGTAATCATCAAAATTTAAATAAATTAATTGGTCCTAGGATCTACTCAACAAGTCCACTTTTTGATATAGAAGTTGATAGCATTTCAAAAAATATATTTTTAAAAGTGTTCATTATGAAATTTTATATATCATGTAGATTGTGAATTATATATAGTTAATTGGATTTCAAGCCCTATTTTGTCACGTCATTTGATTAATTCATAATTTATAACATCAAATATAATTTTATATTTTATTCTTGTCTAGAGACTCATGTAACACCCCAAAAGTATCATCATACATAAATATTTTAAAATCCCTTGAGTTTTACTCCACCTATTCCTTTTTTAATGAGCATTTATTAATTATTTAACTTCAAATACCATCAATATTAGTAATTGAGATAATAATTTTAGGAAAATAACTCGTATTTTTCATTAGTCAAACCAATATTTGTCAATAATTCCATATTTATTCAAGAAAATTATTTTATATTTATTGAATAATTTTTACATAATATCTAATTAGGTTATACATTGTAGATTATATTCTATCATATATAAAATCAATTTTTTAAAATAAAATTTCTTAATAGGATGTAAATTACATAAATGGGTTTTTACAATAATTCATAATTAATTTTTTATTGATATTATATTCTATGTTTATTATAAAATTAAAATAACTAAATAATTATCAATTTAAATAATTGTTTAATAATTTGAAGTATGAAATTTAAAAATTAATCTATTAAACGCTTCTTTTGTATTGAGAAACCCCAGGACTATTCAATGATTTTGTTTTATACTAAATTTATTTTTCTTCATAGATTTATTTATAAATAACACCATGTTTTCTTTCTGTTACACACGTCATAATGTTTAGTTATATCTACATAGAACATCATGGTTAGCTTTGGTTACATGCAACAATGGCTTTCCTCGATGGATTGTGTAACACTGGAGACTATGTTTTACCACACAATAATATATAATTAAAAACAATTTTATTAAATATATTAATATATAAAATGGATATTAAATTTATAGTCATGAATAATATTGTGAAAAAATATATTTGAATTAATTTATTACATATTAAATAGAATATAATATAGAAACCAAATGAATATAAAGGGATTGATATCATAAAATACTATTTTTATGTGAAATAATAATTTTCCACAATAATTTTAATTAATTACTATTAGTGTATTATTTTAATGAAAATTATATATTATATAAAAAATAAAATATGTTTTACATTTATCCAATAGATTTCATAAACATAAGATAAGAACTAGCCCAATATTACACATAAACTGTTATATTTTCATAAAATATGTTTTAACGCCTTTTAATGAAGCACATACATTAAATATAAATTTTTATACTTTTATAAATAATAAAAATAAACATCTTGTTTGAAATAAAATATGTAGAATTAGTTTGTTTTGAATTTGTTGTATTTTTCTTATTTATTTTCATAGTTTGATGATTGGTGACCAATACTAAATTTTAATTCAAAACTACTTTTCATTGAATTTATTTTTAAGGAAGAAATATATTTTAAATCGGTTTTAAAGTATTATTATATATGTTATAAAACAATAAATCCAATGTAGGTTATTAGAACAAACTTCATTTGGAAGTTGGATATCAAAACATAGCAATCTTGTAAACATTTTTACATTAAAACCCCATATTGTCATCTTGGGTGAGGGATTAATTTTAAATTATTTTCAACCATTTATGAGATTGGAATTATGAAAAATGAATTTCTGATTTTTAATCATCATAATTTATATATTATAATAAGGTCAAAATAGTTTTTGATTAAAAATATTAGTGAAAATTATTAGAATTAAATACGGTGATTAAGTGAAAATTTAGCTTTACCAAGGACATATCTTGAAACAACTGGCCCAAATATTTCCAAGAGAATTGTCCAAAATCCATTTAATTTACCTATATAGATATAATCCACGCATGGATCAAATTGGGACTATTATTGGTTCCATTAGACATGGGAAACACATGGGTGGAATTACCTTTTAATAAATTTACACAAATGCCACCCCTCATTAACTATAAAAAGTCCCTCAATGCTCCCACTTATTCACACCACTCAAGCCATTTTTATCTTCCAAAATAAGGTAAAATAAGATCCCAACATCACTACCATCATCCTAGAGGCCTAACCTAGGATTAAATCGAATAATGGAATCCATTTTCTACAAACCAAAAGTAGTTACCCAAATAAGAGGTAACAATCTTCAATGATCATTTTTATATTTGTTTCTCCACCTCTTAATTTCATAGTTTTACTTGATTATATAAATAATAAGTATCCTAAAAATATTAATTTTTTTAGTTTAATAGTTTGACCTAAACAAACACACACATAAATTAAATGGCTAATGAACTTATAGTTCGTGTAAGACAAACTACCTCTTCACGAAATGATGATTGTTCACCGTTCCTTTACCATATCTCATGGTGTGAATTATGACTGAAAAAATATTTTTATATTATATTTAGGGTATTTTTTTATTTCTTTATGATTCCTTTATTTTTATATAACACATAACATTATGTGTTCCATTTTGTGTACATATGATAACATCATGTGGGGGCATATGGACTACTGACTCATCAAAGAGATATGATTTACACACACATTACATGGAATGTATTAAGGACGGTTTTAATTAAACAAATGTGACATAAAAAAATATATATGGTATTTAGGACATAATTACCTTTCTGTAAATTTAGTATTTCATTTTATTTATTACACTTTTCACACTATAAAATGTTGTAACATCATTCGTGGATGTCTATAGTACCACATGCCCAATGCAATGTAATTACTTTTACATCATTGTATATAAATGTATATGTATATATAATTGAATGAAATGGTATTTATGATATTATGATGATTCCATAAATATATAATGTCAATTATCTTATTTTGGTAATGGTCACTGCAAAATGGGATCATTACTCTTGCGTATGTACGGCCTACCATGTCGAGGGTTATAACATTAGTTCATTTTTTATATCAATATTGAATGATTAGTTTTAATAGTCGAATTGAAGAGTTAATTTTATAATTATTTCAGGATTAATTTTCTATTGTTTTTTATATAATGACCACCTTTTACCATATTCTACATACAAAAGTCATTTATAACATATGAACTATAGTTCATCAAAATTGCCAACATAAATTCAATTGTATTACTAGTTGTATAAAACAATTTTGATATATGATATAAAAGTTATAAAATTCAAGAAACCTATTTTTTATAATGTAAATAATTAACATAGTTTTATTATCCAAGAAGTTAAATATACACTTGACAAGTTAGAAACAAGGTAAGGATTTCATTTCTTAATTTTCTCTCCATGATGAATACACCATCTTTCCCAATTACAACTTTTATGTGGTGGATCTATGGAACCTTTTGATATATTATTTCATGTAATATTTTATCATCATGGAATTTGAATCTCTCCTTTAATTATAATCATTTATAAAGCTTATGATTGAAAATGTTTCAATGTGTTAGGGGATAGTTTGTACTGTTTAAGGATTATTTACCTCAAAAGAATTTAAACAATTTTTCAATGATATTTCCATTCATCAAAGCCAACAATCCTTTTTATTACTTGTCCTCCACTAATAAGTTTTTGTAAAATCATTATTTTTTTAATATATATATTTTATGGTATGACACATTTTGTTATTAATTAAATCAATTATTCGATATATGAGGAATGCATCGAACCTGAAAGACACATCTTGGGTTTATTTTAATGACATCCCCTCGATGTATCAGAAGTATCATATAATGAATTTAGATGAAAAAATACTTCACATTTATAACTAGTACATTTTAAAATATTTTTTAATGTCTTAAAAGTAGAGTTATTGTTAGACAAAAAAATTTGATTTTCAACCGGTATGTTATAAATGTCTTGGGAAAGATGCTGACGGTAATTGTTTTATGTACCTAGGAATCAAGGAGTCCATTATTTAATAATATATTTTATTGAGAATTTAGTTCTTATTATTCTTCATATGTTTTTTCTGGGAAATTATCTCTAAATTTGGTTAATTTTATTAATTAAATGGCATGAGTGTATTTATTTACCTTTCTATATTGATTAATTTTCTTATGAAGGTATAAAAATTGAATTTGGGGATAGATCAACCTAGGGGTAAAAACTCTGACATGGTATGTCGGGACTCGCTCGATCATAACCTTATATGTGAAAATGGGACCAACTACGTACAAGGTATGATAATATCAGTGGATATGCGTAGGATAATTGACATTTTCGTTACAAATAATTATGTATTATTTAATAGTAATGATATGCCCAAAGAATCCATGTGCATGGTTATGATATTAGATATGCATAAATATTTAAATTTTTGTTAGGTGTTATTCCTTATTTAGAACTATAATAATTTAATAATTTTATGTACTAATCTAGTAAAATACATTGTATAGAAATGGAAACTAGAAGGAAGAATTATATAAATAATCATGGAAAACTTAAAGGTTTCTCTACTTAGAAAGTCAATTTAGATGGTATTCCAATTCCGACGGTTGTTGTTATATATTAGGGAATCATAATACGATTATAAAACATAACCTTTCATGGATGAAGCAACATTTTACATAGAGAGGCTCTCTGATTTATGATTACATTATGTGACAAAGCCCCCCACCATTTTGTGGGACTACTGATCCAATGGGAGATGATGAATGGACCAGGTCTTTGGAGAATATAGTTATTGAAATGGGATGTAGTGATGAGTAAAAGGTTACACTTGTTGTGTGTTTTCTATGAAGTTATACTGATCAATATCAGTCTCTGATCCAGAATACAAGGGAGGGAGAAGAAATATAACTCATGGAATGGAAATGTTGTAAGGATTCATTCTTCAATAAACATTTGCAGTGTGGGAAACCAATTGAGATGAAGAGGATGTTAATTAGACAAAAAATAGGATGAATAATGTGGTGTGGAGTATGCAGATAACTTTACAAGGATACCCTGGTATGATACAAATAACTCAAACAACATAATGTGAAAAACTGATCAAATTTTTGAAGGCCTTAAGGAATGTCTCTATAGGGCACTCGACTCCAATTTTTGTCCACATGACGGGATTATTTCACATTTTGTCAAGACAGAGATATAATTCTCTATATTTTATGGATTTTAATGGAATCCTGAGAATAAGATGAAGGTATATTAGAACATGGATATGTGAATAAGGGAATGAATTATTTTCCTATATATGTAATTGTGAAAAAAGACAGCCCTATACTTTCTTGAATGGAATACTAGTTTGTAATATGTTTGGAGAAAAATGCCACCAAGTTTGCAATTTCAAGGAAAATTAAGAAAATTAAAATGTGAAATGCTTCCACTGTAATTCAAATGCGAACAATGAAAATGAATTCCCCAAACATCAAGGGAATAAACCACAGAATAATCAAAGGGGTAAAGTTCATACCTATGTTGTTGATAATGATGGAGTGTAATGATTATTATGCCTATGTATTTGTATCCTTGATTAATGTTGTAAAATTTTTTAATCAGTGATGTATTGTTCATAAGAATTATGAAATATTTAAGTATTTTATTGCATTACTTTTTCAGTAAGGATTTGAGATCATATATTTAATGGTTCCATGAAATGTGATTCAATATAATTTTAATCTTTTTGAAAAATAAATACATGGTTTAGGGAAATCAAACCCTTAATGTATTCTTAATATTGAGACAATGAAGCCTGGATTAAGAGATTTTTAATATAGATAATGTAAATTAGATACAACTAACTACCATGGAACTAATTTTAATGTTTCATATCATAATACTTTTAAGGTTCTTATGGTTACCCATTTATTAAATGGTTTATATTGATATTTGGATAAGGATTTAGAGATTATTGTATTAGATAACTATATGAAGAATCTTTTGCAATGATATTAAGTATTGATAGTCCAAGTATTAATAAAATGAACATATTATTTTTATAGAAACGTTTATTTACTTATATTAATATAGGTTGAAAAAAGTGTGAAACTGTAGAAAATGGATCTTGAATTAAAAAATTTATCTTATTAATTCCATATCCAATGAATCAAATGTTCCTTTGTATTAGAACATATTTATGTTATTAAGGCCCTTTACTTTTCATTGATCATATACCCTCTTGTGACCAATGAATAATGTTATTTATTATTTTCTTCCATGTCAATGATTTTATTTTGGACCTATGTTATCCTACTTTGGGAGCCTAGTTATGCGACCCTGACACTTAAATTTCGCTCTTATTAAGAAGATGTCTTATTAATCATATTTATGTTGTATGTTTTTCAAGAATAGTATTTTCAAACATCAAAAAATATATTACCAAGATCAAGATTAAATTATTTGGATGAAATTTAAAGAAGGAAAGGTTAATGTAACACCCCAAAACATTACAATATTTTACTTTTATAATAAATTAAGTTTTTTTCATTAAATTATTTATACAGAAAATCAAGTTAAAATTATTTTACAATATATATAATGTCTATATTTCTTTACAAAATATAAAAAGGTTATAATTTGTTACATGCAACAATGAGTTTCATCGATGGCTTACGTAACACGGAAGACCTAGTTTTACCAAACAATAATGTATTATGAAAAATAATTTTATTTAATATATCAATATATAACCAAATAGTTAAATTAAAGGTCATGAAATTTTTAATGATAATATATTTTCTATTCATTTATTAACAATTAATTATAATTTAATATAGTATCTAAATGAATATAATGGAAATGATTTTATTATAGACTATTCTAATGTAAAAGGGTGATTTATATTAATAACTTAAATTTATTACTATTTTAATGATTATTTTAATGAAACATATATACTATATTATAAATCAATCTTTTTATACATTTATAAAATAGATTTTATAGACATATGATAAGAAACAATCCAATATTACACATAAAATCCTATATTTTTATAAGAGCAATTTTACCACATTTTAATGGGACATCTACTTCAAATATGAATATTGAAACATTTATAACTATAATATTATAGATTAAAAATAATTTTTTAAATATGAACATAAAATTTTTTTGTGGTTACTTTATGGTATTTTTATCAAAAAGTTCATTTTTTTGAAAAATACTGAAAAATACATAATTTTAATTAATAACTTCATTTTTGAATAATTTATTTATAAGGTTATTTATATTTTAAATTTCATTTAAAGTCTCACTATATCTATTAATAATCATTAAATATAATTTAGGTCATTTCAATAAATTACACTTTGAAATTTGATAAATAAACTTTGCAAGCATTTCTACATTTTTACATTAAAATCCCACAGTATTCTCTCCAAAGAGAATAATTTTATATTAATTTCTACCACTTATATGATTATAATTTGAAAACATTGATTCCATATTAATAATACCAAATCATTTAATATTTATATTATGGTAAAAAAAAATTTTCAACAAAATTATTAGTCAATTTAATAAAGAATAATTAATGTGACTAAGAGATAAATTAGCATAACAAAAGACTAAACCATATACATAAGGCCTAAAATTACCTATAATTTTTTTCAAAAGAATCTTTATGTCCATATATAGACCATATAAAAACTTTGATCTAATTGGTAATATTATTGGAGGAACATTTCATGGGGAAAATGTGAGTGGAATTCCCTTTTCATCAATTTACATTAATTCCACTCTCCTCCACTATAAAAAGGCACTCACCCTCCCACTTATTCACACATCTCATGCCTTTTAGTTCTCAAAAAAGTACTAAAATAATATCCCAAAACCCTACCCTAATCCTAGAATTCTCACTTTTGGATGAAATAATCCCATGGAATCCCTTTGGTGCTAACCTAATGGAGTTACCCAAAAAAGAGGTAACAATATTCAATGTGCTTTTTTTTAAATTTATTTGTCCACCCCTTCATTTCTCATTATTCCATTATTATATAATAAAATCAGTAACCTAAATATAAATAATTGTTTTTTAATTATTCTACTTGCACCTAAACACATTACCATGAAATGGGTATCAAACATACACTTCATGTATAGAAATCCACCGCCTCATGAAACAATGATTGTTCATTTTCCCTTTACCACCTCTTATGGTGGAAATTATGACGGAATCACAATTTTTATATGATATATATTATATTTATGTTTTATATTTTCATATATATTTTTTATATTAAATATTCATCTATGTGTTCCATTTTTTCTAAATATGATAACATCATTTGGATATGTGGACTACCGACTCCTTAAACAAATGTGATACATACACACATTAATTGTAATATTTTAATGATGGTTTTAATTAAACATATGTGATAGAAAAATTATCTATATTATATTAATTACATAATTTCCTTTGTGGAAATATTATATATCATTTTTTTTCTTCCTTTGTGACATAAAAAAATGTGACAACGTCGTTCATAGACCTGTGTGCTTCCGTTCCGTGACACGATGTGATTCCTTTCACATCAAAATAATTTTAAATATAATTATACAATATTAAATAAAATTTAATTTATGATATTATAATCATGGTGGAAAGATATAATGTTAATAACCTTCCATCCATAACGATCATTGAAAAATGGGAACGTAACTCACGCGTATGTATGAACTACTCTCTCTATGATTGTAACATTGGTTCATTTTTCATAACCATACTTCATTATCCGTATTTAAAGTACAATTTAATGATAAATATGAAACTTATTTCATGATTCTTATTTTTTACATGTTTATATAATGATCCCTTTGACCATGGTCTATTATCCAAATTCATTTTTATCATTTGACCAAATTTGGTCAAAACACCTGTTATAAACTTAATTGTTCAAGTATTTGTCTAACACATTGTAATAAGTGATGAAAAGTGATAAAAAACCTGAAGATGTTATGAAGAAAGTAAATAATTAACACAATCTTATTATTCAGTAATATAATTTCACATGTGGTAAGTCGGAATAATGGTAAGGGAATCTTGCCGCCCTTTTATTTCTATAAGGAATATTCCATTTTCCTCACTTAATTATTTTGTTTTGTATATATTATAACCCTTTTGATGTATTATATAAAGAATCATTTTTTCTTCATGGTATTTAGATCAATAATTAAATTATATTAATTCATGAGGCTTTTGATTCAAATATTTCAATGTGGTATGGGACACATTAGAATGTTCAGGGATTATTTTCTAAAAGACTAATTTTAATGATCCTTAAATGGTATTTCCGTTAATCATTGTCAAGAAACATTGTTTTTACTTATCCTACACCAATATATTATTGATTGATCAATATTATTAATTCAATATTTATATTTGATGATTAGAAACATTTTATTATTAAATAAATCAATTATTTGATATGTGAGTAATGTTTTGGATATGCAAGGAACATGTTGGGGACCGTTAAATTTAAGCACATCAATGAATTTCTAGTCTCATTGGATGAATTTAGTAAAAAACCCCTTAAAATTGGTAAGCAGAATGTTTTAAACTAACATATTAAAATTATTAACAATATAGTTATGGTTGGAAAACCCAAATTGGTTTATAAACAATATGTTTTAAACTGTCATGTGAATGGTCTTAATGACAATGGATCCACATACCTATAAAATATGATGTAAAATAAATAATATTTTATCTTATTTAGAATTATGTTTTTATTATTATCCTTGATATTTTTTCTTTGACATTATCTATGGATTCATTTCAATTTACTGATTGTATGGAATGTTATTCCGTTATCTACCATTCCAAATTTATTTATCCATATATAGTCATATAAATGTAATGTGTTCTTAGTTATTTTCCTTACAATGTTTATTATGATCATTGATTAATTATTTTTAATGTTTTACTTAACTTTATTGTGAGTTTTATCTCACCTTTATTTTGTTTCCTTTCACAAGGATATGATGGTGAAATAATGGAATGAGTCTCAATGATGAAATTTATTAGTCATTGATATGTATTTGGTTTTATTTTATGTTTACCAATATAATATAGGTATCATATATGTAAATCAGTTTTCCAAAACTGCTAAATTGAACAGTCCTTTAGATTTTGATTCCTTATTATCATGCAATTTTAATAAAGTAATGCATCGGCTCTGGACTTCTAGGATCATGACGCTATATGAATGATTAAATCAAATCAATGATAATAAAATATTAATTAGGTTCATCTTATTTCATTAATATAATGTTAGGTGTGTATATAGAAATGTAGGATTTTGATAAAAAAAATATTATTATTCTGGTCAAGACTAACCTATGTATGAAGAAAAAGGTGTCAGGATATCTAATGTATGATTAACCTGATAACATGTGTTCATATATAGGACTAAAACAATTCCATGTAATATCCTTATATAGGATCAAAACTAAGCCGGATTAGATTAGATTAATTCTTACATATCAAAATTAATTTAAATTAATGATAAAAAGACATGTCATAATAATATTTTACCCATGTCTGATTAAATACAATAATAGGTATGATTAAATATGTGCCCATTATTAGATAAATTATATGCTCACACTAGATTAAATATTCAATCATTTAATAATATATATAAAGGGATAGGGAATACATAAGATTCAATATATATTCTTGTAATATTGACTCTCTATAGAAGATTAAATGAATTTATAACATTTCAAACTATCTTTCATGCTATTAAAATTATTTGAATACGTAAATAAATCCAATATAATTTTTTAATATCCCATTATTACTGAGAACTCCTACATTTTATAGAATATAATTATATTCCATGAAACAATAAACTAGTGTGCCTTGATTGTATCATAGTTTCAAAATAATATGATGACTACTATAAAACTCTTGAAACAAAAAATTGAGCTTCTTCCTTGAATGTGATGATAAAATAAGGTTGAAACATGAATTTTGAAACATGAATTCTAGATAGTTGATGAATAAATTACCATAAACATTGTTAATAATTGTTAGGGAGTGATGTGGTGTGTTATTTCATGTTGATTAGAAAAACAGAAAGAGACACCTTTTTCTATGCTTTAGTATCTATAATAATTGTAAATTATCAATATTTCTATATAATTAATATAGATATATATATATACATAACTGATATTTCATTTTAAAAATAAAACCATATTTTTATACCTTTAAATTTTTAAATCAAATGAAGCCCCAAAAATAATTTTAAACAATATATAATTAAAAAAAGTTATCCATTTATAATATTGTATCATAATTAAATAATTCCATAAAAGTTAAGAAATAAAGGATAGAAAGTCTAAACAAAAAAATAATAATAAAAAATACATATATTCATTATAAAATAAATTTTTAAAATATAAAATCAAAAAAGTAATATTAATTAAATAAAATTTATTTATTAGAAATCCATAATCATGTATTGTCTCTTACAACCAATGATCATATAACTGGAATCCCTTCTAAATTTATTCAAACACACACGCAGATTTATATATATATATATAACAACTCCCAAAAAATGGTCATATTATTTATGTCTGTGACTACACATTATATTCTCTATCACATAATCCTCCAAATTCAATCCATATTTTAAAAGTTTTTTATTATTTACAAAAAAATTTATGTGCTATTGTTTTAATGGGGTATTAAAAAATTAATATTCTAACTTTTCAGTGTTGTTTTATACTTTTTATTGTTCTATTTTAATTTTTTGTAATCCTATGGATTCGATTCATCCTTAATATGTAATATTATAATATTGATTTTTGTTATTTTATAAGAAAATTCTTATTCCAATTAATATATTTTTTTATAAACAAATAATTTGTTGACACATATTTACATTCTAAAACCTATTTGGTTAAAAGAATTACTACCAAAAACATTTTTTTTATTTTACTAATTTTATGTATTTTATTTCAAAAATAAAAAATAAATTTCCTACAAGGAATTAATGAACTGTATATTGTAATTGTTAGAAACAAATCTGGACATAGATGAATTTAATATTTTATGGATTTTAATTATTATATTACATAATTATAAATATTCATTTTAGATTTTTTATATTTTCATTGTTAATTCAGATATTTTTCTTAATAATTATTTTTTATACACTCACATATACATGGAGACTAAATAATGATTCATAAAGTGAATTTTTTTAGTATTAACTCTATATTGAAAATATTTCCGGAGACATAAGGGGCATGAAAATATGGCTATAGTCAATCAAATTATAGAAATATAATAGGTGTTAAAAGAGGAAAATTGAGGCAAACAAGAATAATTACTTATGGTATACCATCATGTGTTTGGGTAAACCCATGAATCCTCATTTCATTGGTTTTTCTAATCTACAAGATAAAGCTAATAATTATATAATGTAATTCATTGTAAATTTAAAATATCCCTATATCACAAGAAGATTCAAATGTATAATAGTTATTTTCTATTTATATTTTTTAAACTTTTTCATCCCACTATATTTGTAATAATATATTAATGATTTAGAGGTTAAATTTTTATTAAGTAAAAATGAAAAATAGTAGATTTAAAGATTGAAAATGTCATTAAAAAATCATTAATTTTGAACCAATTTCCAAAAGCATTACTTTAAAATAATGGTTTTATAGACATAAAATTAGGATTCATCCAATGTTTGTGTACTGAAAATTTTGATCCAAGATAAAAAATATCACACTAAATCATCTCATCCCTTCCTTACTAAAAACCCATAAAACAGAAGGAAAAGGAATTTAAATGAAACGCATCGAAAAACTATGTAATGAAAAGGGTTTTTATATTGCTTGGGAAATTCCCATCTCCACCATAAGAATATATAAGTCTATATATTAGGAATAAAAGTGTAAAGTAATGTTAATTTGAGTCACATGTTCTTAAAAATAAGAACACTAACTACATAAACATAAGGTGAAAAATAAAACAGTAGTTTTAGTTTAACAATAAATATCAAGGTGACCCAAAATATCTATATATAGATGTGACCGATCCATGCATCTGATTCCACCACCATCTTATCATTTCACTCAACCATTATATAAAACAATGACACCTCTAGAATTCCACTACATCAGCAAATGAAAAGTGTTTTTTGTAGATGGATATATATTTATGAAATGATCCTTCTATTAATAGAATCCACCCTTTATGGATCATCATAGTGGTTCTATTGATTACATCCCTTCTAGATTCAAAACCCTCTTATTAAGATTATTCTTCTATATTTCTAGTATTGAAATTAGTTCTTATAACAACACTAACCCTAATAATCTTCCAATCGATGACTAGTATCATGACTTCAAAAAAATTTCATCCTATGAAAAATATTTGAAACTACATATTTAATATCATCATTCCTATAGTGGAAATAATACTCTAGTAATTCCTCTTATCATCCAACTCCCACTATGGAACAAAGCCCTCCTAAGAAGTGATGGACTATTATTTTTTTTCAATATGTCGGTAAAATTGTTTAATCTATTTACATTCCAATTATAAAATACAATGTATTCATAAATATTATATATAATGTGAAATTTTATATTTAAATATTTTTTTAATGAGTTAATCTATATATTTCTAGAAATATGGACCAAAACTTAATGGTCATTTAAAGGATTCAGGATATTCTGATTTCTTTTAGTTCCTATAACACATTTATTACCTATATCATATTTCTCTCTAATATTTGGATTTCCTTATACTTGACATCCAGTATAGACTATGTAACTCCCTATTATAATCTAAATATTTTTCTAAATATTTTTTCCATTAATTTAAAAAAACACTCACAAAAATACGATCTAACATCAATTTTTACAATTGTAATTGTTTTTTTCAATTTATAGTTTCTTATTAGAGTTGTTGAGAGGTCATGTTTTTTAGTGATGGGTTGATTTTTATATTGAGTTATAGATAAATATCATAGTGAAACCATATTTATTACACCATTAATGGATGATGTTAATGTATCATGGTAGGGGTGGCGAAGTTATATCATTCAATAATATGGTTACACATATTGTATTATAATAATGGTGGATGTTTATCAAACTACAACAAGACTACTAAAAACATAATGAAATATTATGATAGGATTGTTTGGATAGATCATGGTTCAACACTTGAACCTTGAATTTTATGTGGATATTTTTTCATTTGAATTTTTCATTGATCTATAACGGGACTAGTCACACATCAGTATTTTTTATTAATATAAAATGAAGAATGTACAACATGAGAATTCATGGATTTTATTGTGATATGTAAGATCATGATACAACATAAAATACATGAGTTTTATATATTATTATAAATTGGATATGTTTAATCATATTATCCCATGAATTATATCATCACACTATTACATGTATGGTAGAATAATTAAATTAATGAGGGAACTTACTCATAGTGCTATAATGTGTGGTGATGTGTTGTGATTTATGATAAAATAAATATTTCCAATACACAACATGACATGGAATTAATAATGATTCATGGAATTATTTTATAAATTTTAATTAACAAATTTGAGTTCAATGTTGATGATTTATTCAAGAAACATTGAAGATATATGTTTAAATATTAAGAAGTTCAAAAATATTTTTAAATTTAAATTTAAATTCGGATTTAAATAATTTTGTTTTAGGTTGAGGGAGTAGGTTGATGTGAAATGGAAACAAAAAGAGGGAGAATAGAATATAAAATATACAAATAATGTTAAGGAATGAAGAATTATAGAAGAAATTCAATGATAATATGAGATTTCAATAGAGGAGAAGATAATATTAGGGCATCATTGAGAAAACTATTTGCTTTATGGGTTCATTACAGTCATTGTTATCATTTTTAGAGTGACACACATGTAAGTACTATATTTTTTATATCCTTCTTGGAAATATGGGAGTGGAAGAGAGGACATTTCTTTAGACCTTGGACAGGTAGTGATGTTGTCTTAAATAGTGTAATTAATTGCTATTAAATGTAATGTTTATTTGGAATATCACTAAAAAAATCATACATACTCATTACATGTTAAAAAAATATAGCCAATGGTACTTAATTATATTTTTGATTCTCCTCCTATGTTCACATTCAAAAAACCCAATAATATATCATCTATTAGATAACATAGTGTCAGTTTAGTTAAACCTTTGGCATAACATTGTATCCACTTTATCGCATCCCGGTGCACTGTTCCTAGACTCTCCATGAATATTCTATTATCTCCCACAAAAATGACAATGGTTGGAACTATATAACCCATGATATATATCACGATTTAAACCACTAATGAAAAAAATGATCAAAATATACTCATTCACTTGCTCTATTTATGTGGGATTATCATTTCATATCATGAAATTTCATGCCAATAGGGCAGTCAAAGGCAAAGATATAAACATTGATGACTATTATATGACCATAAAAAATAGTTAAACTCAAAAAAAAAACATTTCCATGATTATTATCCCTACTAATCAACATCACAAAAAATACACATTACGGCTCATTGGTCTTTCATCTTGAATGATCCAGAAAAAATAGTTTCTATCAAAATAATCGATTTTTGTATTATACCAACTCAAATCACATAACCTATATAAAGAGTAGTATGATTAAACATATATCTATAAAAAACATCTAGTAGAAGCAATGATCCTATTTTCATTATATTAAAACTTTAATTTCTAAAAAAGTATCTAAATTTGGGTTAAACTATTTGGGATTCCTCTTTATCCCACAAAAACAGAAATTGATCTTACACATTATCTTAGTCCAAGAAGTATATATAAAATCTATTTATTTTATTATAAATATTTACTCCCTCAAAACACTGTGAAGAAAAGGCTTATTTGAAACTAAATAACTACTATTTTGGACCACATTAAATATAATTAATAGCATTATTAGAATTGTTGAATTCATAAAAACTAGAGAAAAGAATTCACAAAAATATGTACCTTACATTGATTAATATACATTCATTAATAACCATGAATTATAATGTTGCCTACCATTATATACATCCTTCAACCAATAGACCAATTTGTTTTACAATTATTATCTCTAAAGAGGATGTTCGTTTAACTCCCACGTTTTACTAACATACAAAGTTTACATTTCCACCTTTATTTATAACCCCCATTATATAAAGTCACTGAGACTATCCACATATTCTAAGACCCTAGTCTCAACCATCTATATTATGAAGGTTTTGTATATCCATTATGACTCTTTTCAAAGTCCATCATACCCTCGTAGACAACAAAAACTAATCCTATTGATCTACATACATCAAGTCTTTATGATACCTCTAGAATCTAATATACTTCAGATATAACTAAACTGTTTAGTATCATAAGAAATTATTTTCTCTTTAAACTAACTGTTGTTTTCAAACTTCTCATTTTTTAAACCTAAACATAATCTATGGATATTTTCTTCTCAACTATGTCTCATCACAAGAAATGATTATTTCACAAGATTATTTCATTTTATAGTATATTCTAACTTTTAATTTACATTAAATTTTCATTATCACTAAGATAAAATCTAAATTCCTCACCACTATAAATTACAATGAATCATATGTAGGACTATTATCCATGTTTCCTTATTACATAGAATTGTACAACATAATGTTGATACTCCAAAATAATATTAGGTGTGAGAAATATATATTTTTCATAGTATGAAGTTATTTTAAAATCTATTACCCTATAATTAACAATGAAATTTCATTCACATCATAAGAAACATAGTAATATAAATCCACCAAAAATACATTTGTGATATTGGAATTCAAATTCACGGTCTGAGATCCCACATCTATATTATTGTTAATTAAATATGAATGACTATTATACTGTGTTTTATTGGGTAATGTCTTCTAAAATAATATTCCTTGTAGTAAAAACATGAAACTCTAAATTTCATACTTCCTTCGATTATTAGAACTCTGGTATTTTAGATTCATTATGATATCTCTATAAATAATACATTTGATGAATTTCATGAAAATTATATACCTTTTCAAGAAAATAAATACTCACACATTATATTGAACATTTTCAATGAAGGTAACATAGTAAAATGTTCTCTCGTAAAACAATAATATATCTCTTCCTCATACATCCTTGTGAATTAGATTTATATTCATATTATTGGGTGTTTTCCATTTATTAATAAGAAAATATGACACTATATTCTAAGGATTAAATATTCAAATATTTTATTCTACCTATTACCGATATTAATTATTCCCTTAGAATATAATACTCTCATAATTGTTTCACCCATGTTAGTCAAATGATCATTCAAAAAATTTAGAGGTGCAATTTTTTTGATTCAGTAGGGATTTCTCCTTCGAGATTCAAGAATGATACAATGTTTTATTTATCAGACCACATCATACAACTATGTATCCCCATTAGATCATCAAAAATTCATCTACAAAATATATAATGATATAGTCATTCTCCAATGATCTTACTATAATTTATTTCTCCCATAGACTTGTTATTTTAGGCACCCCTTGCAACTATAGGAATAATATTATAATTTTTTTAGAAATTCACATACATGTTTTTGAAAATCATGATACTTTTATCATCTAAAAAACCATTATAAACCAATTATGTACATAAAAAAATTAATCATATCTCAATAATTAAGTGAAAATAATAACTCAAATTTATGATATATAAATTCACCCTACAAGAAACAGTGAGAAAAAAGTGATTTTGACCACATCGTTGGTATTTATATATGATCTTGAATAATACCATTAAATATTGATCCTTAAGTCTCTAAAATATTTCTTTAAAACCTCATTTTACACTCAATGATATCATATATTTCTAGGTCCATCTCATTTCCATAAAATCCACTTTCTCTTCATTTCACACATCTTTTAGATCATCCATTTAGAGTAATGTCTTTAACCTTCTATATTAATGCATTTTTAGATGTCTTCAAGTCATTGTTTCTCCAAATTTATTCATTTAGAATGAGATCATAGATTTCTTATAATAATATATATGTCCTAAAAAAATAGTTTATCACAAGAGTAAATATATGTTCCTCCAAAATATTATCCAAAAACATAGTATAAAATCTCACATTGACCCCCCAACATTACTCCAACTCACTCCAAATTATGTCAAAACTTTTTGAAATTTACATTGCTATCCTATAATAATTTCAAATCCATAATATTCTTGTTTAAAAGTCTTAACATAAAAAAAATCATAATTTGGTTTGATTATATTATATGTTATCAAATATAATCTTGAGCTCATGATTTTCTTTTCAACTCAAAGACACTGAAGCTTTTAATTCATTACAATATCAACCCAGAAATAACAAGATATTTCGATTTATTCTTAACCAACGATTTATTTTTCCATTTCATCAGATTTTATTTCTATAAAAGAAATATAATGATCTATTTATAATTGATTGTATTTGATATATATCCACTACAATATGAAATCAGGTACATCTAACATATCAATTTTAACCTTTCTATTTTATAATGAAATACAATGAGAAGTATAGATAATTAATGGAAAGAACATAAGATATGAAATGGATTTTCAAAAATGTCATACCTTGATTTCAAAGAAGACACTAAAACCATTCTCTTGTATGTCAGAAAATAAAAGATTTGTGAAACCAAGACTAGATATTACTTTTTTGGAAACTATCATCTAATAAATATTTTTAAGAACAACCCATTTTTCTAAAACCACCATATGAAATATCAACTTATATAAAATTATTTGGAATTTATAAAACTGAGAGACAAATGATGTTATAGTTTCTAGATAGTAAAATGAATCCATACATACTCGTACTGAACCACCTTATTTATCCCTTGGAAATAACACAAGATTTTCTTGAAAATGTAATGGAAATATACCACTCAAACCAATATAGAAAAAAAAAACTAATTATAGGATCTGAGAATATCCATAATATAAAGGATGAAAACTAAAAACAATGGATTACTAAGTAAACAAGAAGAAAAATATCATCTATGTTACAGTTTCCCAAATACAGAAAGACTACATATGAAAATATAATGTGTACATTACAATAATTGTAGTAAAAAACAAAAATCTCAATGTACTCTTCCATATATGCATAAATGACCTGATCAAGTAAATCTAATGATACCACTGTTTAATTATTGTTCTCCATAATTACATCAACCAAGGGAACATCCATCATCCCACAACGTTACCACATTTCCATCCCCTACTTGTAATGATTTTCGTGTTTCATTAACATAACAATCTATATTCAGATTCTACTCATTCCATATCATTACCATGGTTTTGATTCTTTCTTCCCATTATATATTCATGTACAATATCCTTTTAGATATTCTACTTATATAATGTTATAATTCATAATAGACCTCATAAAAACACTTAGCCTTATTGAAAAACTATTCTATGAAAATATGGTATAAGTAGTTAAAACATTTCGTAACAATATTAATATCCTTATAAAAATTTTAACATCCAACAAATTCCACTTGGAGTCAATTTATGAATAAATTGAGAAGTTTAAAAAGAATGACAAAATAACATAGACAATAAATGATTATTAATAGAAACCTTGAATGTTTCATGACCAATATTTAGTATTATATTAGATACGTGGAGGCCAATTACAAAACAAATTACTAACATTTTGAATTTTAGATTTTGACTTTTAAAAATTCAAATAAAAACTCAATTAAAAACAATGAAGAATATTGATGTTTTCTTTGAAAATAATCATAACTGGTGATGTGAATGTTGTTTACCTTAAGTAATGGAAAAACCATGGATGAATGTGTAAAACTAGTGCGAATATTATCGGAATAACAAATACAAATAGAGAATAAATAGGTGGAAAATATGAAGGATAATTCATAGAAAACAAGAAAATATGATAGATGTGAAACACCATTACTTTAAAATCAACACTTAATATTCATAAAGAGAACAAATCATGATATTAATGATGTGAAGAATTGTATGTCTCAATGAATTATCATTAATATTTATATCTAAATTCATTTTATAAATTATTTTCTCAGCATTCTCAAATATGAAATTTTCTAAATGTTTGTTCAAAATGAAAATAATTGTTTTTTCACTGGGTTTATAAAAATGATATATATAATTTTTTTAGTATTATTATTCCTATTTTATTATAATCCATATTTATATAAACTATTTAATATTATTACTTGTTTTCTGAATTTTTTGTTCAAAAAATATTATCCTGTTTTCAAGCCATTCTCTTGGTATAATGAAATGTCTACATTTAAAAATTTTAACTATATTTTATAGGAAAACAATACCAATTATAAATTATAAAAAATATATTCACTAATAATTTAAGAGAGGTGACCACATATTCCAATGAATATGGTTGTAAATATAATGTGGCTCAATCAAAATGATTTCATGTAGAATTTATAATAATTTTTTCAACATATGATATTAAATTAAATAAAAGCTAATATAGATTTTAGGATAAACATGAATCTAATAATAATATAGTTCTTAATTGATTAATTATGTACATAAAATTTTTACTAAATTAGAAGACATATTTAATTAATATTTATATTTTTCATATCATTTTTATTAATACATTGGGAAAATTTAAATTTAAAATTGAATATTTGAATTGGTTAAAATTATAAAATGTTTATTTAAAATAATACTTGGATAAAGTTACAGATTTAAATTAAAACAAAAATGATAATTTATGATAAATTTATTTTTAATTTTTTATTATGTAATCCAAAAGATTCATTTTTTTGAACTACCTATTAAGACATATTTATAAGTAAATGTTCTTTAAATAAATATGATATAAAATATAATGATGTTTTTTAATTATATGTTTTAGTTTTGAATATCATATTTTTCATGGGATCCTAATCCATTATTATCGCTACACATTCAAATAAAATCCCAATGATGAGTATTTAATATACAATACTGAGTTATTTTATCTTTTAAAAAATTTATTCGATGTTAAATTACACATAAAAAACTTTATCCAAAAATAATTATGATACTATTTATTAGGAGGGTTATGATTGAGATAACTAAAATTAAATAAAAAATAAAGGAATAAATAAAATGGGAAAACATTATTTTTATTATAAACTGAAAAATAGCTTAATATAATGAAAATAGTGAGATGATGATAATATATATTTAAATAAATTTGAAATATTTTTTTGTATATTATTTTTCCATTATACCCTTAATTCATATATAATTCATATTTATAAGAGAAACATATACCCAATTAAAAATTATAATGAAATGAAGTTGACATAATATTTATTTCATGGAAATCAAGAAACCCTATGTTGGTGTAGTAATCATACACGGTTTCAACTAGACATATACATTGATAAAACCTATCAAGTGGGAGCTATAAAAACATTTAACCATTTATTAATATAGTATTTATGGATTGGCCCTAGGCTTACTCAATTAAGAATTAGGCCACCAAATAAAAACGTCATTAAATGGTTGTTTAAAATTTTCTTTCATATTTATTAATTGAAACATGAAATATTATTAAAGTAAATACATTTTGCAACATAATAATCAACTTTTGTATTAATTGATACATAATATTATCATTTTGTTAAAAAATGTCATTATAATAAAACTTAATTATTTCAAGAATGTTGATTTCCAAATCACATATTTAATACAAAGCCCTATATGGTTACTAATGATGAATTAAAATTATGAATTGTTAATAATTATATAAAAAAATTTATTCCAAGTAGGATTTTTATCATGTTAGTCTTGTTAATTTGGATCGGTCACCTAACTCATGTACATGCCTTGTGTCGATGCAATTTCCACTCAATTAAATATTATGATAATGATATGTGTCTCTATTTTTATTGAAACCATTAAATCAAATTATGTCATAAATATGATTTTTTATTGTAGATAAACTTTCCTGAAAATTTTATCCACTATTTTGGATTAGAGATATTCACAAATTTGAGCCACTACCAACCTTACTAAAGTTTTTTGATTTTTACTCCCAAACTAGACACTCCAACCATTCATGATTCCACACCCATATTAAAGAAGGATATTTAAGTTCAAAATTAAATTTATTCCAAAGAGTATATATCATGATTACATTTTTAACAAAAAGATAAATAAACCACTTAAATTTGTACATAATAGATTGACAATAATTTTGTCATATATTTTTTCACTCTTCTAGCATCTCACATATCCAAATTAGCCAACTTCTCTATCTCTATTATATAAATTAATTATCTTTAGTTATTTATTAATTATTTTATATTAATATTTTCTATATATTCTATATATTTTTATCTATATATGTTTCTCCTAAAAATGAGACATATTCCGTTTTTCAATTTATAAATAAAAAACCTAATGAATTAATAATCAATAATTCTATTAAAATTAAGTTATTTTATTTGCAAAATTATTAATTTATATATGATATAATTACCTATTAATTTTCAATTGATCATGAATATAATTCATTTTTATTCATACATTATTGGTGGAGTAGACAATCATTCTAATAGAGATGGTATAAACACCCATATTAGTGGTGTTCCATTAAAAAAAATAAAATTTATATATCACTACTGATATAAAAATACTAAAAGGAAATATTTTTCATTTAATATGACGGGGAACCCTAATTGTGTATACTTGAATATTTTTTTAATCATTATTTTTATAGGGGGAGTTGATAGAATGAAACAATTTCTTTTCTAGATTTCTGTAATATATTATATGTATAGTGACTTCTTATAACATTCATTATATTATTAAAGATATTTTAAAATAAAATTACATTAAATCATATTACATGAAAAAATATTTGAAGATGATGATTTTGATGTTCCATCATTTGGTCTTATAATAACAAACTATTTTGAAAAAATATGTGTAGGGTTGAGGATTAATTTTCACTAAGAAAAATATTTTTCTCTCATCCATACATTATATTATTACTTTTAAAAAAAATATCAATATCATAAGAAACTAAAAACATTTTTTGGGATTTATTAAAGTATAATTAAACTAAAAAAACATAATTTTACATACATATAAATTTCTTTGGATAAAATTTAAAACATTAAACTATTTTTTAACTTAACAGAAATACAAGGAGAAATGACTCCTTTGGTTGAAACTTGAGAAAATTGAATTCTAATTAGTTGTTGATAATCGCTGATAAAAATGGAAGGATAGTGTTATTAAGTTAATTCCTTCATGTAAGATTTATATATGATAGTATTCGTTGATCAATTTTTTTATTATAAATTTGGAATATTTTCTATAAAATATATTCATTCTTATAGCATGATTAATGATGAAAGTAATATGTTTCCATTAATTCATGGTGTTCTTAAGTTGTTTGGTTCTTTTTTACATTATTCATTTTAATACTAAAATATAATATAATAGTATATTTTCTGACATGTACATTATTAAAAAATATAAAATCATTTATTTGACACATTATTATACTAATTGTATATATCTCCTTTTAATGTAAATTATGTGTCTACCTCACATGTCTTATCTTCCCATCAGAGCATCAAATACAACTATATTTTTATATAATAATATGGTTTTATTTTCAGGGATCAGGACATGCATTGAGCGATTTTTTTCATCCAGTTGAAATAGGATTTCCTAATATCTTTATCATTTTTAATGTATTTTTTAAAAATAATACTTTCATGTAATATTTGGTAATAAATAAACATTTTTTGCATCAAAATTTTTCAGAAACTATTATTGTTTAATTATTAAATAATTTTATATTATGTAATTCATTTTGTATTGAATTATTTCAGATCCCATTACTCATGTAATGTCATAATTGATTATTGATTGATATTTTGTAGATGAAAAACCATATTCATGATATGTTTATAAAGTAATGAAAGGAGAAATATAGGATAAAACACATATTTTATAAAAGGAAAAATAAATCTATGACATATAACTATTTCATTCCAACATGGGGAGATAAACACCTGAAAATGGGTCTTCATATCATTGTTTTTATGAATCGTTAATTCTTATACAATAAAGACTTTTGTGACAGGAGAATGATCTTGAATGATGTATCTGGTAGTCTAGTTACGTTAATCTAAAATGGGTTAAATCATTAGGATCTATTTTTTCTAAAGTTTTTCTAACTTTAATGATTTTTTAGTCTCTATATTTTAAGAGAATAAAACACAAAATTATAAACTAAAAAATTCACACTGTATTTATAAATTATTCTAAATAGAGAATAATACTCAATGTTTTTATAAGGTCATCCATCAATGTTGGTGACTACTCCATTATTATGTTTAGGTAGAGTATGAGACTCAAATTTTATGACTATTATATTATTGTTATTGCAAAAGGATAGAAGTTATCATTTTTAACATAAAACATACAACATATGGGAAGGTATAATCCTTAGCCCTTATGAATGTATCATCCTAGACCAAATGTTATCTCGTTATAATAATCATCGTACTATGATTATATAGGATCCATATCGTTAAGAACGGTCCTCTAAGATCAATTCAGAAAAAATCTCTTCTCCACCTCTCTAGAATATCACTACATCTATTAATTATATTTTATTCTCAATAATATGTATTTCAAATCTAGTTAATATAAAAAACAAATAAAACACATGTCATTTGAGAACTCCCAATATTCACATTGGTTAACATAGAAATAAAAATATACCTATAATATTTTATCCTTATAAATTAAATGAATATTTTAAATGAACTCATTCATCACAATACACTCAAATTATAAATATTTCATTTTTTTTAATTGGAACAACTTATGAATTCACACATTTTACAAGACAATATAATATATGAACGATGGAATTTAAATATACTACATATTCCCTTGACTCAAATGATCTTCTGGAACATTCATGTCAAACTCTAACATCATCATTAACCTAAATGATCATCAAGTATATGAATGTTATCAAATATATATATCTTTTGTCTATTCTATCTCATCATCTCTCACTAAATGAGATCTCCACTAATTATATCCAAATCAGAGTGTTCAAAACTTAATGAATTTTGGTTGCACAGAATCTAGGAAGTCCACAATTTAAATATCCCATATTCTCAGTTCAAACTAAACACTCAGTCTTCCTCTATTAAAATTTACAATTATCTAATATGTAACCAAAATAAAACTCATTCCACTCATAATTAATCTACACTATGAATTACTCAAATATCATCTTGAATTACACATCACGACACATTATATTTTCTCTGTGATGAAGATATCATCATTATAACATTTATTCCATCAAATTAATAAATTATTCTTTCAGATCCCCAATTTGACCTTCAAAAATATTAAGATACAGTGATGCATCCTTTAAATATTATGAATTAATTTTATAAATTTCATAAATCATATTATACTATGAAGTCCATAGCTTCTTAGATTTTGAAATATCACATCTTAGTCTAATGATCATTTGGTTTTTGTAATGTCTACTAAAACATCATTAATTCTTAACTCAAAGTCATTCTTTTATAAATCTTTATTTTCAACATTTATTATTTCATGTCAGGGAATATTATAGACTGAAATTTTGTATGTATTTTTAAAAAAATTCACCTCATTTATAAATTTATATTTAATTTATATATCATTTGAAATATATGCACCTTACTTTATCTTTCACTTCCTGTCTTCATTATCAGTGTTCACAATGCTTCTTCTAATTCAGTTATTAAACATTGATCTTCTTGATTACTAATTCTATGTAATGAATTTACTTTTAATATATGATGAATAAATAGAATCATTGAAATCTACTTCAGTATATTCCACTATTCTATTAATTATATAATTTCATAGTTATTTTTGGGATCAATTATTTTCATTTTATTCTAACATTTAAACTAATATATTTTAAATAAAAAAGTAAATCACATGTTAATAATTTATAATATTTTGTAAAATCACATAATATTTAAATGTAGATTCTAACTTCTATATTTTTATAGATTTTTTCATCAATAATACTATATTATCAAAAAATCCTTCTAATGTATTAAATATTATTAAGAAATAATATCGGGATCCACACAATCAAACAACATGAAATTTGATAAATTATTCTTCAAGAAAAACATCTGAATACATCATTTCATCATAATCTAGAAGTTTAAAACCTCCTTAAATCAATATATCATACTCTATAACATTTACTATGAGACATTCCTGTATTTTTCAAATAATCAAATTTCAAACATGGTTCTTCTGTAACAAATGATGATACAAACATTACTACATCTTCAAGTGGACTTCTATAAGTGTATCATATGGAAAAATATGAATATATAAATTTCTATACAACTTAATTTCATCAATATCATTGAATACTATTTTTTATATTCAAGTACCAATTCTGAGTAGTAACACTGAAGTATTTATTACATGTTCACTTTGAGCTGACATGGAACTGCTTCCCAAGGGTGGACAGTCACTAGGTGTCATCCAATGAAACAATGGAATGTGCAGTGTTAGATATGATGGGAGGATATAGTCAACTCACTCTATTTATGGGTATTATATCCTATCATAGTAATTTATTATTGACTAATTATATGTTCATAAATCCTTCCCAAATCACCAAATATATCTTGCTTCCACCATGTTATTTTTTTATCATTGAAATATATTGGTCTATACATATGTTTGTATCAGGGGTTCTTAATTGATGGATTTATCTTTATGTAAATTTGAATATAAATATAATACATGATCTATATGTTTCGAATGTTCAATATTTTTATGCCCATTATTACTAATTATTAGTTTTAAATCAACATATTTGGGGGATGTTGAGTTTATCATTATCTAGGTAGGAATCATATGTTGTGGTGGTGGGGTCATGCCTATGAAATAAGAATTATACACATTCCTATAAGCATAATCAGAATCCACATAGTTCGTTTCTAAATAATGGGACACATCATTCTTTTAGGGCCTTTGTATTTAGACCATCATGGTTTCTTATATGTTCATGAATCCATGAATGCATCTAATTAGATTATGGTTGTGTGAAAAAAACTATTATGATTATTATTTTTATAGTTTTTAGTGGGTGAATTATGTTTAAGAGGACCTTTTTGGATCTTATGGTATGAAATATGGACCATTAAGAGAGTATTGTAGAGTTTTGGTGGAATATGTCTTGATTTATAAGTTTTGTTTGAGATGATATTTCATAAAGAATACATCTTGGTGAGGGAATTGTTTGAGATATTTTTGGGTTTTTATCGGATAGATTCATCTTATAGATCAAGTTCAACTAGAATAAAATCCCACATTGTATGAGGTTTACAGTTTAATGTCATGTGATAAGAAACTTACATGCATATTATCATGTTTTCACATATTTATATTTCAAGAATCTCATATATTGGTATCATAAATGGGGTTAAAACCAAGGATCGAGTTGGTATTACACATAAATAGGCCATAATAGTATAAGTTGGTTGGTAACATTAATTCATTATGAAATAATCTAGTATTTAACCTAATTATAGTCCCTTGGAACTACTTAGGAGAAGATAGATAATGAGTGGGGATTATGAATGATTATAACCTTTCTTAGTCAAGATATCGCTAACTCATAGATGATTCAGGGTGATGGAATCATTAATTGGAATTTGGTTGGGGATCATAGTTAGTTGGGAAAGATATTTTCACATGAATAATTAATTAGAATATGGTTTTATAACATTAATCATTGTCAACTAAGATAAGCATCTTGATCTAAGAGGTACCCCACTAGTGTGCTTTCAAAAAAGGCCCTTGTTATATAGTGGATACATTGTTTTCATTATCCTGATGGTTTTATATATATGGGAGGATAATAAATGAGTATCCTTTTATACATTGAATACATGATTGATGATAGGTTATCTTTTTCATATTATGACATTTTCATGAAGGTATGGTGTTTTAGGCGATGGATTGTCTATATTATTTTTGGGATATCAACATGACATAAGGGTAATGAAATTTTTATTTGGATTCATTTATCATTGATAGGTTATTTTTTTTAAGTATATGGATTAATAAAGGTCTAATATCCAATTCTTATGATTTTTTGGAAGCAATCATTCTTTGGTTAGTTTCGACGTGATTAAGGACCAATTGGAATAGGATAGAAGGTATACATAGACACATCGACTCCCAAAGAATGACAATGATACCTGAAATTAAGAATTTTTAATATATAAGAGATTCATGTAGTGGCCATTTGTAGGGTATTATATGTATAAGACTACATGATATGGTATTTCTCAAGTGTATTAGTTTACAAGCCTCTATGGAGTGACCTTGCATAGGGTGTGCATGAAAAAACCATTGAAAAGTACTCTCACATACAGAGTTATATATATAAGGCTTCATATATTGACATTAAATGGAGTGATTATTATATATGCCTCCACGAATTTAACTTACATAATTGAATTATCATATAGTTCAATCATTTTTAGCCCGGCCTTGGGGTTTCTATTTAGTGGCCTCACATAAGGGGCTCCTGAAATGAACCTTCAAGAAGTATCCTTGTAAAGGGGGTTCTGTGTATGTGCCTCAATATAGTGTTCCCACATATAGTGAGACACATATATAGAAATATAATGTGGAATCATATGGGTTTAGCTTTTAATCATACTTCATTAAGTATTCTCATTTATAGGTATTCAATGTTGTGGATTCGAATAGGGGGTCCACATATGGGCATCCACACAATGATCTCCTTCCATGTTTCTATATCCTTGGTTTTGGATTAGAATTTATCTATCGATATCACTTTGAACACAATCAAATTACTATTTTACAATGTTCTTCCACCGCATTTTCATTTCACTCCTTTATTTCATCAAAATGTATACCATCTATTTATGTGAAAAACTACAGTGGTTATATTATAATGTAGATGGTCATGTAGGGGTAGTAAATGTGACCTTGCTTAACCTTGATATAGAATATTTTATAGAATCCATATATAACAAGAATCATATCCGACATTTGAGCCTCATTATGTAGTTTTGTATGATTTTGTTCCATGAATGTCATAACAATGTGCACGGTTTGATGATTGGATTTCTAACATCATCTTATATCAATAAACAATCAGGTTGAAGAGATATAAAATGCACAATCATATAAGTTCCATCTTTTATCTATGAGAAAGAACCTTCCACATCCCCCTACTTATCTTCCATAGAACCATATTCAAGAAAAAATGAAAATACAATTGTTAGCTTAAAAATATTATGGTAAATGTAGGAATCATGTTATCCATTGTGAGAAAATTTCATCAATCTATTATCTTCATGACATACTTTTCAGCCTCATATGGTTAGTGTATACACCGTTAAAAAACTTCTGGACATTATATAAATTTTGATACATTACATTAATTTTTATACCATCCTGGGAACCAAAAAATTCACATCCCCTAAGAAATAAAGTCTAATAAGTTCCATGATGAGTCATTTATGATGCATTCATATCTTGTGTCTTATCACTTTCTAAGAAAAGGTTCCCCCATATATTGCTGATGAGGGGAGTATTTCATATCATATGGTTATTGGTTATATAGAAAATGAGCATGCTATAAGTATTCATGGTGTAATGTTATCATGTATGAGCTACGCTACCCAGTCACCATATATAGGCTACATTCATTTTTCATTGGTTATGGGATTCACATACCATACAACATGTGTGGGATTCATGCACTAGCCTTCATGTTTGGTCTTCAAGTACTCATCTAGACATAAGGTTTATTGTATGAAATTTAGTCTTTATAATCTAGAACTGCATAAACATTTAAGATTACCATGTACTGGTGTAGAGAATATTTTCTCCACACTTCATGGATCATATATTGTGTGGTAATTATGAATAATCAGAATGACTACGTCAATTTCCATAATTTAATAAAAATTTATGATTCCACCATTTTACCCAACACATTTTATAAATAATATAGATGATTAGGAAATAATATTTGAAAACAATAATTGCATGGTGGGATGATATAATTGATAGTTTTGATGAAAATATATGTTAATACATCCAATCAAATCACAATATTTTGTAAAATATCATGGGAGTGAGAATTGGTAATTATCTTTCATGATACTATATACCATCAAATAGATTTTAATTTTTTTTAATTTTCCCATCCCCATAACACAAGAAGAGAACCATCCACCTCACAAGAACAACATTTATCATGGCATATATTGAGTTAATATATCAGGGGTCATTCATGATATCAAAGTTAATTGGAGCCCCAATGTTGGTGTCATTGGATACAATAATAGACTATACATGAGGTGTGATGTGAACCTAAGACAAAAGATCATAATTATTAGTCCATCATAAATAATTATGTAGTTTATCAAGGACATGGATTGGGATCATCTTGGGAACTTATATCGAAATTATATTTCAATACGGATCAAGGATAACCCTTCATGATACAAAAATTGTTTTGGGGTGTTTCAGGAAGATCCAAAGGGAGTAGTGATATATGAAGTTGTATGGATATTGCACACTTTTTATCACTGTAACCAGAACCATATTCCTAATAGATTCATTTTATGGATGTTAAAACAAATATCTTCCATCTAGTTTATGGTGAGGTAGGATTAAACCTAAGGGATGAGCATATCATTTATAGAGATTCTATTCTATAAGAATTTTATAATGAATGCATTCACCAATACTCTTTATAGGATGATTTAGAGAGGGACACACCACTTAAAATGATCTATTCTATAATGTGATAGATTCCATGGGAGAAGATATCCACCCATGAATAATCATTCCATTTAAGATATGGTTGAACCAATTCAATAGTTCAAGGGGAAAGGATCCACATCCTCGAATGCTCCTAACCCACCCATCCCGAATATATCACAGACATCCTATTACCTATTGGATTCTTTTAGAGGAGGGTCGTTTTAATGGTTAGTGATGGGAAATCACTCCTCATGTAGATTAATTTATTTATAATGTGGTCTAGTTATTAATTTACATTCGTTTGTATCTTTGGTCGATATATTAATATTGTGTTTGAGTGTGGATCATGATCTTTGTAATGGTGAATTAAACCTAAAATTTTATTTGAATTAGTCAGGGGATGATGATATTATCAAAAGTTTGTTAAAAAATAGGTCACATATACAATATAAATTCCATATTTCAGATTTTATACTCATATCATGTATTAGGGGATTGTATTATATCTCACATGTTAATTTATGAATATAAAAATCCACATTAATTCTAAAGATTTCAATTTGTACTCTACCTTCAATGTATAATCAAAGTTTTTCAATTTATATGGGGTCAATGATATGTTATAAGAATGAAAAATGAGCACAATGAATTCATTTATGGGTGTTATTAACCCCCAAATTATGCAATTTTTAAAAATTTAATAGACACCATTAAAAAAATGTTTATCTAATATAATTTAGAGAGGGTGTCATGACCTGTCCCCCAGGGACCGTGTTGTGACTATCAGAAGCCCACCTTCCAAAGGCCAGGGGCTGACGACTATTGATGAATGCATTTTCTTACAAGTGGGATGCATTTTATGAGCACCAGTACACATGTACACTGATAACCCCATCACACAATGTTGAAAAGGAATACATGAATACAACTAAGACAACCACTGAGAGTAAAGGGGCCATAAAACAATCCAAACAACATAAAATATGTAAAAAAGAGGTTTCAAATGTGTTTGGAATCTCGTTCGAAAAAAAACATATATAAAGTGTAGGTGAAGAGTAGCTGTTTGAAGCTGTAGGGGTACACCTCTCCTGTATGATCACACTTGGAACTACGTAGTCCTTGACCACCATGTTCTCGGTCAAAATGTCGGTCATCTGTACAAGACACGACTTGTGTTGGCGAAGCTCATTTAGGGGTGAGTAACACAATACATAGTAGGGACCTTGAACCAAAAATAAAATACCACAAAGGAAAGTACACATGAATTACTGGACTTCTCACATTTGTATAACCTATAGTATAAAATGAAAATCTCTCAGTCGTATTGCTAAACATCTTGTTTTTCTAAGGTTCTCATCTTCGGTGGGTCATTGAGGTCTGTTGGCCTATTGAGTTCCACTCATCACTGATATCTGCTGGTCCACTGAGGTTTTCTCATCACTGAGGTTTGCTGGGCTACTGAGGTCCACTCAGCACTGAGTCCTGCTGGCCATTGAGGTCCACTCGTCACTGAGGCATGTTCGGCCAATAAGGTCCGCTCATCTACTAGGCCACTCAATTACACTTGACACTGAGGTCTGTTGGACCAATGTGATCAAAATGTCTATTAGGACATCGTGGTATGATTATCAATGAAGTCTATTGGGCCACAGAGTTACACTATTAACTTAGGTCTGCTTGGCCATTAAGGTCTGCTCGTCACTTCCTTCTCGTCACAGCCATCTATAGAATTTCTGCTTGTAGCGCGCTAGATTCCGATAGAATATTCGCTTCAATCCATTACTCATTTTTAAACTTCCACTAAAGTCCATTTAGTGCATACCAAAAGTACCGCCATGACATGAGGCTCCTAACATCTCAAATGAATCATCAATTGGATGTATGGTCTAAATGTTATGAGCCTTTTAGTGAAAAGGGTTAATTGGGTTTGGGATGAGGGTCCAGCCCGCTGAGCTTCCCTGTGGCCCAGTCACCTTCCTCTGTCCTGACCAGTGTTGGTGTTCTAGTTTATGCATAGTCAGGCTACCTAGCATCCTGGTTCCCCCTCTGGCCCAGCCCACATATGTGGGCCGGTTTGGTCCATCCTGAAAGCGGCAGGCGCCGCGTCCGCTTCGCATCACGTGGATGGCTCACCATTCCACCACCCTTCACATGGTTCATTGAAAATATGTTGTCAACCAACCGTGGCACGTCCTGGCTACAACCTGCTACCACCACCTACCTTCAAACCGGAGGTCCTTTCTTCCATCGTGACCTTCCTCTACCACTATGGCTTGCCTGGCCGCAACTCTCCCTCCACCACTGTCAGCTCCCATGTTAGTGGTCATTCATCCAGAACCACTATCTCCCTTGACCTCATACCCAGGTTGATCCACCATTTTGGCCCTTCATGGATTGCGGTTTCCATCACATCAAGAAGAATAGAGGAAAAGGGATGTGTATAAGGATGCACAAGGAATACATGAAGGAAGGACCATGACCTTTGTGTTGGAGTTGGTGGTCTAGAACCAACTACATTGTACTTTATTCATTAAATAAAAGCCTTATCACATCTTGATTGTTCTTCTTCATGACATGTCATGTGATAATGTCCTAAGGACAGCTGTTGCATTAAAGGGTCGTAGCGGATCCCTGCTATGATGAGAACCCAGAAGTGTCATAACACTGTTCTTGAATGTATGTTCTATGGCCGGATGATATTATTTGAGGGACACAAATAATACAGGTTATTAGGGGTGAGGACTCATAAAACATTGAGGCACCTTCTCATGGTGTGCGCCCTTGGTAATATCCATGAGGATATTATGAGAACGAGACCCACCAGTAGGAAATCCACATTTCATAGTGTCATTGGATGTTCTTATATGCGGACTTGTGTATTGGTCCTTAGACTATAAGATTATTATTAATGGGTATTACAACTCACGAACATAGATGTATTGATGAAAACTGTGACGACACACTATTCGCAGCGAGGTAGGATACATTGGGTGTATCACGAGTAATACCGCATTAATAGATAATGCGAGAAAGGATTTGTCCCTTCCGTTCCATAATGGAAGTAGATATCTTAGGCCCTTTGATGGAATTGATATAGCCTAAATAAATCCATGGCCATGGTAAGGTATGGGCAAGTTCAATTTAGGGATGTTAAAGAAAGAATAATCAAGCACATGGGTTGATGGCACTAGCATGCAACCCTATTGATTAGAGACATAGAGACAAAGGGATTATATTACACAGTAATCATTCGTAGGAGGTGACACGTCATTGCGGCATTAAATTCTTTCTCTATGGATGCCTTGGCCTGTTGCTAGACGCTAACCTTGGACTTTAGGTAGGCTCATCCTAATGCAACCGAGAAAGAGTCCAAGAGGGTCACACACTAAGTGTGTCCATGTATCTCAGTTAAATATTAATTTAACAAGTTAAATAAATATTATTCCTGACTGTGGTTTAATAATTATTTAAGGAGGTCTGATCACATTTATTTTGACACTAGTTATTCAAGAGAATATATTGTGGACGAAATAATATATTTATTAGCGATTAATGTAGTTACATTTATTTAAGAAATAAATAGTCATTACTCAAGGTCTAATAAATGTGGTGGAGATAAATGGAAAATAAAAGTACACGCCATGTATATTAAATATAAACGCCATGTAGTTTTATGGAAAACAAGTACATGTCGTGTATTAATTATTACATGCCGTGTAGTTTTTCCAGTTGGGATTTTGAGGATATAATATTGTTTTATTAAATGATATTTATTATAATCAGTGTGGGAGCATGTCAAGGAATTAATAATTCGACATGGGGGGTTTCAATAAGAGTTAATGAAATAACTAAAATGCGTAACACATTTATTTATTGTCATAACTCTATTACCTCAAACCCGATTATAAATATCCTTGCAACCCCGACATTTTAAAGAGCCATTGTTGTGCACAACGGATTTGGAAATACTCTCAAGCCAAGAGATAATTCCCTTTCCATCAAGAACGCCCTCAAGTTACGAGAGAATGATCCTCCACCGCATCAAGGCGGTCAAAGGCGGACATCGCAAGCGAAGGTTCTTTCACACTAGCACCCAGAGATCCCTTCGGCGAAGTTCGGAGATACGTGACACACGTGTGGATCACTGTTTGAGGAATCCTACACTTGGATTCTACGACGTAACGACGGATCACCGAATCGTGACCGGACACATCAACAAAGAATGAATTCCAACAAGTTAATTCTTATACATTAATTAAATTAATTATAATCAACATATGATGATCCTCCTCAAGGGTTCAGGGACTCTAATTTTCTTTTGGTTCTTCGTTTTATTCCGAAGATTCAGAATTTTATATCGTGATGGATCTCGGATTGAACGTTGTTTAACATTAAAATTAAAGTTGGGAAAACCCTCCAATGTGCTTCTGCTGTGCCCGAAACCTAAAAGTGGTGTCAAAGGGGGGTTATATCATTGATTATAATTATTTAGTTTTTTGTTGGTAATTTATGAATTTAATAATTTAGTTATTTCAATTCAAGTTTAATCATTCTTGAAATCTGAATATCGAGATCTATTCCTCCTCCCTCATTTCTCATTCACCTCACAGAAACGATTTTTTCTTTTAATTTTGATTAAAATAAAATAGAGGAACTCATCCAGAGGAGCCAAACGTTTCTGGCTGTATAACACCAGAATACACGGTGTGTATTCGAAAGTACACATTGTGTAGTCTAGGTTAAATTCATTGACTGATCCGCCAAATCAGGCCGTGTATTGACTAGAAACAGGTGGCACACGGTTTCCGGAATACACGCCGTGTGGTCCAATGAACACGGCGTGTAGTCCCTTCGGGTCAGGGTTGGGTCATGTACTTCATACACGGCCTGCCCGGCTGGAAACCGTGTAACGCAGAAACTACACGGTGTGTGTCCCACTATACACGTCGTGTACTCCGTAAATTTCCGAGGTACATTAACACACCCTATCCCCGGGCGTGTACTTCGGATGGATTGTGAAGAAAAGTACACGTTGTGTAGTCGGAACTACATGCCATGTACTCACCCAAATTATGCAGATTTATTAAAATTTATTATTATATTATACAAACCCTTGAGACGTGTACAATGGTGCAGGAGTAAAGCTGAGGCACAACATGTGATAGGTGTTATATATATATATATGTGTGTTTAATATGACATCTACGTAATAAATGGGAATTCACCGGGTTTCCTCCAAGGTACAAGTTACGTTCAAGGATAATTTTAAATGAATTTATTTGTTTAAAATTATGATGTATGAGAATCTCAAGGAAATTTAGAAAATGGATTTAAGATAAAAGGATTGATTAATTAAATATAATTAATTGATTCGAGCGTGATTTATCTTAAACAAGAATGATTAAAGAATTGAATGTTAGTTTTATTTATGCGTAAATATCGTTGCATGTATGGATGATCATGAGCTAGACCGAGACCTTTGTATGTGAATGGTTTCTTTTAATTTATTTATTTAAATTAAATTTGTTGGCCTGCGATCCATCTCCTCATTAATATGTAGGGCCTGCGCGCCCAAGGATTATTTTATGTAAAAACCCCTTTCACCCCTCACCTGCGTGTGAGATAAATGCATAAGTAATGGATGGAGCTCCCAAGCTAGCGGAGGCGGCTCAAGTCAGGAGCCAAAGTGAAACCAATCCAAGGAGATACAAAGGTGGATAGGTGGAAAACTTTAAACACGAACCTGAAAGGTTCAAGGTGTTTCTCCCTTAGGTCGTGGGCTATGTTTCCGATGCTTTCGCCGGGGCGCGTGCATCCTTCTGAGGAGGACGTGCTGCTTTGTTGCCCTGCATTCCCGCTTTCCAAAGGCGGGCGACATCCGCTCCTTATTCAGGGACGTCTTCTCCTTGATCGAAATGGGATGATAGGATGTCGGTTCTTCCTTCCGTGGATTCCTCCTCGGAACTCATCACCTAGTCCGGGTCTCCCTCATAGATTTAAAACATAGTTCGTGAAACTCTTCCCAGTTCCATGTTTCCATGGACGCTGGTTAATTACACTGCTTCTGTCGGGACATTCCAAAGGGTCCAGTCAGGGAAGCAACCTTCAGTCAGGGGAGTAGTCACGTTGAGGCATCAGTAGCGTGTCTGGATGCTAGGGTACCTGGCATGTCTGTCTGTTATCCATGGTAACAAGGCTTCTTGAGGGCGTGGAGGCCCGAGGCATCCCACATTGAGCGCGGGGAATTATATGTCACAGACACATATCTGAGGTTTTTCTCAGCTTCCCGTGCTCAACACAGGTTATGTCGCGAGTTTAACGTCTAGCGGAGACGGATCAACCCAACCAGAGCATTAGCTAGGATAGATTGGATTGAGGGATCCTCCTTGAAGGGATGTCGATACCGGGGCCAGCCCATGGATGGATGTGAAGAAGAGCGTACCGACATGGTCTCACCGGGATAAGACGGTCCGGGCGAGAATCAGGACGGGGGATAGGTCGATGAATGGAGTGGAGGGAGAGTGAAATGGGACCATCGCAGGGGGCGACGGTGAAGTTGGTCTTGAGCCTTGATGAGGCTTCCTACGTATCCCCATGGTAGGGAATCAAAGTCCGCGTAGTTCGGGATGGTGCCGGTAAACCGACGTGAAGCTGGACCTTGGCCCGATGAATATCGTCAGTGAACCAACGTGAAGGTGGACCTTGGTCGGATGGGCATCGTTAGCGTACCGACGAGAAAGTAGACCCGTGGGTCCACTAATGGTGGGTTTGAACCTCGGGAAGGTTTCCTACGTACCATGCCTTGACATGGATCAAAATCCTCGTAGTTCAGGGAATACAGTTTAACGTCATGTAGGACGATAGTGAACCCTGACGTGAATGAACAATGGGCGGTGGGTGTCGGTGAACTGACGTAAGTGAGGGACCTTGGTCCGATGGGAGTTGGGCTTGAACCTCTGGGAGGATTCCTACGTACCATGCCTTGACATGGATCAAAGACCTTATAGTTCGGGGTGGTCACAACGGCTTTCCGTCAGATAGGAATTGCAGTTTAACGTCGTGCTGGACGTCGGTAGAACTCGACATGAATTGGATGATGGGTGGGCTTGAACCTCGTGGAGGCTTCCTACGTACCACGCCTTGACATGGATCAAAGACCTCGTAGTTCAAATGGGGCTTTGTCGGCGAACCGACGTGAAAGTGGACCTTGGTCCAATGAGTGGGGGGGGGGGGGGGGGTTTGAACCTCTGAAGGGATTCATACGTACCATGCCTTGACATGGATCAAAGACCTCGTAGTTTAGGTGGGAAGGGGTGTGCAGTTTAATGTCATACGAGACGAGGGGGGTACAGTTTAACGTCATGCTGGACGAGGGCGAAACTCGACGTGAATGAATGACCGTGCAATGTGGCTTGAACCTCATGGAGGATCCCTACGTACCATGCCTTGACACGGATCTAAGACCTCGTAGTTCTCTAGGATGGGTCGCAATGGCTTACCACTAGACCAGAATGCGGTTTAACGTCATGCTGGACAGGGGTGAGACCCGACGTGAAATGACGGGTGGGCTTGAACCTCATGGAGGCTTCCTATATACCACGCCTTGACATGGATCAAAGACCTCGTAGTTCATCAGAGAAGGACCCGACATGAAATGATGGGTGGGATTGAACCTCATGGAGGATTCCTACATACCATGCCTTGACATGGATCAAAGACCTCGTAGTTCATAAGGATGGGTGGTCAGGGTCGGTGCTCACTCTAAGCCCACGTGAGTCATGCTCGGTGTGAGAAACAAGTGGTTTCAAGGACCTGACGATCACGTCGCGATGGATGCATCTGTGAGAAGCGAAGAGGGGCTTACACGTTAGGCGGCCCATGGTGTTGGGACTTACTCCAGGATGGAGGCCCGAAGTGCGACGAAGCGCCGGAAAGAGGGAACTTGGTCCAATGATGGGAGGTGCCTCGTTCCCTATCACGCCCTCTACTGACCTTGGTAGTGGGGAAGTACGGAGATGCACGGGTGAAATCATCCGTACGAAAGGTTAGGGGCTTACGCTCTAAGGCAACCCTTCCCCTACGAACATACGCCACTCCGACAAGGAAGATCTCATTCCATGTGCGGAAGAGTTCCATTCCCGTGGAGACGAGTGGTGTAAAGAATGTTCGAGCTGGGGGGACCCTTCGTGAGGGAGATGAGGTTGGGTCACTGTTTAACATCATGTGTTGAGGACGTGGTGCTTGGCAGTTTAACATCCTGCAGCTCGGACGAGGTGGGTTCACTCCACCCCCCTAGGAATTACATAACCGGTACCCTCTGGTCCTTGGGGAAGGGAAGGTACCAGTAAGGCCATGGTTAAGGGGGGTCATGGAACGAACCATCGAGGGGTCCACGTTAGCGTGGCTATGCGAAGAAGCAATAGCCGTTAGCATGCCTATGCGAAGAAGAATTAGGCGAAGCAACGCTACGGGTAGTCTTGTCCACGAGACATTGAAATCACATCGTGCAAACCTAGAGGGTCACACGGGAAGAGGAATCGCTAAGCAGAGGAGCGTGCTTTGCAAAGTGGAGTGCCTTGGCCTTAGCATGGGGCCTAGGTGTGAGTGGAAGGTGCTTCGCGAAGTGGAACAGTGTTCGTGGAGCACTTCCTCGTGAAGAAGGGGTGCCTCGCGAAGCAGGGTCTTGCGGAGCAGTGTGCTTCGCAATGTGTAGCGATCCTTCCTTAGCATCGGGATCGCAAGAATGGGTTAGGGGTTTCGCGAAGCATAAATGCTCCACGGCTGCCCAGGTTCCCTTGGGAATCCCCTTCCTTCGCGAACGCCGTTGAGCTTCGCGAAGGGCATCCCTCTCGGAAGAGGGGCTCAAAACGAGACAAAGCAGAGGCGTCTAGCGAAGTAGAAATACCTCGCGGAGCTCATGATTCCCGGGGCAAAGAGTGCTTCGCGATTCGGGAGAGGAGAAGCCGAAAGGTCGGATTGTCCGTCCTCGGGACTCAGGGGGAGTCCAGTATTTATAGGGAAGGGGCGCCGCGAAGCGGAACTTGCGCGCCGCCTTCGGTGCTTCGCGGCGGCTCGGGATAGTCAAATGGGTTTGCGGAGCATTACCACCTCTGGAGCTTCGCGGCGGCTCGCGAACGTCAAATGGGTTCGCGGAGCATTACCGCCTCTGGAGCTTCGCAGCGGCTCGCGAACGTCAAATGGGTTCGCGGAGCATTACCGCCTATGGATCTTCACGGCGGCTCGCGAACGTCAAATGGGTTCGCGGAGCATTACCGCCTCTGGAGCTTCGTGGCGCCGCCATGGTCGGGGCGCTTCGCGACGGGGCTTCGCGGCGGAGCTTCGCGAGGTCGCGCCGGCCTTCCTTTTCGGTCCTTTCTTTCGGGCCACATTTTTGGCGCCAATAAATGCCCCCCCTCAGACTTGGAGCTGCGGAGGGCGAAGGGTCAAAGTCTGAGGGAAAATCGCCAAAATTGTTGGTGGTTCGCGAAGCGGCTTCACGAAGGGGGGCGGCGGTGCTGACCGGGGCCATAGATCCAGACGCGCCGTGATGCTCCTGGGTCGCCGCCTATAAATAGTGGCTCCGACCTCTTTTGTCTTCACGTGCCTTCCTTTTCTTTTTGTGCTCTAGACTTCGTGAAGCTCCGCGTACTCCGCGACAGCCCTCCGCGAATCGAGCTTCACGGCGAACCGCGGGTCTCCGACTCTGCGTCCGCGCCAAGCGAACCTCTGTTTGTCGGCCTTGGCCAGACTTCGTGGCTTGGTCTCGCGACCGATCATCACGATCAGTCTTCGTGATTCAACTTCACGGTCGAGCTTCGCGATCCAGCCGAGAGAACTCTTTTCTGAGTGTCAGAGTTAAAATGGACCATCGAGAGGCTGTATTGGGGGTCCTTGCAGATGCTGCTCGTCGAGATGAGATGGCCAACCGTCCAGGCTTGGGGGAGATGATCCGGAGCCACTCGGACCACACTTCTTTGACAGATCTGCTCTCGGAGGGCCAGAAAGATTATCCGCAGTGCAAGAAACTGCCGTTGTACGTCTTCGGGCTGACGGATGACGTCTTCATCCCTGAGGCGAGTAGGGATGAACTATCTTGCTGGTTCAAGAGCACACCGTGCCAGCACCAATGGTTCAGGGCGGCCGATGGTCATGCGCGAGAGGATTTCACACCCGTTACCGCTGACTGTCTCTACAACCATGTGAATGACATCGACGGGAAGCCATTTCTGCCGGAGACTTCCCCTCCCCTCTACCGTACCATGCTGAAGGCGGCCTTGCAGGATTCGAAGAAGGGATGGTCCGATGAGTGGGACCTGCGCCAGGGTGGAAACTTTACTGATGACTGGGCCTGGGCCTACTGGGTAGGCGCCTCATGCGAGGAGTTTGGGGCCGAGCTGAGGAGAGTGGGGTTTTATGAAGCGGCATGGGCCTCCCAATTCCACATTTACCAACCGAAGCAGCTAATGCCGGAGTTGCTGAGTAGATGGTCATCTAGGACCAACACTTTTCACCTGCATCACGGGGAGGTGGGCATCAGCCTGTGGGATGTCCACCAGATTTATGGGGTCCCAATCTTGGGGGCCCTGTATGACGAGTTCCTCCCCGTTGTCAGCGCATGGGGGGATGTGGAGCAAATGTCGCGACTGGCGTCGGCACTGATGGCACTTGTCCCTGGAGAGGACAAGGAGGCAGTGAGGGATGTCCATTTTAGGAGATGTTTCAAATGCTTCCTGAATTTCCCAGAGAATCGAGAGTTCCCTCCGAGGCCTCGAACTTGTCCAAGGGCGGCCCAACGGGGCAAGGGGCACTCGTATTGGCGTGTCTTGGAGGACAGCCAATGGAAGACTTGGGGTTTCAGTGTCAGCACTGAACAACAGCCGATAGTCAGGCTGGAGGCATTCATCGCGGCTCTCATCTGTGGTTGGATCCTACCGGTGAGAGATACAAGAATGGGGGTACGGCCTAACTCGTTTATCATGGCGTCGATGTTGGCCATGGGGCAGCGGATCAACCTAGGGATCCCGATGCTCACCAAACTGTACAGAATGCTGCGGCACATTAGCGAGGGAAAGAAGCCGCCAAGGATATGCGGACCCTTTCACCTCCTGTATGGGTGGATCACAGCGCATATCAGGGGGATTTACGAATATCCAAACCTCATTTCGCCGCCGGGATCAAACTTTCGCCCCTCCATCCTGAACGCGGTCGGGAGATTCCCGTTCAAACTGGCGGTTCTGATGGTGCTGAATAGGGAGTGGAGGGCGGACGAGTTCAACTTCCATCCCTTCCCATTGCCGACGGGGATGCTTACTGATGACGGACGGGGAACGGAAGAACATCTCGCTTACCTCCTGGCCTTCCGAGGTGGAGTTTTGGTGGCACGAATAGATCGTGAGCCACTCTGTGAACCGTACACTCCATATCGGTTTGCGAGGCAGTTCTGGTGCCTCCAGTGGCTGACCCCGCAGGTCTACTGGGAGGTGCGTCACGAGGAGCACTCGTGTGTGATGAGGAAGTTGTGGCTCATGTTCACACGTGAAGATGAAAAGATGCAGATTGCATTGCCTCCATCCACCCCCGCCTTCGAATTAGTGAAGGAGTACGCCATCAGTTGGGAGGCCGCTTATTCGGGGGAGATGCTGAAGCAACCAACGATCCAGGTTGGTGACGGTGGGCCTCCTCTATCTCGTGGTCGGGGTCGGATGGCAGCTAGGGCCGCTCGCGGCAGCGGGGCTGCCATGGCGGCGAGACCCGCACCGGCCGAGGGTATGGCAGAAGCGGTGGATCCGGTGATTCCAGGAGAGCAGGGTCATCCGGAGGGGCGGCCACCGAGGGGATTCCGTAGGATATCCACTCAGGCTCCGGGGAAGCGCCTGCGTCACATTGACATGGCAGAGGATGCCATCTTCCCGGAGGCTTGGGACATTTGGGATGTCAACCGGCAATTCCTCAGCCAATCCGAGATATGGGACCACCTGAATCGCCTCGGGATGGAATTACCGGGTATAGGCCCAGTTCGGGCTGGATTCATGGTGTCTCCGGCAGAGGCAGAACAGTACCTGGAAGAGCTGGAGGATTACGTCCACTCCAGTGGTGTCCCTCGCCCAATGACAGACTGGGTGAGGGTACCGTTGAATCAGACGGTCCCCCCACAGTTATCAGCTGCCGATCTGAGGGAGCGCTTCCCCGTGCCAGAGGAATCAGAGGACTCCTCTCGGGAGGATGAGGCTGGAGGAGGGAGCCCACTGGAGGAAGGCGAGGTCGGAGATCGAGGCTCAGAATCTGACGAGTTTGCGGAGGCTCTCAAGGTAGCATTCTGAACTTCTCTCCTTACGATATGTTCTTGGGTCCCTATGGACTTCTCACCAATGTTTGAGCCATGCAGGAGGAACTTGTTCGTAGGCCTCGTTCTCGCTCCTTGGCCGGTGATGATGCAGGACCTTCAGAACCCGCGCCTATGGCTGCGTCCAGTTCCGTGTCTGGTGGGACCAGGGCGCCCGAGGTGGCTCCTTCGGAATCTCCAAACCTTCCAACAGTATACGGGGGGCCTCGTCTCGGGGTCCCGTCAGTACCGGCTCAGGAGCAGCGCTCGGAGGTCGATCTCTATAAGTCTCCTCCACCGGTCTCCTCGTTGCCACATGTAGACCATGCCAATTAATGCTCAAGTCCCTCTTTGTCGTACAGTTCTTCGACTGGCGTGGGCGGCTGCGGCAAGACTAGTCGGAATGTCTGGTGGCGTCCCTTCTAGGGGCATGCCGGTGATGGTGGCGATAGTCCCACCATCTACTCAAGCCACGACGCACATCATTACTGGCGGGACCACCCGCAGAGCCGTACCCGAAATCATTGAGGTGGACTCCGAGGAAGAGGATCAACCGGTCGGTCCCAGTTCTGTCGCGCCTGCTTCGGCACCAGGTGTCGCACTGGATTCAACACCGGATGTTGATCCTGCCGAGGATTTCCTGCGGGCGTATCCCACGTATGAGCCTGCCAATCGCGCAGACTGGGATGAAACGGCCTCCGACGAGGAAGATAGCAGCATAGTCCGCCGCCGGTCGTGGAAGCTGATCGCGTGCTTTATCAAGGACACTCCCCAGGCACAATGGCTGGACGAAATGGATAGTCTTCGCTCGCGGTTACGCGAACTGTGCGCTGGGGGAGTGGATGCCCAACGTCCTTACGCACTCATCCGAGATCTTATGGCTGAGAAGATCCGGGAGCATGATCGTGGGCTCAGCGTGGGATGGCAGAGGAGGAAAGCGACCAGCATTAAGAAGCTCGAGGAGGCTAAAGGCGAGGTTCAACAGATGCAGACCCAGGAAGACGAGCTTTCAGCCTCTCTTGATGCACAATATGAGCTGGTCTCACACTTGAAGGCCTAGCTGGCAGAGGCAGAAGAGCATATGAGGCAGACCTCTGGAAAGATGGCCGCCGTTCAAGCTGATGTAGAGAGGGCCAAAGCCAGGACTGAAGAACTGCGCCCCGCCGCTGCTGAGGAGGAGCGGGAGCTAGTTCAGCGGCAGCAAGCCTTGGATGCCGCAAGTCAACGGGTGGCGGAGCTGCAACGTTCTTTTGACGAGGTCAACCCGTCCATGGGGAAAGTTAACCCCAGAGTATTGTAACAAACCCAAAACCCTTTATTGGTACTTTCGTGCTTTCAAATTTTACCTTTGTTTTAAATGCTGTAGCACGCACGATTTCCACTGTTGAATTGCCTTGTTACATCCCTACAATGTTTGCGGGGCGTTCGACGACAATTCCCCAAGCCCACGTGGGTCGAGCCCGATGTCCGGGATTCGGATTACCAGTCCGGATTTCTAAGAGATTGGAGAGGCTTGATGGGAGAAGGAATATTCAGGATAGCCAAATTACCATTTCTTCAACGTGCTCTTATGCACGAACGGGGCAACGCCAGGGGTGTTGAAATCGGTCCAAACAGATGAAAATGGGAAGTGTGAATCACGATACCCTAGATTCGGAATACTGTGGGGATGGCGTGACAATAAAGGACAACCGCTATCCGTGGCGGAGAAACGGTACCCTTACTGCGTTAGCCTAAAATGGGGGTAACAAATGAGCATCGACCGCTGACCGTATTCGCAACGCGGGATTTTATCAATTTGTTGTTGATCAATCGTTCAGGACGTTGGCCCAGGACAGTAGGTGGACCATAGGTCGAACATCCACACTGTTAGGGGGTCCTTCCAAACATGACCAGTCTTCCAGAACGTTGGCCCAGGACGGTAGGTGAGCCGATGCGGCATGAGACCAGGCCGTTAGGGGGTTCCTTTAGACACGAAAGAGGACTAGGGTCCAAATAAGAGGCACGCAAAGCGTGGAATATGGATTGATGGTCTATCCGAACAGAATCCAACACTTAGGTAGTTACACCACCGTGGTGGGAGTACGTCCGATGGGCGTATCGGTTTGATCATGGATCATTCCTTCTTTGGGACAGGGCTTCTCTGGAAAGGGGATCTGTCACTTCCCAGTGGGGTCTTGGGGCATCCTGAACTTGTTCAGGGTAGAACCACAGTTTATTGTCATGCGTTGAGGATACATAGACTCCTGTAGTTTAACATCATACGAAAGGACGCGGAATAAAAGGGAAGCGTGTGGCGCGGTAGATATAAAGCCGACATGAATGTGGACTTGGAGTCCAAATCACACCACATACCCCCGGAGGAAACACTTCAGGTCGAGGGACCAAGAGTGAGGATTGGGCTGGGCCCGAAGAAAAGTGGTCGGGCATTCCTACGTACCCCATGAGGATGGGAATCAAGCCATACGTAGTTCTGAAAGCGCATTTTAACGTCATGCAGGACGATGAGTAGCCCGACCATGTTGGTACACATCCTGCCAAAACTACTAAGCCCACGTGAGTCGTGCTCAGTGTGGGAAACAAGCAGTAGTGGTGGGAATTTCCCGACACAGAGAGGGGAAGGTTAGGGCAAAGGGACGCTCGGTGAATCCCGAACCAGTGACACTAACACCATCTTGTGGCGCACCTAAATGCGCGAAGAGAAAGAGCTGAGTATGATGGAATTCCACTTGAACATGGGGAAGTGAAAAAATGTGAATCATGGAACTCGTGATTCAGATCACTTATGATGGCGGCGTGACGATGGAGGATAACTGCTGACCATGTTCACAACACAACATCCTCTCGCGTTAGCCTAGAATGGGGGCAGACAAATCAGCATCGACCGCTAACCGTATTCGCAACGTGGGATTTTATCGATTTGTTGTCCAAAATCCGTAGGGACGTTGGCCCGAAACAATTGAAGGGCCCTTAGCTCCAGCATTCATGGAGAGCCCTTAAGCCTAGTACCCATGTCGTTCGAGGGTCCTTTTGGATGTGGAAGAGGATGAGGATCCCAATAGCGAGCTCACGAAGTTTGGTCCTGGGACGAGGGGAATGTCCCTGTGAAAATCCCACACTTCGGGCTCTTTGTCAAAGCACATCTGAATATGGCAACGAAACGTATTAGAGAGAGGGAGCAGATTTCTTTCCCTTGGGGGGATCTTAGTTTAGGGTCGTAGAATTCGGACCATGGGTGAGAGGAAACATAAGAGGCACATGTTGGAGTAACTCAAACACCTGGCGTGAATGGGAATAGGAGGTGTGTACAGCGTGGTGAACAGCCTGACGTGAATGAGGGAACAACCCCATATCACACCGCGCAACCTCCTTGGGAGAGGTTTTTTGTCAGGGACCGAAAGCGAAAATTAGGCTGGGCCCGCGGGGAAGTGCCCGGGCGCTCCTACATATCTCATAAGGAGAGAATCAAGCCACACGTAGTTCTGGAAATGACATGGTAGGATACCAGTGCTAGGGGAAAAGGGGAGTGCAGGCGTGGCCCTTGCACTAAAAGAAGCGGAATTTGATGTATCTTGTTTGTTCTTTAAGGTGAATGGTTTTTTTTGTGAAGCGACAGGCCTAAAATAGCAGGCTGTGATGTCACCACAAGGGTCAAGCCATGACGGGAGTTGAAAAATGGCATGGCACGTGACCAGTACCCAACGTGATGTCCTCTACAACGAGGTCACCACAATGCGGTGCCGTTTTTCGTCGTGCGGCCAGGACGATAATGTCACAGTTTAGGGTCGTATGATAGGACCAAGCATGCATTTTATCGTCATGCAGCGCAGACGTAGCAGAGACGATTCTAGGAGGGAAATGGGTGCAGTGTTATAAAACACAATTGACAGAGACATGATCCCACATCACATTGAACGCCATCCGGAGAGGGAAACCTTAGGCCGAGGGGCCTATACAGAGGTGAAACAGGGAGAGAGACTGGCTTCTGGAATGGGTTGTACCCGGATAAAGGGCATCTGGGCGGTCCTACGTATCCCATGAGGATGGTAATCAAGTTGAACATAGTCCCGAATGGATCTTAGTTTATAGTCTTAGAGCTCGGACCATGGGAGCCCCAAAGGATGCCAAATTGCAGCTTTTCCCCCTAGCATGCAAAGGTGCACTGAGGGATAGCGCCAAAAGTGTCGAGATTCCACCTGGACATGATGGGGTGGAAAATGATGTGAATCATGCAACCAACATTCAAGGACTGAAGGGGCTGGCGTGATGACAGAGGATTACTGCTGACCATGTTCGCAACACAGCATCCTACCGCGTTAGCCTGGGATGAGGACAAACAAATGAGGATCGACTGCTGACCATATTCACAATGCGGGATTTTATCGATTTGTTGTCCAAAACCCTCGGGGGCGTTGGCCTGTAACGGTAGGAGAGCCCTTGGGCGTAGTATCCAGGCCGTTATTGGGGGTCCCTCTGGGTGTGAAAGGTGATGAAAGTCCGAATGGATGGGAACACGAAGTTTGACAAGTGGAAGGAACTTGATCAAGTTGAATCTGACACTCTTGGTCCTAGACCAGAGTACTCTTAATACAGGGGTGAACCACTGCAAGGAGTCAAGGGACTCAACCTTGAGGGTGATCGAGAGATGGCAGGTTCCCAGGGGAAGGGGGCACGGTTCCCAAAACCTTGTATCATACCCACACATCCCTCTTCTGGAGAGGGATAGGCCAAGTGGCCTAGGTGACCGGGAAATCAGGAGATCTCCAAGAGGTGGGGCTGGACCCGAATCTTAGACATTCATGTGGTCCTACATATCCCATGAGGATGGGAATCAAGCCACACGTAGTTCTGAAGGGTGCCTTTTAATGTCATGCAGGACAAGGAATAGGAGGGCTAACTCTCAGAACGGGGTACGCGTGGTGCAGCTGTTGCAAACCTGACGTGAATGAGGACGTAATCCTACACTACGCCACGCGGTCCGGTGGTCGGGGTCCCAATGGTAGGACCCGAGAGAGGTGAACTTACTAAACTCAAGCTGGACCCAAAGACAGGGGGTCTTGAACGTAGTTCCAGATGAGAGTCTTAGTTTATGGTCTTAGAGCTCGGACCGTGGATGGTGACGACTCCTGAGTAAGCACAGATGTCAACCCAATCCCTAAGCCCACATGAGATAAACTCGTTGTGGGAAACAAGGGGGGTATCCTCATCGCAATACTTGGGGCGTCCATTAAAGGGGAGTCAGCAGAGAGTTCCGAAGGACAATTTTGATGTAGCTTGTTCCCCCAACGCGCAGACGTGCACGGGGGAAAAGTACCAAGAGTTCCGAGACTCTACATGGACATGATGAAGTGATGAAGGGTGTGAATTGTGTACCCGGCATTTGGGCTTAATGGGTTGGCGTGGCGATAGAGGAAAACTGTTAACCATGATGGAAACACAACGTCCATATCGCGTTAGCCTGAGGTGGGAACAACAAATGAGCATCGACCGCTGACCATATTCGCAACGCGGGATTTTATCGATTTATTGTCAGAAACCCTCAGAGCATTGGCCTGTAACGGTAGTAGAGCCCTTGGGCGTATTATCCAGGCCATTGTTGGGGGTCCCTCCGGGTGTGAAAGATGATGAAATCCCTGATGCAGGGATGCGCAAAGCCTGGAAAGCGGGTGCGGACGTGTCCGAGTAAAGCTTGGCATTCCAGGTAATAAACCAGAGTACTCTTAGGCACATTGGTGAACTGCTGAAAAATGGATCGACGAAACAGCTCAGTAGGGGGGGAACATGGCGTTGTCATTACGAGACCGTCGTGAATGAGGACATAATCCCACACCACACCATATGATCCTCTCATGGAGGAAGGATAGGCCAAGGGGACAAGATGGGATGAGGATTCCCGAGAGATGGGGCTAGACCCGAACCTTGGATATTCAGGTGGTCCTACGTATCCCATTAGGATGGGAATCAAGCCGCACGTAGTTCTCTATATGTAGTTTAACGTCATACTGGACGAGAAGGGGAACAATATACCCCTAAAAAAGGGAGGTGTGCGGTATGGCGAAGAAGCCGACGTGAATGAGGACGTAGTCCCACACCACACTGTAAACTCCTATAAGAGAGGACCTGGGTCATGTCCTGGAAAGGCCAAGGGGCCTGATGGTTAGGCATTGGTCAGGAAGCCCTGAACTGCTTGTAGTTTAACGTCTTGCAATGAGGACGAGGGTCAGGGACCCGAGGAGGCCAAGGGGCCTGAGGCTGGGCCTCACGAGGGGAGTCGTACGGCATGGTACATGATCCCGACGTGAATGAGGACATAGTCCCACATCACACCGTACACTCCTATGAGGGATCCTGGGCCGTGGCCCGATCGCTAGCACCATCTACGGGAAGTTTGTCACCTCAAGATGGGGCAGAATGAATCAATGCACTCGATGTCTGGGACATATAGGGGTGGACCCGAAGATCAATGACACTGTTGACCATGTTCGAAACACAGCGTTCCTATGGTGACCCGTTATGGGAGCAGCAAATGAGTGTCGATCGCTGACCAAATTCGCAACGCGGGACTTGTATCGGCTTGTTGCTTGAAAACCCTCGGGGGCGTTGGCCCGTATCGGTAGGAGAGCCCATGGGCATTGTATCCAGGTCGTTCTTGGGGGTCCCTCTAGGTGTGAAAAAAACGATGGAATCCCAGTCAAGGAGTGGGTGAAGCATAGATGTATCCATCCATGAAAGGGGCAAACACCTCTAGGGGGAATGTGCAGCCAGGTCGAGGCTTGCTCGATGTGAGTTGGGGCAAAAGTGTGCACCCTGCCATGTCTTGACCCGAGGGGAAGATTTTGGCTTTTGGGCTGGGCCAACGGATGAAATGTCCGGGCATTCCTATGTATCTCATGAGGATGAGAATCAAGCCATACGTAGTTCTTGAAGGCCATGCAGTTTAGCGTCATGTGGGGAGGACGTGAAAAGAATAGAAGAACGGGAGTGGGCACATGGTGCGACCCTTACAATCCTTGTGCGAGCGGGGTTGCATGGGTGGGGCCAAGAAAGCCTACTCCCTGCTACATAAAGATCCTCCGAGGAAACTATTCCCAGGGGGAATAGTAGAAGGGAAATGCTTGGGGCTGGGCTCAAGACGGGGCGTCTGAGCGTTCCTACGTATCCCACGAAGATGGTAATCAAGCCATACGTAGTTCTAGAAATGCAGTTTAACGTCATGCGGGACGATGAGAAGCATCTCATTAGGGGATATGTATGGTACAATGAGTAATCCGACGTTAGTGAGGATGTAGTCCTACACCATACCGTACAATCCCGCAAGAGGGTAGGTCGGAGAAAACTAGGGGGGCCTGGGGCCGGACCACGGTCAGCAAGACCTGACCAGCTTGCGGTTTAACGTCTCGCGGTAAAGACGGGGGCCCAGGGACCAAGGAGGACAAGGGGCCTGAGGCTGAGCCTCAGTCAAGAAGGCCTGACCGGCATGCAGTTTAACATCTTGCAGTAAGGACGGGGGGCCAGGGGCCCAAGGAGGCCAAGGGGCCTGAGGCAGAGCCTCGGTCAAGAAGGCCTGACCGGCTTGCAGTTTAACATCTTGCAGTATAGACGGGGATGCAGTTTAGGGTCGTGCGGGACCAGCTCGCAGTTTAGGGTCGTGCTGGACCTTTTCGCAGTTTAGGGTCGTGCTGGACCTTCTCGCAGTTTCGGGTCGTGCTGGACCTTCTCAAAGTTTAGGGTCATGCTGGACCTTCTCGCAGTTTAGGGTCGTGCTGGACCTTCTCCCAGTTTAGGGGCGTGCTCGACCTTCTCGCAGTTTAGGTTCGTGCTGGACCTTCTTGCAGTTTAGGGTCGTGCAAGACCTTCTCACAGTTTAGGGTCATGCTGGACCTTCTCGCAGTTTAGGGTCGTGCTGGACCTTCTCGCAGTTTAGGGTCGTGCTGGACCTTCTTGCAGTTTAGGGTCGTGCTGGACCTTCTCGCAGTTTAGGGTCATGCTGGACCTTTTTTTCCCTAGGCAAAGTATCACTTGAGGAACATGGCATTGGTGGGAGGGGTTATACGGTCTCCATCCGTGGTCACCAAGAAGTATACTCCATTGGGGTAAACTTTATGGATGATATAAGGCCCTTCCCATTTGAGTTCTAACTTGGGAGGTTTCCTACCGGGAATCATTGGCGCTCGAAGGGCCAGTACCAGGTCTCCCTGTAGAAAAGAGCGAAGACGAACCTTCTTGTCAAAGGCTCTCGCTATCCTGTCCTGATGTCTTTCCAGATTGTGCAGGGCACGAAGACGGTTCTCGTCCAGTGCTTCTAATTCAGCCAGACGGATCTCGGCCACCTCATCTGGTGTCTGGTGGTCATAAACTGCAGTGCATAACGACGGCAGCTGGATCTCAATGGGTAGGATGGCCTCAGCTCCATACACCAGGGAATATGGGGTCACCTGAGTAGAGTTGCGAGTCGTCGTCCGGTAAGCCCAGAGGGCGTTGGGGAGCTTGTCCAGGCAAATTTTCTTGTTCTGACCAACCATCTTCTGCAGAATGTTAGAGAGGGTGTTGTTGAACGCCTCGATCTGTCCATTCGCCTGCGCGTGGTAGCAGGAGGTACGATTCGACCGGATTTCGTACTTAGCATACAATTTCATCAATTCAGCTGCTCGGAAGTTGGTGCCGTTATCGGTGAGGACGGCGTGAGGGACTCCAAACCGGTGGATAATATTAGAGCTCACAAAGTCAACGATGGAACGGGCCTTGACCTCTTTGAGCGGAACTACTTCTGTCCACTTGGAGAAGAAATCTGTAGCAGTCAGGATGAACCTACACTGGCAGGATGTTGCCGGTGGATACAGTCCCACTACATCAAGTCCCCATACCGCAAACGGCCAAGAGTACTTGGTGGGGTGGAGGGGCTCCGGCGGCCGATGCAAGAAGTTGGCATGTACTTGGCACACGTGGCATCTCTTGGCATATCCAATACAATCATGGATCATAGAGGGCCAAAAGTACCCTAACCTCTGGATTTTATGGGAATGTTTCGGCCCATCTTGATGGGTGCCACAGGAACCGGCGTGAACCTCTTGCATAACTTGAGGTATCTCCCCTCCCTGGATGCAATGGAGGAGGACACCATCGAAACTCCGCTTATAAAGGATCTGTTCAAGATTGAGGCCGCTCTAGAGGGTAAATTGCAGCGCGCGACGTCAGATTCGCTCGCGTTCGGCCCGGTCGTCCGGGAGCTGAACATTTTGGAGATACTCGACAAAAGGTGCTCTCCAGTCGGGGGTGGTTCCAACCACTGCGTCTGACGAACCCGTGACTCCCGATATGGAGGGTTCGGCGGTGAGATGACTTACCTACAGGCTATCACGGTCCTCTTGGGTGACGGGGGAAATGACTCTCCGGTGGGCCACGTGTATGACCAAATCATCTTGCTCGGGTTCTGCGAGCGACACGGCTAAGCCAGCCAGGGCGTCTACTTGGCCGTTCTGCGACCGTGGGACATGGGTAACCTCTGGTCGAGGAGAGAACTGGGCCATTAGGCGGAGGGCGTACTCCAGCAACGGTGCGAGCTCCGGCTTCCTGACAACATAGTCGCCATTAACCTGTTTGATTACCAGCTCGGAATATCCCTTCACATGTAGATGGGGCACATGGATCTCGAGGGCCAACTCGAGGCCGGTGATGAGAGCTTGGTACTCTGCCTCGTTGTTCGTACAACCTTCCGACAATAGGAACGAGTATGGCATGATAGCTTGCGCCGGGGTAATGAAGACAATACCCAGGCCCACTCTGTTGAGATTGGGATCGTTGAGCCTCCTACCGGTGGGGCTCCGGGAGGCACCGTCGAAATTCATTTGCCAACACGGGACAACCTGATCGACTGAGAGGATCGTCTCATCAGGGAAATTCAGGTCCAGGGATTGATCTGCAGAGGTTGGATGGGCAGCTAAAAACTCTTCCAACGCCTGTCCCTTAATGGCCTTCTGAGGTACAAACCTGATATCAAACTGCTGGAGAATCACTGCCCACTGTGCTAGTCGGCCAGTCAGCATGGGACGGTTCAGGATGTGCTTCAGTGGGTCTACCCGGGAGACCAATTGCACCTCGTGGTGCTGCAGGTAATGTCGCAACTTCTTCACGACGAAGAAGAGCGCAAGACAACTCTTTTCGATAGGGGAGTATCAGATCTCCATATCGAGAAGCATGTGGCTGAGATAATAGAGACTATTCTCAGTACCCTCTTTGTTCTTCTGGGCGAGCAGCGCACCGAGGGATCTCTCCAGGGCGGTCACGTAAAGGACCAACGGCTTTCCGGAGACGGGTGGCATCAAGACTGGAGGTTGGAGCAGATACTGCTTGATTTCCTCGAAGGCGGTCCGACACTCCTCATCCCATTCGTTGGCAGCGCCCTTCTTCATGAGCTGGGAAAAGGGCTTACACTTGCGGGCCAAATTCGCAATGAATCGGCGTATATAGGCTAAGTGGCCTTGAAGGCCTCGAAGCTCCCGAATGTTTCTCAGGGGAGGCATTTGGCTGATGGCCTTGATCTTCTCCGGGTTGATCTCGATACCTCGGTATCTGACAACAAAGCCCAGAAACTTCCCGGAGGTGACCCCGAAGGCACACTTCAGCGGGTTCATCTTCAGGTGACGGGAACGGAGGAAACCGAACACTTTCTCAAGGTCTTTGAGATGGTCCTAGCGGTAGCATGATTTGACTACGAGGTCATCCACATAGCATTCCACCAATGTCCCGAGAATCGGTTTGAATATGCGATGCATGGCCCTTTGATAAGTGGCACCTACATTTTTCAAACCGAATGGCATTACCTGGTAGCAAAAGGTACCTTGGGGAGCCCTGAAGGCAGTGAAATACTCATCTTCGGGGGCCATCCGGATCTGGTTATACCCGGAATACCCATCCATGAAAGAGAGGGCTTGGAACCCGGCCGTGGCGTCAATCAACAGCTCCGTCACCGGGAGTGGGAAGTCATCCTTTGGGCAGTGGCGATTAAGATCGCGGAAGTTGATGCAGACTCTGATCTGCCCATTCTTCTTCCTGATTGGCACAATGTTGGCAAGCCACTTGGGGTACTCGACCTCCTTGATGAAGTTGGCTTTGATTAGCTTGTCGACCTCGGCCTCAACCATATCACCATGAGAAGGGTGCATCTTCCTGGGAGGTTTCTTAAACCCACGATGCTTTGCCGGGAGGCCCAGGCGGTGAACGACTACCTGGGGATCTAGCCCTGGCATCTCGTTGTAACTCCAAACAAACACATCACGGTGCTGTTTGAGGAAGTCCACGTACTGCCGCCGCTCCTCAGGGGACATGGCTGCACTGATCAATGTAGGTTTCAGATCTTCCTCGCTACCAAGGTTCACCTGTACCAGTTCATCAACCGTGGTAGAGACGCCTTCTTCAAAGGCGGGGGGAGCATCCTCCAGGTCTTCCTCCCCAGCCGTGGGGGGACTTCCCGTGACGGAAGATACTTCTGGGCTATCAAAATCTGAGGGGCAGCTGGTGCCGGCTTGGGCAGCATCGATCATCACATCGGGAGACTCGCCTTCCATTGAGACCATAGAAATGAAGGAAGTCGATCCTATCCCATCTGGCCTTCGGCCTAAAGGGCCACGTTTGATGATATCAAAGCAGTGGTGATGTGTTGGCCTGAGTCGGTTAATTCCAGCCCAGCGGAAGAGACACGTATGGAGCACCGCCGTTGTCATAGGTTTGATGTCCCAGTACCGTACATGGGTAGGGGGTTCCGGGATGACTTTAGCCTGGTTGATATAAGAGTACGGGGTGATTTTCCGTCGTCGCTTGGACACGGGAACATGCCTTCCTTGCGTACCCGAAACAACAAAACATTGCCCTATGTCGGGGGTCGTGGCCTCCAACCGGTGGATTGGTAGGATGTAGGCATCATCCATGCTTGCCCAGGGGTCACTTGTGACCGGGGCGGGTTCATCCTCGCTTACCAGTATTTGCTTATCCTTACTTTTTGTAATAACCCGCATCCAGATAGCGGGCTTCACAAGAAGCGAAAGGGGACGCGTCTCCTTGGAGCACACCTACTCGACCATTGAGCGAGTACTTGAGGCACTGGTGATACGACGAAGGGACCGATGCATGCAGATGGAGCCATGGCCTACCCATCAATGCGTTGTAGGCGGTGTCCTGAGAAACAACCATGAACTCGGTGCTGGCAATTAAGCCACCGAATTGAGTCTTCAGGCGGATCTTGCCGACTGGGGTTTGCTCTGTCCTGTCGTACCCCTGGATCCTGAGGTCAGAGGGGGGTTAAATCACCTTCGGACAGACCCAGCTTTCGCAGCGTCCGGGTCGGAATTAGATTGATTCTGGAACCTGTGTCAACGAGGCAGCGGCAGACTTCCACACTGTTGAAGTGGCCAGTGACATACAGTGGGCAAATGTGCCCCTGTATAGGAGGGTCCTCATCTTCACCAGAGAACGAGATAACTGCCTGACATTCAGCGTTTTCAATCGTCTCGGTATGGAAGGCTTCTGCAGCTGCTACCTCCGTCTCGAACTGGAGGGGGCTCCTTAAGGCCTCGGAAAGTGCCTCGCGCATTTTAGATGACAGGCGAAGGGCCTCAAGGATGGAGAGCCTCACCGGAATGCTGGCCAGGTGCTTCAGAACATCGTACTTTCGTGCCAAACGCGAGCCTCTGCTTACAGGAGGTCATTCGGCATTCGGAGGCACATCGGGTTCGGCTGGCTGAACCGGCGATTGACTAGTACTGGGTACATCTTGCTGCCTACTAGTAGAATCCTGAAGAGTAGTCGCCGGACTAGGATCAGACAGCAGAGGCTGGCCTGTAGCTGGGCAAGACTGACTATGATACGGACGAGGCGGCTCCCCCCGATCCAATAGCACGAACGACGGTGGAGGTAGATCCGAGGGTGTTAGATGGGTCTGCGCGTGCCGAGATCTACGCTGAGCCTACTGCCTGGTCTCGGTAGCGTGCACGACTTGGCCACAAGTGACTGCTGACGTGCCTCGATGACTAGCGCGATTGTGATTCCGCTGACGTTGACGTCGGCTGGAAACGTTGGGGAGGTCTGCCTGGCATTCCCCCTCGTTGGGGGTCATATAGGGCTTTACCAGCTCCATGGTGTTAACCGAAGCGTACCCTTGGCTATCACTCGAGGAGTCATCCACCACTGGGTGGATTCTGGGAGTAATCCCCATTTCGGGGGGCATATAGTCACCGAGAGTGAGGGATGACGACGGCACCAGCGGTGCACGTTGCTTCTTCTTGCGCCGCCGCTGCTTGCCCTTTTGGGAAGGGGCCGACTGTGAAGATGATGCGGAGGCACCAGCTACTTCTTCTGAAGGTTCCAACTTCTTCAGGCGCGCTCGGATGATACCATGGGCACGAACGATGGTTTTTCGAGCCATCCAATCGTCGTATTTCTGGGATCCACGGCTAGGGACCTGCTGCCACTCACCTTCGCTGTCGCTGCCGATTTCTGATCCTGCAAAGACACCTACCACTTGCGCTGGTGCTGGGCCCAACATAACTATGTTGTTGTTGACCTGGTCTTGAAGCCAGTCCTTAAACTCATAGAATTTCTTGAGGGTGTGCCACAGGATCCGATGATAAGGTCAATAGTTGGGGTGATCGGTGAGATGCACCTCTACCGGCCTTCTGCACTCAGGCAGGCGCACAATCCCTTGCTCCAGAGCACTTCGGAAGTAGCCAGGGACCGGATTTTCGTTGAAAGAATAGGTCTGGTACCTTCTTTCTGAATAGGGGGTCCTGGGGGCCTGGCCCTGACGAGGGGCCGGAGGGGCCTGCCGAGGAAGCGGCGCCTGATTGTCTCGCCTAGGTGGCGGTGGCGCGTTGCGCGGGGAAACCTGTTGGTTCTGAGGCGGTCGCTGCTGGGCAGGAGCCTGTGCTTGAGGTGGAGGACCTCTGCGGGGTTGCAGGGGTGGTGCCGCCGGCAGCAACTCCAGCTGCCTCGGGGCTTCTATTTGAGCCACCGCGGCGGGTTCAGCCCTGGCGGTCTGCCTGGCTGGGATCATAGGGGGCAACAAACGTGCCTGACTAGCTTGTTGCAGGGCTTTCTCGAGGTGTTGGGCATTATCCGAGAAATCTCTGAACCCTCTAGGGTAGTTATGGGTAATTAGGGAGGGCACCAGCTCTGTCTTGACATTCCCCACACACATCGTCAGTAATTTCTCTTGAGTCAGTGGCATATCGAGGGAATACGTAAGTCCCTTCCACCGGGCGATGAAATCTGCAACCCGCTCATCAGGCCTCTGTTTGCACTTGAAGAGGTCTGCAATGCTGGTCTTTTGTGTGGTGGAGCTGAACTGGTATAAGAACTACCGGCGAAGATCCTCCCAACCGGTCACTGATCCGATAGGGAGCTGGCTGTACCAGACGAATTCTGGACCTTCCAATGTCTGTACAAAACATCGGAGTTTGGCGGCTTCTTGCTGAGCCGGGGTCCCCAGCATGGGGCCACACCTAGAAGAGAAATGAGCCAAGTGCTGGGGAAGGTCCCTTGTCACGTTTAAAGGCGAGAAAGTGGGGTTCCCAAAACCTGGAGGTGCGGGCATATCATCCACCCACGCGGGATAAGGCTTGACATCCGGTGGGACCGCCACCTGCCGTGTTTCCAACGCCTCGAGGCGGGCTGTGAGTGCCGCAATAAGGTCCTCCGGGTGGGGGTCCCTGTCTTGACGGGGATCCCTAACCACAAGTGTATTGCCAGGTTCTTCAACACGGTAGACGGCTTCGGCCGCTCGTGGGTCAACTGGCTGGACGGCCTGCGGGGCGACTGGGGGAACCCGGATTGGATTCTTCAGATTGCCCTGTCGCTCGGGGGGATTTGGCGAAACGTATCGCGCCCTCTTGCCATATGTTCCGGATTCTGCCCTGTCTGCGGCAGTAGCATGATCAGGGTTACCCGGAGGCATCTCACCAGGGGGGAATTGTTCCTTCCCCTGCTTCCCCGGCCTGAGATTACCATAGTCGGGTCGCCGCTCTGCGGCGCGCTCAGCCAAGAGTTTGTCAACCAGCCTCTTCTTCTCAGCATGCCGCTGGCATAACGCGGCCTTCTCAGGATCCTCTTCTGTATTCTGCGCAGAGGAAGATGGGTCGGAGTGCTTGACAGCTCCGACGTGCTCCTTACCCTTACCGGTGATTCGACCGAGTACCAGCGATTCGGTGGGTACAGGGAGGCCTAGCAGGTTTCTCTGCTGATGGGTAACTCTCCCTGATGGGTCGAGCAGCGACGGTATGCCCTCGGGTGGTAAGTCTCTATCAAGGAATTCAAGCTCATCTTCCTTATCAACAATGTCGGCCATGTGGACTGCGATCCCTCTTGAGGGCATGTCCTCGATGTCACATAGCGAATCAGGCTGTCGTCGTATAGGGTCGAAGAGGAGAGCGGCATAGTGTCCCCAACCACGGACTTGCACATGGGGGTGGCTTCCCTGACGATTCTGCGGAGTGCTTTAAGAATCTGAACGCATTTTCATTGAAGGGCGCTCTGGTGGCCTGGAGACTCAGGGTGCTAGACCACAAGGAGTGCGGCTGCATCAATCAGGCGGCACTGCTCGCCGATTTCTTCGAAGTGCTCTCGACTTATGGGGTACACCACCCGTTCATAGCGGAGGCGGAAGTGTGTCGTCCATAGGGTTCGACAAAAACACCCCACTTCTTCAGGGGTAAGAGACTCCGGTACGTGAAAATTCAGTGCTGCCGTCGGCCAGAACTTCTCCAGGAAGTAATCCGCTGCAAGAATACTCCAGAAGCTCCTGGGATCGGACTCAGGGTCTGGCCCTGTGGTTCCCCACTCGTCGAACGGGGGCGGCTGAGGAACCGGTAGCGGTACTGAGGCGTACCTCTGGGATAATAAGCTCGGCGGTGGAGAATACGACAAACGAGCTGACTGGCCGCCGAATTCCAGGCCATCCTCCGAAGAGTGAGGTGACCTGGTCACGATGTCATGATACGATGGGATGATAACCACAGCTTCCGGAACAGGAGCCGCGGCTACCGGCGACAGGTCGTGTCGTCTCTCTACCATCGTTGGCCCCCAAAATAACTCTCTGTGATCTCTGGTAGAGGTAGAGGGCTCTTCTGGTGACAGAGGAGGTGATTGCGCGGTCGAGACCTGCGGAATTCCTAGGATTTCTTCCTCATGGATGTACCTGCAGAGAGAGACGGGAATTTGATGGACCTCAAATTCTGGGAGAATGAGGCTAACGCATCTGGTTCCTACCCCAGTCCTTGATACGGAGGAGCGGGGAGAAGGTTACATCGCTGAATCGCATTCCGCTTCCGAGTCGGAGAAGCGGGCAGGTTTGATCTCCACCTGGGCCTTCCTAGGATTCTTCTTGTGGCGGCGACGACCCGCTCTTCTACCCCGGGGCGGCTCTTCGGGACAGGGTTGCTCCTCATTAGGCAGCCTCGGAGCGGCGCTGGCGCCGTGGCGGAGAGGGCCCCCACTTGAGATAGCCGGGGTGCGAGGGGCACCGGGGAAAATGTCGAAGGGTACATGGGGAGGACCTCTATGAACAATACCCATGTGGGCGGGGCCTCTGTTGGAATTGGCAAGAGCATGGGGAGGACCTCCATGGTCACTGCGGGTGGAGCGAGGCTGACCTTCACTCCTTGAGTTGCTGGGGCGAGGAGGACCTTCGCCGGTTGCAGAGAGGATGTAGGGAGGGCCCCCACGTTGGAGAGGGACCGGATGGACGGTGCCTTCAGGTTGGCGGCCGGGGGTAGGAGGATGGACTCCATACCCTGTATAGTGGGCGCGGGAAATGTTTCCGCGCTGAGCGTCACTACCGCGGGGCAGGTCTTCCTACAAGATGGGGGTAGCACGAGGCATGCCTCCATAACAAACCTCGAAGCGGGGAAGGCCCACGCTCTGTGGAGTAGTGGTACGAGGACGACCTCTGTACGGGGTGACATTACCGCGGGTTAGCTCGTGGCGATCACCACTTGGGCCTGCAACCCGGAGAGTCAACACAGCCTGCTCGTGGGGCGGTTGGGGTCTCGATCCTGGTTGGGTGAAGGAGTGCCGCTGTTCAGTGTATGCAGGGGCTTCACAATGCACGTCGGCGGTGGCTCGGGCCACTGTAGCTGTCGACGTTGACGCGCCCGGGCGAGCGTCCTCAGCCCGGGCCCGGCGCTGACGTCGGGTCAGGCGAACGGGTGCAGGTGGTGCAGAGATGTAGCCTGCCTGCTCTTCCTGCGGGGCCGGATGGCAGCGCTGACGCGGCTTGGTGGGAGCTCTCGCCTGGGGCCCTCGGGTCGGGTCCCTGAGCGGACTGAGCCAGACAGCGCCCGCCTCTTCAGCGTAAGGTGAGGAGTCGTCAAGGCATTCCGGAGACAAGCTCCCGAAACGGTTGAATGTTGGGGTGGGGAGCAGGGGCTCCCTGCGTGGCCTGTTAGGTCGGCGTTGATGGCGGGTCCTGGAGGCCTCCAGGTCTAGGCGAGCCATATCCCGGGTTGGGATGACCCCTTCTTCCTCATACCTGCGCACGAGGTTGTTGATCACCCTTCGCTGGATGACCTCTGATGGGGAGAGGGGGTGTGGGCACCCCGTATTCCGCGATGTGGCGGCCGTCATGGCGGTAGCGGCGCTACGTGGGGTGGCCGTCGTGGTGTTGCCCCTGCCCCTGCGTGGGCGAGGAGCGGATGGTGACCGCGTCTCTGTAACAACAACCTGGTTCTTGGCAATAGAAGGGATCAACTCGTCAGTACTGAGAGGAAAAGGATTGACAGTCAGTGCCCCAGCGTCCTTCCATTCTCCACGTCTGTAAGAAGTATCCACGCCAACACGCTGCAGAGAGGAGTGCCCCATGTTCTACTACCCCGACTTCCGGTGAGTTTCACGACAGGCCCGCTATTTTCTTGGCAGGACCAGGCACCAGATATCTGGATCCGGTGACACGTCAATCTACTAGTGTCTCGAACGCTACTAATCTCCATATTGAGGAGAAGAATTTCATGTCGGGTTCACCATTTCTGTTTTCGGCGCTTTCGCCGGGGCGCGCACATCCATCTGAGGAGGACGCGCTGCTTTGCTGCCCCGCATTCCCGCTTTCCAAAGGCGGGTGGCATCTGCTCCTTATTCAGGGACGTCTGCTCCTTGATCGAAACAGGATGATGGGATGTTGGTTCTTCCTTCCGTGGATTCCTCCTCGAAACTCATCACCTAGTCCGGGTCTCCCTCATATATTTAATACATAGTTCGTGAAACTCTTCCTAGTGCCATGTTTCCATGGACGCCGGTTAATTACACTGCTTCTGTCGGGACATTCCAAAGGGTCCAGTCAGGGCAGCAACCTTCAGTCAGGGGAGTAGTCACGTTGAGGCATCAGTAGCATGTCTGGATGCTGGGGTACCTGGCATGTCTGTCTGTTATCCTTGGTAACAAGGATTCTCGAGGGCGTGGAGGCCCGAGGCATCCCACATTGAGCGCGGGGAATTATATTTCACAGACACATATCTGAGGTTTTCCTCAGCTTCACATGCTCAACACAGGGTATGTCGCGAGTTTAACGTCTAGCGGAGACAGATCAACCAAACTAGAGCATTAGCTAGGATAGATCGGATTGAGGGATCCTCCTTGAAAGGATGTCGATACCGGGGCCAGCCCATGGATGGCTGTGAAGAAGAGCGTACCGACATGGTCTCACCGGGATAAGACGGTCCGGGCGAGAATCGGGAAGGGTGAGAGGTCGATGAATGGAGTGGAGGGTGAGTGAAATGGGACCATCGCAGGGGGCGACGGTGAAGTTGGGATTGAGCCTTGACGAGGCTTCCTACGTATCCCCGTGGCAGGGAATCAAAGTCTGCATAGTTCGGGATGGTGCCGGTAAACCGACATTAAGCTGGACCTTGGCCCGATGAATATCGTCAGCGAACCAACGTGAAGGTGGTCCTTGGTCCGATGGGCATCGTCAGCTTACTGACGTGAAAGTAGACCCGTGGGTCCACTAATGGTGGGTTTGAACCTCAGGAAGGTTTCCTACGTACCATGCCTTGACATGGATCAAAATCCTCGTAGTTCAGGGAATACAGTTTAACGTCATGCAGGACGATAGTGAACCCTGACGTGAATGAATGATGGGCGGTGGGTGTCGGCGAACCGACGTAAGTGGGGGACCTTGGTCCGATGGGAGTTGGGCTTGAACCTCTGGGAGGATTCCTACGTACCATGCCTTGACATGGATCAAAGACCTCGTAGTTCGGGGTGGTCACAACGGCTTGCTGTCGGACTGGAATTGCAGTTTAACGTCGTGCTGGACATCGGTAGAACTCGACGTGAATTGGATGATGGGTGGGCTTGAACCTCGCAGAGGCTTCCTACGTACCACACCTTGACATGGATCAAAGACCTCGTAGTTCAAATGGGGCTTTGTCGGCGAACCGACGTGAAAGTGGACCTTGTTCCAATGAGTGGGGGGGGGGTTTGAACCTCTGGAGGGATTCCTACGTACCATGCCTTGACATGGATCAAAGACCTCGTAGTTCAGGTGGGAATGGGTGTGCAGTTTAATGTCATACGGGACGAGGGGGGTACAGTTTAACATCATGCTGGACGAGGGAGAAACTCGACGTGAATGAACGACCGAGCAATGTGGCTTGAACCTCATGGAGGTTTCCTACGTACCATTCCTTGACACGGATCAAAGACCTCGTAGTTCTCTAGGATGGGTCGCAACGGCTTACCACTGGACCAGAATGCGGTTTAATGTCATGCTGGACGGGGGTGAGACCCGACGTGAAATGACGGGTGGGCTTGAACCTCATGGAGGCTTCCTACGTACCATGCCTTGACATGGATCAAAGACCTCGTAGTTCATAAGATAAGGACCCGACATGAAATGACGGGTGGGCTTGAACCTCATGGAGGCTTCCTACGTACCATGCCTTGACATGAATCAAAGACCTCGTAGTTCATAAGGATGGGTGGTCAGGGTGGGTTCTCACTCTAAGCCCACGTGAGTCATGCTCGGTGTGAGAAACAAGAGGTTGCAAGGACCTGACGATCACGTCGCGAAGGATGCGTCCGTGAGAAGCGAAGAGGGGCTTACGCGTTAGGCGGCCCATGGTGTTGGGACTTACTCCAGGATGGAGGCCCGAAGTGCGACGAAGCGCTGGAAAGAGGGACCTTGGTCCAATGATGGGAGGTGCCTCGTTCCCTATCACGCCCTCTACTGACCTTGGTAGTGGGGAAGTACAGAGATGCATGGGTGCAATCATCCGTACGAAAGGTTAGAGGCTTACACTCTAAGGCAGCCCTTCCCCTACGAACATACGCCACTCCGACAAGGAGGATCTCATTCCATGTGTGGAAGAGTTCCATTCCCGTGAAGACGAGTGGTGTAAAGAATGTTCAAGCTGGGGGGACCCTTCGTGAGGGAGACGAGGTTGGGTCATAGTTTAACGTCATGTGTTGAGGACGTGGTGCTTGGCAGTTTAACATCCTGCAGCTCGGACGAGGTGGGTTCACTCCACCCCCCTAGGACTTACATAACCGGTACCCTCTGGTCCTTGGGGAAGGGAAGGTACCAGTAAGGCCATGGTTAAGGGGGGTCATGGAACGAACCATCGAGGGGTCCACGTTAGAGTGGCTATGCGAATAAGCAATAGCCGTTAGTGTGCCTATGCGAAGAAGCATTAGGCGAAGCAACGCTACGGGTGGTATTGTCCACGGGACTTTGAAATCACATCGTGCAAACCTAGAGGGTCGCACGGGAAGAGTAATCGCTGAGCAGAGGAGTGTGCTTTGCGAAGTGGAGTGCCTTGTACTTATCATGGGGCATAGGTGTGAGTGGAAGGTGCTTCACGAAGTGGAACAGTGTTCGCGGAGCACTGCCTCGCGAAGAAGGGGTGCCTCGCGAAGCAGGGTCCTGCGGAGCAGTGTGCTTCACGATGTGTAGCGATCCTGCCTTAGCATCGGGATCACAAGCATGGGTTGGGGGTTTCGCGAAGCATAAACGCTCCGTGGCTGCCCAGGTTCCCTTGGGAATCCACTTACTTTGCGAACGCCCTTGAGCTTCGCGAAGGGCACCCCTCTCGGAAGAGGGGCTCAAAACGAGACAAAGCAGAGGCGTCTCGCGAAGTAGAAATACCTCGCGGAGCTCAGGATTCCCGGGGAAAAGAGTGCTTCGCGATTCGGGAGAGGAGAAGCCGAAAGGTCGGATTGTCCGTCCTCGGGACTCAGGGGGAGTCCAGTATTTATAGGGAAGGGGCGCCGCGAAGCGGAACTAACGCGCCGCCTTCGGTGCTTCGCGACAGCTCAGGAAAGTCAAATGGGTTCGCGGAGCATTACCGCCTCTGGAGTTTTGCGGCGGCTCGCGAACGTCAAATGGGTTCGCGGAGCATTACCGCCTCTGGAGCTTCGCGGCGGCTCGCGAATGTCAAATGGGTTCGCAGAGCATTACCACCTCTAGAGCTTCGCGGCGGCTCGCGAACGTCAAATGGGTTCGCGGAGCATTACCACCTCTGGAGCTTCGCGGCGCCGCCATGGTCGGGGCGCTTCGCGACGGGGCTTCACGGTGGAGCTTCGCGAGGTCGCGCCGACCTTCTTTTTCGGTCCTTTCTTTCGGGCCACATTTTTGGCGCCAACAGGTTAGTTTATCAACTGCTAGATAAACTAACCAATAGAAAGCTCACGATCATACCAATTTTTTTATTTCTGTCAGTTTCATGGTTTATTTATTGTGGTCTGTTGTCATGATCACACAATTAATGAATTAAACAAGCATGCAAGATGGAAATAAAATAAAACCGGCTTATAAGTAAATATTATCTTAGACATGGTTAATCACATAAGTATATCCCACTTAATATTAACAAGAATTTAATCAAAGATAATAAAATGGATGTTTATGTATAAGGATAAAATCACTCAAAATAAATATTAAGTCGGCATAGCCTTCCATAATCATGGTTAGAATTGAACCATAGTTCAAAGTGCTTGACCAACCCTAGTTGGGGTGCTTTCAATTATCGGGGAATTCTAATTCATGTTTTTGGGTTGACTTGACTTGGTTCGCATCAACGGTTGACTGCCACAGCAGGACTTGGTGTGACCAAGAGGCACAGGTTGAGGAAATCCAAAAAGGATTTTAGGATTGGGGAGTCTACTCAGCGGATCAAGGAGCTGTGAATTAATGCTGTTGGCATTTAGAATGACTACCGAAAACCCTTCAAGTTTCTTGACCAACCCTAGTTGGGGTAATGCGAAGAGAAATATGGATCCTTTGCACTAGAATATTCATGCAATAGAATATTCCGAAGTCATTGGTGAGGGATATTGGATTTTGATAAAATAGTGGGAGACTAATAAGTATTAATTTATTTATTTGTCTCAATTTTGTAATAAAGTACTAAACCTTTGCTCATCTTGATTTGTAGAAACGACAAGAAAATGACTTCAAACATATCATTGCGCAACATACTCGAAAAGGAAAACCTTCTCACCGACACCAATTTCCAAGAGTGGCAGAGGCGTTTACGCATCGTCCTTCACCACGAAAAGAAATTATATGTGCTGAAAGAGCCTATTCCAGTTGCACCTGGTAAAGAGGCTAGTGATGAGGAATTATCTCTCTACATGAAACACATGGATGATGCCATATATGTCCAGTGTTTCATGCTATCGGCCATGTCTAATGAGCTCTTGAAGCAACATGAAAACATGGACGCATATAGCATGATGTCTCACCTTAAAGATCTCTACCAAGAGAAGGCGATACAGGAGAGGTATGAGATCTCCAATGCTTTGTTTACCACAAAGCTTGGAGAGTCTGTGCCAGCTAGGCCTCATGTAGTCAAGCTTATTGGCTACATTGAATGCCTGGACATCTTAGGGATTAAATTCCTGGATGAGTTGCGTACAGATCTCTTCCTAGCATCACTGCCCAAGACCTTCTATAGCTTCATTGTCAACTATAACATGAGCGATAATGAGAAGAGTCTATCAGAGCATCTGACCTTGATTTTCCAGGTAGATAAGGACCTGGGGCATGAAAAACCCGTGGTCCTTATGGTGAACAAGAAAAGGAAAGACAAGGCAAAGGGTCCGAAGACTTATAAACGGTCTGAAGCCCCTGAGAACCGTCCCTCCAAGAAGGGGAAGATCCAGAGGCAGGGAAAGGAATGGGAGGCAGTGTGTTTTTCATGTGGCAAGCAGGGCCACTGGAAGAGGAACTGCACCCAGAAGCATGGGGATCCTAAAGGTGCGTTTGTTATCGAGTGCAATCTTTCTATTTCTACACATTCGGTATTAGATAGAACTTGTGGGGCTCACATCTGTATTCAAATGCAAGAACCAAGTAGATTTAGAAAGATCACCAGAGGAGAGGTGGATCTTCGATCTGCCAATGGTGCAAGGCTATCTGCGTTGGCTATTGGCGACTACCACCTCTCATTGCCGACTGGGATGATTTTGGTTTTACATAACTATTATTATGTTCCTAGTGTTACCAAGAACATAATTTCTGTATCTTGTATGGATAAGGATGGATTTGTTTTCAAATTTGAAAATAAGGGTTTTCTCTTTTATAAGAACAACATATGTTATGGTATGACACATTTAAATAATGCTTTTATGTATTGAATTATGAAAACCAAGTGTTGGAAATTGATAACGAAAAAAACTCACATGACTCATACATCACCCAATTATGGCATCACCGCCTTGGTCATGTGAACGAGAAGCGTTTGACAAAGCTCTGCCAAGATGGCTATTTAGACTCTACTGAGCTAAAACCACTTGATAGATGTCATGCTTGTTTACAAGGAAAAATGACCAAGCCGCCTTTTGGTGGACAAGGTGAAAGGGCCACAAAGCTTCTAGGATTGGTACACACAGATGTGTGTGGACCATTTACAATAGAAGCTAGAGGTGGATATTCTTACTTAATTACTTTTACTGATGATTTGAGTAGATATGGCTATGTCTACTTAATGAGGTATAAGTCAGAGTCCTTAAAGAAATTTTACGGAATTCAAGAATGAAGTAGAGAATCAGCTTGGTAAGAAGATAAAGAAGCTTCAATCGGATCGAGGTGGAGAACATCTGAACCAAGAGTTCATTGATCTTCTATGGGAGTCTGGGATTCTATATCAGCTCACTCCTCCTTATACACCACAGTGGAATGGTGTTAGTGAAAGGAGGAACCGCACCTTGTTGGACATGGTGAGGTCGATGATGAGTCATGCGGATCATCCATTATCCTTTTGGGGATATGCATTACAAACTGCAGTATACACATTAAACTAAGTACCAACTAAGGCGGAAAATGGAATTCCATCCGAGTTATGGAATGGAAGGAAACCCACTTTGTCTCACACATGTGTATGGGGATGCGAGGCGTTTGTTAAGGCCTTCTCAGGCAACAAACTAGTACCCCAGGACATGAAGTGTATCTTTATATGATATCCCAAGGAAACGGAAGGATATTACCTATATAACCCTCAAGACAAGAAAGTGATTGTCGCCATACAAGCCGTCTTTCTTGAGAGGGAGTAAATCCTCAAGCAGGATAGTGGGAGCAAGATTGACTTCGACGAAGTTGATGTTCAAGATACATAGGAGTTGGTAGAGGAACAAGTTCCACAGGTCCCCATGGAAGAGGTTCCAGAAACAAATGTACTGTGTAGGATCTCAAGAGAGGTAAGGGAACCAGAGTGATTTGGTTTCCTAGTCACCGAGGATGGTGAATCATTATTGTTGGACAATGATGAAACTCTCTCCTACAAGGAAGAAGTAGAAAGATCAGAAGCTGCAAGATGGATAGAAGCTATGAATTCTGAGATGGATTCCATGTATCAGAACCAAGTTTGGGTTCTGGTCGATGAGCCAGTTGATGTAAATCCTATTGGATGCAAATGGGTATTCAAAAGAAAGATGGACATGGAAGGTCAAGTTTACACCTATAAAGCAAGTCTAGTTGCTAAAGGATTCAGACAACGTCAAGGAATTGACTATGATGAAGCCTTCTCACCAGTTGACATGTCTAAATCCATAAGAATCATACTTGCCATACCAGCTTACCATGACTACGAGATTTGGCAGATGGATGTCAAAACAACATTCTATAACGGGAACCTTCTAGAAGATGTCTATATGACACAACCAGAAGGGTTTGTGACACCAGGTGAAGCCAAACGGGTTTGCAAGTTGCAGAAATCCATTTATGGATTGAAGCAAGCATCCAGGTAATAGAACATTCAATTTGATGAAGCCATAAAGGAATTTGGTTTCATTAAGAATGAATATGAGCCATGTGTTTATAAGCAGTTTAATGGGAATGTGATTGTTATCCTAGTGGTATATGTTGATGACATATTGCTTATTGGAAACGACATACCAGCCTTACAGTCAGTTAAGGATTGGTTGAACAATTGTTTCTCCATGAAAGACTTAGAAAAAACAGCCTATATTCTAGGGATCAAGATCATTCATGATAGATCCAAGAGGCTGCTTGGACTAAGTTAGGGTACATACATTGTCTAGATAGTAAAGAGATTTAGTATGGAAAAATCCAAGAGGGGATTAGTTCCACTATCACATGTCTTACATCTTTCTATGAAAATGTGTCCCCAGACACAACATGAGAAAGATAGGATGAGCAAGATCCCATACGCTTCGGCTATAGGATCTATCATGCATGCCATGTTATGTACCAGGCTTGATGTTGCCTATGCACTGAGCATGGTAGGCAGATATCAACCAGACCCAGGAGAACAACATTGGACTGCTGTTAAGACTATCCTTAAGTATCTGAGAAGAACTAAGGATATGTTCCTGGTGTATAGAGGAGACGAGAAGCTTTTCATCAGAGGGTATGCTGATGCTGGTTTTCAAACAGATCAGAATGATCTGAAGTCACAATCTGGATATGTTTTCTATCTCAATGGAGGAGTTGTGTGCTAGAAGAGTTCAAAGCAGCCAGTTGTCGCCGATTCTACAGCAGAGTCCAAGTATATAGCGGCTTCTGATGCACCCAAGGAAGCCGTCTGGATTCAGAACATTTTCCAGGAGCGTGATGTGTTGCCTAGTAGTAAATATACCATTACATTGTATTGTGATAATACTGTAGAGGTGGCTCTTGAAAAAGAACCAAAGACACATCAACGGAAAAATCACATACTCCAGAAGTATCACCTCTTGAGTGATTTCTATCAAACGGGTGAAGTTGCAGTGAGAAGAGTGTCATGTAAGAGAATGTGGCGGACCCCATGACTAAAGGCCTATCTCAGTAGAAGCATGAATATCATGTGAGAGATAGCGGGTTAAAGGTTGTTAGTAGTTGTCTCTAGTCCAAGTAGGAGTTTGTTGGAGTTGGTGGTCTAGAACCAACTACTTTGTACTTTATTCATTAAATAAAAGCCTTATCACATCTTGATTGTTCTTCTTCATGACATGTCATGTGATAATGTCCTAAGGACAGCTGTTGCATTAAAGGGTAGTAGCAGATCCCTGCTATGATGAGAACCCGGAAGTTCCATAACACTGTTCTTGAATGTATGTTCTATGGCCTGATCATATTATTTGAGGGACACAAATAATACAGGTCATTAGGGGTGAGGACTCATAAAACATTGAGGCACCTTCTCATGGTGTGCGCCCTTGGTAATATCCAGGAGGATATTATGAGAACGAGACCCGCTTGTAAAAAAATCCACATTTCATAGTGTTATTAGATGTTCCTATCTGCGGACGTGTGTATTGGTCCTTAGACTTTAAGATTATTATTAATGGGTATTACAACTCACTCACTTAGATGTATTGACGAAAACTGTGACGACACACTGTTTGCAGTGAGGTAGGATACTTTGGTTGCGTCACGAGTAATACCGCATTAATAGATAATGCTATAAAGGATTTGTCCCTTCCGTTCCATAACAGAAGTAGTTATCTCAAGCCCTTTTATGGAATTGATATAGCCTAAATAAATCCATGGCCATGGTAAGGTATGGTCAAGTTCAATTTCTGGAAGTTAAAGAAAGAATAATCAAGCACATGGGTTGATGGCACTAGCATGCAACCCGCTTGATTGGATATATCGAGACAAAGGGATTATATTACACAATAATCATTCGTAGGAGGTGACACGACATTGCGGCGTTAACTTCTTTCTCTATGGGTGCCTTGGCATGTTGCTAGATGCTAACCATGGACTTTAGGCAGGCTCAGCCTAATGCCACCGAGAAAGAGGCCTAGAGGGTCACACACTAAGTGTGTCTATGTATCTCAATTAAATATTTATTTCACAAGTTAAATAAATATTATTCCCGACTGTGGTTTAATAATTATTTAAGGATGTCTGATCGCATTTATTTTGACACTAGTTGTTCGAGAGAATATATTGTGGACAAAATAATATATTTATTAATGAGCAATCCAGTTACATTTAGTTAAGAAATAAATAGTCCTTACTCAAGTTCAAATAAATGTGATGGAGAAAAATTGAAAATAAAAGTACACACCGTGTATATTAAATATACACGCCGTGTAGTTTTATGGAAAAAAAGTACACGCCGTGTATTAATTATTACACACCGTGTAGTTTTTCCAGATGGGATTTTGAGGATTTAATATTGTTTTATTAAATGATATTTATTATAATCAGCGTGGGTGAATGTCAAGGAATTATTAATTTGACATGGGGGTTTTCAATAGGAGTTAATGAAATAAATAAAATACGTAACACATTTATTTATTGTCATAACTCTATTAACATCAAACCCGATTATAAATATCCTTGCAACCCCAACATTTTAAAGAGACATTGTTGTGCACAAAGGATTTGGAAATACTCTCAATCCAAGAGAGAATTCCATTTCCACCAAGAACACCCTCAAGTTACAAGAGCAAGATCCTCCACTGGATCAAGGCGGTAGAAGGCGGACATCGGAAGTGAAGGTTCTTCCGCGCTAGCACCCATAGATCCCTTCGACGACGTCCGGAGATATGTGACACACGTGTGGATCACCATTAGAGGAATCCTACACTTTGATTTTATGACGAAATGACGGATCACCGAATCGTGACCAGACACATCAACGAAGAAATAATTCCAACGTGGTAATTCTTATGCATTAATTAAATTAATTATAATCAACATATGATGATACCCTTCAAGGGTTCCGGGACTCTTCTTTTCTTTTCGTTCTTCGTTATATTCCGAAGATTCAGTGTTTTATATCGTGACAGATCTTGGATTGAACATTGTTTAACATTAAAATTAAAGTTGGGAAAACCCACCAATGCGCTTACGGTGTCCCCAGAACCTACACTATGTTCATGTTGGTGTGATTCGTCCCTGTTAAGATTTTAACGAAGGATAAATAAAACATGAATCCAGCTACCCATAAAGTCTCACATGAAAAAAATCTCATTCCACTATAGATTATTGAACCGCGAGTCAATTTGTTATTGAATTGGATAGCATTATTCATATACAAAGGATGAACGACAAACTGGTAAACAATTAGAAATAAACCCCTACTTGGGTTTGGATCGATCGCAAACGTAGGGTGAATCTTGGGTTCTTGATTCTTCAATCCACTGACATATGATCTAAATCCATTCATTGATTATTCATTGTTCTTCTTTCATTTCCACTCTCCGTTCGCTAAAACATTTCCTCCAAGGATTTAGAGAAAAGTCCAGGATCCTCCCGTGATCCCATATCTTTGTTAATCAACTAAATAGTGGAAACATGTTTTAGTGTTTCTGTTATGCTGAGTCGTTGCGTCAATACATTATCTCATTTATGAAATGAAATGTCATTTCTATTATGCTTGAGTTGTAGTATCGTTAGGCTATTTCATTTATGAAATGAAATTGTTTTCTTGAGATTGCGTTGCAGTAAAACATTTTCTGAATAAAATAATCTATGTTATGTTTATTTTATTTTTCTTTAAGACTCCCAAAAATTAACTTTTACCCTCATCCCACACTGGTTGATGTTATGCCCCACGTAAGGATATAAGACCCTCATGAGATCAATGGTACTCACAGATTTTCAATCCAAGATACCATTTTTGAGTTATTTGTATTAGTAAAATAAAATAATTTTTTTAATAATTTTATTTTAGGTCACATCCAGAAAAGTAATTCAAACAGTTCGACTATGCTGACTAATGTTAGGATCCACCTAATGATATAGATTCATCACAAGTTCAAAAGTAGAGTATGATTTCCAATTTGATTCATTGTTATCATGATATGTGGATTTGAAACAATAAATAACTTTATTTAATTATTTTATTTATGGTTATTAATTTTCAGGTTTTCTTACTATAGGCCCATATAAACTAAAGTTATATATTTCCTAGAGTAATCCCATCATCATAAACACCACAGTGACCTTTTATTTTTTATCTGGGAATCCATTTAAGAGTAATTCCACTTTTTTAGGAAAATAACTCACATACTTTATTTCAAGACATAAAATTTTTTGACAGACCATTTCAGGCACACCAGGCCTTGAAATCGCACATCGTCTCAACACATGGTCTCAGAATTTTCCCAGAAATTTCCTATAAATAAAACGAAGAAAATCCAAGTCATTATATTCTCCCCACCTTAAGGCTTTATGTCCCTGAAAGACAAACCAAGGGATTCCCAAACAGATGAGGGTACGAGAACGGACATGAGCCTCCTGCTCCCATGTTAATTCTTGTACATTCTTGTGCTTCCATAAAATTTAAACTATAGGAATTGGTTTTCCACATATGGTTCTCTCCTACCAATCCTCTATATCTACTAGAAACTCTACAAAAGTCACCTTGTCGTCATTGTTCAACTTTCCCTAGCCAATGACATGTGATGGGTGATGTACGTGTCTCCTCAGTTGGGATACATGGAAGGAATCGTGTACCCACTCCAACCACGAAGGTAGATCCTAGATGTAAAACACCTCACCCTCTCTACACAATATAAGAAAAATTCAAATGAACCTAAGAGATAACATGCATCCCCAACCAAATATATGTATCCCACATCGAGGAGAGACCCCAAGAAAATCATGGTTCCCCTACTCGAACTCCAACGGTCTTTGTCACCTACCATTATTGGACTTCTAACGACTCTGTGCATTCTTCATCCTATACTGGATGAAATGTAGCTTTTCTATAGTACCCCACACCAACATTGTGTCAATGAGAACTGACCCACCAAGGTTATCCTAGAAAAGTGTAAACCCATAGGGTCGCTCGTACAAGTACTCAAACGGCGGCATACTGATGGTGGAGTGGTATCTGTGCTCAAGCGCAATTGAGTCCCAAATGCCTCCTACAGTCCCTTATACAACTGGTATGCATAGTGTTAACCTCGATTCAAGACTATCATTGATTGGACTCTATGGAGTTGATCTATCCCCTCGATGATCACACTGTTGGAATAATTTATCCTTGACATACGTGATAAAACCATCACAAAGATCGTCAATATCCTTCCTTTCTCATTTCTTGGAACCCCAAGGAAGAAAAGTGAACCCCCTTCCAAAAACAGGGGCTCGACATGGTGTGTTTAAAAACAACAAAACTAATTAAATAAGATCATTGATTTTATATCAACAGGTAAGACCATATTCAACCTGTCATGTCATATCCGATGTCCGCCTTGACACCTACATGCATATCCGGATGCATCTCATTAATAATGGTGTCCACTACTACTACTATTCATCCTCTAAATGAAACTAAATGATCCCCACCATTCGAATATTCATTAGGGGTATTATTTATGGGTAACTGATCACTGAAAGACTAATAGTTGGTATCATTGAGTTATGCCTACCTAAATCACTTTACGAGTGGAGGGGTAACAACTACCAATTGAAGTTAAGGTGCATCATCTCTATCCATGAAGGGTAACTGTAATGAAGCCATTTTCTCTATTTTCTTGTTCAGAAACTATGAACTGAATCTCCTATTGAGAGAATCTGTTACAATGTTTCCCTTACTAGGATTATAGACTATTTCAAAGTCATAGTCCCAGAGGAACTCTATCCATATTTTCTATCTCATGTTCAAATCATTCTCAGAAAATATATACTTATGAATCTGGTGGTTAATGTATATGGTAAACTAATCGCCCATAAGGTAGTGTGGAAACATATTCAATGTGAAGGCTACCGCTTCTAACTCAAGATAGTATGTCACATAGTTCTTCTCATGTGGTATCAACTAACATATACTATAAGCAATTTTGGATTTCCTTTTCATTAGGGAACAACCAAGTCATGTCCCTGTTGAATTTTAGAACACTAAATACTCCACTCCCTCCTCTAAAAAACTCAAGATCTGGATGTAATTCAAACTCTTCTTTAACCAGTACAAAGACCATGATCAACTTTTTATCCCAGTGAAAGGCTTCGCCTTTCAACTGATTGATGTGTTCATAGACCCTTTGGTAGTGGATACTTGTAATCCATAGACACTTAGTTAATGTTACAACATTATACACATAAACTCAAACACTAGGTCTTACTAATACCTTCCTCTATAAGTCCTCCACCTCCACCCTCAACTTGGGAAGCTTTGTGGATTCGATCTAATATACTGATGTTGATATCAGTGTCATCTCAGTGTGTAAAAAGATGCATAATTCCATCCCCCTTTGGGGAGGTAAACCTATAAACATCTTATTTTAATGACATTCTCGTACTCCGACACTACTGCTAGTAAATGAAAACTCAAATCATCCACTAAGAAGAGGGTAATATTGGCCAACTCAAGGGTAATGAGCTACACCCTCCTATGCATGATTTTATCTTGTGATTCTTCTGTTTCCATTTTTTCCAACCATGGAAAACCCAATTCCAACATTGCAGATATACCACATCCTTTTGCATAAACCAATCAATCTGAGCATGAAATGTGGATGAACAGTTTATACCTGACCTAATGTCATAAGTTCTTGATGCTGCCACCAGTGATTCCAACCAAAACGCATTCCTCAAGGGTTACATCACACCATCATCATAAATTTGATTATTGATTCTCCACCCATAGGAATCTCTAGATTTAAGATTCAAGTCAATGGTTAACTAGAAAATGTAGGTCTTTAAAACCATTCATGACAAGATGGGATGATTAACTACTATTTCTATTAATAGGATAGCTATGAGTATACACAGACCATACCTTGAATCATTTCATGAGAACTTGGGTTATATTCCATCACTGCATGAAGCTACTCACTTCCCTTTTCCTCCATCTCCATGAGCCAGGTGTGGAGTATATTGAGATAGTGGTGGTAACATGTAAAAATATATACAACCTCATGCTGCTCTCCCAACTCCTCTGGCATGTCTATCACCCTGCTGATTCATCTGTTCCTGTCAAAGTCTCTATCCCAGTGGCTCATACACCATTTCACTGTCATCACGATGGGTTGGACAATCATTAGCGAGATGTCACCTTCTATCTTTTGAAAATAATTACCTCTTACTAGGATGGCTAGACTCACATTATTATCCCTGATCTATAGATCCCCTGCCTTGGGACCTCTTCATGAAACGTATCACACATCCAAGTCTTTGAGAATGATGTCAGCTTCCTGATTGCCTACTGCTGACTTTCACTGGCTGTATTTTCTTATCCAATGGAATTTCAACCATAATGGTTCTCTGGATCACCCTATCATAAGTAAAAATACAAAGAGAAATAGTGCTGGTTTAGATTTCCCTAAACACACATCACTCAGAGGTCTGATCCCTGAATAACTAGTTTTATCGTATTCATCAAGTACATGGAATGGTCGGTATGCCTCGATGAATACTCTGATACCATCATGTCATCTTTACAAAGCTGTAGAAGCCCTTGGGAAGACATAACCATTAGAGTTTATTGTGAGATACCCTTCTCTAAGAAATTATTTCAAGCTCTGTCCATGGTAGAGTCGCCTCATCATAAGATTGAGGAATCTAAACCCCACCATCGCCCTGCGGATCCATGTAGAGGCTCAATTCCAGGACCATCATCTGATTTAATGATGTCCTGACTAGGTCGAAAACTTGGTCACTGCCCCAAGACAATCCTTATCCTCCAATGATCCGAGCTCTCCTCAGAACCATATGTGCCTCTATTACAAAAACTCATGAAGTGTGCTCATCCCATGCATCTCATTCTCTCGTAGTATGAGTACCATGTGCTACTCCATAGGTTGTGGTATAGCTATTACACCACCTGGAGGTGGTGCCTCTAGTACAAACACTTATACCCATCTCGTCACCCCACAGATCATCATCAAGATCATGTGGTGGAATCCTGGATGGCTATCTGCATGGAAGCTTCTTGAAACAAAACAAGACGTACCGTGATCAAAAGAGTAAACTTGGTGACCTGAATGAAGAAGGACATAGGAAAATCAAACCATTTCTATAAGATGAATGTAGCATCATTTATCTCCATGCTACCAGTGTTTTCATGTACCGAGTCTAATATTAGAATTCAGGGTCCTAGGGTATGGATTCGTCAGCTGGCACACAAACACTAGACTCCCTGAACTAACATCTGATCTCAAAACAATTAACACTGTTTCCCCAAACAAAACTCATAGACTATGGGTCTTTAAGGTAAAAACAACCTCCCTTTGATACCAATTTTTCACAACATGTCCCCGGGTCCTATTCTATGACTACCCCAAGCCTGCCTCCCTCTAGCCAGGGGCTGAAGACTAGCACCAAAGTCATTTTACTACAAGTTTGAGGCATTTTACAAGAACCTATACACATGCACACTCACAACTCCATCACACAATGTTGAAAAGTAAGACATGCATGCTACTAAAAAAACAACTTAGAGTAAACTGAAAAAGATGAAAGTAAAGGGGCCATAATACAATCCCAAAAAAGACAATCTATAAACAAGAGGGTAAAAAGGTCTTTGAAAACCCATTCGTAGAAAACCCTACTAGAAGGGTAGGCTAGGAGTGGATGCATGAAGCCGTAGGAGTACACCTCACCTGTCTAATCTCAATGGGCACAACCTAGTCCTGGACCACAAAGGTCTATGTAAAAATGTCAGTCATCTGCAGAATACATGACACGTGTGTGCAAAGATCATGTTGGTATGAGTAACAAAATACTCAGTAAGGACCAGAAACCACAATGAAAATACCAAAATAAAAAGTAAACATGAATTTGTGGGAAAATACCATATTTATAACCTAATGTATAGAATGAAAAAATATCAGTTGTAATTATAAACCTATTTTAATGCTCAGGGACACATCATTGATGAGTCTCTAATGTCTGTTGAGCCACCAAGGTCCACTCATCACTAAGGTCTGATTGGCCACAACGGCCCACTTTTCACTAAGGACTGTTGGCCGATTGAGGTTCGCTCATCACTGAGGCCTACTAGGCCACTGAGGTGCTCTCCTCACTAAGACATGTTGGGCTACATAGGTCCGATTGTTTGTGGGCCCATTGAGCTACTCTCGTCACTGAGGTCTGCTAGGGCACTGAGTTCCACCTATCTTCTAGGCCACTAAGGTCCGCTTTTCACTATGGTCTGTAGGGACACTGTGGTCCGCTCATCACTTAGGTCTACTGGGCCATTGAGGTCCTCTCTCCTCTTACTTCTAATCACAGCTAGCCATAGGATTCCCACTTGCAGTGATATTGATTTTGGGAGAATCTATTTCTCACTCCATTAGTAATCTCTCAACTTCTACTAATGTCCACTTAGTGTATACCAGAAGGACTACATTGTGGTGAGGGTCCCAAAGCTGCAAACATCTTGTCAATAAGACATAAAGTCTAAATGTTATGATAATTTTAGTGAAAAGTGACCAATTGGGTCTAGGACCAACCTGACTTGGCTCGATCCGACCCAACCCGGTCTAGCCTGGCCTAAGGGTCAAGCCCAATGCCTGACGGTCCAGCCAGCGAGACTAACCAGCCGCCTGATTCCCCCTCAGGCCCAGCCCGTGCTGGTGGTCCGGTTTGGTCCATCCAAGACGTGGAAAGAGCCAAGTCTGCTCCATGTCATGTAGCCATCTCAGTCAGTAGCATCCTCACACACCATCCATTGACCACATGTCGTCACCTCACTATGGCCTGCCCTTGCCGTGACTTTCTTCCATAGGCCTCCTATACAACCGTGATGCACTGCCGACACATGATGCCTCCTGCATGCGACCGCCACCATGTTCCGCTCCCACCGACCGAATTCTGATGGCCCTGGTTCAGCACCCATTGTGGATATTGCAGGTTCCACCACCACTGGACTTCGAGATGGATTCCTTTTCCGCCATCGCATCCCTCCTAGTCATGGCCTTCCGTTGTGGTCGCGGCCCTCCCTCCACCACCGCCAGCACCCATTCCGGTATTTGTTCACTCAGCATCGCCTTCTCCATCGGCCTCATGGCCAGGTTGATCCACCGCTATAGTACTACTTATACTGAGGTTGTTGTCACATCACAAAGCATGGAAGAAAGGGGCAGTGTGAAAGGAAGCACAAGGAACACATGAAGGACAGACCACGACCTTCTTTCATGTCGGAGGGATTCATCCTTGTTAGGAGTTTAATGTTGGATAAATAAAACAAGAATATAACTTCCCATAACTCCACACATGATTAAATACCATTCTCATAGAGATGCTTAAACCATGGGTCAATTTGTTAGTGAATTGAACCACGATCTACATTAAGAATGGATGAACGGGGAAAGGTAAAAACATAGAAATAAACCGCAACCTGGGTTTGGATTGATTTCTAACAGATTGTGAAGATTTCATTTGTCATTCATCAATCTATCGTCGTCTAATCTAAATCAGTTCATTGATCAGTCACTGTTTTTCATTTTTCTCCACATGTCGTTAACAAATGGATTTCCTACAGGGCATCAAAGAAAACTCAAGGATCCTCCCTTGATCCTGTAGCTCTTTTTATAAACATAGTGGAGGAAGGAAATTTCATCATTTTTTTTATACTTAGCCACTGTATCATTACACCGTTTCATTTTTGAAATGAAATAGCATTTCTGTTATGCTTGACTTGCAGCGTCATTATGCTATTTCATTTGTGAAATGAAATATCTAGCTTGATGATGTGTTCTAGTGATTCATTTTTTGAATAAAATAAACTTTTTTATGTTTATTATATTTTTCATTAAAATACCCAAAAATTAACTTTTACTCTCGACCCGTGATGGTTGAGGATAAGCCTCATCTAATGAATGAAGAATCCTCACAAGCTCAACCACACTATGATATCTCAAATTCACGTTACCATTTATGAGTTATAAGGATTTGAAAAAGAAAATATTTTTATTTAATAATTTTATTTACGATCACATCCCAAAAACTAATTTCCACAGTTGACATGCGTCAACCAATGTTAGGCTCTGCCTAAAGAAAGAACACCCTCAAAAGCTTAATGGTGGGATCAAATTTTCAATCCAAGTCACATATATTAAGATATATGGAATTGAAAAATAGATTAATTTTGTTTAATTATTATATTCATGGTTATTCCATTTCTATATTATCTTGCTATGGGATCGCACCAACTAATGTTAAGTTGCTTCTAGGGTAAATCAACCATCCTGAATGTAATAGTACCATCAGATTTCTGATTTGTGCACCCATTTATGACTTATTCCAATTTTTCAAGAAAACTACACATGTGAGCTATTTAAAAAATTACCATTTTTGGACAGACCATTCCGACACAATGGGCCTCATAATTTCATGTTTTCTTAGCGCCTAATCTCAGAATATTTCCAAAAATACTCTAAAAATAAAACAGAGAAATTTTGAGTCATTACAGAGGGTGTTTTTGAGGCTAGAATAGGTGGATAACTTTTCTATGAGGGATGTATTCCCTATATATTTCATAAAAAAATTTGATTTCATAAAAAAAAGATACCCTAACCAACCTTAAGAAGTGAGAATTGAATGTAATAACTTAATAGGAAAATATTTTTGGTAAATGATGACTTCAGATGATGTGGAAAGGCATGTTATTTTTTATTATAGATTATTATATTATCTTACTTGTTGGAAAATATTATATAGTTCGTGGAGTTGATCATATATTGGTGGGATTTTTTGTATGTGTGTTCCAAAATTAAAATTACCAAAAATATCTGAAGATACGGAAGATGATGACTTCATTAAAGAGGATAGATGGCCATGGATTGGAGACACTCCCAGGGATCCACTAGTATTGGGGGGAGACCAATAAATTGGTTGGTTACGAGGGAGCTACTGGTGTCTCAGATACAAAAGAAATATTTGAGACACATAAATTGTGAATCCTCCATGATTAGAGTAGAATCATTCTATCAGTTTTTACAAATGATCTGTATATAGAATCATAGATGCAGACAGAGTCATAGAAGGACACTTTTCCTATATAGGATATTTATGATGCACTTTAGCTTATGGAGATTGATCTCAGGGGTTTGGATAAGTCTCATCCAACTTAATTTTTTTTATAAATGCCAATAATCGAATGTGGTGGATTAAAACATAGATTTATAAGAATCGATAAATTTTATTAATGATATAACTTCCACTCAAAATTTATATCTAAATTACTAGGACTTGACCTAATAATTGAATATGGTGAAGGAAATAGAAAATCCCCACCATGAATATTTAAGAATAATACACTAACTGACATCTTGAAATTATTCCACTATTTTTCCATGACTTAAAATATAGTTTATATTTACTTGAGTTTAAAGAGGCTATGTCACCTATTTTATTTCATATTTATACTATTATGTGTGTATTGAATGTCCTTAGAATTCATTGTGATGCACACAATGATGACGAGTGCAGTTCTTCAGGTTCTTTCTTGCATAAAAAAGTGGTGATATTTAATTCCATTAAAGTATTACTAGTACTACCATATGTCAGTTACCAAATGGAACTGGTGAATTTGGAAATCAATAAAGATTGTATGGTATGATCATTGACAGCCCCCTTTAACCTGAAGGTGATATGTAAATGTAATTTAAACTTATACACAATTACTTTTAATTCTACTTCCTTAATGAAATATTATGTTGTGAAGGTACTAGTAAAAGCTATATAGATCTTAGGAGTTCAGTCTATTAGTGGCATGCTGTTCTTAAACCTCTCAATGGTACAACTAAACAAGTTGTAGTGACATAAGTTATTAGATCCTTTAACATGATATTATATTCGATAGATATTTTTATTGAAAAAAAAACCTACACAACACCCTATAGATACAAACATTTATGTGTTAAAATTACATGATTAGTATAATGAATTGTAATTAAAATGAGAATAATAAATTTAAATAATGATTTATTTTTATTTTTATTCATTAATAAATCAAAAAAATGAATTCCTTTTGAGGAACCATTTAAAAAAATTGGTATTAAATTTTACCTTATTTAATTAAATTTAAAATTATTAAACATTTTAATAATATGAAATATTGATATCTATAAAATAATATATCAATATAAAAATTTTTTATTTATAAATGTATATTATTAAAAAAAAATTGAAATAAAAAATGATCATTTTTATTATCAAATAAGATTTTCATAAAATATTTTTTTCATTTTAAAAAGAATTTATACATTTTAAAATACTATTATGACCAATATAACTTCATTTTATTTTAAAAAATTTGATATTATCTTAGGATTAATGTTTTGAGTATTTTCTAAAAAAACTCATTTTTACATGTATATTGTAAACCATGTTTTTTTGAATAACATGAATTAAATACATTATTAATATATAATTCGAGATTATAAATTTATGGATCCAATTTTAATGACAGAATATTCATTTTATATGTGAGTTTTAAATTTTTTAATGTTTAATTTTGTTGATAGACCCCCCTTTGATAATTTATAATTTAATTCATATACGTGAAAAAAATTGATTTCAACAGACTACAATTTTAGAATTTTGAAATTAATTTTTACAGCATTTAAAAATACAATAAAAATGATTTACAATTTGAAATCATTATGTAAAAATTTTATAATAATTACCATTGTTATTGGGCATAAATGATCAATTTCATAGGTATAAACTACTTACCATGGTGAAATATTAAATAATAATACTGAGTTACTATTGAGGTAAAGGGCCTGACATTTTAAAAACATGAATATATTTGAACAGTAAATGATCATATCAAATTTATCTACACATAAATGCATTATTTATAAATTTATTGTATCATTAATTGAGAGTGAGATCCAAATATCAAAATATATTGAGTATTTTGAAAAAATTCCACTCTTTTTAACTTATAAATGGGGAATTCCTCTCCTCACTTCCCTTCACTTGAAAACATATAATTTTTTTCCAAAATCTATCCAGAACTCTCCTGTAATCTTTGATACACCTTTAAGGGATTCCGTTCATCAAGAATATACATACCTCAATGGATTAATCCCCCTTTTAGTGGGATAATTAAAGAAGAGATGTATATGTTCCACACAAATCTTTCTCTTTTCAGTTTCATTATGTTATTTTATTATTTTTAAAATTTAATTCCACCATTATAAAATTACCACAAAATTACAATTATATTATTTTAATGTTATTATAAATATGGAACAATAATTATTCACCCTCCCTTTTCTAGAAATAAAATATAAAATGTGAATAATGTGTTTTGTGGACTACCACCTCCATAATTCAATTTTTATTACCATTTTGACCACCATACAAGGATGGTACTAATATGGAATATAAATATAGTTTTTATATTATTTAGAAACTATATATTCTGAAATTATAAACAACATTAATCTATTTTACTATTATATAAAAAAATCAACTCCAAGGTGTATATAGGGACTACAACCTCCATGGGTTGAATGAATTCTCCTATTCATGTCATCACTGTTTCACTTGACTAATAATTATAATGGGATTAAAGGATAATATTATGTTTAGGATACAGTTATGGTTATGTTATTACATTTTTTATAACCTATATACCCGAGAAGATCAGTAAGAGTCAAGCCTCTGGGAATTTATTAAAGAAAAGAAAATTCCAACAAGAAATTACAAAACAAGTTATAGGACAACTATAGATCATAGTAGTCGAACTCTTCACCATACCAATGATAGATCGCTTCCTCCATAGTAGCTGATTCCCACTAGGAACTATCATAGTGCTTCAAAATCATGGTGCAATTCTTCTAAGATTCAACTTCTCCAAAGAGAGAAATTCCTTAGAAGATTGTGTAGCGCAACCTTCACTCCCGAAAGAATACCTGGTGGTCATAGGTATTGGCAGATAAGAATAATCGCTCATCGACCTTCTTTGTGGTGGGGCAGTCATCCCATTCGCATTCTCAGACACCTTATTTTTCCCACCCTAGAGAACATCACTATAGGTAGTCTAGATCACGCCACATTAATTTTTCTTATCACTATCAAGGCAATCCCCCCATTTTCCAGAAATACGCACTTCATGGAAACCCTCCTCCACAACCCGTTCCTACTGAGATTGGATATTACTATCAAGCATGGCAAGACACTGTGAGTGATCCACCATCTCATGGACAGTATGTGTCATGTTCTTCACAATAGCATCTCCATATACATGTATATTTAATATATAATAAAAAATTATTATATTATAAACATAAATCATACATTTTAGAAGAAATGTTATATTTTTTATAAAATAATTTTTTCAATACATTATATTTTTATAATTTTAAAAATAATTTTTAAATCATTTTACAATTGTACAAAAATAATATAATAAAATTCGTTAATTAATAGTATTAAATAATATAATAATAAATATATTATTATTGTAATCAAGGGATTAACTACCTCCATAAAAATGAGTTATTTTGGGGAAAACTAAAACGGTGAAAGTGAGTAACCTTAGATGTAAGAGGACTGACATGTATGAAATATGTCTATATTTCAACACAAGAGGCTTAAATCTAATTTAACACCCATTAAATACTTTATTAATCAATTTTTATTTATTATTCCTTATTAATAACTAACCATTATGAAATAATTCGGGTATTTACAAAACATATACTTACTTTAACTTAAAAAATGGAAACTCCTCTCCTCAAAAACCCTCACACAACAAAGAACTATTACGTTAGGTCCAAAAACTACACAACCCCATCCCCCACACTCTTAAACACCTTATGTCAATTTTTATATTGTTTAAAGATATTCCCTAAATGTTTTATTCCATTTTATGATGAAGATAATCCAATAAGAGGTTTGTAAATTCATAACCTCTCTTTCTCTATACTATTTTATTAATTTCATTAATTATTATGAAGATTTCATTTAAAAATATAAAAATTGAAAATAAAATTATATCACAGTAATTTTAATATATATTTTTTAAAATAAATAACCACATTCCCTTATTTCATTATGAAAATTGAAAACCTGGTTCGTATGTTGTGAGGATTGCCACCTCTATAGAGGAAGATTGTTCATTTTCCTCTGCCAACATAAAATGTAGGAAATAAGAGGTAATTAAATATATTTTTTTGAAATTATTCTGATATAATAGATTTTTAAATTACAATCTATTATACTCCTTATCCATGTTCTATAGAAAATGAAATCATCAACTATGCATATGTTTGGACTACCCCCTCCACTGGAGGACTCACTTCCTTTTTCATTAACTCACCTCCACACATGGATTTTTAGGAGACTGATTCAAAAGGATAAATAATAAATAATTTTTAAGTAATTAAACTTATATTATGAAAAACTAGATAACTTATTATGATATGATCAATAAAATGTTATCATAAATTTAATTATTTCAAACAAGCTACTAAGAAAAAAAAATCCTTATATCCAATTGTGGAATATTTTAATGTTCATTAAATCAACATTTAAAAACCTTAAAATTTTCATATATCAAACTAACAAAAACATATTGATTTCATTATGATATGGTCTGATTATATTAAAATAAAATCACCCCTTAATGTTAGATAATCATGGTTTGATAATTTTTCGGACGGTTTGACCAAATACTTTAATAAATCTATTAAATTAAATAAAAAATGAGTATGAAAAACTAAATTATTTTATAATATTATATAAATATGAAAAATATTTATTTATTGAAAATATTTATCCTCATTTGACACTTAAAGTTTGAAAAAAACATTCATTGTTTAAAATCATCCAAAAACATTTGTTGTTAAAGCCATCTTATAGGATAAAGAATAGAGTAAACATGAAAGTAAATTAAAAAGTAATAATGAATTATAATTGATACATCATTATAACATTAATGAACCAATAATTATAAACATTTTAGTAATAAAAAATATGGAAACAATTCCTATAAAACTAATACAAGCAGTTGAGACTTTAAACAACCAATATTTGAAAAGTGGTAAAAAGAACTAATATACATGTTGATAATGGTTATAGATGGAAAATGTAAATAGTGATAGATATTTATATTGTCATGAAATAAGTAATTAAAATATTTATTTTTTATACGGGGTCTTAGAGTGGATTTGACCAATCATGGAGTCATGGTAAGGGTATATTGGCCTCAAATATGAATCTATTGATACATGTTTAATTTATTGACCATATTTCCTTATAAATATTATAAATTATTGTCAGTTACTATTTTATTTCATTAAATTTTTTTATATAATGATATTAAATGTTATATTAAATGTTATACCTCTCATGGGGTCTTTATTCAATAGATATAAAGACTTTATGTGGTTTCCAGGACTTGAATAGTTACCTTCAGTTATCATAACTATTCATTGACTATTATCATTCGATATGAATATATTACAAACCATGATGATGGTAAATTATATTTCTCCCATATTTTAATTATAAATAACATTTCAAAATAATATTAATCTTTCATGATGATTTTATTGTTTCATTAAAATTCATTTCATTATGAATAATTATCTTAACAATTAATGGATTTTTCATTCATTTTCATGTTTTTACATCCCATAAATTTTATTTTTTATCTAATGGGAACTTATATTTTCTCACTAATTATTCTTTTATTCCTGTTTATTATTATTAAATAATAGGATTAATTTTCCTTTTAATGGTATGGGTTTTCCACAAAAGTATTTATAAAGTCAGTAAATGGTTTTTCATTCATTCAAAATAATTTGATTTATCTTACACTGAATATTTTTTTTGGAAAACTCATATGTATATTTAGGGATTTATTATTTACAATTCATTTGAAAATGGTTTTTGAAAATTTTCTTCTATTCCTTCCCAAAAATGTTATTTTAATGCAATTACAATTCTTCTTCTATAATAATGATTAAATGTTATTTTGTAAATATATGTATTTATATTTCAACTTTTCCTCCATGGTTTATCTCACATGAGTGATGTTTTCATAATACTCTATATTCCATTATGTTAGGATTATTTTTGTGAAATGAGTATTTTAAATCCATGATTTCATAAGATTATGTATTCTGAGAACTCATTATTTTTTGTCGAATTCATGAAGGTAATATTACAATTGATTTGAAGTGGCACATAAATGTATCTAAAATGAGTGGATTGGACCTATATCACACTCCAATTAATATATTTAATAATATATATTATGAGATAGTATGGTGTAAAAAAGTTACTTTCGACATAAATGGATAATAATGATAGGTTTATACACTTTTTATATATGGACACAATGTGTTTATTCATATTGGAATGTGAATATTGGTTTTATAAAATAGGTTCTCCAACACATATGGAGGTTCCACATTTCAATGTTATTTTTACGGTTATAAAGAAATTTCAAGATGCATTTCATTTACATAAAATGTCATTTTCTCATGATTAAACCATATTTATATGTATTTGTGACATTTGTGTTATTATTACACATTATATGATTCTTAAGATGGGCATTGATCCATAATATATAATTTATTATTCATAAAATATATTTTTATCATCCTATATTTTTATAAATTATTTATGATTAAATTATATGGTTTTATGATCTTATATCACTATATTCATTTCTTTCATATATTACTCTTCATTTTATGATGTATTTTTCTGTAATAAGAATCTGAGATCACCCTATTCTTATATATCCCATCCAAAATTTATAAAGATGATAAAATAATGTAATATATCTAGAAAAGGTTCTAGTGGGGAATAATTATTGATCAATGTTTACATATTCTATAAGTTGGTTATCTAGGCAATATCAAGGACATGAATTTTTTATGCGACTATTTGTAAAATTTATTATTTAATTCATAAGGTTAAGTAATTGTTTATGTTATTTTTATATTGGATATCTTTAGAAGAATTTATATAGTAAACTAAAGATAATACTGAATCAATCATCAAATTGAGTGTCTCAATCACTGTTACATTTGGCAGAGGATAAAATGGTTCGATTATGATGATTGAAAAAATCTACATTGTTATTTAATATATATTGACCTCACCTTTTCATAATATGACTCACTATAATATATGTGGATATATATCTATGTGTGTGTGTGTGGTAGAATATCTTATAACGAACACGGATACCCTCACTACATTTTACAAGTTTTAGAACATAAAAAATTAACTGTATTGGTGTATATCTTTCATATCTATACTTTATCCATATATGACCATGTATAGTGTGTTTATATTACCTATAAATCAAACAAAACCTTATCTTCATGAAACATATATTGAATTATTCACTAATGAGCATATAAATCCATCCCTCCATTTGAGCTGGATATATCACTTGTTAGGGAGTTAGAAAGTGTAGACCCTCTTTGACTACCTAGTGGAAACCCAGAATTCCGTTTAGATGAAATTTAATTTTTATATTCCTTCATATAACAATATGGATTTGTTATAACCATAACGGAATCGCAAAATACCCTATCCAACCCAAGTATTGAAGGACATGGTGATTCTCCTATGATTCTACAGGATGAACCAGTGTTAATGACCAAGACCCCTACAACTGAAATTTGAAGAGTCTAAACCAATAAAAATATCAAGGTGTAACTTTAAAATAAATAGAAATATTAATGGTATCTCAAACTCTCAGATATAGTTAAATCTTTTCACAAAATATTTTTTGTTAGGAAATTATTTTATTGACTTATGCTTCATCATCATCATCGATAGTAGCATTAAAAATAGAAAGATAGCTTAATAGGGAGGATTATATCCCTACACTTATACTATTAGAAAGTAAAAATATAGAAAATATATTGGAATCATTAATATTAAATGGTTCACCATAAGTGAAAACATTAAGGAAACTAGTTCTGGAAAAAATATATCCTTTCTATGAGATACCTTGAGTACAACCACAAGAATATGATGCATGATAAAAATCTCAATGTTATTTGTAAAGAAACAATTTGAGGCATATATTATATTCTTCCTTGGAGAAAATTCTTATGAAAATAAGAAAACATCCCCTATTAATTTCAATGATGGGTTATATTAGATTTAAATATTCTCTGATTCAAAATTCATGGAAGTACATCCTTTGAAGAATGGAATGGTTATATGAATCAAAATAACTACTTTCCATGAAGATATTAGTACCACAATTCATATTTCTATGACACACATTATCCAAAGAGAAGTCATTATATTCTAGGGAATCAATAAAATAAAGCTTTTATTTGAGGAAGAGTCCATTCAGGTGGACTATATCCAGTAAAAGAAAAACATTTATAAGGAGGTTCTAGTATAGTTTTGAGTGTTTCTTGATGTATCCCTAAATAGAGAGAAGGGTTTTATTTCTAAAGATAATAATCATTGTTCATGTAAAAAAGATGAGGTTAAAATCTCTCTATAATTTAACAAGATGATGATGATGTCAAAAAATTAGATGATAAACTCTAGGAATTATAGCGGTTGACTTGTACTACTTTGAATTTTGAGAAACTGTAACATATGTATGATCCTATCACTCAGCTCAATTAACGTAGAATAATTTTTATATTATATATTCTTTAGGAATATTAATTTTTTTAATAACTATTTAATGAAAATAAAAAAATCTTATATAATATGTACTACAAATTACTTCAATCCATTGGATCATTAAATATACACTAGATTACGTCTTTAATGGATCCTTAAAAACTTATTTTAGAGATATTTCCTCCTGGGTGTTTGATCAGAAGTATATATAGATAAATGTACTAGCAGCATCACAATAGTTTTCGTATATTCATATATTAGATGATATCCTCCCAAGTTTATTATCATGTTAGCTAATAAGAATAATTACTACAACTATAACACTATAGTTGTACCATTCATATATGAAATGTTATTTTCCAAACATAATAATAATTTGCAAGGGGAATTTTTTATATTAAGGAATCCAATATACAAAATGGATTAGGAACCCTAATATGAAATTTTCATTAACATTTCCCAAATATGTAAACTATTTTTTATGAAACTAAGGAATATAATATTTTTTTCCAAATTCATTGGATATATAAAAAATGGATTGAATTTTTTGGGGATCTTATAGAATACCCACAAACACTGTTTCTTTTTATTATTATATAACTATAACATTTTCCAATGTCTCATGTGAGGTTGACATTGTTATAAATTAATTATATTTTACTTAGTCTACCTTTTATATATTTTTTACTTAAAATGTTTTCTCCCATTTCTATTTCATGTAATCAATTTTATCTAAATCTCTATATATTCATGTCTTGTGAGTAGTTGAAAATGTTTTCCCCTATTTTCACTTTTTATGTTTTTAGCATAGAATGTTTCATACCATTATATTTTGTAAATATTAAGTATGTGATTGTTAGATTTATGTTGTTGGGTCGTCACATTTTATAGATCTAACGTAAATCATGACAAAATACTCCTAGAAACACAAGAGGGGAGAAAATACTCATGACAAAAAGCCCAATGTTGTAAAGGTACACATCCTTAAAGAGTTGTTCACATATTTTAATGATACAAATCATGGGACAAAGGTTAGTGATGATTATGGATGGCTATCATCTACTAAAATTTATGGAGGTCCATTCATTATAAAAGGTGATAGAAAACTAAACATTAATATATGATCCCAAATATATTAGCATTTAATGAATCAAATGTATATAAATATAGTATAGGGTCCAAATTCTTAGACCATCAAAGGTTCAAAACATAATTTCATATTATATCCTTGAAACTGACTATGATGCATGAATTGTGTAAAAATGGGATAGTTGGTATCCACTTGAGTACCTGGAATGTAATATTTGTAAATCAAGACTCAAGATATTTAAATAAATAAATTATTAAATGGAATATGCACAAATGGGATAGTTGTGGGAAAAATTTTAATGACATCTTATATGTTAATATTATCATAGTGTATAGGGATTTGAAGAACATCTCAATAAGAGAAATAAATCTCTAGTAAATAGGGCTTATTTTGGGATGCATATAAAAATCTATAATCTGGGTTTTTTTTTATAGAAAAATAGAGGTGTCCCTTAGTATCAACTACACTCATTACCGATAACTAAATAAGGTTTGTGATTATTAAAATACTCAGGGAATTATGTGTTCTGATGAAGAGACAAATATTAAAGATGGTATAGGGACACTAAATGTTTAACCACAGTGAATTGATCACATATTTGAGGTTAATATATATGATAATATATTACCCATAATTTTAAATAAACCAGTGGATCTAGTAGTTGATGCTATAATTTTTATAGGGATGTATAATGGGCCTTGTAATCTTTATGCCATCTTCAATTTTTCACTCTTACTTTTTTTAAAGATAATAAGAGGTGTTACTTCGATAGTGGATACTTTATTTTTTTTTAGTCTACCTAGAATCACATTTTTTCCTAAAATATTTCATTAATATTTCACATGGTAGGATAAATGTCATGAAATTTTGGCTCTTTGGAGATAAATCTTAGGGTCACATAATATTAAACTAAATGAAAAGGGAGAGATAATATACATAGTGAGGGCGAAGTAATTCCCAAGTCATATTGAAGAGACTAATTTTGTAGTATAAAATATCCAAAATAGAGCCACATTGTTTAAGGTTATAGTACTTGGACCATAGAAAATGAAAATTATAAAAAACCCCCACATGATAGTCAAGAGAGAAAGTTATTCTAAATGCCTTTAATAGAAAACTAAAATAAAAAATATTCATATAAATTAATTAAATCAAGTAAATTATTGGGTGAATGTATTACATGGATGAAAACAGACCTACAATCAAATAATAATTCTTTATAATTGTTTTCAGAGTCATATGGACATTATAGGGCCTTTTCCTAGGGTTGAATATGCCTTTAGTTTATAGGGTTGAAGATAGAGGCAATAATGAACAACAAGAAACTGATGTATCCCGTAAAGGTTAAAACACTTTTTACCAACACCCATGTATGTTTTTTTATAAATTTCAATAGATAAGGAACAATTTGTGATTATTAGTGGGAAATATCAATGTATTACTCAAAACATACCAGTATTTAACTAACTATGGGTAGGTTATTTAAGGAAAATTATTTATTGAATATGGATTATGACTTTCATATTATTATAGAGTATATGGTTTATATATCACTATGTATCTCAAAATGAAATGAATCGAGCCACATATTTTTATATGAGAGGCCACTACATCAATATTTTTGAAATTAAGGGGATGAATGATTTGAATCCATGTGTTAATTTAGAAACAAAGGGAGTTACATGGATTCTCTTAGAGAAAATCCGCATTCTACAGTCAAGTAGGTGTGTAATATTCCCAAAAACCGATATTAATATGGAAAAGTGGTGAATATTATACCAATATAGGTCTCTACATGAAAATAACCCTTTATAATGGAATAACGGAACATGGAATGAGAACCCTTACATCCATCAATCTCTTGTGTATAGGGAATGGTATTTAGAGGAAACTGGGTTTTTTAACTAATCCTATGATATGAGAAGGAGGTATCATGAAATAACATAAATTAATAAGAGTTAAGTTATAATTTGTTTCTAATTGAGACACTTATGTAGATTAAACACCTATAGAAATGGATGGGGCATTATATTTTCAAATATGACCATAGGAAAGGAAACTAGATCTCAAAAATATATTTTCAAGAGGAATATAAGAAATCGCATTGGGTATGTCATGCATATTATAATTTAACATCATTTGAGAATCATAAATGTTGTCTTCAATATTTATCCATATGATGGGGACCATTATATATTGATTTTATTCAAAAATTACTCATGCACACAATGATATAGTTTCATACAGGTGTTGGTTTCCTGGTGGAAAACCCAATATGAAAGATAGAACAAACACTATGATGGATATTTTAATAGTAGATATTATATTATTGTTTGATCAGGACCTATAAATAGGTATTTCTTCCTATATCTTACTCATTTGTATGATAAAACATCTTCATATTTTTCCTGGACTTATGAAGGAACATGTGTCTTGAGTGAATAGCTCTAATCCTGATGTTGTGTTTGGGGAAATGGTATGAATTTGTTGCATGGAATAGGGTGGTATATCTGAGAATAACTACATATCCAATATAAGTATGATTTAATAAACATGTAATTAGTAATAGAACGAGTGTATCTATATATATCTGAATTGTGATTATGGTAGGAGGTTGAAATGTACGATGTACATTCCTTAATATTGACCAGTGACATGGAACCCAGAATGAATAGAATGAGGGTTCTAGGACCAAGTATATATGGGGTCATAATTACAAATGAACTTACGTATGGGTCTAATAGTTTTGTTGTTACTACATGCCTTATGAATAAATGAATCAATCCATGCATATGTATTATGATAAGAGAATTTCAGCTATGTTCTATCTAAAAATAGATGAGGGGAAAATTAAATATGATCTCTTACATGGATATGGATATTATATATGGAGAATATATCTCATATACTCTCTTAAACTTCCTAAGAGAATGTTTATAGAAAACTGTATATTGTTTAGTTTTACAACATTGACCAGGACTTACCTCCCAATAATTGAACATGATGCATTCCAATCATGGAAATTGGTTTCTTCAACCAAAACATCAATGATCATGGGAATTATTAGTGTGAGAAAAAAGTGACAGTTAGAAAATTAGTAGTATCTCATAGGAGAACATGATATGGAATATATTATCATGCTTTTTGTATATTTATTTCATGAAAATTAGACATCATCGGGGATTTTTATGTCGTCTGATAAGGAATAATGTTTTCTATAGTTTAATATAAACATTCTAGGATATAATTAATTTAAATTTTAATGATGTGTTTACAAGAAAATATGATGTTCATGTGACTTTAAGAAAATTACTTTTTGAAAAACATTTATTGTTGGATGACATGATGTTATCTTTATCCATTATATTGAGGGGTTAGTATTTATTAGAGTACACATTATGTATCAAATTGGGTCCTTCTTATTTTGTTTCGTGATATTGAGGCTTGTTTCATTATATAATAAAAATTATTAGGGCTATGGAAAGCCCTCCATAGATGAATAGGACAAAGAGGACATTTATATAAAATTCTCAAGTAGCCTTGTTCAAATATATATAAGTTTTGTAGTGTGTTAATATTATACTAATTATGTTTTTCCAACTCATCCAATAACTTTTGAGACTATTCATCTTCAAACTGATGATTGTATGTAGAGATCAAAATTGATGGAAATGGGACTTCAATACATAGTACAACCACTATCCCATACACAGGTGAATATGGGGTTACATGGGTCGCAGTATAGGTTATGGTTTAATAATCCCAGAATTCATATTTGATATTTTCTAGAAAGGATTTTTTATATTTTTTACAATATTTTTTTTGTATATTAAATAAGATCTTGTTAAATTCCCTTATAGATTCATTTATCATAGTATGTTTGAAGGATGATTCATTTGAATGATTTTTTTATATTTTATTCATCCATTTCAACATATAATCATAGAAACTACTCTAATTATCTTCCATTATTATTTAAGGGGGAAATATAGTAATAATATTGGGAATCATTGAATTTTAAAAAAAGTTATGTATAACTTCTTAAAGTATTACACCATATCCAATGTGTACAATATTTTAGTGGTTATAATAATTTTATTAAACTTACATGTTATACCTTAAGAATATTTCCCCATGAAATAAATTTTCTACAAAAAATAAGAAAATATCATCTGCTGATATGTTACTGGTATGGGCGGGTTGATGAACATGGAATGTGTCAGGGACAAAACACATTTTTTAGTTGAATATACTTGGTATTGTATCACCAATGGACAAAATTATCCACTCCTTTTAATTTTAGGGGAGATATTGGATCCTAATAGTTGAGTATCATATGATTAGGATGTGACTTCAAGGATAATGGAGATAGAATCTTCACCATAAATTCCTATAAGATGGAATCCCTTAAATCCCCCTATTTGTAGACTTTTTATGAATTTAGCTATTATTAATGATGGATCTCACTTCGTGCTGACACAATTATTCTTTCTCTGATCAATAAGATAGAATAATTATATACTATAGGTATTCTAGTCTGGGGGAAATACATCAATTGGCCAAATTAATTAGAGAGGATATCAGTTCACATTTATTAAGGGTGGTGTTTATCCTATTGATTTTTTCAATTTCATAGTCATTGAGTAAGTACAAAACCATTTTTTATGTTATGAAATTAACTATTTATTCCAGGTCTAGATCTTTCATTCATTTGGATACTTTAACAAATTTATTAGAATGAATATTAATTTAAAATGTAATATGAGATAGTACCCTCTTAGATTAATATTGTCCCATCATCTCCCATATATTATCATGTATTTGGACTAACTCATCCTTATTAATTGTGTATGCATAATTAATCTACCTTACCAAAAACTAAGTGTCACCCATGATATTTAGTCATCCTATTCTTATATATTAGTCTAGTTCCAATTGAATAATGAGAGTTTGATTTTATGCTTATTATTGGTTAATCCCTTCACCAATATGATGGAATAGGGTATACTAAATTTTTTATATAGTTGATAATGATTACAAGAACAAATATTTTGAGTATTAGACTATCAGTTATGCTACCTATTAATATTATAGAGGCACCACCAATCTATACCATTCATGTCTATTATAATTAATCTATTTTTTTCATTTAAAATAAAAAATATGTAATATTAAAATTCAATAACACTACAAAACAAAAATAAAACCACAACATAGCATGAATCTTATAAATAAATTTATATTAAATACTGATATGGTATAACATTAAATATATACTTATAAATGGTATTTTCAATAAATCCATTTTCCTTATATTATGTTTTAAATTTTAAAGTACAAATTTTTAAAAATTATTATTTAAATTTTTTAAAAAAATAATTTTTTTATTTCCTCATATTAAAATATACAAATTTTGATTTTTTGAGTTTTTTATGAAATGGTTATTTTTTGTCCGAAAATAATTTTTTTTTGTGAAAAATCAGGGTTTTTATGATTCCATCATTGTGTTGGCCTATCATAGAAAATTTCAAAACATTTTACGTCGAAATATATGTAATTAAGTAATAAAATTATATATTTTTCAATATTATTTAATATTATAATTTTATGTTCAATATTTTAATAAATAAATTAAAATGTTACATTAATGAAAAAATGTTTTCATAATTTTCATATAATTATGTTTATACAAGTTAAAATTGTTTTTTGATTCCATTAAAATACTAAAACTATTTATTTTCCAATAATATATAAATTAATTCCATTAAAATATTTATCCAAGATAATTATATCATATATAAATATTACAATCTTAAAAATGTTATTTAACTAATTTTTTACTCAATAATGAGTATTAATTTTGAATAACATTTCCACACCAATTATATTTTATCTATTAAAATGACCATGAAATTTTAAATTAGAATATTTAAATTTGTTAAAGGGATATTTTCATAATTCATTCAACAAAATTAATAACATTTTTTAAAAATTAATTACCACGGTGAATTTTAATTTGGGTAAAATGTTAAATGTAACAAAAGCCTTAGATAACTCTTAATTTTATTAAAAATGTATATATTAGTGGATTTTAGTCCTTATCATATCCTAATACCCCCCATGATTTCCACATGTTAGCTATTAGACCTGGAATAGATTCCTGAAATTATTGAAAATGAATAGTATTTCCAAAAGGTCCCCTTATATCCTCTTATAAAAATATACAACTTCTACCATAAAATTATTATTTTTTCCTTTGATTTACCCCTTAAAATATTTCCTTAATACTCTCACATGAACCTTATACAAAAATATGAATAGCTTGGTCACTCATAATTAGCCTATATTCTTCAATATCAATAGATCTTCCATGAAATGATTAGTTCTCTAACATAAGTATAATTTCTTTCATGAGTTTCTTATTTATACTGCTTCATTGAATATATTATAACCAATATGTTATGATAAATTTAATATCATTATTATTATATTTTTTATATTTAGGTGAAAAATCTCATATCTTCATTTCCATTCTCTTATAAGAACAAAAAAACATTGTTAGTGCATTACACAAACAACCACCTCCACAAAGTGACATAAATTGTTTATTATCATTAAAGTCGTCCATATAAGTAGTTTATTGTGGGAATGGTAATTAAATATGATATATATATATTGTTTAATTATAATTATTGATTTTCCAATTAATCTCAACATTCAGCCATATCAAGAATTGGGAAACGGGAATGCTAAACATGCATATGTGGGGAATCCCACCTCTCTGATAAATCATTTGTCTTTTTTCATATTTATTTTACAACATTTTATATAAAACTTAAAATAAATTTCACAATTATAATTATATAAAAATAATATCATTTTAATTTTTTGTAATGGCCTGGGTTTTTAGGGTCCATTACTTGGTAAAAAAAATCTGATGTTGAGGTGTTCCGGGTAGTCTGAGAAGCTATCACAGCTTCTAAAGGTAGCCTAGGCCTACCGGTAGCTCGGTCTAACAGTTAGCTCAGTCTACTAGTAGCTTGGCCAACCAGTAGCTCGGCCTACCTGTAGCTCGGGCTACCGGTAGCTCGGTCTACCGGTGGCTCGGTCTATTGGTGGCTCGGTCTACCGGTGGCTCGGTCTACCGGTGGCTCGGTCTACCGGTCGCTCAATCTACCGGTGGCTCGGTCCACTGGTAGCTTGGTGTACCTGTAGCTCGGTCTACAGGTAGCTCGGCGTATCGGTAGCTCGGTCTACCGGTACCTTGGCCTATAGGTAGCTCGGAGTACCAGAAACTTGGTCTACCGGTAGCTCGGCCTACCGGTAGCTCGGTCTAGGGATAGCTCTGCCTACCGGTAGCTCAACCTACCGGTAGCCACGGCGTACCGATGGCTCGGTCTACCGATAGCTTTGGCCAACCAGTAGCTTGGCCTACCTGTAGTCGCAGCTTACTGGTGGCTCGGCCTACCGGTAGCTTTGGCCAACTGGTAGACCTAGCCTATTGGTGACCACGGGTTTTCCCAGTGGAGCCTCCATTTTCATAAATTGGATTTTGAGCTGCATTTTGACCCCATTTAAAGTGATTAATATGTTTCAATTAAATGTTGGTGAGTCCGTTTTAAATAGCCCCGAAAGGTGGGGACCCCTTAATGACCTGTGGGGTGTCCCAACCGCGTAGTCAACCCACGGTCCGCGGTTGCGAGTCTTTTTCTCCATATATTAACCATCCGGGAGTGCTGTATCTCAGCCCTTATCAGCCTTTATAACCTAAAATATTCTCCCTACGTTTCTTTTCTGATTATACTGCTCGGAGAACCCTTCCTCCCGACGAGCCGTACCCCTGTTCAAAAGTCTTCCTTGATTGCGTTCCGTGGAGTTCCTGCCACTCATGTTTTCTGGTTTCCACGCAAGGACATAACGTCGATCCTTGATCATCAAGTTGGGGTTTCACCTTCGTCTCTCCTTTCTGTGGATCTTGCAGGGTGGGTAAGCTGCTATTTCCTTTGAATTGGATGAACCAAACATTAATACAGATAATAAACAGACTCTAAATGAAGGGGAGGGGTGTGATCGATGATGATGCTCTGTTTTTATCCATGATTGACGATTTCTAAATTGTGTGGGCTTATGCCCACTGAAAATCATGGACGTTGGTGATCTTTCTCTATGCACTAATAAACCCTTACCCCTTGTGATGTTCAAATGGCTTGTATTTTGGCTGTGGAGATTTGATGTGTAAAGGAAATTGGTTACTTGCGTATATTCGGCTGAACAAAGTGATAGCACCAGGATCAAATCATTTTCTATGATAACCCCAGTTTAAGTGCTATGGAATTGAAATCATGTAGTGTGTTAAATCTTTTAAATCTGAAAATACTTGTTGGGTCTTCCTTGTGTGGGTAGTTTTGGTTTGGTTGTTTACTCCACGGTCCGTTTGGGGTGACCGTATGGTTTTCTTGGATGGGAGCTTTGATTACTGGGGGGTGATGTGGGTGAGGATGGGATCCTCTGTTGTATCATGAATTGGGGTGGGATCCTCTATTGTTGAGAAAACATTGACTCCTGGATTTTGGGGACATGGGGCTGTATCTTAGGGTTTTCTTTGGTTCTAGTACTTCGAGGGATCTCCCATATCCTGTTGTTGTTGTGACCTTGCAATGGAACCGTGTGTGGATGCTGAAATTGCTTTTGGGTGTAACTTTCTCCCTTGGTTTGTGCTTATGCTGTTAGTTGCCCTGTAGTGAAGAAACTTATATAAACATTATTACTAAACATGAAAGCAAGGATGGGACAAATGGGGATTTGGTTTGATGTGAGTTGTGACTTGGCATGGGTGATGTTCTCTTCTCTTATGAATGAATAGTAAGGATACTATTCTTTAGTCTGGCTGAAGAAAAACCAAGATTGGGTGAGTGCTTGTTAACCATACATATACATGTAGTTTTGTGTTTCTTATTCGTGCCCCACCCAAGTTGAGAACATAGTGCCGAACAACACCATTTCATGGGGGAGGGTGTTTTCCCCAACACTACTATTAGTGGCTGGTTATTAGCTCCTTTCTACTCCCTTTCCTGGATAGCCCAAGTATCTTCGGGCAGGCTGTGATGGCCTAAGGTCCATTATTAGCCCAAGAATCTTCGAGCAGGGTAGTGTGGTGGTTGGCCCAGGTGTCTGTGGGCAGCTGGTTTCCCAAGTATCTTCGGGATGAGGCACAGGTGTCTTCAGGCATGGCAGTGGTTGTTTTAGCCTAGGTGTTTTCAGGCGTGGGTACGTGTGACAGTTGTGTCCCAAGTGTCTGTGGGTGGGTTAGTGGTAGTGTCCCAGGTGTTTATGGGTGGGTTGTATGGTTATGGCCTAGGTTTGTGCGGGTAGGGTCTGGCAGTGGGACTATGATGTGAATGACGGGATTGGTCCGATGCATAGGATGTCTTCAATAACCAGTGGGAAAATGGCGCGGGGTACCCAAACATTGATGTGCTATTACTATAAATTACATGACTTGTGTTATTTGGGGAGTGTGCCTTGTTGAGGCTTTGGTAGTTAGTTTCCTTGCTAGGTGTTTGGTTTTCTCTTTTTTCCACGGGGCATTAGCATGCCTCCCCACTTGTACATGAGAGTATTTGGTTTTCCCTACTGAGTATACTTGTATGCTCACCCTACTTATATAAAACTGCTTTCAGGTTTCCAGGAGAACTTCGGGGATCGTGTTGGACCGTACTAGCTCGAACCTTGTGATGGATCATCGCAGTTGATATTTTTCTTTATTTTTGTTTTATTGCTTTGTAGTCTCCTTATAAATTTTGGTTTTTTCACTGTTGTAAGATGCCTTGGGAATGGTTCTTGGCTTTACTTTTACTTTCAGTTTGGTGTTGTGGGATTTACTATCTTATCTCCTGATCCTATTAAAAAAAAGGGTAATGCCTTCCATTTTGTGTGTGATTCTATACCCTTGGCACTGGTCGCCACTCCAGGACCTATTGAAGGCGGGTCTCAGAGGTCATTATCTCTACTTCAACTTAAAGAAGGAAGGGCCTAGCAATCTGCTGACCTTTCCTTCCTTTTGGTGAAGTCGGGTCATGACAGAATGGTCTCAGAGGTCAGGTTGAGAGATAGGATGGAGTCTGGAGTTAGGCACAGTGAGGATTTCATGGGATGGTTGGGAAACAGTGTTGGGTGACCTTGGTGCATGAATTAGGCTGGGGAAGACCGGCTAGGACATGGTATTTTTTGGCCCCCGTGATCCGATGCAAGGACTCTGGACTTATCGAACAACCAAGTGAGGCCACGCTAATTGCATGGTAGAGACCACAAGAAAGGTACATGCAGCATAAATGACTCGTGTTCTCGCATTTCTGGGGTGTTTTGGGATCTTGAAAAAAATATGAAGTTTAAGAAGTTTTAATAACAATATTCTGCACTACATGGGCTTAGGCATTCCTTGTTCACCTTGCAGCTGTGGCACCCGGGAGACGACCATGAGTTGTTGGAGCGATCGAGGCCTAGGAGGTCGACCTGGATGATCGACAGAGGGCTGAACGAGAGGAGGAAGATGATCAGTGGTAGAGGACGCTTTGAGCCTTCCAGTGACAGACCCTCGAGAAGTAAGAGGGAAGCACCTCGGACATGAAGACAGAGGGTTTGTTAGAGGAGCTGGTGATATCTTTCATCTTGATCTGGGCTCCGACTGAGTACTGGGTTCCTCTGGCCATCATCCAAATGCGGGGAGCAGCACATCAGTGGTGGATGCTCTACCTGGGGGATAGGAATGAGACTGAGGTGGCATGGGATGATATCGAGAGGGAGTTCCGGGTAGAATTATTCTCTTCTATGATGAAGGCAGAGAAGTGGTAGAAGCTACTCTCCCTCCAGGAGGGGAGTATGTCGGTAAGGGAGCTAGGGATCAAGTTCAAGGATCTCCTCCACTTTTCTCCGGACCTCTTTCCAAATGAGGAGTCTCAGGCGAGACGTTTAGAGGAGGCGCTCCCACCCTCCCTCCAGTACGCTGTTACCCCCTTCACCTTGTCGAAATTCTTAGAGGTCCAGAAGAAGGTAGAGGTGGTAGAGAAGATGCAAACGCTGGGTGGTGTGTCACGAGAGGGGATCCAGCTAGGCCCGTTAAAGAGAAAGGCCTTCATCACCAGACCTCCAGCATCTGTTCCCTCTAGGTTCCGACTGGCAGGAAGCAGGCTGCATCAGTTCCAGTTCCCGTCCCCTGGTCCCTGCCCTTTTCCTTCGGGCCCACGACCGAGGTGATTCTTCTGTGGATGCCATGGAAATCTTCGGAATCGATGCCCAGACCGAGTGCAATACGTCAGTGGAGGACATGTACAACACCCGCCTCAGCAGCATATTCTAGCTAGGCCCTTTCAGCAGCAGCAGAAGGGGCCGCGAGATCCCACTCCTCCGAGGGCAGATGTTTTAGGGGGAGGCCGACCTCAGGGTGCTCCTCAGGGACCTCGACTAGGGTGTGGTCAGGGAGGCGGCCGGCAACCAAGGGGAAGAGGAGATGGGCATGGACAATTGTACGCCGTGGAGGCAGCAGTTCCAGCAGGACCAGGGGTTGTTCGAGGTACGATCATTTTGTTCAGTACCCTTGCTTACACGCCTTTTTTGATACTGGAGCTTCACACTCCTTTGTTGCACCCGGCATGTCCCTTGCTCTGGGTCTAGGTGTCAAGAGACTTCCAGTTCCTCTGGTGTTGAGAACTCCAGTAGAATGTCAGACAGACTTTTTATATGTTTTCTGACGATGCAGACTGATGATAGAGCCACATCATTCAGTAAGGGATCTACTATTTCTATAGATACAGCCATACGATGTCATCCTATGCATCGACTAGATGTTCTCCATGTGTGCCATCATCTAATGCTTCCGAGGAGGAGTTGTGTTCTCAGACTTGGGTGGCCTACGTGTTACTTTCACCAGCGAGCGGAGTGGTCAGAAGGGCTGCAGGCGAGAGGAACCCCCCCCCCTCTCCTTGTTAGCCGAGCTGTCAGTAGAGTCTGTGGATGCTGAGATGGTGGAGGTGATAGGTATCGTCAGTGAGTTTATGGAAGTCTTCCCTGAGGAGGTGACAACTCTACCCCCTTGATGCGATATTGAGTTTGGGATAGACCTGTAACATGGTGCTCGTATAATTTTGATGTCTCCCTACCAGATGGCACCTTCGGAGCTACAGGAGTTGCGGATTCAGATTGATGATCTGATGAAGAGGGGTTATGTTCGACCAAGTGTGTCACCGTGGGGTGCTCCGGTCTTGTTCTCCAAGAAGGCGGATGGTGGTCTCAGGTTGTGCATAGACTACAGGAGGTTGAATAAAGTAATGGTCAAGAATCCCTACCCTATTCCAAGGATAGACGATCTCTTTGACCAGCTAAAAGGTGTAGAATGGTTCTCGAAGATCAACATGTGGTCTGGGTATCACTAGATGAGGGTAAAAGAGGGTGAAATCTCGAAGATGACCTTCAGGTGCAGATATGGGCACTTCGAGTTTGTGGATATTACCTTCGGCGTTATGAACGCTCCAGCTTTGTTCATGGGGCTTATGAACTCTATCTTCTGGGAATATGTGGATCGGATCGTAGTCGTGTTCATTGATGACATCCTGTTCTATTCAAGATCAGAGGAGGACCACGCGAAGCACCTGAGGATGGTTTTGGAGGTCCTCTGACAGCACCAGCTCTATGGGAAGTTGTCAAAATGCAAGTTCTGGATGCAAGAGGTGCACTTACATGGGACATAGTGTCCGAGAAAGGGGTAGTGGTGGACCCATCAAAGGTTGAGGTGGTTGTTTCTTGGGAAGCACCCTAGAACGTGGAAGAGGTTCGTGTGGAGTGAGCAGTGCGAGGCAACCTTCAGCTATCTGAAAGAGAAGTTGGTTAATGCCCCAGTGCTGAAATTACACGATGGAGGGGCGGCGTATGAGGTGTTCTGTGATGCTTTAGGGTAAGGCCTCGAATGTGTGTTGATGAATCAATAAGGGGTGATCACTTATGGGTCTAGGAAGCAACACCCTCATGAATGTAATTATGCCACCCACAATCAGGAACATGTAGCAGTCGTTTTCACACTAATGTTATGGCGACATTACCTCATCGGAGAACGCTTTGTGATCATCATGGATCACAAAAGATTGAGGTATGTCTTCTCCCAGCAGGCCCTAAACTTAAGATAGTGATGTTGGATGGAGCTCCTCCAGGATTACGACTTCGAGATTTCCTACACCTCAGGAAAAGGTAATGTAGTGGCCGATGCTTTGAGTAGGAGGTTGTAGAAGGATGCGGTCCGAGAGTCGGCAGATGCTTGGAAGGTGACAGAGGAGTTGGCTACCTTGCACCTGGATGTGAGGATGGATAGTGGTAGAGGTTGCCTGTATCAGATGACAGTGCAGTATTCTCTGTTTCAGCAAGTGAAGGAGTCACAGTGGGGAGACCCAGAGTGAAACGTGATGCGTGACCGAGATGACCAGAGCAATGCTCCGTAAGGATGGATGGAGGATGGCCAGAACCGGATGTTTTTCTGAGGAAAGTTGTTTGTTCCAGAGGCGATGTGTGGAATGGTTCTTCGTGAGTTTTACAACTCACCCCCAGCGGTACACCCATGAGTTTCCAAGATGTACTTGGGTCTGAGGAGACAGTTTTGGTGGCCCGGAGTAAAGCGAGCAGTGGCAGAGTTTGTGGCCAAATTCCTAGTGTGTTGGCTGGTAAAGGCTGAACACCGTGTTCCAGGTGGATTTTTGCAACCTTTAGATGTCCCCAAGTGAAAGTGGAATGAAATCTCGATGGATTTCTTCACGGGACTACCCAAGGTGCAAGGGGGCTGTGATGCCATCTGGGTAGTAGTGGACCGCTTGATAAAGTCTGTTCACTTTTTGGCGATTAAGGAGTCGAGTGTAGTGGACGCTCTAGCACGGAAGTATGTGGATGAGGTAGTGTAGTTGCATGGAGTTCTGAGTTCCATAGTCTCGGACAGGGATGCACGTTTTACCTCACGAGTCTGGAGGGGTTTGCAACATGCCTTTGGCACCCAGCTACGCCTTAGCACTACTTTCCACCCGCAGACAGATGGGCAGACAGAGCGCACCATCCAGATGTTGGAGGATATGCTATGGGCATGTATTCTAGACTTTGGGGATCATGGGTGCGACACTTGCCTCTGGTAGAGTTATCCTACAATAATGGCCATCACTCTACCATTGGCATGGATCCATTAGAAACCCTATATGGAAGGCCGTGTCGCTCACCCGTGTGTTGGACTGAGGTTGGGGAAGCAGGTGTTCTTGGCCCGGAGGTGGTGTAGAGCATGACAGAGAAGGTTCAACTTATAGGAGAAAGGATGAAGAAGGCTCAGTATCTTGAGGGGTGGTTAAGCTACTATTTCCATTGAATTGGATGAACCAAACTTTAATGAAGATAATAAACGGACACTAAATGAAGGGGAGAGGTGTGATCAATGATGCTGCTATGTTTTTATCCATGATTGATGATTTTTAAATTGTGTGGGCTTATGCCCACTGAAAATTTGGGTCGTTGGTGGTCTTTATCTATACACTAATAAACCCTTACCCCATGTGATGTTAAATTAGCTTATATTTTGGTTGTGGACTTTTGATGTCTAAATGAAATTGGTTAATTACGTATATTCGGCTGAACAAATTGAAAGCACCAGGATCAACTCCTTTTCTATGATAACCCCAGTTTAAGCCCAGTTGAATAGAAATCATGGAGTGTTTTAAATCTTTTAAATCTGAAAATACAAATTGGGTCTTCCTTTTGTTGGTAGTTTTGGTTTGGTTGTTTACTCCACGAGCTGTTTGCGAGTGACTGCATGGTTTTCTTAGATGAGATCTTAGATTACCGGGGGTGATGTGGGTGAGGATGAGATCCTATGTTGTATCACGAATTGGGGTGGGATTCGCTGTTGTTGAGAAATCGTTGACTCATGGATTTTGGGGACATGTGGATGTATCTTGGGGTTATCTTTGGTTCCAGTACTTTGAGGGATCTCCCTTATCCCTTTGTTGTTGTGACCTTGTAATATAACTGGGTGTGATTGCTGAAATTGCAGTTGGGTGTAACTTTTTCCCTTGGTTTGTGATTATGCTGTTAGTAGCCCTGTAGTGCAGAAACTTATCTAAGAATTATTAATGAACATGAAATCAAGGATGGGACAAATGGGGATTTGGTTTGATGTGAGTTGTGACTTGGCATGGGTGTTGTTCTCTTCTCTTATGAATGAATAGTAAGGATAGTGTTCTTTAGTCTGGCTGAAGAAAAAACTGGATTGGGTGAGTGCTTGTTACCTATACATATAGTTGTATTTTTGTGTTTCTTATTTTCGCCCCACCCAAGTTGAGAACTTAGATCCGAACACCACCATTTCATGGGGGAGGGTGTTTTTTCAAACACTACTATTACTAGCGGGTTATTAGCTCCTTTATGCTCCCTTTCCTGGATAGCCCAAGTATCTTTGGGTAGGCTATGATGGCTTGAGGTCCATTATTAGCCCAAGAATCTTCGGGCAGGGTAGTGTGGTGGTTCGCCTAGTTGTGTGCATGTAGGTGGATTCCCAAGTATCTTCAAGATGAGGCACATGTGTCTTCAGGCAAGGCAGTGGTTGTTTTGGCCTAGGTGTTTTCAGGCGTGGATACGTGTGAGAGTTGTGGCCTAGGTGTATGTGTGTGGGTTCGTGGTTGTGGCCCAGGTGTTTGCGGGCGGGATGTGTGGTTGTGTCCCAGGTATGTGTGGGTGGGGTATGGCAGTGGGGCTACGATGTGAAAGGGGGGATTGGTCTGATGTGTAGGATGTCTTCAATAACCAGTGGGAAAGTGGCAGGGGGTACCCAAACATCGATGTTCTATTACTATGCATTACTTGACTTGTGTTATTTGGGGAGTTTGAATTGTTTAGGATTGGGTGGTTAGTTTCATTTCTAGGTGTTTGGTTTTCTCATTTTTCCATGGGGCATTAGCATGCCTCCCCACTTCTGCATGAGAGTCTTTGGTTTTCCCTACTGAGTATACTTGTATGCTCACCCTATGTATATAAAACTGCTTTCAGGTTTCCAGGAGGACTACATGGATCATGTTGGATCATACTAGCTCGTACCTTGTGATGGATCATCACAGTTGATGTTGTTCTTTCTTTTAGTATTTTCACTTTGTAGTCTCCATATGCATTGTGGTTTTTTTAATTTTGTATCATGCATTGGGATTGGTTCATGGCTTTACTTTTACTTTCAGTTTGGTGTTTTGGGATTTACTATCTTATCTCCCGATCCTATTAAAAGAAAAAGGATAATTCATTCCATTTAGTGTGTGATTCTATACCCTTGGTGTTGGTCTCCACTCCGGGACATATTGAAGGCGAGTCTCGGGGTTCATTATCTCTCCTTCAACTTAAAGAAGGAAGGGCCTGGAAATCTGCTGACCTTTCTTTCCTTTTGGTGATGGCTGGTCGTGACATTTTTTATAATGATATTATGTCCAAAAAAACACCTCTTTAGGCATACTCTCCAAACATGTAAAATAATGTTCAAGTTTGATTTTACTTAAAAACATTTGTGAACATTACATAAAAGAATGATTATGGAGGACCATGGAAAAATATAAAAAATGGTCACCTATTATGAAAATAATAATAATTATATGTTTTTATAAATAATCTATTTTTTATTTATATTATAATCAATTTAATATATTATATCTTTATGTTTGAAAAAAATATAATGGCACTAATTCAATTTCCAGTAAATCATAATGAGGAAATCTATAATAAATAAATAGTTTATAATAATAAATTAACCATATTAAATTAAAAATATAAGGATAGATTTATAACTAATTTACCTAGTTAAAATAACTATTTATTCATGATATTAATTGTATGTGTAGAATGAATTTTCAAAAAGGTTTGGTTTCATCTCAATCTATCTTCATGAAGAAATGTCTTAATTATTATGCACTAATTTATTATTTCAATGATTTATGAAATTCTTAATAAGGTATTTTACAATAATCTATGATTTAATTAATAATATTTATAGTACACTATAATTATCAAGATCACAACAACTTTATATTGAAAATCATTAAATTCATAAGGGATGTCATCTCAATTTCACTTCATCGATACAAAGTTCATATTTTTACACTTATTCATAATTATAGGAGTTTACGCTACCTAATTGACATCAAATTTCATGAATTATATTTTAATCATGTAATTTTAATTTAAATTCAATCATTGACCTCTTTGGGTGTTTTTGATTGATTATTACCCAAGACCTTAGGGCTACATCTCAAAATATCCTTATCACCGAAGAATTTTTTTAGGACAAAATTACATTTTTATGATGTATATAAAACCAATTTAAGATATTATGTCATGAATTACATTTTTCTAAATAATAATTTTTTTTATAATTTAATGTCTCTCTTTCACAAGTAATTTATTAAAATGCTCCTCAAATTGTAAATGGGTTTTCTAATGAAAATCCCTTCCTTGGGTCATAATCACTCTTATATTCCTATAATCATTGAAGATTTATATATTATTACCTTTATTGATGTTACATTAATTTTTCACCATTACGTTTTTGAAAACAAGTATTCACACATAATTATTTTTCCTTGATTACTCAATGATGTAATAAAAGTTCGGTTTTGTTAAGAATAATTCACACTCATTTTAATGGGATTTTCATCAATATATATGTTTTTTCTTCTTCTCAATTATATAATTTACCTTATACTACTTATCTATATGGATTTATTTTCGTCCCCTAATTCATTTTCAAATTATGGTTTCATCATATTATTAATAACGTGGGGTTTAAAAAAAATTATTTCAAAACTTTCAAAATGATTTACATATATACCAAAGAAAATGTTTTATTATCCAAAAGTCAATTTATTTTGATAATTGTTTGCCTTTTTCTATGATATATTCTTGAGTATTTTTCTTAGAAATAAAAATTTTAATGTATTTCCACTTCATTTATTGAAAACGTATTTTTTTCACATTTCCATTGTTATAGATTTTTAAAAAATTAATAGTTATCAATGTATCTTCAATTATATTTTAGGAAAACCTTATGTGATTTTAATATGTCAATTATTTATGATTTTTTGATAAGTAAATAATTTTCAAAAAAATTCACAAATTTTATATTTGGAGACATTATTTATTTTTAGGGATCTTTTATTTTGAAATCATTACATTAAGGTCTTCAAAAGTTACCCCAAAAAAAAGTTTTCTTAAAATAATTTTACATCAATGTTTTAAGAGTTATTTCAAAAAAAATTATTTTCACATAAATAAAACCTCCAATGTATATCTGTTTTTAATTAGTTTCATAATTATAATGTATGAATTTTTATGATATGTTTTCTTTTATAAAATTCGATTTTTGTTATCATAATATTTCATTAGTTCATGTTATGTGATTAATATTCATGATCATGTTTTTTGTTTCATAATATTTTATTCATGATGTTATTTTATTCCATTTGGATTATTTTTCAGACCCATTTTATTTAAATGGGTTTTTTACAAAAAAATGAATGTTTTTTATTTCAATATTTAATTAACCCCTACTTTTTCCATTGGTTTATTCACATATTTAATTGAATTATTTTTATGGAAGAAGTATATACAGATGATGATGGCTACAGTCCTATATAACCCTACAATGAATGTCATTGATTTTTGTTCTCGCTGCCTCAGAAAGATACATGATATGTTTTATCCTAATAAAAAGGTGTATAAACGAGGATTTTTTCTAAGGAAAATTAGGTCATACAAGGATTTTACCATAGAAAAAGGGTACATAAGATAATTTGACCTATGATAATGTTTATAAGGAACGAATTATCACATGAAAAGGGTACATGGGATAATTATCCCTATTTCAAGAAGGTACATGGGTGGTTATCCCAAAACTAATATATTATGAATGTCTTAGTGGGTAGCTGTAACAACCTATTTCTATTCTTATATCTATGCCATAATTTTTTGTCATAAACTTTTACTTACGATTATAATCATTGAATCAGGTTTAACATTTTAGGATTCCACCAACGTTTTCTATAGTATATGATTTTTCATTTGAGATTACATAACATTTTATCATGATATTTAGATAGTTCTTTTAGTTATGGTTTTTTAAATTATATTTCACTCATTCCCATGTTTTTTAATACTCCAATTATCTTACCCTTACTTACAAATTAATATTTTCCCCTATATTGTTTGCGAGATCAACCATTTATATTTTTAGTTTTCCATCAGTTTTAATAATAAGTATATATCATTGAATGTTCATAAGGGATTGTAGAGGAGTTCAATTATAGGGAAAAGATAATATTTTTATAAAGATAATTTTCAAAGAACATATCATATCTTCCCTTGAGTTATATAACTATTTGTTAGACTTATTAATAAAATAATTGTATCTATGTATTATTTATATATGATTGAATTAGGTCACTATATCTATATAGTTTCATAAATTTATAAAACTCTATCTTTTAGAATTTATGAATTCTATAATGTGTTTTATATTGTGTTATGTTCTACAAAAAGGTCTACCAATGCATTACCTTTAACTACATTCAATGATATAAATAGATATTTAATCATCTATAGGATTACCTATAACGTTTTCAAACATAAATATATATTTGGGAGACTGAGGATGCATTTTGGTGGGTCATTTTGAGATATCATGTAGACCCAGTCATGTTACAGGTAGCCACTTAGCTTTATAACTATGAAGACTCCTGCAAGAAAAATCATCTCAATATCATAAAATTGGTTCTAGGTATATAGAATTATCCATCTAAGATAAGGGGTTATTTTACTCATCCATGGATCATTCTTTTAATAAATAATTATTCTAAGTGATCCTTGAATAGTATAATTGTAAAAAAAGGAACATCATTACTTCTATAGATGACATAATTATTGAATAGAGGAGGATATATTTTCCTAAAATTGTAAATGTGTCTTGAAAATATATATATCATTGATAGGTGTAACATTTATTTAAAAATTATGTAATGTCTTTGAAATATATAACCTTTGTTTTATGAATAATCTGATGTAGGTGAGTCATTCCAATAGAACTCTCATCTGATTTTTTTTTGAAAATCTTGAATGTTAAGGATTCCCAAGGACTTCTAAAGATTGACATTAATGTTATTATGTAGGAACATGTAGATAAGTAACTTTCCTATTGTTAACAAAAAATAACATTCTTGGCGATTAATTACATGGAAATACAACCATATAATAATAAAATTTGTTTCTATTTCAACTCAATTTTTAGATTATAGTGGTCATTCGACCACGATATCATAAATGTAACCTTCTAAAATTTTCCCCAAGATCAAATTAATTTTAAGGTGGAAGTTACGTTGATGTGTATTACCAAAATTCCTTACATAATAGGGATTTACATTATATTAATATTTTATTTAGGGTACCCCATATTTGGTGGAATACTCATTTATGGCGGTACCTACATTTAGTAGGATTTAATAAATACCTCGGTGAAGGAGAGATATTTAATTTTTTTGATTGAATCGATCAAATGTTCTATAATAGGGACAATATGATCAAACTTGAAGTACTTTTTGATATCACTGAATTTAATGATACACCATTTTATATCATTCTTCATCTCGATGGTGTTGATTTTGGAGAGAAATTTATTATATTGAATAATCCAAATATGGTTTTTTGATGATTTTTTCATCATTATCATCCACCTTAGTATTTGGTTAAGAATTATTCTTATAGACACATCTTCTTATCGTCAGTGACTATCTGAAATACCTAATTGATTGATTGGAACACAATGATAATTATGCACATTTCTATACAATTCATATAAAATAACTATCAACGATTTTTTAGGAATGAGATTTATGGGACTAGATCTTTAGAGGATATGGTGGCACTGATCTGTGAGGGATAAATATCATCAATTGTAACCAGATTCACTTGTTTGATCTCAATAATAATAGCGGAGACACAACCTAGAAACAGTAGAGGTTGATATCTAAAATCATCTTCATATCATCCTTGTTCCACAATGATATCATATTTCTATGGGGAAGGGGAATATTTGAATTTATAATATTGTATTGGGATAATATTTCCTCATATAAATGATATGGGGACATATTTAGTTCCCAGGCATGCTAATATATGACCATACTTATTTGGGATATCTAATTAATTTTATCTATCCTATAATCTTTCACTATAAGAAGATGATGTGAAAATATGTTGTGATTTTAATGATTATATGAGTGTATTGTTTATTCCTTCAGATAATGTGGAAGCTTGTATGGGTTCTAAAAATGATGATGTAGGGGAATCATCGGATTGAAAAGACAACGAGGGACTATTTTAATCAATGGATATATTATCTTCACAAAAATTAATAACTTATTTATCATTGAATGGTTGACCCAACACATCTGACTTCAGGAGTATAGGGGTGATCTAAATATCCCAATGTCTGCCCATATTTAAATTGATTACCTTTATTTGACTAATGAAAAACACACAATCATTACCATGTTTATTTAATATGTTAATTTTTCCCATTTCAAAAACATTAGGTTTATTGAACCTGAAATAATTATTTATAATTTTTCATCCATTTCATTTAATATGTCATGTATATATTGATCTTCATAAGACTCAAAAGAGGCATCATCACCATACTAAACATTAATTTTTATATTGAAAATGAATGTGACAGTATGATGGTATTGTCAAAAGCTCAAGGATCCATGGAATTCCTTATAAAATGTTGAAATCCATGTCATAGAAAAAAACTAATAACCTAGTGTTAGAAACAAGGCCACTAAACTAGAATTTGTTCTCAGTGATACAGTCATATTTTCATGCAAGTTGTTTTAATTTTCTAATGATTTTAAATTATTTTCAATAAATTTCCTTGTTTAATGAAATTATTTATTGAAAAGGTAAATTTTAATTGGAGAAATAATTTGGATAAAAATAATAAAAAGAATTAATTTTTATGATTAATTTTATTGTGGATTTTTATGGAATTTAAATAATAATAATTTTATATTCATTTACAGAAATATTGAAGAATATCTTACCATAACCCTTATGTCCTAAAAAACCCATATTAGGGTTGAATGGGCCAGCCATCCATATATGGAACAAAGTATATTATACCATTAGTGGCGTCATGGTGAGCCACACTGGGAGGTGACCGCATAGAATAGTGTGGGCTAATTCCCATGAGGTCTACTCATATTAGTGCAACCCTTGTCATGTGAAAGGCGTGTACAGGAATCTCATCCCCATAAAAAGAAATATTTGTTTTTTGTCTAATGAATTAATATATTTTTTTGCACTCAGAAAAGATCATTTTCATGGCGGGATAGAAGAAATGTGTAACTATTCATCATTTAAAAATTATGACATCATGAGGTTTGGTCTTCTTTTCCCTCACTCTCAAACACTGCTTGCCACCAATCTTAGACTCTATATTCCACTCTATATTGATGCATACCGTTTACACTAGCTCTAAAATAACATGATATACCCCTAGAATCCTCATTTTAAAGCAATGGTCCTCTACCAAATCATTCTGCCACCAAGGATGACATTAGGTGATTCTTGTGATATTGATGATCATTACAATGATGAAAGATTAATACATGTATGAGATAGGCCTCTATCCATCCACTATGAAATTTGAACACCATTGAATAAAGGCCATCAATAAGCCTATGACTTATCTGTGATAACTACATTAAGAGGTTACCATGAAGGAGGGTCATGCACCATAGTTCATGAGTCCATCTACGGGTGACTCAAAATTGGCATAACCTTAGTTTGAGAAAATAATACACATAAACTATTGGAGATAGACTTGTGTCGTATTCTTGATGAAGAAAAAAATTTATTTTTGTTTCTATATGGTAATTTTCATGCATCATGATGATTCTCTATTTTTGAGATCCAATTTAAAATAAATTAATTGATAAAGTTGACAATTTTCGATTAAGTGCGTGTAGACTATATAATATGCCATATATTGCAGTTGTAGTTTTTCATGAAGATAATGGTTTACATGAATGATGCATCACAACATCTACAATTCACTTTATAGGACCCCCATATGATAGAGACTATTTTTTAAAGAAATTGTTAGAAATATGTATTAAAACATGGGGGAACATTACCTTACAAACCTAAGAATGGAAATGAAAATTTATAGAGGATACATCAAAAAATATAACTTCACACCTCAAAAGAGTTCAATGCTAAAAAACAGAAACACATATAATTTAGAAAATTCAATGATTCTTATATAATGTAAACATAATATTAAATATAGTGGGAAGACAGTGAATATTGATAAAAATATAGAAATAGGGCATCCCACCCTCTGTAAATAACAAGGTATACACCACTAGAAGAAGATCTATGGGTCAATCATAATACTCTAGAGTTTTAATGATGCATTTTTTTCATCTTTCTATATATTAATTACATCATTACTTCTACGCATCATAGTTCATTTTTCTTTTATTTAATAAAGGGGTATAACCTTAACTAGGTTTTTATTGGTAGGAGACCAAAAACTATGATTCTTGTGTCTATTTATAATGTTATTATTGATTCAATTTTATTTTTTTGAATTATTTTAAATTATTAATTTTAGAATGAAAATTAAATGTGATTGTGTTATTTTTATTTCATCGTTACGATGATTTCCCTGTTTGATAACTATGTTCTATATCTTATTGGTTTTGGATTACACTGATTGGATAGTCTTGAGTCATCTAGAAAATAGCCTCGTTATTACTAAACATGTGTGGAAGAAACAAATGACCAACATGGAAATTTATAAATTAAAAAATAGATATGGGATTTCTCAAAATTTTCCTTGGAAACTCATTGTGTCCTTATAACATTGGATCAATAATTATCACATAATATTAATTTTAGAATGTCATCCCACAAATATTTAATTGTGTAATTTTAAAATATCTTTTTATTATATATATTTATGAATACATTTTCACATGTAATGTAATGGTTTATTAAAACAACTGTTAATTTAAATTAGATAATTAATTTTAACAAAAATTAATTTTTAAGATTAATTTTTTATGGATATTTTTGTGGAACTAAATCTTAAATTTTATTTATTATTAAGGAAAACAATATTAAAAACTATTTGTATATCATCCACAAGTACTAAAAACCAAATAGCTATCCCATATGGGAGAGTTCTCCAAAGATGACATGTGGGAAAGCCTTTTAATTGTAGGGTCAGTGAGAGTCATATGGGGTGGTGTCTACAGAGCATAGTATGAGCCGAGCCCTATGCAGGTTGTGTGTATTGGTTTGGACCATGTTGTGTATGGGTGGTGTAGTAGGAGACCATCATTGTAGGAAATCCAAGCTATTATCCCATATATTTATATTTATTTTGACATTCGACATGTATCATTTTTTATGTGGAATTTTGGAAATGTGGAACTTATCATAATTTAACAAATACGATGATTCCTTATCTTTTTTACATTTACAACACACTAATACAATCCATTTCACAAACTCCATATATATCCACCATATACAATCAACAACCACCACCTTAATTGGTTATAAAACACAATGGTATACCCCTCAAAACACAATGATCAAGATAATGTGATATTATAAAGCCTTCCAAAACCATTTATATCCTTGGGATCTTCTTGTGACACCGATGACTATCCAATTTATGTAGTATAAAGCCATGAATTCAGAGTACTATATTTGGCCATTGTTATGGATAGATTCTTTTATTAAAATCTCACAATCATGACAATGTTGTACCCACAACTGCTATGTCATGATCTTATCATGCAGAAGGGGCCCAAATCATGGCTCTGTAGCTATGTTGTTGGTGTCACCAAGTTGTAGGAAGCATCAATTGATAATGGAATAAAGTTGCGATGTTAAATAAGGACCCACACCATAACTATAGTGAAGATAAAAAATTAGAAATACTAATATGTCATGGTAGTATGCCTGAACCATGGTAAATATCTATTTTCTAGACCCTATTTTGAGGGGAAATATATTCCAAATAATGACGTCTAGTAATGTGTTTGATTCATTATGGACATGCCATATATGGATGTAATGGTTTTGTAAACAAAATATTCTTAACATGAAGGATTAGATAAAAAATATAAAATTTCCCATGGAGGTGCCCTATATAGTAGTGACTATGTATTGGTGAAATTTGGTTAAATATAAATTTCACTATGGTAGAACATGGAATTCACACAACCTAATTAATGACCATGAATAAAATAAAGAGTATGCACCACAAAATATAATTCCATGCCGCAAAAGTGTTCAATGATTAAAAATTAAAACATTGATATTTAAAATAATTCAAAATGCAAAATATAAAGGAAATATTGATTCATATTTTAATATGATATAGTGATGATTCAAATGACATGAACATTTAGGATTCCCCATTCTATAAATAATAGTTTCTTCACCAACAAATCTTGATTGGAGGATAATTATATCTACTCTAGATTTATACTACTAAAATTTATTCTATGTCCAATTTCTCTTAATTTATTCCATAATTACTTCTACCCCTAAAAATCTATTTATATCTACATTAATGGATAATATTAACATTATTTTTTTGGTCAAATGGTAGGTGACCCACGATTATGATGACTGAGAATGGTTTTATTTCAAATCATGAATCTATTTTGTTTTTCAATTACATTCAATTTTTAATTTCATAAATTAAATTTATTACTATTTTTTATGTTTAATTATTTATTTTTATTAATTACATTCTTATATAATTTTTTTCCAACTTATTGGGTTGGTATTACATAGAATGGTTCTTCTAGAGTGATGTAGAGAACAAAATAGTGATTATTAAGAACATGTGGAAGAAACAGTGGACTAACAAAGTTGTTCGGAATTGAAATACAGGATTTTGTATTTACTAATCAATTCATGGGAATCTAATTTTTTATTTATCACATTGGAAGAAGAATATTCCATGAAAATAAATTATAAAATATTATTCTCATCGTCATTATACTCGATGAAATGGTGAAAAATAAATAATGTTTTTTAATCCATTCAATAATTAAATTACAAAACATATAATATTTGTGTCAAAAGGTGTATGATATCAGTATAAAATAAAATCCAACCCCAACTCAAAATAACATACGTCACAATTTATCTTCGAAATGTGTGTTTAATTTTTTTGATAGTCCTACTGATCTTTCCCTATAATTTAGTTTCATATTGTGAAAAACTATTCGAGAACTACTCCATAGAGACAATTTTGGTTACTAATATTATAATGTTATTTACAAAAATAAGAACGATTTTCCCAAACCCCATGATATGTTTGTGTTATATTTCCTTGATAAGTGGATTATTTATACTCTTGTGGTACCCTTATATTATAATAGATAAGGGAGACAAGGTAGTTTATCTATGATCTAGATTATATAGGATATGTACCACTATAAAGTAGATTCTGTAATCAAGGTCAGTGAGAACAAGATGGATATCGATATCATCTAGCATGTTGTAGATAAACAAGGGGACTATGTCTCCCAATTTGATGACTTATAGGACCTATAATTTAGTAGATATGAATGTATAAAATTCCACAGGGAGTGTCTCTTCATGATGTACCATAGAATTTGAGACCTCATCCTTAAACTCGTGGGAAATTAAAAGGGGATACTGAAGTGCTTCTTGAAGATAATTTTAATGTGGAAGGGAATATAGTGTTGAGAACTTATCTCGATGATTAAATTTTATTTTAGGATAAATGTATTTTTTAAAAAGATAAAATATTTCCCTATATTAGATTTTTTCCCAGTATGATTAATTGATGATGAGGTTTATTTGGATGGTTATTTCCACCACTGACGAGAATATAGGGTATTTTTTAATGAATATATTTGTGTAATTTTTATCATTAAACTTTTGGTTGAAAATATTTTCACCTCAAGATTTTCATTGTCACACTCTTATTTCTTAATAAATATTTGAGGGGTATGAGTTGGGTGACCAATTCAAAACTGAATTATTGTTAAAAAAGTAAAACATTCTACACAAAAATTCTAACCTGAAAAACAGGATTTATCTTATCCAATTTCATACATAATTACATATGAATGGTCTTTTGAGGTCTTTGAAGTATATTTATTCACATTTTGATCACTCTAGAGTTTCTATAAACATGTTTAAATAGTACATATATCATTAATTGCCATACTACCTATATGATAGAGTCCAAGATGAATTCATCTTCCTCAAACACTCTAGTCTATTAAACTTCTAAGAAAAACTACACAATTAATTAAATGGATATAAAATTCAAATGTATCTTTTTATTCAAATAAGGGTTCTGTGATCTAAATCTCATTTAGTGTGATTTATGAATATTTTTCAAGTATCAAGGATTATGTTTGGTGTGGTTGTTATTATTCCCTTATTTGGTAGTCCTTTTTCATACAATAAATTATAATGGAATGATGTCTGGATTATTATGGAATATCTTTGAAACCAATAAAGGATCCTAATATGGTATCCCCTTTTGTTTAAAATTACTTATACATCATTTTATATGATTAAAAGTTATAATTGGTTGTATTTAAAATCACATGGTGATTTATAGTCAAAACTGACATGATTAGTTATCCTTTGACTATGGAATTTTCCCAGTTGATCAAATTCATGTTAATATAATCATAAAAAACAATTTACCACCAACACAAGAATTATTTCAATTCATCTTCCATTTCCAATGAGATGCAAGAGACAAACGTTACCAAACATAGTGTTTCTTCTGTATTTCATTTTCTAAAAACCAAATTGCTTCAAGATAATTCATTTTGAAATTGTGTTTGATTCTTTCAGGTGGGGTTCAGTTCCCATATGTATGGTTTTTCACATATGGTTCCTTATACCTCACATTCACACATTCCAATGACGGGATACATTCAACTCTTCAGTAGTGATGTCTGCTCCTTTATGGAAACTAGATGATGTGATGTCGTTCCCTCCTTTATTGGATTCCTCCTCATAATTTAGAAACAAGTATGGGAATCCCATATATACTAAGGATTTGTTCATGAATCTCATTTTTGTTTACATTTCTTCATGGATGCCGGTTAATTACGCTGCCTCTGTCTGGACATTCCCACAACTCTATCCAGGGATGCAAACTATGTTAGGGGAGTAGTTACATTGGGAATCAATGGAATGTTTCAAAACATGAACATTGGTAACCTGTATTGTTATTCATAAGAGGTATTCTCAAGGTAGTGGAAACTGTAGGCAAACCACATCGATCGTGGGGTATCTTATTCCATAGGCAGGTCTTCCATTGTTTTCCTCTAGTATCCCATGTTTAGCACAGGGTAGTCCATGAGTTTAACTTATAGTGGAGATTGATCAAAGAGATCATAATATCCCATAGGAACATATCAGAGAGGTATACCCTAAGTGGGAGTACCTATAAGGTTTACTAGATGGGTGAATCAAATATTCCCATTGAGAGTTGACTCGAGGTTTTGTGTCTCATAAAGAGAAGATTTCACAATATGAAGGCACACATCCCCACGAGGTATTACCTTGAAGGTTGACTAGATGGATGTATCCAAGTTCCCAATGAGAGAAGACCCAAGGTGGTGTGTCTCATAAAGAGAATATTTCACACCATGATGGTTTTTCTGGACACCATTGAGTGTGGATCAAGGAGGTGAACCCCAAGGAAGTGGAAATCACGACTTACCATTAATTGGGATTTATCCTCATAGGGTCTTCCTACATACATTGTTTATAAGATAGGGTTCAAAACCCACGTAGTTCTAAGGGGTGGTGTGGGGATTATGATCTAAGACAACCCATCATAAGATGATTTATCTTGGTTGGATTGTGTGGATGATGTTGGGATTATTCACTCAGACTGCCCGAGTGCAACAAGAAGTAGTGGTGTTTTGGATGGGGGCATACGCACTCAGGCAGAACATATGGTTGACATGATCTAACCAGGATGTGGTGGCCTGGGTAAGAATCCATATGGATATGGAGGAAGTGTTAAGTGAAGTGGATGGAATATATTGAGTGTGAAGTGTGATATGATTGACCAAAAGAAGGATTACTAAATATCCCAGGGGCATGGAATCAAATTCAACATATTTCGGATGGGTCAATAACATATCTAAGGAGACATCCTGTGATTATGGAGTGCATGTATGGAGACCCAAAATGAAATATAATCTCTAGGTTGGTGATTGTTACTCTCGAAATATAGTGAATCGAGGGAAGGATCAATATTGGAATGCAATATGTGATTGAACCTCATGTAGGATTCCAATATTCCCTATGTACATTACAAGAATAAATGACCTTTTAGTTCCATAATACATCATGGAATTGGGGCTTACATATGAAAAGATTCCCGGAGACATGCTGCGGTGTATGCATGGTTAGAAACCCAAGTGATTCATTGAGTGAGGTCACATATGGTGTTAGCCTGGATGGAATATTGGGTATCCAGTTTAATGTTATGATTTTAAAGGTATGTGGTGGACCTGGGTAAAATTAGGGTGGATGATGGATGAAATGGGTGATGTAGGATGGATCTGAACACACTATAGAGGTGGATTCGGGGGATGTGTTTCATCAAGGGATTTTGTCAAATCATTAGTGTATAACCCTTCGAGGGAGAACATGTGTTTACCCATGGTTGGGATAGAACCTAGGGGAGGCTTCCTACGTACCATGTATAGAAGAGAGGGGGTTAAAACCCACATATTTTTGAATGAAGCAGCATAGGGATTACAATCGTAGGGATTCTTGTGTACTTCTAGGAGTAGCAAGGATGTGGTTGTTTCATACTAATGGGAGCCTCCCAGGTGTTTCTATAGAGCTGGAACAGTGAAGGGGGCTATAGGTGGAAGCTTCCTAGATGCTGCTATGTAGTGGAAATGGTGAATGGGGATTAAGCGTGGAGATACCCCGATGCCGTTATAGATCATCAACGATTAATGGATATTACATGAGGGAACTACATAGGTGCCACTATAGAGTGAAAATGGTGAATGAGGATTGCATGTGCAAGCTGACTGGGTGCCACTATGGAAAGACAACAATGAATGAGGCATATATATGGGTGCTCTCTGAGTGCCACTATTGATCAGCAATTGTGAATGTGGATTATGCATGAGAGATTACTGAGTGCCTCTAGGGAGTGGAAATTGTGACTGGAACATATGTGTATAATCTAGGCAAGTGTTTCTATAGAGTGGCATTGTTGAATGAGGTTTATGCATGGATGCCGCTCAGGTTCCACTATAGAGTGACAATGGTGCGGATGGGGATTACACATGAGAGATTCCCATAAAGTCTTCCTCATATATGGACATGAAGGAATCCCTTACACATTGAATGATGAAATAATTCAGCTTAACTCGATGTTAATGGACTAGGTGCATGGTTATTATACGTGATAGTTTCCCATTCAGGCGTCCCTATGATAGGTCATGGGTGAATCATGACTCATTGGTTAATCAAGGTATATGGTTGGGGATTACACATGAGATGTAGGAACACGGTTATTTGGTGTTCGTCCCATGATCATGACATGAGTCATCTTACAAATGGCACAAAAAGAATCCTATGTTTTTCATAGGAGGCGTCCTATTATTGAATGACATGGTATGCTATAGTTTTAAGTCATGTAGTGAGGAATGTTGAAATATAATTCTTGGATTATAAGGAATGTTTTATTTGGATCAAGAGGCACACTATTTTTTTATATAGTGTATTATTACAGTTTGTAGTCATGTATTGAAAACTATTTGGCATGAGAACCCTTATAATGGCAGGCGTGGGACTTACACAAGATCTTTTCTTTCTATTTCAACCTAGCATTAAAGTCATGTGATGAGGATCCTAGAGATTCTTGATGAATGGTTCAACTCATGGTGGTTGGTGAATCAATGATGAGAACATCAACTCATGAAATTGAAAGGGAACAAGAGCAGTGGGTTCAATAAAGGTATTTCATATAGTGTTGGGGAGTATCTCAAATCATGGTATTCTATGGGTGGAATGTCGGCCTGTTCCTAGGTGCAAGAGAGTATTTTCTTGACCTGACCTGAGAATTTTGAAGTGAGACACTCCATTTTTCATGGGGTTCAGTTATGGCGGAAAAGGGATTATCCCATAAGGTCTACACAACATCATAGAACTGATCCTCAGTGGGGGTGCGGGGGAACATCCACTTTGATATGGACTAGCGGGCATGGAGGCTGGAGGTTCACTAAGAATATGGATTTGTGAAGGGTAGGGAATCATAAAGAAAAAATTTCTATAATGGGGATTTAAAAATTGGTGTTCACTTTCCTCGGTTTGAAGTACTGATTCATGGGTCGAGTGATTTGGAAAGGTTTAATGCTTTGCGAAGCCTCGAGTTCCTCAAAGGTCCTTCTTCCCTTGTAAAGGGAATTTACATTCATGAAGGTCATCTCCACTTGGGGTGGAGTATATCATGAACAAAAAGGATGGAATTCATGAAGCCTACAAGCTCCATATAAAATTGTACCATGAATAATGAGAGCTCCATGAATTGGGAGTGTGGGGATGTATTCTGTCAGTGTCTCCTTTTTAAAATAAAGGCATGAAGGATGGTATTTATAGAAATGGGGGTCTCGCGATGCTCTGAAGCACACCATGAAGAAAAAAGGGCATATCAAAGGGCCTCAAATGTATAAAACATGTGAAGATATCTCTTAATGAAGTTTTTGTGATTGTGGAGGGATCTCTATGAAACTGAGCATCGTCAATGGGCTCCACTAATGAGATCCACCAACCATTTCCTAGTATGACATCGAACAACAATAAATTATGAATTTCAACCCTGTACGGGCTCCATTACAAGTCAAATCATAGCCTATGAAACATGATATAGTCATAGATCAATTTCGTTAAATTTTGGTTAATTATGTGTAATATATTTATTATAACAAGAAATATAAAGAACCCTCTGGTGTTTTCCCCAACATTCAATAGTAGTGTAAATAGTAATAGAATTCTTTGAGATGGAGTTGATAAGACTTGAAGGGACTTGCAGTTGGTAAATAACAAACATGGGGTTGATGGTGGAGTCTAATATGGATGATTCATCCTTGTCATCTATTGGTATTCATAATGATATATCCATGGTTAACCTATCTAAAAAATATATCTATTAAGCTCTAGAGGATGAAAATACAAATAATTTTCATCCATAATGTTTTAAAATCATATTTTAAGTGTATAAGGACTTATAGAATGTTTGATTATTCCCTCATGGTATGATCTATTTTCTTAGGTACGGATTGATTTATATGAGGAGAAATATCAATCTCCACATTGATATTATACTCAGTAAAAATGTTACCTCAGGTAATTTTATATCGAGTCTCCCTAATTCTAAAAATTCAAATTCATACTGGGGGGAACCTATCATCAATTTTGGGATCCTCAGTATCCTTGGGATGTGGTGGGGATTTGTTCTAGACCATCTTTTATATATTGGAGAAGGCTCTCAAAAGTGGTGGTTATTGAATATTCAGAGGACTAATGAGGTATTGATATTGTCCTTGGTCTCGGGAATATGAACCATCTTTAATTGTTTTAGTATTGACTATATTTGGAATATTGACTTCCATTTCATATTCTTCAGCTCCTGTATCATGATTCTTGTATTCTATGGGGTCGATGTTGGATACATATACTAATGTATAATATTAGAGATGAATAATTTATTCATTGAATGGAAGATGTCACTTGTCTCTTTTTGGGTGTCTATAATGGAAAAAAATTCAATCATCCTCAGTTCTATCCTTTATGATGGGTTGTTTAGGTTTCTGACATTGGTGATTTCTTTCCATTTCATTTTAATATTCTGATGAATGTTTTCTTTAAAAATTTATTTTTATGGGGTATATATAATTATTCATTGATCATGTCCGCAAATATATGGATTGGTCATGTAGTGGGAGGAATTGTGGAATCGTTTCCTATGAGTTTTCCCTATGGGTTGTGAAGCCTGCATCTTTGGGTTTGATAAATATTGATATGTAAATGATCACATACTTGAGGGGCAGGTTTGACTAAATTTCAGTACTATAATATTCTAAACTTATAGATGATATTTTGATTCCTACAGTTGTGGTGGTGGTAAAATATTCCCAAAATTTTTGTATTTAGATAATCATATATTTTTTATGAAATCTATGATATATACATTCTTAATCATTCTTATATGACCATGAATATTGGAATGATGTTTTTCACATTCTAATCATTAAAGAGATTTTAATAATGAGTAAATTATAATTCAGGGTTTTGTTTTCCCCAAATGAAAAGATCTCTTAACTTTCAATTAATACTTAAACAAGATTAAATTGATATATCAATATCATTATATAGACTAGTATGTTTTTCATAGATGGTTAGATATTCAGAGCCCACTATATATCATATGAAAAAAATTGTTCCTAAGATTATCCTAGGCCAATGAAATTGCATAATGTATTTCTTAGTTCACTCTGATGCTAGAAATATAGTGGGAAAAAATAGAACACTATATGTTTACCCCAACCGATGATGTGTTTATCGAATGGACCATCCCAAATCAACTAGCATAGATTCATCAAAGAGATAATCATTTTATATTAGAGATATTTGTGGGACTTCTTATAACTAGTTAACATGTAGTTTATAGGATATTCAAGTCAATTTGGTGGAACATTCACTCATATAATTGAATTTGTTTAGATAATACCTATAATAAATGTATTTTTTTGACATAATTTCCAGTTATCCATAGATTAATGCATAGATATTGTACACATTCCTCTTCAGTGCTTCCAAAATATTATACTAAGAGGTGGTCACAGGCTAGAATATAAGTGGTATATTATATTCAAAATGTTTCTTCTACATTACCATGAGATCCTCTTTGTTTCATGATATTGATTCCTCCACCTAATCAGATTAGAGAGTAAATTTCTAGGATAATATAATTAGGGTAACAAAATTTCTTATAATTTCCTCCATTATATTGATGGTTATGAAATCCAATAGTAGATCATTATATGAATATTTCATCATAATATCCTTCCATTTATAATATATAATTCTAACCCAGTATGAGCCCCTTGGAATATAATTCATCATATTTTTGAGTGCCTCTTTAAATGATGGAACTCTCATTGTAATTCATACAAGGGGTGGACCTTCTTAATGAACTAGGGTGTCAAATCTGAGTTGACCTTCATGGTGAATTCCATTGAGAGGACATTCATATTCACTTTTAAATTCTTCTTGATGGGGATGATTTGCATTCTATCTTTGTGTATGGCTATAGAGAGTACCATCAAAATATATTCCATGGGGAGGACCTCCATTTTCTATGAACATGCATCAATTATATAAACATTCATTGTTACAAATTTTTGGATAATTTTCATGTTGAGGAATCATATTCCAATTTTTTTCTAGAAATGAGTATTTACATAAATATATTCATAATATAATCTATAATGATTTCTGTCTTATAGTCATTGTACCATGGTGGGGCCACAATGTTGGTTTTTTCTTAATCCATCTAATGAAGAGATATAAAATTATTAATATGATATCAATATATTTCTAATAGACTAAATAATATCATCAATGATTAGGTAAGTTATTTGATCCTTTTCCTAGGTAGTAATTCCCGTAGTGTTATTTCATCTTAGATTCTCTCTTTCTTGTTTTGGGGTCATGATTTTTACACCATGACCTTCATAGGTGGGATAACATCATGGAAACTATTTTTATTCTATCATAGTATATTGAAGGACATCTTTGGGAGGTGAAGGAATATGTAGATACCCTTATCATGAAACCATAATATGCTTGTGATATTTATCAGAATGGGTAGTTTTATGAGCCTTCCTCTTTGTTATTTTTGGGATATATTAATAGCCTTCCTTTAAGTATAGATGATATATAATATATATTTACTTGTGAGTGCCTTTTGGTTTTTTTAATAATGTCATTGTGGGGTTGGTATGTATTTAAGCCTACCTTTAAGCTCTTAGCTTGATATTCTATGGAACATATATTGGAATGAGGATATTAGCTCAAATGTGTCATTAATTAATCTCCATTATGTGTTATTGATCAACGTTAATTGTAGAAGGACCTTAATACCACTCATTTTTATATATGAATATGTTGTTATGATATTATTCTATGTTTATTGGAGTATAAATATGGTTCCTCCACTAGTGGACATCAAAATATGTAGAGAATCATCCACTGATTTTTCTATAATATATTTGAAACATTATATGATATTGGGAGGGATATACGAATTTCCTCCCTTTTTTCTCAGATATGATAATGGTATTATACTATATAAAGGAATATTTAGTCCCACTCTTCAATTGGAATGGGAATATGTGCCCATTTATTTCCAAGATTCATCATTTGGATATGTCGACATGGTTAATATATACTTGAATGATAATAGTCTCCCCCATGGTGGATGTCACAATACGCATACATTTTCCTCCTAATGCTTCAATAAAACAAAAATTCATTTGGTTACTATATCAATAGATATTATCATTCTCAGCATCCTCTATAGGAATATGTTGATGGAGATCCATATAGGGAACATGAATATAGGACATTTCCAAATGCTTACAAGCCAATTTCACCTGACGGGATATCTGCTTGGGCATCATGACCTATGTTGCATTGAATGGGGTCTCTTGAGTAGCCACCATAGTGTCATCCTAAAATATTCAGGCATCATAAAATTAGGGATATATAGGTCTAGTCATGTGATCTATATTTGATGGCTCCAAGATGGTAGTGAGGTCATGGTTGACCCCTTGACCTACCTCCACAATGTAAGGGAGGTGCACGATTAAACTATATTTAGAGAGAATACAAAAGCGGATGGAGGTGGTTATGGGATAAACTTACTCTTTCATAGCCCATGGATTTACGTAATCCCAATAATGTTTGATTTGGTGGATACTCTCATGTGCAACATCCAACATCGAGATGCTAGTATTCAAATGATAATCCTAGATCAGTGGTCTTGTCACTTAAAACTGCAAGTAATTAGTAGGGAAAAACTACTCTTTATCATTGAGGATAAAGGATTTTTAACCATTGAGGAATATTTATAAATCATTAATGATTCAATCCAATAATATCGAAAGTTTTTCTCACTAGGGTTTCTAAAAGTCTCATGGATAATAAAAATATGCATAGAAGGAAACTCAATAAAAATGTATCATATGTAAGATAATATTTGACCAATTGATTTATGCGGTAGAGGATAAAAATATGCTTCACCACATTTTTAGGTGATATCTATGATATATTTCCGACCCTAATATTTTCAACTAAAGTGGACATTCTTTACAAAGTAAATCCTCTAGTGAATCTGCATTATTTGATATAATGGGAGGTTGATCTCATCACATCCTATTTGGGGAAAATATTTCTTGCTTAGGGACTCTCTTAAATATTTAAGATATGTTCATGAATCCATATTAAATACCAATATTGGGATGGTTTCCACCTTGGTAGCAGTCAGTCATTGTCCTAGTTCAATGTGAGCATCTATATGTATCAAAGCATCTACATTGATTTAGTAGTATATTTGTATCAAAGAATCTTTATCAAAACCCCCATATATATATATATGTAACATAATATGCCCATATTTCTCATCATAATGATTAATACAATGGTTTAAAGATACAATACACAGTATTCTAAATTTTGTCTACATCTAATGAGGTTTTTTTAGTTAGAATCAGGCACATGAATGTTTCTTCCTATGTGAACTTATAATGATAACTGAGACCCAATTAATTAAATTACTCTTAATTGAAAATATTGTACCTTTTAGGCTAATGTGATTTGAACCATCATGGATCCTTTTAAGATATTCTATTAATAACACATCTCTGTTATTTAATTTCATATGGAACATGATGTTGGCGAAAGGTTCCTAGAAATGGTTGGTCTGGTACTAAAAAACAAGTGGCGGATTATAGTTCCATTAAGAGAGAATTTTTCCTCTGGGGAGAGGATTATATTACTCTAGGGTAATATGAACTAATAATGGGTAGTAATTCTTATATGAAATATGTCTTGGTGATGATATTGGAATGAGAAATAGTATGGCGTGATGATGGAATAGTTTTTGATTTTATTGGATTTGGAATTGAGACTAGAATAATATATATCTATATCAATATGAATAAATTATAACATATTTTATGGTTTTATATTTAAGGTCACATGGAATGAGATTACTATGAAGGTTTACATCATATGGTAAAATTGTTGTCATATAATTTTAAATTAGGAAACTAGGACATTTAATTCATGAATTATGATATCAAAAATGATTGTGTGTATATTATGTGTGGGTAAATTATAAAATACTATCATGGTTGGAATCTCAGGTGAAAGCATATATTTTCTTGGAATAAATTTAAAATGTAGACCTAGGCACTGTTTGGGAGTAAAGAGATATTGATTAGGGATTATTCATAAGTACTTATTTACCTTGTATAGATGTCTATGGATATTTTTTTATTCATGGTGTTGAAAACATCAATAATAATATGGATGGTGAATTAATATAGTGTGAAATCCAATTTTATCATGGATAATTGATTAAAATTTGGTGGGATAACATGGAACCTCAATAAACATAATGTGTATCTTTGTTCTAGAGATAATTCTCTAGTGTCCTTTTAATATATACCATAATATTCAAGAAGATACATGGGTTTGGTCACTATAATAATCTTATATATCTAGGAGAAAAATATAGGTGAATCATTTTACTAATGGAATCCAAGATCAGAGTATTGGGCTTGGATATACTTTATAACAAGACCATGTGGTGCTGATGGTTTACCCTGATGTTTAGTGATTGAATTTTCTAGGATTGTTCCATAATTGGAGCGGATACATATATAATTTGGATTCATTTAACCCAAATAAGTGACTTGGTCGGATAACACGATATAAGAGAGGTCCAATTTTCATTCTTCATGGTGTTATGTGAAGCTATCATGGTTTGGTAGGTTGATACAATGTTAATTATAGATTTAAAGTGGATATAATAGATATATTGATACTTAATTTTTAATCTGATGATATTTATACATGAATGAAAATTCATTCTATATAGTAGAGATCAATGTATTGTCCATGTACATGGGTCTATATATCAGCCTCTATGATGTGGATGATATGTGGGGTTCCATGTATATATATTCATGAGGTTTCATTGTATATGGGGTTCCATGTGTGGGCCCTTACATAGTTTCCTCATTCAGGGGTCCCCATGTATAGACCTATATGAAGTGTCCATTTGTAGGGGATTTTCATGAAGGCCTCTGTAATGTCGTCTCATATATGGGGCCCCTTATAGTGTCCTGATGCCTAGGGAACCATATATAGATGTCTATGAGGTTTCCCTGCACAATGGTTTTGATGTATAGGCCTCTACGTAGTTTCCTCATGCAAGGGGGATCCTAATGAATACCACCTCAATGTTTCCTCAAGTAGGTGTCCCTATTTAAAAACATCCATGATTATCCTCTTGAATGATGTTCCATATAATGGACTCATGAATGAGGATTTATGGATGGTCCTTTGTGCACAATTCAACGTCCTTTTTTATTAACCGTTATATCAGTTTATGAATTAACTATAAATATCTATATTTAATTAAAAAATGAATATATTCTCCTACATTATTCCTTATCATTCTCATTTAACCACCTTTATATTTGTAATGGTGTACTGGGTATTTATAGATAACACCCAGATAACATTATCCAAAAGTAGAAGACCAAACATGGGTTAAGTGTGTTTTTGCGTCATACCTAATTAAAATGACATAGATGTCATGAATCTGTAGATGACATGGATTCCCATCTGGGGGCCTAGTCATGTTTTCATATATGAGTCTGGTCTATGAAACCCATTTCCCTAAACATGAAGTTCGAACCCATTTGTTTACATCATTTCTTAACTTTGAATAATCATGATTCAAAGATGGTAGATGTACAAATATAATTTTTTTATATGGTCATATACTAGACCATTTAAAAAACCCAAATGATTCTTAAACATCACATTTTCCAAGTCATTGTGATTAATCACAACCCACATAAGTACAACACATCACCCATATGAAGTGCATCTGCTATCGTCAACAACCATAATTACTGTACAATCATTGTAAGTTTAGTAGCTAGAATCATGGTATAAAGATTAACTTTTTCAAAAAATTATTACCATTCCACTAATTTTTAGTCCTTAAATGAATGATAAGTTCATTATAGGCCACAAATTTAACACGATGATAGATTCTCATAAATATTAATAAAAACACATAATATAATGTAATCTTACATAATGTAATAAGTTTTCATTAATCTATCTCAATATCTCCAACACCATCACTGAGGGAAACACAATATACACCTATGTTACATTCTAGATGTATATATAGGGCTTACTTGTATAGATTGTAATATCATCTAATACATATTATTCTGGATTTAGGTGAACTTATTATCATCAGCTATGTGAGACTTCTTCTCAATGTATATTTCATCACATCAATAATCACAATGATGTACGCATTAATTTATCGATTTGCATTCCATAATTCATTATATTTAATTTATCATATATTTACTTAAATATAGAATGATAATAAATACTACACACATCTTAAAAATACATTTTTCTACCTCAATATCCTCCTTTAGATCTTTTTTTAAAAACTCTTTTCTATTAAAAATAAATATCATTAATTCTGGAGATCCAACTTTTTTAAAAAACATTCAAAATTACCATTCATAATTTTATTTAAACATTCATGATTAAGGATAATCCATAATCATCTCCTGCTTCAATCATGGATAAAATGTCATATTCACCTCCTTATTGAATGTAAAATGTGATTCATTTAAGAGTAGGACGATGTCAATTTACTAAAGTCAATGAGACATAAATAAATAAATAATATGTTTATATTTGTAATGATTGATTCGTAAAACAGGATAGATCTACATATATATCAATTTTATCCATAAATAATAAATCATGACATAAAAACTCCAACATTTACTTAAAGGGTTCTTTTGAATATATTTGACTTATTTTGACATACCACATTACAGAAAATTAAACCATTAAACTATAAATAGGTTTCCCCCATTCAAAATAAAATTTTCTTATAATGAAATAATAAATATCTCCCATTATTTTCATAATTATTTATATTTAATTATAGGATAATATAGACAATATCTCTCATTATTGACAAACACCATTTTCCAAAATGCCAACATCCAAATGTATCATACCTTGAACATTAACTCATATATTTTATTTTATGTTATCCCATTCACCTTGACCTAATAAATTGTAAGAATGAAAAATTTCATCACATCTAGTAATTTGAAATTCACATGAGATAACACCATCCTAAACTCCACCTCAAGGGATAATTTACATCCAACTCCTTCATCATCAATGATATAAATTGATGTCATTTTATGGGTAATCATATGCTTTCTATTAATGAACCCCATGACAGATATCTCATCTATATATAATATGTTCAATGATTTCAATTTTACTTTAGGTTATCCCTATTAAATTCATAATATTCAATTTTATGAAAATGAAAATAATTAAATCCTATATAGGAATAAGGGTGTTTCCTCTTACCTTCATTGTGAGAGTGAAAAATCTAAGAGAAAATTATCAAACTAGAAACTCATCTCATTAGAATTCTGTTTTTATGATAATTTTTCATGGATGATCCTCCAATAATTTTATAAAAATTAGTTTATGTTTTACATGAACATCCTCCAATATTAAACATTATATTTATGTTTAATATATATTTCACCTAAACCCATAATGATTATTCTTTCACATTTACATTCTCTATCATCCATTCTAATTTTATCAGGGATAACAAAACTATCATTGATTATTTAAGAACAATATTACCATAGTTGGATCTCCCACATAGATTCTCAAGATTATTTAGGATACCATATTTTGAAGACCCCTCATTGTTTTTGACACCTTCTCCAAAAATACCATCAATGAAACCAATCAGTTTGTTTCTCCCTTCAATTGATTTTATATATTAGTCAATCATGGTTGCTATAAAATTAATGTTCTTGTTTTTTAAAAACTAGCCAATTTTTTTCCTTTACTAATGTAGTAAAATAATCTCCCATTTTGCATGTCATGATCATATACGTTTTGTTTGGGATTGTTTTTTAGTAGTATCCTTTTACATTAACCCTATGGGTATCATGACATCATTCTTTCCAAGATATTTATTCGATCAGTATGGTATTAATTTTTAAAGAGTAAATTATTAATGTATATTGTGTGAAAATTATACCAAATCATCAAAATGACTACACATATTTCATGTTTGAAAAAAACTGCATAGCCTTCAAATATGTTAAAAAAATAGATTTACTTTCATCATTGTATATTACACAAACTATTCAAGATATTTTATGAATATAAATTTTATTACTCTTATTGTATACCTTGTTTCTTTCAATAATTTAAACATTATACACATATTAAGTGGACTTGTGTGAAAAACGTTTTATAGCACCAACAATATCCTTTAATGATTAGTTTCATAAGTTCAGTACAAAATTGGCTAGCCTGAATACAATATTTCTCTTCTATAAAGTCACATTTATTTTTATATATTAGTAGTGAAAAAAATTATTTAATTTATATCCACCTTTTATTAAATATGGGGGTTTTAAGAAAATTCACAATTCCATGTTCTAAATTTCAAATGCAAAAAAATGTTTGCAAAGAAAGTGTTTTAATGTAAATAAAATATTAGACAATAATAGTTACCCTTTTCTATAATATTAAAGTAGATTTATAAAAATATGATTTCAATATTTTATGTCCACTATAATGATACCACTTTTAAATCATAATTTTATAAGAAACATTCATTGTTTCTGTTTAATCAATTGAGGATTTCTCATTTTTTGTGTTATATTTTTTCATGTTTTTTAATTAATATCAATTATTTATTAGAAAATTAATTATTTAATATAGAATTAATTAATATTGATTAAATTTAAAAATTGAAAAATTATTTGGATTATACGAGATTAACTAAACCAGATGTTTTTTTTATATCCTACATTGATCAATGAGAAGTTTTCTATTTTTAGTTTGACAGATTGGTTAGTTAAAGCCTTCAATAAAAAAATGTTTTTTTAAGAAGCTAGTTAATTACTTCAAGGCCTATAAAATCTTACCTAAGAATCATATAAAAATTCTCATCTCATGCATGATTTAAAACCTATGGATAAGTTATAATGAATAAATCATTTTTATAATACAATTTTGGCCTGTGAATAAACATGGAAATGCATGGGGTGAACTCTTTTGATGCACTACTATGTATGAATAATCCAACCTTTATTATAGAAAATCTATAGTGATATACACTTGGGATGGATAAAAAATTATAATACCAAACCTATATTATAATAAACCATCTGGTGAATTATAAATTTTATATTAATTGTGGATCACATCAGATTGAAATAAAATGCTCTATAATTATATCAAAATGAACTAATGGTCCATATGAGATTACAATAAATCTGAACAGCATCATTTTGGATTAATAATAATTTCTCAACTACTTCATATTATTTAAAAAAAATTGTTTTTCAGTATGGTTGATAAATTTTTGAGTTTTTAATGACTAATTCAACTGATCTTGAAAAATAATATTATGAAAAATAGTTCTTTAACTAGTAGTATTATCCATTTTCAGGAGTTCAAATTTCAAAATTGGAGAGATACATCTTGAATCCTATGAATAATTAATATAAAATTATTTTTTTAATTAACCCACCAAGAACTGTTTATATCAATTCCAACCCTTCAAATTATCATATATGGGGTTTAAAATATTCAATAAACCCCAAGAAAAGGTTGATTATTCTTTTTAATCCATTGATCAAAGAAAGGTCTACATGGATCTCATGTGAGGCATTAGGGGACCCTAAAAATATTCCATTCTTGTTTATTATAAAAAACAAAATTATAAAAAAAATTAACATATACATGGAACATGTTCCCAAACTAATAATTAATCAATTGGATTAAATATAAAACATCATTCATCACATCATTTAAGGTATTACTATACATTCCATTTGAATAAAATAGATTATACCCAGTTTTTGAAGTGTTATTTCATTCATAATTATGTAACTGAAAAACGTTATTTTATATTTATATATGTTTATTGATGAATTATCTTTAATTTATATTATTTTTCATTCTTATTTAGTGATATAACACTATATTACATCCCTTAATGATGGAACATTATGACTCTTATGGATGGGTCAAGGAGAATTCATCTAGCCCCTTCTATGGAATTCCAATGTATTTTGATTTATTTATAAATGGTAAATACCAATGTATTTTTGTAGTGTGGTTTTTATAGAATGAAATTTATATTTTTATTCTTCTTGAATTCATTTTTCTATTTATTACATTAGTTTACAAACAACTATTTGATAATCCTTATTTCTCAATTGGTGGATAGTGGTTGGTTGGATTAGGTAGTGATCAAATATCCTTCATTACATTTATATGGTAGAAATAGAATAATTTTTCTCATTTAAAATTTCTATAGATGTAAATTAAATGAAGCGATTGATATTATTCGATATCTTATCCAAATTATGATAGATAAAGATTATTTTTTATTGAGTGGATTTGGATTTTGGTGTTTAATCACGGGGAAATAATTTTGTTAAGAAAAATATATTAAAAATGGAATAAAAACATATTAACTTTCCCTAGATCTAAAACAATCTTGGAATATTATTTCAAACTATCAACTAAACCCACAAATAAATAAAACCTTTAAGATGAATATGTATTACTAAACAATATGATCCAAACTTATACACTACATTTTTTTCATGTTCAAACACGATTTTAATGAAAAAATGATATTTGAGTGAATAAATTTTAATTAATTTTTGGGGGCATACCCAATACTCATTGTTTTCTATGTTTTTCACATTTTAATATATTTTAACTACTTGAATAGACTTGTTTCTATCACATATTTGTTTTTAGTCTAGAATAGGATTGGATTTCTCATGGTAGAGATATTAATAAGAAAATAATAAATATTTTGGAATTTAAAATTTTCTTAATGTTATTTAAAGATACCCAATACTTATATGTATATCAAGGAGATTAATTAAATTTTGATAACATGGATATAAAAATATAAAAACATAACCATAGATATAGAGATTTGTGTGCACTTAAATTTAATTAATAGAATATTCAACATGTGTTACCAAAATATCAAGTCATTTTTTTCTGTAAACATGGTTTTATATAACTCATTCTGAATTTCCATAATTTTTCAATTGATGATCATAACACACGTGAATTGTTTTTAGTAATTTTTGTATTAACTTAATGGAGAGAAGAGTTATAGAATCTCAAACAATGTGGAGGAAATCCAATTTTCAATTAGGGGTATAATAATGGAATGGATGTAAAATCTACAACCTATTGAAGATACATGAAGGTATGATATATACAGATCCTTTAATTAGAATTTATTGTATATATAAAGGATAAAAATATTGAGTAAATTAATATAGGGAGTAAATAAATCTATTATAGAATCCTTTTATGCATATTTGGAGAGTTTCATGAATGCGTGTTCTAATAATCTACATCAACTCATATAAGACGTCAATTTCATAGTTTTCATATTCCAAGGACTTCTATAAAATGATGTAATCTAGTAAGATACTTCATAAGGAGGATATATAAATGATAAATATCTAACTTGGGTAGAAAAATTTGTTGCAAATACATATTAGATATTGTAGAAATTTAGTATAAGGTATTCTAAATTGGGTTTTCACAAGGTAAAAATGACATCTCATCCATAAAAGAATAAATAATTGAGAAACTAAAAACTATTAAGAGATAGATACCACTAAATAGTGTAGAAGAATCACCATTGACACCCATATGGGATTTTATAGTTTTTAAATATATAGATAGTGACACTAATTGTTTCTTATAAGGGTAAGATGTCCAATGATGTGTTCTCATCAAACCAAAATTGTTTCAATAACATAAAATTCATGGATCTAATTAATATTTTGCCGTTTAGTATGTAGTGGGAATCCACCCATTTCAATGGCCGCTATAAAATTATCCATATTAAACCCCACCATTCCACCATGTAATTAATAACTAAAAACCATTGATAAGATACCAACCATAAGTACATATTAATTATATATCCCTAACGTACATAATGATATTTCTAGTGGAACACCAACGTAATTAGAAAAAACACAATAAAACCAGAAATTTGAGCATATGAAATTTAAACACCATTTTATTAAAGTAATTACCTGATTAAATACATTGGTAAAACAAGGGTTAGGTAAATGCCAATCATAATGTATTTCTATATCTAATAGAATTGTTGGTTTTGATTCCAGATAAAGTGAATTTGAATTTTGGTGTAATGAGTAATCACTAGGGGAATATAACAATGATAATCCCATTGATGTTGTGAAAGGCTGAGTAGAAATTAGTTTGTAGGCACCTAAAAAATTGTAATGAGTGAAGGTGGAAAAAGGGAAATAAATGTTTAAATATCCTTTTATAGTGACCCAATCTTTTTTCTCAAATTATTACATGATTTTAATCGTAATTAGAAATACAATAGAACCCAAGGATCATAATTTTTAGTGTCTATGTAAGACTAGGTATATAGTTACAAATCATGAAACCAAAATAAAATCATCAAATATTTAATATCTATAATGACCTCATAACTACCATTTAGATCTTACATCTGCATAGTATATCCTAGGAAATACATGAAAAAAGGGATGAACTAAGAACTACACAAAGGTAATTAACATAAGAATAAATAATAACACATGTGTTAGAAGGAATTACCTAAATAAATAAAAAGGAATGACATAAGAATATACATATGGAATCATAACATATAAAACATGGGGTCATGTAATCATAGATATATATGAATGTAGAAGAAACATAAAACATGACATTAATATGAGTAATGGAAAACTTCCAGGACTATATCACATTGGGGAAAAACTCCCACAAAGGAATTCGGTTTACTCCCTAGACCAACATGACATATCATGAAACTAAACATTACCCAAATTATTAGTGCACTATCTATGTACACCCATCATAACATTATCATGTATATTTCTTCCACATGAATAACTATACATAAGTAATAAACATATTGGTTACCCACGGAAAAATGGGAATCATATCCATATAATAATGCCTAACCAAGGAAAATATCATAATGGTGTGAATAATGGATTGGATTTAAATAATACATGTACATTAATAATGGAAAATAAGAATATATAATAAAAAAGTATGACCAAATTAAGTGAAAAAATTAAAAAATAATATTTAATAACCATTTGGAATTGGCAACTTCAGTGTAGTTTAAGGGAAAATATAAGAGTCTTTAAAGAAGGTAATCAAATAATTGTTTACATAAAAAATGAAAAAAATCTTTTCTGTGATGAAAATTTTACTGTTGGAAAATATATTTTTCTTAAAATATATTATGGATTGCACTTGAAAATGAGTACGAAATGGGGTTGTTCTATTTAACTGGGTTTACTTATGGTGAGGAATTAAAAAGGGAACCTTAAAAACATGTTTTCCCCAATAATGAATTAATAATTGATATGGGTACATATGTTTCAAACATAAAAACTGAATATAGAATGATTAGATAAGAATAATTATGAATTAAACTTGGAAAAGGGACTATAAATTGTAACCTGATGGTAAAAATGGAGGTTAAAATAGAATCCTTTACCTTATTTGTGAATTTGTTTTTTATATAGACTAAATATCATGTATAATATTATAATATCTATTAATTTATTATTTCAAAATATATTTAACATATATTTTATTTATTATAATTTTATTATGTTCATTTATGGCTATTTTTTAAGTTGTAGAGTTTGATTTTAACATTTGAGGAGCATTCATTTTATGATTTTATTATCAGATCCCTTGAGTTTAATTTTTGGAGTACGTGCAAAATAGAAGAAAAACTATTGAAGTAAAAATATATGATATCTGTGTACATCAAATTTTTTTAATGGTCACATATATCAATTTTTTCATTCTCATATTAGGATTATTTATTACATTTAACATTATTTATAAATGTTTAGTTTGTCTTGGAAATTTTTCATTCATTAGGAACTATTTTTGTTTTATTATTTAAAATTATGTCTATATAATAGTTATATGACATTAAAAGTTGTTATATACAATATAAAATCTTATATAACAATTATAATGATTTTAGTATTATCCTTGAAGGATATAATGGAAATAAAAAACTCATTATCCATGAATTTTGGGAATCGACACATCAAGGATGATGTTTTCTTTTTACGAATTAAAGGAGAGAAAAGAATTGATTATAGATATTTCATTTGTGTAACTAAATTCATGTATATATTTTATACTAAAGTTATTATGCTCTTTTGTATTGAGGGTTAGGGGAGGATAAAAAATAAAATTAAAATAAGTTAGAAAGAAGCTGAATTTTACCTATTGAATGTTGTCTCATTGAGAACCTCGTTAATGCACTTGTGTTTGGTATTTTGGTGAGACCGTGAAAACTAAGACATGTGGAAAATTTTTGTTTGATAAATTTGGTATAAAATAAACAAGATCAAAATCTTATATGGGGGGATGATAAGTGATGGTGAGGGTGGTATTTATAAGGGGATGAGAAAGGTGTTTTTGTTTATTTTATTCATTTGTTTATTATTTTGGATCAAGAAAATAAATAATGTTGATAAATATAGATAATTACATTATAAAGTTCTTGTGAGTAATAAATGATATGTTATTACATTATCCATGACTCAAAAATTCATGTATTTGGAAAAAATGTTAAATACCGTAAATTGTCGTATCTCACTATTCACTAAAAAAATAAACTATTTAAAAAAAAAACCCGAAACATTTTTTGACATGTAGATTTAAAAAATGGATCCCTTTTATGGGATAAAATTGTAAAATATGAGAAATTTAATTTATAATTAAAACCATTGTCTATTAAAAAAGAATTATTTTAATATTATATCAGATTTTAGGAATTTTTGAAACGTTAATTATAGACTCATAAAATTATAATATAATAATAATACATCAAATATTCAATTTAAGAACCTATTTATGAAAATAAATTCTCTTATAAATCATTATATTAATTTGAAAATTATAAGTAATCATTTATATTTAACAAAAAAACCAACAGTTAATTAATCATTTTTAAAATATTTATTTACTTATAATATGGTATAAATATATCATATTTTCATTTATAAGATAAGTAAATATTATTTATACTTTAATAGTTGAGGTAACTATTCTAATTTTCAAATTAATATTCCTAATTTTTATATTATTATTCCAACTGTAAATTTACTATTCTATTGATAATTGTTCCATATTTTCTAGGAATAGATATTATTTTATTCTTCATTTATGAGAATAATATTTTAATTGGGTTATCTATGTGATGTATGATATTTATACAATATGAAATAACTATAGGAATGAAATTTCTATTGATAATATTTTTTTGTTACATTCTTCCCCAATTACAAAACTTCACCATTTAATTTTCTTATATATCCTAAGGTGAAAGCAGGAGAGGGTACTTCCCATTAATCACTTCCTCCAGTTCCCATGTTTCATCTTCATACTTATGATTCCACCTTAGTACTTTGACTAGGTATGTACTCTTGTTTCATAGTAATTTATCCCTACATTCCAGGATCATCACCCGATACTATTCATACAAGTGGTCGTTATTGTACTACCTTGAGATTTAGTATATGTGAGGGTAGGGTATGTACTTATTAAAGATAGTTACATGGAACAAATCAGGAAAAAGAGCCATATTTGGTTTATGTGTAAGACAATAATCCACTACACATTTTCTGATCAAAGATCTCAGAGGGGCCTATGTACCTTGGGATAATCATCCCTTTCTTTATAACCTTCATGGAACCCTTCCATGGTGATATTTGAAGAATGATTTTCTCACCAACATCGAACTCCAAATCCATTCGATTTTTATTTCCATGACTTTTTTTGACCTGGAAAATCATGGAGATGTTTTTGGATAGGTGGAACCTTATCTATAATAACTTTGATAAGTTTAACTCCAAGTATCTTTTTCACCAACATTAACCCATCGGGTTAGAGTTAAACATTTCTTCCAACATATATTAATTTATGGAACCATTTGAATACTTGAGTGGAAACTTTTGTTGAATTTAAACTCATCTAATCGGATATGATGATCTCATCCACATTTTAATTGTATTGAACAGGCTCTCAGCATATCCCCATGCATCTGAGAAGTGATTTCTGATTGTCCATCAGTTTGGGAGTGATAGGACTTGCTTAAATTCAGTTAATTACTAAAATAATGTTTAATAATGATCCATAATTTAGATGTGATCCCTGGATAATGATCAGTTATAGTCTAAAGTTGTACTCCATAGAGCCTCACCACATTATTCACATATAATGTTGCATGTTTTTGAAAATAGTAATCTTCCCATATAGTAATAAAGTTGGCAGTCTTTGTGATTCCATCGACCAAAACCCATATAACACTGTTTCCTTTGGATATTTCTAGGAGAGAAATGGAAACTTTCATAGTGACATTCTCTCAATTCTATGTGGGTATATGAAACAATGTGATATGGGTTTTGGTCGATGGAATCACAAAGACTGCAAACTTTATTACTATATGGGAAGATTACTATTTTCAAAAACTATTTTATAACATTTTGACACTAAAAACTATTTTATAACATTTTCACACTATTAGTTTTATTGAAAATCATGGTACATATTAGTAATTCTGTATGGGAAGGAGAGAAATGAGCTATGATCAATATCAAGTATCTCCTTCTTTATCATAGGTAATGAATGACCACAAATCCTAGTTCCAAACTAAATTAAACCACCATCATCGATGTAGAACTCATCTTGCTTCCCTTCATTTTCTTAATTCACCTTCTTTTTTAGTTCCATATAATCCCTTTTTCCACCTCGATCTTTGCTTATATAGATGGTTGGGAAACAATTTGGGAAAGGAATTATGTATTCTATGATATTATTTTTTCAAGATCCATCCTTTTCTTTTCCATGAATATAGGTTCCTTCTTAATCCATATCATGGATTGCATATCTGGTTCTTTTCTTTTAAGTAAACCAGCTACCCTATTTTTCTTTTCATGCATTATAGTGAATATAGTAATTATATTCGTTGATTATATCTAACCATATCCTTTGCCACATGATGAGATCCATTTTTTTAATATATACTGAAGATTCATATGATGAGTACATTGTTTCAAAATTATCACCATAGATGTAGTGCTTATATGTTATGAAATAAAAAACCCCAGCTACTAACTCCAGATCATGTGTTGGGTTTTTTTCTTATGGATCATCAAATTTACATGAGGTTTAGGCTACCAATTTATCATTTGTCAAGAGTACATAACCCATGATTTTATCATAAGTATCATGGCATTTAAAAAATACCTCTCTACTTATTGGTTGTCTGAGCACATGTCCAGTGATTAACCTCTTCTTTATATCCTTAATTTGTTCCTCACATTCTACCATGTAGACATAATTTACCCATTTCCATGTAAAAATTATTATAGGGTTACACAATCATGAGAAATTCCTCACCAAATTTCGATAGTTCCATGTTAAGCTATGAAATTTGTATATTTACATTATAGATGATTTCTTACTCCACTCTTTGATTACCTTTATCTATGATGGTTTTGTAGATATTTATTTTGCTGGTGATAAAATCCCCCAATAATAAGACATCTTCAACCTGTAACTCATATATATTTTACATTGTATATTTTTTTTGAACCTTTGAAAATATATGATCATAGTATTAAAATGCTCCTCGTGTTCCTCCTTTCTCATGGATTATATCAAAATATCATAGATAAATACTACAAAAAATTTTATAAGGTAATCTATAATGACCCTATTCATTAATAACATAAAAATTATAAAAGGGTTAATGGTTCCTAAGGGTATCAGAATTAACTCATAGTGTCCATACCTCCTTTGAAATAAATTCATCATAATACCTTCCTTCTTTTCAATTAATTGGGGATATCGAGACTAAAGTTCTACCCTAGAGAGATATTATCCCCACATAGATGATCACACAATTCATCTATGTGTGGAAGTGTTTTATAGTTCTCAGTCATGATATTTTTGAGAACACAATAAAAAATGAATATGTGCATTGTTCAAACCTTCTTCTTAACAAAGATAACTAGTAAAACACACGGTGAAGAACTCAAGCATATGAGACTGTTGTCTATATTCACTTGTCACAAATTATTTAGTTATTCCAACTTAGTGTTGGTCATTCTGTAAGGATTATATTTTATTGACATAGATATAGAAATAAGTTTAATCGAGATGTCAACCTCTCATTCAAGAGTAATACCAGGAAATTCATATGGGAACACATCTCTGTAGTCTCTCATAATGGGAATTTATTTGAAAATGATTTTCTCCATTGACTTAATCATTTAAGTTAGATATTACTTCTCATAAGGAAACTATACACAGAAGTGATAAATTGATTCCAAAGGATATTCATCCTCCTACTTACACTTTTACATAATTTGGGAATATATCAAATGTAAAGGTTCATATCCCCTTCATGACAGTTGATGTTGGCTATATATAAATATATCCAATTCATGCCCAATATAGCATTAAAATTGACTAATGGAATTAATATAGGAATTTTTTGGAAGGTTGATTCTAAAAACATTAATCTGTGAGGAGTTATATAATTTGAATGAAATAATTTCCCAATTTTATACTCTCATAGATAACTCAACCTCCAAAGTTTGGGGTAGACTTTAAATAGTTCTACTAAACATGAATGAAATGAATGAATACATTGAAATAAAATAAAATAGTAGAATATATATTCATGAATATATAAATAGTATAATAGTTACCAAATCGTCGTTGGGCTTCACCTCATCAGTAGTAATAGAATATGACCATCCTTATTATTTTGGAGGTTGTGTTTCTCAATTTCCATCGACAACCCTTGTCTTAAAGAATGGTATTTCCAAATTCCCAATGTTCCTTGAATTTAAAATTTTTACTATAGGATGAGTGATGTTATGAACCTTCTTTAATTATTTCAAATTAGTTGGATTTTTTTAAATCCCTTTGGAATATATTTTACTCATGACCCTCTCTTCAAAATTTGAAGTATCTCTTGGTTCCCCTTAGGCTGCTTCTAGGATGCTTCCTGCCACAGTTTTGACATGTGGTATATTTATATTTCCTTCCATCATGGGATATATCAGTGTATACTAACATATTAAACATTAATTTATATTTTTTTCTCGGACCCATGAGACCACATAGAGTCTCTGATCTCTATTTCAACTTTAACGGATAAACAGACAATATCCTCATATTTTTCAAATTCAAAAATCGTGAATTATTTTTTGAGACTCAGAATTAGTCCACAAAATAAGTGATCCACACTTCATTCATTTTTCATTAAATATCCATAGGTGCATCGTGAAAGCCATGTAATATATTCTGTTTCATTCCTCAATAGACTCATATTCCTTTATTTTCAGTCTAGGGAAATATCATTCCATCTTATGATATAGTGTTTGGGGAAATTTGTTTTGAAAAATATTTTTTTGAATTATAAAAAATCAATGGAATCAATATCCTCATTCTACTTTTAATTGAATAGTGTCAACCAATAATAATCTTCCACGTCAAAATGATATATTTCCAATAAAACTTTGTCTTATTTTTAGAATTTAATGAAAGAGAACATCTTATCAACGGAGTCAATCCATTATTATATAATGAGGGGATTAGTAGATAAAAAAAGACATGAGTAATTTTTCTTAGGATTGATTCAATTGAATCATTATAATTATTTGGTGAAAGAGAGGGTTTCACATAACATAAAATATTATTTAAATGTTTTTATAGTTGATCATGTACTGTCATGATGTTTTGAGCTCTTATTCCCATCAGATTTGGATTTTCATTGGGGAGATCTTCGCATTGAAAATAACAATTATTGTTGGGAAAAGATATCTTATTTCCCTCCATTAACTATGGATAATAATTTATAATTAAGGATTTTTGAAGAAATATCTAACATGTATAATGAAATGAAACATTTAACATTAAAGGATAAAACTATAAATGAAAATTATATCCTATATTGTCATTCACTATGTTTCAATACTGGTTTTCCATTATGATAGAATTGTCCCTAGGATTTTTACTCATGTTTTATATTCTTAATCTCCAAAAATAATTATTATATCTTATGATACTATCTACATAAATGATATCCTTTAAACAAATTATTACATGATTTTAAGATTCATTAACCATCCAATACATACCAATGACCGTAAAGTCTTTTGTATTCAGAAGAACATGAACATATTTTGAAATCATTAAACCAAAATAAAATCTTATTTAATTTAATATCCATAATTATCTCCTATATTATATTAATCTCTTACATCTTTAGAGGATGACTTGAGGAATAAATGGTCAAAGGGACGAGATAAAAGTCCATGTAAGGGAATAAATAAAAGAATAAATAATTGAACATGGTTTAGATGGAATAAGATGATGAAATAAAATGGTATGGATTGAGAATAAACATATGGAAGCATAAAATATAAAACATGGGATCATGTAATCATGGATACATATGAATGTGGTATAAACATATAAAAATACACACAAAAAGTCAAGGCTAACGACCAAGAAAATATCACATGGTGGAAAAGTCTCATAATTGAATCAGGTTTACACCATATCCCACCATGGTGTCTCATAAGGATAAACATTAACCAATGAATTTGAGTCTAACATTGGCCCACAAATCATTACATATTCATTCATATTTGTACTAAATGAATAATCAATCATAGGGAATAAACATATGGGTTACACATGGAATGAATTGGGGATCATAACCATGTCATAAGGTATAAATATAGGGAATATCATAATAGTTTCCATGAATGATGGGATTTAAATAAAAATTGGACATTGATTAGAGAAAGTATGAATATATTATGATTAATTAAATCCTAGATAAGAAAAAAAATTCAACAATGGTGTTCAAAATCCTTTTGAAATGATCCACTTTGGTGCGGTTTGTTATAAAATACAAAAGAGTCATTAAAAAGGAAAAAATAATGATTGTTTTTAGGAAACTATAAATGAAAAAATATTTTTTTCATGATACGTTTTCTGATTTCATAAAATATATTTGGCTTAAAATAGGTTATGGAGTGTACCTGATAATGGGTATAAAATCAAGAATCTTTTTTAATCGGGCTTACTTATCAGGTGGAATTGACAAATGGTCCTTATAAAACATGTATCTAAAAATAAAAAAAAGAATTATGCAAGGTGTATATTTTTAGAACTTAAAAATATAATTTAATAGTATTTGATAATAATAATTAAGATATAAATTAAAGCAAAGAGACATAAATCATATCCTAAAAGAAAAAATGAAGGATCATAGAGAATCACTTACATTATATCTGAATGTGTTCTAAACTTTCACTTAACATACTATATAATAAAATTTGATTTATTAATTTATTAATTACCCAATAAACTATTATACATATATTGGATTTAATATAATTTTTTATGTTTTATTATTTAATTGTCGTTGAGTTATAGTGCTTAATGTTTTCAATTTGGGGGCCTCCGTCTCATGATATTATGATCAGTTCCCTTGGACTTTAATAATGGGTGTTGCTTTTTAGATGGCATTAAAACCCCACGAGTGGAAGAATATAAAATTGATGAACATCGATAATTTTAAATCCTCTCATATATCATTCTTTATTTTTGGTATGATTATGATTCATTAAATATAACGTTAAGGATTAATGTTTGTTTGTTTTGGATGTTTTTAGATCATCATGAAATTGTTTTTTATTATTTATTAGTATGAATACATGTTAGATCAAAAACATAAACAGATTTCAATATACAATTTTAAATATTTTTAACTATTATAATGGTTTTATGACCTCACTTGGAAGCCATAATGGAAAATGAAAAATCATCATCCATAAAGGTGATGAGTCGACACATCAAAGACGATATTATAGTTTTTAGAATATAAGGAGGAGAGAAGAGACTTGATTATGGATATTACATTTACATAATAAAATTATATCATATATATTGTGTGAGAGTTATTAGACAGTTTTGTATTGGGAAGGTGTGGGAAGGATAAGAAATAAAAAGAAATTAAAATAGAAAGATGGGGGATTATAACTATTCAATTTCATCACCTTAAGTACTTCTTAAAGGAACATGGGTTTGGACTTCTGGTGATTGTAGAAAGAACAAGATCTGGGGATTTGTTTCAAGAGAGTTGTTGGAAAAAATATAAAAATAAATAAAGATTTGAATGTTTGAGGAGAAGAGGTTGTGAGGGGTGGTATTTCTAAAGGGATGAGAAGAGTGGGTTTTTATTAGGTTATTAATTTATTTAATATTTTGGATCAAAATTTTAAATAGACTTCATTATTAAGACTACCTACTATAAATAGTATATTTTTATTTGTTATAATGGGTGATTATATCATCCTTGACAAAAACATTCATGTAATTTTCTTAAAAAAACTATTACTGAAAATTACTATATTTCACTATTTACCAAAAAATTAAACTATTTTAGAGAAAACCTAAAATATCACCGCAACCTTTTTTATGTATAAATATAAATAATGTACAATATTTTATGAAAATAGTTTTCAAAATATGATAAACTTATTTTTAGATAAATCATTATTTCTTTGAAAAAATCTATTTTTAATATTATTATCAATTTTTTTTTGCAATTTAAAAAATTAATTATGGTATCATAAAATGTATTATAATTATATGACAAAAACAGTAGTTTAATAATCTATTTTATAAAGTTAACTTTTTATAAATCATTATATTAATTATAAAATTTCAAATAAACAATAATTTTTTTAAAAAATACCAACATATAATTTGTCATTTTTTATCATGTATTTACTTATACAATTATATAAATATATTATACATTAATTTATAGGAAAGAATGAAATTTATTTATATCTTTATATAAGAGGTTACAATTCTATTAGATGGATTAATTTTCTTGATGTTTAAATTTTTATTCCAATGGTTAGATTACTATTACATCGGTAAAGGTTTAATAGTTTCTATTAATACCACCAATTCCATTTTTTTTTATTGGAATAGTGTTTTTATTGGGTTTTCAATGAGATATATGAGAATTAAAATATAAGGGAAAATTATAAAAAGGTAATTTATGTATATAAAATTCTAGGTTGTTACACCTCCTAAACCATTACCACCATTCACATTAAGAATGGTTTTACCATTGAATTCCAATGAGTAGGTTGTATAGAAAAGGTGTGTGATAACTTTATAAATTCAATTGAATATATCCCTCAAAGAATAAATCAACTAAATTCTCAGGTATGTGATATTTCCAAATGAACTGTTCAATAAAAAACTATTTCTATATATAGATGAAAGTGTATGCTTATGTAAGAATAATTATACTTTAATTATATTACATTTTACTATAAAATAACATGATTTGGGTACCTTAATTATCCATTTTACTAGAGGGATTGTGATATTTACTAATCCTTATATGATTTGGGAGTATCTATTAGTCTCAACTAACACTTTTTTAAAACATACTTATAGGTAATAGAACTCTATACTACCTGACTGGTGGTACAACTATCCATAAAAACTAGTACATATTTTTTGGAATCATGGAAGATATTTCGGTAAGGGATAAAGGATTACTATTTCCTTCCAATTTCTATACCATGAATATGGACGGGGGGAAACGTACAACTAATTATCGTAAAATCATCAAGAGACCATTTCTAAAAATATTATTTACCAAAATCAATGATGAATTGCTAATGAACTCAACATAATGGGGAAAAGAAATAAAAAATTTAAAAATATTGGATTCTAAAAATGATTCATAATACGATTATTATGTTGTTAATCTATTTCATTCTGAAAACCATCCATTATCATAAGATGAAAATATAATTTTACCTGAAGTAAATAATTTATGAGAAATGTTAATGTCACCAATACCTGTGGATAACACTGTATGTCAAGACAAATGATATCCTGAATCAAATGGGTGTGAGAATAGTGTTAATGATGAAAGAAAATAAGAATTTTATCGGAGTTGAATTTCTTATTTAAATTTATTAATGAATTTTCATATATTAATATACTGGTAGAAAACAGTAGAAATTTGATCCAACTACATCATTGGAATTACCACCCAATATAGAATTAAATTTTTACAGTAGAATATGAAATTTAAAAATCATTTAAATATGGATAAATAATCTACTATAATAATAAAAAATTTGAAAACCAAAAAAGAATGAAAAATATTAAATTATATGAAAACATATGAAAAAGTAAGATGATGGATTCTTTGGGGATTCCCTATAATAATCCCCACAATGTGAATGCATATAAATTTTCTCGAGAATAATTCTAACATGTCAAGACAACTCTTTCGAAGGTCAATCTCAAAATTGATAGAAGTTGTTAAAAATAGGTGGAAATTTTATTGGCAGGTGTAACTATTTATCTAATTTCTAGATGCCAATGTGTGTTCTAAATATTCCATAATAACTTCTTCAAATAATGATAATACTTCCAAATATAATTCAATATAGTTTAAGGGTATGTATTTATTAATGATAATCAGTAAATATTTGTTTGAAATAAAATTTCAATACTCCCATTATTGAAAATGTCCTTGAGAATCCATAAATAACTATTAAAAATAATTTTCTTGATGGTTTATAATTAAATTTTATTTTCCCTGTTATACTAAAAATTTAGGAAAACTGTATTTCACTTTCCCATATTGAATTTTTTATTATGAGATGATACATTTTTTTATATGAAGGACCATAGGTACATTCCAATATTGTTCGGTATGAATCAATTCAATCCTCAATAAATGATTCTTATAGGCATTAATTGAGGAGATTTATATTTATGAAACATCATTTGAATTATTTATTGTGAATCTATATAGGGTATTAAAATAGTGATTTGAAAATATTTGGTCATGAATTTTGAGATATTGTAGTTTTTAGAGTATAAAATTATTGTTTTGACAAATAATTTATGAAAATGGAATAAAATTTTATAAAGTGACTGATGATATAATATCATCAATATTATACCCCACAATTCTTGTGAATTTTGTTCCATCATGTGCGGTTTTTTATGATATTTATTGGATACCAAAGAAAAATGACACTACCTATTACAAAAAATTATAAAAATGATCTTGAATTTTTGTTTAACAAATCATTAAAGGATTTATTTGGAAAATATATTAGAGAACACATACACAACCCCCATATTAAAGACACTAACATGGTATTTTTTTATTAAATATTTATTTGAATGCTTGAAATGATTAGTATGAGAAGTCTTATCTAAAAACATAAATACATGCTCTCCTATTAAAGCTTCTTTTTTTAAATAGTTTTACTCAACTCAAATTAATAATACTTCCATTTAGAATGATCACAAGTATATAGTATATAAATAGGAAAATATTCATATATATTTTTATGAAGTAAAATTACATTGTACATTATCCATAATGCTCTTAGATTTTTGATGATGAATGCTTACTCAAAACTATTCCTAGTACAATGGTTTCTTTTTATTCAATAATTCTGTATGAAAATTAAAGATTATAAAAGGGAAGATAACCCTATTAAAAAACTATGAGAATAAATTCTCACACTCTAAAAGTTAAAATACATATAAAGTGCCTTTCATTGCTTAACCCTTTAGTGAGTATCTCGATAGGTCTAATGATAATGTACCATATTACATTGACATCGTAAATACATGGTTAGGTAAAATGTACCTTCCTTATTATCAAAATATAAATTTATGAAAATAAATTATGATTCTTTATTTTATGTGTTTGGGGATATTTAATAAGGGGGATCTATTCTGTTCAAGTGATAATTAGGTGTCCTCCTACTGATGAGGTACACTATACACTCATTGTTTGTCACACACATTGTTTATAGAAATTTTTTTAAAATAAAACACTATTAAAAATGTATTGGATATGGGATTTTATTAGGAAATTTTTTTATTTGATTCTCATAATTTTTATAAACCATTTAATAAAATCCTTTTAATTAGAGTGATTTAAAAGAGGAAAAAATTTCATCAATAACATTTGATGTATTTTAGATATTTAATGTATGGGGAGTAAACAATGAAGGATCTATTTCCAATATCTATTAGATCTAGAAATATTCCCACAGAAGTGGACTATATATTTAAATGGATTAAGTCATAGGATACTGGAAATATTGTCACCCTATTTTTTATAGACAATATAAGACCACGCATATTTTTATAGTTTGGAATACAATAGTAAATCATCTGTGATCAAGGATTTATTTTTTAATAAACAGATGGAATCCCTCATGATATGATATTAAGTAGAAAAAATTTACCAACTACCAACCACCTAATAAAAATGGGAAGGATAAGGTTTCAAGATATGATATGAATATATTTAATGAAAATATAGTCCATCCTAACTGGAAAGATTATATCATGATGTAGTATGATGCACAAAGGGTGTATATAAATATATTTGATACCTTTCTCAGAAATTAACCTTGTGGATTTTTTATGTCAGACACTATCATTTACATACTGAGTTATAGTATAATATTCACTAGGATGTAATGAATTTAAACATAGAGATGAATAAGGATGGATATTAGAGAATGGTTCAACTACTTGAGTTAGAGGATATAAGGATAGAAAATTATAAGAAATAACATTTCATATAAATATTATAACATAACTATCCTTCAAAAACATAATCATAAAAATGTCTCCATTTTTTGAGAGTGTTACTCTTCTCATCGACATTAGGGATCATAATTGTTAAATTTAATTCTATATATATTTTTCTTTATATTTTTACTATTTCATATTAATTTTGTGTATTTTAAATTACAGTGTAATAGAAATAGATATAGATAATTGTGATTGTGAAGTTTATAAAAATATTAAATGCTGATTTTCTTGAAGGATATACCTGAGTAGTTCACTCTAATCACTATTGTATATGAATAAAACCATCATGTTACCTCCATCCTTAAAACGTTTTTTGACACTCCCATAATGTGTCTATGTTTCATATATAGTGTTATATTAAAATTTATTAGTGGTATCATCATATAGAAAAACATTTTTGAAATTGGGAATATATAGGTTAATGGGAAACACATAAGTGGACTAAAAACAAATATAAGAGAAAATTTGATTTGTGAACTTGTTCAAGGGTGACATAGATACTAAAAATAATTTACACCTTATAGATCCACCTAAATTGAAATTTTAATAGACTATATGATCTAAAGGAAATTAAATAGTTTAATATTGACCTATAAATCAATGTTTTCTAGAAAATTACTTATGTTTATGAGTATTATACTAATTAAGTTTCATAGAGACCGTATAATCGACTACCCATGATATAATTTGATACCTTAAAAAATTTAAATTAGTTATTGTACCACCCCATGAAATTATCATACATTAATTCTATAATAAATTTTATTTTTTATAGCTTATAATGCACATAACACGAGGTTTAATCAAAATAAAATTTTATCATGTTTCTCACAGTCAATTACATTGTATCACTTATAGAGAATATATATAGTGAATTTATATTTTATATATCTAAACGAATAGTTTTTACATTCATATGATAAATTTGATAGGCATAAGATAAGAATAAAGATGATATTACAAATAAAACGTATATATTTATAAATGATGTTTTACCACCTTTCAAGGGAAAACCTATTTTAAATCAAATTTTTGAAACATTTATATATTATATTTTAATTTTTTTAAAATCATAATATAAAAATTTACTTGGGTTGAATTTGTTTTATTTTTCTCAAATGTTTCATATTTTGATAAATAGTGAAATATACTAAATTTTTATTGAAAATAAATTTTTTCATTAAAATAATTTATACCATCGAATTATAATATCGAATTTTATTAAAGTATATCATTTATTTATCATTTACTCCAATTTCATTCATTTGAATCAATTTTACATTGAATTTATATATAAAAATGTTTTATTCTGTTGCATGTTTTAAATATTAATAACCTATTTTCTCACCCCACCAACAAGATTAATTATAAATTAATTACTGAAACATATGTGTTTTGATTTTTTGAAAATATTTTACATATTTTGAATTAGTTATTAATAATTATGTAAATATATTTCGTTTATGTTTGGGAATTACTAATAGTAACTTTAGTAAAATTGTATTAACACAGTAATAGGTAAATCAGGTAATTAAGGGTAAAAAATAATATTGTAAATATAAGAATATTGCACTAATATATATCCTAATTGCATTTTATGACTGAGAATAGACCAAAAACATATTTTTCCTAAGATAATAAAACAATATATTCCACTCTCGTGAGAGTAATACATTTATTATACTTTATTTAAAGAAGCTTTAAATATGTCAATCTCATTTTTAATAACTATATGAATTTCAATATATGGATATATAGAAGATAAATTTTACTATATATATTCATTTTAAATATTAATATTTTTTATGTATCATGGAAATTTATCACAAATCATTATGAAATAAAAAATTATCTTACATTCATATATAATGAAGATGTTGTAATTGTTTAATTAATGGAAATATCAAATAATGTATATTATAATTATTAAAATAAATAAAATTTAACAAAATTATTGTCATCCACTAATTTAAAGGTTGAAAATGACATGTTAGGGATTATTTAATTGTGTTTTTATAGCATATCATGTTTTTATGATATTTTTAAAAAGGAAAATATTTAATAGGGTCAATATTTAATCAAATGATTTATTATCAAATTAAAATTTTATAAAATTATTTAAAAGTCATAAGAAATGTTAAATAAAATAAAATAATTTTTTATTTTTCTAAAATTTTATAAATTGATCATTTATGGCCTATTTGACATCATATATTTAAAAATTAAAACATTTTTTGAATAATTTTTTACTTTATATAAAATTAAAATATGTTATCTAATGGTTTTCTAAAATGAAAATGTTTAAAAAACACCAAAACTTGACTAAAATCTACTATTTTGTTATATTACTACCTTATATTATCTTATAGTAGAATACATGAAATTTTATTATTATTTTTGTTAATATTAAATTTTTTATAAATTAATATTTTTAAAAATTCAAAGAGTTCCCCTCACCTCAATTATAAGAAGGAACCTCCTCCCTTAACTGGTTTCATCACATTAAGCCATCCAGATCGACCACACCCTAATAATTTATCTTATAATAGTATATATTCAATTCATAGATTTTGTTTTATTCTTAAAATACCAACCCTAGTGTCCCTATTCAGAGATCAAGAGAAGGTTCTGAAATGAAGAGTTAATCTTCTTTACTGACTCCTTCCAGATTATTTCTTCTTCTAGTTCCTCTTCATGTGTTGTTTCCATCGTAATGTAATTTATAAGGTATAAAATATATTAAGAAATATTTTCTGATTATGTAACAACCGTATAACACCTTTTATCCATCCTATGTAAAATGAAATCTCCAGGCATGTGTATGTACAACCTACCAACATCACATCATGGTGTAACATGGTTTTCATCAATACATTATTTTGATGGGAATAATGATGGATATAATGCATATAAAAATTAAATATGAAATGATATTGATTCTGTATAATTAATATATCATTCAATTTCTTACACTTTAACCATTAAGGGAATGATACCTTCGCTCGTGCATAATGAACACTTACCATTTCAACGACACAATGTGATTCATTGTCCATGTTAACCATTCAATAATTATTATGAAAATGTACATAATGAGTAAATATAATATATCGAAATTTAAAAACATTTTCTATCTTAATGAAATATATAAAATACGAATGAAATGTGACTTTCATGAAAAGAACATGCATAGGAAACTGAAGTAGTTAACACCCAAAACATGGGTAATAACAAAATATTTTTAACAATGTTGTAATAAGATAAAAAAAGAAAATAATATATGATATAAATATATAGATATGGTTCTATAATAAATTAATAATATGCCTTAAACCATTTTAAGGAATGGTGAATCATATCCAACAAAATTCAAGTACATGTTATATGTTATTTCAAAATCTAATTTTTATTAGGGATTATTTATGCATAGATATCTATTAAGGAATATTTATAATCCATGTTCATATTTCCAATAAATATTTTCCAAAATATTTCTACATTTATAATATGTATATTTAAATTCCTTTTTACTCATTTTTGACTTTATATAAAACTATTAGAAAGCAATATTATTTGATATTCCAAATGAGGTACTTTGTGACTTTTTCGATGGAAATAATGTTTTTAACTTATTTGGAATGAGTGGATTTTTATGTGGTCATGAAACCTTATCCTTTTCAAGATTCCTTTACATATATACAAGAATCATTTAAATTAAAAAGTTTAATTTCATAACTACACATCTTTTAAAATAATATTTCAAATAAAAAAAGCGGTATTTCTCTCAATAAATTTTAATGATTTTGTTGGGATATTTTAATCTATATAAACATACATTGTTAGATTTGATGATTAATTGAGGATGATATTTTATAATAACATATAGAAATTTTATTGAATGGTTTATGAGTAGTTTTACTATGGACATTCTATATTATAAACATTCATGGTTTATGGTTAAAGTATTCAAATTTCAGATACTATTTTTCCAATAAAAATTTGTATGTTGTTTCTGTTTCAGCCATTTCATATGTGGAATTCATTGGACTTTGTATGTTTTGGGTGGGGTCTCTATATACCCTTTATTTATCGGCATCTGTTGAGACAAACTAGTTTGGGTATCTACTGATGTCTTACCAATTTATTTCAGGTGTCTTCGATGGGGACATAACGTTATGTTTATGATATCTAACATTATGAATTCCATTATTATTAGATTAGTTATTGATATTCCATTTGATTATTTGATTAGTAGAAAGTCATTAGTTGTGTTTTCTAGTTCATGTGATTATTTTATATGGTATTATTTTTTCTTTCAATATTATGATCATGTAAATGCATAAATGTATTTTGTTTCATTTATTCATATTTAATTAATGCTTATTATTATTTATGATAGTTTTTGTTGTATGCTTACCCTTTCCAAGCTTCTCATGTCACCCCTTTCTTATGTTTTATTTTTTCTAGTATTCCAAGATTTGTATTATGGCTAATCTGAAGGGATAATCTAAGATAATGATGGTATTATTAAGGGAGTCATTATGTTTTATTTTATATTTTATATTTTAATTTATAGTTTATGTATATAATATGGTTTCTAAAATAGCTAAACTAACCAGTTATTTGGGGATCAAATATTGTATTTATGCCAATGTAAAAGAGTGAGGAACCAGGTCTAGGCCACTGGGGTCAAGATGTTGTAGTTTTTATCTAAGTAATTTTAGTATAAACCAATGAAACTTGATTTAGAAAACATATATTATGTAAAATAACCCTAAGATAGAATTTGAGGAAAAGTGTAGAAGAACATCGTAGAATTTTTTAAATGTAAAGAATATTTCAGTCTTCCTAAGAATTTATTCATGTATATATACTAAATGTGGCCATTATTATAGAAAATATATAAATAGGGGAAACAACTCTGACAAGTTTCATTGGGCCTCACTCAACGTTATCTGGTATTAAAAAACGGGCCTTAATGAACATCTGGTTTGACACTCATGGTGTTATGCTTCGGCTAATTTATATTTTCATTACAAACCATTATAATGGTTTTAAAAGAAAATATGTCCACAAAGATACCATTTTTATTATTATGAGATTAGGAATTCATAAACATTCCAATTAAGTTATGTGTTTTACTAGTTTTAAAATATGAATTATGATTTATAACATAGTGATGTATATGAAATTATTTTTAAATGTCACATGGTGGATGGAATAGAAACCATATAATTACAGTTAATCTATATTGGGATTTCCATACTATCCAAGATAATGATGTTTGAGATTGATATGAAACTGGTGTTCAACAACATATAACTACACTGGGATAGTTGACTCTGGTTATGAATAATAAGATTACTTGTATGAGGAATCCTTATCGACAATGTGAAGGATCAATATTAGATCACATCCCAAGAAAAAAACCTTCAAAATTTAGTTGTAATACAAATCGATTTGTAGCTATATAATGGATAATTTCCTTAGAGAAGATATTTATTACTTTTGGAAGAAATGGAAGGGAGAAGGTTGTCATGGAATATTATCATCTCAGGGGAGATGTAGATCAATGGTGTTCACTGATTCAAAACACAAAAGAGGAAGAATAAATAGAAAGCATGGAGTGGATAGTTTTTAATGAAATTTTCATTGATAAATATTTCCCTTAGGAACAATGGGTGGATATTGGGAGACAATTCTTGGATAAAAGGAAAATGTAGGATGATAATGTCCCAATATATGATTCCAAAATTACAATTCTATAGAGGAATTCAAGGAATGACATACGTAATATCAAGAGAAATATTGATCGATTATTTTATGGTTAAAACAATTACTCTGAAGGGAACTAGTCTCTCAAAATGGTTCATCATATATTGATATAGTCTCATGTTATATCAATATGAATATATAATCTTTAAGCCTTATGACATTATGAGAATGAAATAATATAATAGGGATAATGAAAACATTGGAAAAGGAAATAAGGAAAAGGTGAAATAGGGAAGAGTTGAATTTCCATCCGGCGATAATTTTGGGATGAAACATAATGGTACATGTTTGAAATGGATGGTAGTATCTTACAAATATACAGGGAAAGGACATCAGGGTCGTTGATTCAAGGGAAATAAATAAGCTAGTAATGTGTAGTGTTTAAACTATAAAGAGATAGGAAACTATTCAAATGATTATCCAAAGTGTTAAGAAAAAATTCCCTAGAAAAAGGAAAAGGGAATAAGGACAATCTCATGACATTAAAAATACTATTTATGAAGTTTAATGGATGTGGAATATGGTAATTTAATCATATCCTCAAATTTTACTAATTCAATATTTTATTATCGATTATCTCACTTGTTTATATATTTATATATTTCCATGAAATTTACAAATTTCCGTTTTGATTTAATAAAGTAGTTATTAGTCCAAACCCCTAATGGGGGTCTTAGAATAATAAATATTTGTTGAGAAGACCCATTTATGACTTGTAAACATACATTAATTTCATTAATTGTCATCATACCTATGGTTAAATTTTATTAAATCATTAGTATGGATCTCCTTTCAAAATTTGTTGTAAAATATTTATTTCAAGAAGAATCAAATTATGATTTGTGAGGAAGAAGAAGAATACCTTATATTTAATGATGAAAATTAGTCATTTGTTTCATATATATATCCACATTCTATAGATATACTAAATTAAATTATTGGGGGTGGGAGAGAAAACCACTTCTAATGATAAATAAAATAATCATCAAAATAATAATGTTCCTATTGTGTAGGGATATAATGATATTTTTTATCAAGAATTCCCTTGACATCCCCTAGAGCATGAAGTTAAATTTTATACTATTTAATCTCTAGTTGAAGTCCACTATTAATGACTCTATATTGAATTGATCCTTTTTAATTGGTGTAGTTGAAGAAATAACTACATGATTTGGGTTAAAAGATATTTATTCTCCATAGGTTTTTAATATGCAGAGCCCCTATTATCTTCGTTATGAAGAAAGATGTATCCACAAGGTTCCAAAATTATTATAGGGGAATAAGTTCAAATATAATAAAGAACAAGTATCCACTACCTCACATTGAATAATTTTTTGATCAAATTTATGGGGCCCAGTGTTTCACAAGGATTGATATTCATTTTAGGTATCACTAATTGCGATTAAATAAGTAACACATTCTACATACAGCTTTTCAGATGAGGTTTCGACATTACTAGTTTAAAAAATTGAACATGGATTGACTAATGAACCCTCTATTTTTGCAGAGCTAAGTAACAAAATATTCAAGGAATATCTTGTTTATTTTTTTAGTATTCATTTTTGATATTTTGGAGTATTCAAAAATCTAGTAGGATCATGGGAATCACATATGAATTATTCTTATGAGTCTTAGAAGGGACGATCTATGTGGTAAATTTTTGATGTGTGATTTCTGGAATTAATAATAACTTTTTATTGATGATATTGTCTCCAATGATTGAATATCAGTTGATACTACAAGGAAAAAGGCAGTCAGATAATGGTAAACACAAACAAACCTAATAGTAGTACAGAGTTATATTGGTTTGGGGGGTTATTATCAGCAGATCATTCATAAATTTTCCTGATTATATAACTCTATAACCAATAATACAAGTATTGGGTTTTTTGAAAAGGGAGTGTAAAAAATGTTTGGATGAACTAAAGAGATGATTAGTCAATGATATGATTTTGACTCCACCATCTAAAATTGATGGGTTTATTATATATAGTGATGCATTGAATAAGTGACTTTATTTTATCCTAATCCAAAATGATAATGTTATTTCATATGCCTCATGGATATCGAAGACTCAATAATATAAATATTCAAACAATGACCTTTATAATGTGGTTGTAAACTTAATCATAAAAATATAGAGACATTATCTCTATGTTTAATGTTGTGAGATATACATAGATCATGAAAAACCTCAAATACATATTCTCATAAAAATAGTTTATGATGAGATAGAAGAAATGTCTCGAGCTACTCAAGTATTATGATTTCTCAATAAATTATCACTAATGGAAGGACATTTATATTGAAGCTACGTTGAGTAGGAAATATCCTGGATCTCTGAACCAAATGAGAATTGAGAGGGATCCAATGTTTATGGACCTTGTCAAGATAGATATGTAAATTTAGAATGATGGGGGTAAATCTATCATATTTAAAATGATGGAAAACCTCTCATTATTAATTAATATAAGGAATTATCAACATGTCAATGAGGACTTTACAAAGAATATTAAATGTATGAATGATGGAAAATTAGCAGACATCGTCTATGAAGATGGTGGTATAAATTTGGAAAGAAGCTATCTGTTCTATCTATACATGAGATAAAAATAGAATTATTAAACAATTATAATATATCAAATTTCTATATACAGACAGCCTGCCAAAATATTCATATGGACTTGAATACAAATTTTATGAGGGATAACATGATGTGGGAAGTTTCTCATTATTTTTTCAGATGTTTGGATTGTTAATATGTGAAGCCTGTGATGAAGAATTTTAAAGGATTCATATAAACCATTATTATTCTATTGTGGAAATGGGATTAAATTATAATGGAAATTTTCATGAGACTACTAGTGACTCCAACAAAGAATGAAACAATATTGGTTTTCACTGATCACCTAAAAAATTATTCAGATTTATTTTATATAATGGAATACCTTACACTTGATAAACCTACAAGGATCTATATTATTTAATTTGTAATAAATCATGGTGAATGTCAACCAATTGTGTTATGATTCGGATCCTCACTTTACATCGAAATTATGGAAAATTATTTAGAAGGATCTTGACACAAGGCATAATTAGAATAATGCCTACCATCCACACAATGATGGACAATCTGCAAGAAATATTCAAACAGTGGAAGACATTATTAGGTCATGATCAATCGACATTAATGGTATGTGGCGTTAGTAATTAACTTTACTAGAGTTTTACTACAATAATAGATTCTATTAAAATATATAAATGGTTCCATATAGGTCATTATAATGAATGAGATATCATACCCCAACTTTTGGGGATGATGTTGGTGAATGGAAATTCATAGGCCCAAACCCTATTGATGAAACAACAGCAAAGGTAAGGGCTATTCTAGATCTCAGTAAAGTATCTCAAAGTATGATAATGATTTTTGATGATAATCATAGTAAAGTTTTAGAGTTCTAAGTGGGAGATCTTGCTTTCTAGAAGGTATCTCCTTGGAAAGGTGTTATAATGTTCAGTAAGAAAGTGGAATTGAGTCTCATGTATATAATCCCCATTGAGATTCATGAAAGGTATGTATTATTGCTAATCATTTAAAATGTTGCTAATTCTCTCAAAAGTACATGATATGATCCATATATCTCTGTAAAGATGTACATGTCATACCCATCACATGCACTCACCTTTGATGAAATAGAGATGAATTATGACCTTTCATATTGAGAAATTCCCATCTAAACTCTTGATACCATAGAACAATTAGTGAGTAATCAGAAAACTTTTCTTGTAATATTTCTCTAGAGAAATGAAAAAGTTGAGCAAGAAACATGGGAGCTGGGGAATTCTATAAAGAATAACAAACCACATATTTTTTTTATAAGGTAACACAATAAAAATTAAAACGATGAATATTTTGTATGAGGGTAGAATTTAACACACCAAGACATTAACATATTTCCCTTTTAGAGTAAATTTAATTTTTGTCATGGTTTACCATGCACACAACACTCGGTTTAAAAACACTATCTAGTCACGTTTTGAATAGTCAATTAAATTCTAACGCATATAAATAATTTACATAGTGAATTTATAGGTTATATATCATGTAAAATATTTATACATTCATCTAATATACTTTATAAGCATAAGATAAGAACAAACCTAATATTACACATAAAAGCCTATATTTTTATAAAAGCAGTTTCACCGTCATTTCTGGGGGAACATATTTTAAATCATATTTTTTGACACTTTTATTTATTACACATATTAAAATTAATTTATAATTTTATATAAATATATAAAAATTTACTTTTTTTTAATTTTTTTTATTATGATAAGTTTAATGTTTTGATTAATAGTGAACATACAAAATTTTAATTAAAAATAATTTTTTACGTAAAAAAAATTATAGTGTTGGATAGTTTTTGAAGAATAACCAGTTCATTATTTTTGTTACTCTAATGTACATCATTGGAATTAATTTTACATTGAATTTAGAAGTTAAAATATTTCAATCTTTGCAATTTTTTAATCCTTAATAACCCATTTTCTACCCCTTTAATAGGATTTATTTTAAAATTAATTACTTTTACTTATGTTCATTGAATATTGAAAAATGTATTCCATATTTTGAATGAGTGAGTCTACATTATGTAAATATATTTCTTTTGTTTTCAGGAATTATGAATTGAAACCTTAATAAAATTTTATAAACATAGTAAAAGTAAAATATGTTAATGTAGGGTAAAACATAATTTTATAAATATTATAAAATAACCCTAATGTCTGACCTAATTTCATTGTATTTTTGGATATAGACCCAAATCATTATCTGGCCGATATTATAACACTTTTTAAGACAATTGTGTGATAGAATTACAATTATTATATTTTATTTTAGAAAGAGTTAGAGATGTCAACTCATATTTTAATATATATTCCATTTTAAATATAGGTTTACAAAGAAGATAAATGTGACTATAAATGGTAATTTTATTTATTAATTCTTTCTCTCAATCATGGTTATTTATCTCTAATTATTATTAAATAAATAATTACTTTGAAGTCTTATACAATGATGTCATAGTAAAAGTTTAATTAATGGAAATATCAAATAAATAATATTCCACATATTAAAATAAATTTAATTTAATATATTTAATTTCATAAGTGAACATTATGGATTAATTCGACATGATATAATTAATTTCAATAAAGAACATTAGATCCAAATGAGGTTTACTAAAGAAGAGGTAATCACCTTTACCGGATCCATCAAGATTATTTCTTCCTTTACATCCAATTCATACATTGTTTACAAGATAAAGTAATATATATAGTATCAATTATTATATGATATTTTTTTAGGATAATGGAAAAACCATATTCCGCATTGTATCCATCCTACAAAAAATGAAATCACTATTTGTGTGTACATACGATGTGTGGTCTTCATGTTGTGGGGTCGTATGTTTTTCATCACTACTTTATTTGGATGGGTATAATGATATATATAATATATATAAATAATAAATATGACATGATCATGTTTTCTGTAATTAATATACTAAACAATTATATATCCTTTCACAAGTAAAAGAATTATACCACTGTTCTTTTGTATGTAAGACTTACCTTCTACATGACACAATGTGATTCATTTTCCATGTAACAAATTCAAGAATTATTATACATAAGTATATAATGAGTAAATATATTATATATGCACTTAATATCAATTTTTATTTTAATTTAATATATCATATGCATAAGAAAAAAGAATTACTTAACAAAACATACACATGAAACCCAACCGGTTAACACCCGAAACAAGGATAGTAACAAAATATTACCAACATACATGTGATAAGATTATATAATAGGATCATATATGATATCATAAATATGTATATGGTTTTTTGATAAATTAATATAATTTTTAAACCATTTTACAAGATGTTAAATCAAATCCAACTAAAGGAAATTGTAATGTAATGGTTATTTCACAATCTCATTATTATTCAGGATTGTTTATATGTAAGTATCCAATGGGAAACATTTATCATACATGTAAATGATTCATATACTTTTTCCCCTAAAATGTTTAATATAATCCTATGAATTTTTGTAACACCTTTTTACCCATGTTTTATTTTTTACAAAACTGTTTGAATGGACTATTTTAGTCATTTTCCAAAGGAGGTAATTTATTAATTTTTTGTCGGAATTAATAATTTCTTTAACAAATGTGTTGTGAGTGGATGTGTCCAAAATCATGATGTATTATAATTTTTCAGCTTCCATTACAAGTTTAAATTATTATTTTTAATGAATAGTTTTTATTTTTTAACTATTAAATTATTAAAATAAATTATTTCGAAGTAATGGGTGTATTTATGTCAAAATAATAATGCTTTTATTAGACTACTTTCATCTATGTCAGTATACATTGTTTTATTTTCTGATTAATTTGAAGTTGATCTCATAAGATACCATATGCCATATTTTATTGAAGGCATTGTCATTATTTTTATTATGGTTGTGCTATTTTGTTACCATCCATTGTTAATGGTTAATGTATTCACATTTCATATGATAGTTTTTAAGTATGAATGTATATGTTTTTTTGGATTCAGTTTTTTAATATGAGGCATTAATTTGACTTAGTAATATTTTGGTGGGTCCTTCTATAGCCCGAAGATGCACCAGTAGGTCACATGAGACAAACAAGATTGGGTATTGGCTAATGTCTTATAGGTTTATGTATGGAGTCTTGGCTGATGCCTTGATGAATAGATTATGATTTCTGGAATTGTGAATCCTGTCAATATTATCTTAGTTATTGATATTACATGTGAATATTAGTCTAGGAGAATGTCCATTGATATTTCTCAAGATCATGAAGTTATTTTATATGGTATTATTTATTCTTTATATATTATTCTTAATAATATTTTTAAATAGAATCTATTTTAGCAATTCATAATTCATTAATGTTTATGTTTATTTATGGTAGATTTTATTGTAATCCTAACCATTATAGTATTATGAAATCACCACTTTATTATGTTTTATTTTTCCTATGATTTAAATATGTGTATTATTAATGATATGTAGTGATATTATAAGAGAATAATGGTGTCATTATAGGGGTCATTATGTTGTATTTTATATATCAAATTATAATGTAAGGTTCATGTATGTAATCTGGTTTCCAAAACAGCTAAAATAATCAGTCTTTTGGGATTTAAATATTGTATCTATGCTGATGTAATAAATTGAGGCACTACCTATGGGAAACTGGGGTTTGGGTCGTTATAGTCATAGGGGATTCATGTTATCCTAGGATGATATAGTTAAAAGTTATTTGGAATCACATTATAACCGAAATTAATTTTTTATTGAGAAATAAAGAATTATTGTTTCTTAAAGGGGTTGAAAGTATTTGTTGAATTATGAACATGAATGAATAAGGTAAAAAATATATAAAAACATTTATATTGGAATTAACAATTATGTATGAAAAGGATTCGTGAAATTATGAGATAAATGAGATGGATTAATAAATGTTCCACTTTTTAATACTTTCAACCCACTTATTTTATAATTTTAATAATAATTAATCAATATATCATACCTGATGAGAAGTTTTACAATTATTAACATGAGTACAAATTCATGTTCAAGTGTGTGGGAGTGATCAAGACATAATTTTTTAATTTTAATTTTTGAATTTTTATAATTCTCACATAATGTTCAATTAATTTAATATAAATGTATTAGATATTGAAAATGATGTTTTTTGGTATAAAATTGTAAAAGAATTACTTATTTTGTTTCTAGGGTAATAATATTTTTTTTGAAAATTATTACATATATTCAGGGGTATTTTGAAATTTGTGGGTGAAATGATTTTCCATGTAAAGATACAGATGAAAGAATGGGTGTCTAAACTATGTTGTACTGATTTAAGGGATTGGGAGGTTCTATGTATTAATTATATAGTAATTCCATCCTTGTGTATGATTAAGCACCCACATCAAAGTAATCATATAAAAATCATATGGTTGAGACCTTCTCTATGTGGAAATAATCTAGAATCTCTTTGAGGTAAACTCTATGTATACACATTTTCAGAGGAATGACCCAATATATATGGAAGTAAAACCCCTTTAATATTTTCTCATGTAGGATTAAATATGCTGATTGAAATCCCAAATGGGAATGAGTTATGCATCCAGATTTTCACATAACATTAACAGGGGACTACATCATATAAAATCCCAATAAATTTCACTACATAAGAATCAGCACATTTTATGATATAAAAATAAAGCGTGGACAACTAATTATTATTAGAAGAATATAATTATACTGTTATCAAATCAATAATTCAATTTTCTAGTTTATGGGAAAATTTTTCATGAAAAGGACATAAGAAATATTTAATGGAATGAAAAATATAAAATATCCATATATTACGTTTATATATATCTTATGAGTAAAAATTGGTAAAAAATAATGTTGTGGATTAAAATTAATATCTATTATGAGCATAATGAAATAATTTTCATTTTAAAAATTTATTTCCAATTTTTAGTGATTATATAGTTACATTAAATTCTTATGCAACACTAAAACTATATTTTGTAAGTTATTTTAAAATAAAATAAAAGATTTAGAAATTTTTGAAGATATATAATTTCATTGTCTTATAGTGTTAAATTAATAATATAGATTAATATAAAAAATATTTTGTGTCAAAGTATAATATTTGAAGTACTTATTTTTCATGATACCACTGAATAAAAATAAATTAATAGTGTCAAAAATGACATTAATGACATTATATGAAAATAATATTTTATTAAATTATTTAAAAATTACAAAATGTTGAAATAGGAAAATGGGATCTGATATTGTTAGAATTATCATCCCTTATACATTTATAAAACAATTTATTTTATTATAAGTAAAATAATTTCCCATTAATATTGAAAAATATATTACCATGTTTAAGGTTGCAATAGGATAACTAAGGGGTCAAACCGAAATACAGGATTTAAAATACTACATTAACCTTTCTGAATATTATTGGTTGATGTGATTTAAACCAAATAATACATTTCATTCTAATAATTATCCATTTTTATGTTTTCTAGGGAATTCCATTATTATATTTTAAACATTTATGAAATTTGAATCATTCACCTTGAATCACTTATAAAAATGGAACCGCTCCTTTATCTTAATTACACTATTTGGAGCATTTAAGATTAACTAAACCCTACAAATATATCTGTTAAATTTCACTAGACATTAATTAGAGGTTCTAGTATTCTTGAAACTCAATTCAATGGATCTGTAAAATGAATCTAAAGAGGCCTACTAAAAAAACAGTTAATCAACATACCCAACATATTTGAATTTTTCATCTTTTATATCCTATAAATATTTAATATTTTCTAAAAATAATCATATTATTATGAAAAATATAAATTGATTTTATTTTGATTATTAAATGAAATTTAGTCACCCTTTTCAATACAATGTGATTTTAATGTATTGATCTTGTGTAAGTATGTATTACCATCTCCACATAGTAATAAAAATCATTTTCTATCACCACACTTCAGTGATTTTTATAATGATGTGTAGAATATTTATATATTTGTTTATTAAGTAATTATTATTCTATAATTATATCCAAATTATTACCTCTCATTCCCTTATAAAACAATAACTTCTCTCGTGCATATATGTGGACAACAACCTCCATAATGAACTGTGGTACATTTTTCCTTTTTTTGCTTCACATGGATAGTAATAAATATTGATTATATAAATATATATTATTTAAAGGTGATAATAATTATTTTTTAAATTTGAATAATTATTGGGCTTTATTTAATTCTCTCTACCAAAAAGTGAAAATATTATTCATACATATGTACGACATAACATCTCCATGAATGGTGCAATCAATTTTTCAACTCTACAATTTATAGATGAAACAAAATAAATATATAGTAAAAAAATATGTTATTTATACAATGATTAATATTTTAGATCATGTAAGCATGTCTAATTTACAAATACAAAGAATTATGAACAAAAACCTGCATAAAAAATGAAGCATATGTCACCTTGAACAGTGATTTTAATAACGACCTGTTAATAAACGGTTGATAAGATGTCATACATAAATCATAAGTGGTATGATAGTTGTAACACCCCAGGTGAATAAATAATATGACATTTTTATATTAATCCATATTTGTGAATAAAATATTAATATGACTTTAAAGGGGACACTATTCTCCACGGCGTACCCAACACGCAACAACGAGTTTCTTGGGAATCTTACGTTGCACTCTAATAATAAAATAATATTATTTTAAATGGTACTTAACATGTAGCCGTTGTATTGGCAGGAATGGATAGAAATAACTAAAATATGATTATATATGTTTTTAAATGTTTTTACATTTATCCGATAAAAGATAAAGGCTTAAAATACGGAAAGAATTCAATTTTAGGCGTATGTGCCGTATTTTTCACCAAAGGTTCACTTATCGCCTTTTTATGGAGAACCATCATTAAATATAGTTTTGTTCACTCTTATACATTCTATTGGACCAAATAAAACTCTTCTTAAGAATCAGGACATCATAATTTACTTTGTGTAAATTTTTGGTATCTTTCCGATAAAGTTCATTTTTTTAATGAATAGTGTAAAATGTTGTATTTTAATTCAAAACCTCTTTTTAATCTAATTTATTTATATGATTAGATTATATTTCGAATAGGTTTTAAAGTGAAATTAGAATATATTTTCACCATTAAATCCAATAGTGGTCGTTGTAATTAATTTCACTTTGAAATTAGACTTAAACTAGTATCAATCTTTTGATACTTATTATTTCATAAAAACACGCTAAATGCTCTGACAGCGGGAATTAATTATTAAATTAATTAATGTGACTTATATGTTTTTGAATTTTTTAAAATAGTCTTTATTTTTGAATTCGGAATATCAAATATAACTTAGGGTTAATTTTTGGGATTTTTTTGAAAAACTTCAATTTTTGATGAATAGTGAAACAACTAAGTGGTACTTATAAAAAATGTTTTTTCCGTTTGAATCAAATTTTTCCATATTTGTGTTTTGAATTTAAAAAATCTGACATACATGGTTGTCATTAAGAAGTAAAATGTGGTTCAATGGGATAAAAATAATTTTTTGGTGAATAGTAACTTATTAAGTTTTTATTCGTGATTAGAGGTAATTAGTGTAGTTTATGGTAAGAATAATGTTTTAATAAAATGAAATGACCTAGACACATGTCCTACCCTTATTGAACGTGTCATGACCGACCAAAAAAATCCATGGGTCAACTTGGGGACCCCATGGAGCCACTTTGGTTGGAAAATGACATAAATTTCTTTTTATTTAATGTTCAAGTAAAAATGACACAAACATGGGATGTTTTACTAAAACAATTTTTACATGGGGTTATAAAAGTCATAATTTTGACTATAAAAAGTCATTGGAAAGCTAAAACGATATCCTACATCATATTAGTTTTTTTATAATTTTTAGACATGACATATATTAAATTATTTATGACATCATGATGATGCAGCGATGACCTCATTATTTAACGATTTAAATAAAATGAAAAGATAATGTAATATCTAAGACCTACACATGTCCAAAACCTATTGTATGAGTGGCTTTCGAACCCTTATCACCTTATCCTAGAAATACATCAATGTGGGACCTTTAAAATCCGAAACTCTTTTGAAAATAAAGTAACATTTTGTAACTTTACAAGAGTTCCCCTCCTCTCCACTTATAAAAGGCCCCCACCTCTACCACCTTACCCACACTCCCAAATCCTTTGTCTCGACCAAACCCTGCCCATTTTGTCTCTCCACTTCCCTCTATTACTCCTTGAAGCCTCTCTTTGGGAATAATGCTTCCCAAGGAAGCCTTTGATCTCAAACCAAAGGGAGTTACCCGATTTTAAAGTAATGTCTTCACTTGTGTCCTTTTGTTTTATTTTGCTTCTCCAACCCCATAAACTCTTTTTATCCATTTATTTTGTAACAAATCCAGTATCTTAAATATAATAGGTTGTTGTTATAAGAAGTATTCTAGATACACTTGCAAACACCTACATCTAATGGTTAAAGAACATACTGTTTCCGTGGATGGTGAATTTCTGTCTCCCGAAACGATGATTGTTCAACATTCTTCTAACAACTTCAAAGGTGGCCATTAAGATGACAGTATATTTATATATGATATCTAATATGTTTATGTTTTACTTAATCTTCTGTATTATTCATTTATGGCATACCATTATGGTTTCCATTATGGGTAAACACGATATCTTCATTTAAGGAAGTGCGGACTACCGCCCCCTCAAAGTGATTTGATTCGTTAATACCATATGTGGTACGTATAAAGGATATATTTAATGATATTATATATTAAAACATACTGGAATTAAAATACTATTATGTATCATTATGTTTTAATTCCATTAAATATGAAATAGAAATGGAAGTAGCGTTCATGCGTACGTACGACTTACCGTCTCCATGAACAGTACATTTCATTTCTTATCTCAAAATGTTATGTAATATTATAAGTAAATATATATAATGGATATATATGTAATATATTACATCTAAATTATGGATATCATTCTGGAATTATAACATATATATCTCTCTCTCATTTTGTTCTAATTCCATTAATATGACAAAAAATGAAAGTAGCGTTCATGCGTACGTACGACCTACCGTCTCCACGAACGATGATTTTCGTTTTTTATCTCCAAATGATATGGAATAGTATAAAATGAAAATTTACTAGATATATATGATATTTTAATCATTAATACTATTCTAGAAATTATTTACTTATAGCTACATGAGCAATCTTTTTTCAAATAAGTTCATTTTTGACTCATGTACCAAACATCGGCAAAAACGTCTGATATGAACTAACATTATTAAAATATTATTATAACATTATAATATGTGATATTAACTGAATAATAATATCTAAAGTAGGTACTTAGGAAATTATTAATTGACCAAAGTTTATTATTTAGGAATATAAAGAAACGAACAAGAAAAGTTGGACTTGAGGTAAGGGATCCTACCCCTCTCTTTCTTTTTAAGTACACTCTTTTATGTCATTCCTTCTAAGCTCGTCTTTCTTGTTATTGGGATTTTATTTTATATTACTCTTACAGTAATTTTTATGTTCATATGATGAGAGACCCTATTCTCTCTCATCAATCCATTTTGGATGTTTAGAGTGGCGCCGTTAGGCTGCCGAATTTTCGTAAGAGATCTAACCTCTCTCTTTCTCTTTAAGTAATCTCCTTTATGTCACTTATTTTAAGATCCTCTTTGTTATGATGGGGGATTTTATTTTATATTCCACTTGCTGTAAATTTTATTGTAATGTGATGAGATACCATATTTGATCTCATCAATCCATTTTTGGATGTTGTAAGTGGCGTCGTTAGGCTGCCGAGTTTTCGTAAGGGATTTTTCATCTCACTTTAATTCCCGTGAGATTTATGATACATTTTCCACAATTTCCTTTGAGTGGTGTATGTACTGACCATTATATTACTTATTGTGTAATATTCTTTCATTTATGAGTATTTACATCAATGTTGTATTGTCCTTCTTTCACGGGGCGTATGTTTCGAAAGATACCCATGTCGGTAAGGGAACCTTTCACCCTCCTCTTTTTAAAAGACTTCTTTTGTTGGGTCTTTTAATTTACATATTGTTATGTTGGGATATTTTCTCATATATCCTTATTAATGTAAATTTTATGTCCAAGTGATGAGATACCCTTTTTTCCCTCTCATCAACTCATTTTGATGTGACACCGTTAGGCTGTCAAGGGAACTTCTTAACCCAATTTCGATTTCTTTGAGTTCAACATGTAGTTATTGAATATGTCACCAGTTGAATATGTGTGAATGACCTTTGATTATTTTACACTTAATATCCACTTATATTTTGTGTATTCGTTTGTCACACATAATTATGTAATTGATTTATCCTTAAACCAAGGATACCATCTTTGTATTGGACTTCGTCTCAATCTCCCTTCATTGGGGCATATTTTATTTTATACACAACATTCTTTTATACGGTGTATAAACCCCTTTGGCTTTTAAGTTTATCCAAAAGGAATCTTTTTTATACGAAGCGTTTTACAAAATGACAAAAGGGAATGTTTTTGTCGTACGTATGCGGCGACAACGACTTCTCCGCCACCGTGACCATTATTTGAGTTTCGACTTCCTCTACAAGCCATACCTTTTTTAAAAGAAAAATAAATACCATGTTTTACTTTTATTTTATTTTGGTATTGAAAATGGTTTTCATAATATTTTTATATCAATGTGTGGTATTGATATCATGTGATTGAAAGGTGGAAATGTTATGTTTCCTTTATGCATGTTTTATGTGATATGATTATGTTGAGGTTCTTGGTCATTATTATGATGACGGGTGGTTCCATGATAAACTAAGGGCGGGTGAGCCCGATGTAGCTCTCCAATATATTTGGTAACGCGAAGGGGTGAAACGTTAAGGTTTCTTTGAAGAGATTTAGTGAATATACTGTGATGGGTATTCCAAACGTAACCAAGAGGGTTACTCCCTACGTAAGAATGTTATGAATGCCTCAAGTTACCTTTAATTTATTATGATTTATATGATTTATTCATGATTTGATGTGGTATGTTAAAGTGCCTATGTTTTATGGGTAAAGTATGATTTCATTCTTATGTATATATGAACTCATGTTTCCTTTCCATATTTTTATAACCCTTACTGAGCTTTTTATGCTCATCCCACGTTTTTGAAATGTTTTTCACAGGTCAAGGGAAAGGTACATGATGTGATGATAGTGTCAAGGATGTGTCAAGAAAGAATCCATGCTTTATTTTAAATATGTTTCCATTGATGGGAAGAATGGATACTATCTTTTATGTAACCACTTTGTTTAAATGTAAAATGTAATGCAAGTTTCATGATCTAATTCTCTAAAACTCTAAACCTGAAAAGATTCTCAATGTGTAATCTTGTAATAACTCAAGATTAAGCATGGTTTAAGGCTGGGGCCTTATAGTTGGTATCAATGGTCGGTATAGATAACTTTAGAGGTTAGGGTATTCTCTAAGCATAAGTGACAGTACCATAATGGATAGGATTTCAGAAAGAGTCCTAGTTTTAGATAAAGTGAATGAGTAAGTATATCTTAGTGGTTATCTCCCTCATTAGTACATGATGGTTTTGTTGATATACTGACACTGACATTTCTGTTTTTAGTGAATGGATGGATCTAGTAGGCACCAAAGAGACAACAGGTTTGAAGGAAACTGTGGTGGTTCTATGATGAAGATACTAGATAAAATGGGGGATTCAATGAGGAAACTCATGGTTGTTCTAAACCAACTATCAAGGAGTCATGATCAACCACTTGAACCATGGTATGATCTATAATGCATCATGTACGAGATGACCAATCGATGTGGAAGTTCAGGTAATAATTATAAAGATAACCATTAGTGTTTATATGATCCTTACTTTTGAGGTAATTATGGGTTACTATATGTTATGATGGAAGTGAAAGGCATGAGATAAAATTGAGGTTAAATTATGTTTTAGTTATTTTTGATGATTTTATCTCTTTTGGGGAATGATTTTAGAATTATATAATTTTGAAAGAAGGACAACACGTAGACCATGTGACAACCTGTCGCGTCGGATGAAGCTGCGGGAATCGAACCCACAACCAAAGTGCAACTGGTATTTATCGCCTACCATTGGACTACGTGAAGTCCCTGGTTAGTTTGACTGATTCTTTTTAGTTAGATGATTTTATGAATTAATAGTAAGTTTATTTTGGTTTATTTATGAAAATGATTAACCTATCATGGAGGATATGTGATTAGGTTAATTACTTTTCAATACGAGACTTTAGGAGCAACTGATGTTGTTTGGAGATAAATGTTACGATTTAACTTGGAAAACTATGTGACTAAATCCTTCAAATATATGGTTTTCAATCTTAGATTGGTTTACTTTGAATACTTTTATGGAAAAATTGGTTATCGAATGATCCTCGTTGAACTTTGGGTTTTGTTGGAAAAATTTTGAGATTAAGAATAGATTTTCTTTTTATAAAGGGTTATCCTTTTCTGGATTATCTGATCTTGTAGTAACCTTTTTGGTTTTCGTTTTGGTTAAGGTTTGAAGAAATGGGAAATGTATAGTTCTTTTTTTGTGGATTAGGTGCTTCTCTAGAAGTTGATTATAGTCCTCTTAATGCGAACAAGTCTTCCTAAATACTAATCTTTTGGAGAAAGTATGAGTCTGTGTGAGAAATCTAGTAAAAGTTGAAAGTCAACATGACAAGTAAGTATGTTTCCTTATGTTTTATTTAAGCTCAAAAATAAATTCCTCAATAAAAAGTAACTTAAAAAAATGTTGTCTATTAACTTTTCATACTGGGGAACCCAACACCGTTTAACCCATCACAAGTTTGTGATTTTCTTATTGTTAACTTTCTCCTAAACATGTTTTCTATCACTCTCCATCAGAACATGACCCAATGTTTTCTCCTCCATGTCCATGTTTTCCTACATGGAATCCTAGTATGGGTTAACTCGGGTGACCTCTGTACTTATCTTTCTTTATTTTAAAGTGATTGTTTTACCGACTCTTGTTTCGATGTTGGATTTTCAATGAAGTTTCCGAGCCCAATTTTAAAATTGCGAGGACACAATTCCCAAAACGGGGGAAGGATGTAACACCCCAGGTGAATAAAGAATATGACATTTTTATATTTATCCATATTTGTGAATAAAATATTAATATGACTTTAAAGGGGACTCTATGCTCGATGGCGTACCCAACACGAAACAACGAGTTTCTTGGGAATCTTACGTTGCACTCTAATAATAAAATAATATTATTTTAAATGGTAGTTAACATGTAGCCATTTTATTGGCATGAATGGATAGAAATATCTAAAATATGATTATGTATGTTTTTAAATGTTTTTGCATTTATCCAATAAAAGATAAAGGCTTAAAATACGGAAAGAATTCAATTTTAGGCGTATATGCCGTAGTTTTCACTAAAGGTTCACTTATCACCTTTTTATGGAACACCATCATTAAATATAGTTTTGTTCACTCTTATACATTCTATTGGACCAAATAAAACTCTTCTTAAGAATCGGGACATCAAAATTTACTTTGTGTAAATTGTTTGTATCTTTCCGATAAAGTTCATTTTTTAATGAATATTGTAAAATGTTGTATTTTAATTCAAAACCTCTTTTTAATCTAATTTATTTATATGATTAGATTATATTTTTAATATGTTTTAAAGTGAAATTAGAATATATTTTTACCATTAAATCCAATAGTGGTCGTTGTAATTAATTTCACTTTGAAATCAGACTTAAACTAGTATCAATCTTTTGATACTTATTGTTTCATAAAAACACGCTATTTGCTCTTACCGCGGGAATTAATTATTAAATTAATTAATGTGACTTATATGTTTTTAATCTTTTAAAATAGAATTCATTTTTGAATTCTGAATATCAAATATATCTTAGGGTGAATTTTTGGGATTTTTCTGAAATACTTCAATTTTTGATGAATAGTGAAACCACTAAGTGGTACTTATAAAAAATGATTTTTCCGTTTAAATGAAATTTTGCCATCTTTGTGTTTTGAATTTCAAAAATCCGACATACATTGCTGTCATTAAGAAGTAAAATGTGGTTTAATGCGATAAAGATAATTTTTTGGTGAATAGTAACTTATTAAGTTTTTAATCGCGATTAGAGGTAATTAGTATAGTTTATGGTAAGAATAATGTTTTAATAAAATGAAATGACCTAGACACATGTCCTACCCTTATTGGATGTGTCATGGCCGACCAGAAAAATCCATGGGTCAACTTGGGGACCCCATGGAGCCACTTTGGTTGGAAAATGACATAAATATATTTTTATTTAATGTTAAAGTAAAAAGGACACAAACATGAGATGTTTTACAAAAACAATTTTTACCTGGGGTTATACAAGTCATAGTTTTGACTATAAATAGTCATTGGAATGCTAAAAAGATTTCCTACATCATTGTATTTTTTTTATAATTTTTAGACATGCAATAAATTAAATTATTTATGACATCATGATGATGCAGCGATGACCTCATTATTTAAGGATTTAAATAAAATGGAATGATAATGTAATATCTAAGACCTACACATGTCCACAACCTATTGTATGAGTGGATTTCGAACCCTTGTCACCTTATCCTAGAAATATATCAATTTGGGACCTTTAAAATCCGAAACTCTTTTGAAAATAAAGTAACATTTTGTAACTTTACAAGAGTGCCCCTCCTCTCCTCTTATAAAAGGCCCCCACCTCTACCTCCTTACCCACACTCCCAAAGCCTTTGTATCGGACAACCCCTGGCCATTTTGTCTCTCCACTTCTCTCTATTACTCCTTGAAGCCTCACTTTTGGCAGAAGTCTTCCCAAGGAAGCCTTTGAGCTCAAACCAAAGGGAGTTACCCAATTTTAAGGTAATGTCTTCAGTTGTGTCCTTTTGTTTACTTTGCTTCTCCAACCCCCAAAACTCTTTTTATTAATTTATTTTGTAACAAATCCAGTATCTTAAATATACTAGTATGTTGTTATAATAATTATTAGAGCTACACTTACACACACCTACATCTAATGGTTAAAGAACATACTGTTTCTGTGGATGGCGAATTTCTACCTCCCGAAACGATGATTGTTCAACATTCTTCTAACACATTCAAAGGTGGCCATTAAGATGACACTATATTTATATATGATATCTAATATGTTTATGTTTTACTTAAGCTTCTGTATTTTTCATTTATGGCATACCTTTATGGTTTCCATTATGGGTAAACGCGATATCTTCATTTAAGGAAGTGCAGACTACCGCCCCCTCAAAGTGATTTGATTCGTTAATACCATATGTGGTACGTAAAAAGGATATATTTAATGATATTATATATGATAAAATACTGGAATTAAAATAATATTATGTATCCTTATGTTTTAATTCCATTAAATATGAAATAGAAATGGAAGTAGCGTTCATGCTTACGTACGACTTACCGTCTCCATGAACGGTACATTTCATTTCTTATCTCAAAATGTTATGTAATATTATAAGTACATATATATAATGGATATATATGTAATATATTACATCTAAATTATGGATATAATTATGGAATTATAACATATATATATCTCCCTCATTTTGTTCTAATTCCATTAATATGACAAAAAATGAAAGTAGCGTTCATGCGTACGTACGACCTACCGTCTCCATGAATGACGCGTTTCTTTTTTTATCTCTAAATGATATGGAATAGTATAAAATGAATATTTACTAGATATATATGATATTTTAATCATTAATAATATTCTGTAAATTATTTACTTATAACTACATGAGCAATATTTTTTCAAACAAGTTCATTTTTGACTCATGTACCAAACATCGGCAAAAACATCTGATATGAACTAACATTATTAAAAAATTATTATAACATTATAATATGTGATATTAACTGAATAATAATCTCTAAAGTAGGTACTTAGGAAATTATTAATTGACCAAAGTTTATTATTTAGGAATATAAAGAAACGAACAAGAAAAGTTGGACTTGAGGTAAGGGATCCTACCGCTCTCTTTCTTTTTAAGTACACTCTTTTATGTCATTACTTCTAAGCTCATCTTTCTTGTTATTGGGATGTTATTTTATATTACTCTTACTGAAATTTTTATGTTCATATGATGAGAGACCCTATTCTATCTCATCTATCCATTTTGGAAGTTTTGAGTGGTGCCGTTAGGCTGCCGAATTTTCGTAAGAGATCTAACCTCTCTCTTTCTCTTTAAGTTCTCTCCTTTATGTCACTTCTTTTAAGCTCCTCTTTGTTATTATGGGGGATGTTCTTTTATATTCCTCTTGCTGTAAATTTTATTGTAATGTGATGAGATACCCTATTTGATCTCATCAATCCATTTTTGGATGTTGTAAGTGGCGTTGTTAGGCTGCCGAGTTTTCGTAAGGGATTTTTCATCTCACTTTTATTCCCATGATATTTATGATACATTTGCCACAATTTCCTTTGATTGGGGTATGTAATGACCATTATATTACTCATTGTGTAATATTCTTTCATTTATGATTATTTACATCAATGTTTTATTGTCCTTCTTTCACGGGGCGTATGTTTCAAAAGATACCCATGTCGGTAAGGGAACCTTTCACCCTCCTCTTTTTAAAATACTTCTTTTGTTGGGTCTTTTAATTTACATATTGTTATGTTCGGATATGTTCTCATATATCCTTATTGATGTCAATTTTATGTCCAAGTGATGAGATAACCTTTTTGTATCTCTCATCAACTCATTTTTTTGTGACGCTGTTAGGCTGTCAGGGGAACTTCTTAACCCAATTTCGATTTCTTTGGGTTCAACATGTAGTTATTGAATATGTCATCCTTTGAATATGTGTGAATGAACTTTGATTATTTTACACTTAATATCCACTTATATTTGGTGTATTCGTTTGTCCCACATAATTCTGTAATTGATTTATCCTTAAACCAAGGATATCATCATTGTATGGGACTTCGTCTCAATCTCCTTTCATTGAGGCATATTTTATTTTATACACAACTTTCTTTTATATGGTGAATAAACCCCTTTTACTTTTACGTTTATCCAAAATGAATCTTTTTTATACGAATCATTTTACAAAATGACAAAAGGGAATGTTTTTGTCGTACGTATGCGGCGACAACGACTTCTCCGCCGCCGTGACCATTATATGAGTTTCAACTTCTTCTACAAGCCATACCTTTTTTTAAAAGAAAAATAAATACCATGTTTTACTTTTATTTTATTTTGGTATTGAAAATTGTTTTCATAATATTTTTATATCAATGTGTGGTATTGATATCTTGTGATTGAAAGGTGGAAATGTTATGTTTCCTTTATGCATGTTTTATGTGATACGATTATGTTGAGGTTCTTGGGCATTATTTTGAAGACGGGTGGTTCTGTGATAAACTAAGGGCGGGTGAGCCCAATATAGCTCTCCAATGTATTGGGTAACACGAAGGAGTGAAACATTAAGGTTTCTCCGAAGAGATTTAGGGAATATACTATGATGGGTATTCCAAACGTAACCAAGAGGGTTACTCCCTATGTAAGAATGTTATGAATGCCTCAAGTTACCTTTTATGTCTTATGATTTCTATGATTTATTCATGATTTGATGTGGTATGTTAAAGTGCCTATGTTTTATGGGTAAAGTATGATTTCATTATTATGTATATATGAACTCATGTTTTCGTTCCATATTTTAATAACCCTTACTGAGATTTGTATGCCCATCCCAAGTTTTTGAAATTTTTTTCACAGGTCAAGGGAAAGGTACATGATGCGATGATAGTGTCAAGGATGTGTCAAGAAAGAATCTGTGTTTTATTTTAAATATGTTTTACGTTGATGGGAATAATGAATACTGTCTTTTATGTAACCACTTTGTTTAGATGTGGAATGTAATGCAAGTTTTATGATCTAATTCTCTAAAACTCTAAACCTGAAAAGATCCTCAATGTGTAATCATGTAATAACTCAAGATTAAGTAAGGTTTAAGGCTGGGGCCTTATAATAGTTATGAATATAGTATTAAAATTTATATATAATAAATATATACTCATTATAATGTATTTTTTAATCTGTAAAATGAAAGATGAGATTTTGGGTTAGGGATTTATGTTTCATTCCTATTTTTAGTCAGGATTTATTATGCGTGAATTTCCATTTACAAAATTATATTATACTTACCAGGAAAATCAATTTCATTTTTGAAACCTATTTTTATTTCGGTATAATAATTTTTTTACGTTCTTCTCAAGAGATAGAACTTGTCTTCTTAAGGTTCATAAGTTATATTTCTCTCTTCAGTTGAAAATAATTTTTACCTATACATATTTTTCATGAATGATTAAATGAATGTTTTTAAAATTGTAATATGACTATTTGAAGTCATTTTTAACCATGATATATTTTTGAAAAAGTGGATCAAAATTAATATTATTTTCATTTTTAACAGTGTAAAAGTAATAGTTTCATTTAAATTATATGACATAAACACAATTACTGTTCATCATGACTGGTCAATTATTTAATTATTCCTTTATAAGGTTTCAATATCCAATATTTTTTTTATCTACAATGATAAATAAATTTTTTTATTTCATGAAATTTATTTCAATGTGTAAATTATATTTTCCTCATATAATATTAAATGATATTTTTAAATAAATCTTCATCAACAATTGAATAATTTGATGTTGATTATGACATACTAGGGATATGACACAACAAAATTATCCTCATTATTTATCTAAATAGTTTATGATTATGATATTTCCACTAAATCAATTTATTTTTAAGCGGTGATTCCATGCTAAAATTTATATTTGATTATGAATCGCATTCTCTTTTCATGGGTTATGATAAAGTGATATGTTGAAGTTTTTATGGTATTTTGGAAATTATATGTATATTGTTAATTATATTAATGGTCAGACTAGAATTATATTTCACTCTAGTGTACATAGTAATGTTTTATATCTCATAAGATAAATATGGGATACATGTCATTGTGATTGACTCATTATGTGAAAAATATTTATGTGGTTGATCCACTATGAAAAACAAGTCAAGGTTCTTGATACACTATGGGAAACAAATTTGTGATTGATCTACTATGATAAATAGGATATGATTCTTAATTAGTTATTATATATGAAACATATCTGCATTATTAATCCACTATGGTTTTATGGTCTTATTAGATAAGTTTTCCATATGAAATGGTTCCTATACTTATGATGGTGTCACACTTGTAATACATAAAAATATGGTTCAAGATTGATTTATGATGATTTCCCACAATTATCATTGATTTATATTGAAATGGTATTGTTTTATTCCATGATTCATATATGTGATCCAGATATGTTGGGTATGGACATTATATGTTGTGTCCGTGATCTCATAACCATAATATAATTTTATGCTCTAATAATATCATTGGTCGAGATATCCTATATTTACCCTTATTGAGCATCTAATATAAGGCCCCAGCCTTAATCATTACATAATCATGTGTCATGTCAAGAACTCAAACTGATAATCTTTTCTGTTTAGAATTTTATAGAATTAGGCCATAACTATTACATTACATCTCAAATAATTCAATGTAGTCACTTCTACTCTATCCAAAATTTTCACAATAAAAAATATCCTTAAATGAAATAAGAATTTGTTTCTTCATAAAAATATTCCTCAATTATTCCTTTCTCTTACCCTTCCTTATAACCTATGAAAAAAATTTCAAAAACATGTGGTGAGCATAAGAAGCTCAGTAAGGGTTATAAAATAAGAAAATAAAACATTATTCCAGCAATACATAAAAATAAATGAAACCATAATATAGACTTTTAAAACACAATCTATTTAACATACCTCATGAAATCAGAATATTTATTAATAATGCATATAAATCATAAATCATAAATGTAACTTGTGGCATCAAAAAATACTTACATTATAGTTTCACAACTAAATAGGGAGTTATGTTTGTAATACCCATCATATATACTCACTAAATCTCTAAGAATAAACATTAATATTTACCTCTGACACATTACACCAGGCATTAGAGAGTTAGCTCGGGCTCACCCACCCTTGGTTTATCATGGAACCACACATATACTTAAACAGTTCCCATGAACCCTAACATACTCATAACACATAAAACAAGCATAAATGAAAGATATATTTCCAAATTTCAATCAAAATATATAATTTAGACTTATTAACATAATAAATGATTTATCAAAACCATTTTCAATTGAAAAATAAGTAAAAATGGTTATATGGTTTTTATTTTCCTTTTAAAAATATTAAGTCTTGTTAAGGAATCAAAATATCAAATAATGATTGCGGAGGTGGAATGGTCGTTGTCTTTACGTACATTAAAAAGAAACATTCATTTCTGTCGTTTAGTAAAATACTTCTTAAAAAAATTTCCCATTGAATTAAATTAAAATTAAAATGGTTTTATACACCATATAATAGAAGTTCTTGTATAAATCAAAATACGCCTCAATGGATGGAGATGGAGACGGAGTCCCTTACAATGATCATTTTGTAAATAAAATAGTTTGATTGTGTGTATTCACTATAAGTACACATAATGAATGTATAATTACAATATATGATATGAAAATTTATTTCACAAATATTCATAGAAGGACATAATCGATAAGTAGAAAATTAACCAAAATAATGGAAATTGGGTTAAGAAGTTCCCTTACCTTGAGTCCGACTTGTCTCGTTCATTATTTATATTCCTAAATAATAAAATTAGGTTAATTTCTACTTGAATCAGAAAATTTTTCTTGTATATTATTCATTTTATATTACTTATCATAATTTTCTAAAAAATTATATAATTATTTAAGTTCATATCGGTTGCTTTGTCGATATTCGTTACATGATTTAAAAATAAACCTGAAATAATTACAAATTGTCCACATTTTCAAATTTCCATTCAATCTAGAATAGTATAAATTATTTAAATATCATTTATATCCAGTATATATGTATTTATATCCATTATATATGTATTTATAATACTTTATAACATTTGAAGTTATGAAATGAACCGTTCATGGAAATGGTAAGCCGTATGTAGGGATGAAAACTAATTTCATTTATTTTTCATATTCAAATGAATGGAAACTAAATGATACGTGGTTATATTATAATTATAGTATAATATACTATTTTATATATGTTACATAAGTTCATTAACACCATCCTTTATATGTTCTATGTATTGCATGGACGAGTAATATCACATTGAGGGGGTTGTAGTCCACGCTTCCTCAAATGAAATTATCATATTTACACATTATGGAAAGCATAAAGGTATGATAAAAATAAAAAAATTAAGAATCATATATAAAATATAAATATAATATATATCATTTATAAATACAGTACCATCATAATCTCTACCATGAGAGGTGGTAGGGTAAATTCGAATAATCATTGTTTCGTGAAGCTGTAGTTTTTCGTACATAAAAATAGTATGTTCATATACATTAGATGGAGGAGTTTGTAAGCATAGTTATAATAATTATAATAAAAAAAATCTTAGTATATTAAGGATACTGGTTTTGTTATGTAATCAATTTATTTTAATAGAATAGGGAGTGGTGAAGGAAAATAATGGAAATAAACTTTAGAGAAGATGCTACCTCTAAAATCCATAAGTCCTTTTTATTTGAGCCAAATGTCTTTATAATTTTCTTTATTCCCAAGGTAAGTATTATAGGATTATAGGAGGGGTGTAGGGAGATTATTTGGTCATAACTTATATGATCCAAGGGGCTTTAGAGGTGTGAGTAATTGGGTAACATTAGTGGCTATTTATAAGAGGGATGAGCGGCACTTTTAGAAAGTCGAAGAATATTGATTTATTATAAAATATTTTAAAATTAAAACTATGTCCAAATATAGTTATTTTTAATTTAAGATGAATATATGTCTAAATAAAATCATCCAATAATAATTAGATTGGTTTTAGATATTTTTTTAATCCTTATCGTTTTTATTTAACCCTTTTTTACTCTTACATTTTTATCACAAAATTTAACACTTTGAGAGTCAAAATAGTTACCAAAACATGAAAAATGACCAATGAAAGAGTAATGAATAATATTTTAGATTTATTATAACCATTCTCCCTAATATTATATTTTTTATGAATTTAATATCATTTAATTTACTATTTTATATTTTACGTAATGAATTATGTCATTTTTGGACACTATTCATTCTTGAATTTTTTACAAATTCATAAAAACCCAATTTCTTTGAAACATATGCATTAAATTAAACCTAATATTTCCAAATAATCTAGAAAACTCTAGGATGACATCAAAATAATGAAATTAAATTTATTTTATCATTTATAATATCATTTATTTGAATCCTTTATTAATGAAGTAATCACTGCATCATCATTGTGTCATTATTAATTTTATTTATTTAATGTATAAAAATTATAAATAAAATTTCACGATTTAAAAAATCATTGTTTTCTTTATAATGTCAATTTATAGTTGAAGATATCACTTATATAACCCCATATAAAATTTTTTTACTAAAAGATACATGTTTTTGTAATATTTTTCTTTACATTAAATTAATTCTTATCAAATGTCATTATCACTTCCATGTAGATCCATGGGGTCCCAAAATCAACCCAATGATTCCCATGGTCGGTAATAGCTCATCAATGCGGGTTAGGACATGTGTTATGGTGGTTTAATATTTTTATAATACTAGTTTTTATCCTTATTTACCAAATTAGCCCTTTAACCATGGTAAATAAAATAATTATTGATGTTATTATTAATAATGTCCAAAAATAAAAGGTACATATTAACACAATATAAACCTTATTATTCCAAATATTGAATCCATTTTTATAAATTAAAAATAAATTTGTTGCAGTAATTAGTTTAAAATTAATTCTCATTGTCAAAACCAAAAAAGTGAGTTTTCAATAAGTGATAACTACCAAAATATTGACATGTGTTTATGTCCAATTTAAAAGTAAAATTACTTAAGATTAACAAAAATGGTTTATATCATAAAAATATAATCCTATTACACTTTAAAATAAATTAAATCGAACAGATAAAAATATAAAGAAATTAGATTAAAATGCAATTTTGACTTAAAATGTGGTATTTTTGACTATTTATAAAAAAAATGAAATTTATCAAAAGTTAACAAAAATTTATCTAATGTAAATTTTGATGTCCTGATTCTATGGATGAATTTTATTTTTCATATAGAATATATAAATGTGACAGAAACTATATTTAATAAGGGTTCTTCATCAAAGGGCAGTAAAGCAACCTTTTAAATATATTAGAGTATTTCATGCTTAAAACATGATTCAGACTTATTTTTAGGACTCTAGAATTATATTGAATAAATGTAAATATATTTAACAATCATGTATAATCATATTTTAGTTAGTTTTTTTCATTCCCTCCAATATAATGGCAATGCGTTAATTTCCATTTAAAATAATAATAATTTTATATTATTGTTTGGAATAACTCAACGTTGTGTGCAATGTAAGATTTTAGAGAAAACCATTGTTTTGTGTTGAGTATGTTATCATAAAAATCATCCCCTTTAACATAAAATTTAAATATAATTCATAAATATTAATTTAAAAGAATATTTATTATTCTATAAATACCTAGGTCATTACATTTTCCCCCCTTTTGGAAATTGTATCCTTGCAATTTAAAAATTCGGCTCGACAACTTCGTTGAATGTCCCACTTCAAAAAAAGGGTAAATTAAACTTTCAATTTAAAATAAATAAATTGAAGTACAAAGGTCACCAGAGATAACAAAAACTAGGATTCCATGTAAGAAAACAAGAATATTGAAGATAAAACTAACCATCTAGATCTGATGGAGAGTGACTAAAAAATACGATTAGGATATTGTTAACAACAAAAAAACCATAAAATTGGGATGGGTTAAATGGTCTATGATTTCGTATTAGGAAAATTAAATAATAAAAGTTTTTTGTTTTATGTTCTTGATCATATAGTTGAAGAATTTATAAATGAAATTTACTAAGTACATAACGAAATATACTTGCTTTCCATGTAAACTTTTATCCTTTAATAAATATCTACAACAAACTCTTATTTTCTCCAAATGATGATTATAAAAGATGACTTGGTCACATTTGAAAAAAAAGAATAAAATTATAGATAATAACATTAAACCAATAGAAATATTGACTATAAATTTCCCATTTATTTTGACATTAACCAAAAATAAAATAGTATATACGAGATCAGATAATCCCCAAAAAGAATAATCCTTTATAAAATTAAACACTACACTTAATCACCAAAATTCAACAAACAATACGCAAAGTTCAACATAGACAGATCAATACACAATTTTCCTTAAAATTCATCAAAATAAACAAAATAAAGATTGAAACCCAAAATTTATAATGATTTGATCACATAGTCTTCCATGAAAAAAGTTAAATTTATCTCCAAAAAACATCAACCACTCTTAAAGTCTCATGCTTAAAATTAATTAACCTATGACATATTCTCCCCGACATGTTAATCATTTTGAAAAATAACCCAAATCACCATATTTACACAATAAAAACATATATTCTTCTAAAATAAAATTCAATTGTTAATCCTCAGTTGAAATCCCATAGTATTCTATTTTCCTCATTCATATAGTGTTCCCAAAAGGGAAAACATCTTCCAAAATAAAATTTATCAGTTAATCAACAAATCATTTTTCCAGTAGATATGATATCCATTTGATAAAACTCATGTTCCAAAAATCAACTTATTCTTGCTCCATAAAATCATTTAAATAAAAAGAAAAAGTGATACTAACTAGGGACTTCACGCATGCTATTGGTAGGTGATGCGCCCATGTTTCCCTTCCATTGTAGGTTTTATTCCCATGGCCTTGCCGGACGCGATGAGTTTTGACCCATCCTACGGGTTGTCCTTTAAGAACAATATCATTCTTATAACATTCTCAAAAATAAGATATTTTCCTAAAAAATAACTATAACATTATTTATCCTCAAATGTTATCTAATACCTTTCATTTTGCATCACAAGATTTAATAACCATTAATCACCTCAAAAAATCATATAAATCCCTATGTTTATCAATTTTGTGAACACAAAAAAAGTTAATTCTTCTTTAAATAATAATTTCACATATCAAAAATTAGGGTTACACATTCTGTAAAATGTCTTCCAAAGTAATCACATCATCAAAAGAGCATTAATACTTTGTTCCGGGGTTTCGGCCTCGAAACACCCAACGACTCCGTATCTGATCATGGACGGACCTGCTTTCCAAAGGCAGGAGTTCGCTGGATAGTCTGAACAATGATGCTTAAGATCTCACATTGGTCGAGAGGATGGGATTTCGGGCTCATCTCACCCTTTTGGGGGGAATTATTTTCGGTTCTAGGACTCTCTTATAGATTTAAGACGTATTCATATGTTCGTGAATCTTTGGTTTATACCCAAACATAGTATCCACAGATTTAACCCTTGATTGGCAATGTAAAGCTAGATGCAGGGGTTCAGAATAATTTATGACTGAGGTTTACCCTCCCTCATTGGATTAATGACCCCGAGGAGTCTGGACTCACTGATACGATACTAGGGGTAGCTCGGTGAACTGGTGTGAAAATAGTCGGATCAACCGGTTGTTGGGCTTGAACCTCAGGGAGGCTTCCTACGTACCCTGTCTAGGAGACAGGTATCAAATTCCACGTAGTTCGAATCAGGGTGTCAGAGAAGCGACATGAAGGTGGAACCAGGGGTCCAGTTGTGATCGGGCTTGAACCTCGTAGAGGCTTCCTACGTACCCCGCTGATGAGACAGGGATCAAGGTCCACGCAGTTTGGATTAGTGCGGGTCTTACGCTCTGAGGCAGCCCAATATGTGGATTAGGGCTTACACTCTGAGGAGGCCCAAGATGTTTGTAAACTGATGTGAAAGGGGGTCAGAATGAACCGTTATTACGCTTGAACCTCAGAGAGGCTTCCTACGTTCCCCGCCTAGGAGACAGGGATCAAAGTCTATGTAGTTCAGATTCGTGCGGGGCTTACACTCTGAGAAGGCCCAAGATGTGGATTGGGGCTTACAATCTGAGGAGGACCAAGACGTTGGATCGGGACTTAAAATATGATGAGTCCCATATGAGGATGTCATTGTCGATGCCTACTCTAAGACCACATGAGTCATGCTCGGTGTGAGAAACAAGTGGCAGCAGGAACCAGATGATCACATCGTGAAAGGTGCATCCGTGAGAAGTGGAGTGGGGCTTACGCATGAGGGCGGCCCATAGTGTGGATTGGGGCTTACACTCTGAGGAGGAACATGGTAATGTATTGGGGCTTACACTCTAAGGAGTCCCATGGTGATAGATTGGGGCTTACACTCTGAGGAGGCCCATGGTGATAGATTGGGGCTTACACTCTGAGGAGGCCCATGATGTGGATTAGGGCTTACAATCTGAGGACTCCCAAGACGTTGGATCGGGGATTACACTCTAATAGGGCCCATAAGAGGATTTCATGGTCGATACCTACTCTAAGCCCACGTGAGTCATGCTCGGTATGAAGAACAAGAGGTAGCAGGGACCAGACGATCACGTCGCGAATGGTGCGTCCGTGAGAAGTAGGGTGGGGCTTACGCATGAGGGCGGCCCATAGTGTGGATTGGGGCTTACACTCTGAGGAGGCCCATGGTAATGGATTGTGTCTTACACTCTGAGGAGGCCCATGGTGATAGATTATGGATTACACTCTGAGGAGGCCCAGGGTGATAGATTGGGGCTTACACTCTTAGGAGGCCCAAGATGGATAGAGGGCAACGAGAGAGGGAAAGGGGTTGCTCTTGTGCCCATATCCTCTCTTGTAGTTAATGAGGGATCCCTTATGATGGTTTTTTTACCATCCATGGGAAGCCCTTGAGAAGTGGAGAGGCAGAAAAGGGATTCCCGAGCTCAGACCCCGCATTACCGTGGGAATGTGAACCCAGGCATGCTTCAGGAATCTGCTCAAGGGTCGGGGAAACCCATTCGCCTCTCTTTACCGTGGGTATGTGAACTCAAAATGGCATGTTGATGCACCTGAGGGTTACACCACACAGATCTAGTGGCTCTGGTGTAGGCCTCAGCTCGGGGCCGATAAGTAGTCCAATGAGGAGTTTGTGGAGGATCGGACCGGATCAGGAGGATCTTATGTGGCTACAGTAAAGGGAACTCTAATGGTTTTGGTGCCCTTCGCATAGGGAAGTGCTACATGGCTGGAGGGGCCATCCGCGAACCAGGGTGGTCTGTGGACAACCTGACCGTCCGCGAACCAAGAGGGTCCGCGGACTGATTGGCATCCCGTGAACCAAGATGGTTCGTGGCTCCAGGTTCGATCCACGAACCAGGGTGGTCTGCAGTGGGTTCCATTGTAACACCCGAGACTTTTATGTTATATAAATCATCAAACGAATCTTTTTATACACACAACACTTGCTTGGCTTGCTTTACACGAAATCGCGACCTTCCTTGATAGCTTGCGTCATACGCAATACCGAGTTTCACTAAACAATGATATGCTATTAAAATATTATTAAAACTAGCTGTTATGAATAGTAATAACCAATTTTTTGAAATTTTATAAATTTTATTTTTCAAAATGGACTTCATTTTTGGTTTCAGAATATCGAAAATAGCCTAGGGTGAAATTTTGGTATTTTTCTGAAAACATTCAATTTTTGATGAATAGTGAAACTACCAAGTGGCTGTTAAAAAAACTGAATTTTTCATAAAACTTAATTTTAACACTTCTGTGAGTGGAAATTCAAAAATCCGAGAGACACGGTTGATGTCAGTAAGTAAAATGTGGTTCAATGAGATGAAAATAATTTTTTTGGTGAATAGTAACATTTTACTTTTTTTACCACGGTTAAAAGTAAATAGGGTAATTAAGGGTACAAATGATATTATTATTACCCTAACACATGTCCTAATTCTATTGGACAAGTTTAATTCGACCAAAAACTAACTTAGGAATAAAATATGACCATTTAGGCCCACTTGGATTAGATTAGGACAATTATTAATAATTTATTTAAAGAAGGGTTAAAATAGTTAAAATCAAAGTTTAATAACTAAATTATTTTTAATATGGGGTTATACATAAGAAAATTTAGACTATAAATATTCATTAGAAAGCTAAAAAGAGTTCCTACGTAATTGTATTTTATTTTTAATTTTTAGAAATTATATAATTTAATTTATTTATGACACAACAATGGTGCAATAATTATCTTATTAATGAAATATTGACATAATTGATGTTATAAATACAGAAATAAATATAATTTGAGACTTTTTATGAATTCCACTAATTTTATAGTTTAATATGACATGTTAGTGTTGATTTAATTAACTTTTTTTGAACTTATCATTCTGTTATGATTTTTACAAAAATCAATTACTAAATAGTGTCAAAATTGACATAAAATAGTTTTTAAAACAAATATTATATTATTAATTGTTATTTTATTCCTAAACATCTAAGGTTCGGCCAAATGACTTAGATAAGGTTATATATATTAATAATAAACAACTTGGGGTTCGTTTGGCTTGATATAGTATGTTTATGAACCTTATAGTATAAGAACACAAGAAGACACGGTAAAAGTAAAATTATTTAACTTAATGTTAAATCTAAATGATAAGGTTAAAATAGGAACCTAAACTTGTCTGAATTCTATTGGATGAGAGGATTTCGACCCATCCCCAGCTTATCCTAGAAATAAATCAATTTGGAGCTATTTAAAACCGAACATGACTTTATAAAAAAATAATATTTTTAGTTATTCCAAAGGTTCCCCTCTCCTCCCTTATAAAAGGGCACCTCCTCCCTCTCTTCCTCACACCACATTGAGCCTTCAAGCTCGGCCAACCCCTGACATTTTCTCCTCTCCACTTCCCTAGAGACATCCTAGAGGTCCTGGTCTTCTTCAAAGACCAATTTTATTTCCCTAAAAGGAGGTATCAAAGAAGCACTTCAAAGAAGAGGTAATGTCCATTACCGATTCTTTTATCTTTGTTTCTTCTTCCAATTCCTCTTCTTTAGTTGTTTCATTATGAAGTAATAACATCAGTATCACTCATATACTGATATGTTATTATAAGTATGAAACAACCTTATTTAACCATCTATCCATCCTACGGATAATGAAATCACCGCGCGTGCGTACGTACGGAATACCGTCTCCACGTCGTGGTGTAATCTATTTTCCACAACCACCTTACTTGGATGGGTATAATGGTGTAAATAATGAATATATATGACTATTAAAAAGTGATAATGATTCTGAAATAGTATAAATACACTCCAATACAATTCCAAGATCATAGGAATGATATCATCACTCGTGTGTACGTACGGAATACCGTCTCCGCGATGTGATACGACTTGTTCTACATGATCTTCTTTTCATAATGATTATATAAATGAATTGAATGAATGAATATGATATATATTACACTAATACCATTCTAGAAATGAGGTATCTATAACCTAAAGATAATAATACGAATTTATTCGACAAAACACACATAAGAACAAAAAGTTATAAACACCCGAATAACAAGTAGCAATGAAATATTACTACTAAGAAGCTAAGAATATGACCATATATGATATCATAAAAATATGTATGATTCTTGAATAAGTCAATAACATTATTTAAATAATTATAGAGGAGGTTTGGACACTTACAAAGCAATTCGGACCTAAGGTAAGGGAAATATCACAATCTCATTTTTATCCGAGATTGTTTATACTTTCGTATTTACTGGGGTGTATTTTATCATCCACATCCATGTTCCCTAAATATGTAATATTATTTCCATCCACCTACAAATGTTTAAATCTAATTTTACCCATCGGTGAGTTTTTAGTAAAGTATATGAAAGGAATCTTTTGTCGTTTTTCGTACGAGGTACTTTTTGACTTTTCCAACAAAAGTACGAAGAATGTTTTTTTAACTTATACGGAATGAATGGATTTTTAAAACATTATTTCCAAGAATCTTCCTTTACATGTTTTCAAGATTATTTTTAATCAACTTCTTTTAGTTTATAATTGTACGACATGTTAAGAAAGGAAAAGTGTTTTTGAAGTAGAAAGGATATGTTCCTCAAGAATGGAGTTCAAGTGTTTTATCAAAATTATTTTCCATCAAAGATATAAAAAGGGTTCTGTTTTTATCCCTATTAATACATTTATTTGATTATGTTGTGATGGAATTATATTTTTATGAATTCATTTATCTTATATGAATTGTTTTATGATGTCACGATGTTTAAGATTCCCATTTTTATTACATGGGTTATGCAATGATGTATGATTTATGATTTTGTGGCACACATAAGAATGGTATCATTATGAGATGGGTGGGACCTATATCTCCCTTCAATGCATTGGGTAAAGATTTTATATCTCATGAGATAGACATGGATGGAACGGTAGGTTATACCGGTTCAGTGAAACAGGACTGAAACGAGGGTGACTCGGTTTAGAAATGGATTTTGTCCACTAAGATAGTCTTGGCAATGAGTCTTGACTAATAAGAAATGATTCTCTATGATTATGTGTGTATGACACAATGTTTCAGGTTTTAAGTTATGATTATTTGGATTACATTTCACTTCTATGATTTATCCCATGTTATGATATTTATGATCTCTTTTGTAGGATAAGATTTCCAAAAGTTATGTTCGTATGTATATGATGTGATTGATATTTCTTTTGTTTACCCTTACTGAGAATTTGAGCTCACCCTTTTGTATGTTTTATTTCCCCAGGTTAGGAAGAAGGTTATTAAGTAGAATATGCCAAAAAGGGACTCTAGATATGATGAAATAAATGGGAGGCAAAGTAGATGCTTTTTGAACCAGTTGTTTATGTTTCCCAGTTTCTAAAGACACTATACCTATACGGTCCATTCTTGGTTTTGTTATATGTTGTAATAAGTGTGCTTCAATTCTGAAGTAATAACAATGTATGTAATGTGTGGTTCGTTATAGTTTGTATCAGAGAAAAGGTATAGTCAACCTTTGGAAACTAGGATGTGAAAGCCTTAGTAAGAACCCTAAGGATAAGTCTAAGCATAGAACACAATCTTAGTATTTTAGAAATGGCCATGAATAACCTTGGATAAGACCTTAAGTGTGAAATTTTATTCTTGATTATGTGGTTTTCCTATTATAATTAGTGTTGGTCACACTATTCTTCTTGGTTTTAGTCAATGGATGGAACCCGAAGGAACCGTGTTAATGCGGAATGCGACGGGCAATGCAATGATTGTCCCCCTAAGCAACCAAACGTTATGGGAGCTGTAATGAAAAATCTTGTAGCCATTCTCACACAACATTCTCAAGATATGAATCATGCATGACTTCCAAACGAGCAAAGGAATGATCAACATTCTGTTGAATCCTTCACGAGACAACGTCCACCTTCATTCAGTGGGTCTACTGATCCATTAGTTGCTTAACAATGGATTAGTACTACTGAAAAGATATTTTTAGTTCTTCAATGTTCAGAGCATGATAAAGTCATCATAGTAGTGTATCGTTTGGATGGTGATGCTGATCAATGGTGGAATCTTACTAAGAATACGAGGCAAAGGGATGAAATTGAGTCCATGGAATGGGACGATTTCAAGAACATATTTTTCAATAAATACTTCCCTCGTATTCTCCGAACAAAGATAGAGAAATAGTTTCTTGAACTGAAGCAAAAGGATGATGAATCTGTTGGTACCTATGAAGCAAATTTTACAAGACATTCAAGGTACGCTTCTGGTAATATTATCCAACCTGAGAGTAAGATCGATCAATTCTTTAGTGGCTTAAAACCAAGTCTTCGAAGGGCCTTAGACATAAGGGACTTTAATAGCTATGAGGAAATCGTTCGATGTGCTATCAAAGTTGAGATAGAGATTGGAGTAACCCATCAGTCATATGGGTTTGATAAGAAGAGGAAAATGGAATTCAATGGAAAATCTAAAGAGAACACTGAAAAGAAGATGAGCTTTCCCTTATGCTCAAAGTGTGGAAAGAAACATGGAGGGAGTTGTCTTAAAGGGACAAGTAAATGTTCCAAATGTGGAAAGGAAGGTCATCGAGCATTTAAATGCCATGATGATGGGAAGAAGATGTCTAACAATGCAAACAAAGGAAGGTATACAAAGAATGAACCTACTACACTTCAATGTTTCAAGTGCAAGGAGATGGGAAATTATGCCAATAAATGCCCTAATCCAAGGGTTGATGATGATGGTCGACGTCAACAAACTCTTAAGGATAAAGACAAAGGAAAGTCACATGCAATTTCTATCAGCGATGTGGAGTACGATAACGATGTGGTGAAAGGTACACTTACCATCCACTCTAAAGTAGTAAATGTTTTTTTTATTCTGGATCCACCCACTCCTTTATTTCTGAAGAATTTTATAAGGATATCACTGTATTACCTCAACAATTAGATGTTGAGTTAGCTATGACAACACCTAATGATACAACAGTCTCATGAAAAGTTTATAATTCTTCTCTGATTGAAGTTTGTGGGAAAGTGCTTCCTGCAAATCTTGTGATCCTTCCTATAGTGGAATTTAATGTGATTCTTGGCATGGATTGGATTTCTCTACATGGATCTCATATCAATTTCCAAAGTAGGGAAGTCATATTTCATATTCCAGATCAATCTATGATCGTCTATCGATGAAAGGATGAACATAACCTTCCTGTGGAAATTTCTTCCATTTTATGGGTATTGATTCCACTAAATTAAGGTTATTTATCTCAAATGGTTGGTGAGAAACTCACAATTAAGAATATTCCCATTGTATGGGAGTTTGATGATGTCTTTCTGGAGGAATTACCGGGTCTTCCACCAAATCGTGAAGTTGAGTTTTCAATAGAACTCATACGAGGTGATTTGCCTATTTCAAAGTCACCTTATAGAATGGCCCCAATTGAGTTGTAGGAATTGAAGAAGCAACTCCAAGAGAATCTGGATAAGGGGTTTATACACCCTAGTACGTCACCTTGGGGAGCACCTGTTCTGTTTGTTAAGAAGAAAATGGATCAATGAGACTCTACATTGATTATCGAGAACCTAACAAGATCACTATCAATAACAAATATCGTCTCCCGAGCATTGATGGCCTATTTTACCAACTACGTGGAGCTCAATAATTTTCCAAGATTGATCTTCGTTCAGGGTAGCATCAATTAAGGGCAAAAAGGGAGGATATACCAAAGACGACTTTCCGTACAAGGTATGAACACTATGAATTTATAGTGATTCCATTTGGTCTTACTAATGCCCCTGCTATCTTCATGGATCTGATGAATTGAGTCTTTAGAGACTATCTTGATCAGTTTGTGGTAGTCTTTACAGATGATATTCTTGTCTATTGAAAGAGCAAGGAAGAACATGAAGATCACTTGAGAATTATATTGAAGACCCTAAGAAAGGAGAAGCTTTATGCCAAATTTACCAAGTGTGAATTTTGGTTTCAAAAAGTTTCATTTTTGGGTCACATAATCTCAAAAGAGGGGATATCTGTGGATCCAGCAAAAATAGAGGTTATCGAAAGATGGCCGAGACTAACAACAGTAACTGAGATCCGAAGTTTTCTTGGTTTGGCTGGATATTATCGACGTTTTGTGAAAGATTTTTCACGATTATCTAATCCACTCACCAAGTTGACTTGGAAAGGAGTTATGTTTGTTTGGACGGAGGAATGTTAAGAGAATTTCAAGGAGTTGAAAAGAAGGTTATCCAGTGCACCAGTGCTCACACTGCCTTGTAGTGGAGAAAGGTTTGTGATCTACAGTGATGCATCCAAGAAGGTCTTGGGGTGTGCTCTTATGCAAAATGATATGGTGATAGCTTATGCCTCACGACAGTTGAAAATACAAGAGAAAAATTACCCAACTCATGATTTGGAGTTAGCTGCGGTAATATTTGCATTAAAGATTTGGAGGCATTACCTTTATGGTGAAAGGTGTGATATTTGTACTGATCATAAAAGTTTAAAGTATATTTTCACACAAAAGGAGCTGAATATGCGCCAAAGAAGATGGTTGGAGCTAATTAAGGATTATGACTGCTCAATCCATTACCACCCTGGGAAAGCAAACAAGGTGGAAGATGCATTAAGTTGACAAGACCATGCTAGTTTTTCCATGATGGGGATAAAAAAAGATCCAATATTTATGGATTTACAAAGGATGGATCTTGGAATTATAATGGAAGGGGAAAATCTTATCTTTCTCAAATGAATGTTCAACCATCTATACATGTGAGGATTAAAGAGGCACAGAAAGAAGATTTCGAGTTACAAAATAAGGTGAGAAATGTTCCTGAATTCAACCTTGATTGTGATGGGATAACAAAGTTCAGGAATTGGGTTTGTGTTCCTCCCATCCCCGAATTAAAGAAGGAGCTGCTGGATGAGGATCATAGTTCTTCATTCTCTATTCATCCTGGAAGCACGAAGATGTATAGGGACCTGAAAGAGTACTTCTGGTGGGATGTAATGAAAAGAGATTTTGTTGAATATGTCTCTCGATGCTTGGTTTGTCAACAAGTTAAAGCTGAGAGACAGAAGTCTAAGGGAATGTTACAACCATAACCCATACCCGAATGGAAATGGGAAAACATCACTATGGACTTTGTCACAGGACTTCCTAAAACATCCAAAGGCAATAATGCTATCTGTGTCAGAGTTGATCGTCTTACCAAGTCTGCACACTTCATTGCTATTAGAGAGGATTTCTCTCTGGATCAGTTTGCCAGGATATATGTAAAGGAAGTGGTAAGATTACATGGAGTACCATTTTCTATTATATCTGATTGGGATCCGAGATTTACCTTGATGTTCTGGAGAAGTCTTCAGCATACTCTGGATACATAGTTGAGTTTCAGCACTGCTTATCATCCTCAGACGGACGGTCAGTCTGAGAGAACAATTCAAACTTTGGAAGATATGTTGAGAGCTTGCTCTATGGATTTCAAAGGTGGTTGGGATCAACAACTACCTTTAGTGGAATTTTCTTATAATAATAGATTTCACTACAGTATTCAGGTGGCTCCTTATGAAGCTCTCTATGGAAAGAAATGCAGGACTCCAACTTGCTGGGATGAAGTTGGGGAAAGAAAGCTATTAGGACCTGATCTCGTTGATGAAATGGCAGAAAAGGTTAGATCTATTCTACAACACATAAGAGCAGCTCAGAGTCGATAGAAAAGTTATGCTGACAACCGAAGAAAAGACCTAGAGTTTGAAGTGGGTGATAAAGTGTTCTTACGAATATCTCCCTCAAAGAGGGTTATGAGATTTGGAAAGAAGGGGAAGTTGAGCCTTAGATATATCAATCCTTTCGAAATACTGGATCGTGTTGGGAAGATATCTTACCGATTTGAGCTTCCACCAAATCTCTCTCAAGTTCACGATGTGTTCCATGTATCTCTCCTAAGAAAGTACATACCTGATCTTTCACATGTACTCAGCTCAGAAGTTGTACCGCTGGAGCAAGATCTTTCTTATGAATAACAACTGATATAGATTCTTGATCGTAGAGAAAAATTCCTACGAAACAAGACCACTCGATTGGTGAAAGTTTTATGGAGGAACCACCAATTAGAAGAAACTACATGGGAGCTTGAGGATATGATGAGGGAGAGGTATCCTCACCTGTTTGTTACAAAGTGACGAATTTCGAGGGCGAAATTCATTTTAAGGGGGGTAGAATGAAACACCCGAGACTTTTATGTTATATAAATCATAAAAGGAATCTTTTTATACACACAACACTTGCTTGGCTTGCTTTACATGAAATCACGACCTTCCTCAATAGCTTGCATCGTACGCAATAACGAGTTTCACTAAACAATGATATGTTATTAAAATATTATTAAAACTAGCCGTTATGAATAGTAATAACCACTTTTTGAAATTCTATAAATTTTATTTTTCAAAATGGACATCATTTTTGGTTTCAGAATATCAAAATTAGCCTAGGGTGAAATTTTGGTTTTTTTCTGAAAACTTTCAATTTTTGATGAATAGTGAAACTACTATGTGGCTGTTAAAAAAAACTGAATTTTCATAAAACTTAATTTTACCGCTTCTGTGAGTGGAATTTCAAAAATCTGAGAGACACGGTTTATCTCAGTATGAAAAATTTGGTTCAATGAGATGAAAATAATTTTTTGGTGAATAATAACTTTTTACTTTTTTTACCACGGTTAAAAGTAAATAGGGTAATTAAGGGTAAAAATGATATTATTATTACCCTAACACATGTCCTAATTCTATTGGACAAGTGTAATGCAACAGAAAACAAACTTAGGAATAAAATATGACCATTTAGGACCACTTGGTTTAGATTAGGACATTTATTATTAATTTATTTAAAGAAGGGTTAAAATAGTTAAAATCAAAGTTTAATAACTAATTCATTTTTAATATGGGGTTATACATAAGATAAATTCGACTATAAATATTAATTAGAGAGATAAAAAGATTTCCTACATAATTGAATTTTATCTGTAATTTTTAGACATTATATAATTTAATTTATTTATGACACAACGATGATGCAGTAATTATCTTATTAATGAAATATTGACATAATTGATGTTATAAATACCCAAATAAATATAATTTGAGACTTTTTATGAATTCCACGAATTTTCTAGGTTAATATGACATGTTATTATTGATTTAATTAAATTTTTTTGAACTTATCATTCTGTTATGATTTTCACAAAAATCAATTACTAAATAGTGTCAAAATTGACATAAAATAGTTTTTAAAACAAATATTATATTATTAATTGTTATTTTATTCCTAAAAATATAAGGTTCAGCCAAATGACTTAGATAAGGTTATATATATTAATAATAAACATCTTGGGGTTCGTTTGGCTTGTTATAGTAAGTTTATTAACCTTATAGTATAAGAACACAAAAAGACATGGTAAACGTAAAATCATTTAACTTAATGTTAAAATCTAAATTATAAGGTTAAAATAGGAAACTAAACTTGTATAAATTCTATTGAATGAGAGGCTTTCGACCCAGACCCACCTTATCCTCGAAATAAATCAATTTGGAGCTATTTAAAACCAAACTTGAGTTTATAATAAAATAATATTTTTTGTTATTCCAAAGGTGCCCCTCTCCTCCCTTATAAAAGGGCACCTCCTCCCTCTCTTCCTCACACCACATTGATCCTTAATGCTCGGCCAACCCCTGCCATTTTCTCCTCTCCACTTCCCTAGAGACATCCTAGAGGTCCTGGTCTTCTTCAAAGTCCAATTTTAGTGCCCTAAAAGGAGGTCTCAAAGAAGCACTTCAAAGAAGAGGTAATGTCCATTACCGATTCTTCCATCTTTATTTCTTCTTCCACTTCTTCTTATTTAGTTGTTTCATTATGAAGTAATAACATCAGTATCACTAATATACTTATATGTTATTATAAGTTTGAAACAAACCTATTTAACCATCTATCCATCCTACGGAAAATGAAATCACCGCGCGTGCGTACGTACGAAATACCGTCTCCACGTCGTGGTGTAATCTATTGTCCACCACCACCTTACTTGGATGGGTATAATGGTGTAAATAATGACTATATATGACTATTATAAAGTGATAATGATTCTGAAATAGTATACATACACTCCAATACAATTCCACGATCATAGGAACAATATCATCACTCGTGCGTACGTACGGAATACCGTCTCCACGATGTGATGCGACTCGTTCTACAGGATATTAATTTCATAACGATTATATAAATGAATTGAAGGAATGAATATGATATAGATTACACTAATAACATTATAGAAATGAGGTATCTATAACCTAAAGAGAAGAATAATAATTTATTCGTCAAAACACGCATAAGAACAAAAAGTTATAAACACCCGAATAACAAGTAGCAATGAAATATTACTACTAAGAAGCTAAGAATATGACCATATATGATATCATAAAAATAAGTATGATTCTGGAATAAGTCAATAACATTATTTAAATCATTATACCGGAGGTTCGGACACTTACAAAGCAAGTCGGACCTAAGGTAAGGGAAATATCACAATCTCATTTTTATCCGAGATTGTTTATACTTTGGTATTTCCTGGGTTTTATTTTATCATCCACATCCATGTTCCCTCAATATGTAATATTATTTCCATCCACCTACAATTGTTTAAATCTAATTTTACCCTTCGGTGAGTTTTTAGTAAAGGATATGAAAGGAATCTTTTGTCGTTTTTCATACGAGGTACTTTTTGACTTTTCCGACAAAAGTACGAAGAATGATTTTTTTAACTTATACGTCGTGAATGGATTTTTAAAACATTATTTACAAGAAGATTCCTTTAAATTTTTTCAAGATTATTTTTAATCAACTTCTTTTAGTTTATAATTGTACGACATATTAAGAAAGGAAAAGTGTTTTTGAAGCAGAAAGGATATTTTCCTCAAGAATGGAGTTCAAGTGTTTTATCAAAATTATTTTCCATATAAGATAAAAAAGGGTTCTGTTTTATCCCTATTATTACATTGATTTGATTATGTTATGATGGAATTATATTTTTATGAATTCATTTATCTTATATGAATTGTTTTATGATGTCACGATGTTTAAGATTCCCATTTTTATTACATGGGTTATGCAATGATGTATGATTTATGATTTTGTGGCACACATAAGAATGGTATCATTATGAGATGGGTGGGACCTATATCTCCCTCCAATGCATTGGGTAAAGATTTTATATCTCATGAGATAGACATGGCTGGAATAGTAGGTTATACCAGTTCAGTGAAATAGGACTGAAACGAGGGTGACTCGGTTCAAAAATGGACTTTGTCCACTAAGATAGTCTTGGAAATGAGTCTTGACTAATAAGAAATGATTATATATGATTATGTGTGTATGACACAAAGTTTAAGGTTTTATGTTATGATTATTGGGATTACATTTCACTTCTATGATTTATCCCATGTTATGATATCATGATCTCTTTTGCAGGATAAGATTTCCAAAAGTTATGTTCTTATGTATATGATGTGATTGATATTTCTTTTGTTTACCCTTAATGAGCATTTGATCTCACCCTTGTGTATGTTTTATTTCCCCAGGTCAGGAAGAAGGTTATTAAGTAGAATATGTCAAAAAGAGACTATAGATATGAAGAAATAAATGGGAGGCAAAGTAGATGCTTTATGAACCAGTTGTTTATGTTTCCCAGTTTCTAAAGACACTATACCTATACGATCCTTTCTTGGTTTTGTTATATGTTGTAATAAGTGTGCTTCAATTCTGAAGTAATAACAATGTATGTAAATTATGGGTCATTATATCCATTCATGTAGCAGCGGCCAAGGGCGGCGTCGGCCGGAGGCTTGTCAGTCAGGGCTTCGCCCGCGTAGGAGGGTGCTACATGGCGCGTCAGATCGGAAAGGAGGCATAAACTCCCTGGTTCGTGGGGAGTGCATCTGCGGAGGGGATATGTTTCGTGATCTTATATTTTTATGTTATTTTGAGTTCGTGGTTCACCAAATTATTATGCATTTTTGTTTCCTTATTAGTTCGATCACAGGTTCATACCTTCTCTGGTTCGCGAACTGGAACTTCACTATTCGCGAAATCCTAAGCCTTCCCTCGAAATCCTTCCACCTGAACTTGATCACTCTTATCTTCTTCCACCTTCTAATCATCTAAATATAAATCCCTTCTACTTTCCCCCTCGGTATACTGTTACAGAGTGGGGAGAGAGATATATCTGCGGTCACGCGACACCTTTTGCGGAGGCCCATGACCAAATACCCGATTCACGGATGACATGGTCAATCCACAGTTTGCGAGGTATTAAATACTCTTCTGCAAACCAAACTCTGGAAGTGCTTCATTGCCGAGGAGGGTTCTGCCTCTATTTTGAGAACGATAGTAGATGCGGCTTGAACCGGTCGACGCGGTCCACGGTTGGGCGGTTCATGATGGCGAACCGGATTGGCACCCGTCCTGCCTTGCGATCGCGGAGGATCTCCGCCTCCATTTCGCGAATGACGATGGTTCGTGGCTGGGGGGCTTCGTGAGGCCTGGAAAAGTTGCATTTTCATGGGACTGGTCCATGGACCGGTCCTGCTTTTTTCCTTTCTTTGAATTTTCTCCATTCTTTTCCCCAATTATATTGGGGGATTTGGGTAGAATCTACTATACAGATTTTTCAGGACACTACAAATTCCCCCCATCGGAATGGGGTCCGATCGGAACGAAGAGGAGTCCATTCCGATGCCAAGTGGTTCTGAAACTGAGATTGTTTGCAGTTGGGAAGTTGACCCAGTAGGAGACCATGCCTATAAATACGGGGGGCCCTTCATTTTCGCTTTACATGATTCTTTGAGAAACCATAACTCCCTTGCCTCCGCGCGCTTGTTCCTTCACGAAGTGCTCCATCTACGAACCAGCTACGACTTCTGCAAACCACTACACCTTCGCGGTCACCTTCACCCACGAACCAATTCACCAATCGTGAACTATCACTCTTAATTAAATAAAAGTAAGTCATGAATGGCTATGGAGGAATTTGCTTCACGGTTTTGGTGCTCTGCGATTTCGATGCTCCGTAGTTTCAATGCTCCGCGGTTTCGATGCTCCGCGGACTAAAATATTTTGAACATTAAAAGTTTCTAATTATTTAGAACTTAATAACATATATTCGGGATTGATGTTCTGTGCAGAAACTTGGTTCGTGGTTTCCTGGCCAACACTCCACGGGCCAGGGTTTCACGGACTGGTTTCATGAAGGGCCGGTTCACGGGATGCTGTCATCGCAAACCATCCTCTGAGGCCTCCTTATGAGGGATCCTCAATTGATCCTCAGCAATATATCTGGTATTTTTGTCCAAATTTTTATTCTGGACTAACCGATTGTTGGCTTTCGTCGTGCTGGGAGAATATATGGTTCCCCCTCGACCTGTACCGAGGCCTACTACAGAGCCGCTCCCAATTGGTTCAGGGAGACGTTTAGCTATGCTTTGCAGAGCAGAGAAAATCCAAGAGGACCCTAGTCGGTCTATCATTCCTTAAAATGGTGCCTTGAAAGACTTGCACACTCCTGATCTCCTAGATTATCCACTATCAAATCAACTTCCACTTCATGGATTCGGTCTTCAAGGCGATGTCCCTATTCCCCCCACTTTCTCTGGTCTTCCTTCTATTTTCTTGGAAGTGTCGTCCAAGTGTATTAAGGCAAACCTTACCCAATCAGGGAAGATGGTTTCCGACTCTGGCTAGAAAGTTGACTTCATTTTTAGGGGTTCTGTTTTGACCCAAGGTGATCAGCATGCCTGAAACATTTCTCAGGAAGCTGTCTTCAAGATTTACAATTCTATTATCAACCTTGTTCAAGTAGATCCCGATACAGGGCGGATTCTTAGGTGGGATCTTCGATCTAGCGGGCTCTTCTCAAATGACTGGGCCTTGGATTTTAGGGTCCATCATCACTGTCTAGAGTTTTCTGAATTACTGGAAGGAGTTAGTTTATACTCCACAGTGTGGGCCTCCAAATTTTCTATTTACCCACCATCCTTGGTCCTGCCAGACGTACTCAGTCGCTGGTGTTCAAGCACAAATAAATTCCACCTTGCCCATGGTGAAGCTAGTATTAGACTGTGGGATATCCATCAATTGGGAGGACTCCAGATTATTGGCGAAATGTATGACAAATTTCTACCTGCTCCTGATGCATGGGACGACGTCGAACAAGTGCCTTTTTTGGAGAGCGATCAACTGGTTATGGCGGAGAAATCACTTGGTCCGGTCTTACATGCCCACTCTCTTATTACCTACAGTACCTGGATAGGGTAATTTATGAACACCACCGGTCCTATTCCAAAGGTCAAGCGCCCCATGACTCATCTTTCTCAACAATCACGAACCGCCCCAGGTTATTACCTGGTAGTTCTGGAGGCGGGTGACTACCTTTCATGGGGTTGTGAGGTGCGCCCCGGTGTGCCGCCATTGCTCCGGCTGGCAGGTTGTTTTTGCTATGTTCTTGAGTGGGTGGATATTCCCTTCTCGGGATATTAATCCTAGCGTTAGGGCTTGCACCCTGATGATGGCAGTTGAGCTGGTAGAGGGCCACCTGGTGAATTTGGATGTGCCCACGTTGGCTCACATTTATGAACTGCTGGGTCACATGCAGAAGGGAGGCTCACCCTTCTGTCTGAGTGGGCCATTTCAATTTTTATATTGATAGGTAGCGGATCATTGTCACTTCTATGAGTATCGTCACAACCCAGGCATCCCACTTCCAATTTTTCGGCCTACCCTGCTTAATATAGCTAGAGTTAGCCTAAAATCTCTCAGCCCAGGTGAAGTCCTTGAGCTTCTGAGTGACTTTTCCCAGTTTTCTTTCACTCCCTGCCCTACCCTTTCTCGCGTCTTAGTTGACAATCGGTAGGGGATCCTGGAGGAGCGCTCTTACATGATCTCTCTACGGGAAAGATTTCTGTCCGCACGGATCGATGGGGTTTCTCTGTGCGAGCTGTATGTCCCGTGTCATTTTTCTCACTAGTTTGAGTGCATGAAAGTCTATGTTTCCATTCCCCCTCCTCAGGATCAGGGACTGCACCCAGCCACACGTCGTCAATTGTGGCTAATGCTAACGCGGGAGGGATCTGACGCATGTATTCCCCTGCCTGTTGTGGGGGAAACCGCCGACCTTTCCCTGAAGTATGAAAAGGCATGGGTAAAATACTCTCTCGATGGGTTGCTAGGGAAATCTATTCGGAATGTTCCCAAATCAGGAGTTACTATGGATGTCACATCTACCACACCTTCCCCATAATCTCTAAGGGAGGATCGACTGATGGCTCGTCGATCAAAGTGGGTTAGGGTATTTTCCTCTCCCAGTCCTGCGGTGGCCGAAGTTCAGGGGGGTTCATCCTTCAAGTACATGGATGAGGACGACCTTGTGGTTTCAGGTCTCAGTGAGACAATCCCGGAATGTTTTCAAGTTGATACCTGGCTTAGCAACTTGATCCCCAAGCCTGAACCGGGGTTAGAGGCTCCAGGCTTTCCAGCTTCAGAACCGTCTTCTAGATAGCACATGCCTGCGCTGGTTGCAATGCCAAATTTCATTCCTGTGCTATCCGGTGAGGACACCAATGATCCTTGTGCCATGGCAGACCATAGGGTGGTGCACATGTAGGTCAGGTCTCGAATTTGAGAGATCGTTGCTGAAACCCCTCTGGCTGAGATGGCAACTAGGACTGAAGCTCTTCGACAACTCTTCATGGTTTTGGGGTCTGACGGCTTTGACTATCGGCAGTTCCATTATCTTGCTTTCCATGTTGTGCTGGCTCATGAGGAAGCTTCCCCTAGTGAACACAAACTTGGTCACTTCGCTGCTGCTCATTGTGGGACCTGAGCCCTGGAGGAAGCCACGATACAACTCCATCAGCTGACTATAGCATCCCGCCTTTTTATAACATAAACTTTCATTACATTACACAAAACTGAGGATCATTAAGGTTTAGTGTCTTGGAAACCAAGAACATAATACAGGAAAACAATATAAAACATTCTTCTTAAACACTTCAAAGGATTATACTTAAGTTCATCCTAGGTTCATTTCTGCATCTCATAACCAGGGGACATACATCAAAAGAAAGGGTGAGCATAAGGCCTAGTAAGGAAACAAGAGAAACATTTAACATGTGAACTTGAGATACATCAATAATGTCATGAAAAAGAACTTTATGGCATGAGAAAGAAATCATGTGGCATATCATAATAAAAATAACATTTTTCATAACTTTAAGATGTGGCTACATCATTTAACATAGACAATAATGAACATATCACCAAGTTCCATCCCCAAGGTGTCATTTGAAAATTACCAAGGTTATTCACCAAGATATCATGAATATTGTAATATCTAGTGGTTACATCATTACCCAATGCATTGGAGCGTTATCAAGGAGCACCCTTAAATTTTACTTTATTATCATGTGAGCCACATATATCATCATCAAACATTTCATAAATAACCCATATAGCATAAAATAAATGGGTTTCATCTCATAATCATAACGTTTAAAAAAAACATCTTTAAAGACATGATCTTTACGTCACTTTAAACCCACGGAAGGGGAGAGAGGGTCTCATGTATGTAAATCCCAGAATTTAAAATAGAACATTTTGATATATATGTGAATAACCATATAGAAATAAGAGATTTGAGTATTCACTTTATTACCTAAACTAATTTTGATAAAAGAGAGAGGCATTTTAAGACGAAAATTCTGCATCATAACCGCTATGTTTTGGGTTTTTAGAAAACATTGAAAAGAGAGGGGACGTGGGTCAAACATTCGTAAATGACACATAAAACATTAGAGGGACAAAATAAGAAGGATATATGAACATGGTAATGAAATTTGAAGGAAATAACAATTGAAATGAAAAACATGGAAGGAAGACAAAAATTATATTTCTCTTATGAAAGTTCAGTAGCCTAAAAACGTTACTTAAACGTCAACAAAAAATGATTTGAAAAGTTCAAATAGGGTCTCTCATCATGTGAACATAAGAGTTAAGTATGATATATATATATATAATCCCCAACATAATTTAAAAGGAACTTGAAAGACTTGACATGAAAGTAGAACTTTGAAAATAATGAGAAGGGTGAAAGAATCCACTTAAAAATTCGGCAGCCTAACGACGCCACTTAAAACATCAAAATAATGAATTGAAGAGATAAAATGGGGTCTCTCATCATATGATAATAAAATATCAGTATGATAGATATATAGATCATACCCCAACATAATAAAAAGGATTTTTCAAGACTTTACATGGAATTTGAACTTTGAAAAAGGAGAATGGTGAAAGAACCACTTAAAAATTCGGCAGCCTAACGGTGCCACTTAAAACATCAAAATACTGAATTGAAGAGATAAAATGGGGTCTATCATAATATGATATTAAACTATCAGTATGATAGATATATATATCATACCCCAACATAATAAAAAGGAACATTAAAGACTTGACAAAAAATAGAACTTGAAAATGAGAAAGGTGAATGAATCCGTTACAAAAATTTCGGCAGCCTAACGGCGCCACTTAAACATTCATAAAATGAAATGATGAGAGTAAGAGGGGATATCTAATCATATGAACATAAAAAGGACAGTATAATTAATTTAAAAGAACATCCACCAACATAAGAACATGGAGCATAAAAGAAATTGCATAAAAGAGATCACTTGAAAAGAAAGAGAGGGGTCAGATCTTTTACCTTAAAACGTAACTCGTAAAACTCAAAGGTTGGGACCTTGAGGGCTTGGGAGAACCTTTAGAGGACTCATTGGGAGGTAATGAGACCATAAATTAGTTTGGGGAGGGAGGGGAGTCGAAATATAAAGTAGGAAAGTGTGGGTATTTATAGGGAAATTGAGGGGACAAGACATTAATGGCCAAGGGACACCTCACAAGTGCTTTTCTCAAAACCATGTGCTCTCCCATGGAATTTCCCAGTGAGTTAGGCCACATAGGTCCCCCAATACAATAATGCATCACCTTTGGTCGGACAACCCATAAAATATCTCATTAAATCATCATGACACAGTTATGATGTCATTAAACATACCGATAACCTAAAATTGTATTTTTACTATTCACTGAAGATTCAACTTTCTCAGAAAAATCCCAAAATTTCAACTTAACCAAATATCGATGCACTGAGTTCAAAAATGAAATCCATTTTATAAAAATAATTTTATTAATATTTTTAATTTAATTTTTAATTAAAAAAACACTATTCACCTGAAAAAACTAATACTTGAATAATAATTTATGAAACCGTTATTTAACCATTTTATTGAATCACATTACTTAATCAAGGTGCCTAGATTATATTAATAAATTCTTTAAGTGATATTACTAATCCATTTGGTCACATTATTAAACCAAATCATAAAATCACTATTCATAATTTACTATTCATCAAAAATTAAGTTGATCTTATTAGACTCTAAATTTCGTATTGAACATAATTGTAGAAGACCATTTTTTGAAAATCATTACACATTATTAATTATTTAAGGATTACATAAAGATTTTTTAAAATATCCTTTCTCTAAAATTCACCAAAAATATGCATACTATATTTATCCGGACATTTGAAAAGTCAAAAAAATCATCATAAGAAGAAATCCCAATATTTATGTAAAACAAAGGATTACATAAGGTAGTTATGGTCTCCTTACATAGCTCCTTATCACACCACCATAGGACCTAAGTGTAAGGTGTGATAATGTGAGAGAATTCGAGGGAGGCTCGGCCAACATCGCACGAGTAGTAATTTCTATCAGTTTGAACTTCCCGCGAAGGCGATCCCGTTCTAGCTTCACACGATGAAGTCTAGCTTGGGTTTGGTCCAGAGCAAAGCCCAGTGGTGCTACCTCCTTCCCAAGTTCTGTTAGATGGGCTTCGATCGGTCCAAGACAACTTGGTGAGGCCATCAAATCTTCTTTCTATATTAATTAAACAAGATTTATTGTATTTAGAGACAATAATCAAAACGTTTAATTTACAGCTATCATATTGACCAATGGTCATATAACAATAAAAAACTAAACAGTCTCATTTTAATTATACTCATGTTATCAAATGAAACATTTTTGTTGAGTATATAAAAAAAATAAAATAACACACAAAATTAGGAAACAAGATTTCTTCAAAATTTTGAGTCGTTACAATCTCCCCCCCTTAAGAAATTGCATCCTCGCAATTTTTAAAATTGGGTTTTGAAATTTCATTGAATGGCCCACATCGAAAAAGGAGTCAGAAAAACTATTACTTTAAAAAAAGAAAGGGATGTAAAAAGGTCACCAGAGTTAACCCACACTACGATTCCATGTTGGAAAATATGGACGTGGAGGAGAAAACAAAGGGTCTTGTTCTGAGGGAGAGTGATAGAGAACATGATTAGAAGAAAGTTAACCATAATAAAATCACAAACTTATGATGTGTGTAAACAGTCTTTGATTACCTAGTAGGAAAATTAAACCAAAAACGTTTTTGTTTTATGTTTCATTTCATACTTTTGAGGAATTCATTTACTACATAGAACAAAAATATAAGGAAATATACCTACCTTCATGTAGAGTTTCATCCTTTAATAAGTTTCTACCTAAACTAATCTTTTCTCCAAACGATGAGCATTCAAAACTAATTGGTCTCATCAAAACAAAAGAATAATCTTCTAGAGAATCATGTATTCCACTAAAGAAAAACTATCTATCTTTAAACATTTATCCCAAAAACATAAAGGGTACGATAAAACAACTCTTCAAAAAGAAATATTCCCATAGGAAGGGAAACTACTTTTAAATCTTCAAAGTTCCACGATACTACCCAGAGTTCATCATAGACCATTCCGTAAGTAACTATCCTTAAAATTCCTCAAAATAACCCAAACTAAGATTGAAACTCAAATACAAGAAGGACTTGATAACATAGTCTTCCAAGATAATCTTTATCGTTCATCTCCAAACAACATCAACCACTCCTAACATCTTATAACCAAAGTAACTAACCTAAGCATATTTTCCCAAGATAGGTCAATAATTTCCATAAGTAACCTATAATACCATAAGTTCACCTTAAATTCATTGATTTTTCAAAATATAATTCAACCTTTACTCATCAAATAAAATACCGTAGTAATATATTTTCCTCGATCAAATAGGGTTCCCAAAATAGTGAACGTCTTCCAAAATAATAATCATCTTTTAAACCCCTAATCATCTCTGTCATATTAATACGAAAATCGTCACATTTTCTATCACATTGGTTGTTGGGACATGTTCTTCCATTTCTCACCATTAACTAAGAAGAGAATGTATAATTAGGGGCTTAAATACAGAGCCAATAATCATGAAAAGGAATATAAATCATATAAGGATATCTTGTAGAAGAAAAGTATACCCTAACTTGTGATCCCCTAGGTTTCAAATTAGGTTATCCATGATCATATATCCTTTTGTGAATCTTTATTTTATTTTATCTTTGTTCCGTTAATAATGGTTCATACTAAGCTTATGAATTTACCAAAGCATATCCCCCGGGAGTGTCGTAACAAAGAGTGCCGCAAGGCCCATTGTTGTGTACCAATTCGAGATCGAGTCTATCTCAAAGCGTTGTTTTTGGGTTTTACCTCTTTTTACATCTGTGCCAGAGCCACCTCTACCTGCTCGTATCCAGACAGGGATGTATTTGCTTGGCAACCCCATAATCAATACTCACCAAAATACCAGGAATATTTACTATATATAAACATTTCTATAGGATTCTTCCTAAAGTTTTCATATCCTAATTTCCACAAATAAATTAACAATCCTTTGATACCAACTATAGCATCCCGCCTTTTTATAACATAAACTTTCATTACATTAGACAAAATTGAGGATCTTTAAGGTTTAGTGTCTTGGAAACTAGGAACATAATACATGAAAAAAATATAAAAAATTATTCTTAAACACTTGAAAGTATTCTCCTTAAGTTCATCCTAGGTTCATTACTGCATCTCATAACCTGGGGACATACATCAAAAGAAAGGGTGAGCAGAAGGCCTAGTAAGGGAACAAGAGAAACATTTAACATGTGAACTTGAGATACATCAACTATGTCCTGAAAAAGAACTTTAAGGCATGAGAAATAAATCATGTGTCATATCATAATAAAAATAAGATTTTTCATAACTTTAACATGTGGATAAATAATTTAACATAGACAATCATGAACATATCACCAAGGTCCATCCCCAAGGTGTCATTTCAAAATTACCAAGGTTATTCACCAAGATATCGTGAAAATTGTAATCTCTTGTGGTTACATCATTACCCAATGCATTAGAGCGCTATCAGGTCACACCCTTAAATTTACATTTATTATCATGTGAGCCACATATATCATCATCAAAAAGTTCACAAATAACCCATATAGCATAAAATAAATGGGTTTCATTTCATAATCATAACGTTTTAAAAAAACAGCTTTAAAGACATGATCTTTAAGTCACTTTAAACCCACGGAAGTGGAGAGCGGGTCTCATGTATGTAAAACCCAGAATTTAAAATAGAAAATTTATATATATATGTGAATACCTCTGTAGAAATAAGAGCTTTGAGTATTCACTTTATAATATAAAATAATTTTGAGAAAAGAGAGAGGCATTTTGAGACGAAAATTCTGTAGCATAACGGTTATGTTTCGGGTTTTTAAAAAACATTGAAAAGAGAGGGGACATGGGTCAAATATTCATAAATGACCCATAAAACAGTAGAGGGACAGAATAAGAAGGATATATTAAGATGATAATGAAATTTTAAGGAAATACCATTTCAAATGAAAAATATGGAAGGAAGAAAAAAATTATATTTCTCTTATGAAAGTTCGGCAGCCTAACAGCGTTACTTAAACATCAACAAAAAATGATTTGAAAAGATCAAATAGGGTCTCTAATCATGTGAACATAAGATTTCAGTATGATAGATGTAGATATCATGCCCCAATATAATTAAAAAGGAACTTGAAATACTTGACATGAAAGTAGAACATTGAAATGAATGAGAAGGGTGAAAGAATCCCCTTAAAAATTTGGCAGTCTAACGGCGCCATTTAAAACTTCAAAATACTGAATTGAAGAGATAAAATTGGGTCTCTCATCATATGATCATAAAATATCAGTATGATAGATATAGAGATCATACCCCAACATAATAAAAAGGAATTTGCAGGACATGACATGGAATTTGAACTTTATAAAAGGAGAAACTTGAAAGAACCACTTAAAAATTCGGCAGCCTAACGACGCCACTTAAAACATCAAAATACTGAATTGAAGAGATAAAATGGGGTCTCTCATAATATGATCATAAAATATCATTATGATAGATATATAGATCATACACTAACATAATAAAAAGGAACTTGAAAGACTTGACAAAAAATAGAACTTGAAAATGAAAAGGGTGAAAGAATTCGTTACAAAACTTTCGGCAGCCTAACGACGCCACTTAAACATTCATAAAATGAAATGATGAGAGTAATAGGGGATATCTCATCATATGAACATAAAAAGGACAGTATAATGAATATAAAAGAACATCCACCAACATAAGAACATGGAGCATAAAATAAATTACATAAAAGAGATCACTTGAAAAGAAAGAGAGGGGTCAGATCCCTTACCTTAAAACATAACTCTTAAAACTCAATGGTTGGGACCTTGAGGGCTTGGGGAACCTTTGGAGGACTCCTTGGGAGGTAATGAGACCCGAAATTCGTTGGGAGAGAGAGGGGAGTTGAAATATAAAGGAGGAAAGGGTGGGTATTTATATGGAAAGTGAGGGGACAAGGCATTAATGGCCAAGGGACACCTCACAAGTGCTTTTCTCAAAACCATGTGCTCTCCCATGGCTTTTCCCATGGAGTTAGGAAACATGGGGCCCCCAATACAATAATTCATCACCTTTTTTCGTAAAACCCATAAAATATCTCATGAAAGCATCATGACACAGTTATGATGTCATTAAACATACCGAAACCCTAAAACTGTATTTTTACTATTCACTGAAAATTCAACTTTCTCAGAAAAATCCCAAAATTTCACCTTAACCAATTATCGATGCTCTAAGTCCAAAAATGAAATCCATTTTATAAAAATTATTTTCTAAATATTTTTAATTTAATTTTTAATTAAAAAAACACTATTCACCTGAAAAAACTAATACTTGAATAATAATTTATGAAACCGTTATTTAACAATTTTATTGAATCACATTACTTAATCAAGGTGCCTAGATTATATTAATACATTATTTAAGTGAGATTACTAATCCATTTGGTCACATTACTAATCCTAAGCATAAAATCACTATTCATAATTTACTATTCATCAAAAATTAAGTTGATCTTATGAGACTCTAAATTTCATACTGAACATAATTGTAGAAGACCATTTTTTAAAAATCATTACACATTTTTAATTATTTAAGGTCTACATAAACATTTTTTAAAATATAATTTCTCTAAAATTCACCACAAATATGCATACTATATTTATCTGGACATTTGAAAAGTCATAAACATCATTATAAGAAGAAATCCAAATTTTTATTTAAAATAAAGGATTACACAAGGCAGTTACGGGCTCCTTACATAGCCCCTTATCAAACCAGCATAATACATAAGTGTATGGTGTGCTAAGGTGAGAGAATCTGAGGGAGGCTCGCCCAACATCACACGAGTAGTAATTTTTATCAGTTTGAACTTCTCGCGAAGGCAATCCCGTTCTAGCTTCACACGATGAAGTTCAGCTTGGGTTTGGTCTAGAGAAAAGCCCAGTGGTGCTACCTCCTTCCCAAGTTCTGTTAGATGGGCTTCGATCGGTCCAAGACTACTGGGTGAGACCATCAAATCTTTTTTCAATATTAATTAACCTAGATTACTTGTATTTAGATACAATAATCAAAACGTTTAGTTTACAGCGGCCATATTGACCAATGGTCATATCATAGTCAAAAACCCAACGGTCTCATTTTAATTGTACTAATGTTATCAAATGAAACATTTTTGTTGAGTATATAAAAAATAAAATAACACACAAAATTAGGAAATAAGATTTATTCAAAATTTCGGGTCATTACACCGACGGCACAAGAGGTGACCTCTCGAGATCAGGCAGCCGTTCTATCCTCTGTGTTGCATGTATGTGAAGAACGGGTAGCGATGCTGAGGAATCCGTTATCAGCTGTAACTGGTCATCTCGAAGCCACCAGAAATGGAATCAATGATCTCCAAACAACAGTGGAGTGTACTCGTCCGATGGCTGAGGTTGAAGCCAGGGAGAAGGCCCTGTTGGAACGGTCTTGTAACGACCTTCATCGCATGGACGCAGATCTGATTGGGAGAGTGAGTTAGGCCCCTTTATGACTATTAGAGCCACACTTGTACTCTCTGTTTTACTTACCCATCTCCCCCTTTTTTTGTGAGGGTGAGACCCCAGTTTTTGGGCGTCCTCCCTTTTTGTTCGAACAAAATACAGTCTTTTTCAATCACTTGTTGCTATGAAATTTGATTGTTACTTAGAACAATTGTTGTGTAAATAACAATTCACTAAATTAGAATTAATCATAACTCAGGAAAAACAAAATCTAACTTTTTCCTAGACCATGGGGTCCAGCGAGCATAGTTTCACTATTTCTAGGGTTTTATAGGAAAACCCCACAAAATTTATGTCCCTTTATTTTAATGCCCTAATTTTTTCTTGGGCGCATTTGGTGTGGACCCAACAGGTATGGCCCAACTTTTCCTTAGGTCTCCCTTTTCGGGTTTTCGACCTAACATGCTTTGTGCCTCCTTTCTCGGGCGGTTTAAAGTCCCACCGTCAAGATTATCATCATTGATGTTTTAGGCTGAACATCTTTGACAAAATATTGTGGGGCAAGGGTCCCAATGGGGTTTGGATGATTAAAATATGTCTCAATACTCTTCAGACACACGTGGGGAAAAAATCTTTAAATTTGAATGACATGCAAGGCATATCTCAGGGCATGGGAGCTGCATCGGCGTACAGAGGTAGGAGGAGCATTGCCTAAGAAAATCATGCCTTTTTTAGACAGGAAAAGGGAAATCAATATGCAGAGCCACTGAGGGAATGGTATGCATAGTCGTGCAAAGGTGTCCTTAAGTCAATGTGTCTCCATTTCTGATGGCCATAGGACTTCATGAAAGTCCAACTTATGAAACCACCATGGATGGCTTGGAGAATTATGAAAACCACCACGGGTGGCTTGGAAAGGGTATGTGACATCTGAATGGTTTAGAGAACATCTGTATCAATCAGGGGTGTGGAAGAAAGGTTCCTGTCCAACGCATTTATCTAGCATAAAAGACGGTTGGGGCTTGGCTCAGTTTAAATTCATGCAGCTGGGACATCACTTGAAAATGGAACGACTTCTCCTGGTTCTCAGTAATCTTGTCATAGATGTTCCACCATATTCAGGTAGGATTTGTGAAAGAGGTTGGTAAACTATGGCTCAGAGGGTTTTTGAATCTCGGGATAGACATTGGGGCTCAGGGGCCAAGAGGCGTACAGAGAGAAGCATTGCCTAAGGAAATCATTCCTTTGGTAGATGGGCCAAAGGCTATCAATATGCAGAGCCACTGAGGGCATGGTATGCATATTCATCCAAAGGTGTCCTTAGTTCAATGATTGTATTCCCCCGATAGCCAAGAAACTTTAGGGAAGTTGAGATTTGGGACCACCAGGGGTGGCTTTTGAGTGTTCGGATTTTTCTGAGTGCAGAGTATGGTTTATGATGAGAGGGTTCCTGGATACCGTGGAAATATCTAGACTAAAATTCTCGAGAATGGGTGAAGTAATCCCTTCTCATGCTAGTGTTAGACGGTGACTTGTGCCGGTCAGACCCATGCACTAAAGAACAGATAAAAGCCTATGTTCCTTACTGAACCCGTGGTGGGTTTGACCGTAGAGTTTAGCGTCATTAGGTAAGGAATAAGAGCATTATTAAATGATGTTGTGTAGTTTAACGTCATGAAGTGAAGAGAATGGGCATTTTTTCATTCCTTTACCAATGCTGTGTAGTTTAACGTCATGCAGCAAAGACGGTTGACCGTGCAGTTTAACGTCGTGTGGTAAGGACGTAGTTAAAAAGGCCACTCTTGATTAGGATGTAACTGGGCCCGAGTACCATGGCATGTCCAATACATAGTGGGGGGGTTTAATAGTGTAAACCATGGTTCCAGGGCTTCTTGGACTAGGAGAGATGATATAGGGGATCTGCGGCCGGTAGGAATACAGAGCTAGGAAGAGTGTCGCTAGAGGAAATCTTGTGTTTTGTGGACGAGCTAGGGGCTATCATTATGCAGAGGCACTGAGGGCATGGTATGCATAGTCGTATAAAGGTTTCCATGGGTTGATGATTTTTCACATCCGATGAACATGAATGGTTATGAAAATACACAATTATCCGGGCCATGAAGTCTGTCATCGGGGAAGGAAATGTCTGAACATGTTGGCCCTACTCGGCCCTGGTTGTCGTTAAAGCATAGAGAGCTCCCTGTGCTGATTTACTTTGTGCGTGGGGGCATACCATTACTTCATGTAGTTTAATGTCGTGCGGCAAGGATGAGGTAATCCTAGTTTAGAGGTCGTAGAGCTCGAACCATTGAGTGACTATTGCTGCGGTCACTCGAAGGATAACTGGGTCAACATATTCTGATATAATTGGAACAAGGTGGGTGAAGAAGGTTGTAAACTACAACTTTTAGTTTTCCCGGATAAGGAGTTGTGGTGTGGGGGCTCTGAGGCTGGTAAGTGTATGGAGCTAGGAAGAGTACCACTTGAAGAAATCTTGCCTTTGATGGACGAGCCAAGGTCTACCATTATGCAGAGCCGCTGAGGGCATGGTATGCATAGTCGTACAAAGGTGTCCCTAGGTTGATAACTTTACACTTCTGATGGACATGAATGATTATGAGTATCCGCGATTGGTCACAGTGCACAGTTCGGCATGTGGGAATAATGGTGTCCGAGTATACAAGAAACATCTTCACTGCAATTGTCCGTTGAGTCAATATAGCCTAGTCCTGGCTTGATGTTTGTTGATGCAGGTCGCTATGTGAACCACCGATGGACACATAGGCTACCCAGATAGGGATATCTTCGCAACACTTGGGTGTGAAAAGGGGAATGAACTTGTAAACCACTTTTCCATAAACATCTGGATCAGGAGGTATGGTATGGGGGCCCTGAGGCCGGTAAGCGTACGGAGCTAGGATGAGTGTCGCCTAAATAAATCATTCCATTAGTAGACGATCCAGGGGCTATCATTATGCAGAGCCGCTGAGGGTATGGTATGCATAGTCATGCAAAGGTTTCCACGGGTCGATGACTTTCCACTTCCGATGGCCATGAATTGTTATGAAGATCCAAAATTATCCAGGTCGTGGAGTCTGTTGTATGGAGAGGATGCATCCAAATGTGCAAAGAGTATCTCCATCTTGTATCGGCATCTGTCTTGGGTGGGTCGCAACGAAGTCTGTGTAGTTTATCGTCATGCAGTATGGACGAATTCTGTGCAGTTTAACGTCATGCGATGAGGACGAAGTCCATGTAGTTTAACGTCATGCAGTGAGGACGATGTATACACCCCGTGTAGGTCTAGTACATACATGAGGGGAGGGGGAATTTTTAACATTATTGTCCGTTCAGTTTAAAGTTGTGCAGCAAGGACACAAAAAATACACCCCGTGCAGGTCTGGTCCATACACGGAGGAAAAGGGAGCATTTTTAAATCTTTTCATCCGTGCAATTTTACATCATGTGGTAAGGACGAGGAGTACACCTCGTGCCGGTCTGGTCCGTACACGGGGGGTAAAGGGAATTTTTATCTTTTATTCAGGGGGTGGGCCAGGATGGGGAACCCTAGTGTCACTACATATCCTGTGACGGCAGGAATCAAGCCGCACATTGTTCTCTGGAAGAAGTACACCCCGTGCAGGGCTGGTCCATAAACGGGGGAAGAGGACATTGTATAACTTTTATTTTATTTCATTTGGAGGTGGATGGGCTAGGACAGGGAATCCTGGCGTCACTACATATCCTACAAAGGAAGGAATCAAACCGTACGTAGTTCTTTGAAAAAATTACACCCCGTGCAGGGCTGGTCCATACACGGGGGAAGGGGCATTCTTAAAACTCCTTTTCTCCGTAGTCTAACGTCGTGCGGTGAGGACAAGGGATACACCCCATGTAGGTTAGGTCTGTACACGGGGGGAAGAAGGCATTTTTAACTGTTATTCTGGGGCTAGGCCAAGATAGGGGATCCCAGCGTCACTATATATCCTACGAGGGCAGGAATCAATCCGTACTTAGTTCTCTGAAATCTATATAGTTTAACGTCGTGTGGTTAGGACGAGGGGTATTATTAGATTCCATGTTTTTTAACATCATGCGGTGAGGACGTACTCCATGCAGTTTAACGTCAAGTTTTGAGGACATGATACTCCTAGTTTAAGGTAATAGAGTTTGGACCGTTGGGTTCTTGTCAGTTTAATGCCATGCGGCTTGGAAGAACTCCATGCATTTTAACGTCATGGGTTAAGGACATTGGTGACCCGATGTGAAAGGAAAAGGGGGGGGGGGTCTGTGCAGTTTAACGTCATGCGGTGAGGACGAATTCCATGCAGTTTAACGTCGTGCGGTAAATTCGTCTTCCAATTTTGGTTTCTATGCGAAATAATTCTTTTGTAATCTTGAATTTGTAGGAGTAGTTGTAAATTGTTCACCCATAGATATCATGGTATATGATCCATTGGAGTAGACCTTGTGTACAATGTATGGTCCCTCTATGACAAACCTGTTTTTTATTACAAATGAAACATGATTTATTACATAAAACTTCACTTGATACAAAAAATATGATCAGGGGGTTTATTGTCATTGGGGCTTAGGATCATTACATAAAAACAGAAAACATGAAATACAACATCTTTATTAAAAACTTCCTTTACATGGCCACTACATTGCCTCGTACTTAGCATTGCATGGGATAAATTGAGGACATGCATAAGAAAAGGGTGAGCTATAAAGCCCAGTAAGGGAGTACACATGGAATAACATGAGGAGTAAAATACATGTTAGTCAATAGGCATATCAATAGAGAATAAGAGAAACATGAACATAAAGGCATGATAAAGCATGATGATCATAACATGGAAAAGTGGCAACAACACTTAACATGGAATTAGCATGAGTCAAGGCTCATTGCACATAGAGCATGAGTAAATCGTCATTGCACATAAAGCATGAGTAAACCCTCATTGCACTTGAATTAGCATTATTCAACACTCATTGCACATGACGTATCATGATACTATACTTTACCCAATGCATTGGAGTGCTATAAGGGCACACCCTTCTTAAACATTTCATTTAATGCATAAGTGTGCCACATGGATCATAAAACATGGATTCATAAAACATAATACTTTATTCCACAATAAAGGAATGTGGAATTCATACATGAAAAATTATAATCATTAAGTAAATGTGCATAAAGGTGAATACCCTTGATGGAGAAATGGGCATGGTATTCACTACACAATGATATTGTCTTAGAAAAATGATGCAATTTCGGCAGCGTAATGGCGTGACATAAGAATTCATAAAAATGGTTGATGAGAGAGAAAGGGGTTACTCATCATATTTACATGTAATGGATATTAGGGAGGTCATATAGATACATGTACCAACAATTGTAATGGAATTTAGTTTCATCATACAAAAGTATTGCTTGAATGTAAAAGAGGAGAGAGAAGTTCCTTTCAGAATTTCAGTATAGTAACAAGTGTACATGGGAGGCATTTAATGAGAGAGAAAGGGGTCTCCCATCATTAAAACATAAATAGGTAAGTATTAGGTAGGTGAAAAACCATACCCCAACATTCATAATTGAAATTAAAAGGGGAAAACAACTAAAAGAAAATTGGACAAAAATGAAAAAGGAAGAAAAAACCCTTACTTGGAAGTGTGCTTCCAAAGGCTAGAGAGAGGCTTGTGAGAGGCTTCTTGGGAGCTTGGGGCACCTTGAGAGGATTCTAGAGAGAGTAGGTCAGAGGTTGGATGAACTCCAAAGGCTTTTAGTGAGGAGGAAGTGGGAGCGTGGGTGGGTTTATATAGGAAAGGTGAGGGAATTCTTTATTATTTAGGTTTGGGTCCCCTTACATTAAATTAATCCAAACCACAAACCATCCCACGGTTCTTGCCCATGGTTATTGGAAAAGGGAATTGGAAAACAATATTTTATAAGGCCAAAGTCCGAACTTCTTAAAATAATAGGTTTGCTTATGTGGAGGTGAGTCATACTCCCTTGGAAATTAATTTAAAAAGACAAGGTGTTTAATAAGACTTGAGGGGTCCATTAATGCTTTGAAAAGTAAGCCAAACAAACCCAAAATTACATTATTTTAATGGTAAAACATATATTTGCCGAATATAAAGATTATAGTATTTTATTACATCACTATTGGGTCATTATGATGTCATAAAACACATTATGTATTTAAACGGTATTTAATTTTTACTCAAAAATTTGACTGTCTCAGAAAATTATGAAAAATTCACCATTGGATAATTTAGACGTTCTGATTCAAAAAATAACATTTATTTTATCAAAATAATGTTCAAAATATATTAATTTTCACTTTTAAAATAAAAACCTACATTTATCGAAAATTCACGGGTTTTGACAAAAATGGCTTTCAAACCTTAATAAAAATTATAATTGCATTCATACAATTATATGATCATTTATATATAATAAAATTAATCTAATAATAATAATAATATTTTATTAAAATATTATTTAATTCAAAAATCCCATAATTTTATAAAATATATTTCTTAATTAAATAATAAATAAAAACACCATTTGTACTTTAAAAACTATTTACAATGTATCAATAATGACAAGAAATTGTATTCATTATTATATAAAAAAATAATGTACATGAACATAGTACTATCGATTAGTTACATAACCCCTTAAAATAGCTGCATAAGACCTAAGGGTAAGGTGTACGATGGTGACAGACTCTTGGGGTGGCTCAGATAACATCGCTCGAGTGGTAATTTCTATAAACTTACACTTTTCCCATAGACAGTGACGTTCGAGCATGACATGATGAAGCTCAGCTTGGTCTTGGTCAATATTGAAGCCCAATGACGCCACCTCTTTTCTGAGCTCTGAAAAATGGGATTAGTATGGGGAAATTCTACTGGATGAGGCCATCGCTTCTTTTTTCTGAGTAAATTGGATTTGTTAGTCCTATATTTATACTAATCACGTGATCATTGTTCAATGACTATATTAGAAACGGTCAAAATTCTTAATATAAAACTGAAGAAGTTGTCATTTTATAAAAACATAAATGGACATTTAATTAGATCAAGAGGGATTTCCATTAATGAAACTTTGGGTCGTTACAATATTCCCCCCTTAAGAAATTTCACCCTCAAAATTTTCCTTTTCCCACACTAAAACCGATGTGGGTAACTCAACTTCATCATTTCCTCCAATTCCCAAGTCTCTTGTTCAAACTTGTGGTTTCTCCATAACACCTTGACGAGGGGCATTGTCTTATTTCGTAGAACTTTTTCTCTATGATCTAAGATCTTCACTTGTTGCTCCTCATAAGAAAGATCATATTCTAATTGTACCACCTCAGAAGAGAGTACATGTGAAGGGTTCGGTATGTACTTACTTAAGAGGGATACATGAAAGAAATCATGTACTTTGGCCATAGTAGGTGGAAGTGATAGTCGATAGGCCATAGCCCCGACACGATCAAGAATATCGAAGGGGCCGATGTACCTTGGACTTAACTTCCCTTTCCTTCCAAACCTCATGACCTTCTTCCACGGAGATATGCATAGAAAAACCATGCCTACAACTTTAAAATCAAGATCTCATCAACAATTATCTGCATAACTCTTCTGTCGACTCTGGGATGCCTTGATATGCTGCTGAATGGTTTTCATCTTCTCCACCATTTCCTCAACCATTTCTGGTCCAAGCAGCTTACGTTCACCGACCTCATCCCAACATGCCGGTGTTTCGCACTTATTCCCATATAGGGCTTCATATGGTTCCATTTGGATGATTGAGTGGAAACTATTATTATAAGAGAACTCAACGAGAGGATGATGTTGATCCCATCATCCTTTAAATTCCATTGAGCACGCTCTCAACATGTCCTAATGTGTTTGGATAGTCTGCTCAGATTGGCCATCAGTTTGAGGATGATAGGCCATACTGAAGATCAGTTCAGTATCCAGAGCATGTTAAAGACTCTTCCAAAACATAGAGGTGAATCTTGGATCTCGGTCAGACACAATAGATAGTGGAACCCCATGCAGCCTTACCACTTTACTGATATATATCTGTGCCATTTGATCGAATGAGAATCCTCCCGAATAGCAATGAAGTGTGCAATCTTTGTAAGATGATCAACAACAACAGAGATTGTATTGTTTCCTTTGGATGTCCTCAGAAGTCTGGTGAAAAAGTCCATTGTGATGTTCTCCCATTTCCATTCTGGTATGGGCAATGGTTGCATCATCCCCTTAGACTTCTTCCTCTCTGTCTTCACTTGCTGACACACCAGGCACTTTGATGTATATTCAGTGATCTCCTTCTTCATATTATCCCTCCAAAAGTTTTCTTGGAGATCTCGATACATCTTTGTGCTCCCTGGGTGAATAGAGAAATTTGAACTATTTTCATCATCCAAAATTTCCTTCTTCAGCTCCGAACATGATGGAAGACATAGTCTTTTCCCAAACCGCACAATTCCTTCTTCATTAACATTAAACATTGAGGATTTCCCTTTTTTATAGCTTCCACTTTTTCTTTAATTCCCACATCATCCTTTTGAGCATCTTTAACCTTTCCAAAAGAGATGGTTGAGAAATAATTTGTGAAAGTAATGATGATGTTCCCTTCTCTATGATTCCCATGTCCATCTTCATTAAGTCTATGAAGATTGGATCCTTCTAAATTCTCATCATTGATAGAATCACTGGATTCTTTCTACTTAGGGCATCTTCCACCTTGTTCGCTTTCCCAGAGTGGTAATCGATTGAACAGTCATAATACTTGATAAGATCTATCCATATTCTATGGTGCATATTAAGCTCTTTCTGTGTGAATATATATTTAAGACTCTTGTGGGTAGTATATATCTCACATTTCTCTCCATAGAGATAATGCCGCCAGATTTTCAAGGCAGAGATCACCGCCGCCAACTCCAGATCATGCATTGGATAGTTTCTATCCTGGATTTTCAACTACCTTGAGGCATAGGATATAACATTATCATTCTGCATCAGCACACAACGTAAGCCCTTCTTTGAAGAGTCACTGAAAACAACAAAAAGTTCCCCACTTGTGGGTAAAGTGATCCCGGGAGCAGTGATAAGCCTACATTTCAACTCCTTGAATCTTTCTTCACATTCATAATTCCAAGAAAACTTTACCCCCTTTTGAGTTATCTTAGTAAGATGGTTAGAAAACCATGAAAAATTTCTCACAAATCGTCGATAATATTCAGATAATCCCAAGAAGCTATAGATATCCGTTATAGATGTTGGCCTCGACCATCCCTCAATTGCATCTGTTTTGGAGGGATCCACAGATATCCCATTTCTTGTGATGATATGTCCCATGAATGAGACTTCCTTCAACCAGAACTCACACTTGATAAACTTTTCATAGAGATTATCCTTGCGCAAAGTCTCCAGTACAGTTCCTAAATGCTCCTCGCGATCCTCCTTGGTTTGGGAGTATATTAGAATATCATCTATAAAGACTACCACAAATCTGTCTAGGTAATCTCTGAAGACACTATTCATTAATTCCATGAAGATTTTTGGGGAAATTGTAGTCCGAAAGGCATTACTATGATTTTATAGTTCTCGTATCTTGTGCGAAAAGCAGTCTTGGGGATATCTTCCTTCTTCACCCTTACTTGATAATATCTCAACTGCAAGTCCACCTTGGAAAAGTTTTGTGCTCCACGCAGCTGATCGAACAAGTAATCAATTCTTGTGAGAGCATACTTGTTTTTTATCATGATTTTTTTAAGTTCACGATAAATGATGAAAAGCCGGATTGATCCATCCTTCTTCTTGACAAAGAGGACTGGTGCACCCCATGGTGAAGCACTTGGGTGTATAAACCCTTTATCCAGATTATCCTCTAGTTGTTTCTCATCTCTTCAAGCTCTACAATAGCCATTCTATATGGAGTCTTGGATATTGGTAATTCCCTAGGTACAAGTTTAATTGAGAATTAAACATCTCTTCTAGGAGGAAGACCATGCAGTTCCTTGGGAAATACTTCCACGAATTCCCTCACAATAGGAATTTCTTCAAGGATGGTTTCATCATTGGACTCAATCATCTGAGCCAGATACGCATGCTCATAGGGCAGTAATATCCTTGATTGAGGAGATGGAGATAAAGGAGATTCATATTCCACCTTACACTTGTAATGAATCGGGGGTCGATTCTCCATATGGAGTGTGATTTACCTCTCCCGACAATTTATGTTGGCTCTATATAAGGAAAGCCAATCCATGCCTCGAATTGCCTCAAATTCCACCAGAGGGAGTATGAAGAGGTTCTCTGGGAAATTCAATCCACAGATTATAACATGGGAGGACTTATATTCATGGGATGCAATGATTACCCCATTTTTAGTACTCACCGACATCTTCACTTCCAGGATTTGTGGTGGTGATGGGATTGTTATACTATACTATATAAATATAAAAGAATGCGTAGAACCTGAATCAAAAAGTAAGTTTTCTATTCTTGAATGAATAAATAGAGTACCTCTCACCACTTCGTTGTCGTGGTTCACTTCGGCAGAAGTGATGGAAAAAGATCTTCCTTTCTGCCTTAGAGGTTGTTGGTTTCCTCCGAAAACCCTTGGATTAGGGCACTGATTTGCAAAATGACCTGGTTATTTGCATTTATATCATTGAACAATGAGTTGAGGTTCAAACGAAGTATTCCTATCCTCTGATGTAGCTGCGGGGCTTTCTTCCTGACAGTTAACAGCTAGGTTCCCTTCTCTTTTACACCTGAAGCATTTCCTCGTCCCCTTCAGGAAATTTCTAGGGTGCATCTTTCCGCACTTTTGGCAAGTGAGGTGCTAGATCTTCTTAGCACTGTTGGATTTATCCATCGGACCACTAGCATTGAAGTCCACCTTACGCTTCTTATCCCCATGATACCCCTGTGATTCTCCGATCTCCATTTTGACCTTGAGGGAACATCGAACAATTTCCTCATAGCTATCGAAGTCACGGATTGCTAATGCTTTATGTAGGCTAGGCTTCAACCCCCCAAAGAATCAGTCAACATTGCATTCTGGGGTAATGAAAAAGTCAGAAGAGTATCGTGCAAGCCTTGTGATGTTTTCCTCATATGCTCCAACCGATTCTTTGTCTTTTTTCTTGAGGGAAAGGAAGTCCCTTTCCATCTTAAGCTGGAGGGTGCACAGAAAATATTTATCAAAAAACATCTTCCGGAAATCTTTCTATTCCAATGCCTCGATCTCCTCCTCAGGCTTCATATTTTTGATCAATGTCCACCATTGATCAGCTTCACCCTTGATAAGATAAGCTTCCAGGAGAACCTTCTCTTGTTTAGAACATTGAAGGATGGAGAAGATCATTTCATTGTAGTTGATCCATTGTTCAGCGATCGTGGGATCAGATGATCCGCTAAAAGTAGGAGGCCTTTGTCTCATGAAGTTCTCGATAGCGACTTGTTTTTTTAGGGGGGTTGAACGTTCCTCATGACCCCTGTTTCTATTCAAAACTTGAGTTAGCTGAGAGAGAAGCATGACAAAGTTCACGATTCCCACTCCCATTGGGTTGGGCATCTCATTAGTACAGTCATCACACTGATCTTCACAACAGTTGTTAGCCCGAGTCCTCCTATTACTGACCATTGGCTGGATTAAAAGGAAAGTCCGGGGTAACACATAAAGGGTAATCCAAAGACAAAAGTTGATGACTTATAAATAAAATTTTATTTCCTTAACTCATGATTCTATAGGTTTCAATCTAGGCTTTTCATGATCTAACATCTCACATATTTTCTTAGAAGCTTTTTTTAATTACCTTAATAAGGGTTCATACAAAGCTTGTGAATTTATCAAAGCATATCCCCCGAGAGTGTCGTAACCAGGAGTCCAGGAAGGCCCATTGTCATGCACCGGTTCCCGTTCGAGCCTAGCCCAATGCGGTGTTCTTGGGTTTTACCCCTAGGATACATATGTTCCAGAGCCGCCTCTACCTACTCGTATCCAGACAGGGATGTATTTTCTTGATAACCCACTTACTCAATACTCACTAAAACTTAGGGACGTTTTTATTATACTTATTCTTGTCTCTAAGGCTTTACTAGGGTTTTCTAATCCTAATCCTAAAAATAACTAAACCTTCCTTTGATACCAAATATGACAACCCTGCTTTTTATTACAACTTAAACATGATTTATTACATAAAAAGTCACTTGATACAAAAAAGAAGATCGAGAGGTTTAGTGTATTTGGGGCTTAGGATCATTATATAAAAACATAAAACATGAAATACAACATCTTTATTTAAAACATCCTTTACATGACCACTACATTCCCTCGTACTTGGCAATGCATGTAATAACCTGAGGAAATGCATAAGAAAAGGGTGAGCTATAAAGCCCAGTAAGGGAGTATATATGGAATAACATGAGGAGTACAATACATGTTAGGAAATTGGAATATCAATAGAGCATAAGAGAAACATTAACATAAAGGCATGATAAAGCAAGATAATCATAACATGGAAATGTGGCAACAACACTTAACATGGAATTAGCATGAGCCAAGGCTCATTGCACATGGAACATGAGTAAATACTCATTGCACATAAACCACGAGTAAACCCTCTTTGCAATCGAATTAGCATGAGTCAACACTCATTGCACATGAAGTATCATGATACTATACTTTAGACAATGCATTAGATCGCTATAAGGGCGCACCCTTATTAAACATTTCATTTCATGCATAAGTGTGCCACATGGATCATAAAAAATGGATTCATAAAACATAATCATTTATTACATGATAAAGGAATGTGGAATTAATACATGAAACATTATAATCAATAAGTAAATGTTCACAATGGTGAATACCCTTGATGGAGAAATGGGCATGGTATTCACAACACAATGACATTGGCTTAGAAAATCGGTGCAATTTCGGCAGCGTAACAGCGTGACATAGGAATTCATAAAAATGGTTGATGAGAGAGAAATGGGTTCCTCATAATATTTTAATGTGATTTAAAGTATGTAGGTCATATAGATACATGTCCCAACAATTTTAATTGAATTTAGTTTCATGATAAAAAAGTATTTCTTGAATGTAAAATAGGAGAGAGAAGTTCCTTTCGTAATTTCGGCATCGTAATGGGTGTACATGGGAGGCATTTAATGAGAGAGAAAGGGGTCTCCCAGCATTCAAACATAAAGAGGTAAGTATGAGGGAGCTGCAAAACTATACCCCAAAATTCATAATTGATATTAAAAGGGAAAAACAACTTAAAGAAAATTGGAAAAAAATGAGAACAGAAGAAAAAACCCTTACTTGGAAGTGTGCTTCCAAAGGCTAGAGAGAGGCTTGTGAGAGGCTTCTTGGGAGGTTGGGGCACCTTGGTAGGATTCTATAGAGAGTAGGTCAGATGTTGGACAAACTACAAAGGCTTTGAGTGAGGAGGAAGTGGGATCATGGGTGGGTTTATATAGGAAAGGTGAGGGAATTCTTTATTATTTAGGTTTGAGTCCCCTTAAATTAAATTAACTAAAACCACAAACCATCCCATGGTTTTTGCCGATGGATTTTGGAAAAGGAAATCGGAAAACAATATTTTATAAGGCCAAATTCCAATCTTATTAAAATAATAGGGTTGCTTATGTGTAGGTGAGTCATACTCCTATGGAAATTAATTTAAAAAGACAAGGTGTTTAATAAGTCTTGAGGGGTCCATTAATGCTTTGAAAACTAAGCCAATCAAACCCAACATCACATTATTTTAATGGTAAAATATATATTGGCCGAACATAAAGATTATATTATTTTATCACATCACTATTGGGTCATTATGATGACATAAAACAAATTATATATTTAAACGATATTTAATTTTTACTCAAAAATTTGACGCTCATAAAATTATGAAAAATTCACTGTTGGATAATTTCAACATACTGATTCCAAAAATATCATTTATTTTATCTAAATAATTTTCTATATATGTTAATTTTCACTTTTAAAATAAAAACCGACATTTATCGAAAATTCATGGGTTTTGATAAAAATGTCTTTCAAACCTTAATAAAAATTATAATTTCATTCATAAAATTATATGAACATTTATATATAATAAAATTATTCTAATAATAATAATAATAATAATATTTTATTAAAATATTATTTAATTCAAAAATCCCGTAATTTAATAAAATAGATTTCTTAATTAATTAATAACTAAAAACACCATTTGTACTTTAAAAACTATTTACAATGTATCAATAATGTCAAGAAATTATATTCATTATTATATGGAAAAATAATGTACATGAACATAGTACTATCGATTAGTTACATAACCCCTTAAAACAGCTGCATAAGACCTAAGGGTAATGTGTACGATGGTGAAAGACTCTTGGGGTGGCTCAGATAACATCACTCGAGTGGTAATTTTTATCAACTTCCACTTTTCCCATAGACGGTCACATTAGAGCTTGAAATGATGAAGCTCAGCTTCGGCTAGGTCAAGAGCGAAGCCCAAAGACGCCACCGCTTTTCTGAGCTCCGACAAATGGGCTTCGTATGGGGCAATTCTACTGGATGATGCCATCGCTTATTTTTTCTGAGTAAATTGGATTTGTTAAAGTCCTATATTTATACTAATAATTTGATCAATGTTCAACATCTATATTAGCAACGGTCAAAATTCATAACATAAAACTGAATAAGTTGACATTTTATAAAATCATAAAGAGACATTTAATTAGATCAAGTGGGATTTCCATTAATGAATCATTGGGTCGTTACACCCTCCCATTTGGGATCCAACTTTTGTGGCTTCTTGCTGGGTATCATTGGGGTCTGTATTACCAACACTAAGCCTCCTTCCAAGAAAGACCAGAGAAAGACCTTTTTATTCAAGGCTCGTGCAATCCAATTCTGGTAGACTTCCAGATGGTTCAAAGTGTGATGCCACTTGTCGTCTGGATTTTCCAATTCACTTAGCCGCTTTTATGACCACTCATCATCGGATAATTGATCACATATGGCAACACAGAGTGAGGGAAGTTGGAGTTCAATTGGAAAAACCGCCTCTGTTCCATACACCAATGAGTATGGGATACCCTGAGTAGCGGTGCAGATTGTGGTTCGATAAGCCCAAAATGCATGGAGCCGTTTATCCAACCACGAATTATTTTCTTTGTCCACCATTTTCTGGAGAATGTTGGACATCGTATTGTTGATAGCCTCTATATGTCTGTTGGCCGCTCCATGGTAGCAGGATGAGTGGTTAGCTTTGATACAATATTCGCGGAATAGTTTCTCCAATTTAGCAGAGCAGAAGTTGGTGTCGTTGTCCATCAGTATGGTATGGGGGACACCAAATATTGTGATGATATTGGTCTTCAAAAAGATGACAATATTTCTTGACCTGACTTCCTTGAGGGGTACGGCTTCTGCCCATTTGGAAAAGAAATCGGTTGCTCTGAGGATATACCTCAACTGTTTGGATGTGGCGGGAGGATATAGTCCCATGATGTCCATCCCCAGATGGAAAATGGCCAGGAGTACTTGGATTGATGAAGTAACTCCGTGGGTTGGTGTCTGAAGTTGGCATGAATTTGGTATGAGTGGCACTGTAGGCCAGTAGTACCCAAGCCTTCGAAACTGATGGGAAATCTTGGTCCCTGGTTTATGTTCTCCACATGATCCTGCATGTAATTCATTCATTACAACAATAGTTTGTTCTCCATCAATGCATCTGAGGAGCACTCCATCGATGCCTCGTTTGTAGAGGACCTCTTGCTGATCTGCACCACCATATAGGACAAAGTTGACTTCCCTTCTCCGTATTTGCTCATGTTCAGCCCTGTCTAATGGAAGTTCTCCCTATTGAAGGTGGTTTTCAATGGGTTTCATATAGACGGTGGGAGGAGTGTATGGATCAGGTACAAGACTAACTTCATGGATGTCTTCCATCTTGTTCTGAACAAATGGCAATACCATTCAACGCTGAGCAATACTGATAACCGTTTCATCCCTGTATGGGTCAGCTAGGGTTGTGGCCGTGTTGGCTAATGCAACAGCCTAAGCACTCTGAGACCGGGGAATATAGGTCAATGTTGGTTCTGTGGAGAATTCCACCATTAATCCTCGGACATGGTCAAACAATGGGATCATCTTCTCCTTTTTAATAGCATAGTCACCATTGAATTTCTTGATAACTAGTTCTAAGTCACCTTTTACCTTAAGGTGTTGTACTTGTTCCTAGAGTGCAAGTTCCCGGACTGCAATGAGGGCTTGATATTCCGCTTCCTTGTTGGTACATCCCTCTGACAGGATGAAGAAATTTGGCAAGACTGCCCTTCCTAGGGACATGAGTATTATCCCCAAACCCACTTTGTTTAATCTGAGATCCTCCATCCTCCTCCCGGTTGGGCTTTGGGATGTGCCGTCGAAGTACATTTCCCATGCTGGGAAATCCTCTCGAACTGAGAAGATGTCTTCATAAGGTAGCTCGGCGTCCGGTGTAGTGGTCCTTGTCATAGGGTGTTCTACCAGAAATTATGCTAATGCCTATCCCTTGATGGATTTCTGAGGCACAAACTGGATGTCAAACAACTGCAAGATGACCGCCCGTCGGGATCGGCATCCGGTTAGCATCGGGCGGCTGAGGATGTACTTGAGCGGGTTACTCTGTGAGATCAAATGGACTTCATGTTGCTGCAGGTAATGTCGCAACTTTTGAACTGCGAATACCAAGGCCAAACAGTTCTTCTCGATATTTGAGTATCGAGCTCAGCATCAATCATTGTTCTACTGAGGTAATAGAGACTGTTTTCATTGACTGCGTCATTCTTTTGTGCGAGGAAGTCTCCCAGTGATCATTCTAAGGTTTCCACATACAAGATGAGAGGTCTTCCTTCAACCGGGGGGCATGAGAACCAATGGGCTTAAGAGGTACTTATTCAAGTTGTCGAACGCCTCTTGGCACTCATTCTTCCATTGGTACGTGACCCCCCTTCTTCATTAACCTGGTGAAGGGAAAACATTTTCCAGCTAGGTTGGCCATGAACCAGCTGATATAGGCTAGGTGTCCTTGGAATCCCCTCAACTCAGGGAGATTTCGGGGAGGTGGAAGGCCAAGGATAGCCTTTGTCTTTTCAGGGTCGACTTTAATGCCACAATGGCGTACGACGAATCTAAGGAATTTCCCTATAGTAACCCCGAAGGTTCATTTCAAGGGGTTCATCTTCAATCCCTGCTGTCAGAGCTTGTTGAAGATGGTCTCATGTTCTGACAGGTGATTCGAGCACTGTCTGGACTTGACCACTAGGTCATCCACGTAACATTCAATGAATTTCCCTAGAAACGGTTTAAAGATCTGATGCATGGCACGCTGGTATGCGGCGCCAGCATTCTTGAGATCAAAGGGCATGAACCTGTAACAAAATACCCCTTAAGGGGCCCTGAAGTCGGTGGCTTCTTCATCTTCTCAGGCCATCCTGATTTGGTTATAGTGGGAATAGCCATCCATGAAGGACAGAACATCATACATGGCCGTTGCATCAATTAAAAACTTGGTGATTAGAACCAGGAAGTCATATTTCGGGAAATGCCGATTGAGGTCTCTGAAATCGATGCAAACATGGATTTTCCGTTCTTTTTCATGACAAGGACGATGTTGGCCAACCAGATGGGGTATTGGACCTCCCGAATGAAGCCTGCATTAACGAGCTTATCGACTTCAGCCTCTATTTTGGTGGTATGTGAGGGATGGGTCCTTCTGGTAGCCTATTTATAGCCCCGGTGGTCTTCTGGAAGACCCAGGTGATTTTTCGCCACTTCGGGATCGAGTCCCAAAATATCTGTGTAATTCTATGAAAAAACATCCCGATGTTGCCTCAGGAAAGAGGTATATACCTCATGGTCATCGAGGGACATGGCTGCACTAAGGAGAGCAGGCCTCCGATCTTCCTTGGTACCCAGGGTTATTTCCTAAGTTCATCCACCATGGTGGAGATACCCTCCTCAAATGTGGGAGGTGCATCCCAGAGATCTTCTTTCTCTTCTTCTCCCAACTCTTCATCTTCTTGATCTGATGAGGAGAGATATCCTGACACAGGTTCTCGGGGGTTTGAGGGAGACACATCGTGGGCATCCCTGCTTGAGTATTCATCCCTAGATCGAGGTTTGGTGGAAATTACCACATTGTCACACTCGGCCGTCTTGGATGAAGACATGAGGACATCTGAGTGCTTGTCTGTACTTGACCTCCTACTCTCAACATGGTTGATGGGCAGGACATAATCTCTGCCAAGCTTCCTGAGGGGGTCGTCAGGAACAATTTCCAGGCCATTTGAAGCGGGGATCCAGTCGACACCACTGACCAAGGGCTTCTTTTTTTTTTCTCATAGAACTCTATGTCAATGTAATGTGACTCAGAGAGCTCGAATGGGGCCTTGTCGGAATGCACTGTTCCACTTTGTCCATTGACACAGTACATGATACACTAGTGGTCGGATGAAGGAACGACCATGTGCTATTGGAGCCACAGCCTTCCCAGCAGGGCATTTAATGATGTGCTCTTCCGGACCACCAAGAATTCTGTGTAGGCTACTAGGTCACCAAAATGGCTCTTTAGCTTGATTTGTCCCATTAGTTTCTACTCACTCTTGTTGTAACCCAACAGAGTTGTGGCCGAGGGGATTAGGTCTTCCTCATTGTAGCCTAACTTACGGAGTGTCCGTAGGGGAAGGAGGTTAACTCCAGAGCTATTGTCTATAAATACTTTCCGGATCTCAATATCATTCAGTGTGCTGGAGACATATAGTGGTATTATGTGTCCTTGCATGATGGAATATTCATCCTAATCAGTGAATGAAATCACCGCATTGCATTTAGCTGGGTCAGTCTCCGTCCGGTAAATTTCGGTGGTAGATACCTCAGCTTGAATCTCTTATGGGAAAATCAAAGCTTCTATAAGAGACGCCCTGAGGTCTACTGACAGACTCACGGCATCCAGGATGGACAGTTTGGCTGGTACCGATGCCATTTGCTTAAGGATATCATATTTCTGCTCGAGCAGCTGAAGCTTCTCCATTGGCGGGAGAGTCTTATTGGGTGATTTAGGGGCTGGAGAATTTAACGAGTAGGGACCAGCAGTGGGGTCGGATATCAACTATGTTCCCAAATTATGGGCACTCGGCCCGACCGGTCTATTTGTGCGCACTAGGTGGCCAGACACTTGCTCCTCCTCTGGTGGGTATCATAGAACAACAGGGCTAGAGTGGCTGCTTGTGGAGGTGGAGGGGCGTTACTTCTCTTGCTGAATCCATTGAAGGGCTCTCCCATAGGTTTCCGCAATATTAACTGTTTGGGCCGGGGTCCTACTGTAGGGTTGGTTTCAGCCGTGGCTGCACCTCCCTTAGTATCCCCTACATCTGCGATTCCTCCTCCAGGCTCCTCGTACAGGGAACTCGGATTCGTTACCATACCCTTCATCAGGGAATGATTCCATAAGATGGATGACATTAATAGAAACAAAGACTGGCTCTTTATCCTTTGACAGATCAATCTGGTCGGTTGTCCCTGATGGTGTCGTTTGGTGGGTCGGTGCCCGTAGCGCCAAATTTGAGGGCATATAATCTTCCAGGGTCGGGACTAACTTTGGTACCGTTGTGGACTGCTCCTCTTGCGATTGTTTCTTCCTTCATCGATTTCTCCCAGATGACCGGCTCGTGGAGGGTTGTGAGGATGATACTGTCAGCTCTACGGCTTCAGGGGATATTGGTGGCAACACCGGTTGATGTAGTTGAGCTCAGATGATTCCCTAGGCTGGGATGATAGTTTTTAGAGTCATCCAGTTGTCAAAGTTCCTCCCCTGCTTGCTGGTGACTTTTTTCCACCCCTCCTCTTTGTCGGAGTCGGTGGTAGAGATACATGCAACATGTGCTGGGGGTGGTCCCAACTCGATCTGTCCAGAGTCAACCATCCTCTGCAGGAGGTCATTTAAGACAAAGAATTCTCAGATAATGTACCCCAACATCTGATGGTAGGGGCAGTAATTTTCCCTGTCATCGCGGCCAACCTCTTCAGGTTTCCTTGGCTCCGGAAGGCGGAGCAAGTTGTAGTTAATGGAAACAATGAAGTAGTCGTGGACATGATCTTCTCAGAATGAGTATACTTTTTGTCTTCGTTCCTCAAACTAATTCTGCTTTGGTCCTTGATGATTGATCCGTTTAAGTGGAGGCGCCCGCTGATATGCACGAGGCCCTTGACGATTCGGTGGAGGCCTGAGCGGTGGAGCGGGTACAGGGGCCATCTTGAGTGTGACAGCAAACGCTTCAGCTCAAGGGGCTATTTTCGCAGGAGCCTGCGAGGCTATTCGGGACATCAAATTGGTCCACTGCAGGGAGTCCTCAATTCTCTGGGCAATGGACGAGAGATGGCAGAAGCCAGTGGTGCACTCCACTGGTATGAGCGGTGTTCGTAGCTCATCTCGCAGATTATCGATGCATATGGCTAGCATCTCATCTTGAGGCATTGGCCTGTTCAAAGAATAGGTCAGAAATTTCCATTTGGCGTTGAAATATGAGACCCTCTCGTTCTCCCTCTGCTTTCAGTTCATGAGATCACTGACCGTTGTCATAGGAAACGTTGAGCTAAAGTGGAACAGGAATTGCGGCCGGAGGTCTACCCAGCTTTTGATTGATTGAGCTGGCAGACTCGTATACCAGATGAAGGAAGATCCTCGCAGGGTCCGTACAAGCATCTGATTTTCACTACTTCCTTTTTTTCCGGAGTTCCCATCATAGGGACGCAATAGGACTTGTAGTGCATCAAATGTTGTTCCAGAGCGCCTGATTCATTGAAGATAGGGAATACATGGCTCCCAAAATTGGGTAGAGGTGTCCTGTTGGTCACCCAATCAGGGTAGGGTTTCCACTCTAGCTATATCGGAGCGCGTCGACCTTCCATCGCTTCCAATCGAGTTGTTTGTGCCTCGATGGTGTTAGTGAGACCCTGGTTTACATCCTGTTGGGCCCGGTCCTAGGCAGGCGCAGCCCGAGGCATTGCCTAAGGATCCGGATTGGCCGGAACTAGGTGTGCATGTGCCGTCTGTGGCACCTTCGTAGGGTTCAGGTGTACTCTCTCCAGTTGCTTCCTGAGTGGAGGGAAGTCTTGGTATTCATCTGAATCTACGTTTAGGTAGTTGGACGGGCCGGGAACCTCATAGGATGAGATCCATGGCCATATTTCATTTTCCTGGGAAAACCTTATCCTTTGATGTGCACAAGCTGGGAGTGCATGATACAGCTCCTCCTAAAATTCACAATAAGGTGTTTCCTCTGGAGTAGCTGGGCATTAACCACTGCAATTCTTTCATCTCCTCTTCTTGTCGAGCGAATCTATCTTCGAGTGTGAGTGGCTCATTTTGTGCTGACAGAAGGAGGTGGGTTAAGGGTAACCAGTCCTTTATTCTTATCCATATTGGAAGATCATTGGGTAGGAAGATGAGAGTTGGCTGGAAGGACGACCATATTTAGGGTGGCCCTCGGGTTCTGGGTGTGCACACCTGGTGGTTCGTTGTGAGTCACAGCCTGACCAAAACTATCGTCTCTCGATCCCTCCGGATTTGCGGTATCTATGGTGTCACCCGTGGGGTTTACCTCTATGATGTTGATAGATGCATATCGCGGGGAGGAGAAGATGTCATCATCTAAATGGGAAGAGGATCTCCCTTGTCTTCAGTTGGCCTTCCCTTTCGTGTCCTGGGATTGCCTTCGGACTTATTGACGAAGGGTAACACGGAGAGTTCTTTGACGCAACCTCACGGTGCACCTTCCTCTCGGAGGGGATGATGATTCGAATGATGGGATAAGATAGGAACCTACTCTTCTGACTGTACTCCCTAGATGAGAGAATACTGATTCTCAGGGGGGGGGGGAGGTTGTTTTTGAGGGGGTAATAATTCCCCCCAGCCTTGAGGGATGGGGTTGGCTCCATTACTTGGACATTGAGTCTCTTCCCGGTTTTATTGGTCTTACGGGGGAATTTTTTGTTAAAAATTCCCCAAGCCCTGCAAGACGGGGTTGACCCTGGATTATGGCATTGGCTACGGCTATCGCTACCTGCCTGATCATGCATTCCCCCATTCAGGGGTGAACTAGGTTTGGTGTCGAGTTCTTCTGTGAATCAATCTCTTCTGGGGAGGCAGGCAAAGATCGCTGATTGGATTCTCTTAGGTGAGAGGCCTGTTGTAAGCTCTTGGTGGCCTGATTTAGGAGTTCTAGAATATATCATTCCCACCGGGACTGATGCTTCTGGGACTTACTCAAGGCTTGACTCTATTGGGTGTGTTGCCTTTTCTGAACCGGGAGACCACTTGATTGTCGTCTTGACGTGACGACGTGGCAAGAAACCATGTCGAACGGGTTCATCTGGGCGGGGAGCGGAGTGAAATGTAGATCTCCATGTTCTCCCCATCCCCTGATATAGACTCATGTCGGAGGGTCACCGATGAGGCGGCGTAGCTGGTGCATCACACGAAGGCAGGCTATCTCCATGTTTCCTTTACGCCTCTCGGGTCGTTGTTGTCGTGTTGAAGGAAGAGCTTCCTAGTAGATGTGACACAAGAGGTCCCCTATTGTATTAACGTGGTTTACATACCCATCTTAGGGAAGGAAGCTTGATTTTAGTGGTTGGAGGGTTGTCCATATATTATGGTGGATGTCGTGCACACATTCTTCCAACAACACTCTGGGTATGTCGAATTGAGAGGTAGCTATTAGCCAAAATATAACTGGTATATCATCACTGGTCAGTTGTTTCCTTAGGTGTAGCATATTGGCATACTCCTCTGCTAGTGACTCCTCTACCTGGTCAGCCTAACTGAGACGCTCGATATCAGTGTATTCAGAGGTAGTGGGACTGGTAGGTGCTGAATCATTATGTGGGTGATTCCGAGGTGGTTCAGAGGAAGAACGTGGCCCCAAATTGTCTCCTGATTGAATAAGGATGTCATCGGTGACTAACTGGGAATCTGACATTCTTGATCCCGTCCTTCTGAGTGCCTCGGCATACAAGGGCTTTTTGGTGCTTTATTCATCATGGGGAGGACCTTCCGGTCGATATGATATGTCATCGCGGGGAGGACCTCTTCAATGGTGGTTGTAATGGCAAGGACTACCATTACTACTTGATGCTTCACTGCATAGAGGACTTTTGTAGTGCACACCCTGGGAGGACCTCCAAGGCGTGTCGCAGCAAGGGGAGGACCTTCTGGATACGTAGTATCATTACGGGGAGGACCTTCGCAACAACTGCCATCATGGTGAGGATGTCCATTATGGCTTGACGTTCAATGTGGATCCTGGGGAGGACCTTCAGAACAAACCATGATAAGGGTAGGACCTTCTTGTTTCTTGGGGCTGATGCGGGGAGGACCTTCACAATAGCGGCCGTGGTGGAGAGAACTTCCACCATAGCTGCGTAAATGGTGAGGACTACCATTACTACTGTTGTAGGGAGAATATCTACGGGATACATCCTAGGGAGGGCCTTCAGAATGTACCACAACGAGGGGAGGTCCTTCCCGTTGCTCGACGTCTCTATGGGGAGGACCTCTGTTATCAGGGTGGAGAGGACTACCACTGTGATCTGATGCCTGGCTGTCCGAAGTTCCATTACAGCGTAACCCCTGGGGAGGACATTTAGGGAATGCTACGACAATGGGAGGACCTTCTTGTCATGATGAGACGTCACTACGGGGAGGGCCTCCGCAGTTGCGACTATGATAGCAAGGAATACTATCATAATCTATGGTCGCACTACATGGATAGTGATTGCAGTGTATACCCCGGGGATGACCTTCAAGGTGGTCTGCAGCAATTGGAGGACCTTCTTGCTGCTTGATCTTCTAGTCACGTGGAGGGTTTCCGTGATTCGCATCAAAAGAGTAGCTCTTATGATCGATCGTTATATGCCTGCGGGGGAGGCCCCCACGGGTGCTATGGGGGGGACCATCAGAGATGTTGGTAGCAACATTGTGGGGAGGACCTCCGCAACTGCAACTGCCACTCCCATAATATGGTAATGGGTGGGAAGGGTTCTGAGCCTGAGATGTGTGCTTAGCGGAATTGTGAACCCCATATTCCAGCAACGTGGAGTCATGAACCCGCTCGTTATTTTCTAGCTTCCTTTGGCACATTCGGGACAATCTTTTGTAAGCAGCGGGGACCTTCTGCTGATGACAACAACCTTCACCTTTGGGTCCCTGTGTAATAGGGTCCCATGATGCTACCTGGATACGCCAACGAACAACTTGACTTTTAGCAAGGATATATGCCTACTCTAGAGCATCCACCGTGATGGATGGATGTCCCCCAGTTGAAATGAGAGAAGCTGATCGATTTAGTTTCCCTTGCGTCGCAGAATATGGTCAGCGACCCTCTTGGGTAGAGGCAGGGATGCAGATCTTCTCTGAGGCGACTATCTCGTCTCTTAGATTAGTCGCCTCAATTGGGGAGACGGGCTCATGGGCCAGAGTTCTTGCTGTTTCCACTGATGCAATTACATTCTGGAAAGTCTACAAGATATGATCTGGGATCGATACCTGCTTCCTCCATCATTTCCAGGATATCTAGAGAGACATCTTTGGATGGAATGGGTATGAAGGCCCATTCTGGTATCGAAGTAGGAATATCCTGCTCTGGTCCTCTAGTGGTTAGTGGGTACTGACAATTATCATGTGTCAGGGCAGGTGAACGAATCTGCCCCTGTGCTGGGATATGCCGTTATATCTCTCTTTTCACTGCCACATCGGGGTGGTGGACTTTTCTTGCATCTATAGGGAGCTGGAAATGCATATGTTGTTTTCCCACCGTATCGAGTCAGTGGACTTTTTTGGTGGGGAGACGTGCCCGCCTATGATTTTCCACCATATCTGGGTGGTGGGATTTTTTGATCGCCACCATATCAGGATGGAGGGCATCAGAAGCAACTACTAGGAGCTAGTCCTGCAGGTTCTAGGTCACCACCACGTCAGGTTAGTGGGCTTCATGAACCTGGGTATGGAGAGGTGCCTACCTGGTAAGTGTCATCCTGGGTGAGCGACGGGCTTGATGGAGCTCGGCGAGGATGTGTACCAGCTTGTATGATGCCACCATGTCTGGATGGTGGGATCGGGAGGAGCGAACATGTCTAGGTGCCTATTCGTGGTATGTCTCTATGGCAGGGCATCAGAGCTCCTCCTTAGGGACCAGGGTGATGACCGGTCCCTGGTTGTACGTTTTTCACCCTCGTCGGGCGGTCCAAGGGGCCGGAGGTCAGGGAGCATGGGACTGAATCCTCGGGGAGACATCCTCCTCGACGTGAGGATGTTGAATCGCGGCATGACGGGGATGTCATCTGCCGGCGGGGGCCATGTAGCGGAACCCCCGTTCGGTGGGGATGAAGTCCTCAAGGTCGACCTCATCCGCCTCCCAAAGATAAGGGAGGTACGTGTTTTCCCGTTCTGGGAAAGACTCCCAAAATGGTTGGGGACAACAACTGGGGCTGTCTAGATCTACCTTTGCAGCTACTGTTGGGTAGGCGACCGGTGAGTTCTGGCCGATTGGAGGGCGTGCATGGCTGCCTCCACCATTGGGAGAGTACCGTTCACATGGTACTCTCGGATCAGCGTGTCCGAGACCCAGCGTTGAAGACGCTGGGTGGGTGATGGGGTCCTCCGTAGGTGAGGTGTCTGATCCTTGCATTGTTTGAAGCGCGCTCTTGTGAGTTCCTTTACGATGCCATTGGATCAAAGGGAGTTCTGAAAGTAGTACCTGTGAAACATTTTATCAAATATAAACAGAAAACCTGTCAAAGCAGCATCTCATGATACCATGCACAATTAATGACCTTGCTTGGCCCTCCTTGTGAGTAAAAAGGGGCACATGGTGGGATTAAGCTAAATCTGTCATTCTTGGTTAAAGATTCACGTCGGGTTCACCATTTTTTGTTCCGGGCTTTCGGCCTTGAAACACCCAACGGCTATGTATCCGATGATGGACATACCTTCTTTCTAAAGGTAGGCGTTCGCCGGATGGTCTGATCAGTGATGCTTAAGAACTAACATTGGTTGAGAGGATGGGACGTTGGGTTCATCGCACCCTTTTGGGGGGAATTATTTCCTGTTTTGGGACTCTCTATTAGATTTAAGATGTATTCATATGTTCGTGAATCTTTGGTGTATACCCACACATAGTATCCACAGATTTAACACTTGATTGGAAATGGTCAGCAGAACGTAGGGGTTTATAATAATTTATGCCTCAGGTTTACCATCCCTCGTTGGATTTATGACCCCAAGGAGTCTGGAAGCACAGAGACGGTGCTAGGGGAAGCTCGGTAAACCTGTGTGAAAATAGTCGGATCAACCGGTTGTTGGGCTTGAACCTCAAGGAGGCTTCCTACGTACCCTCCCTAGGAGATAGGGATCAAAGTCCATGTAGATCAGATCGGGGTGTCGTAGAACTGACGTGAAGGTGGACACAGGGGTCCGGTTGTGATCAGGCTTGAACCTCGGAGAGGCTTCCTACGTACCCCACCTAGGAGACAGGGATCAAAGTCCACGTAGTTCAGATTAGTGTGGGCTTACGCTCTGAGGCAGCCCAAGATGTGGATTGGGGGTTACACTCCGAGGAGGCCCATGATGTTGGTAAACCGACATGAAAGGGGGTCATAATGACCCGTTATTGGGCTTGAAACTCAGAGAGGCTTCCTACGTACCCCGCCTAGGAGACATTGATCAAAGTCCACATAGTTCAGATTAATGTGGGGCTTACACGGTGAGGAGGCCCAAGATGTGGATTGGGGCATAAACTCTGAGGAGGACCAAGAAGTTGGATTGGGTATTACACTCTGAGGAGGCCCATAATAGGATTTCATGGTCGATTCCTACTCTAAGCCCATGTGAATCATTCTCAGTGTGCGAAAAAAGTGGCAGCAGGGACCAGACGATCACATCGCAAAAGGTGCGTCCGTCAGAAGTGGAGTGGGGGCTTACGCATGAGGGATGCCCATAATGTGGATTGGGGCTTACACTATGAGGAGGCCCATGGTAATGGATTGGGGATTACACTCTGAGGATTCCCATGGTGATAGATTGGGGCTTACACTCTGAGGAGGGCCATGGTGATAGATTCGGGCTTACACTCTGAGGAGGCCCATGATGTGGATTGAGGCTTACACTCTGAGGAGGACCAAGATTTTGGATCGGGGATTACACACCGAGGAGTACCATAAGAGGATTCCATGGTATATACCTACTCTAAGCCCACGCGAGTCATGCTCGGTGTGAGAAACAAGATGCAGTAGGGACCAGGCGATCACGTCGCGAATGGTGCGTCCGTGAGAAGTGGAGTGGGGCTTATGCATGAGGGCGGACCATAGTGTGGATTGGGGCTTACACTCTAAGGAGGCCCATGGTAATGGATTGGATCTTACAGTCTGAGGATTCCCAATGTGATAGATTGGGTCTTACACTCTGAGGAGGCCCATGATGGATAGAGCGCAACGGGAGAGGGAAAGGGGGTGTTCCTATGCCCATATCCTCTCTTGTAGTGCATGAGCGCTTCACTCTGATGGTTATTTTACCATCCCTGGGAATCCCTTGAAAATTGGAGAGGTAGAAAAGGGATTCCCGAGCTCAGACCCTGCATTACTGTGGGAATGTGAACCCAGGCATGCTTCGGGAATCTGCTCAAGAGTCAGGGCACCCATTTCACCTCTCTTTACCATGGGTTTGTGAACTCAAAATGGCACTCTGATATGCTTGAGGGATACATCACGCGGATCCGGTGGATCTGGTGAAGGCCTCATCTTGGGGCCGATGAGTAGGCCAATGAGGAGGTTGTGGAGGATCGGACCGTATCGGGAGGACCTTATGTGGCTCGGGGAAAGGGAACTCTAGAGGTTTTGGTGCCCTTTGTGTAGAAATGTGCTACAAGGCTGGAGGGGCCGTCCGTGAACTAGGTTGTTCCGCGAACTGACTAGCCGCCCACGAACCGGGAGGGTTCACGGACTGATTGGCCGTCTGTGAACCAGGAGGGTCTGAAGACTGATTGGCATCCCACGAACCAAGATGGTTCGCGGCTTCGGGTTCGATCCATGAACCAGGGTGGTCCGCGGCGGGTTCCATGGAGGTAGCAGTGGCCAAGGGCAGCGCCTTCTGGAGGATCTTCGGTCAGGGCTTCGCCCGCGTAGGAGGGTGCTATGCGGCGTAGCGGATCGGAAAAGAGGCATAAACTCCCTGGTCCGCGGGGAGTGCATCTGCGGAGGGGCTATGGTTCACGGTCTTCTCTTTTTATGTTTTTTTGAGTTCGTGGTTCACCAAATTATTATGTGTTTTCATCTCTTTATTAGTTCGTTCCCAGGTTCATACCTCCTCTAGTTCATGAATTGGAACATCACTGTTCCTGAAATCTTAAGCCTTCCATCGAAATCCTTCCACCCGTACTTGATCGCTCTTCTCTTCTTCCACCTTCGAATCATCCGAATCCGAATCCCTTCCCCTTTCCCCCTCGGTCTACTTTTATAGAGTGGGGAATGAGATGTATCTGCGGTAATGTGGCACCTTTTGTGGAGGCCCATGACTGAATACCCGATTCACGAATGACTTGGTCAATCCGCAGTTCGCAGGGTATTAAATACTCCTCCATGAACCAAACTCGGGAAGTGCTTCGCAGCGGCAGAGCGTTCCGCCTCCATTTCGCGAATAACAGCAGATGCGGCTTGAACCAGTCGACGCGGTCCGCGGTTGGGGTGGTTTATGATGGAGAACCAGATTGGCACCCATCCTGCCTCACGACTGCGGAGGATCTCTGCCTCCATTTCGCGAATGACGATGGTTTGCAGAGGGGGCACTTTGCAAGGCCTGGCCACGTCACGTTTTTATGGGACCGGTCCGCGGACCGGTCCTGCTTGTTTTCCTTCTTTGAATTTTCTCCATTCTTTTCCCCTATTATTTTCGGGGATTTGGGTAGAATCTTCTTTGTGGATTTTTCAGGACCCTACATACTTTCAAAATTTTCATCATCCATAACTCTTGAATCTCTTATATATAGACTTCATAATCATTTAGTGTTCGTCATAATAACTTTTCATTTCCACATTATTTCTTAATAAATCATTCCTATAGATCAAATATCCCCATAATTTTTAAATATCAATCCAAATATGCTTCCATATTTATGGATAATAAAATAATACCTTGAATCCAAATATCATGATCTTCTGGATGTTCCCATTCACTTTCAGAATGTTGTCCTACTTTAAAATAGTAAATGTTATCTCCACTTCTGTAATTTCACTTTTCAATATAGTTCGCAAAGTTGAGATCATGAGATCATATGAAAAAGATACCATGACCCATAAAATAGATTTATAAATGAGTAGTTGTTGGATAACTCGATAAATTTCTTGCAGGTGATTTGAATACTCAAGAAGCTGTCAAAATCATTCGAACATGATTTTTTTCATAATACTAAATATCAAATCATCAGGGAGGGATAATAAGGTAGTGAATGATCTATTTCCTTCAATATTGAAAAATGATCCTTAATCTTCTGAAATTATTCAACACTTAAACATGAAACAAATTATTATTATTAAAAAATAATCCTCTATTGGGTAAAGATAACATAAAAACTTTTATCTTACCCTAATCCATCGACCTCTTTATATCTCTATTGTTCTAGTTTTTATCCAATAGTCCTATTTTACCAAAACCCTCCAAAAGTTTCTATATGATAATAACCCTCTTGGTTATATGGGATCATTTACCTACACCCAGATAACACCCTATCATCTAAATTTATTTAAACGATCTTTTGATACCAACTATATGGCCCCCTCCTTAAACATTACTTAATCATAATTTAAGTCAATGATTCACATTGAGGGTCTGTCTAGGTTTTGAGTTTTAGAGAACTAGGTCATATCTATTACATTACATCTCAAATACTATAATGTAGTCACTTCAACTCTATCCAAATTTTTCACAATAAAAAAATATCCTTAAATAAAACAAGAATTATTTTCAGGATAAAAATCTTCTGGAATTATTCCATTATGTTACCCTTCCTTATAACCTATGAATAACATTTCAAAAACATGGGGTGAGAATAAAATTCTCAGCAAGGGTTACAAAATAAGGAAAGAAAACTTTAGTCCGTCAATACAAACAAATTAATGAAACCATACTTTTCAATCATAAGAATTTTTCTCTTTAATATACCTCATTAAATCATAATATTTATGAATGACAAAAAGAAATCATAAATCATAAAGGAACATGTGTCATCCACAACATACTTACATTGTAGCTTTCACAACTAAATAGGGAGTTACGTTTGGAATACTCATCACAGTATATTCCCTAAATGTCTTCCGAGAAACTTTAACATTTACCTCCATCATGTTACCCAATTCATTGGAGATCTATCTCATGATCAATCGCCCTTGTTTTATCATGGAACCACCCATATACATAAACAATTCCTAAGAACCATGACATATTAATAAAACATAAAACAAGCCTAAAGGAAAGATACAATTTCCACATTGCAATAAAAATATATCATTTCAAGATATTGACATAATAAATACTTTCCCAAAACCATTTTCAATTAAAAAATATGTAAAAAGAGTAAATGGTATTTATTCTCCATTTAAAACATTACCGATTGTTAAGGATGCCAAATATCAAATAATGTTCACAGTGGCAGAAAGGTCATTGTCATCACGTTTTTAAAAAAGGAAATGGTTTTTTTCTATTAATAAAACACTTCATAAAAAATATTCCCATGGAATGAAATTAAAATTCATAGCGGTTTATACACCATCTAAATGTAGTTCGTGTATAAATCAAAATATTCTTCAGTGGAAGGAGATTGAGACGAATTCCATAAAAAGACCATTTTGTAAATAAAATAGTTCAATTATGTGTATTAACTAAAAGTAAACAAAAATAAAATATCAGTACAATATGGGATATGGAAATTTATTTCACACATATTCATATAATGACATAATAAGGAAGTAGAAAATTAACCCAAATCATGGAAATTGGGTAAATAAGTTCCCTTACCTTGAGTCTGAATTGTCTCGTTCGTTCTTTATATTCCTGAATAATAAACTTAAGTTAATTTACACTTAAATAAGAACATTTTTTTTGTTCATTATTCATTTTATATTACATATCATCATTCTAAAAAATTATATAGTTATTTATGTTCATTTTGGTCGTGTTGTTGATATTTGTTACTTGAGTCCAAAATAATCTTAATATAATTTCAAATTGACCATGTGGTAAAAAGTCCATTATATCTAGAATAGTATTCATGATTTAAATATCATATATATCTAGTATATTTTTTTATTCATTATATATGTATTTATAATATTCCATGACATTTGGAGATATGAAATGCACTGCTCATGGAGACTGTAAGTTGTACGTACGCATAATCACTACTTTCTTTTCATTTTCATAATTAATGAAATGAAAATTAAATGATACAGAGGTGTATTATAATTCCAGTATAATATCATATTTTATATAAATTACATATGTTAATTAAATCCATCCTCTATATGTTTAATGTATGGAATGAACGAGTCATATAACTTTGAGGGGGTTGTAGTCTGAACTTTCTCAAAAGAGATTATCATATTTACACGTTATGGAAAGAATAAAGATATGTTGTAAATAAAAAAATTATAAGAATAGATACAATATAAATATATTATATATCATATATAAATATAGTTCCATCATAATGGCCACCATAAGAGGTGGTTGGTGAAATTTGAACAATCATCATTTCGTGAGGCAGTAGTTCGTCATACACAAAATTAATATGTCTGTATCCATTAGATGGAGGTGTGTGTAAGTTTAATTAGAAAAATTATCATTAAAAAATCCTATTTTATTTGAGATACAGGTTTTTTTATGTAATAAAATTATAATAAAATAATAGGGAGTGGAGAAGGAAAATAAAGGAAAGGAACTTTAGAGAAAATGCTGCCACTAAAACATGTAACTCTTTTTGATTTGAGGAAAAGGGCTTTCATGAATTGACATATTCACAATGTAAGTCTTATAGGATGAATTTAAGGATTTTTTGGTATTATTTTGGAAGAAGTGGGATGATACAAGAGGTTATAGAGGTGTGAGTAAGTGGCTAAAGGTGGTGGATTTTTATAAGATGGAAGAGGGGCACTTCAGGAATGTCTATAAATATTAATTTATCATAAACTAATTTTAGATTAAAACTGAGTCCAAATTAATTTATTTTAAATATAAGTTGAACATAATTTTAAATAAAATCATATAATAAGAATTTGATAGGTTTTGGATAATTTTTATTCCTTATCTTTTTTATTTTAAACTTTTTTTCCTCTTATTGTTTTATCAAGTATTTAACACTTTGAGAGTCAAATGGTTAAAAAAAAGAAAAATTACAATTATTGAATAATTAATAAAATTTTAGACTTATCATAACAATTTTTCCAAATATAAGTTTTTCAGGAATTTTAATTTATTTAATAAACTATTTTATATTTTAAGTTATGAATTACATCAATTTTGGACACTTTTCACACTTGGATTTTTTTACAAATTCATAACAAACCAATTAATTTAAGAAAAATGAATTAAATCATACCTAATATGTCAATGTAATCCATAATTATCATTTATCACATCAAATTAAATAAATTAAATTTATTTTAAAATTTATAATATTATTTATTTGAATCCTTTATTAATCAAGCAATCACTACATCATCATTGTGTCATAATTAAATTTATTTATGTAATGCATAAAAATTATAAATAAAATATCATGTTATAGGAAATTTTTTTATCTTTCAAATTTATAATTATAGTTGAATATATCACTTATATAACCCCATATAATAATTTTTTTACTAAAAGAAACATGTTTATGTTATTTTTTTATTTAATGTAATTATTCTAAAATTTCATTATCACTCCCAAGAGGATCCATGAGGTCCCAAAATCGACCAAAAAATGACCATGGATGGAAATATCTCATCCAAGAGTGTTAGGACATGTGTTGGGATACTTTAATATTATTATTATATTACTTTGTGACCCTTTTTTACCAGATTTACCATTTAACCATGGTAAATAAAACAATTACTGAAGTTACTATTCATAATTTCAACAAGTAAAATGTACGTATTCACAAAATTTGGACCTTATGATTAAAATATGGAATCTATTTTTCCAAATTCAAAATATATAAGTTTTAGTAATTAATTTTAAATTAATTCCCGTTGTCAAAACAAAAAAGGCAGTTTTTAAAAAGTAATAACTATCAAAAGATTGACATGTGTTATGTCCAATTTAAAAGTGAAATTACTTAAGCTGACCAAAATGAGATTAAATGATAAAAATATAATCACATTACACTTTAAAACAAATTAAAATTACAATCTAACTATATAAATAAACTAGATGAAAATGTACTTTTGACTTCAATTGCAGTATTTTTCACTGTTAATTACAAAATGATCTTTTCAGAAAATTACCAAAAAATTATCAGAAGTAAATTTTTATGTCCATATTATATTAAATAAGTTTATTTTGTCAAATAGAAAATATAAAAGTGTCAAAACAAGAATTAAAATGGGTTCTCGATCAAAAGCCCATAAACTAACATTTTAAAAATATTGGAGTATTCCATGCTTAAAATCTGATTTATTCTTATTTTAAGCCTCTAAAATTTATTGGATAAATTAAAAAACATTTAACAAAATTTTTTAATGATATTTTATTTAGTTTTATTCATTCTTTCATGTACAATGACTATGCATCAACTACCATTTAAAATAATAATAATAATATTTTATTTTTCGATATAACTCAACGTTGTGTGCAATGTATGATTTTAGAGAAACCCGTTGTTGTGTGTTGAGTAAGCTATCAGATAACTCATCCCCTTTAATGTAAAATTAACATATTGTTCATAAATATTAATAAAAAACAATATTTTTCTATAAATACCTGGGTTATTACATCTAATCTAACTCTTTCTTATATTTAGGTTACCCATAATTTGAAGATAATTATTATTATGGAATGTCTATGATGAGTAATTTATGGGAAGATATTAATGGGTTACAATGAATATATTTCAATAAATAAGAATATTTCATATCTAGTCCCCAGAAATACTAATCCTTTAAAATAATAAAATGTTTACTTTTGAAATTTATTTAATATGAATCTAAAAAATGTAACATTTATTCATGAAAATGACGGGAAACTATTTTTTGTATCATTAGCAATGTATTTTCAATAAATGGAGATTATGATTATAAAATTTTGTTCAATGGACAATAGATAATTCTATGTATAAGAAAACATCCTAATGTTCTGGTAATGACTATGGATAACCTATGTTAAACATTTGATCACATATATTGAGAATATGGTTTGATTATTTCAACATCCTATGAATTATATTTCATTATTATACGATAAAATTTGTTTCTTACATTGTACTTTTTGGTTTTATTCAAATAATGTAACTAAAAGACATTGTGATAACAATGACTTTGATAGACATTGCATTGATTGTAAATTTGAGTATCCAAAATTTATGGTAAAAATCTTATCTCATTTCTCAAAAAACATTATTATGATATGAATCCTACAATATATCCCCACGATCAATAGAGGGAAAAATGTACTGTTGAGTCTTCCATGAGGCAACATCTATCTTATTTTAGTAGATCTTATGATCTACTTGTACATTACCAATGGAGAAGAACCATCAAGAAAATATTTTCAATTCACAAGGATTGGGAAAATTGAAATATTTTACAAGCTATTTATCATTTGGGAGGAGATTTAGATCATTTTTTAAACCTTATTAAAATTACAAAACAAGAATAATAGATTCACCCTATTTAATAGGAGGTGTTTTGAAGGTTATTTTTCCTTGATTATTTCCCTCTAATTATACATATAGTGTGGGATATTTAATTCCATAATATTATGAAAATCTAGATTTATCAATTTTTAATTATGAGGACATTTTTAAAAAACGTGAAAAGTCCTATTTGGGTTCAATAATTCTCTCTCAAATAAAAATTCATATATTCTTTGGTGGATTAAAACCATGCCTTTGAAAGATTTTATCTACAAGAGACTTCGGTAGATATAAAGAATAAATTTTATGGGCACTCATTGTAGAAATTGAAGTTTTATATTCCAGCCATTATTGTGGGTTTGTAAAAAAATGGAGATCGAGTTTCTAGAAATTTATAATATATCCTAAAGGTGAATTAAAATCCAGATATCTATGTTATTGAAATTTTAGAAGAAAAATGAAGTGAATTTTGTTAGTGCTGAAAAAATATGTCCCGCTTAGACCAAAGACTCAACAATGCGATCGTGGGAATTAGCCCACCAAAACTGTCTATGATTTTACAAGCAATCCCAAAATGGCCTCTTCATGAAAAGATTTGCGCGACGGGTGTGTTTTCATTCGGACGCCTTCGCGAGAGGTTCTGCAGCGTCCTGACCTGGTGCGAGTCTAACGCCAGCCTGAAGCCCCTCCACGACGTCATTCCCCTCTGCGACTCTCTCCACTGAGGCTGTGTCGATGGAACTCTAAATGGCGTCATGCACCCTCTGTGAGTCCGACAGAGGCTGGTGGAGTGGCTCTTTGCCCCAACATCATCCATCAACTCAGTGGGTTCCGTGACGCCATCCACCATGGTTCCATATAAATAGAAGGCTCACCCCCTCTTCCAAACCATTATGACTCTGCCCATTTGACTTCAAACTTCTGTTTCACATAGAACTTTGTGAAACCCTCAAATGAATCACCAAAGTTACTTGGCCTCTATGAGCTATACCACTTTACATTCTTTCTAGCCTCTGCCTATGATGAATATGCCCTTCGCAATGGCATATTCCCATCACAATGTAAGGGGGGCCTTGGGGTTTCTTGGGGTTTCACAAAGCATATATACATTGAAAAACTCCCTCTAAAGATAGAGGGATTTTCTATGGTGAAGATCTACTTCATCAAAGGTTCCTCTTCACGAATCATTTTCCCTTTGCAAAGGCCCCCTATTCATGAATCCCTTTACATTCACGAATCCCCTCCTTTTTGTAATGTCCATTCCCTTCCTGAGGGCCATCCTTTTGGTGAAGCATCCATCCTTCGTGAAACCCATCCCCTTCACAAAGCGACTATTTCCATAATTGAATTCTTTACAGACCCCTTTCCTGTACGTCCCCCTAGGATCATGCAAAGTGATTTCAAGGTCCCTTGGAAGGTGCTTCATATTGAAGTATATAGCCTCACGGTTCTTCTCATAGGCATGATAATACCTATTTTTTCTTTGCATATCCACACTAATGTGATCCAATTAATGGATCACTCCACAGCCCCATCTCTCAAAGGAATTGCTAATGCCTTCCCTTTCCCAAGGGTTTGTGGGTATCAGTTATGTAGTTCCTATGGGTCTAGAGTGAACCCACCTCATCTGAGCCGTGGGACATTAAACTACCAATCACCATCTTCCTTAACACATGACGTTAATATTTGGCCTTTCCCCATGCAATATACATAGGGTTCCCCATCTCATACATTCTCACGACCACTGGTCTCCAAGGGAGTGAGATCTTTCCACAAGGATTTAGATCTTCGTTGGTGTAACGACATCTATCTGTAGGGCTGGTAATCCATCCTGGTGTAATCCTCATACCATTACATGTGGTAGGTAGCATACCTGATCCTATTCTCTTCTTCTATGCACAAAGACTAGAGGAGATATGAGAACATGCACCTTCATTGCCCCATCCCTCTCCCACTGGGATTTTCCCCATCGAAATGCCTTAGTGTGTAATCCCCACACCCCTTCCTTTTACCTGGTCTGCTAACAATGTGTTATCCCCCATTTCCTCATTGGGCTGCTAACCAAGCATAATCCCCTATTTCTTATTTGGGCCGCTAAACATGCATAATCTGAACTCTATCCCTTCACAGATGCACCTTTCATGACGTGATCATATGGTCTTTGATACCTATTGTTTCTCACACTGATCCTGACTCACGTGGGCTTAGAGTAGGCATCGATCTTGGCACCCTCTTTGGGCCACCTTAATTCGTAAGCCCCACACTTCTTCTGAACTCTATGGACATTGATTATTTCCCTTTCCAAGAAAGGTACGTATGAAGCTTACTCGAGGTTCTAGACCAATACCCATAATCCCGGACCACTTCATGTCAGTTGACCCTCATCCTGTATGACATTAAAATGTACACCCAATTTCATCCCACAAAACATTAAACTGTATGCATTCAAACTATGTGGGTTTTGATCCCTTACTCTTAGACAAGGTATGTAGGAAGCCTCCATGAGATTCAACCACAACCAACAGTAATCCATTATAAACCAAATCAATAGTAAGTCATTATAAACCCAATCTAATGGTAAGTTGTTGTAATCCCAACAAACGTTAATCCATCGTAAACCCCAACCAACGGTAAGCCGTTGTAATCCAAACTAATGGTAAGACATTGTAAACCTTAACCAATGGTAAGACATTTTAGTCACCTTTATTAGGACCCACATCTCTGGTTATTCCTAGTGGCGTCAAACCAACCCTAGGACTGCTAACCACTCATAAGCCCCAACATGTCGTCGGGTCACAATCCTCTGCGTACACCTTGATTCTATGCCCACATCCTAAAAAAAGTGGAATTTGATTCCCTTCCATAGAGACATGTATGAAGCCTCCCTGAGGTTTAATCCCATCAATGATGTCCCATCTTTCCCTCTCTCTTGAGCCTTTGTGTTTCGGGAAGGTCAAGCCCCAACCTAGAGGTTATACTTCTTTCAGGTCCCATCCATGTGTCCATTCTCATGTGTCGCCTCCATATGTGTCCAATCACCTCAATGAACTATGTGGACATTGATTTCACACCCTGGGGATACATAGGAATCCTCCTTGAGGTTCATGAAAAATATTGTCGTCATATTCACAATGGTTCCATCTCAATATCCACCCACATCATTTAACCCTCCATCGTCAATCTGGATTCAAACACAGGAACCCACATCCTAGAGAGATCACCCAATTCCCTTGGATAACTAACAATACATTAGCCCCACACAACCCATAACAATCCAAAAAATATTTCCCCTCTTGTGATGGGCCTCCATCCATCCATAATCTCCAATGCGTATCCATGTCTTTTTTAATTTTTGTACACCCTTATTAATTTCCCCTCCAAACTAAATGGGTTTTGATCACTATCTCCTGAGACAGGGTACCTAGGAAACCTTCCTAAGGAGAAATCCCGGACAATGGTAAACTCTATCATCCCCTCTGTTAGGACCCAAGAATCCTTAGATCCTAATTTATTATCTGTTTTTATACACTCATTCAGTAAGACCCTTTTGGTGTTCCCTCTTGGGGATTCACCCATCTGATCCACTCTTATCAGTGTTCCGATCAGTTTGATCTATCTCTCCAAGATGTTAAACTCATGAAATACCCATTGTAATACACAGAAGGATTAAGAAAAGCCTTAGAGAAATTCCTATGGAATATAATTCAGTGCAGTCAATGTGGGATGCCTTAGGCTTCCGCACCCTTGAGAAGCCCTATCATAAGGGGAAGAAACCTAGATGCCTCAGTGTTTCATCTTCTAGACATGCTAGTAATGTCTAACATGACTACTCCACCAACTAAAGGACTCTTCCCTAACATGACCCCTTGGAATGTCCTAACATAATATGTGTAACTAACCAAAATCCACAAAGATATGGAACTAGGAAGAGTTTCATAGACAATGTCTTAATCATTAAGGGAGACCCGGACTAGGCGATGAGTTCTGAGGAGGAATACAAGGAAGGAGGAACCCAAATCCCATCATCCTATTCTGAAAAACGATCAAATGTCACAAAATAAGTAACAGATGCCACCTGCCTTTGGATTGTTGGAAGGTAGGGACACCAGACAATGTATCCTCGACAGATGAATGTGTGACCCCCTTTCGGTTTCTGATGCTTTCAACAGGGCGTGCATCCATTTGTTGAGAACTCACACTGTTGTTGCCCCACATTCCTTCTTTCCAAAGGAAAAAGACATTTGTTACTTAGTAAAGGATATTTTATCCTTGATCAAAATAGGATGATGGGATTTCGGTTCTCCCTTCTGTGGATTCCTCCTCAGAAATCATCTCCTAGTTAGGGCCTCCCGTAATGATTAAGATGTTGTTCATCAAACTCTTTCTGGTGCCATATCTTTGTGGATTCTAGTTAATTACACTACTTTTGTCATTATATTCCAAGGGGTCATGTTAGGGAAGCAACCATTGTTCAGGGGAGTAGTCATGTTGGACATCACTGATGTGTTTGGACACTCAACAGTGATGCATCTGGGTTATCCCCCTTATGATAGGGCTTCTCGATAGTGTGGAAGTGTGAGGCATCCCACATCATGTGCAGTGAATTATATGACATATGCATGTCTATGAGGTTTTCCACAGCTTCCCATTTCAATCAAAGGGTATTCCATGAGCTTAACATGATGTAGAGATGGAACAGACTGATTGGAACACTGATAAAAGTGGATCAAATTGGGTCATCTCTAAGAGGGAGCACTAAAGGGGTTTACCGTATGAGTGGATCAAAACTTATAATAAAGACAGATCTGAAGAAGCATGGGCCCCGAAACAGGGGACTTCAAAGTTTACTATTGTCTAGGATTGAACATTAGGAAGGATTCCTACATACCACATCCTAGGAGATAGGGATCAAATTCCATGTCATCTGCTGGGGCGACGAATCAGGGTGTAGACAAAAAACCCCCAGAGATCATGGGGCTTACACATTGATGGCATCCAATCACAAGAGGGGAACTCATTGTTTCATGGTTTTGGATTGTGTGGGGATTACGCATGGTTAGAATCCCAAGAGAAAGGGGTGATATCACCGAGATGTGGTGTCCTGGGTATGAATTAGGATGGATGACAGAGGGTTAAATGACATGGGTGGATAATGAGATAGAACCTCTGTAAAGATGATTGTATTATTGCGATTGAACCTCAAAGAGGCTCCCTATGTATCCCCATGGAGGTAATTCAACGTGTACATTGTTTAGTCGGTTGGTGGGACACATGATGAGGTGGCCCATGAGAATGGAAACATAGATGGGACCCAGAGGAAGTAGAACCTTTGGGTCGGTGCATGACCCACATGAAACACAAAGGATCAACCGATAGAACATGATAAGACTTGAGTTATGGGAATGAAGCACATGGAGGCTTCTTATGTATCCTTGTGATAGGGAATCAAAGTCCACGTAGTTCAGGATGGGGGCATAGAATTTGGTTGTACATAGAGGATAGTGACCTGACGACATTATGAGGCTTACGTGTGGTTAGTATCCTGAGGGTTGGTTTGACGCCACTCAGACGAACTGCTGATGTGGGTCCCAACAAAGGGGACTACAATAACTTACCATTGGTTAGGGTTTACAATGTCTTACCATTAGTTGGGATTACAATGGATTACCATTGGGTGGTGTTTATAGTGTCTTATCGTTGGTTGGAATTACAATGGATTTCCATTGGATGGGGTTTACAACAGCTTACTGTTGGTCGAGATTACAATGGCTTACCGTTTTTTTGGGTGGAACCTTGTGGATGATTCATATACAACCTCTTTAATAGTAAATGATCAAAACCCACGTATTTCGAATGAATTTAGTTTAATGTCATGTTGGATGAAAAGGGGTGTATAATTTTACTTCATAGAAGGTGAGGGTGAATTTACATGAAGTGTTTCAGACTGATGGGTGTTGGGCTTGATCCTTAGGCAGGCTTCCCACTTACCTTGCTTAGAATGGTCAAGGATCAAAGTGCACGTAGTTTGGATGATGTGTGGGGATTACACACTAAGGCGAACCAAAGAGGGTGTCATGATCGATGCCTAATCTATTCCCACTTGAGTCATGTTTGTTTTCAGAAACAAGAGGAGGCAAAGAACATAATATCACGTTGCAAATGGTGCTTCTGAAAAGCGATATACTGGGGCCTACGCCTGGTTAGTAGCCTAAAGAGGAAACATGGGCTTACACTTGGTTAGAAGCCCAAAGAGAAAACATGGGCTTATGCTTGTTTTGCATCCCATATAGATGGAAGGGGTGTGGGGCTTACAAATTAAGGTGGACCAATGGCGAGAAAGCCCACGGGGAGAGGAACAGGGAAACGAATTTACATGGGCCTATCTATCCTCTAGTCGTTGGTCACTGAAGAAGAGATATGGAGTAGGGATGCCACCTCCAAAAATAATTCTATGGATTACACTAGGATGGACACCCTTCCCCACAGATAGATGACATTCCATAAAAAGAGGATCTCATTCCATGAGAGGAAGATCTCACTCCTCTGGAGAACAGTGGGCATGGAGAATGTCTGAGACGAGGCACCCTGCATATATTACACGGGGAGATTCCACAATTTAACATCATGTGATTAGGAAAATGGTTCTTTGTAGTTTGTCATCCTGGATCTTAGACAAAGAAGGTTCACTATGGACCCCTAGGACTTACATAGCTAACACACACCCACCCTTGGGGAAGGGAATTCATCAACAATGCCATTGTGGGACGGGGTTGTGGAGTGATCCATTGAGGGGATCATGTTAGCATGGCTATGAGAATAAGAAATATATGCTAGTGTGCGTATGTGAATAGACATGAGGCTAGGTAACACAATATGATGCAATGCCCAAGGGACCATGAAATCACTTCGCACAAGCCTCGAGGGCTGTACGGGAAAGTGGTGTAAAAAGAATTCGATTTTGGAAAGAGGGTCATTGTAAAGAGGATGGGTTTCACAAAGGATGGATGATTCTTAAAGAGGACGACCCTCAAAAAGGGAAAATACTTCACAAAGAGGAGGGGATTCAAGAGGGTAAAGGTCTTCTCGAAGAGGGGGCATTCACAAAGGTAATAGGTTTCTTGAAGAGGAACCTTTGATAGAGCAGAGCTTCGCCTTAGTGAATCCCTCTTTCTTTGGATAGAGTTTCACAAAGGCTTTATGCATCGCGAAAGCTCTAGCACCCCAAAGGGGCCCCATCCTCTATGAAGGTCATAGGAATTCACGAAGATAATCTCCACCATATTTGGAGGATAGAGAGAATGTAATGGGGTATGTCTCATAGAGGACAAGTACCTCTGGGGATATATTTGAGTGTCTCGTGAAGGTCTGTGAGAAATAGGAGTTTGATGTTGAAAAGGAAGAGTCACAATGGTTTGGAAGTGGGGGAGAGCCTTTTATTGATAGGAAACCATGGTCGGTAGGGTCTTCAAACCCACTATAGAGATGGATGACGCCGCAGATAGGAAAGTGATAATGTGGGGAAATAGCACAATGCATTCTCGATGGATAGATGTGTGCCCCAGTGAAAGTGTCAAAAACAGAAATTGTGAACCCAATGTGAAATTATTCTACTAAATGTAGATATTTGTAGTGTTCAATACATTAGAGGATAAGCGTTTCACCAGATCCAGCTATCCAGTGCCAGGTCCCGCTAAGAAAATAATGTGCCTTGAGTGAGACTCACCAGAGATTGGGGAAGTCAAATGTTGGACATCCCAGTCAGCGATGTTGTCAGCATGGACCCTTCCTACCAATCATGGGAGAAAGAATGGCACTAGGGAACTAGATTTCATATTCCTTCTTTCGACACTAATGGTTGAATCTCCCTGTGGTGAAGGACCCAAGATGCCATGATAGGAAACAGATCACCACCCTCCCCCTTATGTGGGCATAAGGGAAACACCAACATGGAAATCCCTTGCAGCCTCATCTACTATGTGATGGCCTCCAAATCAATAGCTGTTGTGATTACATGCCCCATCTCCCCATCTGAGGTCGTTCAAAGGATGGTGATTAACAACCTCTTTCGACGATACGAGGAAGAGGGGATTATCCAAACCCGAGATATGTCCTGACAGGACGTAGAGGCTTATACACCTCATCATCACTTCCACCCCAAAGGGACAGGTAGGGAGGAACTTCTCCCCACTCCAACCAATTTTTTTTCGAGAGCCTCTCACTGGAGCACCTAGGTGACCCCCCCCCCCCCAACGCGAATGAGACGAGGGGTGTCCAGGCCATCACAGTTATAATCACATCCCGGGGGCTTCCAAGGAGAGCTCCCACTAGAATGCGTTTGGGACACCACCTATGTAACACACCAAGATTTCATAGTATGTTATATATTTAAATATATTCAATAACTTATACTTCACACCATACTAACTTTTCTAGCGTTATATGTAAGAATGAGTTTCTTCGAGACAACAAATTAGTATTATACATATTTAAACAATATATATATATTTATCAATTAAATATTGTAATATGAATAGTATAGAATAATTTTAAAATGTTATTTATAATTCTTTCACAACAATCAAACAACTTTATAATGAAATGGGTATGTTTTTTAAAATAGTGATATATTTCATAAAACAATTTTCTTAAGAGAACTACTTTTTATGTTCTTTTGTGAACAGTAATAAAATTTATATTAGACCCTCTTAAAAATCAAATTTGAAAAAATAGGCTTCATTTTTGGATTTGGAGTATCAAAATTAGCATAGGGTGAATTTTGAGTAATTATCCTAATAGTTTCAATTTTTATGAATAGTGAAAATACTGCATAATAAATAAAAACCAAAATATTAATTTATATATTTATTTTTAACTAAAATTTATCTTAATGTGAATATAGATATATAATACATATATTATACCAATATAATTCAATTGAATTGTTTTATAATAGTATTAGTTATATAAAATTTTATTGAAAATTTTAATGTCTTTTACCCACCTTCTAAGAACATTTTCAAATCTACATAAAATTTAATTTTACAAATTCATTGAATCAAATTTCAAAACTCTGAGACACATGGTTGATATCATTAATTAAAATGTTTTTAAATATGATGAAAATAACTTTTTTTCAATAATGCCTTTTGAATTTTATTTACCACGGTTAAAAGTAAATAGGGTAATTAAAAATAAAATTAATGTGACAAATACCCCAAAACATATCCTAATTCTATTAGATAACATTTTTAGACAAAAATAAACCTTAGGAAAAAAATAATATCCTTTTTTCCATTATTTTTAGATTAGAGAATTTATTATATTTTATTTAAAGAAGAGTTAAAACTATTAAATTTATATTTTTATAACTCAACCATTTTAATATAGGGTTATAATTAAGATAAATTCAACTATAAATACGCATTTGAAACATAAAAAGATTTCATAAATCATAGTAGTTTATTTATAATTTTTAGTCATTAAATAATGAAATTTTTTATGACACAATGATGATGCAGTAATAACCTTATTAATGAATGTTTAAAATAACTGAAGTTATAAATATTAAAATAAATGTAAATTTAAATTTGTGATGCCATCCCAGAATTTTATAGGTTAATATGACATGTTAGGGTTTATCGAATGTATTTGTTTCTAAGTAATTAGGTTTTTATGACTTTCACAAAAACAAAACACTAAATAGTGTCAAAATTGACATAAATGAGTTTTTAAAACAAACAATATATAATTAAATGATATTATATTCCTAAAAATAAAAGATTTGGAAAAAAGACATAGATAATGATAGATATTTCATTAATGAAGAACATGAGTTTCTCTCGGAATTTTATGATAACTATATTAACCATGTAATATAAAAATACATGATGACTTGGTAAATGTTAAACTATTTAACTAACAAGTAATTATAAAATATAAGGTGAATATAGTGACATAAAATTGTCTAAAATCTATTTGTTGATATTATTTTGACACATAAACACAATTTACTCGAAATAACCCCATTTGGATCTATTATAATCCAAATATTATTTTATAATAAATTAATATTTCGTGCTCTTTCAAAAGTTCCCCTCGCCTCTCTTATAAAAGGGTGCTTCCCCTTATCTTAAATCCACACCTCTAAAGAATTTTGGCCCGGCCAACCCCAAATAAAATATCCCATGAAATACCATCACTTCTACCTAGAGGACTTACTTTGATCAGAAAGCCAGCCTAAGGATCCCTTTTGTTCAAAATCAAAAGTAACCACCCAAAGAAGAGATAATTATTTTATCACCTCTTTCAAAGTTATTTTCATCTTCTACTTACTTTTTATTTCTTGTTTCCATAATAAAATAATAAATATAGTACCTTCATTTTAATGATATGTTATTATAAATATAGTACAATGATATATATTATTCTATCCATCCTATGAATGATAAAGTTATCATGTGTGCGTGCGTACGACTTACCATCTCCACACCTTGGTGTAGTTTATTATTCAACACTAAATTATTTGAATGGGTATAATAATAAGTCTAATTGATTTATATAAAAAATATATCATGTTAATTATTCTTTATATACAATTTACCATCTAATTACAAACAATTTCACAATCAGTAGAATGCTATTGTCACTCGTGCGTACATGTGGCTTACCATCTCCACGACGTGATGAGATTTAATTCCTCATCATAAAGATTCAAGAATAATTATTAATTTGATGATTAAAAATTAAATATTAAGATATTAATACAATTTTGGATATGAATAAAATACATCCAACACATAACAAACATGACTTACATAAAAAACATACAAGGGAAAATGATTCTATTAACACCTGAAATAATGATAATACTGAAATATTATTAACAGTGCAATATTAGAGGATAATATATTATATCATATTTATGTATGTGGTTATTTTATAATTTTATAAAAATGATCTAAACATTATACATTTGTTTAAACTCACCCCGGACTAAAGTAAAGTATAAGTTAAGGTAATTCAATCTCTCTTGTAATATTCCAGAGATATAATCCATGTTCAATGCCTATTTCTTGTGTGTGGTGTATGTACTACCTCTGTTATATTTAATATCACGAATAAATTTAACTTCATGGAATTTATAGATTAATTTTTTGATATTAGACCTATTATTTAAATTTACAATGTGGTATTGGACACTTTGAATGTTTGATGAAGTAATCCATTCTCTATTTTAATATTCTTGATATTATTTTAAATGACAATTTATTTTAATATAAAGGGATTATAAATAGAATTTGAAGTCTATTTTAATTTTCATTAAGATGTTCTTAAAATATGACTCTTTTAATGATTTGTGTAAGGGAATCATTAAATATAACATCATTTTCAATGTTTTAATGACTTATTTCTCTATATTTTTTTAATTAATGTCCATGTTCTCAAAAATATTTTATGGATTTATTTATAAGGACATAATTATATAAAAATGTTAATTCCTTTCAAATGTTTCAAAGTGTTATGGGGCACTTTTATCCAAAAACCTATTTTAAATGAATTCCTTTATAAATTGGGTGACTTTTAATTGATTTCAAGAAGAAAGGGATATTTCTCTTAAATCATTTTTCTGATTATTTTCAAATATTTCAACATCCTTTATTGGATTTTTGATTGAGGTTGATTTATGATAATAAAATCCTCCATATTTTATTGGATGAGTAACGATATGTTTGAATTTGGATATTCTATTTTTATACTATCCATGATTTATGGCTAAAATATTTACATTTCGAATTGTTGTTTTAATATGAATGTATATGTTATCTTCCACACTTTTCATATGAGGACTTCATTGGACATAGTAAGTGATGGGTGGGGCCTGCTATAGCCTCTCGTTGCATCGGTAGGTATCATTAGAAAAACTAGTGTCTTGGCATCGTGACTTGACAAAATTTATACTTAGGGTCATGGAATGATGCCTTGACATTATGGTTATGATGTCCTACATTATGCATTCCATGAAAATTAGATTAGTTATTGATGTTACATGTGATTATTCAACTAGTAGAATATCCATGTGAATAATTAAATGAAATTATTTGATTTATCTTTTCCGTATTATGATGAAGTTTATGTTTAAAGGGCGGGTGTTTCAATTTTCTACCTTTCCATAAATTCTAATTATTGTTTATGATAGATTCTTCTATATTATTTACACTTACTGAGCATCTGAGATCACCCCATTCTTATGGTTTATTTTCTAAGGATACCAAGAAGTGTATAAAGATTATATGTAGGTTTAAGATAGGATAATAATGGAATTCTAAAAGGATTATCTTTTTTTATTTTATGATTGAAATTGTAATGTGAAGTTAATGTATGTAATTTATTTTCCAAGATTGTTAAACCGATCGGTCATTCAAGACATGTGTCCTTGTAATCACGCCAATGTTATGTATTAATGAACCAACACTAGGTACCTAGGTTGGGGCATTACCGTTGGTTTTTGAGGAATTTTAGTGAAAACATTTTGAACTAGATTTACAAAAACTCTGATTAGAGAACAATACCCTAAGATACAAATTGAGCATTATTACAGAATATCTTACTAGAATTTTGGAAATCTAGATATTATTTTATTTTTCCAAGAAATAAATCTTTGTCCGGATAAAACAAGTTGATGTGGTTATAGAATAGATGTACCTAGTAGTGAAAACTCTGACAAAGAGTTTAGGTCTTGACCGAGGGTATCCTAGTACATGACAGTTAGCCTTACTGCACACCTGGTTTGACAATCCTAGGAGATATGCTTAAGATAATTCACATTTTCATAACAAACAGATTTAATGGATTTTAATATAGGATGAGAATAAATAACCATGGAAAATCCTATGGTGCTTAAATTGAAAATATGGCATCACGATATATTCTAAATGATTTTATTAATATTGTTACTCACACTATGATTTCTGGTTATAGTCAATGGCTATATTCCAAGGAAGTCATAGTAACATTGAACATGATGTAAAAGGTGGGAATGGTGGTAGAAATGAGAAATGAAATGGATTGTTGATAGGCATAAAATATATCGTGTTCATGCCAAATCAGTTTTACAAAAATATTATCAACAATGTATACATTAACCAATAATCAATAACAACAATGAAGAGAAATGTGGTGAATGATATGAGCTCCAGTAGTAGAGACCATAGAGAAAAGAATGTTCAACTTTCATTAAGTAGGAAATCTGGAAGGAGACACCTAGGAAAGTGTCTTAATGGAACAATTAAATTCTTTTTTGTGTGGTAAAGAAGGACATAATGTAAACAATTGTCGAGGAAAAATTTAGAGTAATATGGATGAAAATAATAAAGATAATATGAATCCATTTACAATTATTTTCTCTCAATGTGGGGGACCTGGGCATTACTCAAGTCAATTCCCTATTCTATAGGATAACCACTAGGTCATGGAAGAACCAATGTGATAATAAATGGATTGTGAAATGTTTAAAAGTATTAATGCGCTTTATTGGAGGGATTACTTTGAAAGATATTTCTATTGTTTGTGTAATCCTACAGTTTGTTTTTTGAAAATTCTATTTGAGGAAGAATTATCTTTTCTTTTGTGGTTATAGTTATAAAGAAAAATTTTGGTTTATATGATCCTTGAATTTGTGGAATTTATAGGTTATTACTTTTTGGGATGAAAATGTGAGGTATGAGATAACAATTGTTGTTAAAATATGTCCTGGTATTTTTTGAGGAATTTATCTCATTTTTTGTAATGTTACAAAATATAATAGTTTTTTAAAAAGAACAATATGTAAACTGTGTGACAATCTGTGCATCAGAAAAAGATACAGGATTCAAAACCACAACCAATGTGCGGCTGAAATTTATTGTCTACCACTGAAATGTATGAAGTCTCTGGTTAGTATGACCAATTATTTTTAGTTAAATGATTTTATTGATCAATAATAAGTTTATTTTTAGAACATATGATTTATAAAATTGGTATCCTTATTATAGGAAAATTATTTTGGGATTAAGTGATAAATGTTATTTGAGAAGATGTTCGCTCTTTTGGGAACATTATATTCCTAAGGGAAATAGAATACTATTAGATTTCATTGGAGGAGTAATATTGGATTTTTATTTTGGAAGAATATATTTTTTTATTGTGTACTTATAGCGAGTAGGGTTACTTATGGAAATGATTAACCTATCATAGAGATTTTGTGATTAGGTTAACTACTTTTAAGTATGTGACCTTAAGAGTAGTCAATGTTATTTGGAGATAAATGTTATGATTTATCATGGAAGACTATGTTATCAAATAATTCTAAATTATGGTTTTCAAACATAGTTTTGATTTTTTTGATGAATTTTAAGTAAAATTGATTATTGAATAGTCTATGTTTATCTTTGGGTATAGTCTGTTTAATTTTGGAGATTAAGAGTAATATTTATTTCTATAAAATACTCTCCTTGTTGAGGATCACATGATCTTTTACTAAAAAATTTGGTTTTGGTTAATGTATAAAGACAAGGGAAATATATAGTTAATTTTTTTGGATTATGTGATTATCTATAAGTTGATTATAGAACTTTAGGTGTGGCCAATTCCTCTTAAATACTCATCGATTAGAGAAAAGATGAGTTTGTGGTAGAAATTTACTAAACGATGAATCTCTAATTTAAATGTAATTATATCTCCTTATGTTATTAGTAAATCTTATAAATAAATTCCTCAACATTATGAAAAGTAACTTAAAACAAATATGATGTATGTTTGATCTTCAAAATGGGTAATCAATGACCGTTTAACCCATAACAAGTTTATGGTTTTCTGGTTGTTAACTTTCTACTGATCCAGTTTTCTATCAATCTCCATCATAACATGATGGTTTTTTTCTCTTCCATATCCATGTTTTCATACATGTAACCCTAGTACGGGTTATCTTTGGTGAACTTTCTCCTTCTCTTTCTTTCTTTTAAAGTGATAGTTTTATTTACTCTTTTTTCGATTTGGGACTTTTAATGAAGTTTCCATGCACAATTTTAAAATTGTGAGGAACCAATTTCCAAAAGGGGGAAGAATGTGACATCCCAAGATTTCATCAAAAGATGCACCTTTAAAGTAATTCAATAACTTATACTACACACAACACTAACTTGGCTTGCGTTATTCCCAAGATTGAGTTTCTGCGAGACAACACTTTATTATTATAATTATTAAAACAATATATATATTTATCAATTAAATTTAATAATATGAATATTAAAAAATAAATTTTAAATTTTATTTATAATGTTTTCACATCAATAATACATATTTAAAATGAAATGTATATGTTTTGTTAAAATAGTTATATATTTAGAAAAACTATTTTCTTAAAAGAACTACATTTTATGTCCTTTTGTGAACAATAATAAAAATAATATTAAATACTCTTAAAAATTGAAATTGGTAAAATATACTTCATATTTGATTCGGAATATGTAAATTAGCTAAGGGTAAATTTTTGGTAGTTTTCTGAAAATTTTCAATCTTTGATGAATGGTGAAAAATACTCCATAGTACATAAAAACTGAATATTTCATTTATATAATTAATTTTAATTAAAATCTATCTTAAATTAAAAATAGATACATAATACATATATTAGTCCAGTGTAATTAATTTGAGTCATTTTATACTAAAATTAGATATATAAAACTTTATGGAATTTTTTAACGTCTTTTACCCACCTTCTAGGCATATTTGCAAATCTTCATAAAACATAATTTTACCACTTCTGCGAATTTAATTTCAAAAATATAAGAGACATGATTCACATAATTAAGTAAAATGTGGTTCAATATGATGAAAATATTTTTTGGTGAATAGTATCTTTTATATTTTATTTATTACAGTTAAAAGTATATAGGGTAATTAAAGGAAAAATTAATGTCATAATTACCCCAAAACTTATCCTAATTCTATTGGATACGAGTTTTTAGACCAAAATAAAGCTTAGGGAAAAACTAATATCATTTTTTATACATTTGGGTTAGATTATGACATATATTATATTTTATTAAATGTAGAGTTAAAAGTTTTAAATTCAAATTTTAATAACTAAACCATTTTTAGCATAGAATAATGCTTAAGATAATTTTGACTATAAATGTTAATTATAAAGATAATAATATTTCCAAAATCATATTATTTTATTTATAATTTTTAGAAATTAAATAATTTTATTTATTTATGACACAATTTTGATGCAGTAATTACCTTATTAATGAATGATTAAAATAATTGATGATATATATATATTAAAATAAATTTAAATTGAAAATTTTGATGAAATCAACGAATTTTATAGGTTAATATGAAATTTTAGGGTTTATTAAATTTATTTTTTGATTTAATCATGTTTTTATGACTTTCACAAAATCCAAATACATAATAGTGTCAAAATTGACATAAATGTGTTTTTAAAACAAATACTATATTAGTAAATGATATGATATTCATAAAAACCTTAGATTCAGACAAAGGACTTACATAATTTTAGATATGGCATCAATTAACCACTTTATATTATCATTTCTTTTTATAGTATCTATATTAACCATGTAATATAAAAATACAAGAAGACTTTGTAAAAGTTAATCTTTTTAACTAAGAGTTATTTCTAAAAAATAATGTTAATATGGTAGCCTAAACATGTCTAAAACCTACTGGTTGAGATGATTTATACCAATACCCACCTTATCCACGAAATAAATCCATTTATATCTATTAGAAACTGAAATTTATTTTATTATAAATAAATATGTCAAGCTCTTACTAAAGTGCCCCTCAACTCTCTTATAAAAGAATACTTTCCCTTCTCTTAAAATCACACCTCCAAATCTATTTTTATCAGACATCCCCTACTAAAATATCCTCCAAAATACCCTCACATAAACCTAGAGGCCTTATGTTGATCATAAATCCAACCTAAGGAGCCTATTTTTTCAAATCAAAAGGAAGCACCCGTAGAAGAGGTAATTATTTTATCTCATCTTTCAAAGTTCTTTTCTTCTTCCACTTCTTCTTTCATTGTTCATTCCACAAAAAAATAATTACTCTAGTAACGTCTAAATACTGATATGTTATGATAAATATGATATAACCATATTCACTATTCTATTCATCCTATGAATGATAAAGTCAATAGTGTGTGTACGTACAGTTTACCATCTCCATGCCGTGGTGTAGATTGTTATTCAAAACTACATTATTTTGATGGGTATAGTAATGAGTATAATTGATGTAAATAAAAAATATAATATATTATTTATTATTTATATATAATATACCATCCTATTACACATGATTTCACCATCAATAGAATGATATTATCGCTCGTGCGTATGTACGACTTGCCATCTCCACGACGCGATGTGATTTCATTCCCCATCGTAACCATTGAAGAATAATTTTCATTTTATGATTTAAAAATAATAATTACAAACACAATATTATTCTATATATGAATAAAATACATCCTATCCATAAAAAACATGACTTATTTTACAAAACATAAAAAGGAAAATGAATTAGTTAACACCCAAAACAATGATACTACTGAAATATTATTAATAGATAAATTTTAGAGGATCATATATGATATCATATTTATGATTGTAGTTCTTGTATAATTTAATAAAAATAATTTAACCATTATATATATGGTTAAAATTACCATCAACTAAAGGAATGTATTAGGTAAGGTAATTTGGTCTCACTATTAATATTCGGAAGATATAGCCATGTTCACCGCATATTTCATGTGTGTGGTTTACGTACTACCTATATTGTATTTAATACAATGAATACATTAATATTCATGGTATTTATAGATTCATTTTAAGATATTTGACCTATGATTTAAATTTTCAAAGAGGTATGGGATGACTTTAATGTTCAAAGAATTAATCCTTTCTCTGTTTCAAAATTCTTGATATTATTTTACATAACTATTAATTTGAATATGAAAGGATTATAAAGAGAATTTTATGTCTATGTAAAGATAATTCAAACTATTTTAAAAGATTAATATTTTAAAGTTTTATGGAAGGTACTATTTAACTAGAACATCATTTTTAATGTTTTAAAGATTTATTTTTCTAAATCATTTAATTAATGTCCATGTTTTCAAAATGATTTTAAGAATATATTTATATAGATATAATTGTTTTAAAATTTTAATTAAATTCAAAATTTTCAAAGTGGTATGGGACACATTGATTCAAAAACCTCTTATAAATGAATAAATTTATAAATTGACCAACATTTAAATAATTTCAATAAAAATGGGATATTTCTCTCATAGAGTTTTACTGATTATTTTCATCTATTTCAAAATTCGTTATTGGATTTTTTATTGAGGTTGTTTTATTATAAAACAATATTCTATATTTAATTGAATGCGTTATGATATTTTGGGATTTGGATGTTCTATTTTTATACCATTCATGATTTATGGATAAATTATTAACATTTTAGATACTAGTTTTAATATGAATTGTTATGTTATGTTCTACTCTTTTCATATGAGGAATGCATTGGAAATAGAAAGTGATGGGAGGGATGTGCTATATCCCCTCAATACATCAGTTGGTCTCCTGAGACAAACTCGTGTCTTTGCACAAGGCCATAAAAAAATTTATGTTTAGGGTCTTGACATAAGGCCTTGACTTTGTGGTTAAAATGACCAACATTAGGCATTCCATCATTATGAGATTAGTTATTTATGTTACATTTGATTATTTTACTAGTAGAATATACATCTGAATAAGTAAGTGGTATTATTTGATTTATCTTTTCCATATTATGATGATATTTATGTATAAAGGGATTTTATTTCAATTTTATACCTTTTCATATAAGTTTATGATTATTTATGATAGCTTCCACTATATTGTTTATCCTTACTGAGCATCTCAGATGACCCCTTTCTTATGTTTTATTTTCCAAGGATGCACCGAATTGTATTATGATTTATATGATGTTTAAGCAAGTATTGTAAATTCATTTTCAAAGGATTATCTATGTTGTATTTTATGTTTCAAAGTGTAATGTGAAGTTCTGTATATAATGTATTTTCCAAGAATGCTAAACCGATCGGTCCATCGGGACATTATTCCATGTAATCATGCCAATTTTATGTAATAATGCACCGAATCTTGGAAATTGGGCTGGTGCATTATAGTTGGTATCAGAAAAAGTTTAGTACAAACCATGGGAACTGGATTTAGAAAACTCTAATTAGATAACATTACCCTAAGCAAGACTTTGATTATTATTATAGAAGAACTACATAGAATTTTGGTAATGTATAAATTTTGTGATAATTCTAAGAAAGTCATTCTTTTCTAGATACTAAAAGTGGATGTGGTTCTTATGTAGATGTACCTAGGAGTTTAAAATCTGACAAGGAGTTTCGGGCTTGACCTGGGGTATCCTAGTACATGAAAACAGGCCTTACTGCACCCCTGGTTTGACACTCCCTAGGGATATGCATAGGATAATTCATCTATTATATACAAATATATTTGATGGATTTTAATATAAGATGAGAATAAATAACCTTAGTTAATCAGAAGGTGTTTTTGATTGGAAATATGGTGTCAGGATATTATCTAAATTATGTTATGACTATTGTTACTCACACTATGATTTATGGTTTTAGTTAATGGATGGATTCCAAGGATGTCATAGTAACATTTAACATGATTTACAAGGTGGGAACGACTGTAGAAATGAGAAATGAAATGGAGTTTTTTTTCAGAACAAAATATATTGTCTTCATGCGTAATCAGCTTTCAAAAAATATGATCAACAACGTATACATTAACCAACTAGAAAACTCACAATATAAGATAAATGCAGAGAAAGATAAGATCTCCAGCAGTGGAGACCATGGAGAAAAGAAATCTCAATTTCCATCATCTAGGAAAGGTGGAAGGAGACACATAGGAAAGTGAATCAATGGAACAATGAAATGCATCACATGTGGGAAATAAGGACATAAAGTAAATAATTGCTGAGGAAAATGAAGAGTAATATGGAAGAAAATAAACAAGACACTAAGAATCCATTTATAGTCATTTTCTGTAAATGAAGGGGACATGGGAATTACCGGAGTCAATTAACTATTCTATAGGATAACCACTAGGTCAAGGAAGAACATATGTGAAAATAAATGGATAGTGAAATGATTAAAAGTTTTAATGCGCTTTATTGATGGGATTACTTTAGAAGACTTTTCTATGTAACCCTGTAGTTTGTTTTGTGAAAATGCTATTTGAGTAAAAATTATCTTTTCATTTATATATATATTTATAGAGAATAATTTTAGTTTATGTGATCCTTAAATTTGAGGCCATTATAGTTTATTACTTTTTGGGATAAAAATGTGAGGCATGAGATAACAATTGTGGTTAAAATATGTTATGGTATTTTGGAGGAATTTATCTCATTTGTGTGAATGTGGTAAAATTTAATAGTTTTTTAAAAAGGCAATATGTAGACCATGTGACAACCTGTCACATTAGAAAATGATACGAGAATCAAAACCACAACCAAAGTTCGACTGGGATTTATCTCCTACCACTAGACTATGTGAAGCCCCAGGTTAGTATGACTAATTCTTTTTAGTTAAATGATTTTATCGATAAAGAATATGTTTATTTTTGGAAATTATGATTTATCAAATGGATATCCTTATTATTGGAAAATGATTTGGTGATTAAGTGATATATGTTATTTTGGAAGACATTCGCTCTTCTGGGAACACTATATGCCTAAGGGAAATAGAATACTATTGAATTTAATTTGAGGAGTAATGTTGGATTTTTATTTTGGAAGAATGTATTTTTTATTGTGGACTTATAAGGAGTAGGTTCATTTACGGAAATTATTAACCTATCATAGGTACTATGTGATTAGGTTAATTACTTTTAGGTAAGTGACTTCAAGAGTAGTCAGTGTTATTTGAAGATAAATTTTACGATTTATCATGGAGGACTATGTGATCAAATCCTTCTAAATTTTGGTTTTCAAAAATAGTTTGGATTATTTTATTGAATTTTATGGAGAATTGTTTATTGAATGGTATTTGTTGAAATTTGGGTATTTTTTGTTTGATTCTAAAGATTAAGATAAGTATTTCTTTCTATAAAATATTATCCTTTTGTGGATCATATGATATTCTACTAATCATTATTGTTTTGGATAATTTATAAAGATAAGGGAAATATATTGAATTTATTTTGGATTATGTGATTTTCTAGAAGTTGGTACTAGAACTTTAGGTGTCACCAATTCATTTGGAGTACTCAATGTTTGGAAAAAAAATGAATTTGAGGTAGAAATTTATTAATCGATGAAACTCTACTTAAAAAGTGAGTATATATACTTATGTTCTTAGTAAATCTCATAAATATATTCCACAACATTATGAAAAGAAACATAAAACACAAATGTTGTATGTTTTCTCTTCATACTAGGTAATCAAAGACCATTAAACCCATCACAAGTTTCTGGTTTTCTTGTAGTTAACTTTCTCCTCATCATTTCTTCTATCACTCTACATAAGAATATGGTTGTTTATTTTTTCTTCCATATCCATGTTTTGTTACATGTAACCCTAGTATGAGTTATCTTGGGTAACCATTCTTCTCTATCTATTTGTTTTAAAGTTATATTTCTATTTACTCTTTTTCTGATGTGAGACATTCAATGAAGTTTCCTAGCCCAATTTTAAAATTGTGAGGATTCAATTTACAAAAAGGGGAATAATGTAACACTCCATGATTTGATAGTAATTTGTAACATTAAAGTATTTCAATAACTTATACTACACGCAACGCTGACTTGGGTTGAGTTATATGCAAGATTGAGTTTCTGCGAGACAACACATTAGTACTATAATTATTTAAACTATATATATTTTTATGAATTTCATATTTTGATATTAATAGGAACAAATAAATTTTAAATGTTATTTATGATGTTTTCACATTAATAAAATATCTTTATAATGAAATGTATATGTTTTGTTAAAATAGATATATAGTTTGAATAAAATATTCTTATAAGAACTACGTTTATGTCCTTTTGTTAACAATAATAAAATTAAAATTAGACACTCTTAAAAATTGAATTTGGTAAAATAGACGTCATTATTTATTTGTAAAATCAAAAATTTCTTAGGGTGAATTTTTGGTAGTTTTCTGAAATCATTCAATTTTTGATGAGTACTAAAAAATATTTCATAGTACGTAAAAACTGAATTTTTTATTTATATAATTACATTTAATTAAAATTTTAATTCAAGTCAAAATAGATACATAGTACACATATTAGTTCAATATAATTCATTTGATTCATTTTATAATAAGATATTATATATAAAATATTATTTAGTTTTTTAACGTCCTTTACCTACTTTCTAGGCGCATTTACAAATCTGCATAAAACATAATTTTACCACTTTTGTGAATTTAATTTCAAAATTATGAGAGAAACTGTTCACATGAGGAAGTAAAATTTGGTTCAATAGGATGAATGTAATATTTGGAGAATAGTGACTTTCGAATTTTATTTACTAGGGTTAAAAGTAAATAGGGTAATTAAAGTTATAATTAATGTTATAATTACCCCAATACATGTACTAAAATTATTGGATACGTTTTCTTCTAGAAAAATGAACCTTATAACAAACATAAGATCATTTTTGATCCATTTGTGTTATATTATGACATTTATTATATTTTATTTAAATAAGAGTTAAAAGTGTTTAATTCAAATTTAAATAACTAAACCATTTTTAATATAGGGTCATACATAAGATAAATTAGATTATAAATATTCATTATAAATATAATAATATTTCCTACATCATAGTATTTTATTTATAGTTTTTAGAAATTATATAAATAAATTTATTTATGAGACAATGAAGATCCAATAATCGCTTTATTAATGGAAGATTAAAATAATTGATGTTATAAATATTAAAATAAATATAAATTGAAACTATTGTTGTCATATAAGAATTTTATAGGTCAATATGACATTTTATGGTTGATTCAATTTATTTTGATTATGTAATAAAGTTGTTATAACTTTCACAAAAAACAAATACTTAGTAGTGTCAAAATTGACATAAATGAGTTTTTAGAACAAATGTTATATTATTAAATTATATAACATTCCTAAAAAACTACGATTAGTCCAAAGGAATTAGATAATGTTAGATATTTAATTAATGAACTAATTGAGGTTATCTTGTCATTTAATGTAACTATATTAACTATGTAATATAAAAATAAAAAAGACTTGTTTGAAGTTATACTATTTATCTAAGAGTTAATTCTAAAAGGTAATGTTAATATCGTGACCTAAACATGTCTAAAACATATTGGTTGAGAGGATTTCTACCCATAACTACCTTATCCTTGAAATAAATCTATTTGGTGCTATTGAGAACGTAAATTCATTTAAAAATAAATTATTATTTCTAGCTCTTCCTAATGTGCCCCACACCTCTCTAATAAAGGGGTACTTCTCCTTCTCTTAAATTAACACCTCCAAAGTCATTTGGAATGGCCAAAACCTGATCAAATATCATCCCAAAAACTATAACTTCAACCTATAGTCCTTACATTGACCATAAATCCATCCAAATAAGACATTTTGTCCAAATAATAAAGAATCAACTGAAGAAGAGGTAATTGTTTTATCACCTCTTTAAACGTTCTTTTCTTCTTCTACTTCATCATTCATTGTTGTTTCCATACTAAAATATTAACTCCAGTAACATATACATACTGAGATGTTATTATAAACACGGTACAACCATATTCATTATTCTATCCATCAAATTAATGATAAAGTCCCCTTGCGTGAGTGCGTACGACTTACCATCTCCACACTGTGGTGTAGTTTGTTATTCAACACTACCTTATTTGGATGGGTATAATAATGCATATAATTAATGTAAATATTAAATATAACATGTTAATTATTCCTTAATTATATTATATAATCAAATTACTTATGATTTTAAAATCAATAGAATGATATTATCTCTCATGCGTACATACGACTTACTGTCTCCACAACGCGATGAAATTTCATTCCCCATATTATCCATTTAAGAATAATTTTCATTTTATGAATAAAAAATATTGTTTAAGAACATAATATACTTGTTAAATTTAAAAATATACATCCTATCCCTAATAAACATGACTTACATAACAAAACATATAATGGAAAGCGAATCAGTTAACACCCGAAACCATGATACTACAGAAATATTATTAACAGAGCAATTTTAGAGGATCATATATGATATCATATTTATGCATGTGGTTATTTTATAATTTTATAACCACTGTTTAACCATTATATAGAAGGTTAAACTAACCCTCATCTAAAGGAAATTATTAGGCAAGGGAATTCCATCTCATCGGTAATATTTGGGAATACATTTATCATCATGGTGTTTATAGATTAATTTAAAGATATAGGACCCATTATTTATATGTTCAAAGTGGTATGGGATGCTTTGAATGATCAAATAATTAATCCTTTCTACATTTCAAAATTCTTCATATTATTTTACATAACTATTTTTTTGAGTATAAAATTATTATAAAGGGAATTTGATGTCTATTTAATTGTTCATTCTAATGTTTTTAAAAGATGAATAATTTAAATATTTACGGAAGGGAATCATTAACTAGAACATCATTTTAAATGTTTTCAAAATTTATTTTCCAAAATCGATTTACTTATTGTCCATGTTTTCAAAATGATTTTAAGGATTTATTTATATTTAATTAATTGTTTTAAAAGAATAATTATTTTCCAAATATTCAAAGTGGTATGTGACACATTTGTTCAAAACCCTCCTTTTATTGACATCCTTTAAAAACTATGTGACTTTTAAATGATCTAAAGAAAAAAATGGATATTTATCTCAAAGAGTTTTACTGATTATTTTCATATATTTCAACAACTTTTATTGGATTTTTGATTGGGGTTGATTTCTTATAATACAATATTCCATATTGTATTGAATGATGATATGTTTGAACTTGGATGTGATATTTTTATACCATTCATGATTTATGGTTAAAGTATTAATAATTCAAATGCTAGTTTTAATATGAATGTTTTTGTTATGTTCCACTCTCTTCATACGAGGAATTAATTGGACTTAGTAAGTGATGGGTGGGGCCCATTATAGCCCCTGGATTCATCAGTAGGTATCATGAGACAAACTAGTGTCTTAGCCCAAGGTCATGACAAAATTTATATTTAGGGTCTTGGAACGAGGACTTGGATTTGTGGTTAAAATGTCTCGAATTATGCATTCCATCATCATGAGATTCAATATTGTTGTTTAATGTGATTATTTTATAATTATAATATCTATGTGAAGAATTAAATTCTATTATTTGATTTATATTTTCCATATTATGATGAAGTTTATGTTTAAAGGTCTTGTGTTTGAATTTTATACCTTTGTATAAAAGTTATTGATTATTTATGATAGCTTCCACTATATTGTTTATCCTTACTGAGCATCTGAGCTCACCCCTTTATTATGAATTTTTCCCAGGATTTCTTGAAGCGTATTATAATTTATATGTAGGTTTAAGATACGATTTTAATGGTATTCTCATATGATTATCTATGTTGTACTTTATGTTTGAAATGTTAATGGGAAGTTCATTTATGTAATCTATTTTTCAATACTACTTAACTAATCAGTCCTTTGGAAGTTAATTCCTTTTAATCATTCCAATGTTTTTTAATAATTCTCCAAATCGATGTAACTGGGTTGGGGCATTACAACCTAGCTCCACAGGCTGAGGAGTAGGTAAGTTATATGCCAGCTCAACTAGCATCAGTCTGGTTCACCCGGCACCAATGTCAGGTGAATGATGAGGAGACAGGCCTCAAGGGGGCGTCATCATCGATGACTACAATGTCTTGTGCCACCTCTGATGAATACACCCAATGCACCATTTATAATAAATAAGGGAACTTATGCTCCAGACCTGGATCGAGCCCACATCACCCCACAGTTAGATTTTGACGACACTCCTGGTCACCAACACAAGTGGAGTCCATCGTGGGCTGACCTACGATGATGAAATCCAGTACAGAGGCCCTCCCCATGACAATACCAATGAGAATTCAAGTCCTTCCCATTCTCAAGCTTAGCATGGAGGTCCTCCCCATGCCACCATCAGTCCAACCAAATGTCCTCCCCACCGCACTGATATCAATCACAAAGGTCTCTTCCACACTTGGGACCCAAGGTAAGGAGCCATTCCCCCTATCACAGGTCATTGATGCGAAGATTCACCTTTTATGATCAACCATCACCATGGGGGTCTTCCCTATGTTTTTATAGAAGCCGAGGAATATCCCCGTCATCTCGGAAATTAGAGAAGCAGTGTGCTGCCTCGCTTCGTTGGCACCTAGCACAGAGGTCATCCCCACATTTAGTTTCACCAGTAGGAAGGCTCCCCTCATATCGTCACTACTAAGGGAATCAATCACAGTTGTACTTCCCATGTTCCCATCATATCCGGTGGAGGTCCTACCAACACTGACTCTTTCTGTGCAGATTCCCTCTACGCACCAACCACTAGACATAGAGGTCCTCCCCATGTTTATTTTGAGATTTGTCCAAGTTCTCCTCACACCACAGATCACCTTGAAGGAAGTCCTCTCCACCCTAGAATCAGTTCGGCTGAAGCTCCCGTTGTTTCAGAAGCCTACCCTATCTTAAAGAACCATCCTGGGGTAGGTGGATGGGCCACCAAATCCAAAGGGTGAATTTTGAGAAGTTTCGGACCTTGATTAAACCTATCTAGTTCACAGATTATGAGGTGGAATGCGATTTAATAATGGAACCCTCACCCTGAACATATGTGTCAAGGGTTGAGTCAGGAACAAGGTGTATAAGCCTAATCATTCTGGAATGCAAGGTCCGCAAGATTCCTACCTGCCTCCATTGATATATATAGAAAGAGGAAGAATTGGACCCTTTCTAGGGCATGGGTGTACAATCCTCCTTATAATCAACAAGGTCATTATCTACCTCAACCAGAGATCATGGAGAGTTATTCTAGGCACCGATGGAGGAATATAAATATCATGACCCACCATCAGTAATTTCATCCCCTAAATGGGAAATTGGGTTCACCAGTCCATCTTAATCGGATATGGTGGATTAGTCGTTGCATTCTTTGCAAGACAGACATAGATGCAGTGGCTTGTCAGCTCGTTTGTCGTCTTCCCCATTGGCCAGTCTACCATATCAATAGTCTGATTCATTTCCATTATTGGTCCCCCAGCTGCCCCCAGTTGATGAATGGGGAAACCAATGGGAAGATCCCAAGTCTAATCTGAGGAGCTTGTAGGACATCCTAGCAGCGGACCATTTCCCAAAGATGTTCGGGCCAATTGCAACCAAAAACTTCAGTGCACTAGAATTGCTTACCTAGTAGGAAGTCACATGTTTTCTCCAAACCGTCTAGGTGACACACTTTTAAATCCGTTATCAGTGGGTAACATACCCCAAGAGTCAGGCACACTATGAAGATATTTTCTATCACTACCACATGGTCGACTTGGATGCACTTCTTGTGGCCTAGCGTCTTGAGTTTCCCGGTCTCTATCAGACCCTTTAGTAGTGGTGCGTCCAGAGCTTTAATGGGATCCAATGAATTATCAAGGAGGATTCCCCCTAAATTCAGTTCTATTGTTGTGGGTAGTATGATTCCCTTCAATTTAGTTCTATCCAATGTGCACACGAATTTCTTGGTGATATTGAGGATATGACTTTATGAAGAGTCGCAATTAACTTGGTCGACATGTTAGAGGGAGATAAAGATCAAGAGATCCATGAAGAGAAAAAACACCCCAAGGGAGTACCACAACTATTTGATACATTGAGATGGATTACTCACCAGTAATAAAATTTATTAGGTCTTCCCATACCTAATGAGTCATTATCCCTCAGCCAAAATCCTAATAACTGCTGAGAGAATTTTGGCACAATCAAACCCTCATACCCATCTAGATCAGTGTAGAGGATGTAATATCATCATGAAAAGGGTATGTTGCATCAAAATATCATATATCATAAAACTATGGTTGATGGACTCCTTTCTGAATGTGTTGTAGAGCGGCATCCAGACTATGGTGATCCTCGACCAGGGCAGGAGGGGCAGGTACAACTCCCCCTAGGGGAGATGCCTTCGGGTGACCCTGACCACCTTTCCAACATAGACAAGGTAGAATCCAGAGCATATATCAAGAGGGAGTGGTATGTATCATCAAATAAACCTGAGTGGTGTGATAATCAGCAATACCCATCTTAGGCTCCCACAACCACTCTACAGGTCGTTCCTCCATTCGTCCTGAAGGTCATTGCACCAGCCGTTCCACGAGCCGATGGGCATTACTATCATGTTGAAGAACCTTCCAATGCATTGGTGATCAGGGAACCTCTCCATAACAGGAATCCCCATCCATATGATCCAATGGCAGTGCTCATTGCCTGCGTTGAGGCTTTGGAAACTCGACTGGTGGAAATTCTACCAGCCGGCAAGCCATATCCGGCATGAGTGGATGATATGCCAGCACCTATGGTTTCGAAAACCCTAAATGTTCCCATTTTAATGGGATAGGAGATCAAATGCATAATATGGACCACTTCATCTCAAGGTGTGGACCCATGCTAGGAACTCCAGTGTAGAAAGAGGCCACCAAACTCTGATGTTTCATACAAAAACTGGAAGGGCATGTGTTTGTCTAGAATAGCCAGCAACCCGTTGGATCAGTAGCTGGCTGGGAATATCATCATAGGAAATATCATTAACAGTTCATCTATACCACTATGAAGATAATTATTTTAGAACTCTTCTAGAGCAAGAAAAGTTCCATCCAGTGTGTCGCAGACTTTGGTTCTCAGTGGAAAGGCCTCATATACTCCCCTGATATGTCATTGACTCTGGAACAACTGCTGAAAATTTGTGTGTGGAATGTCAAAACTGAACTGGTCCCCTCTCTCATCACACAGAACTAGCTAGGGGTATTTTGGGATTTCTTGTATTAGGCCCATCTTCTAGAGGAAGCCTTGCAGAAGGTCAAACAAGCATGTTTGTTGCCCCTATAATTCTTACAATATGGGCCGCTAAGGTTGTGCCCTCCATGGTTGCCCAAATATGGGACCCTAGGTAGGTGGAGTTATTACCAGTGGAGCCGCATTCACATCTAGGTAGAGTCCCACCACATCATCCGCATCCTCGTCCAAAAGTGACCCCATCATAATCGACAGGCGCCCCCATGTAATGTTCCTCTACCACCTAGGTGAGATAAACAGGTCCTCCCTCCTCAATAGGCTCCTCCATCACCTCGTTAGAGCCAGGCTCTGAAATCTCCCATTCCATATATAAGGTACCAGACCTACTTATTAAATGAGGCTCTGGTCCCTAGTTATTTCTATCGTACCTTGGAACATGGAATTCTATGGTTGCTGGAATGCAGGAGGACCGAAGTGGCAGACCTCACTAACCGCCCTAAGTATTTCCCCTATCACAAGATCCTAGGGAACACTGTCAAGTAGTTCTATGCGTTTAAATATTGGCTTCAAGACTTGTTTGAGAACATCATAGTTAGGTTTGGCCTGGTCTTGGCAGAGGTGGAATGTGTATTCATAAGTATCCATGTCACCTATAGACACTACATCTACATCGACGCCCCATCCTTCCTCTTCCCAGAAGGAGAGCATCAGTGTTGTAGTGGAAAACAAATCACCCCACAATTCCATCATCATACTATACTATCAGATACTTAATGCCCTTGGAGACACTGATTACCCCCAGAATTCATCCAATGGTGGAAGATTCTTAAAGTGTCGTCCAAGGGTGCGCATTGGTTAATACTGTGGTGCTGGTAAACCCCTATATAGTTATTGATGGTGAGGAGTGCCAGACAGATCCTCCTAATGTCCGCATCCATCGCTTGTATCGATGAATCCATGGTTAAGTTTGTAATTGGAATGAGTCAATCAATACTTCTATCCAAGTTGTGCATGACACCGAAACCAGACAACAAGCCGAGCATAGAGCTGAGCATGTGGAGCCTTATCATCTTGTGTCACCATCTCTACATCCACCATCATTTGTGTTTCTGGATTAGGCGGAACCACCATGACTGTGCTGCAATCAGCCACGTTCTGTTATGGATTAGCTTTAGTTATCTATACCTTATCTGGTACTCACTCAATTATTTTGGACTTGCAAGAAGTGGGATAGTCCCAACACCAGTCAGCTGTCAGTTTAGTGAAAAGGGCTCGTCGTACCTCCTATCACAGAATGACATAATGTCAACAGAAGTTCACCCTTGGAATTAAAGTATGATATCCTTAAACATCATACTATCATTCCAGTGAGGATCTCTATACTCGAGGCCCTTATCCTATCAAAGAATATGCGTAAATCCCATGTTGAGGCTTTAAGAAGCCCCCTCTAGTTTGAGACCGAGGTAGCAACTACCGAAGCCCTCCATGCTATGGAAGATGAGCATACAGAATGTCGGGGAATTTTTTTGTTTCTCTAGAGAAGATAAAGTTTCTCCCATAAAAGGTAATATTATCCCACTATACATCACTTACCATTTAAATGGAATGGATATTTTCCACTGTCTTGTCAATACAGGGTTATGGATCAACCTTATCCTGACCCAGAAACTCTAAAAAATTAGGCTGTATGAGGATGATCTAAGTCCCTCTGACCTGGAAATTCCATGTTATGGCAAGACAGAACAAATTCCAATTAAAATAATCCACATGAAGACACAGTTTTTCGGCCTATTAGCCAGAACCGAGTTCATTACTGTCTCAGAGGACACTGTATACAACGCTTTCATGGGTAGTCCATGGATCCACCTGCATGTAGTGGTCCCTTCTTCGTATCACCAATGTCCTAAGTACTCCCATGCTGGTCAAGTGGGAGTAATCCAAGGTGATGGACCGCCTTCGGCTCTTGTTAAGCCTTATACCTAGATGTTAACTATTACAAGAGAAAGGATAGGAAAATTCGGGCCAATGAGGTTGAACATGATGCAACTACAATCGACCCGTGGACAGACCTGGATTATGCTTACATTTTTCTGATCCACTGATTAGTGGCCATTAAACTAGACTTGGGGAAATTCTTAATTTTTTATGGAATGAGGGGGAAGCACATTACCAATTCAATGGGATTCAAAAATATTAACTCATATTCTTATATAAATTAGAATCAGGTGTTCCCAAAGCCTTCTACTCCCTAAAGTTATCGGGATGTCCTCTCCATGGAAACAACCATACGTCATAAATTATTTTTCTACTAGGATGGGATAAATAGGATCATGAAGACACTCCACTATTTATTTAATATCATCAATCATGATCCCTTGGGTTGAAGGACAGATGGGATCAGGTTTATAGCTTTCATCGATATGGTTTTGGAAGTAGAGGAGTCCCCCAATGTGGTGCCTTTCGCCACTCAGGCTGGCACCAATGTCCCATATGGTCATGTCAACATGGAATAATAAACTCATATTGAGGTTTCAGCCTCCGTGAATAATGAAGAAGATTTGGAGGATGCTCCCCCCACAATCAAAGAGGATGTCTCCACTACGATCAATGAATTAGTGCAGGTGATCTTCTTCCACAAGACAGATCGAAAAACCACATTTATTACTGTCGTTCTGCATGTCGAAGTGAAAAAAAATATGTGGACTTCATGGAGATACATCATGATTCATTTTCTGTAATCTATTAAAAGATTCTAGGGTAGATCCTTAGGTTGTCTTCCAATGCCTTGGCCTTTCAAAAAATCATTGTGGGTTCAAACAACCTCGCAAAAAGATGTACTCTTCTCATGGTGCCATGGCTGAGGCCGAGGGTGAAAATATCATTAATGTAAACTTCATAAGGGGTCCAGTACACTAGATGGTTGGATAAAATTGTTTCCGTTTAGAAGAAGAATATAAAGATCAAAGTTTTCATCTACTTTTGGGACCTTAGCCATCATTGTTAGAAGGATGACTTTCCCCTTCCTGTGAAGGAACTGTTTATTGATGTTACCACTGGGTTCCATGATATCTCTTTCATGATTGGGTATACCAGGTATAATAAAATCCATATGCACCTCAAGGATGAAGACTCTATTGCCTTCAGGGCACCACAATGTACTTTTTTCTACCGGGTTATTCTATTCAGTCAAAATAATGCAGGTGACTCCTATCCGTGTGCCTTGCATCGCATATTTAATCCGATCCACATGACATTTGTGGAATTCTATGTTGATGATATAGTGGAAAAATATCACTAGTTCCATGACCATCTCAAAAATCTAGAAAAAGTGTTCGAGTTCCTCTGATCCCACCATCTGAAGATGAACTCCTTGAAGTGCACCTTCAGGGTCACCTCTGAAATTTTTATCGACTTCGTTTTTAGATATAGAGGCATCAAGATCGTTCTAGAGAAGATCAAAGACATTAGTCCGATGTCTCCCCCATGAAACATTCGGGGGATGCTTGGTTTTCAAGGACACTTAGCATATATATGCTAATTCATCAAGAATATTTCTTGAAAGTGTAAAGACGTTTCCTAGCTCATGAAGAAAGGTTATGATTATCAATCGTATGAGGAGTGTGAGACTTCTTTCGAGGAAATCATGTAGTACCTATCACATTCCCTTGTCCTAATGCCCCATATTTTCGGTAACCCACTCATCATTTATGTGACCACGCTGGAAGGATGTCATGGTGACCTTCTTGCCCAGAAGAACAATGCGGGAACTGATAATATTTTATACTATCTCATCCGCATTGTCCACAATATAGAGACATCATATTATTCTATCGACAAAAGCTGGCTTGTGTTGGTAATCGCAGTGCAGAAATTGCGACACAACATGCAGCATCATGAGATAAAACTAGATTTGCGAGTAGATCCACTGAAATATATTCTAAACCTACCCATATTAACATTCCATATACCACGATGGGATGTGATACTCTTATATTTTGACTTCATTTCTTTCCCCAAGAAAGGCATTAAGGGACATACACTGAAACACATCATTTTAGCCCATCCATCTCCCACAGACCAGTCTCCAGATCAAGATTTTCTTGATACGGAAATCCTTTCGGTAGACCAAGCTATTCATTGTTGGAAAATAAACATTAATGGTGATTCCTGAAGCCGTACTTTTAGAAGACTCAATGACCATAGACACAACGTAGGGGACTTGGATATCATCTTCATCATTCCAGCACAAGATGATCTTCCATATTTTTTCTTGTTGTCAGAATGCTTTACCAATAATGAGTTATAGTATCAGGCTCTCATTACTGGTCTCGAGATAGCCATCATGATTCATGTTCCTCACTTTCAAGTGAAAGGGGAATCTGAACTAGTCATCAAACCGATCAAAAATTATTACGTTGTTAGGAAGCCAGAGCTCGTACCACTATTGGAATGTACCTGCCAGTTGATGGCCCACTTAACAACTCATCTAGAAGTCACTCATGTCCCTTGTTCGTAGAATGGTCAAGGCTACGCCATGGATAGCTTGTTTGCATCTCTTATAGAACCTGACTATGACGATTTGATTATTCATGTGGTGAACCAGAGATTCGTAGGTCCCATCATTTTGGATGATAGTGATAGCTTGAAGCTAATCCACCTTACTGCCAAAGACTCCACATCCAGACCCCCAGGCCCCTCTGCTGTAGTGTGGGAGGTGATTGCCGAATGGAGGAACCCCTTAATCGAGTATCTTCGGCATGGTACTCTCCCAGAAGATCGAGCATAGCATGATCGAATCTGACAATGCGCATTGCAGTCCACCCTACAGAGGTTTCCCAGTCTTGAGAAGATCCTCTACAGATGCGGGTATTGTGGGATTCTCCTCTATTGAATTCTAGGAGGTGAGGTTTCTTAGGTCATGTAAGAGGTTTACGCCGGTTCCTGCGGGGATCGTCAGAAAAGATAGAAACCCTCTCATCAGATATGGAGATTGAGGTATTATTGTCCTTCCATGATCCATGACTTTATCAAGTTTCCCAAGAGGTTTCATGAATGAAAAATCCATGATAATTTTTTGTATCGGTAGCCAGAACCTCTCCACACTACAATTTACTCTCGGCCCTTTTTGGTCTAGGGACTCGATGTCATATGACCTTATCCACCGGCGACAGCTCACCAATGATGATTCATCCTGACTGCTAAGGATTTATTTTCCATCTAGGCAGAGGTAATTTCGCAGAAGGTGTTCAAGGCCCATTCTATCGATGAATATGTGGGATCCAACATCATCTACCAATTAGGAGTCCCTCACATCGTCCTCACCGATAACGTCACCATCTTCTTGGTAGTTGAACTAAAGAAGTTGTACTCTAAGTACATCACCCGTTCTAACCATACCACCCACTATCACGCATAAGAAAATGGGCAGATCAAGGCATTCAATAAAACCCTCTCTAACATTCTGTAGAATATAGTTGTTTAGAACAAGAAGATTTGACCAGATAAGCTCCCCGACACTCTCTAGGCTTATCGAATGATGACTCACAATTCTACTCAAGTGACCCCATATTCCATGGTGTATGGAATAGATACAATCCTCCCCATCTAGATTTAGTTGCCTTCATTGAGAACAGCTATTGATGATCAACAGACACCTGAAAAAGTAGTCGAGATCCTCCTGGCAGAACTGGAAGCACTCGAAAATAACATGCTTTGTTTCCTACACATTCTGGAGGGGAATCATAACAAGATAGGAAGATATTTCAACATGAATGTTCACCTTCTCTCTTTCGTAAAAGGAGACATGGAATTGGACCTAAGAACACCAATGATAACCAATCAGATACCAATGAAGTTGGATCCCAAGTGGGAAGGACCTTACATCATTTATAGGGTTTACCCCAATGGTGCATACTCCTTGGTTACCTAGGATGGTGAGCGGATCACTCATCCAACCAATGTCAAATTCCTCAACTAGTTCTTTTTTTGAGAGATTGTCTTTGGTCCCGTACGAACTTAAACTATTCCGTATTTGTCACTTGACATTAAAATGAACGATTCGTCTAGGATGAAGGATGTAAAACTACTCAGCACTCATCCCACATGAAAATAAACTAAAAAATGGTCCAAGAACTCTATCCTTAAACTAAGATCTCCCCATATTCTCGTCCTGCATGACATTAAACTTCACTACATCTTAATAAATACACAAGGCTTGATTCTCATACCCATGGGATATATAAGAACACTCGGATGCTTCTTTATGGAGTATAGCCCCAAATTCTTTATTTTAATGCCCCATGGTAATAGTTCTCTTGGTGGATCACACAGAGTTTTGTGTAGACTTCTTTGGATACCATGTTTACGATGACCGCACCATGTTCCCATCCTATTCTTCAATCCTCCCATGGACTCACCACATGACGTAAAACTACATGTCCCATTTAGAACTATGTATGGCTTGATTCAAATCCTCATGGAATACTTAGAAATGCCCTGAAATCTTGTCTATAGGCCCATCCCCAAACATCAGGATCTCACCCTAGGTCTGACCCCTTGGCCTAGATGCCTCTCAAAACACATGGTGTGGTGTATGGTTTGATCACCTCCATTTATGTTATGGTCATATAGCTGAGATCGTACATGACCAATTCAATGCCATGTGCCTAGGGCAATAGAAGTGGAGATCTCCAAGGAGGGGAATACATGGTGTGGTTTTGATCACCACCATTTATGTGTGGCTTTTCAAAACCGCACCATGTATTCCCCTCCTCGGATATCTCCACTTCTATTGTCCCACGCACATGGCATTAAATTGGGCATGTACGATCTGAGCTCTATGACCATAAACTAAGATATAACACGTTCTTGTTGCATGACGTTAAACATCACAATATCGTCTATAACTACATGTGTCTTGATTCTCATCCACATTAGATATGTATGAACACCTAGACATTTCATCTATGGGTTTATCAAAGTTTCTTAGAAACCTATTCATCTTTCTCACCCCACGACCTAAGTCCTTCAGGTGGGGGTATGTGGTGTGGTTTGTGCGTATGCCCTCATCAAGTCGGGTTTTCAATAGCCACACTACGTACCTCCCTTTTGAAAGCTCATCATCCCCTCGACTCTCTTTGATAACTCCCCATCATGCCCAAGTGCACTTTGGTTCAGGATGTAGAGTGTTGGATTCTACATAGATGCGTTTTCACCCATTTTTCACGCTTCATGTTTCCCATTATTCAAGCTTCCATCATGTTTCACATTCGAATGGACCCCCGAATGATGTGGATGCTTGGCCTCAATGATATCCTACCGTCCCGGGACAACATCCCTGAGAATTTTTTAATAGAAATTTGATACATGACCCTCATTGAGAATCCGGTTAGCGGTCGATTATCAAATATTTGTTCCCATTTTAGGTCACATGATATGGATGCGGTGTTTCGTACACGGTCAACAGTTATCCTCCATCATTACGCCACCACCCATTAAGCCCTAAATATTGGGTGCATGATTCCCCTCATCCACTCCATCATTTCTAAGTGTAATTTCAACACTCTTGGTGATATTCCTTAGTGAATGTGTTCACATTAAGTGAAAAAATCCACAGTGTGGTGTCATTCGAGGTCCACACTGTTTCCTCTTTCTCAGTATTCCACGTGTTGCGAAGATCGTATCCACACTTGTTTCCCACATCAATCATGGGTCACATGGGCATAGGGATTAGGTCAAGGTTTATTCCCAATTGAAATTGTCTCACTTCTATAATATGAGCTCTATGAACATAAAATAAGATCCACCACATCTTTTTCCAATGACGTTAAACTCCACAACATCTTTCAAGATCTATGTATGGCTTGATTCCCATCACTATGGGAGACGTAAGAACACCCAGTCATTTCATATTTGGGTCCAACATTGTTCCCACTAATTATCCATTCTATTAGGACTTTTATCACATACTTTTATATGATATAATGGTGTGGTGTACATGGTCTTATATCCTCATTCACGTCAGGTTTTCAATAGTTGAACCATGTACTCCCCTATTAGTTGATAGTCCCTTTTATCTTTTGTCCTTCTGGACATTAAATTACACTCTTAGAACTATGTATGGATTGATTCCCATCTTAACAAGATACATATGACCACCCATACATTTCATTTTTGGGTTCATCCCCATATCCTCTGATCGGTTCCAGCTCCTTGTCCTGAGGTTTCTCCCCTGGAGTTGCACACGGTATGGTGGGGTCGTGTCCTCATTCATGTCTAGTATTATATATCACACTCTGTGAATTCCATCTAAAACCATGTTCTTTGATATGTGTCCAAGAAATATTACCTTAAACTAGGCTTCATGGTCTTAAAAAACTATAAACTATGATGTCTTTACTGCACGGTGTGAAAATACATAGGCTGGTCATATCACATGACCCTAAATAATGACATTATCATCCTAGGTACACAACAAAAAAAGACACAGCATTGTGACTTCCACACGCAAGGTGACATCATGTTTAGTATCTCTCATTCACCATTCCATTTTTTAATGCCTACATATGGATTGATTCATACAGTGATTCATTTATTCTCCTTCCTATGGTCCTTACATAAAAAAACACTTCCATCCTGAAGAAAAAACGATATGGAAAATGTTGCTTCTTTTGGTGGGTGGGCTAGACCCACACAAAAATATTTTCCCTAGCATTGGTACCTTAACATGACACTTCTTATACTAAATATGGCTTTATCCCCATAATAATGGGGTATGTAGGAACGCCCGATCACTTTTCCTCGGGCCCATCGAAACTTTCACTTTTGGTCCCTCGACCTCAAAATCACCCCTTAAAGCACGTGGTATGATACAGACTCATTCTGTCCTCATTTATATAGGGTTTTGTAATAGCCTCACAATGTGTCCCCTTGATCTTTTTCATAGCTGTACAAACTCTAAGACATTAAAACTATTATCCAACCATGCCCTTTCCACTAGCCCATAAATTGCATGGAACGTTTCGGAACTACGTATGGCTTGATTACCATCCTTATGGGATATGTAGTAATTCCCAAGCATTTTATCTATAGGTCCATCCCCAAGTATCATAAATCTTGACAATTTCCTATCCACATTGTCCCGAACAATATTAGAAGCATGTGGTGTGGTACAGAATCCTTATGTCCTTATTCACGTTGGGTTTTTCAATATGTCTCATCATAAACAATGATTCTACATCTTCAAGACCCTTTTCCTTGGAATAGGATTTGACTCCCTCTGTCTGAAACACCCAATTTTCGTACTCAAATGTGTTGTGTAAAATATCCCAATGTGTGGAGTTTTCACACGAAAATTCCCTCATTTTGTTTCCACGCTTCAGGAGACCATAATTTGGATCTCCATCCCCTTCCATGTTAGGAGGGACCCCCTTGATGGCATGGTATCATGCCACATTGGATTACCTACCGTCTTGGGAAAGTGCCCCTGAAGACCCCAGATGACATTTTATGACAGGTCCTGTGTTTCGAACATGGTCAATGGTCGACCCTCTTTTTTCTATCCTCAACCCAGGATAACACAAAATAGATGATAGGTTTCAAAAATGGTCTAAAACTATTCTCTATCATTATGCCACTGTCATTTAAATCCAGATATATTACGCCATGACTCACATCTCTCCGCCCCCTTATGTTCATGTGGAATTTCAACTCCCTTGGTTCAACCCCTATGCATCTATGTGCGTGAAGTAAGTGGGTCAATAATGGTTGGACATTCTCACCTAGTTGTACATTGATAATAATGTGTGCCTCATTGTACTAGGAAAATCACTTCACTACTCTTTGTCTCCCACATCAAGCACGACTCAAGTGGGCTCAGAAATTTTGTTGGGATATATACTGTGGCAGCCATACAGCATATGACTTTTGTCTCACATGATGTTAAACTGAAATATGATAACTATGTGTTGCTCGATTCCAATCCTCCTGGGATACATAGGAACATCTGAGCTTGGTCCATCCATAATTGAGGTCACCTATGGTCTATGATATAAAGAATCCCTTTGGGAACATGTTGTGTGGTGTTCACATTTATTGTCCTCATTCGTGTCGGTATATGCGCATCACCATGCATTCCTTTCTTGCAAACCATGTCCTCAACACATGTCTTTAAACTATAGTTCTACCCTAAAAAGTTCTGGATTCCCCATGATAACTATGGGATGCATCATATTTCACGTTGTAGAGGATTTCCCCAACCATCATTGGTATTTGACGACATTGTGCTCTAGAACTACTTTGGGCTTCATTCTTATCCTTATGGGATATTTAGCGATGTTGGGGCATTTCACCTCGAGCACAGCCCCAGGGTCATTAAACCTTCTGGCCTCTCAGCCTCCATCACGGTCCAGTCTCTATGACCTTAAAATATGATCCTAAAGTCTGTGCAATATGACTTCAAAATGTTATACATGGTCCATGATGTATAACCTTACAACTACGTGCATTGTTCACATTGTACTACATCAAACTATGTTTCAATCATCCTCATGTGTATGACGTAAAAAGGAGAGCCACTCAAGGTTCTCGCAAGAGTGATCCTTTCAAGAAATTATTACAATCCATGATCAGACCTATTCCCTCACCTAATGTGATTTCTCCATGGTGGCGTAATTTCAAGAGTGTTAGACTACATTCGAACAACCCATCACTCCACCATTCATGCATATCATGTCATTATTTCTGATCTTCATCATATTTCATCCCTGAAGGGACCCCCCAAATAGTGTGGATGCTTAGTATATGGATCACCTAATATCTTGGTTAAATATTCCAGAAGACAATGGATGATATTTTGAGTCAAGACCTGTGTTTAGAACATGGTTATAGGTCGACCCACATTTGTGCTCCCTATTTCAAGCTAACACAATTTGGATACTATGTTTCAAACACAGTAAAAAGTTATTCTTCATTGTCACTGCATCCCTATAGTGTTCCGAATTTTGGGTATCATAATTCACACCTTCCACCCCTCTCTGTTTGGATTAATTCTAAAGCTCCCAGAATTACCTCGATCGCACACTAGGGCACGTTAAGAAAACATCAATTCGACTTCTCTAAGAACTTCATTCCCTAGCCAGGCCTCCCTCATTCTTCCCGGATGACTAGATTAGTGATTAATACCCTAGATTCCTAGAGATTTGTTGGAACTCCCAAATTACATCAAAGAAACGATGCAGCCATCCATTGTTTCTCACATCTGGCATGACCCACGTGAGCTTAGGGATTGATCCCTAGATTTTTCATAGATGTGATGGATATGAAACAATTGAAATAGATAATGGAAATATTTCATGTGACAAAGAAAAATAAGAGAATCATAAAAATATGTTCATGAGTTCATATAATTTACAGCGCCCAGGGGTTAGACCTTCCCATAGATGGGTGGACCACTTCAACAAAGCGTTTCAGCTATGCCACTCGCTAGCTCATGGCGCTCAGGATATACTATCACCTCCTAAGATTCTGCTCCTCCTCGATGGAAATGAGGCGTAGTTCATCAACCTTGATTCATGCCCAATCCTCATTTTATTTGACAAGGTACATCTATTCAGAGGCTCACCTCATCTATTCTTTATCCTCTTCTAGCTCAACCATTATTTGCCATATGATCCCCAATTACAAATCAAGGAAATCAGACTGCTCATTCACCCACACCCTCAACCACTGGACCTCATGTTTAGCCTCATGGATTGGATGAATATTGAGATCCTTTCTCCATTTACAACCAACACTAAGGAGGAGCGCATCCTCCCACACCCTCTAAGTTAGGTAGTTCCCAATAAGTGCGTGAGGGAATTTGAAATTTACCCCTCTAGTGCATAGTTCGTGCGGCTGGGAATGAAACCTCCCCATCTAGAATACCCATTCTACTTGTGGGGTCTTTGTGATAAACTGCATGATCAGCTTCCATGATCAAAGATGAATTCTCCTGATGTCAACATCATCAGAAGTAGTCTCATCCCGATCTTGTGGGTTGGCGGGTTCATATTCGGGAAATGCATCCAGTATATTAGCAGAAGGGTCTTCGTTGGTTTGGTCTTTATTGCTGTATTTCACTTCGATGATTTTCAACTAGTCAATGTTAAACTCTGTTCTGCTAGAATAATTGTCTACGTCCACTGGCCGCTCATAGGGAACTATGGTCGAATAATCTAGGGAAATTAATATGATAGGTAGTGGCACCTCTATTCAGAGAATAGTATTATGTATTACAACCATTTCCATCGTCAATGTATGTACCATCCTAAAAATGGTGCAAGGAGAGGTCGGTTAGCTAGTTTGACCGACCAGAAAACATGTACAACACTAGAGTATGCGACTTACCATAGTCTGTCACTTGGTCTCTCCTCGGCCACAACATCGCTAGGTGGCCAGGATGCGGCCCTCCATATACGAATGTGGAATCTGAGGATTATAGGGGGGCTACCCCATAACCCCAACATCATTGGACTCCGCAACCACAATCTCTCCTACTGCACGCCCCAGTGTGGGGCCCTCTGCAACTGTCATGCCTTCTTCCTCACAAACGTGAGTGGCAAATTGATGATTCTCATACACAAATACTTGTATGTTTAGAAATAAATATATGTTTGGTAGAGTATTAGTCTAATGAAATTGAGTGGACACATATTTCTATAGTTGTTGAAAAATCACTCAAGGAGAATCCCCCCGAGGCCAGTATCCCGCCTTCTTCAGGAGAGGATCCCTTGGAATTCCTCTATGTTTTTCTGTGGAAATATACAACATTAACTTTTTCCCCTAGTGATTCGTATTCTTGGCTGGTAAAGGGAAAATTCTCCTCTAGTTTAGCTTTCGTTAGTTCTATGGGAGTAGTCATATTCAGCAACACCCTTTCCTGGTGCGACATCAGTAGCATGTCCCCATGGGAAAGTATTACCTCTTCTATATCTATTAGAAACATTCTTCCCTCAGTAGGGGTACCATTGAAGAATCCCTTTTCCAATCCGATCTCCCCCAGAAACACTATGATCATGTTTAAATTCTTCCCCAAGTCGTTAATGCCAAGGTACAGTTTTCACTTTTACCAATATTTTTATGTCTCTAGAAATATGTCATCAGAGGGGATTTATACCAGATATAGATGCTTCCTGAACGCTTGAGAGGCGATCCTATATAAGCCCAAGGATGATTAACCTCCCTTCTGGGCACTCCCAAATGGAGCCACCGGGCCTGACACTTCCCCCTCTCCCTCTTCATTTCCAACTAGCACTGGCTCGATATTTTCTTATTCGTGGCATACCGCCCCTACTATTATAGCCACACCACCCTGTTGAATTTTTTACATTACCTTTATAACGTCCCCCCATATTCATTTTTCTGTGTCATGGTGTAAGAACCACCTTATTGGCCCTGATGGTCACTCACTTCAGAATTTCACCAGGGTAGAAAGCCTCCCAACCTTATGCATACTCATGAACCAGTCCGAATGCAGCATCAGATTGGGGAAACTCATTCCACATCTTCCCATCCTCCCTTATAAACATTAGCCAGAGTTGTTGAATCATGAATGTGTGATTAATGTGGCATCAATTCATATACACCCACGGAGTGAGCCTCTGCATGCAATAGAATTGTCAAAAGAACCAATGTGGGGTATATGGCTCACATATGGGTTCACAATGTACTTGCTGCACTAGCACACCTCTACGAAAGGAAATCAGATAAAACTTGTTCTCCATCATATATTTTCCTTCATTCATATAGGTATTGTTTGGCAAGGGGAATTGGTGGAAGATGAGTAATTCTTCTCACCCCATCTTACCCAGCATGGTCATAGAATCCACCTTCAACGGGGCGCTACCTGCAATGTTCAAAATTGTTGGTTGTGAATTTATCCCTGGTGGAGAAATGGGGTTAAGATATTCGTTTCCCCCCATTTGTGTTTCGATCCATCAATAAAAAAAAGTGGAATGGAATGAACAATCATAGAAAACTCTTCCCCTCTCTAACGTGCCAAATTATATGGTACAACATTGCCAGAACTGGTACACCTAGGATGATGCGGTCCACACCAGCTAGTTGAGCTGCCATGATGAATGGACTTAGTCACACAATCATGTGGGGATATCTAGCTAGTAATATTCACCTGCAGATTAGCGTTGAGATAAACCTGGCATGCCTCACTATCGGCTGCTGCTCAGTCTTGATGTTGTATCCCCACAATTTCCACCGGATATATTTCAGGATCCACCCATATAAACCCTCTTTACCCCACTGAGCTCCTTTTAGAAAAATAGGGGTCCTCACTAGTAGTGTTTCCCCATTGGGGGAAATTCAAGAAATATCCAAACCACTACCCAATGTGGATATCTCAGGTATTCTATTTTTCCTCAGCTGTGCCTAGTCATAGCCTCAACAATACCATCGCCAAAGGCAAAATTTTCACTGTGGCCCCTTATACATTCGTGTAGGGGAGGAAATCGTCATAAATCCCTCTGAGGATTGGGATTCCAGAAATCTGATGGAGGTCACATAGGATAATTCCAACCTCCCTCGTGATTCAAGTGGAAATTATTTGTATATGGTAACCACTAGAACAAAAAATCTGATATAAATTCCTCCCATTGGGAGACGCTGAATTGGGAGGCCTAGGCCTCTTCATACAGGCCTCCCCACCTTTGAACATTCTAAAACTCTTCATAGGGCATGCATGCCCAGTCATTTGAGAATTTTGCTTCCTGGAAAAAGTATGAGATTGTGATTCACCCCATTTCTAGATTTTTGAGCACGACCTTGGTGATCATCTTGAATAATGGTTGGGATATATCCTGCGCAATGCTCTACTAGTGATATTGTGTACATGGTTGTACAAAAAATGCAATGTGACCAGAGTATGATCTTCCTAATGTTCCCATTCGTAGATCCATTCCACTAGTATTTCATAGGGGTGCTCTTGAACTAGTAGGATGGATCATCCTTTCTGGTGTTGGGAATAGAGACTTCATACCACCATCCAAAACCATTTAATGGTCGGCGCATAGACAACAAATATTCCTTATTTACCTCTATCAGTTTCTCAATTAATGATTTATGATCATAAGTGTTCCAGACTAAATCATCTATTTATAGGTTATTGTCAGTGGCCTCCCTCTGAGAGCATTGGCATGAACCTCTTTCACATCCTCCTGAGTGGCCATTGGATCTGAGGACTTGAAAAAAATTGTGGCTGGAGAACTAAATTTAATCAAAGAACCGGTAATAAAGACCCTTCGTCAATACCTTTTGTGACGATAGTCGTGCAGTGCCTCTACACCGTAAAGAGACCTTGGTTTTGGCCTGCATAACAAAATAATCAGCAGATCCTGATGCTTCAGTTCGCTAAATAGAGTTCATGATGGACCTAACCAAAAGACTATGGTTCGCTAAAGCTTTCCCAGAGAAGATCAGCTAGCGAACAGAATGCAAACACTATAATTCACAAATATCCAAGTGTGGGTAAACACTATGATTCCCAATATATAGGCTCCATGGGTGCCGAAATCACAACCAGAATCCAAGGCTCTTCACGGCGACCCCCGGGATCTTCGCAGCGCCCTTCGCTCCGCAAAATGAGGTATCTTCACAAAGAACCCTTTGAGAAATAGGTACAGTGATGCCGATTGCGAACCAACTTTTCACCCACTTCAACGATCTTCCACAGGTTCAATTATCAATGTATCTTCGGCGTCATCACCTTATAATTCGATCAACTTTTTCTATAGGCTCCAATTCTGAGTGGGGGGGGGGGCATTTGTTGGCCGCAAAAAATGTTTCCCACTCATTCAACAGACTCAACGATGTGATCAAGGGAATCAACCCACCAAAAGGGTCTATGTATCTCCAATCCATCCCAAAATGGCCCCTTCATGAAAATCTCTCCATGTTAGGTGTCTTTCCAGTTGGGCACCTCCATGAGAGGCTAAAAGGAATCCTGGCGTAGTGTGAGTCTGACACCAGCACAAAGCCCCTCTACGACATCATTCCCCTTTGTGGCTCGCAATGTGGTGGACATGTTGGCAGAAATCTACATGGATTCAAGCACCCACAGCAAGGAAAATGAGGGACGAAAGAGTGGTTCCTCTCCGTGGTGTCATCATTCTCAGTATATGGTTCTGTAACCCACCAATCATGGTTTCTTTTGAGTAGAATTCTCACCCCCTCTTCCAGATCACTATGACTCTGACATTTCAACTTCAAGCTCTTGTTTTGAAGAGAACATCACAAAACTGTAAAATCGACTGCTAAAGGTACTTGGCATCTGTGATCCATATCCCTTTTCATTCTTTTCCAGCCTCCACTTATGGTTTATATTCCTTGGGCAAAGGCCAATTCAATTTGTAGAGGAAGGGGAAACTTCTAAGAGCTCAAGTTTTCACGAAGTGTAGAGCCTTTGAAAAAAATTCTCCAAACAAAGAGGGATTTGCAATGGGGAATCTCTTCTCCCTAAAACGTTCATCTTTGAAAAGTATTTTCCCTTAAATAATTCCCCCATTTTTGGAAATCGCATTACCTTCGTGATGTTCGTCCTCTTTGATATGTCATTTCCCTCCGCGAGGGCCATCCTCTTCATGAAGCATCCATCCTTTGAGAAACCCATCATCTTCATGAAGCGCCTCTTTCCAAGATCGAATTATTTACACACCCCTTTCCCATACGGCCCTCCAGGCTTGTGCCAATTGATTTCAAGGCCCCTTGGGTGGTGCTTTATATTGCGTTACTTATCCTCATGCTTCTTCGCATAGGCACACTAACGACTATTTCTTCTTAACATAGACATGCTAATGTGAGCCCCTCAATGGATCAATCCACAACCCCATATCTAAATGGAATAACTGATGTCTTCCCTTAACCAAGGGTGGGTGGGTATCAATTATGTATTTCTAAGGGGTGTTGTGTGAACCCACATTGTCTGAGCAGTAGGACGTTAAACTACATAAACCATCGCCCTCAGCACGTGAAGTCAAATGGTGGCCTCGCCCCATGAAATATACATGAGGTTCCCCATCTCATACATTATCCGCACCCATTGGTCTCAACGGGAGTTAGTTCTTATTCACATGGAATGAAATCCTCTTTTCTAGAATGACATCTATCCATGGGGAGGGGAAACTATCCTTGTGTTAGCCCCTAGCCTTTCTTGCGGGAGGTAGCATCCCTCCTTATTCTATAACATCCCAGGTAAATAAAAAATAAGAAATATTTCATATTTATTAATATTTGTGAAATAAATATTAATTTTACTTTAAAGGGGTTGCTATGTTCGATAGCGTACCTGATACGCAACAATAGGTTTCATTGAAATCTTATGTTGCACACTAATAATATAATATTTTTATTTTAAATGGTAGTGAACTCATAGTTATTGTATTGGCGGGAATGAACAAAACTAAATTCAATATGATTATACATTTTTATTAAATGTATTTAAATTTATCCAATAAACGTTAGAGGCTTCAAATGTGAATGAATCTGATTTTAAGCATTATTTACATTAAAAGGTCGATTTACCGCCTTTTAATGGTGAACCCTCTTTAAATATAGTTCTTTTCACTTTAATACATTATAATTGACCAAATAAAATCCTTCTTTAGAATGGGGAAATCAAATTTTACTTTGGGTATTTTTTGGTATTTTTCGGATAAAGTTCAATTTTTAAGGAATAGTGAAAAATATTGTATTTTAATTCAAAAATCACTTTTAATATAATTTATTTATATGGTTAGACTATCTATTTTATTGGTTTTAAATTGTAATTAGAATATATTTTTAATATTTAATCCAATGTTGGTCATTAGAATTAATTTCACTTTGAAATTGAACATAAACAAGTATCAATCTTCTGATAGTAACTGTTTCATAAAAACACGCTATTTGTTTTGATAACGATAATTAATTTTAAAATTAATTCATTCCACTTCTATTATTTGAATTTGTCAAAATTTTCAAAATTTTTTAATTCGGAATATCAAATATATCTTAGGCTGAATTTTTGGTTTTTTTCTAAAAAACTTTAATTTTTGATGAATAGTGAAACCACATAGTAGTAGTTAAAAAACTGACTTTTTTATTTAATTGAAATTTTAAAATTTTTGGAAATTGAATTTCGAAAATCCGACATACATGGTTGTTATCAGGAAGTAAAATGTGGGTTAATGAGATGAAAATAATTTTTGATTAATAGTAACTTTTGACTTATTTACCACTGTTAAAGGTAAATAGTGTAATTCAAGGTAAAAAAAATTGTAATAATTAAAAATTACCTTAACAGTTGTCAAACCCTTATTGGTTGAGCCATTAACGACCATTCAAATAGTAGGGTAGATTTTGGTACCACATTGAGCCACCTGGGAGTGATAATGACAATTTAGATTAATTAATTTAAAGTAAAGACAAAAATGACATAAACAAATATCTCTTTGTAAATTAATTTTTACATGATGTTATATAAGTTATATTTTAGACTATAAATATTAATTGGAAATAAAAAAATATTTCCTATATCATGGTATTTGTTTTAAAAATTTTAGACATAAAATAAAATAAATTATTTATGACACAATAATGATGCATTGTTTACCTCATTAATAAAAGATTTAAAGAAATAAGATTATAAATATTAAAATAATATCAAAAATCTGTCCAATTACTCTTTCATGATTTTATTTCAACAATAAGTCATCTTACCTTTGACTTTAATGATTTTTGGAACTTTAGAAACCAAATATCATTATTTAATAAAATAATATTATCACATTTTCCCAAAGCACCGCTCCTGCCCCTTATAAAAGGAGACCACTTCTAACTAATTCCTCACACCTCTCAAGACATTTTTCTCATCCAACCTCTGCCAAAATAATCTCCCAACATCCCTCTCCTATAATCCTTACCTTAGGTAGTAGGCACTTAAAGAATTCCATTGGTTCAAACCAAAGGAAGTTACCCAAATTAAAGGTAACAATTTCTTTTAAATTTTTTTCTTTTATTTTACTTATCCAACCCCTAAACTCTTTATATTACTTTCTCTTGTAACAACACCAGTATCCTCAATATACTAAGATGTTTTTATGAGAATGATTAAAAATACACTTACACACACCTCCATCTAATTGGTGAAGAACATAATATTTCTATGGATGGAAAACTAACGCCTCACAAAACGATGATTGTTCAATTATCACCTACGGCCTCTCATGGTGGCCATTAATATGGAACTTTATTTATATATGATATATATTATATTTATGTTTTCATTATGCTTCTGTATTTTATTTATATCATACCTTTATGGTTTCCATTATGTGTAAATACGATAATTTCATTTGAGGAAGTGCAGACTACTGCCCCCTCAAAGTGATGTGACTCGTTAATGCCATATGTGGGATGTATAAAGGATGGAGTTAATGATATTATATATGATATTATACTGTAATTATAATATACCTATGTATCATTATTTTTTAATTATATTAAAATAAGAAATAGAAATGAATGTAGCGTTCGTGCGTACGTACGACTTGCCATCTCCGTGAACGGTGCATTTCATTTCTTACCTCCAAATGATCTGTAAGGTTATAAATAAATATATATATATATATATACAGGATATATATGATATATATGATATCTAAATAATGAATTTCATTCTGGATATAATGGACTATTGACCGCATGGAAAACTTGTAATTATAAGGTGTTCATTTTTTATTCAAGTACTAAATATCGAAAAAACGACGATTATTAACTTAATTGATTACATAATGTTTATAACATTGTAATAATTGATATAAAAGGAATTATAAATTTGAAAAAGGTTCCTAAGAAAGTAGGAATTCTCTTTAGTTTATTATTCATGAGATTAAAGAATGATTGAGTCAAGTTGGACTCGAGGTAATGGACTTCATCTCAATCTCTTTTCATTGAGGCATGTTTAGTTTTATACAGGGCTTTATTATATGTGGTGTATAAACCCCTTTGACTTTTTCATTCAAAGGGAATCTTTTTATATGAATGATTTTACTAAATGAAAAAAATTTATGTTTTTTAACGTAAGTGGTGACATAGACCTTTCCACCGCCGTGAGTATTATTTGATCTTTGGCTTCCTTAACAAGATGTAATGTTTTTAAAAGGAAAAATAAATACCATGTACTCTTTTTATGTATTTAGTTATTGCAAATGATTTTGAGATTGGATTTATTATTTCAATATCTTGAAGTGATATTTTGTTATTGTAATGTGGAAATGTTATCTTTCCATTATGCTTATGTTATGTGTTTTGATCATGTTATGGTTCTTGGGAATTATTTATGTATACAGGTGGTTCTGTGATAATCCTAGGGCAGGTGAGCCCAAGATAGCTCTCCATTTCAGTGGGTAACGCGATGGAGGTATACGTGAATGTTTCTCTTAAGAGATTTAAGGAATATATTGTGATGGGTATTCAAGAGTAACTCCATATATAGCTATGATAGCTACATTTTAAGTATGTTATAGTTGAAAAAAGTTACCATTATGATTTATGGTTTCTATGAGTTATTCATAAATCTTATGTTTTTATGAGGTAAGTAAAAGAGTTTATTTTTTGTACGTATTAATGAAAAAAATGTTTTCTATCATTGTTTTATAAACGTTTCTGAGCTTTTTATGCTCATCCCAAGTTTTGAAATTTTTTCACAGGATATAAAGATTAATAGGGTCATGGATGTGATCAAGGAAAAGTAATGCTGTCTAAAACATGGAACTAGAAATGACACATTTTTTCAATAGTTTTTATTTATGAAAAAAATGTAAACTGTGTAGAAGTGTCTACTTTGTAATAATTTGAGATGTGATAGTTATGTCCTAAATCTCTAAAACACTAAACCTAAAAATATCGTCAATGTGAAATATTCGTGTAATTCAATATTATGTATGGTTTAAGGTCGGGTCCTTATAGTTGGTATTAGAGGTCAATTTGGATAGATTTAGGGGTTAGGGTATTTTTAAATTAATATCTATAAATTTATTTATTTTAATATTGAAATCATATAGAACTTAAAGATTACCATGTTGCTTTGCCTAAGATATTTCTATGTTCAGATTGGTTTTCCACATAGGAAACAAGGCAGCTATGTTGGGACTGAATTATGAGGAAGACAACCTTCCAAATCAATAACCTGAGATGATCAGAATCGGAACTGAAAAGTTTGTTGTAGTGATAGCACAGTTGACTCAGGCTATAAATGGTGGTGGTATCCATGTACGAGATCATCCTGATTAACCACATAGGAATATGTCAGTAGTGGGGGATTTCATGAGGCAACACCCCCCATCATTCATGGGATCATCTGATCTGGTGCTATTAGAAGGGTGGATTAAAGCACTGGAAATGATTTTCAATGTTATGGGTTGTTCAGAACATAAAAAGGTTAGTCTCACTATTTACCATTTTTAAGGTGAAGCTTATCAGTGGTGGTTGATGGTGAAAAATATCAAGGATAGTGAGGAGATTGATGCTCTTGATTGGGATGAATTCAAAGGTATGCTTCTTGAGAAATACTTTCCTAAGTTGGTTCATCTTAGGATGGAAAACCAATTCCTGGAATTGATTGTAACACCCCAAGCTTCCACGGTACGTTTCACTTCGAATAATGCAATAGCGTGTGTTGTATGCAACCTTGAGCTCTAACACACACCAAAACGAATTAAACTAGCCGTTGTGAATAGTAATACATACTTTTTGAAATTTTATAAATTTTATTTATCAAAATGGACTTCATTTTTGGATTCGGAATATCGAAATTAGCCTATGTTGAATTTTTGGTATTTTTCTGAGAACTTCTATTTTTTATGAATAGTGAAAAATACTTAAAAACAACTTTTTTAATCAAAATAATTTATAGTGATAAATTATACTATTATGTGGTTTTAAAGTATAATTAGAATATATTTTTACCATTTTATCCAATGGTGGTGATTAGAATTAATTTAACATTGAAATTGGACATAAACAATTGCCAATGTTTTGATATAAATTGTTTCTTAAAAACACGCTATTTATTGTAACAGCGGGAATTAATTATAAAATTAATTAATGCAACTTATATGTTTGGAAATTTTTAAAATAGACATCATTTTTGAATTCGGAATATCAATTATAGCTTAGGGTGAAATTTTGGCCTTATTCTGAAAAACTTCAATTTTTGACGAATAGTGAAACCACTAAGTGGTTGTTAAAAACTGATTTTTTGTTAAAATGAAATATTACCACTTCTGTGATTTGATTTTCAAAAATCCAACATACATGGTTGTAATTAAGAAGCAAAATGTGGTTCGATGAGATTAAAATAATTTTTTGGTGAATAGTAACTTTTAAGTTCTTAATCGCGATTAGAGGTAATTAGTGTAGTTTAAGGTAAAAATAATATTTTAATAATATGAGATGCGCTTGAAACTTGTCCTACTCCTATTGGATGAGTCATGGCCGACCAAGAAAACCCATGGGTCAACTTGGGGACCCCATGGAGCCACTTTGGTTGGAAAATGACATTAATATATATTTATTTAATGTTAAAATAAAATTGACAGAAACATGAGTTGTTTTACTAAAACAGTTTTTAAGTGGGGTTACACAAGTCCAAATTTTGACTATAAATATTCATTAAAAAGCTAAAAAGATTTCATACATCATAGTATTTTGTTTTATAATTTTTAGACATTAAATAATTTAAATTATTTTTAACATCATTATGATGCAGCGATGGCCTCATTATTTAACGATTTTAATAAAATGAAAAGATAATGTAAAATCCAAGGCTTACACTTTTCCAAAGACTTTTGGATGGGTAGATTTCGAACCCTTATCACCTTAGCCACGAATTATATAAGTGTGGGACCTTTAGAATCAGAAAAGCATTGTATAATAATGTAACATTTCAATCTTTCCAAAAGAGCCCCTCCTCTCCACTTATAAAAGGCCCCCACCTCTCCCACCTCATTTACACTTTCAAGCCATTTGGATCGGCCAAACTCTGCCCAACTACTCTCCCAACTTCCCCCTCTTACTCCTAGAAGCCTCACTTTGGGCAGAACGCTTCCCAAGGAAGCCTTTGGCTCTAATCAAAAAGAGTTACCTGATTTTGAGGTAATGTCTTCTCTAATGTTGTTTTGTTTTATTTTTCTACTCCAACCCCCTAAAATCTTTTTATTCATTTCTTTTGTAACAATACCAGTATCCTAAATATACTAGGATGTTGTTATAAGAAGGATTTGAGCTACAATTACACACATCTACATCTAATGGTTAAAGAACATACGGTTTCTGTGGATGGCGAATTTCTGCCTCACGAAACGATGATTGTTCAACACTCATATAACACCTTCAAAGGTGGCCATTAAGATGTCACTATATTTATATATGATATAACATATGTTTATGTTTTACTTATGCTTATGTATTTCTCATTTATGGCATAATTTATGATTTCCATTATGGGTAAAACGCGATAATTTCATTTTAGGAAGTGCGGACTACCGCCCCCTCAAAGTGATTTGAATCGTTAATGCCATATGTGGGATGTATAAAGGATGGATTAAATGTTATTATACACTATATTATACTGTAATTATATTATAAATTTATATCATTATGATTTCATTCCATTAAATACGAAATAGAAATGAAAGTAGCGTTCATGCGTACGTACGGCTTACCGTCTCCATGAACGGTGCATTTCATTTCTTACCTCTAAATGTTACGTGAAATTATGAATGAATGTATATACTTTATATATATGATATATATGATATCTACATCATGAATATAATTTTGGATATAATGGATATTTCACCACATGAACAACTTGTAATTATAAGAAGTTTATTTTTGACTCAAGTACCAAAGATCGACAAAACGACCGTTATTAACTTAAATAATTAAATAACGTTCATAACATTGTAATAAGTGATATAAATGGAATAATGAACATGAAAAATGTTCTTAATTTAATATAAATTAACTCTAGTTTATTATTCAGGAGGTTAAAGAATGGTCGAGTCAGGACAAGACGCAAGGTAAGGGAATTTCATAACCCAACTTCCATTCTTTGGGTTAATATCCTACTTTCAAATTATGACATGATATTATTATGTCGTATATTGTATTTATACTTTCTTTATGTGTATTTATAGTGAATACACATAATAGATATATTTTATTTAAAAATTATCTTTTTAAGGGACATCGTCTCTATCTCCATTCATTGAGGCATATTTGGATTTATACAAAACTTTCTTTTATACGGTGTATAAACCCATTTGAATTTTACGTTTATTCAAAAAGAATCTTTTTTATACGAAGCATTTTACTAAATGACCAAAAGGGAATGTTTTTCTTTCCGTACTTATGCGGCGACAACGACTTTTCCGCCGCCGTGACCATTATTTGAGTTTCGGCTTCCTCTACAAGCCATCATTTTTTTATTGAAAAATAAATACAAAGTTTTAACTTTCTTTTATTTTGGTATTGAAAATGGTTTTGAAAGAATTTTTATTATATCAATGTGTTGTATTTATATCTTGTGATTGAAATGTGGAAATGTTATGTTTCCTTTATGCATGTTTTATGTGATACGATTATGTTATTGTTTATGATATGTTTAAAACTATTCATATGAGGAATGCATTGGACTTAATAAGTGACGGGTGGAGCCCGCTATAGCTCCTCGATGCATCGGCAGGTCTCATGAGACAAACTAGTTTCTTGGCACGAGGCCTTGACAAAATCTTATTTGTGGTCTTGGCATGAGGCCTTGGTTACGTGGTTATGATAGTTTGGCATTATGCATTCCATCATTATTAAAGTGGTTATTGATATTGCATGTGATTATTCGACCAGTAGAATATCCATGTGAAGAAGTGAATGGCATTATCTCATTTTACTTTTTCCATATTATGTTGGAGTTGAAGTTTAAAAGGCTTTTGTTTTAGTTATACATTGCCTTAAATGTTTATGTTTATTGATGAAAGCTTCTGCTATATTGTTATCCTTACTGAGCATCTGAGATCACCCCTTTCAATGTTTTAATATTTTTCAGGATGTGAAGAAGTATTTTATGAATGACCTGCAGGGATTGTGAGAAGAGGATATGAGTGTGGACTATGGAGACTTTGTTATTGTAGTTTTCACTTTATGGTGTAATGTAACGTTTACGAATGTATCTAGTGTTTCCAAGGCTACTAAACTAATCGGTCTTTCGAGACTTGATCTTTTGTGATCATGCCAATGTTACGAAGTAATGCACCGACTCTGGGTAGCTGGGGTCGGGGCGTTACAGTTGGTATCAGAGGCAGTTTAGTACTAACCTTAGAAGCTAGATGTAGATAAACTCTGATTAGAGCACATAGCCCAAAGATAGACTTTGAGGATTAGCATAGAAGAACTTCCTAGAATTTTGGTATTATAGAGATGTTATGAGTTTTCCGAGCAATACATCCCTGTCTGGATACGAGCAGGTAGAGGTGGATCTGGCACAGATGTACCTAGGGGTAAAACCCGAAAACACCGCTTTGAGCTAGACTCGAATGGGAACTGGTGCACGACAACGGGCCTTACTACACTCTTGGTTACGACACTCCCGGGGGATATGCTTAGGATAATTCTCATTTTCTTTACAAACCACTATGAAGGGTTATGAGTATATACTTCCTCAAAGGAAAAATTTCTTTTTATGATTATGGATTATATCCATAAATAGTTCAATTTATGTAAAGTATTTTACAAATATGGAATTATGTATTTTATTTCATAAAATAATCTAGTTTATGCCATTGTTTAGAAATGGCTCCTAGTGGAAGGAATGGAAACTGTATCAATGCACGCACTCCGTGTAGGGATTGCCCTCCTGCTCAAGATAATTATGGTGGAGCTAGTGATACAACTGGTGCTGATCAGCTTCTCACCGTACTGGGACAACTCACGCAGGTTATGAATAATAACCTTACTCGTATGGAGCACCCTGATCCGCAACGTGGAGGATCAATGCTAGACCGTTTCATGAGGCAACAACCACCAACCTTCAATGGGAGTACAAATCCTATAGTAGCTGAGCAATGGATAAATTCCTTAGAGAAAATATTCCATGCCTTGGGGAGTAGTGAAAGGGAGAAGGTTGTCATGGCAGTTTACCGCCTCACTGGAGATGCCGATCAGTGGTGGTTGCTGATTCAAAACACAAAGGAAGATGATGACGTATCGAATATGGAATGGAGGGAGTTCAAAGAGTTTTTCTTAGAAAAATACTTTCCTCGTGACCATCAAGAAGATATGGAAAGGTAATTTCTGAGTCTGAGGCAGAAGGAGGATGATAATGTCGCAAAGTATGAGGCTAACTTTACAAGGTTTGCGAGGCATGCTTCCGATTATATACATAACCCAAGGAGTAAGATTGATCGTTTCTTTGATGGGTTAGAACCATTTCTCCGTCGAGCTTTAGTATCACAATCCTTCTCATCATACAAAGATATTGTCTCGTGTGCTATCAAGACAGAAAAGGAATTCTCTAAGTCTTATGACAACAAAGTTAAGCAAGAGAAGTAGAGAACAGTGGAACAAGAGACAGATAAAGGGAAAAAGGGAAAGAAGGATTTTCCATTATGTGATAATTGTGGGAAGAATCACCCTGGTACGTGCCTAAAAGGAATGGGAGTTTGTTATAAATGTGGAGAAAAGGGTCAACAGGCTCGTGATTGCAAGGGAAAGAAAGAGGCAGTCAAAGTTGAATGCTACAATTGTAGGGAAATGGGGCATTATGCAAATGAATGTCCTAAGCGTCAAGGAAAGTTACCTCAGAAAAGGACATGGGATCAAGGCCAATCTTATGCTGTGACTACAGTTTAAGCGGAATAATTAATGTATTGGTGCTTTTGGACTCAAGGATTATATTCTGGTTATAAGAATAATGTGATATATATATATGGATTATGCTGCAGTACTTTTTGATTTCAGTAAGGTTTTAATATGATTAAGGTAATCATATTTTTAGTATGTGACAATAGGAGAAACTTTTCTTTGTTTGGGGAATCTGATGTTACAATTGATTTTGGAATTAAGAGACCTTTTAGAGAAAGTCTGGACAGAGGTATTTTGGATAACTATAAAGGTTGGAGTGGATTAATTTGATCTTTGGATAGTATTGTTTAAGGTTAAATCATTTCTGAAGATTATTTTTGGAATATTATAATACTATAGTTTTAGGAAAAGGACAACCTGCAGGGTGAGGAATAACCCGTCGCGTCGGACAAAGCTGTAGGAATCGAACCCACAACCATAGTGCGACAAGCCTTTATTTCCTACCACTAGCCTACAGGAAGTCCCTGGTTATTACAAAATAGTTTTACTAATCTAAATGGCGTGTGTTAATATTTGGAACCTTATACAATTAGGATAAAAAGAATATTTTTGAGTTCCGTTACCATTTGGAGTAAAAGATGGGTTTGTGGTAAAAATTTATTAACGAATGAAAGTATACATAACAAGTATGCATATCCCCTTACGTTCTTAGTAAATCTCCTAAATAAATTCCTTGACATTATAAAAGGTAACTTAAAACAAAAATGTTGTCGGTTAACTTTTCCAACTGGGGATTCAATGACCGTTTAACCAGTCACAAGTTTGTGATTTTCTTGTAGTTAAACATTCTCATAATCCTGTTTTCTATAACTCTCCATCAGACCTTGATGGTTTGTTTCTCCTCCATATCCATATTTTCATAGAATCCAAGAATGGGCTATATCGGGTGACCTTTGTACTTATCTTGCTTTCTTTTAATGTTATATATTTATTAACCTTATTTCCGATGTGGGTTTTCCTCAAAGGTATTTTCTCTTTTCAACCTTTTATTTTCAAAGAAAAATTTCAAATTGCGAGGAAGCAATTTATTGAAGGAGGGGAGAATGTAACACCCCAATCTTCCACGGTACGTTTCACTTCGAATAATGCAATAGTGTGTGTTGTACGCAACCTCGAGCTCTAACACACACCACAACGAATTAAATTAGCCGTTGTGAATAGTAATACATACTTTTTGAAATTTTATAAATTTTATTTATCAAAATGGACTTCATTTTTGGATTCGGAATATCGAAATTAGCCTATGTTGAATTTTTGGTATTTTTCTGAGAACTTCTATTTTTATGAATAGTGAAAAATACTTAAAAACAACTTTTTTAATCAAAATAATTTATAGTGATAAGTTATACTATTTAGTGGTTTTAAAGTATAATTAGAATATATTTTTACCATTTTATCCAATGGTGGTCATTCGAATTAATTTAACATTGAAATTGGACATAAACAATTGCCAATCTTTTGATATAAATTATTTCTTAAAAACACGCTATTTGTTGTAACAGCGGGAATTAATTATAAAATTAATTAATGAAACTTATATGTTTGGAATTTTGTAAAATAGACATCATTTTTGAATTCGGAATATCAATTATAGCTTAGGGTGAAATTTTGGCCTTATTCTGAAAAACTTCAATTTTTGATAAATAGTGAAACCACTAAGTGGTTGTTAAAAACTGATTTTTCATTAAAATGAAATATTACCACTTCTATGATTTGATTTTCAAAAATCCGACATACATGGTTGTCATTAAGAAGCAAAATGTGGTTCGATGAGATTAAAATAATTTTTTGGTGAATAGTAATTTTTAAGTTCTTAATCGCGATTAGAGGTAATTAGTGTAGTTTAAGGTAAAAATAATGTTGTAATAATATGAGATGAGCTTGACACTTGTCCTACTCCTATTGGATGGGTCATGGTCGACCAAGACAACCCATGGTTCAACTTGGGGACCCCATGGTGCCACTTTGGTTGGAAAATGACATTAATATATATTTATTTAATGTTAAAATTAAATTGACACAAACATGAGTTGTTTTACTAAAACAGTTTTTAAGTGGGGTTACACAAGTCCCAATTTTGACTATAAATATTCATTAGAAAGCTAAAAAGATTTCCTACATCATAGTATTTTTTTATAATTTTTAGACATTAAATAAATTAAATTATTTATAACATCATTATGATGCAGCGATGAACTCATTATTTAACGATTTTAATAAAATGAAACGATAATGTAAACTCCAAGGCTTAAACTTGTCCAAAGACTATTGGATGGGTAGATTTCGAACCCTTATCACCTTATCCACTAATTATATAAGTGTGGGACCTTTAGAATCCGAACAGAATTGTATAATAATGTAACATTTCAATCTTTCCAAAAGAGCCCCTCCTCTCCACTTATAAAAGGCCCCCACCTCTCCCACCTCATTTACACTTTCAAGCCATTTGGCTCAGCCAAACTCTGCCCAACTACTCTCACAACTTCCCCATCTTACTCCTAGAAGCCTCACTTTGGGCAGAAATATTCCCAAGGAAGCCTTTGGCTCAAATCAAAAAGAGTTACCCGATTTTGAGGTAATGTCTTCTTTAATGTTGTTTTGTTTTATTTTTCTACTCCAACCCCCTAAAATCTTTTTATTCATTTCTTTTGTAACAATACCAGTATCCTTAATATACTAGGATGTTTTTATAAGATGGATTCGAGCTACACTTACACACACCTACATCTAATGGTTAAAGAACATACGGTTTCTGTGGATGGCGAATTTCTGCCTCACGAAACGATGATTGTTCAACACTCATATAACACCTTCAAAGGTGGCCATTAAGATGTCACTATATTTATATATGATATAAAATATGTTTATGTTTTACTTATGCTTCTGTATTTCTCATTTATGGCATACTTTATTATTTCCATTATGGGTAAACGCAATAATTTCATTTTCGGAAGTGCGGACTACCGCCCCCCTCAAAGTGATTTGAATCGTTAATGCCATATGTGGGATGTATAAAGGATGGATTAAATGGTATTATACACTATATTATACTTTAAGTATTTTATAAATTTATATCATTATGATTTTATTCCATTAAATACAAAATAGAAATGAAAGTAGCGTTCATGCGTACGTACGGCTTACCGTCTCCATGAACGGTGCATTTCATTTCTTACCTCTAAATGTTACGTGACATTATGAATGAATTTATATACTGTATATATATGATATATATGATATCTACATCATGAATATAATTCTTGATATAATGGATATTTCACCACATGAACAACTTGTAATTATAAGAAGTTTATTTTTGACTCAAGTACCAAAGATCGACAAAACGACCATTATTAACTTAAATAATTAAATAATGTTCATAACATGGTAATAAGTGATATAAATGGAATAATGAACATGAAAAAGGTTCTTAAGTAAATATAAATTAACTCTAGTTTATTATTCAGGATGTTAAAGAACGGTCGAGTCAGGACAAGACGCAAGGTAAGGGAATTTCATAACCCAACTTCCATTCTTTGGGTTAATCTCCTACTTTCAAATTATGTCATGATATTATTATGTCATATATTGTATTTATACTTTCTTTATGTGTATTTATAGTGGATACACATAATAGATATATTTTATTTAAAAATTATCTTTTTAAGGGACATCGTCTCTATCTCCATTCATTGAGGCATATTTGGTTTTATACAAAACTTTCTTTTATACGGTGTATAAACCCCTTTGAATTTTACGTTTATTCAAAAAGAATATTTTTTATACGAAGCGTTTTACTAAACGACAAAAAGGGAATGTTTTTCTTTCCGTACTTATGCGGTGACAACGACTTCTCCGCCGCCGTGACCATTATTTGAGTTTCGGCTTCCTCTACAAGCCATCATTTTTTTAATGAAAAATAAATAAAAAGTTTTAACTTTCTTTTATTTTGGTATTGAAAATGGTTTTGAAAGCATTTTTATTATATCAATGTGTTGTATTTATATCTTGTGATTGAAATGTGGAAATGTTATGTTTCCTTTATGCATGTTTTATGTGATACGATTATGTTATGGTTTATGATATGTTTAAACCTATTCATATGAGGAATGCATTGGACTTAATAAGTGACGGGTGGAGCCCTCTATAGCTCCTCGATGCATCGGCAGGTCTCATGAGACAAACAAGTGTCTTGGCACGAGGCCTTGAAAAAATCTTATTTGTGGTCTTGGCACGAGGCCTTGGCTATGTGGTTATGATAGTCTGGAATTACGCATTCCATCATTATGAAAGTGGTTATTGATATTGCATGTGATTATTCGACCTGTAGAATATCCATGTGAAGAAGTGAACGGCATTATCTCATTTTACTTTTGCCATATTATGTTGGAGTTCAAGTTTAAAAGGATTTTGTTTTAGTTATACATTGCCTTAAATGTTTATGTTTATTGATGAAAGCTTCTGCTATATTGTTATCCTTACTGAGCATCTGAGCTCACCCCTTTCAATGTTTTAATATTTTCCAAGATGTGAAGAAGTATTTTATGAATGACCTGCAGGGATTGTGAGAAGAGGATATGAGTGTGGACTATGGAGACTTTGTTATTGTAGTTTTTCACTTTATGGTGTAATGTAACATTTACGAATGTATATAGTGTTTCCAAGGCTACTAAACTAATCGGTCTTTCGAGACTTGATCTTTTGTGATCATGCCAATGTTACGATGTAATGCACCGACTCTGGGTAGCTGGGGTCGGGGCGTTACATTGAGGTAGGAGGATGACTTAGTGGCCTCTTATGAAGAAAAATTCACTCGACTGGAAAGGTATGCTCCAAATTTCATAAGAGATATTGATAGTAAAATCAATCGTTTCTACTCATGATTAAAGCCAAAGAATCTAAGGGCTTTATCTTCTTGTGAGTACAAAATTTCTTAAAAACATGTTTTTTGTGTTGAGAAGATGGAAATGAAGTTTTTCGATGATCATGTATTCTTTGAAAATCAATGGAATAAGAGGTTGAGGTGGCAGGAGAAAGGGAAGAACTCTTCAAAAAAAATCTGATGGAATGAAATTTAAGTTTATAGTTTCTGAAAAATGTGGTAAAAAGCATGATGGGGAATGTCTTTTGAATTCTGGTAAGTGATACCGATGTTGTAAAATGGGACATAAGGCTAGTAATTGCAATAAAAAAATCATGGTAATGGTAAGACAAAATCTGATTTACAGTCAGTAAAATGTTTGCAGTGCAATGAAATGGGTCATTATGCAAATGAGTGTCCAACAAAGAACTAAACCAAAGGAAAGCATCCAGACTACAAGTATAAAGGGGTGGTGAAATCCTTTGCAACTACTTCAGCAGATGTTGGGACATCAAATGAAGTTGTATCAGCTCAAGAGAGCTCAATATTTTTCAAAGATTGATTTGAGGTCAGGATACTATCAGTTGAAAGTAAAGGATGAAGGCATTCCAAAGGCTGCGTGTCGTACTAGATATGGACATTATGAATTTTTAGTTATGACTTTTGGTTTAACCAATGCACCTGCTGTATTCATGGATCTTATGAATAGAATTTTCCGTGAGTTCTTGGATAAGTTTGTGGTTGTGTTCACTGATGATATTTTGGTTTATTTGAAAAGTAAGGAGTAAAATGAAATTCATTTAAGGTTTGTCTTGAAAACCTTAAAAGAAATGAAATTGTTTGGGAAATTCAGCATGTGTGAATATAGGTTACAAAATATTTCATTCCTTGGTCACATTATTTCAAAAAATGGCATAAATGCTGATCCTGCAAATTTTTTTTTTGAACAATGGCCAAGACCCACAAATATAACTGATATACATAGTTTTCTTGGCATGGAAGGTTATTAACAGAGGTTTGTTGAAACCTTTTCACTGTTATCTAGTCCAATGACAAAGTTAACTCGAAAAGGTGTCATGTTCATCCGGACAAAAGAATGTGATGATTGTTTTCATGAATTGAAAAAAATATTGGTGAATGCTCTAGTTTTGGAACTACCATCCAAAAATGGTGAGTTTGATATCTACAGTGATGCCTCATTGAAAGGAATTGGTTGTGTCCTAATCCTGAATGATCAGGTAATTACTTATGCTTCACATTAGTTGAAACCACATGAGTTAAATTACCCTACACATTATTTGGAATTAGCTGCTATTGTTTTTCCATTAAACATTTGGTGGCATAATTTGTATGGAGTAAAATCAGAAATATATACTCACCACAAAATTTCAAAGTATATATTCACTCATAAAGAATTTAACATGAGACAGAGGAGATTTCTGAAATTAGACATGGAATATGATTTCACAATCCATTACCATCCGGGAAAATAAAATAAAGTGCTTGATGCTTTGAGTCCAAAAATTAATTCTTCATTTACCATGTTACATTTTGACAAGATCCTTTGGTTTTTGATTTCGTAATATTTGGAATAGAAATTGTTGGTGCAGAAAATTCTTCTGTTTTGTTTCTGGTGTCAGTGAAATCATCTCTATCAGACAGAATAAAGAAAGTGCATAAAGAAGATAGTGAGTTGCTGAAAAAGTTATAGTTGGTTCTGAAGGGTATGTTCCCTGATTTTAACGTTGATAATAATTGTTTTTTGAGGTTTGGGAAGAGATTATGTGTTCCTTGTTATTCATAGTTGAATAATAAGTTGTTATGTACAGCTCATAGTTCCCCATTTTCAGTTGATCCTGGTAGTACTAAAATATACAGAGATTTTTAGAAGTATTACTTGTGGGATGAAATGAAAAGAGATATTGCTGATTTTTCTATGATGTTCTTGACTTGTCAGTAGATTAAAGTAGAACGACAGTTATCGAAAGGGATGCTTCAGCCTTTACCGGTTCCAGAGTGGAAATGGGAAAATGTATCAATGGACATCATTGTGGGATTACCAAAGACATCTGAAGGTAATAATACAATCTGGGTAATTGTTGATCAATTGACTGAATCTTCTAATTTCCTTCTTATTGAAGATACATTGTATCTAGATCAACTTTCCCGATTGTATGTTAATGAGATCTTTAGATTTCATAATGTTCACCTCTCTATTGTATCTGATCATGATCCCAGGTTTACTTTTAACTTTTGGATAGGCATTTAGAAGTCGTTGGGTACAGAATTAAATTTTAGTACATCTTTTCATCCTCAATCATATGGGAAATAAGAATGATCAATTCAGACATTGGAGGATATGTTACGTGCTTGCTCGATGGATTATTAGTGAAGTTGAGACCAACATCTTTCTTTGGTTGAATTATCATATAATAACAGTTTTCATTCCAGTATACAGATAGCTCCATTTGAGGTATTATATGGAAAGCATTGTTGAAATCCAGATTTTGTTATGAAGTAGTTGAAAGGAAGCTGATGGGACTAGAATTGGTAGAAGAGATGGTAGAGAAAGTTCTGTTGATTTAGAATCACATGAGAACAGCTCAGAGCAGACAGAAAAGTTATACGGATAACTAGAGGAAGGATCTTTCTTTTGAGGTAGGTGATCATGTCTTTCACAATGTTTCTCCATGGAAAATTTTATGCATTTTTCTTTGAAGGGAATGTTGAGTCCGAGGTTCATTGGACCTTGCGAAATTCGGGAGAAAGTTGGATCAGTGGCATACATAGTGGATTTACCTTGATGTTTGTCACAGGTACACAATGTTTTTCATGTTTCGGTGTTGAGAAATTATATGCAAGATCCATCTCATGTTTTGAGCCCAGAGGTAGTTTAGTTGGAAAAGCATCTCTCTTGTGAAGAAAAAATAGTTCAGATTATTTACCATAGAGAGAAAGTGTTGCTGAATAAGCTAATTCACCAGGTAAAAGGTTTGTGAAAAAACTATATGGTTGAAGAGAGAACATGAGAATCTGAAAATGCTATGAAGGATAAGTACCCCCACATATTTGATAAGTGAATAAAAATTACGAGGACACAATTTCCAAAAGGGGGGAAGGTTGTAACATCCTAGGTAAATAATGAATTAGAAATATTTCATATTTTTTAATATTTTTAAATTAAATATTAATTTTACTTTAAAGTGGTTTCTTTGTTCGATACCGTACCCAATACACAACAACTGGTTTCTATGAAATCTTACATTGCACACTAATAATATAATATTATTATTTTAAATGGTAGTTAACTCATACCCATTTTATTGGCGGGAATGAACAAAAATAACTACAATATGATTATACATGTTTGTTAAATGTATTTACATTTATCCAATAAAAGTTAGAGGCTTAAAATGTGAACGAATCAAATTTGAAGCATTATTTACATTAAAAGGTCAATTTACTGCCTTTTAATGAAGAACCCTATTTATATATAGTTTTGGTCCCTTTAATACATTATAATTGACCAAATAAAATCCTTCTTTAGAATGGGGACATCAAATTTTACTTTGGGTAATTTTGTGGTATTTGTCTGATAAAGTTCCTTTTTTAATGAAAAGTGAAAAATATTGTATTTTAATTCAAAATTACCTTTTAATCTAATTTATTTATATGGGTATAATTATATTTTTAATTGGTTTAAAAATTTAATTAGAATATATTTTTCCCATTTCAGCCAATTTTGGTATTGGAAATAATTTCACTTTGAAATTGGACATAAACATGTATCAATCTTTTGATAGTTATTGTTTCTTAAAAACATGCTTTTTTGTTTTGATAACAATAATTAATTATAGAATTAATTAATTCAACTTCTCTGTATTGAATTTCTAAAAATAGATATCATTTTTGAATTCCGAATATCAAATATAGCTTTGGCTGGATTTTTGGTATTTTTCTGAAAAACATCAACTTTTGTTGAATAGTGAAACAACTTAGTAGTAGTTAAAAAACTGACTTTTTCATTTAAATGAAATTTTACGGCTTTTGTGAATTGAATTTGGAAAATCCAACATACATGTTTGTTATTAAGAACTAGAATTTGGTTCAATAAGATGAAAATAATTTTTGGTGAATAGTAACTTTTGACTTTTATTTACCACGGTTAAAGGTAAATTGGGTAATTCAAGGTAAAAAGAAAACTATAATAATTCAAAATTACTTTAACAATTGTTCAAACCTTATTGGTTGAGTAATTAACGACTATGAGAATATTTGTGTGGATTTTGGGACCCCATTGACCCATATGGGAGTGATAATGACAATTTAGATCAATTAATTTAAAATAATGAAAAAATTGACGTATACAAATATATATTTGTAAATTAATTATTACATGGTGTTATATAATTTATATTTTCAACTATAAAAATTCATTGGAATTCTAAAAATATTTCATATATCATGGTATTTTTTTATAATTTTTAGACATCGAATAAATTAAATAATATATGATACAATAATGATGCAATGTTTACCTCATCAATAATATATTTAAATAAATAAGATTATAAATATAAAAATAATATATAAAACTAGTAAAATTCCCATTGTATGATAATATTTCTACTATGAGTCATCTTATCTTAGAATTTAATTATTTTTGGACCTTTAGAAACCGAATATCATTTTCTAATAAAATAATATTATTACACTTTCATAAAGGGCCCCTCCCCCTCTTATAAAAAGAGACCACTTCTAACCAATTCCTCACACCCCTCAAAACTATTGGCTTATCCAAACTCTTCCCAATTAATCTACCTACATCGCTTTTTTAAAATCCTTACCTTAGGTAGAAGGTGCATCAAGAAGTCATTTGGTTGAAACTAAAAGGAGTTACCCAAATTAAATGTAACAGTTTCTTTTAAATTGTTTTCTTTTATTTTAGATCTCCAACCCCTATACTCTTTTTATTTTTTTCTTTTGTAAAATACTATAATCCTCAATATACTTGGATGTTTTTATGAGAAGTATTCATACTAAACTTACACACACCTCCATATAATGCGTGAAGAACATAATGTTTTTGTGGATGGCAAACTAACGCCTCATGTGTACGTATGGCTTACCGTCTCCATGAACGGTGCATTTCTTTTCATACCTCCAAATGATATGTACTATTATAAAAATATTTATATATATACTCAATATATATCATATATATGATATCTATATAAGGAATTTCATTCTATATATAATGCACTATTGACCACATGGACAACTTGTAAATATAAGGTGTTCATTTTTATTCAAGTAATAAATATCGAAAAAACGACCATTATTAACATAAATGAATACATAATGATTATAACATGGTAATAATTGATATAAAAGGAATTATAAAATTGAAATTTTTTCCAAATCAAGTAGAAATTAACTTTAGTTTATTATTAACGATATTAAAGAATGATCAAGTCAAGTTGGACACGAGTTAAGGGACTTCGTCTCAATCTCCTTTCATTGAGGCATAATTAGTTTTATACACTACTTTATTTTATACGTCATATAAACCCCTTTTACTTTTTCATTCAAAGGGAATATATTTATATGATGCATTTTATGAAACATCAAAAAAGGAATTCTTTTTTAATGCAAGCAGTGACAACGACCTTTCTGCCGCCATGAGTATTATTTGATCTTTGGCTTCCTTAACAGGCTGTAATGTTTTTAAAAGGAAAAATAAATACCATATACTCATTTTATGTATTTTGTTATTGAAAATTATTTTGAGAAGAGATTTATTATTTCAATATCTTGAAATGATATTTTGTTATTGCAATGTGAAAATTTTTTCTTTCTTTTAAGCTTATGTTATGTGTCTTGATCATGTTATGGTTCTTGAGAATTATTTACGTATACGGGTGGTTCCGTGATAAACCTAGGGTGGGTGAGCCCGAGATATCTCTGCAATGCATTGGGTAACGTGACAGAGGTAGACGTGAATGTTTCTCCTAATAGATTTAGGGAATATACTGTGATGGGTATTACAAGGTAACTTCTTATGTTGCTGTGATAGCTACATTGTAAATATGTTATGGATGGAACAAGTTACCTTTATGATTTATGATTTCTATGTGTTATTCATAAATATTCTATTTTCACGAGTTAAGTAAAATAGTTTATGTTTCATATGTATTAATGAAAGAATGTTTTCTTTCATTATTTTATAAGCCTTACTAAGATTTTTATGCATATCCCATGTTTTAAAATGTTTTCATAAGACTTAAAGATGAATAGGGTCAAGGATGGGATCAAGCAAAAGTCATGTTATCTGAAACATGGAACTAGACGTGACTCTTTTTTTCATCAGTTTTTATTTTATGAAAAAAATGTAAACTGTGTAGAAGTGTCTATTTTGTAATATTATGAGATGTAATAGTTATGTCCTAATTCTCTAAAACTCTTAACCTGAAAAGATCCTCAATGTAAATTATTCATTTAATTCAATGTTATGTAATGTTTGACATCAGGTCCTTATATCTTCTCTTTTCTTCCGTTCCCAAAGACATGAGGAGATATGGGCAGAAGGACCTTCATTACCCAATCCCTCTCCCTCTGAACATTGTCCCCATCGATCTTCCTTAGTGTGTAAGTCACACAACCATTCCCTCTCCCCGGGCCACCAACCAAGCATAAGACTCTTTTTCCTCTTTGGGCCACTAGCCACATGTAATCCCACATATCCTATTTTGGCATCTATCCAAGTGTAAGACCCTATTTCCTATTTAGTCCACTAACCATGTGTAATCCAATCTCTATCCCTTCATGGAAGCCCCTTTCGTGACGTGATCTTAGGGTCTTTTCTGCCTCTTTTTTCTCAATCCGATCATGAATAATGTGGTCGTATAGTATGCATCAATCAGGACACCCTCATCGGGATGCCTTAGTGTGTAATACCAACACTTATTCTGAAATACATGGACTTTGATACTTTACCTTCTAAGAAAGGTACGTAAGAATCCCCTCAGAGGTTAAATCCCAAAACCCATCAGTCCTGACCCCTTCATGTCAGTTCACCCTCATTCTGCATGACGTTAACCTGTATGCCTCTTTTCATCCCACATGATGTTAAACATTATACATTCGAACTACATGGGTTTTGATACCTTCTTTTTAGATAGGGTATGTAGGAATCCTCCACAAGGTTTAACCCCAATCAACGGTAGGCCGTTATAATCCCAACCAACAGTAAGTCTTTGTAAACCCCAACCAATGGTAAGCCCTTGTAATCTCATCCAATGGTAATACATTGTAAACCCCAACCAATGGAAAGCCATTATAATACCAACCAATGGTAAAATATTGTAAACCCCAACCATTGGTAAGACGTTTTAGTCCCATTCTATGGGACCCACATCTCTGTTCCGTCCTAGTGGGATCATACCAACGCTTAGGCCGCTAACTATACATAAGAACTTGCATGTCATCAGGTCGATGCCCTCTACGAACACCCAAATTCTATTCTCCCATCGTGAACTATGTGGACATTGATTCCCTACCACATGGATTGGTAGGAGGTCTCCCGGAGGTTCAATTCCATCACTCATGTCTCATCATGGTCTCTCCCTTTAACCTTTGTGTTTTGGGAAGGTCATGCACCAACCCAGAGGTTCTACATCCTCCGGGTCCCATCTATTTGTCCATTCTCATGGGCGACCTCCTCAGGTGTCCCATCCCCCCCGAACTACATGGATATTATTTCATGCCCAGGGGATATGTAGGGAGCCTCTTTGTGGTTCAAGTCCAATAATACCATAATATTCACTAAGGATCCATCTCATTATCCACCAACATCATTTAACCCTCCATTGTCCATATTGATTCTTACCTTGACTGCCACATCTCAGTGAGATCACACCACTCACTTGGGAGGATAACAATGCATAATCCCTACAGAATCTATAACCATCCAAACAAGAGTGATCCTCTTGTGATGGGTTTCTATTAATGTCTAATACCAAGCATGTCTCTGGGTATTTTTCCTTTGTGTACACCCCGTTTCATCACCCCTCTGAACTACACTGGTTTTGATCCCTATCTCCAGGGATAGGGTACATTAGAAGCATTCCTAAGGTTAAATCCTATTCAATGGTAAACTTTGGCTTCCTCTCTGTATTGACCCAAACATCTTACGATCCTTCTTAATTATATGTTTTGATCCACTCATATGGAAAACCCCTTTGGTGCTCCCTCCTAGGGATGTACCAATCTGATCCACTCATATATGTGCTTTGATTAGTTCGATCTGTCTCTGAACAACATTAAACTCACGACATACCCTGTGTTAGACTTGAGACGCTAAGGAAAACTTCAGATACATGCCTATGGCATATAATTCAATGCACTCGATGTGGGATGGCTCGTGTTTATGTTCCCTCAAGAAGCCCAATAAAAAGGGGAAGCAACCCAGACACATCAATGTTTTACCGTCTAGACACACCAATGATATCAAACATGACTAATCCCCTGATTGAAGGTTACTGCCCTGACTTGACCCTTTGGAATGTCCTGAGAGAAGTAGTGTAATTAACCATCATCCACAATGATATGGCCCCAGGATAAGTTTCATGAACAATGTCTTAATAATTAAGGGAGACTCGGAATAGGAGATGAGTTCGAAGGGGGATTCCATGGAAGGATGTACCGAAATTCCATCATCCTATTTCGATCAAGGAGAAAACATCCCGGAATAAGAAACAGATGACACCAGCCTTTGGAATGTGGGAATGCGGGGACACGTCGCAGCGCGTCCATGACAGATAGATGCGTGCCCCAACAATAGCATCAAAAACATATTTATTTAATGGAACTCGAATGTGATTTAAATAATTAAATGAATGTCATAATGATAAATAATAATGAATGATTATGTATAGGAGTCTTAATGAAACTGTAGAAAATAAAACACCATCCATTGCACCACCCACGATAAAATTCTAAAAATTGCAATATAATAGAAATCATTCCAACATGTTCATGAGATCAATGGATTGTGATATTGATCAGAATAAAATAAAAATAATATGAAAGGAAATAGAACTATCATGAGATCATGATTGTTGTTTTTTCCAAGACAATGTCTAGAAGACAACTCAAGAGGGTGATGAATTGAGTTCCAAAAAATATTCTTGGTAGAAAACCTACCCCTTTTGGTAAAATAGTTAAATTATTTTCAGTAAATAAAATATTTTGTAAAAAAATAAAATCATAATGGAAAAATATTTAACATAAGTGATATATAGTGGTTTATGGAACATATATCCCATACTCCACTCCACCAACATTCGCATCCAAGTGATTAGTGATTTTCACTGAAAACAACTTTTTCTAAAGGATCCCATTTATGAACAAGAAGTAATTACTTTTTCAAATGTCAAATATATTTTAACTATGATCTTAATTTACATGGCCTATACTAATCATTAATAGGAACAATAACAATGAGTATCAAAAAAGGTATTTATTTTCTTTTTATGTACTATTGTATCACACACTTGCGAGTATTAACATAGAATAGTTTTAGATTCATTATGAGAATGTTATAGTCTTCATAATTCTGCTCTGGATTATCTTCAATGAAACTGATAATCATATAGGAATAAAATGATCATTTATGTTGGATATTTTATACATATGTAAGAAAATTATTACGGTTATTAGAGTATTCATTTGAATGAGTGTTGAATCCCTTATTCTCTTCTTCTTTCTTGCAAAAACCAACAATTCTATTTATATATCCTCTTCTATTTTCAACTTAAGGTGTAAGATAATCATAATATTTGAGTTGATAATATTTTGAGAAGCTATTGTAATAGGTTATTAGTGGAAACATTCTATTATTTAAAATTTTTTGATAGCATTATATAGTGTCACTTACATTGATATTCTTTGATGGATTTTTCAATTCGTATTGAAATGAAACTTTGTTCCAATCTATCATTCCATTAATGGAAAATCCATTTTTTGATTTTCTTTAAAATGATGAAATGACTTTAAAGAGATTATGAAATTAATCATCATTTTATAAAAAATAACTATTTCATTTTACGATATCCATTAGGTAGTCCTCTTCTCATAAGATGAATATTTTAGAGTATTTATAAGAATATATAGAACTTTTATCTCATTAGGTTAAAAGATAAACTTAATATAAAATATTATGTAGGACGATTATTCATTCGAAGATAAATATGTCACTAAGGTGTGATACATAGCTTTCAAAACTTCTTGTGAACTTCATTATATGAACTTTAACAAACAATGTTTTCGTAAAATAATGACATATTATAATTGAATTCATACTGAGATATATGAATTTGAACATATAGAATCCCAATCATTGGATTTGAAATATAATATATTATTTAGTAATATAAACATCTAACAAAGTGTTTTCTGATTCTAATTGGATGGATGATATTCATCCAAAAAATTGATTCTTATAAGATGAAATAAATTTTTATAATGAATACTCCACACATAATAAGATAATCACTTATTAAGTCAATTCATTATAAATTAATTTGGTAGAAATATAATCCAAAACATTTAATAAATAATATTCAGAATAAAAAACTGGATTTTTTGATTTATCAAAACAGACATAGAAAATGAGATATGTTGGAAAAAAATATGTATTTCCAAAATATCCCAAATTTAGATGATCAAAAAATTCATTGAATTGAAAATAAAAAATTATCTAAATGTTATATAAAATACATTTAATTTTTTTATTCTTATTCCCTTGATGTAAAACTTCTAAATTATGTATACTTTTTTTCATTCTCCATTATTTTTGAATAAATATAGAATTTAAATTTTCATATTCTCCTACTTCTGTTCACAAATATAAATTCTTTATAACTTAATTTTTTTAATTCTCTTGATCTTTGACCCCATTTTGTCATATCCAATATAATTATAATAGAGAAATACGATCAATGAAGCACATAAATAGTTATAAGTAGTTAATAGTATCGATTGTGAAGATAATTTTCCATGAAGTTGTGTTAGATAAAATAAGAAATATAGATCATTAATTAATTAAGGAAACTCATATATAAAAAATATATAGAGAAAATAAATTAATAATAAAATAGAACAGTTTGGAAAATAAGAATAAAAATGATTCAATAATATAGTATAATATAAAGTAATCACCTTAATAAATCATAATAAAATAATTGTGAATAACTAATAAAATAATTTTAGGATCAAATTAAAAATAAATTGATCAATATTTTAATTATAAAGATAAATTCATTAATGGCATGAAATCTAATAATGTATGTATTCAAAGTTTTATAAAAATCAATTCCATGAACCATGATTCATGTTTCTATAAAATTACCATCCTACTGGGAAACTGGGCATGTGAATTTCAGAGCTGTATCAACTATAGAACATGAAACAATTCATTATAGGTCATTTTTTCAAATATAGATGATTCTTATAGGTTAAAGATGATTAAATACTAATATAATCAATTATTTGCCGATAAACAAGAACCATATTTAGTAAATATGTTCTAGGTCCTTCATGATAACTCCAAGCGATCCATAAAGAAGTGGATTGGTTTTTGAGATAATATTTATCAGATCTATCCATATCATTGTTATCTTCATGTATAAAGGAAAATCTACAATTATTATTAGGTATATGTCAAGTGAACTCTTAAAATAAATTGATATTTTCCATTTGAAAAATTATAGTGGGGTCAAGGATTTACTTTATGATTTTTGAAGAATAATCTTTGTGATCAATGGCTGGTGGTTGACGAATACATCTCCCTCGAATCTTAAATAACATATCATAATAATAATCAGACATTTTTACTATTTGATTATTACATTAATCAAGGAGAATTTTAAATAAATTCCAGATCATCTGTAAAACATTTACTAAGTGGTTCAGTACATAACCATTCTTATAAAAAAACTATTATCTTGGTCAATACTTCATAATGGTTATATCTCATAAAAACTGAATGACCAACTGTAAAAATTTATTTTCCTCTTTGAAAAACTTTTTGTTTCCAATGCAAAAAAATACATCATCCTCTTCTATATATTCTTCTTCTAAAGAGTCTATCTTCAAACTGCTCACAAATTACTGGTTTATATCATGAATATTCATTCCCAGGAAATAAAAGTTGTTGTCTAGGTATGCATCCATATATTTTAATAATGTTAAAAATACAACAATCATAATTTTAACTTTGGATGTATGATATTGAACATTTGGAACACTTTATGGAATCAGGGAGATTCTTTCCGTCTTATATTGAGGAATTGACACAAAATAACATTCTTGAAATGAAGGAAACCTTTTGATTTAAAATTTTACATACCATTGAAAATAAAGAACCATTTTTATGTATAAAAGTTCATAGTTCATTGAACCAATATTATAATTCATCATGTTAATTCAATGAGACATTACTTATAATGTTGAAACTACTAACACTTGGTTCGAGGACTCTACAGTGGGTTCCACTGACAAATTTGAAACATAGACTCAACTAAAAGATTTTCTTAATTAAAGTATTACCTTATTATGGAATGTTCTTGGAGTGTAATAATTTCATTTTTTATTTATATAGAAATATTTTTTAACAATTCAACTTCTATCAATAATAAAGAGTATAAATCTCTATGAAATATTTGAGAAAAAGTGTCTTGAAAATCATATATTATTACAGTGTGATCATCTTATTGATTTATAACAACATTGGTTCTATCCACATGTAATTGTTATCAATAACTAAATCCTATGATTCCACTTGAAACTAATTATGTCTCTTTCCACTATTATTATTCTTATTCTTCCTCAAGAACATTTTTTTAACTTGGACAACTAATTCAGTTATAATTCTTGCAGTCGTCTCACTAGATAGATAATTCTCAACCAAGGGAATTTCATATAACGTTTTTGATATCCTTCCATGAGAAAAACTTAATAATATTATTGTCACTAATAAAAAAAATCCTACTATAATACACTAAGATAACATCAAGTACAAATAATACAGAAGAAGGGGTTGAACTAACATTGGGAACATCTTTCCCTCTGGATTGAACAAGAACCCTTACTTTTCTTCTTATTTCTATAAGAATCTCATTATTGAGAAAATATATTATATCAATAGTTTGAACTATCCTATCAACTAAAACATGAAAAAATCATATATCTAAAACATCTTTAGAAAACCGCATCCAATATGACTCTTTAGGTGTCCAAGAAGTGTTCATTTTTATGACTTCGTTCTAAATCAGTGAAAATATATTATTTAAAGAATAAATCTAGAAAAACTACTCTCATTAAAATTATTCTACTCATTGTTGTGTGTTAATGAATATAGTTTCATTATTATTATCTAAAAATACCAACCATTTGAAAAACTAACATTAATATCCTTCTAAAAGGATTGAAATTAACTATGTTATTCTATACATTCCATAAGAATATCATATAATATCATTCAAAATTAATGGTATTCTTATTTTTAGACAAATATTATATTGTATCATCTTGAAAAACAATTTTTCAAATTCACTATTTCAATGTTCGATGGATGATTAGATTATCATTATAAGTACATTTCTTTCTCGTTCTAGGACATTCACTGGCTTCTTCTCATCATCTATAGTGATGAAGAGTGACTAAATTATCTTAGTAAGATTGACATCATCTACAAAATTAAATGAAGTTTTAAAGTTTACATAGCTTATGTGAGGTAACTTGAGAACATCACACATTTCCAAGGAGTTTATCGAGATACTTTTCACATTCATGATTATAGTGACCAAGTATTCATTATCACCAAAACAAAAAACTCTAGTCACATAGAACACACAAATATATTTATCAAACCCATGCTCAGTTCTTCTTTTATCAATAAAAAATTATCATCCCTGATGATGGATAAAATTTTTCTGAAACATGTCTGTTCCACCCATCTAGGTAAAATATTTTTCATTTCAACATAGAAGAGTAATTTTTATTCTTTTCCATTTAATTATTCTTTAGAAATCTCTATTTGTGGTCTTAGTTTTTTCAATTGGTTATAGGATTACTAAGATAAGAAGTTTATAAAACAAGGTTCATATAGATGAGAGAATGAGGGTTTGAAATATTTTACATGTTTGATGTGTAGAGCTGACACACATTATATAATTGTTTTGTAATCGAGGGATCATGTAGAGATGTGAAGTATAATAAACATAAAATCCAGTTGATGTGACTTATTTGATGAGGATAAAATTCAAAAAAGAGAATCCAAATGAGAAATATAATAAGATAAATAATATATATAATTATATTAATGTCTAGGATACTAAAAACATAAAATCAAGTAAAATGAAACAACTAATTCATATTTAATGAAGTCAAATATTTCACCAAAATAGGGTTTAATTAAAATATATTATATTTGATTTTACAAGAATAAAATTTAAAAGAGATGACTAATTTTGATGATTTTTCTCTAAAAAAATATGTCTCAAATAAATGCTCATTATCATATTAAGTTAAGTTGTATTTTTTTCAAATTTTATAGCACATGTGTTATCCCAGTTCTTTTGAAAAAAATTAAAATTAAATCCAAAATCCATTAATGTGTGTTTTATCGAGAACACTTGTGAAAATAACATATGGGTGAAATATATTCATCATTATATGGTAGTTATTATATTTTTTTACTTATTTTTTTCCAAGATAATATAGAATTTCCAAGAAAATAATTGGTTATTTAGGTTATTTGCCTATATAATTTACATCAAGAAAAATTATCACATGGGAATTAAGTAATATTAAAATCATTTGTTTTTTGGAGAAGAAAATAATGATATATAGTTTATTTTAAATATCATACAATTCATTTATAAAGATTTAAATGATATTCTTTGTGATTGGATTGAAATCATGAACCATGACATATCGAAAAAAATGTATGGTCACCTTGATGTAAGATATGATAAATATACACTAATTTCTTTATACAACTTGTTGTCAACTATTTTTCAGGTCTCAACCATATCAATTTTAAAATTTACACTCCTAGGATTTGAACAAGTATTATTATATTCAAGTGAAAAATTCTTTAGCAAATCAATTATGTGTTTTATTTGACATAAAATAATTATAACATCATTTTGGTAGATTTTATATCCTAGAAAATAGTTTAACCCACCCATCATACATATTTAAAAGCAGTTTTTCATATTCTTTCAAAAATTAATTAATCTTTTTATATTTGATGATCAAAAAACAAATTCATCAACATATATTTATACTAACAAAATATATAATACTGAGGTTTTCATAAATAATTCATGTTGTTCCATTCCTATTATAAACAAATTTTATAATATAAATTAATATAATATTTCATACCATTCCATTTGTTCATTTTTTATTCCATATAATGAATTCGTAAGTATAATAATATAATTTTTGAAGAGTGGGTCTTCTAGACAAGTTGGTTTTTGTACATAAACATCATCCATTAAAAATATATTTAAAAATCATATTTAACATCCATATTATAAAATTTAAAATTCAAATATGATTCATACGCAAGAACGATCATGATTTCATCTAATATAGTTATAGAGTAAATAATTTCTTTATATTCTATTTATTATTACTGATTGTAATAATTCTTAACTATTTTATCATCATTTATAATGACTAAACCAAGATCATATTGTTTGACTGAAAATAACCACTTCAATACAATTCTTAGATAATCATAGGATCTATCACAAAAATCATGTACATTTTTTCTTTGGAAATGATTTAACTCAAATTGCATAACAAAAAACATTCATAAGATAAATATTCCTCTAAAATATTATGTTCTTATTAAGATAAGAAGAATATAACTAAACAAGATTAGTTATATTTATTCTAGTTTAACTCATTCATCTATGATTCCTATAATTTTATGAGAGGATGGTCTTTAATATTTATAGGTAATCATGGAAGCACACTTTATGGTTCACTAGTATACATAGTTATTTGAATTGTTTCAAAATAATCATGTTCTAAATCATCATCATTATGGTTGTTAAATATATATTCATGTAGAATGTTCTTAAGATTATTGTTAAACACATTATTTTGTGTCATTTTTTATTTAAAACATTCATGTTCATTAAACATCACCTGAGGTTATTATTCAATAATCCTTGACCCTTTTTAAACACTTCCAGAATTTGATATTGTGTAAAAACCTAGAAAAATACATTCCTCATATGTTGGATCAAACCTACCTATCATATCATTGGTGTTCAAGATATAAACCATTAATCTAAATACTTTCCATCCCTTGGTTTTATATTATTCTTTAACTCATATGTTGTTTTCATTGAGATTCTTATTATTAGATGTCTATTAATAACATAACATTATGTGTTTAGAGATTCATCCCAAAATTGAGTTTCCATGTTATATTAATATAACATAACACCTGCAATATCTATCAAATATATATTCCCACATTCTATAAAAACATACTATTTAGTTTTTATAGGGTCATAAAAAGTATGTTTCTTCTAATGTATTGAGAAAAAATTATTAAATCTATGATTCAAAAATTCATCTCCACAATAGTTTCATCACATCACAATTTTATAACCTTCTTTATTTTTCCAAAGATCAAAGAATTTAATAACATAATAAAAATATTCGCTTTGATTTCATAAATATATTACCTCTATAAATATTAATATATCATTAATCATTATAGAAAAAAACATTTAATAGAAGGATTGTTAGTTCTACCAGGTTTGAATAGATCCATTTGGATAATCTATAGAGGTAAAAATGTGTAAACCACATTAATTATATTAAAATACGACTTTCTATTCCTTCCAATTTAACATGAAAAATATAGTTTCCTTCCTTCCAATTTAATATTAGGAAATTCGGAAATCAATTTTTTATTAGGAAAATTTTTAAGGACTAAACATTACAATATCTAAGACATCAATTAAAAAAAATTATTCCTAAATCTAAGAATTAAGACAATTTAAATTTTTTATAAACAATGAATTAAGATATAATTTATAAACATTATCTATTATAGATGATATAAACTAGATAGAATTTTCAATGAAAACTGAAGATGAATTATTTGAAAAATCAAATGAATAACCATTATCACAAAGATGATAAATACATATTATGTTTTCCTTAAAGACTTCAGTAGAAAGAAAATTATTGATGTCAATAGACTGAGGATTTATAGTAGATTCAATTCTGATTATTATTCTTTCTCATTGTCAATAATGTTACTTAGCCTCCATCTATCTTGGATAATGAGTCGAATATTGAGAAATATACAATCATATTTAACGAAAAAATAAATCAATAGAAAATTTTGTTCTATTACAGTGGTTTGATCCCTGCAATAAAAAATCAAAAGTATGATTTTTATTTAAACAAATGATCTTGGGTCCTGTATTTTTAGCTAAGGAGGATTTTTGGAATATATATCTATTTTTGTTCACAAGAAATATTAGAATTTAAAAAAAAAATGTCTATGAAAATGAAATTTTTATTATATAATATTGTCAATTTTTCATATTACAGATGATTGCATAATTTCCTATTTATTCACAATGAAAATAGTAAAATTTATAAATGTTTATATATTTATATCTAGGAGAACAAAATTCTTATAAAAGTTAGTCATTTTTAGAAGACTTAATATTCTAATTTTTTTGTTCTCACCAATATTTTTTTAGATAATCATCCCCTTTAGTTAATGTACATATATAGTGTTCAATGATTTGAACCTATATCTATAGGTTCTATGTTGTCTTTACTTTTTTAGTAAACAAGTCAGTAGACTTTTCCAATTTATTTTTCAAATCTGATATTTGTGTCCATATATATTTTATTTCATTGAAAATTTTATTATAGGTGTTCCTAAGTATTTTTTTGATCTTTAATATTTCATATATATTTTCTAACATAGTATAATATTCAATCAATTCATTATATGAAAAATTTAATTTTTTTAATTCATACTCATCCTTAAAAGAGGAATATGAATGTACCTCATCTGAATAATCTATAGTGGATATGTTTTCCTTTTAGTTAGGATCTTCATATCCTAATTTGATTATGTGAACTCACATGAATCTTTATAATAACTCCATGTGTAATTCATAGCCTTCACATATTTCATTTTATATCAAACCATATTAACAACATTAATTTCATTATTCATATTTTCTTGATGATGCAGATCATCTCATTTGGTGTGTCCTATAATTTTTCACTCATAAAATATTAGTTCATTGAATCTATCACCATGATTAATTTACTAACTGTAGAATGTTTTTAATATTTTTAAAAAATCTGAAAGTTCATATTTTGATATAGAATAGATCAAAGAGTCTACTTCATCATATTTTTTCTGATATTTTTATGGCATTCTTCTTCTTTTTATCCATAGATGTAGAAACCTTAAAGGAATCATTTTCATTCCTGATCATTTTATGTTCTCAAACATAAGATACTATTTTATCATAAAAAATTTGAATAGTCTCAATGGTATATTTTATCATAAAACATTTTTCCTCCATAGGTCATCTGATGGAATCTAATATTCCACTCCACATGGGTTGTAATAGTGTGATAATGTTCAATACTTATTTGGTATTAGGGATATTCAATCCTCAAATAACAATATTATTCACAATCTCAGGCAGTCTTCCATTAAACTAAGTAATTCATTCTCCTCCATCCATTTTTAATGCATCAAACTAATATTTATATGTATCATATCTAATCACCTTTAGATTGTTTATGACATTGACAGAAACTTCTATAGTGATCCACATTTCATGAGATTTTTTACACTGCAAAACTCAATTGAAATCATATTTTTTAATCCAATCATTATAGTATTCATAGATATAGAGTTTGTATTATAGTAATCCTCAGATATATAATCCCATTTCAGAGGTTTAATTTAGTGTATTTTATAGGGATTTATTGCTTTAAGATAGAATTGTATTCCATGATTCATCAAATAGATGGTCATGTGATCCTTCCAGTAACAATAATTTTAAAAATTAAAATTTGAAGATCTATCCAATAACATACATCATCAGTTATCAATCATATCACCCACTAGAGAATAGATCATTGTAATTAATATTCTTTAAAAATTTAACTCATGATTTATGAGATCTGATGGCAATTTTTTCTAAGATAATGGAAATCTGAAAAATTAAATGGGGCATGAATTGAGTTCCTAAAAATTTTGATTACAGAAAATATCCCTCTTTGGGTATGATGGTTCAAATCATTTATTTCAATAAAATATGAAGTTTAAATATTAAATATTCATGGTAAGATATTGAAAATAAGAGACTTATAGTGGTTCACATGAAAATCCTCTGATGTTCCACTCAACCAAAACACTTCTATGTGAGTTTGGTGATTTTCACTAAAATAACCCTTTTTATGGGAATCCCAGTTATGTACATGAAGCTTTCACTTATTATAAATTTAAAAGATCTTTTAAATAAGAACATTCTTTATAATACATATGCATTGGCATAACACATAGTCTAATAATGAATGTAAACATAAACAGATGAATATAGTTTTGAATAACTCATGTAAAACAAAATATCTTGTAGTTAATGAAAATAGTTGAAGAGTCATCCTAGGAATATTATAGTCATAAAGATAAATATCTATATGATATTATGTGAATTTGATAATGTTATAAGACTATAATGGGAATTTATGTTTATCTTTTCTATGTATATGTGTTCTTTTTTAATTTTATAAGAGAGTTAATATGTACATGTGTTCTATTTCTCCTTCACTTATTTATTCATGGAGTGGATAAATATTCATTTCATATATATATTTTGATTTCTCACATAAAAACGTATATAATTATAATTGTTAAGATGATAATTAATTTGAATGTTGTTAGATAGGATATTAATTTCATGCATCAAATATTTCCAAATGTGGAATAATCATCTATAACAATACATTTAGAGATCTTCTTCTTTAGATTTTTTTATTCATGAACAAATGACAACTTTTAAAAATTATTCTTTTCTTAAATGGACCATTCCATTTTTGATACACTCCAGAATAAGCCAAAACAATGTAATGGGATTATGAAGTTAGTCATGATATTTTTCATAATAACTATTTCTTTTTATGGAATCCAACTACTCGTACTATTTTTTACGATAATCTTCTGAGAGACTTTTTAAGATAAAAAAATTATTTTTCTTCTTCTGGTAATAAGATAAAATGAATTATATTATTTATTAGGATAATTAATTAATGTAAGGTAAATATCATACAGAGTTGTGATACCTTTCTTTAACAACATCTTATGAAACTAAATAGATAATATTTTATTAATTAAATTTCCATAACATAAATAGTTCTTATAACTTCATTCTGACTAAATTATCTAACATTGAACATATAAGAACTTGATCATTCTCTTTGTAGGATAATATACAATGTGGTAAGATAAACATCTAAGATGGAGTTTTTTTATTATGATTATACAAAAGATATTCTTTTAAAACATTTATTTTCATAATATAGAATACATTCTCTTAGAATAATACTTCAGATGTCATATGATAATCACATATTAATTTAGAAAATGATTATTTAATTTGTTAAAAACATAATATAGAACAATTATGATAAATATAGTACAATAAAAATATGTATTTTATTAATAATCAAAACATATATCAATGTAGTGAATATTCATCATATAAATCAAGAAGTTGATTTTTCAAATAAACTCTAATCTTGTGAGACACAAATTTAAATGTATCCTTAAATGATGAACCCAATAGAGATTATGGAATGGACGATGTAACTTTTGATGAATCTTGATATGGGATTTAATCATCCAAGTGTTCCACCTAAGGATTAACTAGATATGTTTTCTAGGAATAAAGATGGATCATTATGGCTCTTTACTAATTATTCAGAATATAAATAATATCACTATCAGAAAGTAGTATTCTATACCGTGAATCTATGATATTTTTTATAAATTTAGATGTGTTCAATACTTTTCATAAATTTACCTCCATTCTAGATATAGTTAATAGATGGTTAATAAGGGGGATATATAAAAAAATACATTCCATGTAATAGGAGTTATGAATTTATAATAATTATAATTGGGCTTACTAATGCCTAAGATATCATTCTAGATTTAATGGATTGGGTTTTTATATATTATCATCACTATCCTGTGGTAGAATTGATCAATGGTATTAATTTATATTAAAATACAAAGTATGAAAATGAATATTATTTTAGAATTATGATGACTAACCAAGGAATGATAAGATGTATACAAATTTTACTAAGTGAATTTTATATTTAGAATAATTCCTTAAGGGGTAATAAAGTCCCTTATGTGGGTATTTATGTTGAACCTTCAATGATGAATATTACTGATAAATGACCCAGATGAAGCATAATTACTGATATCTATATTTTTCTAGTTTTTTATGGATATTATTTAAGATTTTGAGATATTTCATAAGAATTTATAATCAAATAACCCTGAATACTATAAAGAGGGTTTTGTTTGTGTGGGAAATTGAATTTGAAGATAATTTAAAGGAACTAAAGATAACATGTCTACACTAAACTATAGTGGAGAAGGGTGTGTTTTAAATAATGATTCATTAAAAAGGGATGGATATGTTCCCCCTTGATGAATAATACAGTGATATAATATGTCTCATTCCAACTGAATATACTTGTGGAAAATTAACCATCACTTAATTTTGAGTTTTCTTGTGTATTTTTTTTGAAAATATTGAGGTGTTATCTTTATCGTTAAAGTCCTTTCTAATATATGTATCATAAAATTATTCATAATATCTTCACATAGAATGATATTAGTATTATCTGGAGAAGATGGTTGTATTTAACTAACGATTATAAATTCTTAGCACATCACCACCATGGGAAGAAGATCATGGTGAATGATGCTCTATTTCAGAAATAACATGTAATTTTTTCAATGATGATCACAAAAATAGATCCAATACATTTGTATTTGTATAATATATAACTATAAATAATGAAAAAATAGAATAGATCTAATATTTCACATTTTAATGATAAACCATCTATCTATGTATGGAGTATAGAGGTAGAGATGGAAGTTATAGATCTGAAATGGAAGTTGATAAATGTTTCATAGAACCACATTTATTATTATGAAATGATAGGGTTTAGGAACCGTGTATGTGTTCCACCAATACTAGACCTGAGGTATGAGCTATTTGAGGAAAGTAATAGTTCATCATTCACTATTCATTCTAGAAGTACGATGGTGTATATTGATAGGAAGGGTGTTTATGGTTTGACAATTTGAAAATGGATATTAAATAATATGTATCTCAATAATGGAACTGAGTGATATAGTTATTAGCTGATGTTAAAAACACTACCAATTAATTTATGGAGATGAGAAAACATAACAAAGGGTTCTTTCATTGAACTCCCTAAACTATCAATAGGGAAAAATTCTATCTGTGTTATACTCGACCACATTATGATGTCATCAAAATTAGTTTCTATTATATTATATTTTCTTAATTTTTAGTATTCCATGTTATAAATTATGTTATTTGATTTCATAGAGTAACCTATTCTATTGTATCTGATTGAGATCCTACATTTATCTTGATTTTTTGGACAAGTATTTAGTAATTTTTGGATATATATTTTAGTCTCTAAAAAGCATATTATCCAAATATAGATATTCAGTATAAGTGAAAAGTTAAAAACATATAGTATATATTGCATCATTTTCTATCCAATTTAATGGTGGATGGGATCATCACCTTTCTATAGTTGAGTTTTCTTAAAACTGATTTATTCAATTGTGAATTCTGATTGCTCCATGTGAGGCCATCTCTGATATGATGTGCATAAATCATAAAAAATAGGATTCAGTTAGAATATGAAATCTATTCAAACATGATATAGACATGGATATTTTAGGGAAAGTTATATCTATTACATATCAAAAAATAGAATCTTAGAGTTAACAGAAATGTAATTGTAAAAATAATCTTTGATAGCAGGTGTTTGAAGTCACTGAAAAGTTATTTCAATGAATTTATCTCAGAAATGAGGTCTATGATTCAAAAATAAGAATAATCTAATCCAAATATATATTGTCCTATTAGAAATTCATGAATGAGTTTGGATAATAGCTTTTCTCTTGGTGCTTCCATTGAACCTTTCTCAGGTTCACATTGTTTTCCATGATTACCTCTAGAGGAATTACATACCAAATCCATCACATATACCAAACAGAGAGGTCATACAGTTGGAGCATGATCTTTATAAAAAATAAATTCCATTGTAAATCTAGTATTATAAAGATGAATTGCAAATGAACAAGACTACTCACCTTGTTAATGTTCTTTAGAGGGATCAATTAATCAATTACGCCACTTGGGACCTTGATGATGTAATGAAATTGAGATATGCTCATTTTTTCTCATAAAGAATAATTTATAGGATTAAATTAATTTTTATAGGGGTATAATTTGAAACCCTGTGATTTTATGGTTTATTTTATTCAAAAAACCGATTCCTTTTCTATCTTGATTTACCTGAAACCCTCAGTTTAAACAAGCCATGATATATTATGAAAATATTATAAATTAATATGATTGTAATTTATAAGATATTGGACTGGTGGGTATGAATAAGAAAAACTAAATTATCAAAAATATATCATTATCATATGAATAAAATAAAATAATTGATTATCAATTAATTTAAATTAAAATAAAAATCATTTAGAAATAATGAATGTGTTTTCTAATGACTATTTTTTATGAATGAATCATGATTTAATCAATATTGAATTAATTTAATAGTTATTGGTGAATAATTTCGATTAAATGTACATATTATATATCCAATATCAAATTTTAACAATCATAAAATATTATTTATGGGAATGGGGCGTGAATAAAAATGTTATATAATTAAAAGTACATCTTCTTTAAAAAAAATAGATTTCTTCATATTTTTCACACTTATTTTAAAATAATTTTATAACATTTTTCTAGAATTAATTATGAAAACTTGATTCAATATTATAAATTTGGTGGAACAAATAATATAAATAACACCCCTTTACTTATATTTATTATAAATATTAATTGTGGTAAAAGTTATCACCTCAATTGATGGAATTTATTATTACTTTTTGAAAAATCTAAGTGTTAAGGTTCACTTTTTCAACATTATTCTTATTGTATGAAGTTAATTCATAATTTATCCCCTTTTTCTTGAAACTAAATTTTTAAGTGACACTTTTCTAGGAGAAAAATATTTCTATAATATTCAAGAAAAATAAAAATAAAAAATTTGACTCTCCTTTTTCAAATTTCTCATATATATTTGCATTGAAAAAAAGAATGTTGTGAAGGATTATTAATGGTTATATTGAGAATAATTAATTTCTTTTAATGATCAAATTCTATTTTTCAAATTTAGTTATTATATAATTACCCTCAATTCTTATTCAATGCCGACATTGTATTTCTTCAATTAATAAAAAATTAAAATAAATTATTTTAAATATATTTTAAGTAGTATAATTATAGATATATAAAGTGTTAATTGCATTTTATATATGAATATAACATATTGGTGAGGTGTGAAGGAATTAAATTAGAATTTCATTATATATATATGTATTTGATTTCAAATTAGATGATACGTGTAAAAAATGATATTAATGATATTTTATGAAAATAAAACTGTATTAATTTATTTTTAAAAAAATTATATTTTAATTGTAAAATTTTTATAATATATGGTCTACATTATCATACCTTCTACACTTATGAAAAAAAATACTTTAAAATAAAATTTTAAAACTTTAACAGGGAAACATATGTTATCGTGGGTGAGGTAAAAATAGATTAACTAATTGTTTAAGAAAATGATAATTTTTAAAATACCACATAATCCAATTCAACTTATTTGGGATGATGTGAATACACAAAATCCATTATTATTTTTTCATCTAAAGTAATATTAATATTTTTTCTAGAGAATGAAATTATTATATATTAATCTTTTTAATGTTCCATGAGTGCCCCACTGTTTACTTTCAAAAAGTGATATTCTTTTTTATCTTTTTTACCCCACATTTATCCTTATATATCTACCAAAACATGAAGGTAAACATATATAATTACATAGAAATTAATTATAGGTTATGGTGTTCTTAAAATACCATTCCACGGGTCCTTAAGATGAAATCTAATAGATGCCTACCAATATATAAGTAAGCTCCTTACCCAACCAATTTCTATTTTGGTCTTCTAAATCAGTTAAATATATTATTTTATTCATAAAATGATATCTTCAGTATCAAAAATATACTAAAAATTTATTTTTTACTATAAACCCACTTCTATTCAATCTATTTTATATAACATGGAAATGAATGTATTACATATGTATACCTATGATGTACCATCTCTACAAAGGGATATATTTAATTTTCCATCAATATCATTCATGGATGTTTATTATGATAGTTTTCATGTTTATAAATGATATTTATGATAAAATTATTCTTCTATAATGATAATATAATATCTACATTTTTTCCATCACATCCCGTGGTAAACAATAGCATCGCTCACGCGTATATGGGGACTACCACCTCCATAAAGTGATGTTATTCAGTTTTAATTTATGAGTTAAATTGATGATAATAAGGATTTATTTTATGATTATATATATATATATATATATAATTTTTATGATATAATTATTCTATGAATGTGAATTATTATTGTTATTTCATTCATTCTATCCATCGAAAAGTGAAAACAATATTCTTGTGTATAGACTACCTAGTGTCTCCATGTACGATATAATTCTTTTATCTATCTCTAAATTTCATGAAATTATATATATATATAATGAATATATATGATATTTAAATAATGATTAATATTCAATATATTTGGTAAAGATGATCAATTTTTAATTACCAAGAGTTCTCAACCAAAACATGCATGAAAAATGAAGCAGCTTCCACCTAGAACATATATTTTAATACCAAATTTCTAATAAATGTGTGATGTGATTTCATAGGTAAATCATAAAGATATGATATATATATTTATATAAAAATATGGTTCTGTAATACATCTATAAAATTTATATATTTACTATACTATATGTGTTAATGTGTGTGAGGAACGATGAGACGTGAAATAAAGGATTTAAATTTCAATCCAATTTTAATCAGGACTGTTTATGATTGAATATTCAATAAGGAAATTTTATTCCCCTTACCTTATAAATAAATTTTATATTTTTACTAAAATATTTATATCCCAAGGCTACTTTTTATCCTTTCATTTTCATCATGTTTTTTCATAGTATATCAAAATAGTATTTTTAAGAAAAACCAACTTTATTTCTCTATTCATTTGAAACTATTTTTATTCTATATATATGTTTTCATGAAATGTTATCAATAATTTTAATAATATTCCACTATGATTGTTTAGACCCATTTTTACCCATGAATTAATTTTTAAAAAATTGGTTTAAATGAATATTCTAGTCGTTTTTTGAATATGGTACTTTTTCACTTTTTACAAATGTGTGAAATGAATGTTTTATTTTATGTCATTCAATATAAATGGAATTCCCAACTTCATTATCACTAAATTTTTTGAATCATATTAATAGATTTAATTTTTTTCAAATTAAATATTTTCCTTTATATTTGGGAAAATTCTGGATTTTAAATATGTTATATCAAAGAAAAAATAAAAATTTCCAAAGTATATATTCTAGGGAATAAATTAATGGAACCACTCTAAAGACTCAATCAAGGATGATATGTACATAAGGGAACATGAAATTTAATGAATTCAATATGTGGTAAGAGACTCCAATATATTTAGTCTTGTTTTTAATGCTTTTTATTTCTTACTATGTTAGATAACCCATTTCTTGGAACTGGTTTGGTTTCCCACTTTTCCAAAAAAGTGAATTTGAAATAAAAGTATATGTTTTTTAAAAATAACATCCATTAATGTTAATTAAAATTTTCTAGGGATGTTATACAATGATTCCATCCTCATTAGTTCTCTCTATTGTTTATGATTATGATGAAGAGATGTTTAGAAAAAGCAATATTCTACTTTCTCTTCTTTACCCCACATTAATCCTTATATCTCAACCAAAACCTGAATTTTAACTTTTATAATTACACAGGAATTAAATATAGGTTATGGTATTCCTAAAATACCATTCCAAGTGTCCTTAATATGGAATCTAATAGTGGCCTATCAAAATAGAGGTAAGATCCTTACCCAATTTATTTTATTAGTTCATCTTCTAATTCCATTAAATATATTACATTATTCATAAACTAATATATTCAGTATCCCAAATATACTAAAAATTTATTATTTAATATAAATCCACTTGTATTCAATATAGCTTATATAACATGGAAATGAATGTTTTTCTTATGTGTACATATGATGTACCATCTCCACATAGGGATATATTTCAGTTTCCATCACCATCATTCATGGATTGTTATTATGATAGTTTTGGTGTTTATAAATGAAATTTAGGATAAAATTCTTCTTATTTAATAATAATATCATATCTACATTCTTACCTTCATATCTTGTGGTAAAAAATATCATCGCTCGCATGTACTTGGGGACTACCACCTCCCTAATGTGATGATATTTGGTTTTAATTTATGATTTAAATGGATGATAATAAGGATTTATTTTATGTATATATATATATATATATGTGATTTTTATGATATAATTATTCTAGGAAGGTTAATTATTTTTATTTCGTCATTAATTCTTTTCCTCTAAGTGTAAAAAACAATATTCATGTGTATGTGCTGCCTATTCTCTCCAGGGACAATGTAATTATTTTATATATCTCTACATTTCATGAAATAATATATATATGTATATATATATATATATAATAAATATATATTGTAATTAAACCATTATTAATATTCTCTATATTTATGTACCATGATCAATGTATAATTACCAAGACTTCTCATCCAAAACATGCCTTAAAAATGAATAAGTTTCCACCTAGAACATATATTTTAATATCCATTTGGCAATATACATGTATATGATTTCATAGGTAAATCATACAAGATACGATATATATATATATATATATTACAATACAGTTATAAAATAAATTTATAAAATTTATATATTTATTATAGAATATTTATTAATGTGTGTGAGGAACGATGAGACATGAAATAATGGATTTAATTTTCAATCCCATTTTAATAAAGATTATTTATGATTGAATTTATATCAAAGAACTTTTATGCCCCTTACCTCATAGATAACTTTTATATTTTTCATAAAATATTTATTTTCAAATAATACTTTTTATCCTTTCATTTTCTTCAATTTTTGTTTTTAGGAAATCAAAATATTATTTTTAAGGAAAACCAACTTTATTTCTCTATTCGTTTGAAACTATTTTTATTCCATATAAATGCTTTCATGAATTGTTTTCAAGAATTTTTATAATATTCTACAATGATTATTTAGACCCATTTTTACCCATGATAAAATATTTAAAAAATTGGTTTAAAATAATATTCTTGTCATTTTCTGAATGTGGTACTTTTTCACTTTTTACAAATCTGTAAAATGAATGTTGTCTTTTATGTCATTCCATATAAATGGAATTTACAAATTTATTGACAACTCAATTTTTAGAATCATATTCATAGATATTAAATTCGGTTTTCAAATTAAATATTTTCCTTACTATTTGGGAAAATTCATACATTTTTAATATGTTATATAAAAGATAAAATTGAAATTTTTTAAGTATATATTCTAGGGATTAATTTAATTAAACCACTCTGAAGACTCAGTCAAAGATGATCCGGATATAAGGTAACATGAAATTTAATGATTTATGTATATGGTAAGATATTACAATATTTTATGTCTTGATTTTAATGATTTTTTATTTCTTACTATGTTAGATAACCCATTTCTTTGAACTGGTTTGGTTTCCCACTTTTTCCAAAAAACTGATTTTGAAATATAAAGTAATTTTATTTAAAAAATAACAACCATTAATATTAATTAATGTTTTCTTGGGATATGATACAATGATTCCATCCTCATTTATTCTCTCTATTGTTTATGATTATGATGAATAGATGTTTATAAATCTTATTTATTTTCAAGTTGATATGCTATGGAAAAATTAATAATTTTTTTTGAAACCCATTTTCTTCAAATGGGTTTTGATTAGAATATCTGATGAATGTTTTATGATATTGTAGAACACATATGTTGGGTTTTCATTATGTGATAGGTTTTCATGGAATTATATATCCCTCTAATAAATTGGTTACTGATTTATATATGATGATATATATTTGGGAATGAAGTTCACATGCTTGATCCATTATAGGAAATAAGTCAATGTGCTTGGTCTATAATAGGAAACTACTCATGGTGCTTGATCCACTATGGGAAAAAATTTGATGTGGTTCATTTACTATGGACATAAGTGATGATGATAGATTTTTTATGATATAGGAAATGGTAATTGATTCTAGAACCAAAGTTATTTAATGGTATTGATAGTTAATCGTGATATATGAAATGGTTTTTTTACATATGATAGTACAAAACTTATAGGGGATGATATTATGTTACATAATTTATTCAAGATTATTTATCACTCTTATGATTCATTTATGTGGAAATAATAATATATAATTCAGTGATTCATGATCATGATCCATGATAGGTAGGGTATTAACATCCTATTTTATGTTCTTGATCTCATAGGCTTACTCATATCTTATGATGTAATATGATCATATATTAGTATATCCATTATTTTACATTACATAGAAATTGAACTCAACCTTTCTTATGTTTCATTTTACAAGGTAATAAGGAATGATATAGGTAGTATATAAATATAAATAGAACTATGTTGCAGGATATTTTTGGAACATGATGAGAATATTTCATTAAATAAAAAGATTGTGTATGTATTCTCAAATTCACTAAAAAATTTATGATCATAGGTTTTGTGTTTTTAAAATGTATTCAATAATAATATAAAAATATGTAATATGAATTTATTTTAATACTTGACCATTATAGAAATGGGCCATGTGGAGACCTTGACAGGCATTGGGGGACAATGTGATTATGCCATGCCTCATGTCAAACCAAATATGGAAATATAAATGAGGAACATAAAAATAGTTTATAATAAGAGAGAGTGGAGTTTTCTATTTGAATCAAGGGAATACTTCATTCATCATTATATTGAAGTAAAATCAATATAATCTATATAGTGGGGGTTGTTCTTTCTTACTATTGTGTGGAGAAAATTGAAGACACAACAGTAACTTGGAAATATTCATTATTTTGGAATAAAATTGTTTTCAATCCATTGTTACAGGGTTTGTTACCCTTTTATTATTTTTATGTTATTGAAATCTATTGTGTCTCCAATAATGATGGAACCATATGACTATTTTGGTCAATCCAAGTATATTTCTTCAACCCCCCCAATTTTTAGTTCAGATATATTTTTATTCTATACTATATTTTCATATTTTCATATTTTTCTATTTTTCTATTTGTTTAATCATTATGATATATAATTTTTTCTATATTTAATTTCATTTTTTATTTAATTACATAATTTTATACATAGACCCTTAATATTAGTCATCCATCATATAATAGAGAGTATTTTTCATGATTGATTTGTTATTAATGATATATTATTAGTAATGAAATGTGATAATACGGTATTGAATGATCATTTCAAATTTAATTTCTTGTTTATCACAATAAGGAAGTGATGTTGGTTGTGATATTATCCAATTTATAAGAGTTAATGGTACATTTTAATTATGGGAATTATTATTTAGGGAGTATGTTGGAGGGAAATATAGAAGGAAATTCAACTATCAAGAAATAGATTTAAAATTATAATTCACATTTGTTGAATGAAAAAACACTTGGTTTTTCATTTCTCACAGACAATCAAACCCAAAAACAATTAAAATTATGAGGATGACTATATATATTTGAGATTTCTTAAGTCACACAAATAAACTAAATTTTTCCATTTTAAAATATATCTTTATTAACTAAACAATGATAATTGTGTCACTATACATATATTTACATCATGTTAAAATTCTCTGTTACGTTCTTCAATATTCTTCAAATTTTCCTCCAACATGTGAAACATTAAATTTAGTTTTTTTTCATTCATGAAGGCATTTCACTTTACCTTCAAATTATAGTATAATATTTTGACCATCATATTCATTACCCTCAATCTTTTATTAAATATAATTATCAAAATCATTTATATTTTTAGAATTGATTTCTAATTTAGTATTTTGTTTCCTCCATAGAATATTCTTATTTTTATTCTATTGAATATTTCTTCCATTCAATGAATTATATTATCTTCACATTCACCTCAATGATATTTTTTGATAATTATTCATCAATGAATAATAATTCCTTATATATAAATGAGTAATATTATTAGGATTCTAATATATGAATGGGAGAAAATCACTTTTTAATGTTTTCTACCATTAATGTTTATATTGGATCCAATTTCACCTCCAGAACCACTTTCTCATCATTTAGAACCATAATAAATATATATACATGGAATAATAAATTAATATAATTTATTCAAACACTTCTTAGAATTAAATATATCTTTCATGAGGATAATTATCATCTAACATCATAAAAATATTATAACAGTGATTACATTCAACTATTGGTGAATCCTCTTTCTAATTTTCTCATGAATGATCTTCCATAATTTCTTATCATTATTATTATTTTATTTTTTCAATGTTATAGTAAAAATATCAATTCATACAATGGGAATATCCACTTTCACAAATATGGTATCAATATAAAATAATTAAATATAAACTTTTTATATAACATATAAAAATAACAAAAAAATTGCTCCAATCATAGGTTAAACATTGTACACCGATACCAATATAAGGGACTAGTGATGTAGTGAAGTACAACCAAGTGGGGGATGAATCACTGTAATGTTTATTTTACAGAATTTTTTACCACTATAATTATTTAAACCTTCTCACCAATTTGGATTAAGGTATCTTTTATTTCCAAAAAATAAATTCAATCTATATATAAGATTGAAAATAAATATAAAATTGTACAATATATTTTTACAATATTTTACTCTATTATTAGGGATTACATATAAATATTACATATGTTATCTATGAGAGATATGTTTTATAACTATTATATTATTATGATTATAAATTTTTTGAACATGGCATCCATAAATAAATACATAGATTGGGTGTGAAGGTATCATCATTAACTATTGGGAAGGTATCCTACATGACCCCATAATACCTCATGATTTTAGTCTAAAACATGGTATTATAGTGGATCTATCTAGTCATCCATGTTCCTAAAAATTCATTTCTTGAGAAAGATATTATTCAACACATTTATATGTCTCTACACCAATATAATTTTTATTCTTCCACCACAACAGATCTTTTTATTATAGTGAATAAACAAAATTAATAGCTTTCACATCGACTTTTTAATCTCATACATCAGCATAGTAAACTTAATAATAAAAAAGTTTCATAAGGTTTCCATCTTTATTAATTTTATAAATATTCATAATTAACTCTTTTATCTTAATCAAAATAACTTATAAGCCTTCTATAACTTCTGATAATATTTTCCATCCAAATTGACTCTATTTTTATTAACATTGATATATAGAAGATGTAGTTCAACTATATATCATCCATATTGTGATTAAATATTCATCTAGAATTGAATTGTTATACTCTATAATTTTATTTTACACATATTATCTTATATTATGTATAGTTTATTCTCTCTCTTTCTCCACAATCTATTCACCCTCTTTATATCTCTCAGAATGAGCTCACCTCCTTTTTTTACCTAACATTGTTAAATAACTAGTTTTGAGAATATCTCACTTTTTATTTCACACTTCTCGATTTTCAATCATGACTTATACCTCCACATTTATTTCTTAATATAGATATTTATTAAATAATATAACTTATTTTTCATATCATGGTCAATCCAATTTATCACATCCTTAAATCTCAACTTGTATCATATCATAAGAATCGTAATATTTTATCCATAAATAACATAAAAAATCATCACATTTATGTCAAAAAATTAATAAATATGTATTCTCAATATATGATTTAATCTTCTTAAAAAACAATGTTACTCTAACATAGACTTTATATCATCAATGTTAGTCCGATGCGGCTAAGATATCTTATTATATTCTGATCTCCAGATATTAAAACCTTCTCAAAACACCCTTTTTTATTCTCTCTAGATTCTATAATTTATAATACCATCTAAATTATCGTCCTAACTTAAATTGGTATCATTCTTCGATAATAATAGGTTTTTTGGGATAATGTTTCACATGACTAAATCATTCAAATTTTAAATCATATTCTACTTCTAGACATTGAATTTTTTTTATTAATTGGTCATTGGTATTCTAGATTTTTTAGAATATTCAACCCCATATTCTTTTACACATTAATTCTTCTTTATTATCCATCACAATACTTTATCTAAATCAATTATTTATTATATCCCTTACAAATTGCTTTTTCAACTATAATTGATTATTTAAGGGAGTCCCTATTATATTTTTCTTCAAATTCCTCAATTCTTCTTCATAGTGAATTTGATAGTTATATCTAAGATTATGTTTTCTGAATTTTGTTCTAAAATAGAAATTTTTTAACGATACATAAAAAATCAAATTATAGGTTTTTCCTTTGAAACCAAATATAAATTCTTATCTTTTTCAAACTCTGTTCTAACTATTATAAATTCATTCTTCGTTCCTGCTTAATGGAAAATATATTTATGGAACCAATTTTCGAACTAATTAATTCCATTAGTTATTAAATTCAATCTCAATATAATTTGTTATCATGCATTATATACAAAATTTACTCCAAATACACATTAGACTATATCCATTACTCATCTTATGATAATGTATATCAAATTTAGTTTATATTTTCTTCCTCCAAGTCTATTTCATTTAGATTTCCATATAATTCGAAAAAACACAATTTGGTCATGATTCATTAAAAAAAATATAGAATCAAACATGACAACATTTTTATTTGTACCGATATTGTTTTATCTTCCTTATGTATATTTTTGAATAACTATTTCTCTAAAACTCATTCCTCAACATAAATCATGTTTAGTTTTCATGCATAACTAAAACAAGGATGAAATCTATTAAACAAGAAAAAAATATATTGTAGAAAATAAATTCACCAAACATTGGTAGTATTCATAAACTCAACAAAGTACATATCAAAAATAATTAGATTTATCATCCTTCTAAGATCTCCTTCTTCGATATTCAGAAGTATTATCCTTATCCTCAATCTATAATAGTCTATTTTTTATATAAACATAATATACTCTTATGTAATTATCCTAATGTATATTAATACATTACATAAATCTAGAGTGATGTATTCAAAAATATATTTTCATATTTTAAGTCAACTTATTATCCTCATCCATGTGTGGCTTCTACTCCATGATTATTTCATTATTACAGCAGCCAAAAGGTTGAATATATTTTTTAATTGAGTTCCCCCTATACATTCATTTCCATTACATAATTGGATATTGAATTTAATTTTCATTTATAATAAATAAAAGACTCACAATCTATATTGGGTACTTCAATGGAATCACCATTAGATTTCTTCAAATACAATTTTATGGGTGTTAAATATTGAGAAATGATTTTTCAAATAAATTAGTATAATGATCCTATAAATTTTTTTGGAAGACCTCATGTAACAAATAATTCGAAATAATTGAACACGTGTAGTAAAATTTCTCCTTGAATTTATTATTTTTTTGTAGTTTATATAAGGATATGTTTGATATATTTTTGGAAATGTCATAGGAGTAGTGCTCCATCATAGTAAAATCATGTTATTTTTATTTTTATTTAAACTTATTCATCATAATTATGATATTATAATTAGATCTTGTTTGAGTGTATTAATTAATAAAAATAAATATTTTAGAGGAGAAAAAACATACTTCATTGGTTTAAGAAATATTATTTTCTTTTAAAAAATTGAAATCAAATTTATTTTATTAATCATGTTATAAATATATTAGATTTCGAAACTGCAATATTTTTATTATTATTTTTTGTTATATATTGGTATATAATTCAAAACTAAACATATGATCTTATTGGCATTAAATCCATAGATGAAATTTATTTTCATATTGTTGTAGAAGATTCTATTGTTGATTTTTATGTAAATTTAATTCAACAATACAAAGATATTGAAAATAATTTATATTATAAACCACTAAAAAAATATTACAACACACCATTGTGAGACCATTAAACAATGAAAACCCCACTACATTGACCCAAATGAATTGACTGGTCATATGAGACTTGATAATTTCATCATGGGTTGGAAGATATTTCTTAGGGAGTGATTTACCCTATAATTTTTCTTTAAATTAAGTAATCAAATAATAAATAACATGAAACTCAAAAATTTGATAATCTATTAATATCAGTCAATAATATCTAAAGAGTCTCTTTGGACTACCAATAATGTTACACAACAATTCCAAACTCATGAATAAGTCTCACATGAAATAAGTAAAACAATACAACTAAAATAATCAATGATTAAATCACTAGATATGTCACTCACCTAGAATATTAGAGACCACAAACATTGCTATAATGTTTCTCCAATTACCAAATACCTTCTACAAATGAATCATTCCTTTATAAAATATTCTATGTATAAAATATTTCTATTCAGTAACTATGTATGTACGATAAATGAGAATAACTTCCTCAGTTGAAACTACTGAACACATTATAATTCAAGGTGCCAGTACGTGAACATTTTTATAATAGAATAAATCTAAAATTACTCAATTAGTATCAACATTAAAAATTATATATATATATATATATAGGATTAACTTTGTCACCCAAATAAGTGATAGGTACCATGTCCGTTGTCATTTCTTATGGATTGTAAACATTCTCACAACAAATCATGAAATCCAATCCATTCATGAGGCTAATAAAACACATGGATATTAGTTATCTAGTTCACCCTAGGATTTGGGGTAAGTTAATATGCATACATTATAAATTTCTCATTCCCTTTTTCTGATTTTTATATTTGGATATTGTCTCCTCATTGGTACGAATTGTGTTCTAATGATCCCTTGTGTATTTATCTCATAGTCTCATTTAATATTCAATTACTAATGTAGGAAATTATATATACAATGGAAGGTTTTACATCATTCACCTATAGTAGGATAATAAAAATAGCATACCGGTTCACTTAGAATGCACCATTACATACTTTTGTTTGATATTGATTTATAAATGATTATTATCAAACAATATACTAACTACCTATAAGTGTTGTATAACAAATGTAATTAGAGGACAATGAATATATACTAGGACAATGAAACAATAAAAAAATCATACCTGAAATATAGTTGGAAATAACAAATGAATAAATACACTACCCTAGAAAAAATGGGATATTGATTTCTTTTTGAAAATTTCAGTCTCATGTTCATCAATCAACAGTGTAGTGATTTGATATATAGCAGTCATCATATTTTCAGAATAGGTTCATATTGAATAAATTAGTTCAAGTAGAAAATCTATACACTCTAATAAAAAAAATTCTCAATTCTCATGGTACTTCATTTCACTCAATATTTTGTATCCTTAAACATTAATTATATATAATGAAAAACCAACACAGTGGTATTGGTTAAAGTATCACACTATAGAACTCAATCAAAATAAATAAAAAATATTCAACATTCATTAACATGGTCAATAATATAAAAGAGATTTTAAATAACCCTATCGCATCACTTTAACAATGGACATATATTACAAAATTACGAGGGAGTGATTTGAATCATGGGTATTCAAGCCCTATATGAAACCAATTAAAAGAGAAATATTTTATTATTATATCCCCTTTACATAAATGAAAAAATCAAAATGACCTACCCTGTCATGATATCCCTAAGAGGTTGAAAAAAATGAAAAAAATATAATGGCGTAATAACTCCACAAATATCTCCAGTGTAATGTATCCAAGTTAGATCCATAGAATTAAATCCCCTCAACGATACACAACAACTAATTATTTATGAATATTATGTCACCCATATGTTTCTTATTTATCTCTATTTTATATTTGACTATATTTCCTTAATATTATATATATATGTATTGTATTCATTTTTAATTACCCACATACCTCCTATTATATACTTACTATTGATGCATTCATCCCACATAAAATATAAAATAAATTATCCGTGTGAAAGGGTAGGTCTTGGATAATGTAAATCTTCCACAATATTATTTTATTCCCATCCATTTATTCTATTATATTTTATCCTCAAAACTCTATTTCATCATAAAAAACACCTATATTTTCATCATCCACTCCATATCTCCCATTTAAAATACTAGAAGAACATGCATGGGAGGTGGACCAACCCTCATCTATTCGACGCATAAACCCATGCTCATAACACCTTCTTCAAAACATATTATAAAACTACACTATGTTTTTTTTTCTCAATACTTTTACTACTCCCATCATCATGCATGCAAAAAATGAAAATTCACACATCAAAACATTGTATTTTGGGATTCTTGTATTTTGTTGTCGACCAATAAAATTCTAAACACAATGTAGTAAAATTTATTTAATTGCTTCACCTTTTACAGAACAACAAACAAAATAATAATTCCATTTCAGTTCCATGTAAATTTTGTATCATCCTTATCATATATGATATAATCTTGTATGGTATAGCATAATTAATTGTATTCTTAGTTTCATATAGGGGTTCTTTGGTCCCAGAATGGGCCATTGTGGCTTGGCCAATCATGTGGTTGTATTTGGTTAAGTTCTTAGGCCTCACTATTGTTGCTCTATCGTGATCCAAATCTTCTAGAAAGTTACAGTAGAGTTATCTTATAGTCTAGTGTAGTGTTTTTTTCATTCATGAACATTTTTGTTGATGATGGTTGTATGCGAGTTGGGAAATGCACAATCACAGTAAAGAAAAGTTGATTAAAAAAGTGAATAGTGATCTTGGAATTGTTATATCCCACATTAAAGAATTCAGGGATTGTATGATTCTTAATAAGTGTTTATATTCCACAATTATCTCATTAAATATGGATGGGTGTCGAAGGACCCCAACCACTATTGCAACTAACTCCATAAGAGATATCTTCTTCCAAATATCACACATCGATGCTCCTTATGAAGGTTCACAAGCACTCCTGCCTATATACACAATGCACAACTTATTCTCCCTCTATAGTTACTATGTTTGACATTCATGGGGTGTGATCAGCTTCCACCTTTGGGTGGAAATTTAACTTAGTATAGGTTGAGGTATTAATAATGTTTTTTTAATACACATACAAAATAAAATGACTTCATCGTGTTTATAAAATAAGAGAATACATTTTTCTAAATTAAAATTATTCTAAAATTATATTTATTTTCCTTATTATGTTTTTTATTAAAAGTATAATTTCCAAAAAAATGAATTATTTAACTATATAATTAGTCATAAAACATTATAAATCAATTAAATCTATTCAATTTAATTTTAAAAAATCATCTATAAAATAGAAATATCAAATACCACCAAATATAAAGTAATTTGTTCCATCAACAATAAATTATTAACAAGAAAAATTGAAATATAATGCCACTAATATTAAGTTTTAAATGTGACAAAATAAATCATTTTTCTACAAGGCAAATAATTTTAATGTATCTGAGAATATTTAATAATTCACCTTAATATTTTTCAATGAAACCAATCAACCATATATTTTAATTTTTCTCATAGAAAATTTATGGGTCATATTACTTCATCTATTCAAAAATCTAAAAATATTATTATTAAACATACCATGTGGTGATCTACCTCATCATTAATTATTTCCTATCGTTAATTAAGGTAACACTTTTTATAAGGTAATTCTCTTATTGTGAGTAATGTATCCTCCCATATTATCACAAAGGAGGTGAATCTAAAATATATTTATTGATAAACAATTGAAGACTGATGAAAATACACTTTTCAAATAGTAGTAACAACACACATCCCAAAATGCCATGCAAGGTCATGATTCAAGATATAACATGTAATGAAGTAAATTTTTATTTATTTATTTTTTCTTTTCAATTTTTTTTGAATTTTGTCTTTGAGTTTTTTCAAAAATATAATAAAAATAATTCTCACACCAACTACCCAATCCTATATCATAAAATTATATTTTCATGTAATGTAAATTTTCAACCCTCTAAATATCATCTTATTTTTTCATTAATATTTTTTCCCTTCAACTAGATTTCATTATTTTTTTCAAGACTAGATAAAAAAGAATATAATGTATGAATACAATGATCAATTTCCCTAATATCTAATTATGAATCGAAATATTTTTTCTATAATAAAGAAAACACCTAACAACATGAACAATATATCTCCACACAAATAAACATTTCTTAATCAAAACATACATAGAGTAGGGTTGGAGAGGATATGATCAAATTGTACTATATCTATTTCTAATTGAGGATAATATGTTTATATATGTAATCAAATAAGGATGAATGTAAAAGTTTTATATAAGGATAACGGATTATCAAAAAATCCATGATCATTTTAAATATATCTTTGAATAATATAGATATGGAAAATTTAAATGAAAATTATAGAAGGAAAAAATATCCTCTAAAATAATTATTGAAATATGATTAGTAGAATAAATTAAATATTACCATAAATCATCTTAGTAATTTAAAAAATATTAAATTTGGAAATTACTCATTGAAAGAAAATTAATAACAAATAATTCCATGTGTACATTCTAAATTCAATGCATGAAATGTGATAGGTAAATTTTATTTAACATAATTAGCGCACTCTCAAATATAACAATCTATTAAATATATACTCATATTATTACCTATAATAATATTATCTCCCATTTTACTCTTAAAATTATCATTATCATTTTATCCTAAAACACGACATCATGGGGTAAATATGTAATCCTTATATCATAGATTAATAATAGAAAACAAATGGGGGTGGGTAATTTCTTATGATTCTGATGAATATATTTCAAGCATAATTTGGGAGAGGAAATTATAGAATTTAAAAGAAAGTTCCCCTTACAATGAAACTTTTCCCTCTATTCCTTCTTCTTATTCTACCATGAAACACTGTGATAAACATAAAAAGAGTACATCTAAGTCAATGTACAAGGTCCATGACATTAATGCTCAGAAATATAGGGGAATTGATTATACAAAGTAATCCATAATTTAAATAAATAACAAAATTTTATGACAATAATAAAAAAACATTAGGTTTCATCACAAAATTAGGTTTTTTGAGATCATTAATCTTAGCCATTCCTCTTAATGTTACATAATTTTAGTGTGATATAGATCTTACCAATTTGATTGCATCCAATTTTGAATTTTTAAAAAATATGGTCTGGACCTTATACTGAACCTCATTGGAAACACTTCAAAACAATGAGAATGTTTAAACCAAGTAGTTGATATATTTGGATAATGATAAAGGACCTAATTTTATATCCAAATTCACTACCATTCTTAGTTATCCTTACCTTTGAGATATTCTTCTCCTATTATATCATAACAATAAAATTATTCTATGCCTACTCTTTTATGTTCATTATCATAATAGGTGTTAATGGTTCATCATTAATACTATGTTTTACATAATTATCCTCCCATGTTAGAATCATGTCAATCCAAATAATCATAGTTACCATCCCCCTTACTCTTTGTATTCTTATTTAATTATGGGGTCTTCTAATTTTTCCTCTTATTCTCCTTAGCATGAGGATTTTTCTTCATATTACTCCTCCTTAATGATTTTTTTGGTTATTTATTTGGAAAATTAAGACTATAAATCATTATATAAATCAATATCTAATTGATTACCCCACTCTACATTACTCATAGATTCCACTTCAATTTATGATTCAATCTTGTATTCTTACATAGGTCTATATTGTCATTCATTCCCTCTTTTTACATATCAAACTAAATAATCAATCCATATTTGAATAGTTTATCCATTATTTAGTGTTTCAATTCTATGATTAGGTTTTTCTTTGATACAAAATTTTGAATTCATTCCTCCCATACATGTATTTGGACTTCTAATTTGAGTATCTATTCTAGTTGGGAGAGATGTCAAAATTGGATTTTAATCTAGATCTGTTACATCAATATAAATTTCTTATTTATTCATATGAAAAATACCATGGATGACAAGATAAAAAAGTTGAAGTGAAAATTGATATAAAATAAAAAAACTAAATATTTAAAGATTAGTGAATTTTCCTAACTAATAAACTAGAGTGTTACATTTTCCATGAGAAGAACACCAATAGTTGGTACTACCAGAATTAATCATTTATTCTCACCAATCAACGATGATATTAATTTACATTCTAAAAAATTATACATGCTCTCTATGAGGTTAGTATAGCTAATAAAATCTGAGGATGAACCCAAAGAGTCTAGGACACTCTAAATTTAATTTTTAATATATAAGTACATATGATGAAAAAATTAAGAAATGCTCCATATTAAAATAATTAAGGTATTTTTGGTTTTTAGGTAGGTTCTTTCCTGATTTGTTTCCCTAAATAAAAAAAATTATTGATGTATTATTTTCATAATGTTGTAAAAATTATGTGCTAGTGAATCCATATGACTTGGTAGACACTATCCACACTCTTTGATGACAATTTCTTAATTTTCATGGTATCTTGGATCACTAAAATGTTGGTTACCAGAAACATTATTGAAACACATAATTGAAAACCTATCCAATGGTCGTGGTTTAAGTCTCGAACACTATAACACATACTAAAATCACAAAAAACACTCATCATTAATGGTAATTATAAATTAAATCAAATAGATTTAAAATCACTACATCCCCTTAATAACAAAATGGTCAACCATTAAAAAAATTAAATAAATACATAGTGATATTAAGAATTAGTATGATAACCCAATATGGAAACTATAAAAAGAATATAACACTATTAATGGATCACATTCAAATAAAAAACCCAAACACAAGGTCGTACCCTCTCATGCATTTCATAAAAAATTGACATAAAATAAAAAAGAAAATTCTGATTAACTTCACAAAAAAATTAGTTGGAAAGTATTTGATGAAGACCCCAAAAATTCAATCCCCTCAAATATGTGTAGAAACATTTTATTTATAAAAAAAAGTTATACCTCATGAATCTTATCAATATATGAATAATCTTTTACCATCCTTAATAATATCAATTATTAATATATTATCTTAATGTTGAATCATCCAAAGAACCCCCCTTATCCACATGTGATTAGACAACTCATCTCCTATAAATCATTATTTGACTTATCTATGAAAGATTTTTGGTCTTGGAAAAATTAAATATTACCCATTATATTGACAATATCATGCATATAAAATCTTATATTTATACATTAAAAATCATTAATATTGTCAAATAACCCAATAATATTTTCATCTTCCATTCCATAACACCAATTTAAAATATTATTAGAATGTTCATGGGGGGTTGCTCTACCCTCCTCTATTTCAAAAATTAACCCAATATATCACAATAATAATAAATATAACATAAATTTTATTTACATTGGATGTGGTCCGAAGTGTTCCAACATTCCCATATTCATGCATTCCAACAATGATCTTGGACATATGTATGCATTATTAATTATGAGTTTTTTCCTTTCTTGTTTACAATGGAATGTCTCAATATGGTGTAACGCAATTTCTGAACCCATTTATTCAACAGTACAACATCTAATGCCATCAGAATTCAATTTCTATGTATGTTTCAATGATATATACTCACTATTATTCATGACATCCTCTTATATAATGTAGAATTTGTTTGTTCTTATATGGTTTATGAAGGTTTTCTTCGGTGTCGATATATTACATTATATCTTCTATGAGAATGCAGTGGTCTTCCATGTTGTCCTTAAGCATCCTTATTCTCAATCCAATTGTAACATCCCAGGTTTATAGAGAAATATGAAATTTTCATATTTATTAATATTTGTGAATTAAATATTAATTTTAATTTAAAATGGATGCTATTTCTGATGGCGTACAAGAAACCCAAGAACATGTTTCTTTAAAATCTTACGTTGCACACTAATAAAATAATAATATTATTTTAAATGGTAGTTAATGCCTAGACGTTGTATTGTAAGGAATGGATAGAACTAACTAAAATATGATTACACATGTTTGTTAAATGTTATTTCATTTATACAATAAATTTTAGACGCTTTAAATAAGAAAGAATCCGATTTTAAGGACAAATAGTCTAATATTCTCTAAAAGGTCAATTTACTTCCTTTTGATGGAGAACCATTTTTAAATATAGTTTTTATCACTTTAATATGTTATATTTGACAAATTAATATTATTATTTTAAATTTTGACATAAAAATTTAGTTTGGGTTAAATTTTGGTATTTCTCTGATAAAATTCATTTATAATGAATAGTGAAAATACTGTATTTTAATTCAAAACTACCTTTTATTATAATTTATTTATAACGATAGATTAAATTTTAAACTGGTTATAAAGTATAATTATATTATGTTTATAATATTTAATCCAATTTTTGTGATTTTATGTAATTTACTTTGAAATTTGACATAAATAAGTGGCAATCTATTGATAGTTATTATTTCATAAAAACACTCTTTTTGTTTTGATAGAGGGAATTAATTTTAAATCAATTCTTTCCACTTATGTGTTTTGAATTTTGAAAAATGGAATCCATATTTGGAATCATGAATTCTATATTGTGTAAATAGGTAACTTTTATTTTTAGACATTATGAACATTTACTTTAGAAAAAAATTTATTTACCATGGTTAAATGGTAAATCTGGTAAATATGGGTAAAAAATATTATTATTCTAATAATAAATTACACTAAAATGTGTCATAATCCTATTAGTTGATACCTGTCTGACCAAGGGAATCCTTGGTTGGATTTGTGGACCCCATGGAGCCACAAGGGAGTGATAGTGACAGTTTATGTTAATTAATTTAAACTAAAGACAAAAATGACATTAAAAAATTTATTCAACTAGATAAATTTTTTCATGGTGTTATATAAGTTATATCGTAGACTATAAATATTAATTAGAAATATAAAAAAATTTCCAACATCATGGTATTTTATTTTTAATTTATAGACATCAAATAAATAGAATTATTTATGACACAATAATGATGCAGTATTTACTTCATTAATAAATGAATTAAATAAATAAGATTATAATGATTAAAAAAATATCCAATACGTATCCAATTTATATTTTATGTTTTTATTTCAAACATGATTAATATTATCTTCTATGATAATGAGTTTTGGACGTTTTTAAACTGATGATATGTTTATAATAAAATAATATTTTCAAACATCCCTAAAGAGCCCCTCCTCACCCTTATAAAAGGACACCACTTCTAACCCATTACTCGCATTTCTCCAGCCCCTTGTCTCATCCATACTATTCCCAATAAATCTTCCTACATACCTCACTTCCACATTTAAGCCTTAACTTAGGAATAAGGCACTTTAAAAAAAATCCTTTTGGTTCAAACCAAAGAGAGTTACCTGATTTAAAGGTAACGTCTTCTCATAAGTTGTTTTTCTTTTATTTTACTCCTCCAACCCCCTAAACTCATTATATTTCTTTTTTTATAACAACAACAATATCCTCCATATACTAGTATTTTATTATGAGAATTATTCAAACTAAACTTACACAAACCTCTATATAATTGGTAACAAACATACTGTTTCTGTGGACGACGAACTACTGCCTCATGAAACCATGATTGTTCAATATTCTCCTAACACCTCTCATGGTGGAAATTATGATAGAAATATATTTATATGTGAAATATATTATAGTTATATTATCTATATACTTCTTTATTTTTCATTTATATAATACCTTTATGGTTTCCATAATGGGTAGACGCGATAATTTCAATTGAGGAAGTGTGGACTATCGCCCCCTCAAAGTGATATGACTCATTAATACCACACACTGAACGTATAAAGGATGGAGTTAATTAAATTATATTATATGTTATACTAGAATTATAATATACCTATGTATAATTACATTTCCATTAAATTAAATATGAAATATAAATGAAGGTAGCGTTCATGCGTACGTACAGGTTTCCGTCTCCAGGAACGGTGCATTTCATATATTATATCCAAATGTAATGTACTATTGTAAATTCATTTATATACTGGATATTTATGATAAAAATGATATCTACATCATGAATATCATTCTGGAGATAATGGAAAATTGACCACATGAACAACTTGTCATTATAAGAAGATCATTTTTGACTCATGTACCAAATATCAACAATACGACCATTATTAACTTAAATGAATACATAATATTTATAACTTTGTAATATGTAATATAAAAGGAATAATAAAAATGAAAAGGGTTCTTAATCTAGTATAAATTAACATTATTTTATTATTCATGATATCAAACAATGAACGGTTAAAGACCGACACGAGGTAACGGATTTAGTATAAATATCCTTTCACTGAGACATATTTTGTTTTATACACAAATTTATTTTATACGATGTATAAACACCTTTTAATTTTCCTTTCATTCAAAGGTAATATTTTCTCAATGAATAATTTTACTAAATGAGAAAAATGAATATTTATTTTTAACGTATGTGGTGACAATGACCTTTTCCAGCACCGTGAGTATTAATTGATCTTTGGCTTCCTTAACAAGCTGTAATGATTTTAAAAGAAAAATAAATACCATATACACTTTTTATGTATTTTTGTATTGAAAATGGTTTTGTAGATGGAGTTATTATGTCAATATATTGAAATGATATAATATCTTTTCATTTTGATTGTGTTATGTGTTATGACTTTGTTATGGTTCCTCGGCATTGTTTATGTATACGGGTGGTTCCATGATAAACCTAGGGTGAGTGAGCCTGAGATAGCTCTCCAATTCATTGGGTAATGTGAAGGAGTTAAACATGAATTTTTCTCCTAAGAGATTTAGTGAATAAACTCTAATGGGTATTCCAACATAACTCCCTATGTAGCTGTGATAACTACAATGTAAGTATGATATGAATGCCACATGTTACCTTTATGATTTATGGTTTCTATGTGTTATTCATAAATCTTATGATTTCATGCGGTATGTTAAAGAGATTATGTTATGTATGTATTGATGAACTAATGTTTTTTTCTTTGTTTTATAACCCTTACTGAATTTTTTATTCACATCCCAAGTTTTGAAATGTTATTCATAGGACTTAAAGATGAATAGGGTCAAGGATGGGATCAAGGGAAAGTCATGATGTCTAAAACATGAAACTGGATATGACTCTTTTTATAATGTTTTTTTATTTTATGAAAAAAATTGAAACTGAGTAAAAGTGTCTACTTTGTAATTTTTTTGACATGTAATAGTTATGACCAAATTCTCTAAGACTATGAACCTGAAAAGATCCTCAATGTGAGTTATTAATTTAATTCAAGATTTTGTAATATTTTTATATTGGGTCTTCATACCAGTTCAAGACCAATCTCCCTAGAGAGGAAAATAAGGATATCTACTATTATATTTCTACATTCCAGGGATACTAAAATATGTCAGGTGGTGGAGGATATATCTTATTTTAGTGACACACAAGTGTAGTTAGGAGGATCCTTTTATAATAGTCAATGGTGACCACATTATTGATACATCCAAAATCAAATAATTTTGGGTCTGTACAATTATAAATAATTTTTTTGTTCCCCTAAAAAATTAATAAATATTTATGAGGGGATTATGGACCCATACTAAATTTGAGAATAACTCCTCCCAACCACCCCCAACAATTTCTTACTCCCACCAACACACGAATACAACCTATGTGCAAGGGAATATGCACTACATCCTAGGAATGATATATATGACTTTTGTTCCTTCTTAAACAATAGATATGGCACTCCTCATAGCTTGACTAACTGAACCCTATAGGTAGTTGGGGGACATTCAATCAGTTGGAGGCTAGCTACAGTGTCAGTATATTTTGTAACTATCAAAGAAAAATGAATTCGTCAAATTCATCAAACTTGATCATCCTTTTTTCACATTTAAAATTATTCTAAAAACAAATATTTATGTTAACTTTCCTGAATATAAATTAAAATAAAAATTATGAAAAATTGAATCAATCAATGTTTTAATTTTGAAAAAACATTAAAAATAAAGGAAATTTATTCAATTATATTTTAAAATTGTTATATATTAAATATTAACATCACATATACTAATGATATATTGGTTATATCAGAATAAAATACATCACTAGTTTGCAGAATTCAAGTAGTTTTGGGTAATCAGTGCTTAGGATCCGTAAATGTATATAGTTTTCAGCTGACTCATAATCAACAAAGGCTCATAAGATTATCCATCCTTTGAAAAATTTCTGAGAAAATTTAACCAGTCATTATTTAAATATTAATCTTTTCTCGGTTTAAATCACCGTAATAGATTTGCGCATCACCATTTTATTGTAAATACATTGTTTATATACCCATGAGCTTCTCCTTTATATACATATAATGAAATAATCCACTAAAAAGTAAAGTCATTAATCAAACTATTTTTCATATAATAACAATATCTCTTCCATCTACTATAGTTTTGGAAATTTATCTTTACTAAATTATAGCTATATCTTTCTTCTTCATTAATTTTTTAATAAACAAGAATATATTTTTTTCTAGAACAAAAAGGTGATTACATTAGAACATGATTACTCTTTATCTTATTTGATATACATGTGTTAAAAAATATATCTATTTAATTTTAAATCATTCTACATATTGCTAGGTTAATGATGTCTAATAGATACCCTCTCTTTCACTCACTTTTTTCACAAATATGTGGTAACATATCTTATGATATTTCTTATATTCTTCCGTATTCAATTTATTTTTAATGATAAAATAATCTATATGCTATAATATCACCTTCAATATCAATATAACTATTAAAAAAATATTTCATGATAAATACATTCAATATTTAAATGTAGAAATTGATAAAACCCATTTCTCAATGCATGTATAGAATTTTCAAATTAGAAAAATAGTTTTCCAAATTTCACATCTCAATCAACTAAAGAATGAAAATAGACACATGACCTGATTCAATAACTTCCATGTGACCACCTCCTATTATCATTATGATGTGTTGTATAATAAACTAAATGCTCCAAATTTGCGATCTCTCAAAAATCATGCATCATTAAAAACTCTTGGTTGAATAAATAAAAAATATTATCCTTTTTCAAATTGATTATTTATGCTCTGGATCGTCTCTTTGTAGAATGATGTATATTTTCATTTCACTAGATGAAATTTTAGTATACCCTTATCCTTAATCATTGGACTAAACCATGTCTTCCATTAAATGTTACATGATATTTGAATAATTAATTTCCAGTTCAACCATTACCTAAAAATATGGATAATTTTTTAAAAATATTCCAAAATTAATCTCCAATAAAATATATTTAATGAATTAAATAACCATTTTTCTAAACATAACTAACTTATACAATGTAAATGATCATTATGATGATAAAAATCATCCTTACAGAGTCTATTTCTACTACGACAACAAACATATACAAAGGAAATGATCCTTATATAGATATTCGACCCGATACATCCAACCTTATAATGATTTTTATGTAATATATGTCACACCTAGACTTCGCATCGAGGTATGTTTATTTATTATTTATTATTTTTATTTTATTTTATTTTTCTTATTACGTGAGTTTAGTTTCCTTTTTATAATTTTCTTTTCGTTTGAAAGCGGGCTGAGCACGAATTTGGTGCGCGCTGCTGCGCGGATAAATGAACGCTGTCTCGACATCACCCAACACGCGGGCAGGGTACGGGCGAAGTCGTGTTTCTTGGCCAGTTTAAAGCGTGGTCAGCCCGAGGTGCAGATGATTAAATAACTGAATAAAAATAGGTTTTTTTATAATTGTAGTTATTTCTGTCATTACTATTAGTTTAGGTTAGTTTTTCTTTTTAGGTTTTAATTTATTTTTATTTTTCCCCCATCTCCTTATTCTTATTTTATTTTATCCCTCCTTTATTTTTCTTTTTATTCCCTTATCTTCTTTCATTTTTATTTATTTATTTATTTTTATTTTTATTTTTATTTTTTTATTTTATCCATCCTTTTCTATTTTCTTTCATTTTTTTCCTCCCTCTTTTGCTCTCCCTCTCTCCCGCAGGTTACTGTTCATTTGCCCCTCTCTTGTGTTCCGCGACAAACACTAGCCCCCCCTTGCTAACCGGATATAGCCATCTTCCTCGGCCGGAGTCGCCTGTTGGTCGCCCCCTTGTCGAGTCGAAGTCCACGCCCCCTCAAAGTGATGTGATTCGTTAATGCCATATGTGGGACGTGTAAATGATGGATTTAAAGTCATTATATATGATGTTATACTGGAATTATAATATACCTCTATATCATTATTATTTCTTTCCATTAAAGTATGAGATAGAAATGAAAGTAGCGTTCATGCGTACGTACGGCTTACCGTCTCCATGAACGGTGAATTTCATTTCTTATCCCCAAATGTAATGTACTATTAAAAGTATATGTATATAATGGATATATATAATGAATGATACATCTAAATGATGCATATAATTCTGGAATTAAAATATACATACCTCTCATTTAATTTTAATTCCATTAATATGAGAAAGAAATGAAAGTAGCGTTCATGCGTACGTACGGCTTACCGTCTCCATGAACAGTGCATTTCATTTCTTACCTCTAAATGATTATGTAATATTATAAATACATGTATATGCTGGATATATATGATATATATGATATCCAAATCAGGAATGTCATTCTGGATATAAAGAACCTTTGACCACACGAACAACATGTAATTGTAAGAAGTCCACTTTCGACTTAAGAACCAAATATCGACAAAACAAACATTATTAACATAACTGGTTACATAATGTTTATAACATGGAAATAAGTGATATAAAAGGAATAATGAACTCTAAAAAGGTACTTAATCAAGTAGAAATTAACTCAAGTTTATTATTCAGGATGTTAAAGAACGATCGAGTCAAGTCGGACCCGAGGTAAGGGACTTCGTCTCAATCTCCTTCCATTGAGGCATATTTCGTTTTATACACAACTTTCTTTTATACGGTGTATAAACCCCTTTTGACTTTTACTTTTATACAAAAGGAATCTTTTTTTACGAAGCGTTTTACAAAACGACAAAAAGGAATGTTTCTTTTAACGTACGCGGCGACAACGACCTTTTCTGCCGCCGCGAGTATTGTTTGGTCTTTGGCTTTCTCAACAAGCCGTAATGTTTTTAGAATAAAATAAATACCGTATACTCTTTTATGTATTTTGGTATTGAAAATGGTTTTGAAAAAGGATTCTATTATGTCAATATATTTATGATATATTGTGATTGAAATGTGGAAATTTTATCATTCCTTTATATTGGTTTTATGATTTTATATTGGTACTTGGACATTTTAACGGGTGGTTACGTTATAAACCATATGACGGGTGGTGCCGTGAATACCAGGACGGGTGGTTACGTTATAACCTCCAATGCATTGGGTATGGAAGTCGGCCGTATGGCTATTCCATTAAGTATGTATGGAAATTGGCCGTATGGCTATTACATTAAGTGATATGTGTGGGAGTCGACCGTATGGTTATTCCACTTAAGTATGTTTATGTCCCAAGTTACCTTTATATATGTTATGTGTTCTTTTTATGGGTTTTATGGTAATCCTTTGGTTACAAAAAGGTGAGTAATGATACTTTATTCAGTGAAGAGTTTTTACTACTTCATGAAGGTGAAGGTATTACTTTGATAGAGTATATATGGTTTATTTGATGTTTGAAAAACTAACAGTTTTCATTCTTTCTGTATCCATTACTGAGCTTTTTATGCTCACCCCAATTTTTTTTTTGAAATGTTTTCACAGGACTTAATGTGGAATAAGGTCAAGGATGGGATCAAGGGAATGTCATGCTATATAAAACATGGACCTAGACATGTTTCTTTTAAGAGTTTTTTTTTATTATGGAAACATAGTAGAAGTGACTACTTTGTAACCTTTTGAGATGTAATAGTTATGTTCTAATTCTCTGAAACTCTAAACCTGAAAAGATCCTCGACGTGAATTATTCATTTAATTCAATATTAAGTAAGGTTTAAGGCTGGGGCCTTATAGTTGGTATCAAAGGTCGGTTTAGACAACTTTAGGAGTTAGAAAAGTGTTAAATTATAATATGATTGAAATGATATAGCATTTACAGATTACCATGTTGCTTCGCCTAAGATATTTCTGTGTTCAGAATGGTTTTCCGCAGAGGAAACAAAGCAGCTATGTTGGGACGACATCAGGAGGAAGATAACCTTCCAAATCAGCAACCTGAGATGGTCGGAATCGGAACTGAATAGTTTGTTGCAGTGATGGAACAGTTGACTTAGGCTATAAATGGTGGTGGTATCCATGCACGAGATCAGCCAGATCAACCGCAGAGGAACATGTCAATGGTGGAACATTTCATGAGGCAACATCCCTCATCATTCAGAGGATCATTTGACCCTGTGCAAGCTAAAGGGTGTATTAAAGCACTGGAGAAGATTTTTGATGTCATGGGGTGTTCAAAACATCAAAAGGTTAGTCTTGCTGTTTACCGTTTTGAAGGTGAAGCTGATCAGTGGTGGTCGATGGTGAAAAATATAAGGGATAGTGATGAGATTGAGGATCTTCACTGGGATGAATTCAAAGGTATGTTTCTTGAGAAATATTTTCCTAAGGTGGTTCGTCTTAGGATGGAAAAACAGTTCCTAGAATTGAGGCGGGAGGATGATTCAGTGGCTGCTTATGATGAAAAGTTCACTCGATTGAAAAGGTATGCTCCAAACTTCATACGAGATCTTGATAGTAAAATAAACCGTTTTTACTCACGGTTAATGCCGAAGTATTGAAGGGATTTTGCTTCTCGTGAGTTCAAAAGTTATGAAAAACTTGTTCGATGTGCGGAGAAGGTGGAAATGGAGTTTGCCGATGATCAGGTGTTCTATGAAAAACAACAGAATAAGAGGTCTAGTTGGAAGGCAAAGGGGAAAAATTCATCAAAGAAGCTAGGAGGTATGAAAACCAAATATCCATCCTGTGAGAAGTGTGGTAAAATGAATCCTGGAGAATGTTTATCCAAGTCTGGTAAGTGCTTTCGGTGTGGTAAGTCTGGTCATATTGCTCATAACTGTAAGGAAGATGATCAAGCAGGAAATGAAAAGCCAACGGTAAGATGTTTTAAGTGTAATGAAATGGGTCATTATGCAAACGAGTGTCCAACAAAGAACTCAACTGGGGGAATGCAGCCAGAATACAAGCAGAAATGGGTGGTGAAATCCTTTGCAACAACTTCAGCAGATGTTGGGCCATCGAATGAAGTGGTTTCAGCTCCAGGGAGCTCAGTATTTTTCGAAGATTGACTTGAGGTCAGGGTACCATCAGTTGAAAGTAAAAGAAGCAGACGTTCCGAAGACTGTGTTCCGTACTAGATATGGCCATTATGAATTTGTAGTTATGCCTTTTGGGTTAACCAAAGCACCTGCTGTATTCATGGACCTTATGAATAAAATTTTCCATGAGTTCTTGGATAAGTTTGTGTTTGTGTTTTGAGGTTTGGGAAGAGGTTATGTGTGCCTTGTGATTCACAGTTGGAGAATGAGTTGTTATGTGAGGCTCATAGTTCCCCGTTTTCAGTTCATCCTGGTAGTACTAAGATGTACAGAGATCTGCGGGAGTATTACTGGTGGGATGGAATGAAAAGAGATATTGCTGATTTTACTGTGAAGTGTTTGACATGTCAACAGGTTAAAGCAGAGCGGCAGTTACCGAAAGGGATGCTTCAGCCTTTACCAGTGCCAGAGTGGAAATGGGAGAATATATCCATGGACTTTGTTGTGGGATTACCGAAGACATCTCGAGGTAATAATGCAATCTTGGTTATTGTTGATCGCTTGACCAAATCTGCTCATTTCCTTTCTGTACGAGATACTTTCTATCTAGATCAAATTTCCCGTTTGTATATTAAAGAGATAGTCAGGTTACATGGAGTTCCCCTCTCCATTGTATCAGATCGTGATCCCAGGTTTACTTCTATCTTTTGGAAAGGCCTTCAGAAGTCGTTGGGTACTGAATTAAATTTTAGTACATCTTTTCATCCTCAATCAGATGGGCAGTCAGAACGAACAATCCAGACATTGGAGGATATGCTACGATCTTGTTCTATGGATTATCAGAGAAGTTGGGACCAACATCTTTCTTTGGTTGAGTTTTCTTATAATAACAGTTTCCATTCCAGTATACAGATGGCACCTTTTGAGGCATTATATGGGAAGCGGTGTCGAACTCCAACATTTTGGAATGAAGTGGGTGAAAGGAAGATGATGGGACCAGAACTGGTAGAAGAGATGGCAGAAAAAGTTCAGTTGACTCAGAAGCACATGAGAACAGCTCAGAGCAGGCAGAAGAGTTATGCGGATAACCGGATGAAGGATCTATCTTTCGAGGTAGGTGATCATGTTTTTCTCAAGGTTTCTCCTTGGAAAAGTGTGATGAGATTTGGTATGAAATGAAAGCTGAGTCCAAGGTTTATTGGACCATATGAAATTCTGGAGAGAGTTGGATCAGTTGCATACCAGGTGGCTTTACCTCCGAGTTTATCTCAGGTACACAATGTTTTTCATGTTTCAATGTTGAGAAAGTATATGCCAGATCCATCTCATGTTTTGAGTCCAGAGGTAGTTCAACTGGAAGAGAAACTATCTTATGAGGAACAACCAGTCCAGATTCTTGACCACAGGTAGCAGGTGTTACGGAATAAGGTGATTCATCAGGTAAAGGTTTTGTGGAAAAACCATGTGATTGAAGAGGCAACATGGGAATCTGAAAATGCTATGAGGGATAAATACCCCCACTTATTTTGAAAAGTGAATAAAATTGCGAGGATGAAATTCCCAAAAGGGGGGAAGGATGTAACATCCCAGGTAAATAAAGAATAAAGAATTTTTATATTTATTAATATTTACGAATTAAATATTAATTAAAATGGGTTTCTACGTTCGATAGCGTACTCGATACGCAACGATGAGTTTCTTTGAAAAATTACGTTGCACACAAGTAATAAAATAATATTAATTTAAATGTTAGTTAACGAGTAGCCGTTGTACTGGCGGGAATGGATAGAAATAACTAAAATATGATTATATTTGTTTTTAAATGTTTTTACATTTACCCAATAAAAGATAAAGGCTTAAAATACGGAAAGAGTTCAATTTTAGGCATTTATACCCTAATTTTCACGAAAGGTCCACTTATCACCTTTTGACGGAGAACCGTCATTAAATATAGTTTTTATCGATCTTATAAATTCTATTGGACCAAATATAACTCTTCTTTAGAATCGGGACATCAAAATTTACTTTGTGTAAATTTTTGGTACCTTTCTGATAAAGTTCATTTTTTTAATGAATAGTGTAAAATGTTGTATTTTAATTCAAAACCTCTTTTTAATCTAATTTATTTATATGATTATATTATCTTTTGAATTGGTTTTAATGTGAAATTAGAATATATTTTTACCATTAAATCCAATAGTGGTCGTTGGAATTAATTTCACTTTGAAATCGGACTTAAACTAGTATCAATCTTTTGATACTTATTGTTTCATAAAAACACGCTATTTGCTCTGACAGCGGGAATTAATTATTAAATTAATTAATGTGACTTATATGTTTTGAATTTTGTAAAATAGACTTCATTTTTGAATTCGTAATATCAAATATAGCTTAGGGTGAATTTTTGGTAATTTTCTGAAAAACTTCAATTTTTAATGAATAGTGAAACCACTAAGTGGTACTTATAAAGACTGATTTTCCGTTTAAATGAAATTTTGCCATCATAGTGTTTTGAATTTCAAAAATCTGAAATACATGGTTGTCATTAAGAAGTAAAATGTGGTTCAATGGGATAAAAATAATTTTTTGGTGAATAGTAACTTATTAAGTTCTTAATCGCGATTAGTGGTAATTAGGGTAGTTTAAGGTATAAATAATGCTTTAATAATATAAAATGACCTAGACACATGTCCCAACCATATTGGTTGTGTCATCGCCGACCAAGAAAAGCCATGGGTCAACTTGGGGACCCCATGGAGACACTTTGGTTGGGAAATGACATAAATAACTTTTTATTTAATGTAAAAGTAAAAATGACACAAACATGATATGTTTTAAAAAAACAATTTTTCAATTGGGATATAGAAGTCATATTTTTGATTATAAATAGTCATTGGAAAGCTAAGACTATTTCCTACATCATAGTATTTTTTTTATAATTTTTAGACACTAAATAAATTAAATTATTTATGACATCATGATGATGCAACGAAGACCCCATTATTTAACGATTTAAATAAAATGGAAGGATAATGTAAACTCTATGAACTACACATGTCCAAAACTTATTGGATGGGTGGATTTCGAACCCTTATCACCTTAGCCACGAATTATATCAATGTGGGACCTTTTAAAACCGAAACACATTTTCAAATAAAGTAATATTTCTTTACTTTCCAAAAGTACCCCTCCTCTCCTCTTATAAAAGGCCCCCACCTCTACCACCTTACACACACTCCTCAAGCCTTTGGCTCGGCCAACCCCTGCCCAATTACTCTCTCCACATCCCTCTCCTCATCCTAGAGGATTACCTTTGGGCAGAATCCTTTCAAAGGAAGCCTTTAGGCTCAAATCAAAAGGAGTTACACTTTTAAAGGTAATTCGTTTTCTCATGTTCATTTGTTTTATTTTGTTTCTCCAACTCCCTAAACTCTTTTAATTTACTTATTTTGTAACAACACCAGTATCTTTAATATACTTGGATGTTGTTATTAGATTTATTAGATCTACACTCTCACACAACTACATCAAATGGTTAAAGAACATACGGTTTCTGTGGATGGTGAAATTCTGCCTCCCGAAACGATGATTGTTCAATACTCATTTAACACCTTCAAAGGTGGCCATTATGATGTCACTATTTTTATATATGATATATAATATGTTTATTTGTTTTCTTTAAGCTTCTGTATTTTTCATTTTGGTCATACCTTTATGGTTTCCATTATGGGTAAACACGATATCTTCATTTAAGGAAGTGCGGACTACCGCCCCATCAAAGTGATGTGATTCGTTAATGCCATATGTGGGATGTGTAAAGGATGGATTTAAAGTTATTATATATGATGTTATACTGGAATTAAAATATACCTCTATATCATTATTATTTATTTCCATTAAAGTATGAGATAGAAATGAAAGTAGCGTTCATGCGTACGTACGGCTTACCGTCTCCATGAACGGTGCATTTCATTTCTTATCCCCAAATTTAATGTACTATTAAAAGTATATGTATATAATGGATATATATAATGAATGATACATCTAAATGATGAATATAATTCTGGAATTAAAATATACATACCTCTCATTTAATTTTAATTCCATTAATATGAGAAAGAAATGAAAGTAGCGTTCATGCGTACGTACGGCTTACCGTCTCCATGAACAGTGCATTTCATTTCTTACCTCTAAATGATTATGTAATATTATAAATACATGTATATGATGGATATATATGATATATATGATATCCAAATCAGGAATGTCATTCTGGATATAAAGAACCTTTGACCACACGAACACCATGTAATTGTAAGAAGTCCACTTTCGACTTAAGAACCAAATATCGACAAAAAAAACATTATTAACTTAACTGGTTACATAATGTTTATAACATGGAAATAAGTGATATAAAAGGAATAATGAACTCTAAAAAGGTACTTAATCAAGTAGAAATTAACTCAAGTTTATTATTCAGGATGTTAAAGAACGATCGAGTCAAGTCGGACCCGAGGTAAGGGACTTCGTCTCAATCTCCTTTCATTGAGGAATATTTCGTTTTATACACAACTTTCTTTTATACGGTGTATAAATCCCTTTTGAATTTTACTTTTATACAAAAGGAATCTTTTTCTACGAAGCGTTTTACAAAACGACAAAAATGAATGTTTCTTTTAACGTACGCGGCGGCAACGACCTTTTCCGCCGCCGCAAGTATTATTTGGTCTTTGGCTTTCTCAAGAAGCCGTAATGTTTTTAGAATAAAATAAATACCATATACTCTTTTATGTATTTTGGTATTGAAAATGGTTTTGAAAAATGATTCTATTATGTCAATATATTTATGATATATTGTGATTGATATGTGGAAATGTTATCATTCCTTTATATTGGTTTTATGATTTTATATTGGTACTTGGACATTTTAACGGGTGGTTATGTTATAAACCATATGACGGGTGGTGCCGTGAATACCAGGACGGGTGGTTACGTTATAACCTCCAATGCATTGAGTATGGAAGTCGGCCGTATGGCTATTCCATTAAGTATGTATGGAAATTGGCCGTATGGCTATTCCATTAAGTGATATGTGTGGGAGTCGACCGTATGGTTATTCCACTTAAGTATGTTTATGTCCCAAGTTACCTTTATATATGTTATGTGTTCTTTTTATGGGTTTTATGGTAATCCTTTGCTTACAAAAAGGTGAGTAATGATACTTTATTCAGTGAAGAGTTTTTACTACTTCATGAAGGTGAAGGTATTACTTTGATAGAGTATATATGGTTTATTTGATGTTTGAAAAACTAACAGTTTTCATTCTTTCTGTATCCATTACTGAGCTTTTTATGCTCACCCCAAGTTTTTTTTGAAATGTTTTCACAGGACTTAATGTGGAATAAGGTCAAGGATGGGATCAAGGGAATGTCATGCTATATAAAACATGGACCTAGACATGTTTCTTTTAAGAGTTTTTTTTATTATGGAAACTTAGTAGAAGTGACTACTTTGTAACCTTTTGAGATGTAATAGTTATGTTCTAATTATCTGAAACTCTAAACCTGAAAAGATCCTCGATGTGAATTATTCATTTAATTCAATATTAAGTATGGTTTAAGGCTGGGGCCTTATAGTTGGTATCAAAGGTCGGTTTAGACAACTTTAGGAGTTAGAAAAGTGTTAAATTATAATATGATTGAAATGATATAGCATTTACAGATTACCATGTTGCTTCGCCTAAGATATTTCTGTGTTCAGAATGGTTTTCCGCAGAGGAAACAAAGCAGCTATGTTGGGACGACATCAGGAGGAAGATAACCTTCCAAATCAGCAACCTGAGATGGTCGGAATCGGAACTGAATAGTTTGTTGCAGTGATGGCACAATTGACTTAGGCTATAAAGGGTGGTGGTATCCATGCACGAGATCAGCCAGATAAACTGCAGAGGAACATGTCAATGGTGGAACATTTCATGAGGCAACATCCCCCATCATTCAGAGGATCATTTGACCCTGTGCAAGCTGAAGGGTGGATTAAAGCACTGGAGAAGATTTTTGATGTCATGGGGTGTTCAGAACATCAAAAGGTTAGTCTTGCTGTTTACCATTTTGAAGGTGAAGCTGATCAGTGGTGGTCGATGGTGAAAAATATAAGGGATAGTGATGAGATTGAGGATCTTCACTGGGATGAATTCAAAGGTATGTTTCTTGAGAAATATTTTCCTAAGGTGGTTCGTCTTAGGATGGAAAAACAGTTCCTAGAATTGAGGCGGGAGGATGATTCAGTTGCTGCTTATGATGAAAAGTTCACTCGATTGGAAAGGTATGCTCGAAACTTCATACGAGATCTTGATAGTAAAATAAACCGTTTTTACTCACGGTTAAAGCCAAAGTATTGAAGGGCTTTTGCTTCTCGTGAGTTCAAAAGTTATGAAAAACTTGTTCGATGTGCAGAGAAGGTGGAAATGGAGTTTGCCGATGATCAGGTGTTCTATGACAAACAACAGAATAAGAGGTCTAGTTGGCAGGCAAAGGGGAAGAATTCATCAAAGAAGCAAGGAGGTAAGAAAACCAAATATCCATCCTGTGAGAAGTGTGGTAAAATGCATCCTGGAGAATGTTTATCCAAGTCTGGTAAGTGCTTTCGGTGTGGTAAGTCTGGTCATATTGCTCGTAACTGTAAGGAAGATGATCAAGCAGGAAATGAAAAGCCAACGGTAATATGTTTTAAGTGTAATGAAATGGGTAATTATGCAAACGAGTGTCCAACGAAGAACTCAAATGGGGGAATGCAGCCAGAATACAAGTAGAATGGGGTGGTGAAATCCTTTGCAACAACTTCAGCAGATGTTGGGCCATCGAATGATGTGGTATCAGCTCCAGGGAGCTCAGTATTTTTCGAAGATTGACTTGAGGTCGGGGTACCATCAGTTGAAAGTAAAAGAAGCAGATGTTCCGAAGACTGCGTTCCGTACTCGATATGGCCATTATGAATTTGTAGTTATGCCTTTTGGGTTAACCAAAGATCCTGCTGTATTCATGGACCTTATGAATAAAATTTTCCATGAGTTCTTGGATATGTTTGTGTTTGTGTTTTGAGTTTTGGGAAGAGGTTATGTGTGCCTTGTGATTCACAGTTGGAGAATGAGTTGTTATGTGAGGCTCATAGTTCCCCGTTTTCAGTTCATCCTGGCAGTACTAAGATGTACAGAGATCTGCGGGAGTATTACTGGTGGGATGGAAGGAAAAGAGATATTGCTGATTTTACTGTGAAGTGTTTGACATGTCAACAGGTTAAAGCAGAGCGACAGTTACCGAAAGGGATGCTTCAGCCTTTACCAGTGCCAGAGTGGAAATGGGAGAATATATCCATGGACTTTGTTGTGGGATTACCGAAGACATCTCGAGGTAATAATGCAATCTGGGTTATTGTTGATCGCTTGACCAAATCTACTCATTTCCTTTCTGTACGAGATACTTTCTATCTAGATCAACTTTCTAGTTTGTATCTTAAAGAGATAGTCAGGTTACATGGAGTTCCTCTCTCCATTGTATCAGATCGGGATCCCAGGTTTACTTCTAACTTTTGGAAAGGCATTCAGAAGTCGTTGGGTACTGAATTAAATTTTAGTACAGCTTTTCATCCCCAATCAGATGGGTAGTCAGAACGAACAATCCAGACATTGGAGGATATGCTACGATCTTGTTCTATGGATTATCAGGGAAGTTGGGACCAACATCTTTCTTTGGTTGAGTTTTCTTATAATAACTGTTTCCATTCCAGTATACAGATGGCACCTTTTGAGGCATTATATGGGAAGCGGTGTCGAACTCCAGCATTTTGGAATGAAGTGGGTGAAAGGAAGCTGATGGGACCAGAACTGGTAGAAGAGATGGCAGAAAAAGTTCAGTTGACTCAGAAGCACATGAGAACAGCTCAGAGCAGGCAGAAGAGTTATGCGGATAACCAGAGGAAGGATCTATCTTTCGAGGTAGGTGATCATGTTTTTCTCAAGGTTTCTCCTTGGAAAAGTGTGATGAGATTTGGTAAGAAAGGAAAGCTGAGTCCAAGGTTTATTGGACCATATGAAATTCTGGAGAGAGTTGGATCAGTTGCATACCAGGTGGCTTTACCTCCGAGTTTATCTCAGGTACACAATGTTTTTCATGTTTCAATGTTGAGAAAGTATATGCCAGATCCATCTCATGTTTTGAGTCCAGAGGTAGTCCAGCTGGAAGAGAACCTATCTTATGAGAAACAACCGGTCCAGATTCTTGACCACAGGGAGCAGGTGTTACGGAATAAGGTGATTCATCAGGTAAAGGTTTTGTGGAAAACCATGTGATTGAAGAGGCAACATGGGAATCTGAAAATGCTATGAGGGATAAATACCTCCACTTATTTTGAAAAGTGAATAAAATTGCGAGGATGCAATTCCCAAAAGGGGGGAAGGATGTAACATCCCAGGTAAATAAAGAATAAAGAATTTTCATATTTATTAATATTTATGAATTAAATATTAATTAAAAGGGGTTTCTACGTTCGATAGCGTACTCGATACGCAACGATGAGTTTCTTTGAAAACTTACGTTGCACACAAGTAATAAAATAATATTAATTTAAATGTTAGTTAACGAGTAGCCGTTGTAATGGCGGGAATGGATAGAAATAACTAAAATATGATTATATTTGTTTTTAAATGTTTTTACATTTACCCAATAAAAGATAATGGTTAAAATACGGAAAGAGTTCAATTTTAGGCATTTATACCCTAATTTTCACGAAAGGTCCACTTATCACCTTTTGACGGAGAACCGTCATTAAATATAGTTTTTATCAATCTTATAAATTCTATAGGACCAAATATAACTCTTCTTTAGAATCGGGACATCAAAATTTACTTTGTGTAAATTTTTGGTACCTTTCTGATAAAGTTCATTTTTTTAATGAATAGTGTAAAATGTTGTATTTTAATTCAAAACCTCTTTTTAATCTAATTTATTTATATGATTATATTATCTTTTTAATTGGTTTTAATGTGAAATTATAATATATTTTTACCATTAAATCCAATAGTGGTCGTTGGAATTAATTTCACTTTGAAATCGGACTTAAACTAGTATCAATCTTTTGATACTTATTGTTTCATAAAAGCACGCTATTTGCTCTGACAGCGGAAATTAATTATTAAATTAATTAATGTGACTTATATGTTTTGAATTTTGTAAAATAGACTTCATTTTTTAATTCGTAATATCAAATATATCTTAGGGTGAATTTTTGGTAATTTTTTGAAAAACTTCAATTTTTGATGAATAGTGAAACCACTAAGTGGTACTTATAAAGACTGATTTTCCGTTTAAATGAAATTTTTCCATCATTGTGTTTTCAATTTCAAAATTCCGACATACATGGTTGTCATTAAGAAGTAAAATGTGGTTCAATGGGATAAAAGTAATTTTTTGGTGAATAGTAACTTATTAAGTTCTTAATCGCGATTAGTGGTAATTAGGGAAGTTTAAGGTATAAATAATGCTTTAATAATATAAAATGACATAGACACATGTCCCAACCTTATTGGTTGTGTCATGGCAGACCAAGGCAAGCCATGGGTCAACTTGGGGACCCCATGGAGACACTTTGGTTGGGAAATGACATAAATAACTTTTTATTTAATGTAAAAGTAAAAATGACACAAACATGATATGTTTTACTAAAACAATTTTTAAATTGGGATATACAAGTCATATTTTTGATTATAAATAGTCATTGGAAAGCTAAAACGATTTCCTACATCATAGTATTTGTTTTATAATTTTTAGACACTAAATAAATTAAATTATTTATGACATCATGATGATGCAGCGATGACCTCATTATTTAACGATTTAAATAAAATGGAAAGATAATGTAACATCTATGAACTACACATGTCCAAAACTTATTGGATGGGTGGATTTCAAACCCTTATCACCTTATCCACGAATTATATCAATGTGGGACCTTTTAAAACCGAAACACATTTTCAAATAAAGTAATATTTCTTTACTTTCCAAAAGTGCCCCTCCTCTCCTCTTATAAAAGGCCCCCACCTCTACCACCTTACACACACTCCTCAAGCCTTTGGCTCGGCCAAACCCTGCCCAATTACTCTCTCCACATAACTCTCCTCATCCTAGAGGATTCCATTTGGGCAGAATCCTTCAAAGGAAGCCTTTAGGCTCAAATCAAAAGGAGTTACACTTTTAAAGGTAATTCGTTCTCTCATGTTCATTTGTTTTATTTTGTTTCTCCAACCCCCTTAACTCTTTTAATTTACTTATTTTGTAACAACACCAGTATCTTAAATATACTAGGATGTTGTTATAAGATTTATTCGAGCTACACTCTCACACAACTACATCAAATGGTTAAAGAACATACGGTTTCCGTGGATGGCGAAATTCTGCCTCCCGAAACGATGATTGTTCAATACTCATTTAACACCTTCAAAGGTGGCAATTATGATGTCACTATTTTTATATATGATATATAATATGTTTAATTTTTTTATTTAAGATTCTTTATTTTTCATTTTGGGCATACCTTTATGGTTTCCATTATGGGTAAACACGATATCTTCATTTAAGGAAGTGCGGACTACCGCCCCCTCAAAGTGATGTGATTCGTTAATGCCATTTGTGGGACGTGTAAAGGATGGATTTAAATTTATTATATATGATGTTATACTGGAATTATAATATACATCTATATCATTATTATTTCTTTCCATTAAAGTATGAGATAGAAATGAAAGTAGCGTTCATGCGTACGTACAGCTTACCGTCTCCATGAACGGTGCATTTCATTTCTTATCCCCAAATGTAATGTACTATTAAAAGTATATGTATATAATGGATATATATAATGAATGATACATCTAAATGATGAATATAATTCTGGAATTAAAATATACATACCTCTCATTTAATTTTAATTCCATTAATATGAGAAAGAAATGAAAGTAGCGTCCATGCGTACGTACGGCTTACCGTCTCCATGAACAGTGCATTTCATTTCTTACCTCTAAATGATTATGTAATATTATAAATACATGTATATGCTGGATATATATGATATATATGATATCCAAATCAGGAATTTCATTCTGGATATAAAGAACCTTTGACCACAAAAACAACATGTAATTGTAAGAAGTCCACTTTCGACTTAAGAACCAAATATCTACAAAACAAACATTATTAACTTAACTGGGTACATAATGTTTATAACATGGAAATAAGTGATATAAAAGGAATAATGAACTCTAAAAAGGTACTTAATCAAGTAGAAATTAACTCAAGTTTATTATTCAGGATGTTAAAGAACGATCGAGTCAAGTCGGACCCGAGGTAAGGGACTTCGTCTCAATCTCCTTTCATTGAGGCATATTTTGTTTTATACACAACTTTCTTTTATACGGTGTATAAACCCCTTTTGAATTTTACTTTTATACAAAAGGAATCTTTTTCTACGAAGCGTTTTACAAAACGACAAAAAGGAATTTTTCTTTTGACGTACGCGGCGACAACGACCTTTTCCGTCGCCGCGAGTATTATTTGGTCTTTGTCTTTCTCAACAAGCCGTAATGTTTTTAGAATAAAATAAATACCGTATACTCTTTTATGTATTTTGGTATTGAAAATGGTTTTGAAAAATTATTCTATTATGTCAATATATTTATGATATATTGTGATTGAAATGTGGAAATATTATCATTCCTTTATATTGGTTTTATGATTTTATATTGGTACTTGGACATTTTAACGGGTGGTTACGTTATAAACCATATGACGGGTGGTGCCGTGAATACCAGGATGGGTGGTTACGTTATAACCTCCAATGCATTGGGTATGGAAGTCGGCCGTATGGCTATTCCATTAAGTATGTATGGAAATTGGCCGTATGGCTATTCCATTAAGTGATATGTGTGGGAGTCGACCGTATGGTTATTCCACTTAAGTATGTTTATGACCCAAGTTACCATTATATATGTTATGTGTTATTTTTATGGGTTTTATGGTAATCCTTTGGTTACAAAAAGTTGAGTAATGATACATTATTCAGTGAAGAGTTTTTACTAATTCATGAAGGTGAAGGTATTACTTTGATAGAGTATATATGGTTTATTTGATGTTTGAAAAACTAACAGTTTTCATTCTTTCTGTATCCATTACTGAGCTTTTTCTGCTCACCCCAAGTTTTTTTTGAAATGTTTTCACAGGACATAATGTGGAATAAGGTCAAGGATGGGATCAAGGGAATGTCATGCTATATAAAACATGGACCTAGCCATGTTTCTTTTAAGAGTTTTTTTTATTATGGAAACTTAGTAGAAGTGACTACTTTGTAACCTTTTGAGATGTAATAGTTATGTTCTAATTCTCTGAAACTCTAAACCTGAAAAGATCCTCGACGTGAATTATTCATTTAATTCAATATTAAGTAAGGTTTAAGGCTGGGGCCTTATACTTTTCGTGCTCAATGATACGTGATATGTCACTTGAATTATTACCCTAATTGTTTATCTTGAACTGTCTTTCCTTTAAATCATTTTATGAAAACCATTTCCTTTTCACTTATTTCTTTCATTATTTAGCATTGCAAATGGTTTGTCTTTTGATAGTTGTGCGTGGAATCTTTTCTTGGTGATATCTTGCTGGTAGATTTCTCACACCCTACTTACACCCTTGGGTGTAAGTAAATTTGTTTACATCTGATACAGGTAAGGGTCCAACTTTTGGGAGCAGTGGTTCAGGTTGTTAGCAGGCCTACCTACGCAGCGTTTTGGTGGTGGCTTAGGGGCGGTGTCCTCACACCGGGCCACAGTCCTTAGGTTGGTTTTTGGTCATCTTGTTTTGGTGTTATTTGGGTTTTGAATACTTGTGAACCAAAAACCTGTTTGGTTAACTACACGTTTGACTGTAACCTTTACTTCTGTTTGGTTTGCTTTGGTTGGCTGCGTTATATTTGTTCACTCGGGTAAATCGTTCCCAAAGTTTATTTTGATACCCTGGCACTTGTTCCAGCCCGTGGGGATCGGGAATGCCCTTCGGGCCTTGCCGCAGGCTGGGTCGGGCGTCGGTTCAGATGGAGACACGATTCGGTTCGTGACAAAATGGTATCAGAGGAGGTTAGTTTGTGGTTTATGTTTTTTTGGAATGCGTTGGATTATACAGGAGTTGGGTCTATTGGGGCTCCGAATTCATGTTGCGAGTAGGGTTCCTGGCCAGCACGCCTCGTGATAGATACTGAGTCACCATGGGATGTCAGGGTGCTTGTTCAACTTCTTTTCTAGGTGGGACATGCAGGCTGCAGACTGTACGTGGAAACCAGGCAAGAAAAGTAAAGCTTTTACATGGAGTCATTTTTTCATGTTTGGTTTATTGATGAATATTTATCTTGTTGGAAAAATTTATTCCCTTTTTATTGATGGTATTCTTTCTTGATTTCTGTCCTTTTTCAGTAAGATGCCTCCCCGGAGAGCTCCCATGCACCCACGGGAGGAAGCCGGAGAGAGTTCTCCCGCGCCGCTTGATCAGAGATTGGTAGAGGTGATGGTCCGAGCCATTCAGGCTTTGGGACAAGGGGTGACTCTTCCCCCCGCCCCTATTCCAACTAAAGGGGAAGAATTTGGCTCCAGGAAGGATAGAGCTCAGGAGTTTTTGAAGAACAAACCTCCATCATTCCGAGGTAGTTCAGAACCTCGGGAGGCAGAGGAATGGATTGAAAAGATAGAACGCACGTTCGATTTCCTTGACACGCCCGAGGAAGTCAGGGTAAAGTGTGCCTCATTCCAGCTGGAGGGTTCCAGTCGCAAATGGTGGGAATATGTGGTCCAGGCTAGGAAACATGATCACATGAGCTGGAAAGATTTCAAGGGTATCTTCAACGAGCAGTATTGTCCATAGTTTGTAGCCTATGGTAGATCTCGGGAGTTCATGGAGCTTTCGCAGGGGAATTAGACAATGTTGGAGTATGCGAATCGCTTTGCTGAACTGGTACGGTACGCACCTGAGGTAGTTTCTAGCGAATTCTTGAAAGCTCGGAAGTTTGAGAAGGGCCTTCGACCAGAAATTCACTCCCAGGTTTTCTTATTGAAGCTGAAGACTAATGCTGAGGTGGTCGATCGTGCTTGTATGGATGAGATTGACCAGAAGGGAAAGTCGGGGTTTTCTGGATCAGTGTCAGGGCTTGGCAGTGGCAGTTCATCTGAGAAGAAGAGGAAGCCTGATGAGCAATGGAAGAAGAGTGATGGCAGCTCAGGCCATCCTCCCAGGTAGTTTTCATCTAGGGCTTCTGGTGCAGGGTCTGTTGTGTGCCATCAGTGCGGAAGGGTAGGGCACATCCGACCTATTTGTCCATACCCTCCCAGACCATGACATGGATGTGGAGTTGTGGGACATCTACAGCGCTTCTGTAGGACTGCACGCCCTTACCGGAGTGGGGATGGATCGGTGGCTTCCAGAGGGGTATCAGTTCAGTCAGAGCCAACCAGAACGACAGGATCTCGGTTCGGTGGTCATGGTGGTAGGACCGTATCGTCTTCAGGGTAGAGCCAAATCAGGGAAGAGCCGCAGGTGAGCGTTCGTTCTCAAGCAGGGACCAGACAGCTGCATGCTGTGGATCAGGCACCAGCGGTGTCTGACGCAGGGCCTTCGATGGTTCGAGGTACTGTTCTGGTTGCATCTTCTATAGCTACAGTTTTATTTGATACTGGTGCTTCAGTTTCTTTCATATCTGCTCGTTTTGTGAATCTGCTGAACCTACCAACCGAGCTGGTATCGTTTTCTATCGAGTTGGTAACACCGTTGGGGAAAAGGAGGGAGCAAGGCCTTAAGTGTCGATCGGGCGCACTCTCTGTGTCGGGAGTTGAGATGGGATGGGATTTCTTGGTCCTTGACATGGACCTATTTGATGTTATCCTCAGTATGGACTGTATGGTGTGCTTCCAGGCACACATTGATTGCTATCGGCGCCGAGTCAGTTTTACAGCACCAAATGGGACTCCCCAGTTATTTCACGGAGAATGGGATCCTCGGTCGGGACACGTGGGACCTCCACTCCCTGAGCTTGGAAATATTTTTCATCAGTTGTTGTCGCTCATACTGGAGGACAATGGTAGTATTTCACAAGGCGAGTTACCTCGTGTAGTGGATGAGTTTCAGAGGTCTTACCAGATGATTTTTCTGGCTTAACCCCAGAGCGGGATGTGGAGTTCTCGATTGAGTTGGTGCCAGGAACACAGCCTATATCTCTTCCCTCATATCACATGGCCCCCACCGAATTGAGTGAATTAAAGATACAGCTGGACGATTTGGAATCCAAAGGATTCATTCGCCCGAGCGTCTCTCCTTGGGCCGCAACGGTTTTATTCTTGAAGAAGGATGATGGAACCCTTCAGTTGTGCATCGATTACCAGAAATTGAACAAGGTAACCATCAAGAATAAATACCCTTTGACTCGGATTGACGATTTGTTCGACCAGCTGAAGGGGTAAAAGTTGTTCTCCAAGATTGATTTGCGTTCGGGATACCACCAGCTCAGGGTGAGAGAAGCAGATATCCCGAAGACGGCTTTCCAAAACAGGTAGGGTCACTTTGAGTACTTGGTCATTCCTTTCGGACTGACAAATGCTCCTGCAGTTTTCATGGACCTCTTGAATAGGGTGTTCCACCAATATCTCGACTCATTTGTTGTGGTATTTGTGAATGAAATCCTGGTTTATTATGGATCTGAGGGGGAGCATGAGCATCACCTGCGCGTTGTTTTGGGCACTTTGTGGGATCATCGCCTATATGCAAAACTCTCAAAGTGAACTTTCTAGATCAGGGAGGTGAAGTTTCTGGGGCATGTCATCTCAGAACAAGGGGTTTCAGTGGATCCCGAAAAGATAAGGGCAATTATGTCATGGGAGTAGCCGAGAAATGTGTTTGAGATCAGGAGTTTTCTGGGCTTGGCTGGTTATTACAGGTGCTTTGTCCGGGACTTCTCACGGCTTGCCTCCCCCATGACCACACTCACTCGGAAAGGGGTGAATTTTGAGTGGAGCCCATAGTGCCAGACATCTTTTGAGGAGTTGAAGCAGCGGTTGAACACCACACTTGTGTTGACCTTACCAGAGTCAGGAAAGGGCTATGTGGTGTACTGTGATGCTTCAGGTACGGGCCTTGGATGTGTGCTCATGTAGGATGACCATGTTGTGGCTTATGGTTCTCGCCAACTCTGGCCGCATGAGAAGAACAATTCGACTCATGACTTAGAGTTGGTGGCAGTGATGCATGCCTTAAAGACGTGGAGTAACTATGTTTTTGGGGAGAATTTGTGGTCTATTCTGACCATAAGTGCCTGGCCTACATTTTCTCTCAGAAGGATCTCAATTTGAGGCAGCGCCGTTGGCTCGAGTACCTGCAGGGTTTCGATTTTGATATTGTCTATACCCCTGGCAAGGGTAATGTGGTAGCTGACGCTTTGAGCAGAAAAGTACCAGTGCAGGTGTTGAGGAAGTCCAACGATGAGTGGGCTTTGATGGGGCTCTTCACCCAGATGCACTTGGAGAGCAGGGAGCACAGTGGAGGTACTTTCTTGGCTAGCATCCAGTTGACTCCTGCTCTTCTGGAGTTGATTAAGAGGGAGAAGCCTGGTGATGATCTGGGCCAGCGATCTATGTAGTTTCTTCATTGTGGGGAGACTCCTTATGATTGGACTTTGTCTTCTCAGAGGGTCCTATGCTTCAAGGTCCGTGTTGTTGTGCCGTTGTCTCTGCAGAAGGTGGTGATGCAGGATAGCCACCAATCTCAGTGGGATGTCCATCATGGTACCACCATGATGTATTAAGATGTTTTCCGTTAGTTCTGGTGGCCAGGTATGATACGGGACATAGCTGACTTTGTATACAGATGTTATACCTGCCAGCAAGTGAAAGCAGAGCATCAGAGACAATCTGGCCTACTTAGCCATTACCCATTCCTACCAGGAAGTGGGATGAGGTCGCCATGGACTTCATCATTGGTTTTCCTCGTACAACTCGAGGGAGGAATGCTATCTGGGTGGTGATTGACCGCTTGACCAAGTCAGCTCACTTTATTCCGATCAGAGATACAGCGAAGGTAGTGGAACTGGGCCGCTTGTATATTCCGGAGGTGGTCAGACTTTATGGTGTGCCGTCGGCAGTCATTTCTGACAGGGACCCCCGCTTTACTTCTTGATTTTGGGGAGGCCTCCAGAAGGCTTTGGGGTCGCAGATTAGGATGACCATGACATACCATCCTCAGACCGATGGCCAGATGGAGCGGGCGAATTAGATTCTGGAAGACATGCTCCGAGCCTGTGTGCTAGATTTTGGAGGCTCATGGGATAGCTATTTGGGACTGGTTGATTTTTCTTATAATAATAGTTACCAGTCTTACATCAGAATAGCAACCTTTGAGGCGCTCTATGGCCGGCCTTGTCGGTCTCCTCTGTGTTGGGCTGAGGTAGGAGAAGCCTCACTCTTGGGACCGAGCCTTGTTCAGGAGACGTCTGAGAAGATCAAACTGGTTAGGAAACGATTGTTGACAGCTCAGAGTTTCCACAAGTCTTATGTAGATCAGAGGTGGCAGGATCTCGAATTTTCAGTGGGGGACAGAGTGTTCCTGAAAGTGGCCCCTCGGTTGGGTCACCGTCGTTTGGGGAAGTAGGGGAAGCTGGAACCGAGATATGTCGGACCTTTCGAGATTCTTGAACGGATTGGGAAGGTGGCATATAGGTTAGCTTTTCCATCGCAGTTGACGTCGATTCACGACGTATTTCATGTCTCCCAACTAAAGAAGTACAACCCCGACCCGTCGCATGTGCTGAATTGGGAGGAGCTGGAGATAGAGTCCGACTTGTCTGTGGTTGAGCGACTAGTGTGTATAGTGGATTCCCAGGAAAAGGTGTTGCATGGAAATTCCATTCCTCTGGTTTGTATTCTCTGGCAGAACGGGAATGATGAGCATGAAACTTGGGAGCGGAAGTCGTGGGTTGAGCAGGAGTACCCATCCCTATTCCCGGATAAGGATTTGAATTGACTTTTTGAGGGCGGAAAGTTCTCATGGTGGGGAGAATTGTCACACCTGGACTTCGCATCGAGGTATGTTTATTTATTATTTATTATTTATTTTCTTTATTACGTGAGTTTAGTTTCCTTTTTATAATTTTCTTTTCGTTGGAAAGCAGGATGAGCACAAATTTTGTGCACGCTTCTGCGTGGATAAATGAACGCTGTCTCGACATCACCAAACACGCGGGCAGGGCACGAGTGAAGCCGTGTTTCTTGGCCAATTTAACGCGTGGTCAGCCCGGGGTACAGATGATTAAATAACCGAATAAAAATAGGATTTTTTATAATTGTAGTTATTTCTGTCATTACTATTAGTTTAGGTTAGTTTTTATTTTTAGGTTATTATTTATTTTTATTTTTCCCACATCTCTTTATTCTTATTTTATTTTATCCCTCCTTTATTTTTCTTTTTATTCCCTTATCTTCTTTCATTTTTATTTATTTATTTATTTTTATTTTTATTTTTTTTATTTTATCCATCCTTTTCTATTTTCTTTCATTTTTTTCCGCCCTCTTTTGCTCTCCCACTCTCCCACAGTTTACTGTTCATCCGCCCATCTCTTGTGTTCCGCGACAAACCCTAGCCGCCCCCTTGCTAACCTGCTATAGCCATCTTCCTCGGCCGGAGTCACCTGGTGGTCGCCCCCCTTGTCGAGCCGAAGTCCACGCCCCCCTCCGCCTGCTATCTCGCGCGCACCCCAGCCCATCCGGCTCATCCCGGCACTGCGCCCTTCTTCGTCCAGTTCTACCCCTCATCGCTGGCCATGCCTCCCTCTACCTCCCTGATGTTGTCCTTTCCTAGCCGAAGCCCTTCCTCGCAGCCTCCTCGCCGGACCAGCTGACTCCTCCACCCTTCTTCCACTCAACCAGGCCGCGACCCCGCTGCCGGTTGCCTCTCGCTCGACCCAGGTTTCCCTGCCGCGCCCCAACCTGCCTCGCGCCCTCACCCTCTCCGCCTGCTACTAGTCATGATCGGCCGACCACCATGCTACCCCCTACCGTGTTTCCCCTACAGCCAAAGCCGCACCCAACCCTTTCTCCCTAGCCTCCTCTTTTCTTTTGTTTTTTTTCTGGCCAAACCTCCACTGGCTCCTCTAATTTCCAGCACCGGCCTCCTCCATTACCTCCTTCTACCTTGAGCCGATAGCCGCACACCTCTCCTCTTCCGAACAGCCTTCCGGCAACCCAAATTCCATTTGCCCAGCCTTTCAAAACGATTGCCGTAGGTGCGGAGCACTTCAGCTGTTTATTTTTTCTACTGCTTTGGTGTTGTTGCGAATGGGTTTTAGTTTGTGTTTGATTCATTTTTGATGTGTTCATGTTGTTCTTTGTTTTTAGGGTGTGTTTTGATCTTGTTTGAGGTGCGGTGGGTTTTTTCACACCAGTTTTGCCAAGCTTGTGACACGTCGTTAGGTGATTCCACACTCAATTATCATCTTGCGATCTTTTGCATGTTGGTTTAATTTTTCAGCACCCTAATAATTAGTTTCCATACTGAAACATTAGTTCTGATTACTTTTTAAATGTGAATCTAATTTACCAGTAGTATATTTATGTAATGCAAGTCCATTTTTATTATGAAAACATAATTTGGATGTTTATTATAATTTGTTAACTGTGTAGTGTGTGAGTTAGAAAGTGCGGATGACCCAGTTTGTGTTTTGGCGTGTCAGAATATGTTTCATTATATAAAGGGGTTTTGAGTGACTTTTTAACCATTAAATTTTTTTTCGACATGTTTGAAAACTGTTCAATAATTTTTCTTAGTTGTTTTCTTAATTAACAAAGTTATTTCGTTAAGTTATGCATATAGTTTAATTTAAAGCGTAAGCAGTGTGGTTTATGTTTTTTTAAAAACGTTTTGGTGTGTGTGTGGTTTTCAAAGAGGATATCAGTGTGCAGGTGACACGTTTGGATCTAAGTGCTAATGTGACATGTTATGTGAACTTTGATCTTTAGGTGAGCAGAAGGAGGGAAGCCGAGGTATTAGGTGGAGAGACTAGGACTAGTGAGCTAGTGTTCCGGAGATGACCCGACCCGGTTTCACTGGAAGGTTTGACGATTGCAACACTAACTAAACATATGATATCTGAGGGTCATGGCCTTCTAAGACATGTGTTCTGAGGTTCATGGCCTTCTAAGCCACATTATCTGAGGGTCGTGGCCACCTAAGCCATGTTTCACGAGACACGACGTTCTAGGGTCCCACATGCTCTAGTACCCTTTTGGGGCTTTCCCATCCATTGGTGTTACCGGTTACTTTGCGTGCACAATTATACGTGATATGTCACATGAATTATTACCCTAATGTTTTTATCTTGAACTTTATTTCCTTTAAATCGTTTTATGAAAACCATTTCCTTTTCACTTCTTTCTTTCTTTATATAGCATTGAAAATGGATTGTATTTTGATAGGTGTGCGTCGAATCTTTTCTTGGTGATATCCTGCTGGGCGATTGCTCACACCCTACATACACCCTTGGGTATAAGTAGATTTGTTTACTTCTGATACAGGTAAGGGTCCAGCTTTTGGGAGTAGTGGTTCAGGTTGTTAGCAGGCCTATCTACGTGGCGTTTTGGTGGTGGCTTAGGGGTGGTGTCCTCACACTAGGAGACAGTCCTTAGGGTGGTTTTTGGTCATCTTGTTTTGGTGTTATTTGGGTTTTGAATACTTGTGAACCAAAAACCTGTTTGGTTAACTACACGTTTGACTGTAACCTTTACTTCTATTTGGTTTACTTGGTTGGCTGAATTATATTTGTTCACTCGGGTAAATCGTTCCTAAAGTTTATTTTGATACCCAGGCACTTGTGCTAGCCCGTGGGGATCGAGAACGCCTTTCGAGCCTTACTGCGGGCCGGGTCGGGAGTCGGTTCGGATGGCGACCCGATTCGGTTCGTGACAATATAGATGATCCTCACACAAAAAATAATAATTCTATATTCTCATTGATAATTACACAATTTGAAATGATTCTTACACACCTCAGGTATTCCTTAAGTATTATGAAGACAATTCTTTTGTTGGGAACATTCTTTCTTTCACATGTAATAGAATGATGTTTCTAAGGAAAATTTCATTCTTATATAGATTATCTATATGCATTATGATATTTTTAGAATTAAAAAATCTTCATGTAAACATATTTACATAGAAAAATTTCAATTAGTTCCATCATGAGTTCCACCCACTTCTAGATTTCATAAATCATCAAAATCACTCCTCTAAATATATCAAGATACTCTTCAATAATTGTATAATCATGAATGAAATTCCATTCTCACACTAAATTCAATACTCATTCACTTCCAATCCAAATTCAATAAACACAGTAAAAATAACAATCAAGATCGATTTTTCTACAATATGATAAGCAGCAAAACATTCAAAAAAATTTATTTCCAACTCCAACATAAAATTTGGGAAATATAATCCATCCAAAATTATAAATAACTAATTCTTGAAAGAAATTTAAATATACATTACAAAAAATTCCAATAAAAACCAATATAACTTCTAAAAGTATCCCCCACTGGATTTTGGTGGGAATATATCTTAATTAAATACATCTTCTTTGTTATTCCCAAACTTTGTTACAAATCCTTTGGTTATAAAATTTATAATCTAAGAATTACCCACAATTTAATATTAATTATTACAACCCTGATTTTTTGAGTATCGTGGGTTGAAATTCACATAAATTAAGTCTCCATTTTTCTAAAAATCCAATAGTTAATCCATAAAGGCTTATAGTCTCTAATTATGGATTGGAAAAATTTCTTCTCATTTACCAATCCTCTATAATTTTATCATGTGAGAAGTACTCTATCTCAGGCCTCTTTTTTTAACAATATTCAACTAACTAATCTATTTTTACGATGAGATAAAAAAATTGGATGGCCTTACCAATTATATAAAAACGTCTCATAGCTAGTTCAGAACCTCTTTTACAATTTATGGGCATTAACTAAAAATTATTTTGTCGGTGTAGTTCTATATTTTTTAGGTTATTGATGAATTCTATAATCTTATTAAGACTATGTGTGGTATATGAAATAGGATTTTAAGTTACCTATATCAAAGTTGTTCATATTTACATATATATTTCCATTAAACCCTTTTGAGGAAAAATTCATTCACATTTTCCAACAAAAACTGTCATTTGATCTCAATAGAATTTATAACATCCCATTATTTAAAGAAAAAAATATATGTTTGATAGAATACATGATACACATCATCAGGGTTAAGCAAACAAGTAACTATTTTTATTTAAATGCTACTATTATAACATATGTGTTAGAATAATTGGTATGAAAATTATTAACTATATTATAAAAATAAGGTTACCAAATATATATATATATATATATGACAAATTATTTATATGTAAATGAAAAACATGTTTTTAAAAGAAAAGATTTTTTTTGAAAAAAACATTAAAAATTCAAATTTGTGTATTATAACAATAAATAAAAAAATTATACTTTTTCAATTATATTAATGATATATATATATAATATTCAATATAATTTTTAAAATTAATATATTTTTTTTTTCTATACATTATCTATGAAAAAAATCCAATTTTACAAATAAAAGATGTCTTTTTCTAAAAAGACACTTTTTCTATATTTTAATGGCACACATATTTTTAATCTAGTTTTTTAACTTTTTAAAACATTATTTGATAGTGTAAATTTTTTATTTAATATTTTAATATAAATATATAATTTTTTTGGTATATTTCGGAAAATTTTAATGTTTTAATGAATAGTGAAAATATAGAATTTTAGTTGAAAAAAACATTTTCTTCAAAAACATATGTAGTGTTAAATTATATTTATATTGGTTTTAAAATATAATATATCAATTTCAAATAAATTATTCTAGTTTTGTTCATTGGGATAAATTTATCATTGAATTTGGACAAAATAATAATTACATTCTTTTGTATGTTTTCCCCTTAACAACTTTTTTTCTTATTCCATCAATGAGATTAATTTTAAAATAATTTTACCAAATTATGTAATTTCATTTATGGAAAATGGATTTAATATTTTGAATTAGAATTATGATTTTATTAAATATTTCACTTTTATTTTTTTACATTATATAATGTAACTTTAGTATTTTCTATTACAATGTTTAAGGGATAAATCATGTAATTATGGGTAAAAATAATATTTTAAATAAATGAAAATTACACTAACACATGACCTAATTTAGTGTATGAGTTATTTTAAAAATATATTATCCTTGGGCCAATTTGGTGTACTCTTAGAGCCACTTGGATAAATTTATGCATTTTATAGTATTTTATTCAAATAAAAGTCATTTTTTCATACTTTTGTTTTTAACAAGTGAAATATTTTCTACATGGGGTTATATAGGTCATATGTTTGAATATAAATAGTATTTTAAAATCAAAATTGTTTATCATCACCATGGTAAATGTTTTTCTATTTTTAGGGTAGAAATAATTATGTTAAATGTTTTCAAAATGATGATAGAATAATTATGTAATTAATTGAAATATCTAATAAATGTTATTAACAATATTAAAATAATTATAATTTTATATAAGTAATATAATAAAAGAATTTTATAGAGTACTTTTATATTTTATTAATGCATAAAAAAGTTCAAGGATATTTTATTTTTATGATATTTTATAAATTTCAAGTAATGATTTGTTTAAAAATTGACATAAATGATATTTTATGTAAATAATAATTTTTAAATGTTAAAAAATTAATAAAAAACTAGTATTCATCAAAAAATATGAGATAATGTTTAAACACTCATCACTGATCCAATTTTTGTTCATTTGGAATTTTATTGTAACAATGTTAACCCTTAGTCATTAAAAACACATATTTCCATTTTAATAATTAAAAAGTGTTATAATAAAAATATAATGATTAAAAAAATATTTTAATTTTTTTTAAATTAACTTGGATGAATTTATTTCGACCCATAAACATCCTATATTTTGAATAAATCACTTTTCAACCATTTATAATATTAAAATAATATATGTTAATTTAATATTTTGAAAAATTCCATGACTTCTCCTCTGGAATGTTAAATAAGGCAAAATATTCATCCTCTTTATTCACACATAAAAAACAATATTTTTTAGCCAATATTGTAACGACCCAGCCTTTTGTTAATGTAAATCCCTCTTAATCCAATTAAATGTCTTATTATGTAGAATAGTCAAATAAAACGTATGCACCTCCTTGGTTTAATGTTTTTGGATTTTAAAACACCATTAAGAATTGTATCAATTGCTAATATAGCTGTTGAACAGTGATAACATGATTAGTATAAATATAGGACATTAACAACTCCAATTTACTCAGACAAATGAATCAATGGCCTCATCCAGTATAATTTCTCCGTACGAGGCCCCTTTTTTGGAGCGTGGAAAGGAGGTAGCTTCTTTTGGCTTCTCACATGACCAAGCCCAATCTGAGCTTGAATACGTTAAGCTCAAGAAGAATAGCATACAAGAGAACTGGAAGTTTATAGATATTACCACTCGAGCGATGTTATCAGAGCCACCCTAAGAGTCTCTCACCATCGCGCAGCTTACCCAAAGGTCTTATGAGGGTGTTTTAAGAGGTTATGTAATAAAACCCTAGCACTATGTCTATGTACATTATTTTTTTATAGAGAATATAAATTCATTTTATTATTGTTACATTATAAGTCGTTTTTAAAGCACAGATAGTATTTTTAGTTAATATTCAACTAAAGAATCTATTTTGATAAATAAATGGACTTTTGAATTTTATAATATTTTAATCAAATATTATTATTATTAAATTAATTTTTATTATCTATAAATTATCGTATAACTTTTATGAATACAATTGTAATTTTTATCAAGGTTTGAAATTTCTTTTTGTCAAAACCCATGAATTTTCGATAAATGTATGTTTTTATTTTAAAAGTGAAAATTCAAATATTTTGAAAATTATTTGGATAAAATTAATATCAATTTTTTAATTAGGGTGTCGAAATTATCCAACGGTGATTTTTTCACAATTTTCTATGATACTCAAATTTTTGGGTAACAATTAAATATCATTTAAATATATATAATGTGTTTTATGACATTATATTGACACAATAGTGATATAATAAAATACTATAAGAATTATGACCGACCAATATATGTTTTACCATTAAAATAATGTGATTTTAGTTATGTTTTATTTATTTTAAAAATCCATAGTGAACCCTCCAAGACTTATATAACATTTTAGCTTTTTAAATTTATTTCCTTGAGAGTGTGGCTCACCTCCACATAAGAAACCCTATTAGTTTAAAAATCTTGACCATTGACCTTATAAAATATATTTTTCCACTCCCCTCTGTAATAACCCATGAAAGAAAACCATGGACTGGTTTGTGGTTTTGATTAGCTTAATGTGTCATTTTCCAAAACTAAATAATAAATAATTCCCTTTCCTTTCCTACATAAACCCACCCATGCTCCCACTATCTCTTAACTAAAAGCCTCTAGGGTTCTTCTAACCTTTGCCCTCTGAAAATATAAAATCCTCCCAAGGTTCCCCAAGATCCCAAGAAGCCTCTCTGAAACCTCTCCCAAGCCTTTGGGATCACACTTCCATGTAATCGATTCTCACTTTCCTTATTTATGTCCATGTTTTCATATATTTTTATGACCTTTTAAATTCAATTAAAAATGATGGGGTATTATTTATCACCTCCCCTATACTGACCACATTATTTTTGAATGATGAGATACCACTTTCTCTCTCATTAATGCCTCCCATTTACATCTGTTACCACTTCGTAAGGAATTTCTCTATTCTCATTTACTTTCAAGACATTATTTTGTATTTTGAATCCAAATTACATTACATCTCTTGGGAAATGTATCTCTATGAACCCATTACTATCCATTTCATGTAAATATTTTGATACACCCCTTTCTCTCTAATGAACCATTTTTGTGAGTTCTTATGTCATGTCGTTACGCTACCGAAAATGAACCGCGATTTTCTATGCCAAAGTCATTTTGTAGAGAATACCATGCCCATTTATCTATCATGGGTATTCACCATCATTCACATTTACTTTTTGATTATAGTGTTTCAGGTATGAATTCCACATTCCTTTATAGTGGAATAAATTATGATGTTTAATGAATCCATGTTTTATTACCCATGTGGCACACTTATGCATGAAATGAAATGATTAAGAATGGTGCGCCCAAATAGCGCTCCAATAAACTGGGTAAAGATTAGTATCATGATACATTAGGTGAAATTGGGGTTTACTCATGCTCCATGTGCAAGGAGACTTGGATCGTGCTAATACAATGTTAAATGATGCTTCTACATTTCCATATTATGATAATCATGCTATATCATGCCGTTATGTTCATGTTTCTCTTGTGCTCCATTGATATTACTATTGTATAACATGTATTGTAATCTTCATTCTATGACTTGTTTAGTAACTAACTAGACTGTATAGCTCACCATTTTATTATGAATGTCCTCAGGTTATCCAATGAAATACTATATATGAGGGAATGTAGTGATCATGTAAAGAAAGTTTTCAATAAAGATTTTGTGTTTTATGTTCTATCTTGTTATGTAATGATCCTAGGCCCCAAATAAAACAGACCTCTCGATCTTCTATGTTCTACCAAGTAAACGTTTTTATGTAATAAATCATGTTTATTTTTGTTATAAAGACCAGAGTTGTTATAGTTTGTAACAGAGGATATGTTTAAATATTTCTGCGATTAGGATTAGAAAATCCTAGTGAATCCTTAGAGATAAGAATAAATATAATAAAATCATCCCTAATTTTTGGTGAGTATTTAGTAAGTGGGTTATCAAGAAAATACATCTATGTCTGGGTATGAGTAGGTTGAGGCGGCTCTGGCACAGATGTACCTAGGAGTGAAAACTCCGACAAAGGAGTTTTGGGCTTATCCTTGGGTATCCTGGTACCCGACAATGGGCCTTGCTCCACTCATTCTTACGAAACACCCTGGGGATATTCTTTTGTAAATTCATAAGCATAGTATGAACCATTATTAAGGGAATAAAAAAATTCCCATAAAAATATATTTTGGGAAGTATATCATTGATAACATAGATTGAACCCTATCATTTCATAGGTTAAGGAAATAAAAGTAATATATATGTCATCCATTTTTGACTTTGGATTACCAATTTATGGGTTACTCCTAACATTCCTTTTATTCCAGCCAATGGCCGATAATAGGAGGACTTAGGCTAACAACTGATGCAAATATCAATATGATGATTGTTCTAATGGGATGACCAATCAAATGGGAGTGGGAATCACAATCTTTATGGCGATACTCTCCGAGTTAGCTCAAGTAATGAACAGAAGCCCGGTTCAAGAGGAACATTCAGCCCACCCTAAGAAAGAATGAGTCATTATCAAGATATTCATGAGACAAAGGCCTCCATATTTTTATGGATCATCTAATCCCTCAATTGTAGAAAAATGTATCAACTCCATTGAAAAGATCTTCTCCATCCATCAATGTTCTAAATAAGAGAAGGTTCTTCTAGATTCTCATCGTATGAAGGGTGAAGCCAATCAATGGTGGACATTGATCAAAAATACAAATCCTAAGGAGGAGGTCACAGAGTTGTAATAGAAGGATTTCTAGAAGATGTTTTTTGATAAATATTTTCCACGCACCCTCTGACTTATGATGGAAAGGGAACTTCTTTCCCACAATAAAAAAGATGACGAATCCATCGAATCATACGAGGAAAAAATCACAAGGATTGCACGATATGCCTATGGATTTGTCATTACCCTAGAATGCAAGGTTGTCCAATTCTTTAGTGAGATGAATCCTAGACTATGGAATGAACTCGCAATCCGTGAATTCGATAGCTATTAGGAAATTGTATTGTATTCCCTCAAAATATAAATTGAGATCAGAGAATCATAGGGGCATCACGGGGATAAGAAGCATAAGGTGGAATTCAATTCTATAAGTCCAGTGGACAGATCCCATGGTGCTAAAAGATCCAGCCCCCCACTTTCCAAAGGATTATAAAGAAGCACTCCGAAAATTTCCTGAAGGGGGTGAGGAAATGCATTAGGTGTATAAGAGTAGGGCACCTACCTATTAACTTCTAACAAGAGAAACTCACGATTTCGAAAGAGGATAGGAACGCTTCATTAGATCTTGAATTCATTGTTCATTGCTTCAACTATAGTGAACCAGCTCTCCTTGGAAATCAGTGCCCTAAGCCAAGGGTTTTCAAAGGCAACCAACATCCTCTAAGGTAGCAGGGGGAACTTTCGCCATAACTACCGCCGAATTGAACCCCGACAACGAAGTGGTGACAAGTACTCGAGTTTTTAATTCAACAATCGTAAACATACTTTTTGATTCTAGTTATAAGCATTCTTTTTTGTCTCAAAAGTTTAGTAGAACAATCTCAACACCATAATGAATCATGGAATTGAATATGTCGATGAGTACAGAAAATGGGGAAATCATTACATCCCATGAATATAACTTCTCCCCAATCATAATATGTGGATTGAACTTCCTGGAAAACCTCGTCAGACTCCCTAAGGTGTAATTTGATGAAATTATTGGTGTGGATTGGAATTCCTTATATAGAGCCAACATAAATTTCCAGGAGAGGGAGATCACTCTTTATATCGAGAATCGACATTAGATTATATACATGTGCAAGGAGGAAGTTGAATCTTCTTTAGCACCATCATATAAATCATGGATATTACTACTTTATGAGAGTGGGTATCTGGCTCAGATGATTGAGTCTAAGGAGGAAACCATCCTTGAAGACATTACTATTGTGAGAGAATTCACCAAATTATTTCATGATCAATTTCCTGGCCTTCCTCCTAGAAGATATGTTGAAATATCAATTGAACTTATACCAGGGGAATTACCAATATCCAAGATTCCATATAGAATGAATATTATAGAGCTTGAGGAGCTGAAGAAACCACAACAAGATAATCTGGATAAAGGGTTTACACACAAATGTGCTTCAATATGGGGTGCACCAGTCTTCTTCATCACGAATAAGGACGGGTCAATGTGCCATTTCTTTGATTATCGTGAGCTCAAAAAAGTCACGATAAATAAAAAGTATCTTCTTCAATGAATTGATGACTTATTAAATCATATAGGTGGAGAACAATAATTTTCGAAGGTGGATTTGTTGTCAGGATAATACCATGTAAGGGTGAAGAGGAAGGATATCCCCAAGACTGCTTGTCATACAATGTATGGGCACTATAAATTCTAAGTAGTGTATTTTGGACTCACTAATTCCCAAGATATTTTCATGGACTTGATTAATATAATAATTAGAGATTACATTAAAAAATGTGTGGTAGTCTTTATAGATTATATTTGAATATACACGAAAACCAAAGAGGAGCATGAGTAGAATCTAAGAACTATACTAGAGACCCTGTGAAAGGAGAATCTCTATGAAATGTACATCAAGTGCACGTTCTAGTTGAAGGAGGTCTCATTCATGGGTCATATCATCACAAGAAATGGGATACCTATGGATCCCTCCAAGACAGTTGTAATTGGGGGATGGATGAGGCCAACATCGGTAATGAATATCCATAGCTTCTTGGGGTTAGAAGTATATTATCACTGATTTGTGAGAGATTTCTCACTATTGTCCAACCCTCTATCTAAGATAACTTGGAAGGGAGTAATGTTTTTTTAGAGTGATGAATGCGAAGATAGATTCAAGGAGTTGGAAAAGAGGCTTATCACTATGCTCATGCTCACACTACCCACAAGTAGAGAACTTTTTGTGGTATTTAATGATGATTTGAATAAGTGCATGGTTTGTGTGTTGATGTAGAATGATAAAGCGATAGCCTACACCTCAAGGAAGTTGAAAATCCATGATCAGAACTATCCCATGATATATTTAGAGTTGGAGGCTATGATCTTTGCATTGAAAATATGGTCAAATTATCTATATGGGGAGAAGTGTGAGATATATGGTGATCAAAAGAGCCTCAAATATATATTCACACAAAAATAGCTTAATATACGCCAATGAATATGGATAGAACTCATCAAGGATGATGAATTCTCAATCCACTACCATCTCGGAAAGGCAAACAATGTGGAAGATTATTTAAGTAGAATAGATTGTATATCTTTATCAATGATGAAAAGTGAAAAGGATTCATTCTTTTTAGTTTGAATAGGATGGACATGGGAATCCTATGTGAGTAACGTCGTCAATCCTTTCTCAAATGATTGCTAAACCATCCCTCATGGAGAAAATAATTGATTCTCAATGAAAGGATGTGGAAATTCTGAAAAGGGTGGAAGCCTTCAGAAATATGAAATCCTTGGAGTTCATGGTGGACAATGACAAAATTGTGAGATTTGGGTCACGATTATGTTTACCATCCAATCCAGAAATAAAGAAGGAGCATTTGAGTGATGCACATAGAGGAACCTTCTCTATTAACTTGGGGAACACAAAGATGTATCAAGATCTCCAAGAAAACATTTGGTGGGAAAATATGAAATGGGATATTTCTGAATATACATCAAAGTGTCTAGTATTTCAGCAAGTGAAGGCTGAGAATAAAAAGCATAAGGGGATGATGCAACCACTACCCATACCAACATGAAAGTGGGATAACATTACCAAGGACATTGTCACTAGACATCCAAGGAAATCCAGATGAAACAATTCAATATGGTTTCTTGTGGATCGTATTACAATGGCATCCTAATTTATGGCGATTCAAGAGGAATTATCATTGGATAAACTTTCACTAATATACATCAAAGAAGTGGTAAGTATGTATGAAGAACCACTACTTATTTTATCCAATAATGGTATGAGATTCACCTAGATGTTCTGGAAAAGTCTCCAACATGCTCTAAGCACTGAACTGAACTTCAGTATGGCCTATCATCCTAAAACTGAAGGCCAATCTGAATGAACTATTTAGACACATGATGATATGTTAAGATCATGTTCTATGGACTTCAAAGGAAGATAGAACCAAAATATTGTTCTGGTTGAATTATTCTATAATAAAAGTTTCCACTCTATCATCTAAATGGCACTATAAGAATCCCTTTATGGGAAAAGGTGCAGAACACCAGCATGTTGGGTTGAAGATGGTGAACATAAGCTAATAGGACCTGAAATGTTCAAAGAAATGCTGGAGAAGGTGAAAACCATTTAGAAGCGTAGCAAGGCAGCATAATGTCAATAGAAGAGTTATGTTTATAACTGTCGATGAGACCTTGAGTTCAAAGATGGAGACATGGTATTTCTACGCATATCTCCATGGAAGAAGTTCATGAGGTTTGGAAAGAAAGGGAAGTTATGTCCTAGGTATATCGACCCCTTCGAGATTCTCGATCATGTCGGGGATGTGGCCTATCGACTAGCACATCCACCTACCATAGACAATGTACATGATGTCTTTCATGTATCCCTCTTATGAAAGTACATTCCAAACTCTTCACATGTACTCTCTTCAAAGGTATTATGGTTAGAGGATTATCTTTCATACTTGGAGGAACTAGTGAAAATATTATATCGGAGTGAAAAGGTTCTACGAAATAAGGCAATGCCCCTCGTCAAGGTTTTGTTGTGAAACCACAAGTTTGAAGAAGCGACGTGGGAATTGGAGGAAGTGACAAAGAAGAGTTACCCACATCTGTTTTAGTGTGGTAAAAGGAAATTTTGAGGGTAAAATTTCTTAAGGGGGATGATTGTAATGACCCAAAATTTTATTAATGAAAATGTTTTTTGATCCAATTAAATGTCTTATTATGTAGAATGATCATAGAAAACATATTTTCTTCCTTTGTTGTGGGTTTTTGGAATTTAAAATATGCTTAAGAATTGTTACCATTGCTAATATAACCATTGAATAGTGATCATATGATTAGTATAAATATAGGTTTTTAACAAGTCCAATATAATCAGACAATGAAAGTGATGGCCTCATCTAGTAGAATTGCTCTGTATGAAGCCCATTTTTCAGAGCTCAAAAGGAGGTGGAATATTTGGGATTAACCCTTGACCAATCTCAAGATGAGAATAAATACATTAAGCTCTAGTGGATCCGCCTATGGGTGAAGTGAATGTTGACAGAGATTACCACTCGAGCGATGTTATCCGAGCCACCCCAATAGTCTGTCACCATCGTGCACCTTACCCTAAGGTCTTATGCGTGTGTTTTAATGGGTTATGTAACAATTCACTAGAACTATGACTATCACTACTGAAAATCCTGGCTTTTGCACCTGAAAGCATTAGCGACCTCTTTTGGCGGTCGCTAAAGAAAGTATTAGCGACCGCCAATGGCGGTCGCTAATTCCGTCAAAAATCTGTTGGGATTTTTCCCGCTTCGAGTCGTCTTCTTCGCAGGTTACATGTTACAGCACGCCGCCGCCGCCCCTAACCGCCTCCCCCATCAGCCACGTCACCAAGGGTGACCACCAAACAACCCACGAAGTCCATTGTTGGACCTAATAGGTCCTTGCATCGCTGTGGCACATCCCCATGACATCCTCTGATGTATCTTCTTCCTGCCGACCACCGTGCATCCGCCATGGACGGCGACCGAAGATTTTGGGATAGCTACCCCGTCTCCCCTCGTGTCTCGACAGCAGGCCACACACAATGCCACAATTTTCATGGGAGAGTTTTAGCGGCCGCCATTGGCGGTCGCTATTGACCTTCACCGACGAAGCAACAGCGACCGCCAAAAGCGATCGTAGAGCGGCCGCTAAAGGACTTTAGCGACCGCTTTTGGTGGTCACTAAAAGCTGTTATTGTAGTAGTGTATGTACATTATTTTTGTATAAATAATATACATTCATTTTATTATTTTTACCCTGTAAATAGTTTTTAAATCACAAAAATTATTTTCAGTTAATATTCAACTAAGGAATCTATTTTGATTAATTAATGGATTATTGATTTAAATAATATTTCAATAAAATATTATTATTATTAAATTACTTTTAATTTAGTATAAATGATCATATAGTTTTTATGAATAAAATTGTAATTTTTATTAAGGTTTGAAAGTTGTTTTTGTTAAAACAAATGAATTTTTGATAAATGTAGGGTTTTATTTTAAAAGTGAAAAGTCACATATTTATAAAATTATTTTAATTAATGTAATATTATTTTTGGAATTAGGATGTCAAAATTATCCAATAGTGAATTTTAAATAATTTTCTGAGACAATAAATTTTTTGGGTAGAAATTAAATACCATTTAAATATAAAATGTGTTGTATGACATCATATTGAACCAATTGTGATGTAATAAAATACTATAAACATTATGTTATGCCAATATATGTTTCACCTTCAAAATAATGTGATTTTATGTTTGGTTGATTTATTTTAAAAAGCCTTAGCGGACCCTTCAAGACTTATAAAACATTATAGCATTTTAAATTGATTTCCTTAAGAGTGTGACTCATATCCACATAAGAAACCCAATTATTTTAATAATTTAGGAAATTGGCCTTATAAAATATTTTTTTCCTTTCCCCTTGTTAAAACACCATGGGATACTTTTTTTTGATTAGTTTAATTTATGGTGTCCCAAAACTAAATAATAAAAAATTCCCTCTCCTTTCCTATATAAACCCACCCATGCTACCACTTACTCTTCAAAAAAATCCTTTGGAGTTCTTCCAACTTCTACCCTCCTCTCTCTAGAACCGTCTCAAGGTACCCTATGCTCCCAATAAGCCTCTCTCAAGCCTCTCCCAATCCATTGGTATCACACATCCAAGTAAGGGTTTCTCACTTTACTTATTTACGTCTATGTTTCCTTTTATTCTTATAACATTTTAATTTCAATTAAAAATGTTGGAGTATGATTTTGTACCTCCACCATACTTCCCTCTTTATGTTTGAATGATGAGATGACCCTTTATCTCTCATTAATTCCTCCCATTCACACCTTTTACTATTCTGTAAGGAATTTCTCTCTCCTCATTTACATTCAAGCAACTGTTTTGTATTATGAATAAAAATTACATTACATATCATGGGAAATTATCTATATGAACCCCTTACTATCCATTTCATTTAAATATTAAGTCACAACCCTCTCTCTCATCAACCATTATTATGAGTTCTTATGTCCTGCCATTATAGTGCCGAAACTGCACCACAAGTTTCTAAGCCAAAGTCATTGTGTAGTGAATAACATGCCCATATCTCTATCAAGGTCATTCACCTTTATTCACATTTACATATTGATTATAATTTTCATGTATGAATTACACATTATTTTATCATGGAATAAATGGTGGTGTGTATTGAATCCACATTTTTTTATCCATGTGGCACACTTACACATGAAATTAAATGATTAAGAAGGGTGCACCATGATAGCGATCCAATGGATTGGGTAAATATTTGAATCAAGATACATCAAGTACAATGAGGATTTACTCATGCTAAATCATGTTCAATGACAGTTTATGCATGGTCCATGTGCAATGAGCCTTCAATCAAGCTAATTCCATGTTAATGGTTGTTGCCAAATTTCCATGTTATGATAATCATGCTATATCTTACCTTTATGTTGATGTTTCTCTTGTGCTACATTGACATGAATATTCCTAACATTTATTGTAATATTCTTTCTATGCCTTGTTTACTCTCTTACAGGGCTTTATAGCTCACCCTTTTCTTATGCATGTCCTCATGTTATCCCATGAAATGCTAAGTATGAGGGAATATACTGGTCATGTAAAGGATGTTTTAAATAAATATGTTGTGTTTTATTATCTATGTTTTTATGTAATGTTCCTCATCCCCAAAACACTAATCATCTCGATCTTCTGTATTGTACCAACTGAAGGTTTTTATGTAATAAATCATGTTTAAGTGTTTAATAAAAACTAGTGTTGTTATAAATATCTTCCAAAATCCCTTCCTGGAAGACCTCCTCACATTATATATCTCTTATTTTAGGAGGAACACTGCCCATATATGTTTTAATATGTTATTCAGTGAAGACTGTCTGAAAATAGTAAAATTTTTTAATTAAGTGTTTCATTTTTTCTCTTCTTCAAAATCCTTAAATTTTTATCCAACCATGTTGAAATAATAACTAAATTGTCTCTAATATAATTATATTTTAATTATTTTAAAATCATCACCTAAATCCATATCCACTTTCATAAAAAGGGGAGATAATTACCATTGGTGTGTACGATGAACTACCGCCTTGCAAGATGATATAATTGGTTTCCACCACCTTATCTCAATAATAGTTTTAATAAAGGAATTAATGTATATGTATTATATTCATGAAATATTTTCATTATTTTATTCTATTGTATCATTTATGTTTTTACCTTTCAATACACTGAGTAATGATAATGCCTTTTAAGAATACGTGTGATATATCACCTCCACGAAGCGATGTGATTGTTTTTTAGTCACCACATCACATGAATGATATATATATATATGTATATTATACTGATTAATATGATATTAGTTTTCTTTTTATCATTATATAAATATAAAATGATACTTAACTTCTTCCTATAAGGATCATTAAAAAATGAAAGTGTTACTCTAACGTATGTAAGACTTAACATCTAAATGATTTTTAAGTGGTTCATATTTCATATAAATATATAAATATTGTATTTAAATGTATAATTCATATATAAATATTATTAAATTTTCATTAACATTATTCTAGACATGATATAATGATGACCACTTTGACTATTGACATCATACGAAATTAATTTCAGGCTAAAATAGAAAATATCATCAAAATGCACAACATGAACATGAATAATTCTTTAATTGTCATAACATGATAATATGTGATATAAAAGAGATAATAAAAATTAATAAGGTTATAATTCACATAAATTGTTATCCTAATTTTATTATTCATAATTATAAATCTTGTACATGACAATTCGGGATCAATGTAAGGGACTTCATCTCAATTTTCATCCTCCCATATTTTGATGTCATGCACATACATTCGTTTTTGTGGTGTATATAACTTTACATTGACAAGTAATATAATTAAATTAATCATTGTCATTATATTTTTGGTTTTATTAAATGTTACTCTTTCATGTGGTATAAATTTTGATTGAATACAATATAGTAAGAAAATTCTTCACTCAATTTCCATTAATTTTGTTAAACATAAACTTCTTGGTTATTTCATGATAAGATTATTTGTGAAAAGTATTTTTAACATACTATGTTGTATTCAAAGGTGTGTATTTTGAATTTTAAGTAGATAAACATTATTAATTCATTTTATTATTGATCGCATCAATGATATGATATTTTCAAGTTACCCTTTAACTAAAACCTCATTTTAAGTGTTTTAAATATTAATGCCTCTAAATACTTCACTTTCATTCCCATGTATTGAAAATTGATTTTATGAATGTATATATATGGATATTAATGATTCAAAATTTAAATTTTCATATGTATCTAAAATTATTCAATGCGGTATGGGGAAATTTGATTTAAAAATAACTTTTTAAATGTATTAAATTGGTTTTTAAAATGGATTGGTAATTTCAATACCTTGAAATGTTTTCTAAAGTGTTTGAATGAAATTTTACGAGTAATATATTAAAATTTGAAGGATTTTATGTGTTATGTTTATAAAATTTTACTTGGATATTTCATGGGTGGTTACGTGGTAAACTAATGTTGGGTAGTTCAATGACAAACCTAGGATTGGTTGGTATGTTATAACCTCTAATGTGTTGGGTATGGAACTCTGCCAAATGTTTATTCGATTTGAAAGAGTGAAATGTATGGAAGTAGACCGTATAATTATTTCTATTCTACCTACATCAATATTTAATTCTTTATTTTGAGTTTTCATTAAAATAATTTGATATTTAGAAGGTAGAATAATGATCTTTTTGACATGATGATTCCTTTTACATAGTAAAAAAGTTAGGTTTTCTAGGAAATATTTTATGGGGTTTCATGACACTAATGGTTTCATTTATTTTCTGAAACTTATTGATATTTATTCTCAACCCATGGTTTTAAATTTTTTTCACAGTTTTAAAAGATTAGTTTAGACATTTATTAGATCAAGGGGAAATTTCTGGAGACAATTTGTAAAGACAAGACATGGTTTTTTTTAAAGTTTCCATTATTTTGTGAAAAAATAGATACCATGTCTAAGTGTCCACTAATAATTTAATGGTTTAATATGTAATTGTGTTCCCTAATTTTATAAATATCATAACCTAAATGATCTTTGGTAAATGAATGTGATATCTAGTTTTTTAAATAACTATAATATCTATTGTTTAGTGGTGGGTCCTTATAGATGGTATTAGATCAAGGTTAGATAACATTAGATATTAGTATGTTATATTAAGATTTATAGATATCATCTTTGGTTTATAATTTTCTAGAAGATCATAATTTCAGTTTCATAGAAACCCCTTTTGAGGATTTTATTTATGAAATTTTAAGGTGACTAATGGTATTTTGGGAGGCATTCATTTTTTATGTAATTATGGGATATTTTGGAATGAAAAATAAATACAATGAAAAAACCATTTAGGTTTATATATATTTATTATTTTGAGGATGCATATCAGATTTTAATAATTTTATAAGGATTATAAAAATATAGTTTGTTAAAAGGGAAACCTACAGGGTGTATTATAGCCTATCACGTTTGGTAGGGCCATAAGAACTGAACCAACAACTGATGGGTGACAAGGGTAAATCACATACCACCAGTCTATGTGATTTTAAGGTTAGAATAAAATTGTTTTTCTTTATTTAATCCATATTATGGATAAACGTTAGGTTTATTTGGGGAAAATATGTTTTATAGATAGCCATGAGATTATATGTGATTGGGTGACTAATTGATTAATGTTATTTTGGAAGATGTTCACTATTTTGGGAATCATATGTCATTTTGGTAGACAGAATACCATATTATTTTTACAAAATTTAATGGATATTTTTTTTATTTCCATATGTTGATCATTGGGTGTTAATGTTGAATTTTGGATATTACTAAGATTTTTTATCAAATAATTGTTTATTAATTTTGGGTAATTATCTTATCTTACCCTAAATATTTTATGGTTAATTTATTATGAAAGGTTAAATAGATATTTAATCTTTTGTGGATTATGTGATTCTATAATAGTATATTCTAGGGCTTTATACATGAATATTAAACATTGAAATTTCATTATGTGGATAAAATATAAGTTTATGGTTGAAATTATAACAAAGATAAAACTCTACATGTCAAGTATGTATATTTACTTATGTTCCTAGCCTATGTATTAAAATAACTCAACTCTATGAAATTAATCTTGAAACAAATATTTTATCCATTTACTTTTCTTACTAGTAAATCAATGACCTTTTCAACTCGTTACATATTTATGGTTTTGTGATTTTTATGTTTCTCATGACCAATTTCTCTATCACTATCTATCATAACCTGAATTTTTTTCTCTTCCATGTCAAATTTTTCCTACATGGAACCAATGTTTGTGTTATCTTCGGTGCCTTTCATAATTCTCTTTATTTATTATAGATTGGAAGTGACATTAATCATTTTTCGATGTGAGATTTCAATAATGGTATTTTTAAATGTCCAACCATAGTTACCATTCCATAATTTAAAATTGAGATGACGTAATTTCCTAAAGGGGGGATAATGTAACATCCTTAGTTTTTAAAAATAAATATATGTTTGATGGAATATATGATACGCTATATCAATATTGAACATACAATGAAATATTTTTTTTAAATACTACCATTATAACATGCATGATGGAATGAAATGTATGAACATTATTAACTAATTTATGAATATATAGATAACACAGACACACACACACACACACACATATATATATATATATGTATTTTACCAATTTATTATAAATGAATGTAAAATAGTTATTAAAAGAAATGTCATTGTTTTCTGAAGAAAAAATTTACAAGTGCATAAGTGTGTTTTATACTAATAAATATATCAAAGGTGATGAATTATATTAAATATATATATATATATATATAATATTAAATATATTTTTTAAAATTCATATTAATTTTTTTATAGACATGATATTAAATAAAATCCAATTTTACAAATAGAAGAAGTATGTTTCTAAAAACACAATTTTTCTATCTTTTGAAGGTAAACTTATTTTATATCTAGTTTTCTAAAATTTTAAAAATATTATTTGAAAGAATGAAATTTTTATTTAAATTTTGTTTATAAAAGTATACTTCGGTTGAATTTTTGGTATTTTTTATGATAAGTTTCATGTTTTGATTAATAGTGAAAACACTGAATTTTAGTCAAAAACAACATTTTTAGCTAAAATAAATATAGTGTTAAATTATATTTTTTATTGGATTTAAAGTTTAATTAGATAAATTTCAAATCCTTTAATCCAATTTTGTTCCTTGGAATCAATTTCACATTGAATTTTTATTGATAACATTTCATTTTTTTATATGTTTTCTCCTTCAAAACTCGTTATATCTTTCAGTCAATGAGATTAATTTTAAATTAATTCAAGAGAGTTATATGATTAAATTTTATAAATTTATTGAATATTAGGAATCATAATTTAAAATTTTGTGAAATAGTTCCCTCTTATATTTAGAATATATGACTATAAAAGTTTTTATTTTTTAATACTATGATTAAGGGGTCAATAATGCAATTTAGTGTAAAAATAATATTATAAAAAAGAGAAAATTTTCTTATAAATTGACCTAATTTTAATGGATGATTTATTTTCCAAATATATTATTCATTTTCCATTTTTTAGAACCAGGTTTTTCACAAAGGAATGGATCCTTTAATTTTCGGTCTAAATCTATACTTTGGAGCTAATATGGATGCCTAAAGAGTTAGAAAAGGCTTGAGGGTTGTTTGGGGAAATTTTAAAGCCTAAAAGCCATATTTTTGAAGAAAAAAAAGTCTTGGAGAATGGTTTATATTAAACCATGCAAGAATTATGCACATTTTGGAAAATCATTCGGATTGTGTCTTTTTTGATAGAGCCATCTCACACGGCTTGTGCATAGTCATTTGGCCAAACTGTGTGAAGACACCTTTTCCCCAGGTACCTATGCATGTCTTTCAAACTGTTTGATCAAACCATGTAGAGGATGTTATTTTGTTTAGAACCACCTCTCACAGTTTGACACACCGTGTGCAGGCCAAAAATCAAGGTAAAATCACCAAAATCCCCATAATGATCTATTTACCCCCACTTCCTCCCTAATCCTAGAACCCACATGATTAATCCCTTTTCCTCTCATTTTGGATATTTTTGAATGCAAAACAATGAATCAAGATATATCCTTAGTTCTAAATTTAATTGAGCTTATGTTCATCACGTTGGATGTGCAGCGATAAGTACTTCAGTTCTTTTTTTCTATTCTTCTTCTCACTTTCTCTCAACTTAGATATCTTCATGTGAGAGTTTTCACCATTTCTTAGATATAATTTTGTCTAAGGCATATAAAGGGACTATAATGGAGGAGGAGTGTCGTACAACCCTAATGTGGGTTGTTTATAACTCGTCCTTAATGTTTTTTGATTTAGAAATATCCATGTGGGGCCCACCAATTTCATCCGAAGACATTTCATAAATTTACATTCCTGGATTGTACTTGTCAAAATCGTATGCTTATGCCCTTTCCAAATATGTGATTAGTTGTTAGAGTTTACACCCACAAATCAATATGCCCTTATTTTTAAGGTCATTCCATATTTGTGTTTTAGTGTTTTGGCCCGTTTAAGACACAGTTAATGTGTGCCATACCATGAACTTTATAAAGTTGATCCATCCTATAATAAATGGCTTCTTATTAATGAGAATTGAAAAATGGCATGTACCATGTATGCTCCCCACTTGACCCTCCTAAGGTAAGTGCTTTAATTTGATTAGTAAATGTGAAATTTGAAATGGTAAATATAGAAAGTATATAACTCAGCCTTATAAAATTAGATTCAATAATGGTTACATGTCTTTATAATGCCTTTACATATTAATGGAACGTAGAGGAGTGAACGTTAATAATTGAATATGCCTTAGTGGCTAATTAAGAATTGATTTAATGGTTTCTATGATACTTGTCCTCTCCAAACTAATGGACGACACGTATTGAACCTAATGAATGATCAAAATATCAATTAGGAATAGACTCACTCATGCTTGCCTTGGATTTTTAGAGGGTAATACCTTGGGACTCAAGAACCCTATTCTAATTCAAGGATGTGGTTTTCTTAGGTTGACACCCACTTTGACTCCGATTATTTTATATTCCTTAGATGCAAGGAATACTATGGTATGGTCCTCTACATTACATAATTATACATTAGATACACTCTTTGGTTCAATCATTGACTAGTTGGTTCTATGGTAAAATTCCATAGGTCCATGTCCTAACATAGACCTATTTTACCTTGGTCAATCATGTTGGAAATGGTAGACTCAATATTGTGGAATTCCTTGGATTAATATCCTTTGATTAAACTATTTTACCTTATCTATACTCATATACTAATGGTTTATCACTACGTGGGATCTACGTAACCTTGGTTATTACCATAGAACTCCATATATAGATTCCATTTTCTGATTGTCTTGTAACGTATTGAGAAATTAAATACTTATACTATCACGAGGTGATGTCAGTGCTAGCTCTGCCTCCTGTAACCTTTTAACATTAAATGTAAATTACTTAATTAATGAACTGGTAACATTTCCAGACACCAGCCAAGGGATGAAGTAGGTACTTGGTTATTTTGTTATTTTATACTATTTTCATTACTTAATATATTCATGCATGAAAACTTATATATTCCATTAGATGGGCTAGAATATATAGGCACTGTTTGTCATGGACCATTTAGATTTATCTCACACTCTCTCTGAGTGCCATATGGTACAAAAAGTGTATTACATGAGTGCAGGTGTTGAAAAAGGAAAGCATAAAGCTTCGAGAACTTGACTGTGTGCTGATAGGATGGATCATGATTGCAGATGACTGAGTAGGATCTCAAGATTCCATGAATAGCCTTTGTTTACTTTTAATTTGCGGAACATGTAATTACTATTGTCTTGTATCTAGGTTTTCTAGTTTTATTAACATGACATCACATCATCATTGCTCTAGTTGATACAATTATTGTTATTCTCATTTGTCTATTGCATCAGTTTGATTCAACTATATATTTATAATGTTTCCTCTATTTACTACTGGTTATATCCTTCCACTATGCTACACCCTACTAATAAGGTCATATTTTCCCCATGGACACATCCTAGGACCCCATTTCATTTTAGAAGACTATGGTGTTTGAGGAGATGCGCTTGAGGTAATGTGGCTCACCGGGATAGGGGCACCCGTTAAGTGGAATCCATGTCCAAGAAATCTCAAAGTGGTATCAGGGGTGGTTTATTTTCTTTAGTTACAATTTATAGACAATATATTAGAAAATAAGAACACTTTGGACATGTTCATAAGCCATTATTTGGCATCATGAACCCATGTTCTGGGAAAAAACCAAGTTTCCTAAATTATAATTGTTGTTATCCTTTTTCATATTATAATTGATATTATTTCACCACTGGGTGACGCACATGTTTTGTGGTGTTGTTGATTATTTCTCTATTTAAGGATATTATTTCATCCTTATCCTGGTGATATGAGTTCAACGTGCATTGTCACATAAATCATTATAGGCACCTTGAATTCTAATGTCATACAAATTTCCATGCCATATAGTTGCAATTTACTGCCTTTCATTTCCTGATAGGCCTATGATTACTTAGTGGGGTTGTAATGGTTAGATTATTCTTGGGTTAATTTCATATGTGATTGAGGTATTTCATGTCTCAATACATGATGTGTATGGGTCATCATAGGTTGGGATGAGTAAGTTATCGAGTCGAGTCACTATACAATAACTAAATGGGTTTCCTTTCTGGTGATAGGTGTATGGGAACTGATTCATCATAAATGGATATCCATTATATCGTGAACCTTGAAATAAAAAATGAATTGGTTACCCCTATGTATCTTGCCTTGTCATATTTATGAATGGTAAAGGATTGAAACTGGTAATTAACTACAAAATGAAATGAAACGTATAATTGAAGACTTACTATTACCTACCCATCTAAGAAGGAAGTTTGGGTAGTATACCTTGGGTATCGAGTTATCATACATTTAGCTTCCACTAGTGATGATATCTCACTTATTCTAATATTTTTTTGAGGCGTGTTCTTGACATTTGTAGACTAATGCCACCACAATGTCCTAATGTAATTCGATGGGAAGGTGGTGATGATCTTGCTCTAGACATGGTGGACCCTAAGCCTCTAGTCTTACATTCAGGAGTGCCAATTGAGGCATGGACTATTTTAACTAATCTAGGAAATGATGATCATGTATATGATAGTTTTGAACATATGATGTTGTCCATTAATGGTTATCCATAGGTTTCACGTATGATGGATGATCAGACCCTCGAGTTCCAGCTGCAGCATCCTCCTACTTCTTCATGATATGGAGGTTCTCAGACTGATGAGTCTTGGATAGACGCCATGTTTTCTATCATTTAGCATCTATAAATGCCTATATAGTGGAGATTCATGATTCTTATATACATGATTTAGGATTTGGCTGAGCGTTGGTGTGGTGTGCTTACCTAGGCCGGTCATCATCAAGGCCATGTTATGGGTTGATTTCTAGACTCCCATTTATGATGAGTTCCTTCCTCAATCCCTGAGATCATAGAGAGATAGATATTTCATGATTCTCGAGCAAGGTTCTATGTTAGTTATGGAATATTTATCACATTTTACTGATATAAAGCGCTTTTAAACACTTCTTGTTGGTGATGAGATTTTAAATGCAAGACATTTTGAGATTGGGGTCCAGTACACAATTCAAATTTTGGTGAATGTATTTCACCTACCTACCATTTATTTAATTGTTGATCATGACCATATCACCAAGAGTAACCTAAGAGATGGCATGATTACTGAGATTAAAATATCAGTGTCACATTAGGCCACTAGTTCTTCTGGTGGAAGGAAACTTTCAATCGAGGTTTCTCATTAGGGAAGTGGACGTAAGAGTATCCAGTTTGATAGCTCTGTAGTGTTTCATCAGTGTGGAATACTGGTGAATAAGAAGCCGCAATGTGATAGAGAGCCTATATAGTATTGGTCTTGTGGTCATGTGTGTATTATTCAGTGTTTTTGTGATACCTCTTCACCAGCTTTGAGTGTAAATGGATTTACATCAGCTGCACCATCAAGAGAGAGTTGTTTTGAACTACATAAGGTGAGGAGATGGAATAGAACCAGAAGGTTCAGATACGGAGGAGTTTTTTTCCATGGTAGTCTTACACCTGATCACTAGAATCACCAGTAGAGCAGTCATGATCATAGAATTCCATCTATTTCACAGGGTCATGGATCATCTTAGTTTCATGCTTTATAGCTGATACCCACGGATCAGGCTGTGGGTCCATCTATAGTACGAGATACTACTCTAGTATCCTCCACTAATGTATCTTATTTGTTTGATATAGGTTCTTCAAACCCTTTCATTTCACTATCTATCATGGAAACCCTTGGGGTAGACATACCATATCACAATGGTGTAATGACCCTCAATACACCATCAGGAATACAGACATAGGGAATATGCCAGTGCAAGGACTGTACCCTTGATGTAGGAAATTACCCATTTACGTGGAATATCTTTGTTCTTGAAATGGATAGATTCTATGTAATTATCAGGATGGATTGGTTTGTCCACTATCTCACATTTTTTACTAATATTTCCACAGGTTCCCTTTTACATCCCCAGAAGATAGCAGTTATCTTTTCAAAGGTGAGCGGAATGTCTATATTGGGAGTGCTAGACCAAAGTATCATGGGATAGGTGGAGTGACCTCCATGATTGAAAATATTTTCATGGAGGATCAGAGTTTTCTTCGAATTGATTTCCATTTTTTAGTTGATCATTTAATGGATGTATTTCTCAATGATTTTTCTAGATTACCTCCTAAAAGAGGTAGAGTTTACAATCGAGCGTGTTCCAGGAGTAGCTCCAGTGTCCTTTCATCCTTACAGGATGGTACCAAACAAAATCAAGGAACTCATGTTGTAGTTAGAGTATTTAGAGTCTGAATGTTTTATAAGGACCAGTATTTCCTCTTGAGACTCACCCATTATTTTTTCTAATAATTCAGATGTAAATCAATGTTCATGCATGGATTACAGATGGTTGAACCAGCTTACAATCAAGAACCGGTATCAAATTCCTCTAAAATATGATCTCTTTGACCAGCTCCAAAGAGAAAAGGTCATATCTATGATCAACCTGAGGTCAGGTTTTCATTAGGTGTGTGTCATTATATTAGACCAACCTCATACAACTTTTTGTACTATGTATAGTCTATATGAGTACATTGTTATGTATTCAGGTCTTATGAATGCGCCATTCGTTTTCATAGATTTAGTTAATATGGTTTCCACCCTTATTTGGAGTCTTTTATTATAGTCTTTGTGGATGACATCTTGGTGTATTATCATACTCATATTGACCATGCCAAACATCTTGAGTTATTCTGAGTACACTGAGAGAGCATCAACTTTATTCCAATCTTTCTATGTGTCACTTCTGAATCGACAAGATCCACTTCTTGGGTCATATTATTTCAAAAACAAGAGTAGAATTTGACCCTAAAAAGTATAGTGCTATAGATTACAGTGAGAATCCCAAGAATGTGTTTGATATATAATGTTTCTTGGGTTTGGATGGATATTGCAAGAGTTTCATAGAAGACTTCTCAAATCTTGCTTCACTACTTACTATTCTTTCAATGAAGTGTGTATTGTTCACATGGACAGAAGAATGTAAGAAATCCTTAAATGAGATGAAAGGGATGCTTGTATTGAAGCTTATTCTAATCCTTCTTGAGCTAGGTATAGGTTATACCATATTCAGTGATGCATTAAGAATTAGACTAAGAGTAGGGTTGATGTAGGAATTCAAATTTGTTGCATACATATCTCAATAGTTGAGGCCTCATGAGAGAAATTACCCAACTCATGACCTTGAGCTAGCAGTAGTTTTCCATGAATTAAGTCTCAAGGACCACTATCTTTTAGTGGTGCACTTTGTGTTGAATATGATCCACAAGATCCTCAAATATATCATTTATCAGTATGACATGAACCTCAAAAAGTAGATATTGGTTGAATATCTACAATCTTATAATTTTGAGCTTGCCTATACACCTGGAAAGGGAAATGTGGTCGCTGATGTACTGTGTCGAAAAATCAAATGCAGGTCGTACAAGAATCTAGTGATGAATGCACGTTAATGGACTACTTTTTTGAGCATCATCTAGAGTTTCTTGATATTCATGAGAAGTCTTACCTCTCAGACTTATTAGTTACCTCTTTCCTCCTTGAGAAGGTGAATTGTACGTACTTTTTAGATCATGGAGGTTTGGTTATCCATGAGATTATATCAAGAGATAACCTACCTCGAAATTTTTCTGTGGATAGAGACGACATCATGTGAGTACGTGGACATGTATAGGTTCCCATGGACTCGAGAGGTGATTTGACGAAAGAGTCACATTCTTCTTAGTGGGAAGTTCATCCATGTATCTCAAACATGTATCGATATATGCGATTCTAGTATTGGTGGCCTAGAATGAAATGTCATATAGCATGATTTGTCTCTAGGTGTTCCACCTATCAGTAGGTGAAGGTGGATCACTAGAGACATGTATTCCTGTTAAAGCAACTTTCAAACCTAGAATAGAAATTTGAATATGTTGCTGTGGATTTCTTAGTTGTCTTACCATTGTCACCGAGGGGTAGTGATTTTATATGGGTAGTCATTAACCAACTAATAAAATCATCCCACGTCATTTCTATATGGGATACTTTCTCAGTTGATGATCTAGGAATATTGTATGTCTATGAGATAATTTGACCACATGGGGATCCTTATAATATCATTTAAAATTAGGACTCTCATTTCACTTCACAGTTCTAGAAGGGTTTGCAAAAAGATATGGGAGCTAATGTGCTTCTATTTACAACTTTTCACCCTCTGATGGACAATCAGAACAAATGATACATGTTCTAGAGGATATGTTTTGAGCATGTGTCCTTTATTTATGAAGTTCTTGGGAAAAGCATATCCCTCTCATAGAGTTCACATATAACAACAGTTTTTAGGCTACGATTCATAAGAATCCTTTTAAGGCGTTATATGGTAGGGCATGCCATTCATCCTTGTGCTAGCTAGAGGCAGGCGAGGTCACCCAATTTGGTCCTCATCTCTTTCAAGAAACATTAGAACATGTTTGAATGATTAGAAAGTATATTAATATTGCACAGTCTAAGCATAAATATTCTACAGATCATCATTGAAGTCCACTAGTGTTCAAGGTTGGGGATGTTGTTTTTATTAAGGTATCACCAAGTTTAGGGAATAGATGTTTACAAAAGTAGGGAATGTTTTTCCCTATTATGTATGGCTATTCAAGATCCTTGAGAGAGTTGGGCCAGTAGCCTATATGTTATTACTACCTCATAGGTACCATGCCATGACCGATGTCTTTCATGTCTCGCAATGTTTCCAATAACATGCCTACTCATTGAATAATTTTGATCCTGAGGATGTTGAATTAGATATGGATTCTAACTTTGAGGAGTATCTAGTTCATATCATCAACCAGACCACAAAGTATCTTCAAGGATTGTAGGTCCCTCTGGTGTGGGTGTCATGGCAGTACGACTGAGTACATGATGAGTCATTGGAGGGGGAAGTTGAAATACATTCCCAACGGCCAGATTTTTTCTCAGAATGTGTTTCCTTACCCTTGGAATGAGAACTCGGGGGGGGGGGGGGAGGGGTGGAGTTATTTTAAGGTTGGATGACTGTAAGAAACATTTTTTCAATCATGTATGAGTACTTTAATATTATGTATAAATCTTTAATTTGGACCTAATATGGATTAATAAGGGCTCAGAAAAGGTTGCATGGGTTTTTAGGTAACTTTCGGTGCTCGGAACCAATCTTTTTGGAAAACAAATGCTTGGAACATGGTTTGGAGTAAACATTGTAGGAATTATATAATATTTGGAAAACTGTGTAGATTGTGTTTTTTCATATAGATCCATCTCAATTGGTTTTCACACAGTCATGCAACCTAACCGTGTGAACACCCCTCTTCCTAGGTACCCATGCATGGTTTGCAGAGGGTTTGATCAAAACGTACAAAGAATATTATTTTGGGAAGAACCAACTCGCACAGTTTGCGCATGGTTTGGAAAACCATGTAGAAAAATTGTGCACAAGAAAAAAATCTCGGTAAAATGTCCAAAATTTCGTTAATGATCTATTTTCCCCAATATTCCTCCCTAATATGAGAACCAGCTGGATAAATCCATTTTCCTCACATATTATAGCTTTTTGAAGGAAAAAGAAATGGATCAAGAGTAATCTTTCATCCAGAATCTGTTCGAGCTTTTGTTCATCACATTTGATGCAAAATAGTGAGTACTATATTCCTTTTTATCAATTATTCTTCTCTCTTTCTCTCAACCTATATATCATCATGTGAGTGTTTTCTCCTTTTCTTATATATAATCCAATCCAAGGAAAATTAAGAGCCATTATTAGAGGAAGATAGGTGTACAACCCTAAGGTGGGTGGTCTATAACTTATCCCTATAGTTTGGGGATTGTGGAATATTCGTGTGGTTCCCGCCAATTTCATCGGGAGTTATTTCCTAAATTTGCATTCCATGATTATACATCATAGAATCATATAGTTATTCTCTTTACAAATATGTGATTAGTTGTTAGCGGTTTCACCCAAAACTAAATCTTCCCTTATATCAATTGTTATTCCATATTTGGGTTTTAGTGTTTGGGAACATTTAGACGCCATTCGGGTGTGCCTTCGCGTGACCTTCCTAAAGTTTTCCCTTACTATAATAAATGGCTTGTTATTAATGAGAAGTTCAAAATGGAATGCACCATTTTTTCTCAACACTTAACCTTCCAAATGTATGTTCTTCAATTCGATTATTACTTGTGAAATGTGAATTATAAAATATTCCAGGGTTATAACAAGGACTAATCAAATGACATTGAATAAAGGTTAAATGTCCATAAAACCCCTTTCCATATTAATGGAAGGTAGTGGAGTAAACCTTAATAATTTAATATGCCTTAATGGTTAACTCATACTTTATTAAATGACTGCATCTTTACTTGGCCTATCCATACTAATGAATGAAAAGGATTGAACTTACTTAATGATTACATGATTAAAATATCAAATTGAAATGGACATACTCGAGATCACCATGGTTTCTGAGAGTATAATACCTAGGGACTTGGGAATGTCATTCCGATTCAAGGATACAGTTTTCTTAGGTTGATACCAAACTAGAATTTGGTTATAGTCTATTACTTGGATACTCGATATACTAACACTGGGTCCTTTATATTACTACATGATACCTTAAATACACTCATTTGTTCCAACATTGACTAGTAGGTTCCATGGTTATATCCCCTAGGGACCTTTCACTGGTTATCCCCATTTTATCATCATCGATATTCTAGGACTTGGTAGGCTCTTTATTTTGGAATTCCTTGGATCATGCTCCTTGGATTACAGTCTTACCCTTAGTTGGTCTCATATACTACAAATTTAGAGTTCGGTGAGATCTACGTTACCTTAGTTATTATGCTAGAACTCCTTTACAATATACCATATTCAGCTTGTCTTTTTAAGTCTTGGAAGCATCACTACTTATACTATCATGAGGAGATTTTAGTGCTGGATATGCCTCATGTGACCTGCTATCATTAAATAGTAGTAACTTAATTAATTACCTCATTAAATGTTCAGACACTAGCCAACGGCTAAAGTAGGTACTTGTGTATTTAGTAATATTATACTATTTTCATTACCTTTTATTTTTATGATTACACACTTCTATATTCCATTACACGTGCCAGAGGTTATGAACATCATAGGTGGTTGCCCAATGAGATTTATCTCACACCCTCTCCAGGCATCGTTTTGTACCTGAAGTATATTACATGACTGCAGGTGTTGATAAAGGGAAGCATACAACTTCAAACACTTGACTGTGTGCTAATAGTATAGATCTTGATAGAAGATGTCCGAGTAGGATCTTGGGATGCTTGGAGTATACTTTTTTTCTTTTACTGTTTGTAACATGTTATGCCTATTGTCTTGTATCCATGTTTTCCAGTTTTTTTGTAACATGGAATCACATCATCATTTCTATAGTTGATAGAGTTATTGTTATTCTTGTTTGTTAATTGTATCAGTTTTCACCCACATTTATTTATATTGTTTTCATTCATTACTAATGTTAATATCCTTCCACTATGCTACACTCTCTTAATGAGGGATTAGTTTCCCCATGGACACACCCTAGACCCTCACTGTGAGTCGGTAGCCTCTGGCATTTGGGGAGATGTGCTTGTGGCCATGTGGCGCACCGGGCTCTGTGCACCCATTAAGTGGCATCTAGGTCAAGGACATCACACCAATTTTGCGAGTTCTTAAATCCACATGGATGACTATATTCCATTTATAGCAACTAATTCAAAGAAATGAAAATTTTGTCTTAATTTGGTTATTAAAAAGTGAAATATTTACATATGGAGTTATATAGGGGATCTATTTGACTCTAAATAGAATTTTAAGATTTAAATTTTTTATCATCATCATTGTAACATGTTCTTAATTTTTTGGGATGAAATAATAAAATTTAATGATTTCATAATGGTGATACAGTAATTGTCTACTTAATGGAAATACTAAAAAATGTTATTAACAATGTTAAAATAAATATAATTTAATATTAGTAATATAATCCAATAATTTTATAGATTACATTTACATGTTATTGATGAGTAAAAATAGTTCTTTTGAAACTGTTATGATATTTTTATCATATAGTGAAATGAACAGTGTAAAAATTGACATAAAAGACATTTTTACCAAAATAATATTTTATTAAATGATAAAAAAACCATAAAAATATATTATTCTAAACAATTATTGATATAATTTTTAAATTTTTTCAAATGGTACATTTTTAGTTTGTTCGAAATTTTATAGAAAAAATATTAACCCATAATGAGTAAAACAACAAGTCGTCACTGTATGAATTAATAAAGATTAAAAAAACTATAACTATTATAGAAATAATAAAAACATGTAAAATTTCTATTGGATGAAATTATTTTAACCCATATTATTCTAATATTCAGAATAAATCACTTTTGACCCATATAGAAATAAAATTAATTTTTATAATTTGATATTTCAAATAATTACGAGACTAGCCCTCTCCTCTGTTATAAAAGGGAACATCTTCATATCATTTCATCAAAATTCAAAAAGAAAATTTTTCAATCATGATCTACCAAATACCTTCCACTAATACCTCCTCACATTATTTATAACTTATATAATGAAGAACCCAACTCTTACAAGTCTTAAAGTGTCAGGCAAAGAAGATTATATGATGAAAATGTATTGCTTTTAATTAAGTGTTTCTATTTTTTTATTCTTATAAATCCTTCAAATGTTCTTCAACCGTGATCAAATAAAAATTACAGTATCATAAATATGACTATATTATAATTATTTTAATATCATCACTTAAATACATCTCTAATATCTTCAAAAGGCGAAAGAATTATCATTCGTGTGTACGGTGTACTACCACCTCATGAACTGATATAATTTTTTTCCATCACCATCTCTCAAAAATAGTTATAATGATGGAAATAAAATTTAAATATGATATTAATGAAGTATTTATCATTTTGAGATGATAATATATCATTGATTTATTTACCTTTCCATATAAAGTGTAATGATAATTTTTTCATCCGTACGTGTGAACTATCACCTCCATAAAGCGATGTGATTTTTTTTTCATCACCACATCAAATAGATTATATATATATATGTATATTTTAGTGATTAATTTGATATTAATTAAATTATTATAATTATATAAAGATAAAATTATACTTATCTTCTTTTCATAATGATCATTGGAATATTTAAACGTTAATAGTGGATACAAATGTCTTACCATATATATGATTGTAACATAGTTCATTTTTTATATCCATAATAAATGAATAGTTTAGAAAGTATAATTTATATATAAAATTGATTATTAATTCATTTTTGTTATTCTAATGATGATTTACATATGACAACTTTGAATATTTACTTCATACCAAATTCATTTTGGGCCTGTGTACCGAATATCATCAAAACATCTGACATGAACATGAATAATTAATCAATTTTCATAACATGATAATAAATGATACCAAATATATAATAAAGTTTAATAAGTTTATAATGATATAAAATAATTATGATAAAGTTATTATTCATGAAAATTAATATTTAGCATGATTATTTGGACTCAAGGTCAGGGACATCATCTCAATTTTAATTCGTTGAGGTAAATTTTGATGTTATACACAAATATAATATTATGAGATGTATATAACATTTATTTGTCTTTTTATATGATGGATTTTTTTATTCTCATTTTTTTAAATCTTTTATTATGTTTTACTTTGTCATGTGGTATACAGTTACATTGATTATAATTTTGTAAGTAAATTTGTCAATCATTTTGCTTTCATTAGGTTAAACTTTTACTTCATGATTATGTATAGGTATGAATATGTGTGAAAAGAATTTTGAATATTCTATGTTGTACTTAAACATATTTAATTTGGATATTAAATGGATAAAAACATTATTAGTTTGATTACTGATTCATTCAATGTTCTGATTATTATAAAGGAATCATTAACTAAAACATCGTTTTAAGTGTTTAAAATATTGTTTATTATAAATCCTTCTCTTTTAAGTACTTATTTTCAAAATGTTTTCTATAAAGGTATTTATATGGACATGAATGTTTTGAAATTGTAATTTTTAAGTTCCACTCATATGTTTCAAAGTGGTGTGGGACACATTGATTTAAAATTTTATTTTTAAATTTATTAAATTGTTTTTGGAAATTGATAGGTAATTTAAATAAAATGAAATGTTTTACTATGTGTTTGAATTATGTCTTAAGAGTGAAATAATGAAAATTGAAAAAATTTATGATTTATAATTATATAATGGTACTTGTATATTTTATGGGTTGTTATATGATAATATAATGATGAGTGGTTCCATGATAAAATTAAGATGGTTTGTTACGTTATAACCTCCAATGCCATTGGTATGGAAGTATACAGTATGGTTATTCAATTTGTAAGAGTGAAATATATGGATGTATATCAAATGGTCATTCAAATTTAGTATAACTATGTCTCAAGAAACATAATTATATATTATATTCTTGATTATTAGTTTTCATGAAAATCTTTTCATATTCAAAAGGTAAAATAATGACCTTTTTGATATGATGATTCCTTTTCTAGAGTAAAAGCTATGTCTTCTAGGAAATGTTGTTACAAGTTTTCATGAGACTAATGGTTTCCTTTAATTTATGTCCCTTAGTGAAATTTGTTTTCTCATCCCATAATTTAAAATGTTATACATAGTGTTTATGGAAGTGTTGCGATAAGGATGATATTAAGGGGAAAATTGTAATGATAATTCAAAAAGAGAAAACAAGATTCATTTTAAAGAAATCCACAATTTTTTTAAAAATATTGATATTGAGTATAAGTGTCAACTTATTGTGTATTGGTTTACTATGTAATTATTTGTCGTGATTCTCTAAAACACTAATCTTAAAAGATATTTTGTAAAACAAAGAGATTTATAGTTTTAAATATAACTGGAATATGTAATGATTAAGGACGGGTCCTTATGGGTTGTATTGGATAGGGTAAAGATAACATTAGAGATTAGTGTATTTTATTAAGAGTTATGGTTATCATTTTAGGTTTATAATTTTTTGGTTGATCATATGTTCAGTGTTTTAAAAAACCCTTTAGAGGCTTTCAGTTATAATATTTTATGGTGACTAATGGTATTTTTAGAGGCTTTTATTTTTTATGTAGTTTTCTTTTATTACATTTTAGGGATGAAAAACTAATTTTATGACATAACCATTATGTTCTAGATATATTAAGTTTTTTTTGAGGATTTTTCTGAGATTTCAATAATTTTATAATGAATATAAAAAAAAGTAGAAAAAGGACAACCTTCATGATGTATAACAACGTGTCACATTCATCAAAACCATATGAATTTATCCCACATCAAAAGGGATTCTACAGTGTGTCACCTAAAATTTGCCTATGTGATTTACGGGTTAGTATATAATTGTTTTTCTCTATTTAAGCCATCTGATGGATAAATTTTAGGCTCATTTTTTGTATATTTTCTTTTATAGATAGCCATTATATTGTAAATGATTTAGTTATTAAATTATTAATTTTATTTTTTATTAACTTTAATATTTTGGTAATCCTATAAGATTAAAGAACACAAAATACCATGGTATTGTTATATAATTTTAGGGATATTTATTTGTTGAATGATCCATGTTGAACATTGGGTATTACTATTTTTTTATTAAAGTAGTTTTTAATCATATAAGGGTTTATTATATTTGGGTAATTATATTATATTATCATATCTATTTTAATTTTGGTCATTTTTTTTATAGTAGGAGAAATTGATAATTAATATTTTCTAGATTATGTGATTATCTAAAAGTTTATTCTAGTGCTTCATGCATTAAAATTAATCCGGATCATTCAAATTTTGTAGAAAATATGATTTTGTGGATAAAATTAATTAAAGGATGAAACTCTACATGTCATGTATGAATACCTCTTCTGTTCTTAGTCAATGAAGTAAAATGTTACCTCAAATATATGAAAAGAATCCTGAAACCAAATCTTATCTTTTTACTTTTCTTATTGATAATTCAAAGACCTTTATAACTCACAACATATTTAAGGTTTTCTGGTTTGTATGTTTCTCATGACCAAGTTATCGATCACTATCCATCATAACATGACATTTGTTTTTTCCCTATCAATGTTTTCCTACACGAGACGTATATATGTGTCATCTCAAGGGAATTTCATACTTCCCATTATTTATTTAAAATTGGAAGTCTCATTAATTATTTTTTCATTTTTTATTGCAATAACTATATTTTGAGAAGTCCGAAATTATTTACCAAGATAGATTTTATAATTTTGATGAAGAAATTTCCAAATGGGGGGGGGGGGGGTTAATGTGACTTTTCTTATTTTTATAAAATAGATAGAATGTTTGATAGCATACATGGTACTGAACAACCAGCTTAAATGAATAAGTAAATATTATTTTTTTAAATGGAACCATTATAACCTATCCATTAGAATGATGGTTATGAAAATTATTAAATTAATAATGAAAATATGATAAATTCATGTATATATAATTATCTTACTAATTAATTTTAAATGAATGTAAATCCCTATTTCAAATAAAATTTAATGTTTTCTCGAAAAACTATTTAAATGTGCACCACTATGTTTTATACCAATAAATAATCAAATAAATCTCATTGGATCATATTAATGATATATATAATATATTCAATATAATTTTTATCATTTATCTTATGGGTTTTCTAATCATGAAATAAGAAAAAATCCTAGTTTTTGTATAAAATAATTTTTTTTCTGAAAAGGATACTTTGTCACATTTTGATGATGAACTTCTGTTAAATCATGTTTTGAAGTCATTATAAATTTTATATTTTACAGAATAAACGTATTCATTGAAAGTTTAAAATAAAAAATTAATTTGGTTGAATTTTTGTTATATTTTTTGATATGTCTCATGTTTTGATGAATAGTGAAAAATACTAAATTTTAATTAAAAAAATCTTTTCATATTGATAGTGTAAATTTTATTTATTTTTTTAAAGCATAATTATATCATTTTTATAGAGTTTAATCTAATTTCGATCATTATAATCATTTTCAGATTGAATTTGGAAATTAAAACTTTTCAATATTTTCAATGTTTTCATCTTGAAACATGGTATATTTTTCCATCAATGAGATTATTTTGAATTAATTTTTTCTAATTATTTGTTTTTAATTTTCAAAAAAATATCCTATTTTTGGAATTAAAATTTTAAATTATAGTGAACATGTCTGTTTTATTTTTTCATAGTATAAATATTAACATTATATTTTTATTACCACGGTTAAGGGTAAATCATGTAATTAAGGGAAAATATAATATTATAAATAATATAAAATCACCCTAACAATTTTAATAATTTTATTGTGTGGAATAGTTTTGAAAACAAATTCCCTAGCATGCATTTTTAGCTTTTGGATCCAATTGGATGATTTTAAAAGATTTATAGTATTTTGTTCCAATAAAAGTTAGTTTATTTAATAGTTTTGTTACCAACAATTGAAATATTTTTCATATGGGGATATATATGGGATATTATTTAATATAAGTAGTAGTTTAAATTAGAAATTGTGTGTCTTAATCAAGATAATTATATTTGAATTTTTAGGGAATGAATAATTAAATTAAACTCTTGGACAATGATGATGTAATAATTATTTAATTAATGGAAATATCCAATAATTTTCATTAAAAATATTAAACTAAATATAATTTTAAATAATTCATATCATCCATGAATTTAATATATGAATTTTACATGTTATTTATGAGTTTAAAGAGTCATTTCAATGATATGATGTTGTTAGAAAACTTCTAAAAATTCATCAAATGAATAATGTCAAAATTTCCATAAAGGATATTTTAAAGAAAATAATATTTTATTTAATGATATAAAATCCATAAAAAATCTAAAATTCATCATAAATATTTTTATAATTTTAAAAGGATAATAAATTAACCATTTATGGGGTTTTTATAATTTTTAAACAATATTAAACCATAAGCTGTAAAACCAGATGTTGTCATGGTAAAATTAAAAAGGTTTAAAAAAATATAAGGATAAAATATATTAAAAATTCTCTTATTTTTATTGGATGAATGAATATAGAAAAATACTCATATTATCTTCTAAATAAATCACTTTTGGTCCATTTGTAATAGAATCATAAATTATACGAATTTACTATTTTGAAAAATACAAGAGTGCCCTCTCCTCTATATTAAATGGTAACTTATTCTTCTTTTTTCATCAAATATAAAAACCTATTTTATTCAGCCAATATCAACCCAAATCCCTTAATACAACACTTACTATATTTTAGAGTTTTAATTTTAGTAAAATACAACCTTTGTGGTCTTAAAGTGTTATGAAAATGAGATTGTCTAAAGAAAATGTATTGTTTTTAATTAAGTGTTTCTCTATTGTTTTTTCCTCCAACATAACAAATATTCTTAAAACCTTATGAAATGAAAACTTCAGAATAATAATTATACTGAGACATTATTATGTTGATATCATCACCTAAATCATTATCCACTTCCTAAAAATAGGAAAAGAACTAGCATTGGTGTGTACGATGAACTACCGCCTCCCAAACCGATATAAGTTTTTGTCCATAACAATATCTAAATAATAGTTATAATTACGAGATTAAAGTTTACATATGTTATTCATGAAATATTTATCATTATAAAATTATAATATATATTTTATTTCCTTACCTTTCCATATATAGAAAACATTTCATGTCATTCGTGTATACTTGTTAACTATCACCTCCAAGAAAAAATTTGATATTTTTTTCATCACCACATAAAATGAATGAAATATATAAGTATATTTTAATTATTAATACTATATAAATTTTATTATTATTTTTGAAAATGTAAAATGATACTTACTTTCTTTCTAAAATGATAATTAAAAATTGAAAATGTTTCCCTTATGTTTGTAAATCATACCTTCTCTAAGATTGTAACATGGTTCATTTTTCATATAAATATATATTGAATGTATTTAAAAGTAAATTATATATATAAGTGATTTTTATTTCTGGAATATTGTTATGGAGACGATGTACTTATAACAACTTATACTGTTGACATAATATCATTTATTTGTACTCAAGTGCAGAAAATAATCCAAACATTTGACACGAACATGAATAATTATGTAATTGTAATAACATGATAATATGTGATATAAAAGGAATAATAAAAATTATTAATGTTCTAAAGTAATTAAATAATTATAGTTTGTGAATTATTTAGGAATATAATGATTGTACATGATGAATTAGACTCAAAGTAGGAGACTTCGTCTAAAGTTTCATTCGTTGAGGCATATTTTGATTTTATGAACCTATATTATTTTTTGAGGGGTATATAATATTTTATTGATGTGTTATGTCATGAATTTATTTATTCTCATGATATTAAATGTTTTATTAAATGTTACACTTTCTTGCGGAATACAATTCTTCTGATTACAAAGTATTAAGGATATTCTTCACACAATTTCCATTCATTGTGTTAAACTCCAACTACATGATTATGTCATGATAAGATTATGTTTAGAATTAATTTTTAATATATAATTTATTATTTCAATTTTTTTTGAATTTACATGAAATACACATAATAAACTCATTTTATTAATTATATCTTCACTAGTATGATATTTTAAGGGACTTTTTAATGTAAACACCATTTTTGGAATTTTAATATTCATTCTTAAAAATACCTATATTTTATGTCCATGTTTTTAAATGGTTTTTTCTGAATTTTTTTATAACAACATGAATTTTTTAAAATTTTTTATTTTATAATTTCTCTCACATGTTTAAATGTGGTTTGTGACACTTAGATTAAAAAATGTATTTTTAAATGTTTTAACTGGGGTTTGAATAAAGATTATTAATTTCAATAATATGAAATATTTTCTTATGATTGTGAATGAGAATTTATTATTTTCCTATTGAAAATTAAAATTTTTTAGGGTTTTTGATTGTGTAATGGTACTTCGAAATTTGACATGTGGTAATGTGATAAACTAATGAATGATGGTTCCTTGATAAATGAAGGATGGGGGGTTATGTTATAACCCCCAATGAATTCGGAATATATGTCAACTATGTAGATATTCCTTTTGTAAGAGCGGAATATGTGGAATCTGACCACATGGTTATTCTATTTTACTTCAATTATTTCCCAATTTATCTAATTATATATTATATTCATTATTATGAGTTTTAATGAAAATATTTTGATTTTAAATAGATAAAATAATGAAAATTTTAATATGATGAATACCGTATTAGGGTAAAAAATGTTTTTTATGGAAATATTTTTATGGGGTTTCACGAGACAAATGATTTCCCTTATTTTACTCCCTTTACTAGGATTTTTCCCATCACATGATTTGAAATGTTTTTAATAGGTTTTAGGGATGTGTTGGGTCATGTGTGATATCAAAGGGAAAATTGTGGATATTTTTCTTAATGAGAAAACTTGATTTATTGTTAAAAAAAATTCATTAATTTTGGAATACAATTTGATAAATAATAAATGATTCCACTTTTAATGCATGGTTCTACTATGAAAGTGATTTTATAAATTCTCTAAGTCTCTAAACTTGAATTATATTTGAGAAAATATTGTGGTTTATAGTTTTAAAAATGACTAGAATATGTAATGGTTAAGACCAAATCATTACACACTTATCTACCAAATGATATTTAAATAAACAAGAAAATATAGATTCAACACCCCCTAAAAATTATTTCAATTTATATTGATTTATTCATCACATTAGGTCCACAACTTGTGGTAAATATAACCCATGATTAGAATGTTTTAGTGACATGTGAATAGTGGGTACCACTTATTTTCCCATGTAGAAATAAATATAAAAATAATTGAATGATATTATTACTAAATAAAGTCTTCCTAAATCATTTTTGTGGAATGATTTGAATAATTTCATCATAATATATCAAATTCTTTACCTATATTCGATTTGATACCACAAGTTCTTTCTAAGTTTTCTTTGAAACCAATTTTGATTCAAATCAGTATTCTCAAAACAATTCTATATTTTTCATGAATTTTAATTCCATCATATATAATTTAGAACTATATTTCTTAATCAAATATGTTTCATAATTCAACTAGATTATCCAGCTCCATCCTATACACTATTATACATTCATTATACCGAATGGGTCTGGAACTATGTCTATCACAACTTGGTTCTTGAATTCATTAAATATTAAATCATATTAGTCTGTTGGCTTATTTTTAGTTTTTATCAAACTTGTATATTTCAATTTTTATTCCATACAGTATCACCATGTGATAACATATACTACATGCATTTTATCAAACCTCAATATTTATACCACTAATAAATAGTTATGAATTATTTAAGGAACGTGTTTATAGAATTTCCATCTATATTTTATCGAGATGTGGATTTTTTTATTCATGATAAAAAATTATTTTTCCTTCCAAAATTCATTTAAATGATTTTATATTTATATAAAGGAATTACATGACCTCATAAAACACATCATATTCAACTTGATCATATTTTAAAACTAACTTATCCATCCCTTAGTCAATGGATCTTCTATTTTTATTTAAGTTAAATATAATTATATTTATATAAGAAAACTCTCTTTACATACTGTATTGGGTTTTCTATATCAATATAAATTTCTCCACATTATAAAACCTCCTCATAGGATAAAACTGAGGAGGATATTTCTTTTGTATTCCTTATCCATTATAACACACTCCCACTAATATTCACATCTCAACATCGAATGGTTTTGATGATACCATTTAGTAATACCTCTTCAACGATGGTCATGAAACTTATCATGGAATTATTATTATTTATTAGATCCTTCTTCTTATGTTCTTCCACCATTATCATATCTCAACCATAAAAAAGTTATTATGCATCCTTTAAATATGAATCCTTTCATTCCAACCCGGTTATTGTGATTGAAATGTGTTTAATAGCCAGATCCCCCATTTTGGATATCCACAAACATTTCTCATATCCTTAAATACTTTTATAAATAAATAATCCCATTTCTAGGATACACCCTCTCATTTTTTCTATAGGTTTAGAAAATCTCCATGTGACCTTACAGTATTTAATTACAAATCAATTCACTTCCAAATGACTCAGGTTATAATATATATTACATCTCTCCTAGAAATTAATTCCCATGGTGATGCCACATGATTGAGATGTCTTTAAAATATATTCACTTTCAATATTAAACAATTGGGACCCAAAACACAAGATTATTATTTATTAAAATCATTCCCAAATGTATCAATTTATTTCTGTCTTTATTCAATCATCATTTTCCCTAGATTTTCCAAAACAGAGGATTTTTTTGAGAAAAATTACAGAATAAAATATTTTTTTACCTTAAAATTATAGATCCTTTTGTATTCGTATATATTTCAAGATTTAGAATTTACCTACACTATATTTTAGGGAAATCCTCGAGGTGTTATTTACATTCACTTCCCACATTATGTAAATTAGGTTTCCCAATAATCTAATGAACCAAATATATTTTTATTTTCGATTGGAAGACAACTACATTATAATATATGAGCATTAATTACCTAAATGTTTCATAATTTTGTGTTGATTTTTCTAGGTAGAATAATTTCTTTTAATTTATTATCTCAATAAATATTATTTTTGGATTATTGGGAAAATATTTGAATGAAGTCACTTTTTTATATAAGTGTTTCCCTCACAATTTTTATGTTACATTTCATGTCAACTGCCACTCTTGTTATCTTTTTTTATATTTAAATACCGTCCATGATTTACAAATACAATTATTCTATGATATTTTATTGATCTACCCTTCCATTTAGGGATTATATATTATCCTTTTTCATGAATGAAAACTCCCTAGATTGGAATCCTAGTGTTGTTTTCACTTTCATTTATATATTTTCCATCTTATATGGGGGATGTTTAATTCAAAAAATTAAATGAGGGTTCCGAAATAATGTTAAAAATATATTTAACATTATAATTATAGTTATTTTATTTAGATGGAGACCCTTTCTTCTGAATAGTATAATTTTGGTTTATCACATTTTTCAGATAATAGGACATGGAGAAATTTTCATGGATAGTTTTTACTAATTTAGTCAAAAATGATTATTTTATATAAAAATCAACTAACATGAGTCCCATATCCTTGATGAATATTATATCAGAACAATACAAGTAAAATTATTAATTTATATCTATATTTAATTCCCTATTAACCAAGAAATCAACATCTGGTATCATTTAAAAATAATAATATATTCATGCCAGATAAATAAAATAATTCCATCATGAATAAAGTCTTAGGGTACATCCCTAAAAACATATTTGTTTTCCATAAATTTTTTCCCCTCCTATGAAAATGTTTTCTATTGATAAATTTTATCAACGTTATTTCCTTAATTTTTGAAATAACATTAATGACTTCTCCTTTAATAGATTAGATAGTCAGATCCTTAGTATAATATATATAACATTTTTTGTCCCACCATAGGATTAGTTGAATCAAGGTGAAAATAAATTAATCATTCTTTCATGTTCTACTAATTTCTCAATCTCTATATAGTTCCCACAGAGGTAGGAAATATGTTCATATGATCCCATGGATCATTCTCTCGCAAAATTACTGAAATACAAAAGGTAATCATGTAATTTAAATATACAAGGGACAATATGATTTTACATGATTCACCAACAATGGGTTAATACTAAAAGAATACACCATTAATGTGTTCATAGTAGTAAATATTACTTCTTGGATATTTCAGTGGACACAATGTTTTACGGTCACTCCATGCTTGGGCTCATTTCCTATTCATGGATTTGGTATAACATAATATCACCCATGGCTGAAATTCCTTTTTCCACCATTATCCACTACTTCAGGTAAGATGACCATCAATTTATATACTTGAAGATATACTCTATGTTAGAATCACTTTCATGGATACTTGTTTTGACCTCTACTACTATCATAGAAGAACATTATTTTGATGTTTAACAATAAACATAAAATTTATCTACCTTCTATTATAGATCTTGAAGGTTTTATTCATTTTTTCTAGTGATATATTCCATTTTCATTAATTTAATACAAATTAGAAACAACCCTCTCCATTTCTTTGAAGAAAATAAATCCATTTTGGATCATCATGTACATTATATTTTAGAATATTGGTATTAGAAGTAATATACAACTGATACCCTATATTTACACCCATTGTTGTGTTGATGATGTTCATCTAAATCTCTATATTTTTCTCTATTTATTAGTATATATAAAGTAAATTCCTTATAGATATTTATATTATTCATTCTTCTTCACTTCCTTTTTTAAGATAAAATAATCCATGCAATATATTCTATCCTCTAATAATGAAGCACATATTAAAATTATATTTATTTAAAAATAAATTAAATATTTAAATATGAAAACTGACAAGCCTTCTTTTTCCGCACCAATATTGAACACTCCACTTCCATGTATTGTTTTGTAAATTTTATATGAATTAAATATAATGTATCAAAATACACACTATTCTCACATCATCATCATCCACATCACCACCTATATTTTTTAGTATGTATTGTATTTAGAATTGTGGAAATCTATAATATATACAATCTCTTATAAAACATATATCTTTTAAAATGACTGTATAAATTATTGAATAATATTATTCACATGGTTAAACTAATATCAGATCTTGTGGTTTTATTTGTGGATTAATCCTCTATTTATATTGTGATATTTATTTTCATTTAACCCACTAACATATAAATACAAATTGTAATGCCAAGAAAATCTAATGTATGAACATTGTAATCAAAATCTTGTATGAAAAACAACACCATGAACATAACAGAATACAATATCCAAATAATGTATACTATATTTACTAATTTAAATAAATTCATTATATTCTATTGCTTTGAATTAATGTGATACTGAGTTAGCAATAAATATATGCAAGAACGATTTTTTTCCAATGGATTGCATTACACGTAAGACGGAGCTCAACAATAATATATTATTATAACATTATTATTTAATCTAATTTGACCTAATCTCTTTTATGAATTTTATTAACATACATATGAAATTTTTTTCTTTTTGTAAATATAAAATGAATTTATTGGTAACCAATTAATAAGAAACAAAAATAAGATCCAAATGGATATAAAATAATATTTCTAATTTTATTCTCCATAAGAATATTTTTACTAATAAACATAATTAATTAAAATTACTATGTGATTTTATTGAATTTTTCTATATTCGTTCATTAGGTTTAATAGGCTTAAGATAAGAACAAGCCCAATTGCACACTTATAAATGTATATTTTTATAAAATCTATTTTACCTCCTTTTAATAGAGACCAAATTTTAAATCTGAATATTCACACCTTAATTGATTTAATATCTAAAATTAAACATAATAAATTGAATGGAAATATAAAAATTAGGTTATGTTGAATTTTGGATATTCTTCAGAAACATATCTTTTTTTAATGAATAGTTAAGGATACTGAATTTTAGTTTACAAATTCTTTTTCATATAATCTATTAATAATGTAAAATTATAAATTTTAAATGGATTTAAATTTTCATAAGATCATATTTTTTCAATTAATAAAATTTATATCATTTTAAAAAATATCGCATTGAAGTTGACTATAAAAATATAGCTATCATTCAGATGTTTTTATTTAAAAAACATGCATTGTCATCCCGCCTGGGGGATTAAATTTATATCACTATTTAATAGTTATATGTTTGGAATCGGAAAAATGGATTCCATATTTGGAATTAAAAAATTATATCTTATAATAAAACAAACATTTTTTTGACAAAAAAAATCAGTGAAAGAGATTAAAATTAATTACAATGATTACAATTAATTTAATATTAATAAGAGATTAATCCTTAACCATAAAGGCCAAAAAAACCTATAAAATATTCCAAGGGATATTTTATGGAAGTATTTGGACCCTATACTCTCTTTTATTGAAATTTGTATTCTGTTGGATCCACTTCCAACATGAAAATCATTGTTGTAATTCCTTTTTCAAAATATTTCAATCCTACCACTCTTCATCCACTATAAAAGTCCACCAAAAATCCCCATTACTCACACCTCTCAAACCACATATGTTCTGACAAAAAATTCCCAAATAGCTTCCAATTATCCCTTCCCTAGACCATGAATCCTCCCTATGAATATAAATACATCCAAGGAAGACCTTTGGTGCCCGATTTTAAGGTAACTCTTTCCAATGATCACTTCTCTTTAATTTGCATTTACACAACCTAAAATTTTATTCTTCCATGATCAGATAATAAAAAATGTATCCTCAATATACTGATATGAAATTATATTAAGGTTTAGGACTGATATTACACACACTCAGGATAAACAGGTAATGAACATACGGTTTATATGTATGGTGAACTACTACCTCACGAAAAGATTATTGCTCATTTTTTCCATTTAATAACTCTCATATTGTCAATTATAAAAGAGACTCTTTTCATATATGTTATATATGATATTTATTTTGTGTTTATTATTTTTTAATAATTTTAAAACACATACCCTTATGCATTCCCATTTTTTGTAAATACGATGACATAGCTTGTGGAAGTGTGGACTACCGTCAACACAATGTGATGTGATTCATAAATGTTATACATGGAATGTATTGAGGATAATATTAATAAACATATATGAAATATTATATATATATATATGTTAATATAATTAAAATATTTTTTTTATATATATCATTTACTTTTCATTATTTTAAAATATGACAATGAAAATCAAGTACCATTCAAGCGTACATACGACCTATTGTCTCTATGAATGGTGCATTCCATCTCCCATCTCCAATTATATTAGATTATTATAAATAAATATAAATGGATTATATATGATAATTATGTCATTGATTTAATTCCACATATGAGGAAACCATGATCTAATTAATTATAACAACAAGTAACATGTTAAAACTTACTCAAACAAATTGTGCAATTAACACCTGAAATAGTGAAATTGATGAATGTTTTTTAACAAGTCAGTAATTATGATGTTATAATAAGTTAATATATTTCAATATAAACATAATTATGGTTATGATATTAGTTAGTAACATAGTTTTAAACCACTATAATGTAATCTAAGCACCACACAACAAATATGAGGGATTAGGTAAGGGATTATTATCTCACTTTTATTTTATGAGGCATAAATAATTTCCATTGATTACCAATTTTGGGTGGTATATATAGTTTCCATTGTTTTATATTATATCATGAATTAGTTTATGTTTAACTTAATAAAAAATTTTATTTAATATTATTCTTTCATAAAGTCTGTGATTTAAAATGATTCAATGTGCTATGGGATACTTTGGAATGTTTAAATATTATTTTCCTCAAAACTAAAAATAATCATTTCTCAATTTTAATTTCATTCAAAGAAATTATATGACCATTTTTTAATAAACATTTTAAATTTTTTTCTTCTATTCACTGATGATTTTTTTTTCAAGTATTAGTACCATTTTCAAACCTTATGGTATTCAAAAAAGTTTGTAAAATGTTTTTATGAAAAAACGACTTTATTTCTCTCTTTAGTCGGAGAACCGATGTTCTATTAAAAACAATAATTTAATAGAAAAATTAAACATTGATTTTAAAATTATTTGGTAAATAATTTTTTACCATATTTTTAATTTACAATTTTTTTCTATAGAATCTTCTTATCACTTTCCAAAAAAAGCATTTTTCTAATATTTTACTAGGAAAAAGGAAAATTATTTTACAACAAGTATGGACCTACCCGTAATAATTAATATGAACAATACATTTCATTATTAAAATGTTTTTTTAAAATATTTGTTTTAAAATTATTTTCAAGGAAAAGGTTTTTCAAAATAAAAGTATATTTTTCAAAAGAATGATTTTGCAATATCATTTTATAATATTTCCATTCATCAATGACAACAACCAATTATTTTACTACAAATGGGATATGTTGTATTTATATCATCAAAATAATTCATTAGGATGGTTTATGAATGATTTGACCTTTTATAGTATTTAAATTAACTTGATTGATTTATTTGTTAGTCCCGTTGAAATAGTTAATCTCATATGATCATTGAACATTGAATTTCTATTAAATTATAAATTCAATTTATCATGAATATTACTATTTCCTAAACCATATACCATTTTACATATGGTTTCTACTTTGATAGTCATTTTATTATTTGGAGAAATATTGACAATTTATTATTTATTTATTCAATATACATATTTGATAAGGCATATTATTTATTTCTGTTATTTTATATGATGAATTCTTTGGATAAGAAATTATGGATACATCCTGGAAATTATATAGCTCTTGAATGTATCATTAGGTTATTGTCAGAAAAATGGGTTGTGAACATCAGACTAGTGTAAACCGTCTTGTGAATGGTCTTTATAGTGTAGGTTTTCGTGTTCCTCACACCTGAAATCCATTAAGAAAGCTTTAACCAAATTTTTTTATGTAATTTATTCATGATATTTTTCTTCAACTATTCTCATAAATTTCATTTTAATTCATTAATTAAATTTAACGTGATTCGGTTTTCCTTCCTTTCCAAATTTTTTTCCCTTCCCAAGTTATTTCAATGTTATGTGTTTTCATTTATTACCTCGCCATATTGTCTAAGAACTTACTTACTAGTTTGTTGATTACACGGTATGTCTATTAAATTATTTACCATACCATAATTATTATTATCATCACATTATTATTTAATCCTCTATGCATTACCTTTACTAAGAATTTTTGCTCACCGTTGTTATGTTACTTTTCCCAGGACTCCTAAAAGCATACTATGAATGATATTTTGGGATTTACTATAAAGATTTTAGTTATCCTTAACGTTATCTATTTATAAAGAGGGAAAAATTATGTTTTAATTAGTGTTTTATTTTATAATAAATGTCTCATATATGTATTTTTTAACAAGACTATCAAACTCTTCGATTCTATTGGACTTGATTCCTTGTAATCATGTCAATGTAATTATGGCAGACAACACCTCTAGGGTATCGGGGGTCCGATTGCTATAGTTGGTATCAGATTAATTTTAGAAGAAACATTTGTAACTACATTTAGGAAAAAAAACATTATAGAATATAACCCTAAGGAAGAATTTTAGGACAAGTATTGAAGAATATCCTAGAATTACGTTAAGGTAGAGATTATGTGGGTCATCCTAGAAATAAATCCCTAAATAGATACTAGAAGTGGATGTGGTTCTTCCACTGATGTACCTATGAGTAATAGGTATACCAATGTGTTCTAAGACTTACTTGGGGTAAAACTGTAAATGAAAATTGTCCATAATTCTCACATGGTTTGAAACTCCTGAGGGATATTCCTAGGATAATCCACATTTTATTTACAAACCATTATGAATAATTTGAATACCTGTTAAAAATAAATATCATAGGTTATGCCAAATGTGATTTAGATTGAAACTGAGTAGTCATTATCAATAAATACTAGAGATAATATTATTGATAAACATTAGACCCAGGAAGGACCTATGTTAAAATAATAAGGAAAAAGTATTTCTGTATTAGGGTTTTATTGAAAACATTTATTAAAATGTTGTTTAGTAATTAACCTCTTTATCAACGATGTCCATAAAAATTATTTTTTTAATTATATTTATATTCTTTTATAATGGAACAACCTGGCTGTAGGGTGACAACATATCAAGTATAGTATGTCAACAAGTCTTGAATGCATGCCCAACGGACGATAAGGTTTTCACACCAAACACTTACCTATGCAATGTCCTATTTAATTTTTTAATTTAATATTTAAAAAATTAAATAAAAAATTTTATTAATGAACTAATAATATCACTTATGTGGATTAGAGATTAATATATTAACCATATTCATTTTTTATGATAGTTAGAGATAAATAGTTTAAATGGTCGCTCTTTTGTTGTCCTTACAATTTTTTATATGTTTGTTTTAGAGATTCAGGAATAAAAATTCATTATTTGTAATTGGTTTCTAGAAGTAAAGGGATGAATTAGAATTTGATCGATGCACAACGAAAATTTAGTATTGTTCTTATGAAATTTAAACCTATCAGGAAATAATATTAGTTTATATTCTTGGTTAGTAAAATAATTATCCAACATTGGGAAAATGACTTCGAAATAAAATGATGGCCTAATACCTAAATTTTTTTAAACCGATCATATCATAAATCATCAATGATTTATGGATTTGAGGACCTCAACATTATATATATCATTCAATTATTTGTGATTGATGACCTAATTCACAGGCTATAAATATTTACACTTTTCCTCCACATACGTATTTTCACATGCCCCTAAGTTTCTTCTACATAGAGACCTAGTAAAATGGTAATCCATGTGACCCATGTACTTCCAATCATTAATTTTTGAGAGTTTGTTTTTTGAACACTTATCAAGATATTGTATTATAATGTTGGAAAATTTCAAACAATATATTACAAATATTGAGTTTAAATTGAGAGGACATAATTTAATTAAGGTGGGAAGAATTTAACACCCTAAAAATATAAAGTAGGATCATTTTATTAGATAGAGTAACTAGCATGAAACACCAAGTGAATTATAGAATAAAATATCCCAATAATTTATAATATATTTACTACATTAAATAAATTCAGTATATTTTATAGCATCCAATGCATGTGATACTGAGTAAGTGTATGACATATGCAACAACAAGTTTCATCAATGGATTGAGTTACACACAAGACTGAGTTTTACCAAACACTAATAAATAATTACAATAATATTATTTTATTTAAAAGGACATAAGCTATATTTTATGAATAGTATTAATTAAATTATGAAAATTAATGTTTTTAATAAGTATGAAATGAACCAATTGGTTACCAATTAATTAGAAATGAAAATAAGAACCAATTGGATATATAAGAAAATATTATTATTTTTATGCTTCTAATTGAGTTTTGTCATAATAAAAATAATTTATTACAATTATTGAATTATTTTAATTTAATATTTTTTTATATTAATTCAATAGGTTTGATAGGAATAAGATAATAATAAACCTAATTTCACAAATAAAAAAATATTTTTCTAACGGAAATTTTACAAAATTTTAATATTGAACTCATTTTAAATATTAATTTTAACACATTAGTAGATTTAATATTTAATAATAAAAATTATATTTTAAATTAAAACATAAATATAAGTTAGGGGTGAAATTTTTATATTTTTCAAAAACAAATCATTTTTTAGGGATAGTTAAATATATATAATTCTAGTTCAAAACTACTTTTTCATCTTATTCATTTATAAGGGTAAATTATATCATTAAATAGTTTTAAGGTTATATTAGATCCTATTTTTTTATATTAATACAATTTTCATCATTGGAATCAATCTCATTATGAAATTGACTAAAAAATAGAAATCTTTCAGAAGTTTGTACTTTAAAACCATGCATGTCGTCCAGCCTGTAGTATTGAATTTATATCAATTTCTATAAGTAATATTGTAGTAATTTAAAAAAATGGATTCCATATTCAGAATAATAAATATTTATAATTACTAATAAGACCTTCTTTTTTTCCAAAAACACTATTGAATGTGATTAAAATTAAACAAAATGATTAAGATTATATTAATATTAATAAGGGACTAAACCTTAACCTTAAGGCCTAAAACGACCTATAAATTTGTCCAAGAAGAATTTTATGACCATATTTAGAACCTACAATCTCTTTGATATAAATTGGACTATTATTTGATCCAATTTCATCCTAAAAATGTGGTATAAATTCCTTCTTCAAAATATTCCAAGAGTACCACTCCTCCTACACTATAAAAGGCCCCCACTTTTCCCCATTACTCACACCTATAAAACCAAATAGATTCAGAAAATATCTACCCAAATATATTAAAAAAATACATCTCCTTGACCATTAATAATTTTTTTTTGGAATAATTCTGTCCATGAAATACCTTTTCAATAAACCAAAATGATATACATGATTTTTATGGTAACGATTTTCGGCGATCTCTTTTATTTCATTTACTTTTACATGACCTCGAATATTATTCTTCCAATTCATATAATTACATATGAATTATAAATATAATATTTTTATATTATATTAAGGTTTATACTTGCACTTACACACACATTCTTCTAATTGGTAAGGAACATCTTGTTTCTGTGTACGGTGAATGGCTACCTATGGAATTGGTGATTGTTAACTTTTATTTTACCACCTATCATGGTGGAAAATAAGATGGAAAATCTATTTATATATGATATTTATTATATTTATTATGTATTTATTCATATGTAATTATATTATAACACATTACCTTATAAATCCCATTTTGTGTATATACGATAACAACACTTCTGGAAGTGAGGACTATCACACCCTCAATGTTATGTTATTTGTTCCCTTTATACATAGAACATATTAATGAGGAAATTAATAAAAACATATGAAATATATTGCATATATATGAAAATGGAATTATAATATACATGTTTATGCATTTAATCTACTTTTCATTCTTTTAAAATACGATAATGAAATGAATGTAGCATTCATGCGAACATACAACCTATCGTATACATAAACTGTTCATTCCATTTCCTATATCCAATTATTATATGTTATTATAAATACATATATAAAAATTATATATAATAATTAAGTAATGTTTTTCATTCATTAAATTATGAAACCATTATCTAATTAATGATAACAATATGTAATGAGTTAAAACAAACTCGAGAAAACATGGAAATTAACACCCAAAATAGTGATATTGATGAATGTTTGTTTACAAATAGATAATGTGATGTTATAAGATGTAAATATATGGTATTTTAAACTTGATTATGGTTATGATATTAGTTATTAATATATTTTAAACCAATATAATTGAAGATAAACACCATAAAATGATGTATAATAAAAGGGATTCTTGTCTCAATTTTCATTATGTGAGGCATACATCATTTACACCACATACCTATTTTGCGAGGTGAATATACATACAATTTTAATAAATTATATCATGAATTACTTAATATTAACTGTATTTAAAACTTTCATTTAATATTATTCCTTCATTATTTTTATGATTTAAAATGTTTCAAAGTGGTATGGGAAAGTTTTGAATGCTTAAAGATTATTTTCCTAAATATTAACGTTAATGATATTTCCATGGTATTTTCATTCGAGGATATTATATGAAAATTATTCAATAAAACCATTAATTTTACTCTCCAAATGTTATTAATGACTTTTTCCAAGAATTATTACCATATTCTTCTCTTTTATAGTCAAAATGTTTTTATGAAAAACCCGACGTCATTTCTCTCTTTAGTTGAAAAACCTATTTTCTTTTAAATGATATGTTATAATAAAATGTTTTAAAATATGGTTTTTAAATTATTTTTTAAATACATTTAAACCTTTTTAATTTTACTAATGATTTCAGTGTAATATTCTTATATATTACAAAAAAATCCATTTTTCTAACCTATTTACCAGGAAAGATGAATGTACTTTTATAGCATGTGCAAATTTACCCGACCTCATTCCCATGGAGCATCCATTGAATGTTTAATAGGGTAATTTTAATTAATGTTTTTTAATATAAATTTTAAAAGAAAATTATTTTCAAAATAATAGGATATTTTCTTCAAGAATATTATTAAAATATATTTATATATTATTTACATTCACCAATGACAAGGACACATTATTTAACTCCACTTGGGAAATTTTGTATTGATACCATACTTATCATTCCCTGAGATGGTTCATGATTTATGTATCCAAGTATTTTATTCACATTAACTTCATTTATCTATTTTATAGTCCACTTGAAATATTCAATCTGATATTATCATTGAACATTGATGTTCCACTAAATTATCCATTTCATTTATCACTGATATTGCTATTTCATAAACCATGTAGCATTTTACATACAGTGTATACTTTCATAGTCATTTGATTACTTGGGAAAATATTTATAATTCCAATTTTTTTATTTAAAATGGATATTTGATAAGGCTTATTATTTATTTCGAATATTCGATATGAGGAATCCTTTGGACATGCAATGATGGGTGGATCCCAGACAATATACAACTCCTCGATGTATTGAAAGGTTCTAATGAGACCAATTAATTACAAAAAGAATAATATTTTAAACATTATTGTGAAAGGTCTTGATAGTGTAGGTTTTTATGTACCTTATACATGACTTCTATTAATAAAGAATTACTCCTATTTAGTTTCAGTTATTATTCATCAATGATATTTTTCATTTACATATCTATGGATACATTTCATTTCTATTTAATTGATTAAATGGAATGTGATTTAGTTTTCATAAATTGGCATAATTAGTTTCCCTTATCTAGTTATTTGGATGGATTTTTTCCATTTATTACCTTTCCATATTGTTTAAGAACTTACTTCTCTATTTGCTGATTGCATGTTATGTGTGTTTTTTTATTTACCATAACATAAATATTATTCTCATTGACTAATTATTTATACCAATATACTTTACCATTAATAATAATTTGATCTTACCCTTATTAAGTTTCTTTTCAAATGATTACAAGAATCCTTCTTTTAAAGATATGTAAGGATTTAATAGATTTATTAGAGTTATATTTGAATATATTTATTTAGATAGAAGGAATAAATATTGTGTAATTAGTGTATTTATTTTTTTAAAAAGTATAATTTATATTTTTGGTTTACCAAGACTACTAATCTTCTTGGTCCTTTGGGATATTATTCAATGTATTCATGATAATTTAAAAGTACCATACAATGGCTCTAGGATATTTGGGGTTGCTTCACTACAAAAATTCCTTCTTTTTTTCTGTGAATTATACATCTAGTAAGGCAATCGAGTGTGTCTATGTCAATGAATATACAAGAATCCAAAATAAAAGAATAATTATCTAAAAACATTCAACATTTTCACCACTAAAAAGTATAAATATATAACTATTTAATGTGTTCTATATAGATAACAATATTTCATTAGGGAAATGATCTTTATGAATATTATTTTCCTCCGTAAAAATTATAATTATATATCCTCTACAAAAATATAAGATTTTAATTATCCTTCTAAAAAACCCATCCTTCTAGGCTTATGATGATTATTAAAAATATCAAACAACCTTTAGTAATAACCAACATTATTCTTACACTAACTTGAGGATCATTACATAACTCGAACTGATGCTTATACAACATAGACAGTCAATATGCGTAACAATAATAATACATATTCTAGGAACCATCATGATTAATTATCTTACTAATTGTTGACTATGCTTATTTAGATGATCCTTTTTGTTAGTACATTTCCAAAAAAAATGAATCTACTATAAAATATATCTTTTTGTCACATTTAAAATTAGTTCCATTATAACTCCTAGCCACATAAAATTTTCATTAATTATCTCATTCACTCATCTATATCTGATATAGGTCATCTTCAACAGCTTCATTATCATTTAAGAAAAAATATTCTCATTCCTAAAATCATGAATCATTCATTTTCTTTAAATTTTTTACAAAACAAACAATAATAACAATAAATATCAAATTATAAATTATCCTGTAAGATTCATTTATTTCATCAACAACTTAATTTTATTACTATAACATATATATATATATATATAATTAAAATCTAAAACTTATTTGTAACAACTCATTCAAGTGGTCAGTTTCAACAGACATTTTCAATAAATACAAGACTAACATTTTGGGTTTCTATCAATTAAATTATAATAATCATCCCATTGAGTCCATAACGTCCCATAACCAATATTCATTTTGACCTCTCAAGGAAAAATATTCAATCACAATGTGATAAATATATCCATACTCTATAGTTAAACAATTCCATATCATGTAATATCACATGTTACAACTAATCATAGGCTTCTTATAAGTGAACATTATCACGGATCAAAATAAACTAACAAAGATAGTGAAACAAATATCATACATATATTTAATTACAACATTGAATATATATTATATCCCATGAAAACTCAGATTTTCATTGTATACTCTCCAAATAGTTTAAGAAATCATCCTAAATAAAAAAATATGTCAGCAGCCTCATGATCAAAATTTCAACAAGTAACCGCACATTATAAACCCCCAACAGTTCTCAAAAATCCAAATGATAAGACATAATTATTCCCCCAACCATTACCTAGTTAAATAAATTTATTTTTATTAAATTGTTCAATTACATATTTCTATACCATAAATAATCTTTTTATACACACACTTCAACCCCCCAGGATTTGGGTTCATTCCCTAAGAAACCATTTTATCAGATATCAAACTTTTTATTAATGGGGCACTTGACACATTAAACATGAATGGTGGTAAAAATTTATCACTAAAAATGAAAAAATATAGACTCATAAAAATAATTCATATTGAAATGTTTTCCATTTATGGAAATAATTACTCCATTAATTCATAAACTCAAGCCTTATAAAAACATCCAAATTATAAAATATACTATATGTTTGACTTATATGTTTAATTTTCAATTTCCACTTATAAATTCAACATTTAAATCATCTTTAAAATGGATTCCATCCCCAATAATTCTATTTATAGTTAATAATATCATTGAATACATCATAATTAATTCACTACTCAACTATTATAACTTTTTACTACCAATAAACACGTATAATTTATTTACATTATTATAAAATCCAAATTTAATATATAATCTCATTAAAATACATTATAAAGTAAAATTTCATATAGCTTAATGTACATAAGTATTCATATAAATGTATAAGACTCTATAAAATCTAATAATTAAATATTTATATATTCTTGTTATGAAAATTGAGGAAAATAAAAAATATACTAAAAAACATATGAAAGCTCATAAAATTCTAAAAATATATATAATAATCATGGTAAATTTAGTTAAATGAAGACAAAACAAAGATATTATCACAATTATGAACTCAAAAAATGCTAATGTGAATGAAAGATTTTTTTGGTTCAAAATAGAAGATTGCGATTCCAAGATTTTATCAAAATTAATCTAATTGATCCATCAATAAAATATATTACTGATAATTATCAAATATAATGACCATTAATATATATAAAATATGCAGACAAAAATTATTATTGAGGTCACAATGTTCCCATCTAGGACTCACCAACCACCTCTTGTTTGTTCTTAGGAACATGTTCCTCTATTCTTCTAAGCAGGTACCAAGTTTCACCATACAAGGTACCTGATGTAATAGAATGTTCAATTCCCACTTGTTACAACCCCACTTCATCCATTATTCATATATATATATATATATAAAGATATAATACAAAAAAAAACTCCACTATAGGTTTAAAATCTATCCACAGACACAAATTTAAACAGAGAACATACCTTAATGATGGAGGTCATTAAAAACTTACCACCATAAGGATTTTCATCCCCATGAAGCATAATCAGGAACACCCTGGAAAAAAATAAACACTAGGACCTCATATTAGCGTCCCATTTTTGTGTATCCTCTTGAATAAATTCATTATTTCAGTGTAATCGTACAAGATTAACAACTCCTCCAAATAAATACTTTATAGTATGGTCGAAAATCATTACTAGAATCTGTATCATGGAATCATCCAGATAATGACCAACAAAATCACATTTATGTAGATGTGAATTATTGGTTTCCACATCCTCAATTGAGAATCATGAATTAATTCACAAATAGTACAATACTTTGGAGGTAATACCAATGGGTATCCATCCACCCCGATCCTCTCCAAAATCTCATATGGTCAAACATACCAAAGTTCCATTATTATCTACTTTCCAATCCTCTAATGTCTCAATTGGATTAAGGACCACATGGAAATCATTATCTCCACCCACACACATAAGTGTCCACTTTTTTTCTAATAATAAGGCCTATATAGTATCTAAATAAATACATCCTTTTCATTATCAACTACTCATATTTGGAATCCAATTTCACCAAACTAGGTCAAAATAACGATTCTTCCAAAAATTATATTAATAAAAAAGGGGAGAAATAAATTCTGACATAAAAACCCTCATAAAATTACATATAAAATAATTTTCAGTGGATACAGTTATAAAAAATAATACAAATATATATAAACCTCATATGCATCACTAAAATTAAGAATAAATTTTTAATGAATATCCTCAAGGGTATCATTGGAATTATCAATAATTTCATCCATCATTTAATGATATGGTGTTATCAACATCATCATGAAACCCAATGATTTCTACATTCCCTTTTAGAAAGGTTATGTAAATCTCACAACATGATTTAAAATGATGTTACAGCGTATCTGAAGAAATCTTAAAACCTCTTAAAAATTTTGAATTTGAACATCCTAAAAAGTATAAATATCTGTGGTTATATATAAATGAAAAACATTTGTTAATAATTCCATAACAACAAATACACCCTATTTTCCCGTTAACAGCCATGTAAATCTTATCATGATATTCTTTGGTACTTTATCTCATTTATAATTTAGATCCAAAAGGACTACAAGTCACATATTAGTATTTAATTTTGTGCATCATCCCAATGAAAGTAAAATAAAAATAATAAAATGTCTCTATATCGCACTTTATTCCTACCCACGAGAAGTATAATCAAACACTAGCATATATTTTAGGAAACCGAGGATAAGTTTCCCACTATTACATATGAAATCATCCCATCACCTCCTCTAATAAATCCATATGTATGTAAAGCATCCCTTGAAAATATAAGGAGTTATCACCTCCAAACACACATCCGACCATCTTCTTCATGCCATAAATAACTCCCTTATAAACATGAAAAATGAAATTAAAAATCAAGTGTTCCCTCACCCACCCACTAAATATGAGTTGATAAATGAATTTTCAATAAGTAATTGTACACTTCCATAACTATATCATGATGAATATTTGTGAAAAGTGATATAAATTTTTACTCCCATTTCATTTCATGATTAACACCCAATTATTACTTCTTATTAAATAATTAATGGAAGCATTCACATTCCTGAGAGTATATATGATCTTAAAGTCCAATGTTTGCAGCTACTCAAACATTATTCTCTAATAAAAAATTTAAATCACCTTGAGAAAATTTATACATTATTATATTTTGGTTAGAGGATACCATATCATATTTCCTTTAAAGACCTGAACTTTAGAATAATATTTTGTTTCATGATTTTGTTTGTTATTTAGTTTTTTACTCAACAAAACAATCTCCATTTGTTAATAAATTTATTATAATTGAAATTAGACATTTTGGATTCGACCATTATATAACCAATGGAAAATTATGGTTGTTGGTCTAAATGACTGTTGGAAACTAAACACTTAACATTATAAATATTTTTTATAAATAGAATGACCATGGTTAATTAATACAGAACGAGGAGTCTATAGCCTCATCCAGTAGACTCGGACCATATAAAGCCCATCTGTTAGAGCTTGGGAAGGAGGTAGCATCACTAAGATTTTATCTAGACCAATCCCAAGGTGAGGTTCAATATTTCATGTTTAAGAGGAGTTGCTATGGGAGAAGACTAGGCTGATAGAAATCACCACTTGGGCATTTATGTCGAGGCCGCCCCACGAATCTTTCACCATAGCACACCTTAATCATAGGTCATATGTAGGTGTTATAAGGGGCTATTTAACAAGGCCTTAGTCACTTAGTGTATTACATTTCCTTAAATAAAATTATTATTTCTTATTATGGTAAAATAACTATCATTTTTTGAATTTCAAATGTCAAAATAAATATAGGATGATTTTTATGGAACATTCATATAATTGATTAATATTGAAAACAAAATTATTTAAAAATATTTTTTAACACTTTAAATAATTAATAATGTGAAATTAGTTTCAAAAAATGTACATACATTGTTGTGATTAATATGAAATTTAGAGTATAATAAGATCATCTTATTTTTTTGGTGAATTGTAAATTATGAATAGTATTATTACCCTTATGAATAGTAATACTACCAATGGAATAATAACCTCCATTAATTAATTATAATTATAATTTTAGAATCATGAATGTTAATGTGATATAATAGTATAACTAAATAATAGTTTTGGAATTTATTAGTTCAATATTAGTATTTTTTTGGTAAATATTTATTTTAGATAAAAAATTAATATCTCGTATTTAAAAAATTATTTTCATAAAATTGAGTTCATTTTTGAATTAAGGACATCGATGTTAGGTCAGGGAAAATTTATGATATTTATAAAAAAAATATTTTTTTTCTCAGTGAATAGTGAAAATACAGTTTTTTAGTTCTCTGTGTGTTTTAGGACATCATAATGATGTAATATGTAATTTAAAATTTTGGTCGACTCATTTGGATTAATATATTATACGAGGCGTCCAATGTGACCGAAACCATGGGAAAATTCTACGGGTAAGCCCATGGCTTTGAAAATACCACTAATGAGGTGTCCTAAGGAAATTAATATAATATTTCCCCACACCGGCTATAAATAACAACCCATTCTTTCATTCCATTCATTATAAATTATACCTCAATTATGGTTTGTTCATTTTATCTCCCAAGGGGTCCTCACAAGGTTCCCTCAGTCTCCCAAGGTTACATCCTTCGAGTTTTTGAAGTCACACTACTAAAAAAATGATCTATAGCCATGGATCTAGAGCCACACTTTATATGATCCGTGGCTATAGCTAAGAAATAGCCACACCCAAATAGCTAGGAGTGGAAAACCTTATGTGAAAATAATTTTGATCGTGTCGCATCGCAAATCTCTTCCCTCAGCGTCCTCGCCCTTCCTCCCGCATTGTGATTCCTCTTCCCTCACTATCCAAATTGTCCCTCTTCCCCTTCTCCCCTTAGGATTCCTCCTCCCTCACCATTTCTCCTCCCCTCATCCCCTCATTATTACTCATCCTCTCGCAATTCCTCCTCCCCCTTCAGCTCCGACACAGTTAGCAAACCTCCATGATGGCTCTGACGTGGCTCTAATGCCTCCCTACCGACATGGCTCCGGCACTGCCATCCCACCTCCCCGCCGACACGACCTACCCACATCCCTATGGTCACCTCACCTCCTTGTCGACGCTGATCCGAGGATTCCTTCCCATCTCCTCCTCCGGCGCACCTCCTATGCAGTGATTTGAGGTAGGAATCTTCATCTATTACCTTTGTTATTGGTTTAGTAGTACATTATTATTGACGTAGATTCATTGGAGGAGATAAATTATCCGGTTACTAGGAGTTTCACTCTGTTGGTATATTAACTCTGATTAATTTTTAATTGAGAAAACTTAGCTTCTACAACTCTTCTTCACACTAGGTAATCATAATCTTATGATAATGAGGCTCAATTTTTTTAGGTAACAAGTAGGATATAGATGCTGCTACACATTACCCTTTATAATAAGTTTAATTTTATTTAGTTTGAGAAAATGATGTTAAATTAGTGTTTCTCATTTTAAATCTTCTATTTTAATCATTTTCATTCAATACTATTGTCTGTGTTTATTTGTAGTTGTTTGTATATTGCAGTGTGGGGATATAGGTGCATAGATTTTTATGTTATAGACTCCAAAGAATGAGCTGAACTATATGTACTTTTATTCATCATAATTTAGTTTTGGAGGATATATTTAAGGGGTATTTTGGAATATATCCATGCACCCAAAAAAAACCTCCCACAAATAGGCACGCCTTGTAACTCTATCTATCATCCTCTACATACTCTAGATAATACATCCATTTATTCTGAATACATTTATTTCTATCAAGCCTCTCCATTTTCTCCCATGTGTCATACACATGGAGGGAATCATTATCATCCCTCATGTATAACTCCTGCTAATTAAGATCTTTCAAATAGCTTTCATCTTTTATGCTATTGGGTTCTCCATAGTCCAATAGATACAAGTAACACAAGTTAATTTTATACCTTTGTACTTGGCACCAAGGTAATAGAATTGGAAGTTTAATAACTTCATGGTGAAGGTGATGTTCATCTAGAAAAATAACAATATTTTTTGATATTTCTTGGTGATTTATGATAGGATATACATCATCCCACTTAACTATGCTCATAACATGCTTATTTCTAATCCAGTAAAGGAAAGGTTCAATGTGATGAAGATTGAATTGTACAGAAGTTTTGAGACGATAAACACTAGTTTAAATAAATGAATCTTTAGGATGAGGATTTTGAGGGACTTATGTTTCAGTACATTGTACCTAAATTATTTGGATTACACCTAGAAATTAGTGGATCACATCATCACGGGCGAGGTGAAACCAATGACCAAACCCCTAGTTGAATATTTCAAATTGAGAAAGAAGAATGAACACATAAAATCACATAAGATAATATTGGGTTGATGTGAAGTGGATATTATATAAATTAAAGGGTTATAGAAGCATGGAAATTTACTGCCAAATATATGAGTCATTTCCTGGTTTTTCTAAGTCATACATTGAGAGATATTCTTACAATTGAAAGAGAACCACTATATATGTGATCAATTTCAGAGTAAAGGATTCGTGTCAAATGTCAATGATTTAATTGATATTTTCACTCTCAATAATAAAAATAGATTATATGTCTTTAAAAGAAGTTGGAAAGTGGTTGGTTGGGTCGAAGGGGACATTGAAAGATCTCAGAAGGAGGAAATACGATGAGATGTTGTTTTTTGAATCACATATTCTAATTCAATTAGTTAAATATATGATGTTTTAATCTAGTATGAAGAATATTTTGAGTAATTATCACTTTATCTATAAGTTTTTGGGGGATAGAGTTCTGGATATATAGAATTATAGAAGGGACTCAAAATATGGTAGATATACTAAAAAAGGACATTGTCAAGAATGTTTTGAGGGGATATTCATCTCAGTTGAGAACGGACAAATAAAAACATGATGGGGGAACCATACATCTGTTAAGGATGTTTGAGGAATATAAATAGGTTTATAGAAGTTTATGGGGGACACAACAGTGAATCCCAAAAAAAATTTCAAAATATTGAATATTGTTAGGTTTCATCTATGTGTGTGAAAACCATTTTTAGGTTCCAAAACATAGTCAAATAGATGGATAAATTCCAGAAGAGTAATTTCTAGATCATTGATTGCAATAATTGAGTATTAGATAAAAATTATTAAAGAATAAAAGTCACTTTAACTGTATGATGTAGTCATAAAATGAAAATAAAATATTAAAAAACAACTTATTATAATGGAAGTAGTGTGGGAAATGAAAATTATTTTCATATGTTTTTCCTGATTGAAGAGTATGTAAGTTTTTAGTCTTGGAATATTTTAGAAAATATAATATACTAGTTTATTAATGAATCAAACATAAATTTTTTCACATGATATTTTCATAATGTGCATAATATACTATGTGAATGATTTTAGGTGGTGGGATCCTTTGATGGAATGGAGAGATAATTGTGAAGCTATGAGATATATAGAATCAATCCTCGTAGAGATTAAAAGGTATGGCTCTAGTTTCACTGGATGGATTATACTATATTTATTAACATGGATTATTTAATCAGGATTAGTAAATTGTAATAAATTTGGATTCCTTGAATAAAAATAAAATAGTATTCTCCTTGTAGAGTAGGAATCATATCTTGACAATGTAAATATATTTTTTTTTCTTTTTTTTATTTAATTTTGATAATTATATTTTGATACTCTTGTATGTGTCCCTTTGAAGTGGTTTGTTCATTTTAGTGTTATGATTTATGTCCATATCCTTCTATGTCTTTGAAACCATATTGTGTGATTGAATATTGATACATTGTTTCTACCTAAGTATTTTCTCGAAGATACCTTCTAGTGGTCTTCCAAAATGTAGCCATGATCCCAAAAATGGCCTTCCACAAATAGATTCATCTTACACCACAATATACCATCCCCATACTCCTTCATCTTTTAAACATATATTTTTTAACAATATTGTTCTTAAAACTCCACTATATTATCACTTATGCTCTAAACACATGGAGGGAATCAATATCAACCCTTGTTTCCAACTCCAATTAATTTGAGTCTATCAAATTTATAAACTTCTTCAGCCACATAGGTTGTTTATCATTCAAGAGAATCACATAGTGAAAGATACTTTTTTACTATTTCTCTCGGAAATAAGGAATTAGAATTAGAAGATTAATTACTTCATGATGAAACAAAATTTCATCTGAAACAATAAAAATCGTTAATATTGCCTGAATTGTTTCTATGATTGTATATTCATCATCTTATATATCCATGTTGATGATATTTTTATTTACAATACAATAAATTATATAGTTTATTAAATAAAGATCGAATTTTCTGGAAGATTAAATATGAAGAATCATGTTATAGCAAAATAGATCCTAGGGATGAGGATTTTGAGGGACTGAAGTTGTGATACATTATACCTGACTCAACCCGATTACATCTGGAAGGTGGGGATGTTATTCATAATGAGTGAGGAAAAACTTGTGACTTTGGTTAGCTTTCCCATTTTTTTTTGTTTCCTTCTTACTAATTTCATTCATCCAGGTAGTTGTAAAGCTGAAACCTACATTTCCTAATGCCTACCTAAACCATAGAAATATCTATAAGGTATGTTGTGGTTATGTTGTGTTGATGCAAGTTCCTGATATTTTACTTTATTGAGGCAATTTATTAACCTTTTATAGGCTCTAGAAATTCCAAATGAGGCTATTTTGTGCTTCAAGTGTGCGATTCAAACACAACCAAAACATGACCTAAACTGTGTATGATATTCTACTGATAAAAGGTGCGTGTATTGTATCGTATCATTATATTATTTATATTATGCCTTATATCTTAATGTTTTATGTTATGTTGTTTCAATTACAGATGGTGATAACAGTACAACACAACATAGACAAATAAACTCTCCAAGGATCTGAGTTAAGAAGGCCCAGTTAGTGCCATCTTTTCAAACATGTTTTATATTATTCCAAAATTTAACAGGTTTATATTTTTGTTCTAATTTGTTCATATTTTTTCAAACAGGACCATCATTTATTCTATACAGGTATTCATATTCTGCCTTTCCCAAGGTTTCATCATGTGGAAGAGATTCCCCAAGCCTTTGTATCATCAAACTTCTTTGATGGATACTTCCTCTAGGTGTCTAGCCAACTTGGAGCTATGGTTGTGCCGAGTGAAAGGGTTTTACTTCTAGGTGATAGAATCATGAAAGGTATTATTCTTGGGGAAGTATCATCTTAAGGGTGATCTATGTGAGTTTCCATTAAGGAATCTATATATTTCAATGAATTAATTTACAATATGATCATTTCTTCCTTACCTATAGTTTTCTCATGTGTAAGGGATTCCACAAGCCTTTGTGTCATCAGACTGCTTTGAGGGATACATCCTCTAGGTGTCAGGCCAGCTTGAAGCTATGATTGAACTATGGAAAGGGTTTTTTATTCTAGACAATGGAAACATTAAAGGTATTATTCTTGATGAATTAGCATCTTTTTATAATTTTTAACAATTTCATTTTTTATCTCTATAGAGAAAGATATGGTTTCCTGAAATTCAACTCTTTCTACTGCTCCTCCCTGGGATTTCAGCATGGGACTATTTTTGGGACTACTATATTCTATAATATTTATTTTAATTTCAATATAGTTATGTCTCTATACATAGATAATAACTTATTTTTATTTTATATCTCTTTTTTCAGTTTGTGACTTGTTGAAAGTTGGTGCAAACTAACTGTATTAAAAACATTATTACTATTCCAATATTGTTTTTTCCCATAGGTTGTTCCAAATTTATTTCTCATAGGGAATTTTTTTCCTATAATAGAGGATTTGGTTTTCATCACAATACAATAAGAATAGTTAATTTTTTTTACCACTTAGTAATAATATCCAGCGTATTGTTTCTACACCCATGCCCTATGTGAAAATTATATTGGGTTTTAACCTTAGTACCTTAAACATAGTGATCTCATTAGATGTAAAAATAATTACCTAATTTAAGGGGTGAAATTATCCAAGTGGTAGGGATGGTGGGATTCAGGTTAGGTCTAATATCATGTTAACAATGTAAAAAAGAAACACATAATGATGACAACTGCCTTAATTTATCCCTTCTATGAACATACATGTGACCAAAAAAAACTTTCGCAGGCATTAATGTTTTCATGTAGAACACACATTAGTATTACATGGAGGCAATTAAACAACATTGGATACATTTTTCCCTTATCCATTTCCATGTTTCTGGTGCTCAAGATCCACTGTCTCCATCTAGAGAAGCGGTAAGGTTTCCATTATCAAAACAACACACTAATTGTGTATCATAAGTGTTGATTTTTAATCTTTTATTATCCCTTGAATTGAAAGATAGTTTATAGGCCTACTAGTGTAATTTGAACTCAAAATTATCATGTATGGTGATTTATAGTCACCCTCTTACTCCTTTGCATCAAAAGAACAATGAAAAATGAATAATTTGATAGCTGATATTTTTTATCAAACTTCTACATAGTACAAATCTATCTTCTGCTAGCCTTCTCTACATGGCTCGAGGGTAATGTTAACTAGATAAACAAATTTAATCAATAGGGACATAAACACTACTAAATACTATATTGGAATAGTAATTCATCAGAATTTGTCATCAAATTCATCCTTTGTGAAACTTGCACAATTTTCAAAACCTGAAATTTCAATCACTGACATGTCCTGAACTAGAATCTGTAGAGAATTAGGTTTGAAGGGTGATCCATTACTAGTTTCTAAAGATACAGTTGGAAAGGTGAACTAAGAGTTGATTGATGAGTTGTACGAGCTAGAAAAACTAACATCAATTTAAAGATAGGGTTGGAAAAGTGAACTCAGAGTTGGTTGATGAGTTGTCAGATGCTATGAACGCATTGATGGATATGTATAAAAACCTGATGGCCCTCAAAAAAAATTTCATGTTTCAATGGTTGTTAAAATAATTTTTTCATAAGTAACACCAGTGATAGGTCATGTTAATGAATTTAATATGTTTTGTGGGTAGATTTAATCAGCAAAATTTACTTTTGTTGTTGATGTATATTTTTTTTTTATATATTCACTTCCAGAGAGATTGGATTCTATAATTATGACTATTATTAATTATTTTGGAAAAATGGACTTTTTGTTTAATGATATTAAGAATTCGATACTCATTAAATAAATTATGAAAAGGGACGTTCAATATCCAATTGATAGTTCCCTTAATAATAATGGAAGGGGAAGGTAACCCCATCAGAAGAAAATCTATCAGAAGAAACCAATGAAATAAAAACCTCATGTGTGGAGTAAAATTCTATTGTCTTGTCACTGTACCATATTTTTTAAATATGGAAGGATTTGAAAAATCAAGATGTAATGCAAGATTCATAAGGATAACACCACAAATGAGTCAATTCCAAATAGTTTAGATTCTATTTAAGTAATGGAATTTACCAAGTTCTGTTTATTGAGTGGGAATACACTAGTATAATGATGGGTGAATGATTCCAGATATTCTTATTAATCCATTGGTGATCAAATATACATGGTTAATTTTGTATCAAGGATGTTTTGATGATCCCATCTAGTGAATGGTGAATCCCTATAAGTTATTGGAAAAGGATAAATTAACTTATAAATAAATAATGGATGATTATTAATGTCAATGGAAGTCTCAAATATCCATGATTTGTGAATAAACCTAATTTTTATTTGGAAACATAATTATGTAGCCATTAAGTCCATTTTGGAAAATAGGGTAAAGAAATTTACCGATGGATCAATGATAGTTGCACAAGGACTAAATGATTGAACTCTTTATTTCATTAGAAATTTTACTAGAGGGGAAATTTTTATAAGTATTACTTTTATGATCTAATTTTTTTTCTATTGGTTTAATCACCTTAGTGAAAATAATTTAAAGGTTCTATTGGATAACATAATAAAAAATCATGATCAGAAATAAATTGGAAAGTGTGAATGTTATGTGTTTGGAAAGAAGAGAAATTTTGTTTTCAACATAGATTTTCAGAATCATAGAAACCAAAAGATGGATTTTGTCTATAAAGATGTTTGGGGACCCACCCATATAAAATACTATGGTGTTTGAATTTAATTAATTTATTTCACTGATGATTTTACTATAAAGGTAATTATTTTTCTAGAATAAAACATTTGATGTATTTCTGTTTTCTTCATGGAATGCTTTTCTATAAGGGGAGTACAATCAAAAGCTGAATTGTTTCCTAATAGACAATGGAGGTGGGTATAGTGGACTCAATTTCTATAAAATCTATCAAAATAAATGAATAAATCATGAGATTATGGTGATCATAAACTTACAATAGAATGAAATTTCTGGAAGAATGAATAGTTATCGGATAGAGAATGTTTTGAGTATGAGGTTTCACATAGTAATGCCTAAGGTGATTTTGGAAGAGGATGTTAACACAATGGTATATCTCACCAATAAAAGTCTACCATTGGAAAAAGAAAAATAAATTCCAAAGGATCCATGGTCTGTAAAGAGACATGAAGTTATATATCTAAAATTTAAATGTAGTTTACCATATATATATGTAAATTCTCATGAATGATACAAACATGAATCAAAATATTAAATTTGTTTCCTCTTTTGATATGATTATAATGATTTTGGATATAATTTTTGGGATGATGAATAAAAAATACTCAAAAGGATAGATATTTTCTTAAATGAAATAGTGTTGTTGAATGATTATAACTTTATTGGGAATGATATTAATGTAGAAACCATAGTTAAATCCCATGTTGATCATTGTAAGGTTACTATAAATTAATAAATTCCAAATAACTTAGATTCTGGTGGTGAAATAACTTGAATTATAAAAATTAAAACCATCATTTGTTCATGAAATAATTTATTTGAAGCTAAATCATGGATGGGAGCAGTGAAAGTACTTATTCAACATTAAAATAATATAAATTCAAGTACATGTAGGAAGAAGTAAGTTGAGTAGTTAAGAAAATATGATTCAGTTGATGAGATCAACCAAAATTAGGAGACAGTTTCAATGGTATGGGGTGTAAATGAATTATATAGTTATATTGAATGAATAGAAACATAAAAATCCAAATTAAACAATGATTTTTTTTATTCAAATTAGAGGAATATTCCATGAATAAAGAGGTAGCTTCTTTGAAGTTAAAAAAAATTAGATATGGTTGAACTTCATGTGAGTAAAAAGGAACTTCAAAATAAGTGGGGTTACAAAATTAATTTACATAATGCTGATTATAAATGATAAAAATTATGGATGGTAATAATGTGTTATTAGTAGAATGAAACAGTTTATATTTTGGAAATATTCTCACTAAATATAATCACTATATCATCTAAACAGTACTATGTATGGTGGAATTGGAAAATATGCTTCTAGATTTGGTGGACATTAAGAAAACTTTGCTTCATGGTGAGTTAAAAGAATAAATCAACATGAATCAACCAATATGAGTTCCAGTAATTGGGATCCGTGACATGGTTTGTATAATGTATAAAATCTTGTATAGAATAAACCAAGTACCTTGATAGTGGAATCATAAATTAAAATAATTTATCACTGATGAGGGCTTTGATAGTTACAATAGAGATAATTACTTCTACTGAAATAAATGGGATAATATTACCTTCATAAATTTCATATTGTATTATAATTACATGTTTCTACTTGGACTAAATGATTGAATGATTTAGAAATCTATGGTTAATTTTTTGGAGGTTTCGAGATTAAAAATCCCAAGAAATTTGAGAAGATATTGAGGATAGGTATAGAAATAGATAATAAGAATATATATTTAGTAATAACCTAGAAGGATCATATCAATAAAATCATCAAAAGGTTGGTCATGAATAGATGAGAAACAGTGACTACCCGTCTTGCATGCCACTTCAACATGACCAAGGCATAAGAACTCAAAATGGATGAATAATTACAATACATGGAAATAGTTCCATATTCCTCAAGTGTTGGAATTGTAATGTATACAATGATATATATTCAATAATATGTTGTTCTTATAGTGGTATTTGTTATCATATTCATGTAAACCCATGTAAATGGACATTGAGATGTCATTATATTGAAAACCAACCTATTTGTACATGTCTGTTACAGAATTTTTAAGATAAATAACAAATAATAAATTCAAGGATCTAAATGTTTAGTATCATAGGAAAATTAGGTTCATAAAACACTTGTACATACTAAAGAAAAATTATTTAGCAACTGAGAATGGATGGAGGGGGAGGGGGGGTGCATTGGGGTTGTGTAGGCTAGGGGGCTGGGTGGAGGGGGCATGGTGTAGGGGGTAGGGGCCGGGTGGAGGGGGGAGGGGTAAGGGGGTAGGGGTGCAGGGGGGGTGTAGGGGGTGCTGTGTAGGCTAGGGGGCTGGGTGGAGGGGGGCAGGTGGCTGGGGGATGGTCACATGGTGGAGGGGTGTAGGGGGTAGGGTGGAGGGGGGCAGGGGTAGGGGGTAGGGGAAGGGGGCAGGGTGGAGGGGTGCAGGGCGCAGGGGGCAGGGGGGCAGGGGCAGGGGGAGGGTGCAGGGGTGTAGGGGGAAGGGTGGAGGGGGGAAGGGGTTAGAGGGGCAGGGGGCAGGGGGCACGGGGTAGGGGGTAGGGGGAGGGTGAATGGGTGCCGGTGACAGGTCAACTACGTCAATTTTACCATCCATAATACTAATCTATTTGACAATGTACTCTTGAGGCAATGTACTCTTAATGTTCCCTACTACTCGAAGGTAACATTTTGGCATCTTCATCAATTTCTTATTACCATACTACAACTATAATGTTGAGAGGTGTATTTTTTCATTATTCATTCCTATGGATATCTATATTGAAATTGCTAATAAATATGTAAATACCATTATCTGGATTAAAAACTTTGATATGCCATATTTCATTTTAACTATTTGTTTGTGGTTCATGATTAAACAGTTCATTCATTATGCTTATTTGGCTGGTATTAGAAAAATAATTCATGGATTTATCATTTGATCTCTATGAACTCTTATATACATGACTCTTCTTCTATGTTATATCTCATTAAACATTTGGGTTCATGTTGATTATTGTATAAGAACTGTCTATTAAGTAGTCAGGTTGATGCTAAGGGGGTGCATACTGAGAAGAGATATTGAGAGGTCTTAATGGACATCGTATTAACTTCACTCAAGTTGAAGTTCAAGGGGAACTGCAATCAACACTCAATATAAATAAGATGAGGTGGTTCCTACTCTGATTACCACACCCACAAATGGACTGGGGTTGACCTGCTGGAACTATCTAGCTGTGGACAGGTTAACAACAACCCCTGTTCGTTGTTTGAAACCTAAAAAATATTTTCCCATTTCTTTTCTTTTATTTAATTTAGTTGTTTTACTATTTAATAACAATTTTATTGTTTTTTCTGGGCAGTAAAAAAGCAGGACAACACCTCATTCACCTGTTGAAGATCAAATCATACTGTTGTTGGAAGCATAAACAAACATCCAGGTTCGTGATTCTACTTTTTTTTCAATGTTTTTTATGTATTCTGCCTTCCTCTTTAAATTGTATGTGAGAAATTTCCCATTTAATTTGAAGCTTTCTATAAAATACATTTAATTTTTGAAGTTGTGTATATCCAGTGGGGGAGAAACACCTTTTTTTTAGAAAGCTCCAAAAACCAAAGTGGATGGTTTGGTTCCACCTTGAGGTAGGATCCCCCTTCTTGCCTCTTTAATTCAAGAATACCTTAAATTGAATTTAGCTTCTTTATTAATTCTGGTTAATTATATTTAATTGAATATCTTGAATATATGTTCTTTAATATAATTTTATCATTTGATAAATTCTTGTTTTTACAATAAAACCCCACCAACGGAGGTGTGCTGTCTGCGAAAACTCATATTGATAGTTATGTTGATCATGTTGCTTAAATTATTTTATTTTATTTGTGTTGAATGAGTTTTAGAATAAAAGTTAAATATAATTAAATAAATTGTGTGATAAATCAATTCAATGATTTTGTAACAAAACCCCTCTAATGGAGGTGCGCTATCTTCTAAACCAAAGAGTAGTGATAGTTATTTATATCATGTTTAGATTTGGTTTGAGTCTTTCATATGACTCTTGTTGGTGTTTGTTTTGTGGCTATTTAGTTTTTGTTTTCTTTAAATAATATAAATTGGCTTATCATACTCCATTAACTAAAATGACATTGCCCGAGTAGGAATATACCTTGACCATGACACTTTTATTTTCACTATTTGAATATTATAAATAAAATTTCCATGTTTAGGAAAAGTGAATGAATTTGTACATGGTTTGTGTAGGGTGTATGATACTTTTTCTTCATTTTGTTGCCCTTTAGATTTTTCATCATTGTGCCGCTCGCTACAAACTTCTCTGGTGATCCCTTGTTATAGCATATTAAATAGTTGATCTGTTCTATCATCTGTTGGCAGGGCGATGGTTGGAATGTTGCCCCGCCTCCCCCCTCTCATGTCGCTCCTAGCCGGAGGATGCTACCCCACAGATGTCGCTCGACCAGACCAACACACCACAGTCACACCGCAGTCACGCCACGGTCATGCCTCAATCACACCGCGGTCATGCCATTATTTGGCCCTGCTCCAGGGGGACACCCCGCGGTGGTTCGCAGTGATAGTATTCCATGAGTCTTGTGATCAATGTTGAGACAGACTAATCACAATTTCTGCCGAAAGGGCAACAACTGGAATGTTTCAACGTATCCTCCCACTCCCTTCGCTTCTGGAAGAAGATGTTGCCCTGTGGATGTCACTGGACCAGGCCAACACGTCGCGGTCATGCTTCAGTCACGACGTGGTCACGCCGAGGTCATGTCGCGGTCATGTCGTAGTCACGTCGTGATTTGGACCTACTCCAGGATGACACCCCGTGGCAGTTCACAACGATATTATTCCATAATCTTGTGATCAATGTTGATAATGAATAATAAAAATTTCTATCGGTGGGGTGATGGCCAGAATGTTTCCCCGCCTCCACCCACTGTCATCACTCTTGGCCGGATGATGCTGCCCTGCGGATGTTGTTGGACCGGGCCAACATGCCGCAGTCATTCCACGGTCACACCGTGGTCACGCTGTGGTCACACCCCGATCACGCCGTGGTAATGTTGTGATTTTGACCTACTCCAAGATGACACCCCGCAGCTCACAGTGATAGTATTCCATGAGTCTTTTGATCAATTTTGAGACTAACTAATCACAATTTATGTGGGTGGGGTGATGGTCGGAATCTTTCCCCATCTCCTCCCGCTCCCTTCGCTCCTGGACGGGAGATGTTGCCCCATAGATATTGCTGGACCCGGCCAACACGATGTGGTCTCGTTGCGGTCATGCCGCAGTCACACCGCGGTCACACCGCGATCACGCTGCATTAATGTCGTGATTTATCCCCACTCCAGGATGAGACCCCGCGGCGGGGCGATGACCAGAATGTTGCCCCACCTCCTCCTGCTCCCTTTGCTCTTGGCTGGAAGATGCTGCCTCGCGGATGTCGTTGGACCGGGCCAACACCCCACAGTTACGCCGCGGTCACGCCGTAGTAATGCCTTAATTTGGATTTTCTCCAAGACAACACCCCGCGGCTATTCGCAGTGATAGTATTCCATGAGTCTTGTGATCAATGATGAGACTAACTAATCATAATTTCTGTCGACGGGGTGATGACAAAAATGTTGCCCCGCCTCCTCCAACTCCCTTCTCTCCTAGACAGAATATGCTGACCCGCGGATGTCACTAGATCGGGCCAACACGCCGCAGTCACACCGCGGTAATTCCGTGATTTGGACTTGCTCCAGGACGACACCCCACGGTGGTTCATAGTGATAGTATTCTATGAGTCTTGTGATCAATATTGAGATAGACTAATCACAATTTTTGTCGGAGGGGCGATGACTGGAATGTTGCCCCACCTCCTCCCACTGCATTCACTCCTGGCCAAAAGATGCTGCCCCATGAATGTCTCTGGACCGGGCCAACATTCCGTGGTCACACCGCGGTCACGCCGCGGTAATGCCGTGATATGGTCCTGCTCCAGGATGACACCTTGGGGTGGTTCACATTGATAGTATTCCATGAGTCTTGTGATCAATGTTGAGAGAGAATAATCACAATTTCTATTAGCGGGGCGACGGTGAGAATGTTTCCATGCCTCCGCCTGCTCCCTTTGCTCTGGGCAGGAAGATTCTACCCCACAGATGTCACTGGACTGGGCCAACATGTCGTGGTCATGCTGCGGTCACGCCGCGGTCATGCCACAATAATTCCGTGATTTTTACCTACTCCAGCCACATCCAGCCCACACCACCCCCCTTCCACCTACATTTCTGCCCGCTGCCACCAACATTCCATCCCGCAACAGCCCCCCCCCCCCCCACCTTCCCCTTTTATTTCCATTTCTCTTTTTTTAATTTCCTTTTTTACAACATTCACCACATCTGTTTCCATATTTCATCTAATTAATACCACGTATATATATTGTATCATATCAATATCTCACTAGAAACCCACAAAATATCATAATATCCCAGCATATGAACCACTTACAAACAAGTAGAATGAATAACAGAAGCTCCCAAGCACAAAACCAACAAGCACTCCTAGGGGAAGTATTACCAAGGAAACAAGGCGGCTAAAAGAGAAATATAAAAACCCAAAAAGAAGTAGTCACAAGTGATAGAACCCAACAACACACACACATTCATGAAATCACTCACAACAACCCACAAAGACACACCCACCCACCCACACAAACACAAGTTGCCAAAATCCATCACACATCCAAAAGTATAGATTTATCCAAAGAACTAAAACCACTAAACCCCCATCCCCACAACCAACATCAACCAACCAGACCAACATCTCTATCCAAACAAATCCTAGAGTGAAAGACATCTAGACAACCATGCCAACTAATTGCCACTACACCAACACCTACTTGCACAAGAACTTGAAACCACATTAGATCCAACAAAAATAAGAACCTATAGTAGACACAACACCCAAAATATTAGCTAGAAACCAAATCATCCCCAGACCACCATCTAGTCCCATCCATCACCATCTGAACACCTTGCATAAAATAGACCACCCCACCATAAGAATGTCTAAAATACCATCAGTCATCTAGTACCATCCATCCTAAGTGCCCCGCATCACCCATGTCTAACCCATCATATAACCTAAAGAATCCCCAAGCAGTCCTTGATCCAAATGTGAGCTAATACCCAGCCTAAATAAAACACCTCTAGATCCACAATGTAGTCAACATGAACCCATCCAAGAAATAGAACCACCCGTCTACCAGAAACATGCCTCCCAACCTACAACATCCAACATCTCAAAGGAATTTTTGAACATCAATCATAGAAATCCCTACACCATCAATAACCAGAATACATAAGTTGGGGAAACCGAGCACAAGCCAACTGAACTTACTCTAAACCACCACCTGAAGACCCACCCCATAAAATATCCACCACACTAGACAATCAAGAGTACTAGAAGCCTACAATAGTAATCCAAAACAAAGAAGAAACAACAGAAATCCAACCCCTCTGCACCCAAAACATGTTACGAACCATAGTAGAAATCACAAACCATCAGCACCATGCACCATGTAAGTGTATCCTGTACTAAACCACGTAGAAAAATCCAAACAACAACACCCCTAGCTGAAAAACCATCATTAAAGGTCCTATAATTCAAAAAAGCAACACGAAACTCCCAACCTCACCTCTTAAATACTCCATAAGAAACCTATAACCCCATTGTGAGAATCTCTGTAAGTATCTATTGGATAAACCCAGCATTTCCCATCCTCATCCTTAAAAAGAATCCAATGTAGGGGGGGTATGTTTTCTAGGGGGTCCAGCATTGGGGGGGGGGGGGGGGGCAGTTGTTCAGGGTGGTCTAGCAGGGGGGAAGCTATTCATGGGGGTCCAGCAGGGGGGGTTTGTCCAGTGGGGGGGGGGTGCTAATAACCATGTGTTATAGGGGGTTGCTGTCTAGGGGGGTCCAGTAGGGGGGAGGCTGTCCAGGGGGGTCTGGAAGGGGGTTTCTGTCTAGGGGGGCTGCTGTCCAAGGGGGTCCAGTAGTGGGGGCTACTGTCCAGGGGGTCTAGTAGTGGGGGGGGGGGGGGGATGATGTCTAAGGGGTCCAGCAGGGGGACTGATGTCCAAGGGGTCCAGAAGGGGGGAGTTTCTGTCGGGGTGGGGGGGGGGGCTACTGTCCAGGGGGTCCAGAGGGGAGGGCTGCTGTCCATGGGGAGTCCAACAGGGGGGGCTACTATCCAGGGGGTCCAGCATTGGGGTGGGGGTGCTGTCCAGGGGGGTCCTGCAGGGGAGGGATTCTATCCAGGGGGTCCCGCAGTGGGGTTTTATCCGGGGGTGGGGGGCTGCTGTCCAGGGGGTCCGGAGGGGAGGGCTGCTGTCCAGGGGGGTCCAATAGGGGGGTTACTGTCTAGGGGGGTCTAATAGCGGGGTGGGGGGACTTGTGTCCTGGGGGGTATAACAGGGGGGATGCACTGTTCTAGTTTATTGAGTTATATTCTTTGTGAATATTCTAAGATATATTTTTTTACCATAATTTTAGGGGATGATCACTACTATGTTCTACCTTGTGTTATAGGTACTTTTGAGCTTCTTCTAGACATATTTGATATTTTGTCTTATAGGGAGACTCATGTAAGTGCGGTTATGTGTTTTTTTATATTTGGTTTTGTTTAATTCTTTTTATGTAACTACCTTTCGTGTATAATTTAATTTGGAGGGGACTGGCAGGGGGCAGGGGTGAAACTAGCAGCGGGGACGGGACTGGCAGGGGGTGCAAGTGGGGGCTGGTAGGGGGGGCAAGTGGGGGAAGGTAGGGGTAGGGGGAGGGAAAATAGGCAGGGGGTGCATGACTGGGGGTCTGGGGGGGGGGGTGTCCAGGTTCTGGGGGGGTGTTCCAGGGTCTGTCTTGGAGGGTGGGGGTGGCTATCCCGGGGAGTGGAGGTCTGGGCTGTCCAGGGGGATCTGTCTAGTGTATTGGGGTGTCTAGGGTATTAGGGGGTATGGGGGTGTCTAGGTTCGGGGGGGGGTCCAGGGTCTTCCTAGGAGGTTGGAGGGGTGGATGTCCAGGGGAGTGGAGGTTTAGGCTATCCAGGGGGATCTGTCCAGGGTCTGGGGGTGTCCAGGGTCTGGGGGGTGTCCAGGGTCTGTCTGGGGGTGTCTAGGGTCTGTTTGGGGGGTGTCCACGGTCTGTCTGGGGGGGGGAGAGTGTCTAGGGTATCTCTAGGGGTGTACAAGGTCTAGGGGTGTCTAGGATCTGTCCAGAGGGTGTCTAGGGTCTGGGGGGTGTCCAGGGCCTGGGGGTGCCTAGGATCTGTCTGGGGGGGTGTGTAGTGTCTGTCCAGGAGGGGGGCTGTCTAGGGGGTGGAGGCTATCTTGGGGAGGGGGGTTTATGTAGGGTTGTGGTGTCCAATGTCCAAGATGGAGGAGTCTATGGGGGGGGGGTCTATCCTGGGGGGTGTGTAGTAGGGAGGGGTGCAAGGGGTGTCCAGCAGGGGGGCTTCTGTCTGGGTGGGGTTGTCCTGGGGGGTGTCCAGGTGGGGGGGTCTGTCCAGGGGGGTGACTGGGGTCTGTCTAGGATGGGAAGGGGGGTTTCAGAGAGAGGGGTTCATGTGGGGGCTTTAAGGAGAATGTGTGGTGTGAGGGGAGGGTGGGGGGATTTGCAGGGGCAATATGGAGTATGCAAGGGGCTAGTACCAGCTAAACGATGCTGGTTTTTTTTGCGAAATGTATAGGCCTATAGCCACCATTTTAAACCATATCATTAGGTCTACAGCCACAGTTCCTAACCGAGGATCTATGTCTATAGCCACGGTTGCAACGGTGGCTATAAGAGATAATTGATTTTAGCCTATGCCACGTGTTAAAAACTGTGGCTTTAGGGTTGTTGCCACGATTGGAACCGTGGATATAGGGATATAGCCACACAAATACTAGCCACAGTTGTGGAAAACTTAGATATAACCTATATCCATGGTTTAAAACCATGGCTATAGCCAGATTTTGAAGTAGTGTTACTTCCCAAGGTAAGGGAACCTATCACCATATGTTATTAGTCAAAGACTTATTTTAAGTTATGTATTTTAAATTTATATTTTATTGTATTGGGGTATGTTCAGAAATATAGTTATTTCTATCCATTTTATTTCCATGTTATTAGATACCCTTTTTTCTCTCATCAACTCATTTTATGAATTTTTAAGTGACGTCTTTAGGATACCGAATTGTTTTTAGGGAATTCTCAAACATCTCTTTTTATTTTAAGTTCTATTATATATGGTATATCATTCAAATTTCCATACAATGTTCTTATTTAAAATTTATTTTGTCCCTCTACTATATTATAAGTCATCTATTAATTTGTGTCCCATGTCCCTTCTCATTTAAATGTTTTCTAAAACCATGTTTCATAGCTATTATGTTGCAGAATGTTTGTCTCAAAATCTCTCTCTTCTTCTCAAAAATTTTTTTATTTTGTTTAATCGAATACCCAAACATATATCATTTCTAGGGGTATTCATAAATACATAAAAAAGTATACTAGATTCTGTAATTGACATTCATATGACCCACATTCCCTTTCCATGGGCTATAAATGATATAATGATCATGTTTTTAAGCACTTTCTAAAACCTCGTGATTTTGATATGAAACCCATTTATTTTATTTTATTTGGGTTAATTATGAAGTTATTTTTTATTATATATTTTTATCACATGAAAATAATGAAATATTAAGGTTTCTCCCTAATACAGATCTAATGAATTGGGTAAATAAATTCATCAACTGGTTGGGCACTGAAATTGAAGGACTTGAATGTTATCTTCATGACATTCAATTGGATGCTACTAGATCAAATTTCTCGAGGGACATGAAGTAGGAGGTAGAATTGTCTCTCAAATTGAATGATATCATAAAGATTCAGGAAACCATTATAAATGATATCTTTAATGTTAGGTGGCTTAATGAAGGGGGTATAAATAAAAAGATCATCAATGCACTTCAAAGGGTCAAGAGAGTGAAGAGGCCCTTATCCCTTCTAGAGGATGGTGATAAAATCCTTGAGAATAAACAGGATATTGATGGTCATATTTTCTATTTATATCAGAATCAATTTAACAGACAATCTTTGACTAAAATTTCAATGGACAACATTATTCATAATTTAATTAGTGAGGAGGAAAATCGGATTCTCACTTCAATTCCAACGGATTTTGAGATAAAGGAGGTTGTGTTTGGTCTCAAAAAATTAATCTCTCAAGTTCCTGATGGATTCACAAACATATTCTTTCAAATCTATTGGGAGGTCATTTAGAATGAGTTATGTTTTCGTCCCTTTTTTTCAAGTGTGTTTAATTCTCTCCAGGGTTCAATTACCAGTTCATTAACCCCACTCCCAAGGTGGAGCATGAAAGTGATGTTCACCAATTTAGGTCGGTTTCCCTATTGTATACATTCACAATGTTATTACCAAGTCTGGGATAATAGGCTTACTCAGGTCTCTGTAAAGAATTATATCCTGAAATCAGTTTGGCTTTATCATAGGCTGAAATATTCATGACTGCATTCTCAGAGCTTTAGAGTGCTTCAATCTCCCTAGGAAGAAGACTAGTGGAGGTAATGTGGCTATTAATAAGGACATTAGAAATGAATTTTATATGATGAATTGAAGTTTCATTATACAAATCCTTCATATATTTGGCTTCAGTGGGTTCTCTATTCAATGGATTACAATGTTGATGGAGTCGACTCCTATTTAAATCTTTATTAATGGGTATCCAAAGGTCTATTTCATGTGTAAAAGGGGATTGAGGTAGGGGAGGACCCACTCTCTTCTATTATATTTGTAATTTCTGATGATTATTTGAGAATAATTCTCATTGACATGGTAGATAAAGGTAAAATAGATACTATCAAAGCATCCAGAGGTATCTATGTCCCTTATCACTTGTTTTTTGCTGATGTCATTGTTTTCATCACACAGGGGGACATGAAAATCATTAATCACCTAAATGATTACCTTCTTCATTATGAGAATGTATCAGGGAAAGAAATCAACTGGAGAAAATTATTTATCTACTTTGGTATGAATATTCCGGTTGTAAGAAAGTCTTATCTCATCAAAAATCTTGGTCATAGAGAGGGTTCTCAACCATTTAGCTACCTTGGGTTTACCCTGTTTTGGGGAAACCCTAAGGCATCATACTTTTAGAAGGCCTTATCCGGAGTTACAAAAAATCATACATCTTGGAAAATGAAAATATTTCTCAATGGCAGGTCATGTGTGCCTTGTCATGCACATCGTTATCTCATAGCTTGTCTATTATTTCATGGTGTACATGTGGCCTATCTCTATTTTTAAGAAAGTCAACTCAATTCTAAAGAACTTTGTCTAGAGTAGAAATTTGATGGAAGGGAATTTTCTCAAAACCAAATGGAACAAAAGTTGCATGCATAACTTTCTTGGTGGTCTAGTCATTAAAAATAGCAGTTGCTTTAATAAAGTGTTTCTATCCAAATTTATCTGGGTTCTCATTCAAATTAAATATGACTCTCTGGTGTTCCTAAGGAGCAACATTCCTAAAAGTCTCAATACAGGAAACTAGGTTACATGGACTAGTCAATATGGTCTAATATACATTCTGTTTAATATCATATCATGAGTCACTCCCACTATGTGGTTAATGGTAACTCTTCACTTAGATTCTGGATTACTAAATAGACTGGCACTCCTTTGATTGATAGGTTTACCACTGCATGGAAATATGTTGACCGCAAAATAACAATCAAAGAGAAGTTAGGGCATTTTTTTGACCTTCTAGATGATATTGCATTCATTGTAGAAGGATTCAATTTTATTGACCAATATGACTTACTGTTATGGGAGGGGTCCTCGACTGGGCTTCTGGATTCAAAATGATTCTACAAACACTTGATTTGGGGAGATAACAAGTGGAAGGCACTTGGAGTTGATACTGGTTATTTCCCTCATATTTCACTTTTATTTGGATACTATTTCATAACAAGATACCCATGGAATAGAATATCCAATGGTTCGGGATCTCTCTATGCTCCAGGTGTGTGTTATTTCATCACTATGGTGCATATGTGAATCATTTGTTCTTGTCTGGTAACACTACTACCTCCCTCTGGAAATCCATTCTCTATATTTTTGAGCTGTAGATCCTTCATATAGGAACTCGGTAAGGGATTTCATCATACTTCATCTCCTGAATGTTGCATCTTCATTTCCCAAGACAAGGTGTATGAGGGAGGTATTCTAGTCTGCACCTTTTTGTGGTGGTTGAAATTCCATATGAATAGTTCCTCTATGGGAAATCCAAGACCATCAGCATTTGGAGTTATCTATATAGTCCACCATGGAGAAGTGGTGGAATGTAGTTATGGTTCATGTGGTCACAACACTGCACATGAAGCTGAAATGATGGTGATTATTAACGTTGTGGATATTTTTTTATCAAAGATGATGGAAAAATATATGGCTTCAGTGTGACTAAACTGTGGTTGTTTAGGCCATAAGAGTATTACAACAATACCAATCATGGAAACTAGTAGGTAAATGGTTTAATTTCCTCGAAATGATCTCCTCATTGAATCCATTTGTTTCACACAATTTCTGGGAAGTGAACAATATTACGGATGCACATGCCAACAAAGTTGTCTTGTAAGTTTGTGGCATTTAACTGAACAATATACCTAATGAGATGATACCTCTTATCATGTGAGAGAAATGTAAAACTCCCTCCTCATTTTTTGTATAACTCTAATATTTGATTAATATAAGAGTCTCTAAGCTATCTTTTATAAAAAAACAAGAGTAAACTGATTCATGTGTTTTCCCTAAGTGGTCCTTCTACTATCCCTTTCCTTTAATATATGTCCCGGGGTTATGAGATATAGTAATTTTACTTAGGATTAACTTTTCAAGAATCCTTTCAATACTATTGAATTATTTTTTATGTTTTCAAGTATTATGTACCTTTTTTCCAAGAGATAAGACTATAAAGATCATATATTTATGAATAGTAATGAAACTTTATGTAATAAAAAGGAGAGATTCATCAGTAGGTATCGAATTATAGTTTAGTTAGTTGTGAAAATTAGTATATAGAAACATTAATAAGAACACTATAGAAAAGTTTATATATAGGAAACCATTATGGTATTTTGGTGAAATGTTATGTAAGTGGTTTCTGAACAAATAAATCCTTGTCTGGATACAAACAAGTGGATGGGGCTCTGGCACAGATGTATCGAGGGGTAAAACCAAAAAACACCACATTGAGATAAACTCGAAAGGGAACTAGTGCATGATAAAGGAGAATTATTCACACCTCGTTTGACACACATAGGGGATATATTTGGTTAATCATATGATTTTTAAGAATCATTATGAAGTACTTATTGTGAAATTTAATTGTTGTTAATTAATAATATTTCTAAGCATAAAGTTTTAAGATATATAAATATTTTATAGGTAAAATATTTTTAAATGAAATAAGCTTCTCAATATAGGGTTTATTCTTTTAGAAAATGGTGGGAAATAGGAGGATCCATGAAAATGGTGACTGAAATGGACCATGTGCAGATGACCATCTGTGGAAGCTAGACTGAAAACATTCATGAGAATGATAAACCAACTGACTAATGTTATGGGAAATAACTTGAATCAAGATGAGAGACCGATTTCATTGTGAAGGGAACAAATTTCTATTGATTCCTTTATGAAACAATTACCACCAACCATTAGTTTATCTATATACCCATTTATTGTTGAATAGTGGATCAACTATATCAGGAATAGATTTTATGTGGTCCACTGTTCAGAGTAAGAAAAGGTCACCCTTGTAGTTTTCCGCATAGAGTGAGTAACTAATCAGTGGTGGAAAATGATTAAAAACATGATGCCAGCAGTGGAGGTGGAAGATATAGAGTGGGAAGTGTTCCGAGTGATCTTATTCAATAAGTATTTCCCTTGTTTGATGGGAAAAATGGATAAGGAGTTTCTCAAGCTAGAGTAGAAGGGGAATGAATCTATTTGAAGCTTTGAGATGAACATCACATGAAATTCCCATTACACCTAAATCTTTGTCATGGATACTAACGGGAAGGTTTATAGATTTTTTGGTGGACTAAGACCTCATTTTTAGAATATTATATCTAGTAGATATTATGATAGCTTTGAGGAGATCATTCAGAGTGCTATGAATGTTGAATGAGAGTTCTGTGAGATGCAGTGGTCTCATAAATACAATGGAAATAAGAGATAAATGGATCCAATATCTGATAGGAACATTGATTATGGAATATGAGGCAAGAAAGTGAAACATCCCATGTATAATAAATATTGGATGAAGCATTCGGGGAACTACCTACTCAGAAGCGGGAAGTGCTACAAGTCTAGAAGAGATGGCCATATCATGTGGAATTATCATACTAAGGTGAAGCATCAAGATCCAAACTATAACAGAAAAGGGAAGATGGTTCAGGCCCTACCTGAAGTCTTATCATTCAAGTGTGGACAGCTTGGACACTTTTCCAATCAATATCCAAATTTTAGGGTAGTTGAGGGAATCAACACCATCCTCAGAAAAGTCTAAGGAAGTGAGGTTATGCTTTTTCTATCATGATAGCTAATGTTAAAGCTCCAAATAATGTGGTGGAAGGTACTTTTTTGTTCTATCAAGGTGATAAAGTACTTTGTTTGATTTTGGTTCTATGCATTCTTTTATTTCCTCTATGTTTGCAAAGAATATTTTATTCAACCCCTCAATTTATAAAAGTAGAGTTATCAGTCGAGACTCCTACAGGTATTATCTAAGCATGAATAATATTTTGAAATTATAGTATTTATTTTAGTCATAAAAATATTATTTTAAATCTAGTAGTCATTATCATGTTGTAATTTGGATTTATAATTGGGATGGAATGGATCTCAATGTATAATTCTAATATCAAATGTATAAGTGAGGAAATATCCGTCATCTTGAATGGGAAACCTATAGTTATCTTTCAAGGAGATATTTCTCGACCTGATATTTGTCTAGAAGAACCTTCTATATCCTTGTATATGGAGTTGATATATGAAAAAGAGGAATGAAATGAGAGTACAAGGATAGAAAATATCCCCATCATCTAGGATTACACTAACGTATTTTCTGAGGGGTTACCTAGACCTCTTCTATAAAAAGAGGGAGACTTATCCATTGAACTCATACCTGGATATCATATGTTATCGAATACCCTGTATAGGATGGAAAATATGGAGCTCGGGGAATTATAGAAACAACTCCAAGATCTTTTTCATAAGGGGTTTATCTGACCGAGTGTGTCTCCATGGGGAGAAACTTTTCTCTTTATAAAGAAGAAGGATGGATCAATGCAGTTATGCATTGATTATAGATAACTGAACAGGATCACAGTGAAGAAAAAATGCCATATTGTAAGAATTGATGTCTTATTTGACCAACATCATGGGGTATAATTCTTCTACCAGATTGATCTCCAATATTGTTATCATTAATTGAGGATGATGAAGGAAGATATTCCAAAAAACAGCTTCCAATCAAGATAAGGGTTTTATGAGATTTTTGTTATTCCCCTCATACTGACTAATGCACCTTCTATATTTATCGATTTGATGAATAAAGTCATTAAGGATTTCCTTGATAATTTTTTGGTAGTTTTTGTTTATAATAATCTAATATATTCTAAATGTTCTGAGGAGCCTGAGGATCAACTAAGGGATATTTTGAAAAGTCTTCAGAAGGATATGCTTTTTTGAATGTTCATCAAGTGTGAGTTTTTGTTGAAAAGAGCTTCTTTCTTGGAAAACATTGTATCCAATGAAGGAATCACAATTGACCCTACAAAGATAATGGTTTTTGAGGAGTGGCCTCAACATACAATAATAATTGAGATTTATAGTTTCTTTGGATTAGCGAGATGTTATAGGAGGTTTGTGAAAATATTTTCATCATGTTATATTCCCCAATGTATGTTAACTCGAAAAGGGGTTAATCTTATCGGGAAAAATGAGTTTGGGGAAGGTTTCTAATAGCTGATGAATAGTTTGGTAATTGCACCTATGATAACTATTCCATCATCTAGAAAAGGATTAGTTATTTTAAGTGATGGATATCTGAATGGGATTAGGGGTATCCTCATTTAAAAATGATAAGGTGTCTGCTTATAAATATCGATAGATGAAGACTCATGAACAGAAATATACTACACATGATCTAGAGCTGGCAGTGGTGATTTTTACTCTGATGATATGGAAGCACTATCTTTATCGGAGAAGTTTTATATATACATAGACCATAAAAGTTTGAAGAATATTTTCACACAAAACGAACTGAACATGAGATAGAGGAGAAGTTTGGAACCTCTTAAAGACTATGATTGTTCAATTCATCATCATCTAAGAAGAGAAAAATAGTCACTGATTCATTAATCATGAAAGATAGTACTATTCTATCCATGATGAGGATTCAAAGAAATCACTTGATCAAAGACCTTGTAAAATAGGAAATGGTAAGTTTAATAGAAGGGACATCATCAAACCTTTCCCAAATGATTTCTCAACCATCATTACAAGAGAAGATAAATAAGTATAAAAACAAGATCATTTGTTAAATTTGAAATTTCAAGCTGTGAAGGATGGAAAGTTTCTTGAGTTTAAAATTGATCAAGAAGGTGTACAGAAATTTCGTACAAGACTATGTTTTCCATCTATTTTGGAAATAATGAAGAATCTAATGGATGAAGCTCATAGATCTACTTTCTTTATACATTGTTGAAGAAAACAAATTATATGTACCAATATGATCATTATTGGTGGCATAATATCAATTGGATGATTGTTGAATATACTAAAAAGTTCCTAGTATGTTCACAAGTGAAGGCAGAGGAACAACTTCCTAAAGGGGTATTAAAACCACTACCCATATCAGTATGTATGTGGGACAGTATCACCATGGAATTCATCACTAGTCTCATGACAACATCCAAAGGAAAAAATGTGTATGAGTTATAGTGGACCGTCTCACCAAGACCTCCCATTTTATCTCTATTCTGGAAGATTTCGCTCTTGATCAACATTCCTAGATTTACATGATGTAAGTGGTAAGGATATATGGAGTTCCATTTTCTATCATATATATTATTTATTAAAGGTTCACATCAAAATTATGGAGAAATATTCGATGTTCTCTGAGTACTGGATTGAATTTGAGTAGGCCCTATCAACCCCAATCTAATGGACAATTTGAAATGACTATTCAAACACTCTAGGGAATGTTCAGAAAAAGAATAATTGAATTTAAAGGGGTATGGGATCGACATCTCTCATTAGTTGAGTCCTCTTATAAAAATAGCTTCCACTAAAGAATTCAAATGGCACCCCATAAAGATCTATATGGTATGTGATTTAGAACTTCTAATTGTTGGGATAAAGCTGGTTAAATAAACCTTATTGAGACTGATCTTTTGAATGCAATGATAGAAAAGGTTCATGCCATCCAACCACACATTAAGGCTAGTCAGAGTTAGCAAAAGAGCTATGCTAACATCCATTGAAGGGAATTTGAGTTTAATTTTAGTGACAATGTCATACTTATAATTTCACCTTGGAAAATAGTCATTAGGTTTGTGAATAAAGGGAAGCTTGTCCTTAGTTACACTGGCCCCTATGAAATCCTTGATCGAATTGGAGTAGTGGCCTATCAGCTTGCACTTCCTATAAATATAGGACAAGGTCCTGATGTATTCTATGTATCCCTCTTGAGTATGTACATATATAACCCTTCACATGCACTAAATCATGAAGTGTTAATACTGGAACATGAACACTCTTATAAGGAGAAGCCGGTGGAGACCCTGAATCATAGAGACAAGCTTCTAGGAAACAAGACTACTCGCCATGTTAAAGTGTTTTAGAGTAACCATAAATATGAAGAATCCATGTGGGAACTATAAGAGTCTATGAGGTAAAAGTAACCACACAATTTATCTTCTGTGAGTATGAGTTGAAACTTCTAGGATGAAATCTCTTAAGGTTGAAAAATTCAATGGCCCAAAAATTTGAATAATATTTTGTTTCCTTATTTTATGTGTTGTTTAATTTTGCAATCAACATAACTATATCCTTTAATTAATGAAGTGAGTATAATTGAAATGATTCCTTTGGGATTCAACTGTTATATAACCATTGGCTTATTATGACTGGTTGTCTATATGACCTTTGGAAACTATACTCCTAATGTTATGATTATTGTTTATAAATATAAATGATCATGGTTGATTAATAAAAAATGTGGAGTCAATGGCCTCATCTGGTAGACTCGGGCCATACGAAGCACATCTGTTAGATGTTGGGAAGGAGGTAGCATAATTGGGCTTCGCTCTAGACCAAGAACAAGCCCAACTTAAACATTTTAAGATTTAACGGAATCACCTATGAGATAACTTCAAGAAGATAGAAATTACAACTCCAGAAATGTTGTCTAATCTACCCCAGGATTCTATAACTGTTTCACACCTTACTATTAGGTCCTATGTAGGTGTTATGAGGGTCTATGCAATGAGGTATTAGTTACCTTGTGTAATCCATTTGTTTAAATAAAATTTTTATTTTTTATTATTGTAAAATATCTATAATTTTTTAATTTCAAATTTCAAAATTAATATATGATGAATTTTTTAGAAGATTCATATTATTGATAAATACTGAAAAAAATATATTTGAAAATATTTTTTATACATTAAATAGCTAATAATTTTAAATGAGTTTCATAAAATGGACATATACAGTTTTGATCAAAAAGAAATTTACTGTCTGATATGATCAGCTTAATTTTTGGGGAATAGTAAAAAATAAATAGTATTAGTATGCTTATGAATAGTAATATGAACAATGGAATAGTATCCTCACTTAATTAAGTATAAATATAATTTAGTCATTTTGAGTGGTAATGTGGTATAATAGTATAACTAAACATCTATTCTAGAAATTTGTAGTTAAGTATAAGTATTTTTTTGAGTAAATAGTGATTTTAAATTATCATATTTTGAAAATTATTTTCATAAAATGGAGTTCATTTTTTAATAAAAAACATCAATATTAGATTAAAGTGAGTTTATGAGAATTTTATAAAATGTTTTGTTTTTCGGTGAACAGTAAAAATTCAGTTTTTGAGTGTTCGGTGTGTTTTAGGACATCATAATTATGTAATGTTTAATTTAAAATAATCATAGGCTCATTTGGAATAACATATTTTATTAGGTGTCCCAAGTGGCCACAACCATGGGAAAATAAAATGGTAAAGCCCATGGTTTTCCAAATACCACTAATGAGGTGTCCATTAAAAATTAATAAAACATTCCATCAAGTTTTCTATAAATACCAATACATTCCATCATTCCTTTCATTCTAAATTTCCCCTAAATGATTATATAGTATTTTTATCTTCCATGTAGTCCTACCAGTGTTTCATTAATCCCCCATGTTTCCAATCTTCGATTTTGTGAAGTTACTCTTCGGGGTATGGGAACCTTTCACCCTACTCTTTTAGTGAAAGACTTATTTTATATTATATCTTTTAAATTACATTTTCTTATAATGGGGTATGTTTTTATTTATTTCCTATATATTTAAAAGTGAATAGATACCATGTTCTCTCTCATTAAATAATTATATGAATTCTTAAGTGATGACGTTAGGCTGCCAAATGTTTGTAAGGGATTTCTCAAATTTCCCTTTTCCTTTCAAGTTCTCTTTTATGTGGTATGTCATTCAAGTTTCAATACCAAGTTCATATTTCCATTTTATTCTCTAACTATATTTTATTATGAGTCATATAATAATGTTTTATCCCGATACCTTCTCTTTTTAATGTTTTTAAAACTATGTTGCAAAGACCTTATGTTGCGAAATTTTTGTCTCAAAATCTCTCTCTTTATCTCAACAAATTATCTAATTCTATATAATTTAATAACCAAAACTATATAATATCCAGGTGTATTCAACAAGAGATAAAACAGATATATTTTCTTTTTTAATTTACATACACAATATGCTCATTACCTTTCTATGGTTTATAAATGACATAATAATCTTGTTTTTTAAGAACTTTTTAAAATGTCACGATTTTGATATGAAGCACATTTATTTTATTATATTTGGGTTAATTATCAAATTTTTTATTATTATCTATGTGTATTACATTAAAATAAACACATATTAATGGTTCACCTTTATATCTCTCCAATTTATTGGGCAAAAAATTAATCTCCAAAGATGACAAGTTTTACGGTACCTTAGTAAATAACCTTGTTAATTTTTATGACACATTGGGGATGGACATTGGTAATTTGATTATGAATTTATAAATTAAATTTTATAGCCACATTTTTAATTTATGATTCATGTTATTTTTATTATGATATTCCTCTCTTTATGTTTCCCATGTCTTTATGTATTTCATCATGTTCTTTTTTATAACACTAGTAAAATGATTCCCATGTTTACCCTTATTGGGCCTTGTTCATGCCTTACCCTTTCATCTATTTCCCAGGTTATGAGATGTAGTAATTTTAATTAGGTTGAAAATTTTTAGAAATGCTTTAAAGTGGATTAAAATATTTTTTATGGTTTCATTTATTATGTACCTCTTTTCCAAGACACTATATTATAAGGATCCTCTGTTCGTAAAATGCTGTGAAAAGTTGTGTAATAAAAAGGTGGGTTTCCATATTTCCTGATTTTATAATACCACTAAAACTTAATATAATTAAAAACTATATCTAAATCCTAACCATGAGTTATGTTATTATTCGGATGCACCTTAAGATTCTAATAAATTTACACCACTCTAGAACTCTATCTAATTAAGGTAAATCCCAAATACACATTAGCAGAATAAGAATACACCACATTTTATTTTTCGGTATTGGGTAATGTGATTATAGTTGATGATGAAAGAAACATTTTCATCTTTTAGAAAAACTCAATGAAATTATCGCACACTTCCTATTCTATGTCATCATTGATTAAAATAGGTGACATAAGTATTGAATAAATTAAATATAATATCCCAAAAGTCCTGTGAAAAATGAAATATCAAAAACATTCTTATAAACCCTCAAAGAAAACACAAAAACCAAATTCATAGGGTCCAATGATATTATTTATTTACAAACATCATTCTTGGGTTACATTACATCTCGAACCATGAACCAAAATTTTGACATCTTGAAACATATTATATTTAAACATATGGTTTCCATTACATGATAAAAATATTCATCATTCACCTCATATTATTATTAAAATATTGTAATATATTCAATAAAAATTAATCATAATATAATCTACACATGTATGAAAAAACTATTCAACAATTCCAGGAATATCACTAGTGCATTCATCAACATGAATGACAAAAAAATTATAATGATATATCACATGCATTATTAAATAATAAACACATCTTTAACTCAATTCCTTGAAATATTATTACATTATTGTATATAAAGATTAAAAACACTAATCACCACTTAGATGGTAACACCCATTTACATTAAAATTGTAATAATTTTTATGCGTAAGAGTGAAAGAAAGTAAACCATGTTATAATTTAAATATGACCATTGTAATAGATTAGTCTAATTGTATGTTATAAATTGAGTACATGATAGTGTAAAATCAATAGTACAATTAAAAAACAAATGGCATGATATAGAAGAAGTTTTCATTATGAGTCTCATTAGTCTAAACTTCATAATGATGTTGTTTCACTTGTTTTTTCCTTCGACCAAGCCTTATTTCAACTCTAAAACATTCCAAATGGGAAATATAATTTTTAGTATAAGACCATGATTTATTTAAATTTATAATTTACTATGTATTTTATGTTTATTTATATCATAGGGAATACCCTAGTCCATTACTGAAGGAGTCATAGATTCTGAATATGTGTGTGTTTAATAAAATGGGCTAAAATGAGGGTTGTTGTTTCAAAATAGTTTGATGTAAAAAACTATTATGTATTTATTTTAGAACATGAATAAAATGGTATTTTTAATATCTATTAACTATGGAGGTTATTATGAGTTCACTACATAAATTTCAAGTTCATTTCTCTTATAGGTTCAAGTATGTTTTGAGCATCTATTGGGTTGTGATTAATCATAAAATAGTCTAAGATTGTAAATCAATACTAGTAGAACCAAATTACTAGCCAATAATTATGGTATCGCCATTATATTTTTATGGAATATTTCTCTTTTAAATAATGTTATTTCTTAGATATAATGTGTTACATGAAAGAACCAGTTTAGACGAACAACGATACAGTGTTATAATATTATATATATTTTCGCATAGAAATTTGATTGGAAGTTATGAATAGTAATATCTAATTTATAAAAAATAAACTTTATATGCATTTATAAAATGGGTGGATTTACTTTCTAAATTTTATTATTTAAAAATATTTTTTGAAAATGAATGTAATGTTTGTTCTGGATATTTTATTTAATTGGTGAAATGTATTTTGTATTAATTGATTAAATTAAACACTATTTGATAATTATTTTAATTATATTTATATATTATATAATTGATTAAAAATTATAAACTTTTAAAAATTATTTTTCTTAACATAGGATATTTATAAAACTGTTTTATTCTTATAAACATTTTTTCTTTCAAAATAGTTTTTTTGACGCATTTTTTGTAAGTATATTAAAATTTACATTATAATTTTATAAGTAATGAATTATATAAAACTAATTTCATATTTACAATCATGAAGACCAAATTAGTTAGTTAGAAAGCATTTATTTTTCAGTCAATATGAATACTAACCATTGTGAAATTTAACACCATAATAATGGGTAAATAATATTAATCAGTATTTAAAAAAGATAAAAGGCCTTAATTTTTCATCATAATTATGTTTGGATGGATTTAATTTTATCCTTCAAACCTATTTATTTTAATGGAGTTATTTAGTGGTCGTTATACCTTAAAATTACTTATATATTATTTAACTAAATGAATTATAAAAAATATCACTCTCTTTATTTTTAAAATCTATTATGGGTCCAAATGGGAATATAAGTATGTCATAAATGAATAAATGTATCTATATTTATCTTCACAAATTTTTTATCAAGATATTATTTTTTCCATTTTTATTAATTTATTAATGGCCTTAATTTCTTATGAAACACTGGTCCCATATTTCTCTATTTAATAAAAAATAAGAATATTAAAAATATTAAAAGTGATATTTATTTATTGAAAAAATGTGACCTAAAATTTTTATAGACATATATGACATATTATACTAACTAGAATTGTTATATTCTATTTTTTTCACTTGAATTTGTGTTTTAAAGTAAAATTAAATGTATCGATTCAAAATTGATGATAATGATATTTTATGAAAATAATATTTTGTTAAATTTCTTAAAAATCAAAATAATCCTAAAATAATAAAATTTTATTGTGATATAATATATAATTCTATAAATTTTCCATTAATGGTCCAATTATCCCCTTATACGTAAAATATTTTATCCTTTTATGTTGATTTATTTTATGTGTAGTTAGAATTAAAACAGGTAAACTGCTAGTTAATCTAAATGATAAGGTTTATAATTTCACAAAAATAGGTATAACTTTTAATAGTTTACATTATTACAACCATATCCCACACTACCTTTCAAAAGCTTTCTGTTAAGAGATATTTTTATCTATAGATAATTTATTATAATTTCAATCATTAGATAAATTCCAAAAGTTCCCTCAACTCAATTATAAAAGGACACTTTCTCCCTCTCATTATTAAAATACAGTTAGCCTTCTAGATTGACCATCCTCTATAAAATTATCATATAAACTCCCATAAAAAATTAATATAGGTTCTTTTATTCGTAACAGTATAATATGAGATCCCTTAGAGGATATATAATGGAGTCATTTTGAAGAACATGCAGTCACCTTAACCGATAACATTCTTTTTATAAAATTTTTTTACCTCATATAAATCTTTGGTATTTATTATATAATAATAAACTAAGTATAATAAATATTATTAATTATTACTTTTATTATTAACACACAAATATACTCCCACATTTCAATCAAACAAGAAGTGAATGTATCACTCGTGCATAAATACTTCTTACCATACCCATGCAGCGATGCAATTCATTTACCATCACCATTTTTTGATGTATTATGCTGGGTATAATTTTTTTATATGAAATTTATGACTTAATTATATTTTTTTAATGATTATATCATGTCTATATTCTTACCATATAATATTTTGGGTAAAGATAATGTCAATCGTGTGTACTTATGGGATATTATCTCTATAATGCGATGTGATTCATTTTTCATTAAAATTTCACATGGACAGTAAAAAGAAAGAATTTTTTAAAAAAAATTAATATATATTATATAGTAATTATTGTATAAATTTGAAAAATCCTTTACCTTTATTTCATTCAATCAATCAAAAAAAGATAATTGTGTTCACAGGTACGTACAACCTATCATCTCCATGAACTGTGTGATTCAATTTTTTGTCGCTAATTATTTTGAATTAATATAAATATAAATATAATGAATACATATGATGTCTATAATTTTATTAGAAATATAAAAATTTTGGTCCCATGATCAATTTATATGGATAAAGACTGCAAAACTAAAACATGCTTGGAAAACCAAGCTATTATCACCCAGAATGGAGACTTTAATAACAAAATATTAATAAATAGGTGATGAGATATAATAAATAATTAAAAATGGAATGATTGATATTAATATTGTTATATAGGAAATTTTTAATACATCAATAATTATTATACTTGAGGTTTGAATGTGAACAAGGAAAAGTGAGACTTCTTGTAAGGGGTTTATTTCACAATATCATCCTTGTTTGAGATTGCATATTTTTATGTCTCTGATAGAGTATATTTATCTTCAATATCCCTATTTTATAGAAACAATTAATCATATTATATTTAATTATTCTCAAAAAAAATAATTTTAACCCATGTTTAACTATTTATAAAATCATTTGAAACAAATCATTTTTTCATTTTCCAAAAAGTAGTACTTCATACATATTTTAAAAAATTGTGTAATGAATGTTTTTTTAACTTAAAAGGCATGAGTGTAATTTTATTCTTTCATGAAATCTCAATACATCAAATCTCTTTATAATATTTCAAAATATCATTTCCAAATAAAAAAATTATTTGTATTTTCATGTATTAAAAAAATGATTGGATATTATCCTGAAAAATTATCTGGAGTGAAAATTCAACATAATTTTCCATCTAAAAAAGCATCATTTTATGTTATTTAATCTTTAGAGGGGATATGAGTTATTTATACCATCATTATGATTTCGTTGTATGGTTTTTTAATGTTGAAAAGATGAAATTTTTATGAAACCTATTATATGTCTAGTGACTATTATATGTTGGAATTTTTATGAAATAAATTTCTTTTCAGGGGATATGATATGATGAATGATCTATGACCTTATGACACATATACATGTGGTTTCCATTATGTGACTAGTGAGAACATTACCTCCCTCTATAGTACCACTAGTTTTGGGTATATAAACCCTTTCATCATCTTTTAAAATGGTGTTTATTTGATTGGGTTTCCATAAAATAGAGAGTTTCTATAAAATAAAGAGTTTCCATATTATAGAGAGTTTCCATAAATTTCGGTGCGTCCAAAAAGTGGGATGTTTCCATAAAAAATATGTTTCCATAAAAAAGGTAAAGGTGAAGGATGGGGGAATTTGGGGGTTTTATAAGGAGTGTTGGGACTAAAAGTAATGTCACACGATCTATACATGGTTGGCCCAAATAGTGTGGTCAAACCTTGCACAGAGGTCCAATCTAGATCTTACTTTCTAATATATTACTCGTTTTTCTCTATATATTTTGTTTTGGATTTAAAACAACACTATTTCGAGATTAATATCCATATAAGGATTCAGAACCCTCCCTATATGAGCTGGAGCAAACCAAGAGCCTTCCCATGGGGATTTCAAGCCCGATTCTTGGGGTAAGTGCTGAACTTCTTGGTTATTTTCCATTTTCCCCAATCTTCTCCTTCTCTCCTCCTCATATTTTAATATATACACCTCTTGTGGGTAGATATAGGTTTTTTAACGTCAATTAAGGCTAAAAATGGTGTTTTTGATGATAGATGAAGGGATCTAAGATGCATTCTTGGAATCTTGATCTGATTCTTGAGTTATGTCACCATTCTTTCATTATTTGTCACGTTTTAGTAGATCTTCTTAGATCTACTTCTCTGATATCAATTATTTCTCTTATATGATCCTATAGTGGGTATATCTAAGTTTCTTATTCCAAATTATTCAATTTTAAATTATGATCTTTCTAGGATAAGAGAACTAAGGTTGTTCTTGGATAATCGACCCGCCTTCTTTTGCGTTCTTCGTCTGTTGTCGAGATTCATAAAAACCTTCAAGGTAGGTTGATTCAATCTCATATCCTATTTATTTCATTTAATATCATAGTTTTAAATTGGTTTATTTTAATTCTATTGATTGTGAAAATAATTTAATATACATTATTCAGTGATGATTTGTGGTTTTAGTTAAATTATTGAATCTTGGTGAATTATTGTGAAAAGTGATCTAGAATCTTGAATATAAACTAATTATTTTAAATTATTGATTTGATAAAATTGATAAATGGTTTTATGAAAATTATGTTTTCAATAAAAAGGGAATTTTATTGAAATTGTTTTGTATTGAAATGACTTTGATGGAATAGTTTTTCAATAAAAAGGATGTTTTATTGAAAAGGTGTTTTGGCATGATCTTAAGGAATATTAGTGTGTTAGTTCATATTGTATTTCTAGGGCATGGTTGAAGTATGACATTGTGCTCAGTTCCAAAGTTTAGATTCCACATGTGATATAATTTTCATATTTCATATACGGGTCATGGTTGAAAAATGACCTTGTGCTCAGTGCCGAAGGTTAAATGTCACATGGGATATAAAGTTAATATTTCATATACGAGGATTGGTGGAAATATTACCTTGTGATCAGTGCTAAAGGGTTAATGGAATATGGGAAAAATTACCTTGTGAAGACTTGGTAGATCGATATGAAACCACTCATGATTATGTAACTGTCAAAACGTAGCATGAATGTATGGTTGCATGGGTTTGTAAATGGTTAGGTATGCCAAGAAAATGATATTTGGAAATTATTTTAAAGCTTGTTTAGTTATTTTTTTGGGAAAATATTTATTACTGGGAAAATTAGTTTCAATTACACTTGTATGATTTTGGTAGTAAATGGTTTTGTAAACTTGTTTATATATCATTATAAACTATTGTTGAGAAATTTTTTTATATAATTTTTTTATATACTTGTTTCTAAATATTCTAACTTAGTGGCATGAGCAGTGATGTCATTAGAGAAAACCTACTGAGTTTTATACTCAATCATGAATTGGCACTTTGGAGATTTTACGGGTGTTATCTTCTGGGACAAGGGAAAAGGTAATGATTCACACGTGTTTAGCACTACCTTGTGATGTTTGGACATATTGGAGATTGTGGAGCTTGGAACTTGTGGAGCATGGAGTCATGAGGTATTTGGATAGTCTTGTGCAGTCTATCCAATGTGTACATTAATACATGGTTATTCTTCTATAGTTCCTTACTTTGATGTGGTTTTTAGATACAAGAAGTTGTTGAGTTTTCTTTCATTCGTTCAAGCCTCATATAATGAATGTTTGGTAATGGTTGGATAGTTTATTGGTGTATTTATTAAGGGGTAAATCATACCCCACTTGTATTTGAAACCCTTAGGAATTTATTTCCAGCCTCTGGCATCTTGGGGATGTCGCTTAAGGCCTAGTAATGACTCATTATACTCTCAAGCCAATGCGAATTGGAGAGTAATTAAAAATGGTATCATCTTGTTTAGTCCTTCCCTAACAAGTAGTCATCGATGTTCCTAGTTTTGGAGCTAAAATTCAATCTCGTCTATTCCTTGGGTGGGAACCTTAGAATGTAGTAGGATTTTTGACACTTGAAATATATTTCATAAAAGGACATTGTAAACCTTTTATGCGAAAGTTCATGTTACCAGGTAGTTGGGTAAATAAGTGTTTGGAGAAACTTCTAGGATTTTTAAATCTCATTGTCGTGGGTATAGCCAATGATAAGAGAAGGAAATGAATTGTATAGGAATCACTTCCAACTAGGAGGGCATACATCATTTCGAGGAATGATTCATATTAAAAAAAATAGTTTTAATTTTTGAAAAAATTATGGAATTCATTTTCAAATGAAAGATTTTGAAAAAGTGAATGCTTATCGTATTTTGATAATGGTTTAATTTTCAAAAGCATGTGATGTGTTTTAAAAAGTGGTTGATCATGGGAAAAGGTTCTTCTAGAAAAAAATGTTGTGATATTTGATGTGATTGAATTTCAAATTGTAATCCAATATTTTCAAGAGTGTTTCATTAACAGTGTTTTTTGTTAGTTTATAAAATGGAACCCGGTAGGAATCTTCAAAACCAACCCAACGATATTCTGGAGAATGTGGTTACACCTGAACCACATGTGAACCAAGAGCTGATTTGGAGTACATTAAAAGATTTTCAAGATGTAGACACAGGGAAATGGAGGAATGAGCCATGACATGTGGATCATACAATCCATTTCATGAAGCAGAATCCACCTAATTTCGGAGGTGATTCATAACCCGAGAAGGTGGAGGTGTGGCTATATAGGATGAATCGTATCTTCGAATTAATCGGTACACTAATAGAGATAAAGGTCAAATTGGTGATGTATATGCTCGAGGATCATGCACGTCAGTGGTGGGATTTATTTGTGCATGCTAAATTGCATGAAGGGCTTACATGGGAGGATTTTCAGGAATTGTTCAACAAACAATTCTATCCTCACACATTCAAGATCCAAAAAATGATGAACTTCATCAGCCAGAATCAAGAGTCTCTTTGTCATAGATTATGCCGCTACGTTCATGAACTTATTATGCTTTGCACCAAAAGTAGCGGCAAGTGCCTCTTTGATGGCACACATATTTGAATCAAGGTTATGATAGAAGATTTGATAAAACATTAGAGTACTTTGTATTACAGATTATATATAGATGGTGAATAGAGAGACTGAGGATAAACATGATATCTCAGCATCCATGGGAGGAGGCATGATGATATCTACTGGAAATGGTGGGAACTCAACCACTAGGAACACGCAGAAAAGGGACACCTATTTTGAAGGTGTAAGTAAAAATCAGAACCAAACGGCTGGATCAGTAAATCTTCCTCCACGACCCCATAAAAAATCAGGTTGTTTTCATTGTGGTTCTCTTGACCACATAAATAGTGATTGTACAGCACAAACTAGAGCATGTAATAATTTCAAAAATATGGGACATTTTCAGTGCTATTGACGTAGTTTTCCAAGGTCAGGTGCTCGAGACACTTCTCAGTCGTCGCAAGCATCATATACTTCAACAAGACAAGGAAAATAAAATCAGTCCCATCAGCAAAGCAGATCTAGGTATATTGATTCTAGAAATACCATGAATCCTCGACTAGAGAAAACTGAGCAAGGAAACAAGGAGAACAGTGTAGCGAATACACAATTGTATGGAGCTAAGAAAATTGTTGTCGATGATTGGGCTAGACCATCTAGGGTCATAGGTACGATTCTTTTGAATTTTACCTTTTTGAAAGTGTTTTTTGACACCGGTACATCACATTCCTCCATCGATTCTTGTTCTATTTACGTTTTATATTTAAAACTAGAAATGAAGCCTTCTGTTTTGATACTGCAAACTCCTCTCGGTGAAGGAGAATGCCAAGCCTTTTTGTCTTGATATTTTGCAATAACTATTGATGGATTTGAGATAAAATGGGACTTCTAAAAGTTGGATATTGATTTATATGATGTAATCTTATGTATGGATTAGGTGACAATGTTAGAGGATCAAATCTACTATTATAGAAGAATAGTTAGTTTCATGACAGAGGACAGCTTCGAGCATCTCTTTAGAAGAGATAGGATTATAATGAAACCTTAAAAGAGCTTTTCGGAACCAATGACGGGAATGACCTATCACCATTTGGAACTGTTGAATTTGGAATCATCGTTTGTATGCCAAATTATCAAAGTGTGATTTTTGGATACATAAAGTAATTTTTCTTGACCATTTCATTTCTAATAATGTAGTTTTTGTTAATCCTGAAAATATAGAAGTCGTTATCTCTTGGCATCCACCGAATAATGTTTTCAAGATACGAAGATTATTTAGTCTATCGAGTTACTACTGATGTTTTTTGCATGATTTTTCATGACTAGCTTCACCAATGACAGCTCAGACAAAGAAGAATGATCCATTCTAATGGACAGAGGAATGTCAGAAGTCTTTCCAGGAACTGAAAGTTATGCTTAAATCAGCACCAATCTAGATCTTTCAAGAATCAAGATAGGGGTATGTGGTGTATTGTGATGATTTAGGATCACGTTTGGGTTGTGTTCTCATGAAAAGTGATCATGGGGTTGTTTAAGGTTCAATTCATTTTAGGTTTCATGAGAAGAATTAACAACACATGATTTGTAGTTAGCTGCAGTTGTCCATGCTTTGAAAACATGGAGACATTATCTCAAGGGTGAGAAACTTACTATGTTTATGGATCACAAAAGCTTGAAAGACATTTTATCATAGTGATATTTGAATCTGAGTTAAAGGAGATGGATGGAGTATCTCCAAATGTTTGACTTTGTCTTGATGTACACACCAGGGAAAGGAAATTCAGTGGAGGATGAATTGAAGAGAAAGTCATATGCTCTATTGGTGAAATAAGCATCAGATGAATGATAGTTGATGTCAGTCTTAGCTGACTTGAATGTGGAATGTGAAGACCGGGGTTATTTTTCAGATTTAGTTATAACTACGCTTGTTCCTGATATAGTAAAAATGATCAAATACACACAAACATCTAATGTAGAATGTCTGGTTGTATGTTCAAAACTCAAAGGTCATGAGACCATTGAGGGGTGGAAACTCGATGGGCTTTCAGTTTTTTGTTTCATAGGTTAGATGGTTGTACCTATGGAATGTTAGGAATAAGTCCTTTGTTCTTACCACCATTCGAGATTGGTTATACATCCAGTTACATAGAAGATGTATGAGGTGTTGAATGTGCATTTTTTGTTGTAGTGGAATGAAAATAAAGGTGGCTGAGTTCGTATTGTTGTGCTCAACTTTTCAGCATGCTAAAGCAATTCATTAGAGACCTCCTGGTATGTTACAATATTTTCCCATCCTAGTGTGGAAATGGGATCAGATAGCAATGGATTTTGTTATAGGTCTTCAAAAAACTGTCCACAAATACGATGCCATTTGGGTGATAGGGGATCGTCTAACCATGTCAGCCCATTTCATCCTTATATATAAAACTAATTAGGTGGAGGTTCTTTCAAAAATCTATATCTGAGAAGTGGTAAAGAGGAATGGTGTACCAGTGTCAATAGTCTTATAAAGAGATCCAAGGTTCATGTCTCATTTCTGGAAATACTTATAGCAATCCCTTGGGACTCAGTTGACTATGAGAACATCATATCATCCTCAGACAGATGAAAAATCTGAGAGGATGATACAAACGTTGGAAGACATGTTGCAGGATTGTGTAATAGATTTTGGTGGCTCACAGGAGAAACATGTACACTTATTGTAGTTATCATACAATAAAATCTATAAACCCTTGATACACATGAATCTATTTGAAGCATTTTATGGGCATCCTTTTCATTCTCCACAATGTTGGGAGAAAATGGGAGAAACATCACTAGTCAGTCCAAGGCTTGTCCAAGAAACAATGGATAAGATCCAGTTGATTAGAAAGAGGATGAATATGGCTCAGAGTTTTCAAAAATATTATACATATCACCGTCGAAGACCCTTATCATTAGTTGTGCGTGATCATGTCTTTTTAAAGATCTCTCTAAGGCTTGGAAATCATCATTTCAGGAAGAAGGGAAGGGTATCTACTAGATACATTGGCCCTATTGAGATACTGGAAAAGGTTGGAGAGGTGGAATATTGGTCGGCCATACCACCATAGTGTAGCTGGGTGCATACTGTGTTCTATGTGTCCATGTTGAAAAAGTATCACCCTGATCTTAACAATGTGATTAAACGGGATCACATTGACCTAGAATTGGATTCATCATTGTTACATATCCCAGTGCAGATCATGGATAGACAAGAGAATGTCTTGCATGGGAAAAGCATCATCCTAATGCTGGTATTATGGAACCATTTTGAGATAAAGTAAGAGGCTTGGGAACATGATAAGGAAATGAAAGAGTAGTGGCCAGAACAATTTTTGGCCAGTGGGGGTTTTCTACTTTCTAAGGAAAGAACGAACAATTGTGGGGAGAATGTAGTACCTCCGGTTTTGGGTACATAACCAATTTCATCAAGTTTTTTTTAAATAGTGTGTCATTGATTGGGTTTCCATAAAATAGATAGTTTCTATAAAATAAAGAGTTTATATCAAATAGAGGGTTTCTATAATATATATAGTTTCCATCTAGTTGGGTGTTTCTATAATGTTTTTTGTTTCCATAAAGTTGGGTGTTTCCGTAAAGTTGGTTGTTTCTATAATGTGGGGTGATTCCATGAAGTGGGATGTTTCCATAAAACATGTATTTCCATGAAAAGGGTAATGGTGAAGGATGGGAGAGTTTGGGGGTTTTATAAGGAGTGTTGGAACCAAAAGTAAGGTCACATTATCCATACACTATTGGCCCAAACTGTGTGGTCAAACCATACGCATAGGTCTATTCTAGATCCTATTTTCTAAGAGCTCGCTCATTTTTTCACTATATAGTTAGTTTTGGCTTCAAAACGCCCCTATTTCAAGATTACTCTCCCTAGAAGGCTGGAAAACCATCCCCACATGAGTTGGATCCATCCTAGAGCCTTCCCTCGGTGATTTCAAGCCCGATTCATTTGGTAAGTGCCGATCATCTTGGTTATTTTCTATTTTCTGCTAACTCATCCTTCTCTCCTTCTCAATTTCCTAGATCTACACCTCCTGGGGGTAGATATAAGTTCGTTAACATCTAGTGAGGCTTAATATTGTGTTTATAAATATATAGGTAGAGATCTAAGCTACTTCCATAGAATCTTGATCTGATTCTTGAGGTATGTGACCATTCTTTTCTGATTTGTCACATTTTCCTAGATCTACTTAGATCTACTTCTCCAATCTACATTCTCTCTCATATCTGATCCTATAGTGGGTATATCTATGTGTATTATTCCATATAATTCAATTTTTATTTGTGATCATTCAAGTATAACAGAACTAAAGTCGTTCTTGGATATTTGATCTGCCTTCTTGTGCGTTCTTCATTTGTTGTCGAGTTTCATCAAAACCATTGAGGTTGGTGGCTTCAATCTCATATCCTCTTTCTATAATTTATTGGCTTATATAAAAAATGGTTTATTTTAATGGGATTGATTGTGAAAATCATGGAATAAATCTTCTTCAATGATGATTTATTGGTTTAGTGAAATTGTGAAATCTTGGTGAATTGTTGTGCAAAGTGAACTAGCCTCTGGAATTTAAAATAATGATTTTAATTTATTGATTTTATAGAATTTTTAAATGGTTTGATTAAAAATCTGTTTAAAAAAACGTATTTTATTGAAATGTTTTGGTATTGAAATGAATTTGATGAAATTGGTTTTCAATAGATAGGTTTTTATTGAAAAGGTGTTTTGGAACAATCATTGGGAATATTGGTGTGTTAGTTCATATTGAATGTCAGGGGCTTGTTTTATAAATGACATTGTTCTCATTTCCAAATGTTAAATGGACCATGGGATATAATTTTCATGTTGCATATATGGGGTAGGGTTAAAAAATGACCTTGTTCTCAGTGCCAAAGGTTACATGGCACATCAGATATACAGTTCATATTGTGTATATGTGTCTTGGTTGAAATATGACCTTGTGCTCAGTGCTAAAGGGATAATGGAATGTGAGAATCAATTACCTTGTGATGAATTGGTAGATCGCTGAGAAACCACTCATGAATATGGAACTGTCATAATATATCATGCATGGTTGGTTTCATGCATTTGTGAATGGTTGGTTATTCCATGAAAGGGATACTATTAAATGATTTTAAAGATTTTTTAGTAATTTATCTGGAAAAATATCTTGCTGCGAATTTTTTTTTGAATTGAACACGTATTATTATGGTAGTGAATAGTTTTGGAAACTTTTTTATATTTAGTAATAAACTATTTTTGAGAAATAGTTTTATATAAATATTTTTATATAATTTTTGCTAACTTTTCTATCCTAGTGGCGTGAGTAGGGAAGTCATTGGGGAAACACTACTATGTTTTATACTCACCCCTACATTGGCACTTTGGTGCTTTTGCAGATGTTGTCTTTCGGGACAAGGGAAAAGGTAATGTTTCACACGTGTTTAGCATTACCTCATGAAGTTTGGGCTGATTGGATATTGTGGTGATTGGAGCTTGTAGAGAATGGAGTCTTGAGGTCTTTGTAGAGTCTTGTGTAATTTATCTACTGTATACTTTGATTCTTGGTTATTCTTTTCTTGTTTCTTACATTGATGTGGTTTTAAGAGACACGAAGTTTTTGAGTTTTCTTCCATTTTATTATGCATCATATACTGATTTTTTGGATATGGCTTGTTGGTTTATTGGTTTATTTATTTAAGGTTAAATCATCCCCCACGTTTATTTGAAACACTTTGGCATTTATTTCCTGCCTTTGGCATCTTGGGGATGTCACTTAGGGCCTATTAATGACTCATTGTACTCTCAAGACAATGAGAATTGGAAGGTCATTACACCCTCCAAATCATTGTTTAAATTATCATATATGATAATATAATTATATTAAAAAAGTAAAATTTAATGATCTTTTATGGAAAAAAAGTTGATGTCCTTGATCTCTTATATGAAAAAAGTCGATGTGCGTGATCTATTATGGGAAATAGGTGTAGATAAATTATCTTATTTTCCTGGAAGTTATACATGATTTATGACATGATTTATATATTTATGATAGTTCCACACACATGAAACTTTGATTCAGGATTCAGTTATGGTGAATTTTCATTCTTATTATTCATATATTTTAAAATGATGAAATTTTGTTCCATAAATCATTTTTTTTGATCTCTGTGAAGTTGTCAATGAACTTTTTATGTTACCAACAAGATCTCATGACATTATTATTATCTCATTATTTCATATAAATATCAATTGATATCTCTCATATTTACCCTTACTAAGAAAATGAGATCACACTTATTTTATGTTTCCTTTTACTAGGATATGAATAATATTTTATAGGTTATGCTTATGAAGAGTAATATATGGGAAGATCATTATTATATATGTTGAATATTTATCATATAATAAGAAGATTGTATATCTAATCACCAAATAGTATAAATCATTATGGTTATAAGATGTATATTATTCTTATTTATGGAATATTCATCTAAATAAATAATATTTTTTTTATAAAAATATTAGTCTTTTATAGATTTTATCAGATCTTGGTTTTCGTCAGTATTTTGAGATTATAGTTAAAAAACATTTATCAAAATCATAGTGATAGGTCTTAGTATAGAATAAAATCCTAATGTTTTCATAATGATCATGAATGGACTAGGATAATACTAAGGTGTCAGAAAATATTTTTTCACCATTTAGACATTCTATAAATCATTTTTTAGAATTATGTTAGTTCCCAATATGATTATCATTTCACACACTATGTAAATGGATGGAACCCAAAGATTCCTGTTAATTATAAAGTTGATGGAAAATACAATGATTTTTCACCAGAGAAACCATATTTTATAGAACATGGAATAAATAATGGTGTAGTTAATATCACCAAACATACATTGGATATAAATCATGTCAAATCTCCAAATGATCAACGAAGTGAAAACGTATTTTTTATTATTTCATTAAGAAAAATCCAAATTCATTTAGTGGATATTCTGATCCCCTAGTAGTGGGGTGATGGCTAAACACCACTGGCAATATATTTTCTATTCTTCAATGCTCGAGGCATGAATGATATCCCCATTCTCTTTATCGTATGAATGTAAAAGAAGATCAATTGTGTAATATTATAATTAATGAGAGGAAGGATGATGAAATTGAATCGGTGGAATGGGATTCTTTTAATGGAATATTATATGGTATCTAAATACCTTATATTCTAAAAATAAGGATGGAGAAAAAATATATTGAGCTAAAACAATTAGGATGATTAAATTTGGTATCTAAGATGGAAATTCAATAGTTCTTGAATGGAATGACTCCAATTTAATTATACACTATAAAAGTAGAATTGATCCACTCTTTGGTGGCCTAAAATATTGTCTATCAAATTAATTATCTAAAATATTATTTAGTAACTATGAATAAATAGTTCTATGTACACTCAATGTACAAATTGAAATTGTATATTCCCACCATTCATATGTCTTTTAAATGAAAATAATGATTAGGACTCCTTAAAATCTAACAAATCACATGAAGAAAGAAATTATATCCATATAAATATGTGAAATGATTGATGAAACAATAAGTTAAGTTATTTTGTTGAACATTGAGGTGATTTAAATATGGAATGTTTATTCAAGAATACCATGAATGTTAAAAGGATATGAATAATATGGTCAATGAAATTGAGAAATATATTATACCATCTAAAGAATAACCAATGATTCAATGCTTAAAATCCCTGTAATATAGAAATTATGATAACTATAGAATGAGTCTAAATCATTTTATAATCTTATCCAACAACCACATAAGACCAAAAAATTGAAATCTCATGAGATCATGGTTGTGAAAGTGGGTTATTATAATGATATGATGAAAGTTACACTGATCATCCACTATTGAACAAGTAATGTATTATTTGATTCAAGATCCAACCAATATATTATTTCTAATGAATTCTTCAAGGGTATATATATATATATATTTTCAATAATTAGATGTTTATTTAGATGTAAAAACTTCTAAGCGAACAACAGTCTCTTCTTAAGTCTACAGTTCTTCTCTGATTGAAATTTCTTAGAATGTGATCCTTGTAAATCATATGATTCAACCTTTAGTTTTATATGATTTGATTATTTGAATTTATATTCATTCTCTCTATAGAGACTATATCAATGTATGAGTAATGTAAACCACATTTCATATTCCAAATTAACAAATTATCATTTATCTATTTAAGGATGAATATGAAATTCTAATGGAGATTATATCCATCTTGCTATTCATAATTCCAATATTGTAGTATATATATCTCATACGGTTAGAAAAAACTATACATTAATGATACACATATTGTTCATGAGTTTCAGACTGAGTTTTTGGAATAATATTTGGGCCATCTTCTAAATAATAACGTTTTTTCAGTGGATCTCAAGCCTGGGGTTATGCATATATTAATGAATCTATATAGAGTGGTCGTAGTTGATTTTCAAGAATTGAAAAAGAATCCCTGGGAGAATGTTGGGAGGGGAATAATTTATCCATCTGTATCACCTCATGGTACACAATTTTATACTATATGAAGAAATATAGATCAATATGATTCTATATTGATTATTGAGAACAAAACAATATCACTATGAATAATAAGAATCATCTCCCACGTTTTTGTGACTTCTCAGAAAAAATAAGTTGTGCTTAATTATTTTCCATGATTTATCTTCATTCTTTATGTCACTAATTGATCATTAAAAATAATTCTATACCTCATATTGCATTCCATAAAATGTATGGAGCTTATGAATTTTATTTTATTCCATCTGGACTTAGTAATTCCTCCTCTATCTTCATTGAATTAGTGTATAGATTATTTTGAGATTTCCTTTTTCAATTTTTCTTAGACTTAATAATTGATAATTTTTCATAGTAAAGGAGAAAGGAAGTGAATAAAAATATCTTATGGATTATTATAAATACCCTAAGGAATGGTAAGCATTATGAAAAATTTACCATATTTGAATTTTATCATCATAATGTCACATTTTGTGTTATATAATCTCTGTGAGGGTATATTAGTAGATCCCTAAAAACATAAAGTTTTTGAGAAATGGCCGAGACCAACCACAATAACAGAAATCCTTATTTTTCTTAAGATGAATCGATATTACCATTTTGTTAAAAAATATCATTATAATCTATTCCCACCACTTATTTGACTCAAAAAGTAGTTATGTTCTTATGGATTGAGAAATGCGAAGAGAATTTCTAGGAGTTCAAAATAATGTTAGACCATTTACATGTTCTCATACTAACCTGTAGTAAAAAAGGGGTTTGGTCCTTAATGCTGAACTTAATAAAGCAATGAGATATGTTCACATTATAAATGATATGTTGGTAGCTTATTCCTCACGCCTATTGAAGGTTTATGAGAAAAATTACCCAACTCATTATTTAGGGTTAGATGTTGTAATTGTTTATTAAATATATGGAAGAATTATCTCTATGGGGAAAGGTGCAGAATATATACTGATAAAAAATCAATGAATATTTTAACTAAAACATTTTTGTACATGAAATAAAGAAGTGATAATATGTATTCCCATTAGAATATATATTCCCATTAGAACATTTATTCCGATTTTTGAACAAGAATCAAATATTTACTTATTTAAAAAGGTTCTAAGTAGTAATATTAATGGAGATACTTATTATCTGACTCAAATTAATTTTCAAAAATCTATCCATGTGATGATTAAAGAGTCAAATAAGGAATATGGAGTTCCAAAATTGTAGTTGAGAAGTGTTCATCAGTAAGAACATCATTTTGGTTGATTAATATGGTTCTAGAACTATGTATGTGTTCCACCCATACGAAATTTGAAGGAGTTGCTGGATGAGGCTAATACTTCATCATTCTATATTCATATTGGATGTACAAATATGTCATGTTCCAGAAAGATTATTTATAGTTGGATTTCATGAAGACATATATCACATATTATGTTTCCTGTTTCTTTGTTCCTCATCATGTTATGGATGAGATGGATTAGTATCTTAGGTTTTAAAACCATTAACCATGCCTAAATGGAAATAGGAAAACATCCCCTTGTATTTTGTCATTAGACTCCCCAAAACATCTAAAGAACATAATGGGTTAGAGTTGATATCTATATAAATATAAAACACATCATTACTATTAGGGAATATTTATCTCCTGATAACAATTCTTTAGTATATATTATGGTTGTATTATGATTTCATGGAGTACCACCAACCGTTGCATCTCATAATGATATATCACTTACCTTGATGTTCTGGTTATATCTTTAGTAGGCTCTGCATATATCGTTATGTTTCATAATGTATTATAATTCTTATTTAGACTCTTAGTATGATAGAAATATTCAAACACCTGAATATATGTTAAGATCATTCACTACTTATTTTATATTTGTTTGGGATCAACAACTTTCTTTGTTAGAATTTTATTACAACCGTAGCTTCTACAACAGCATTGAGATGGATGCTTATAAATCCTTATATGGTAAGAAGTGAAAATTTAAAAAAAGATAGAATTAATTTTGAGATGGAAATTTGTTGGAAGATATTATTGGGGAGGAATTTGAAGAGAATATTTGATCCATTAAATATCAAATATGATCATCTAAGAGTTGTAAAAAATGATATGCTGAAATCCCCAAAAGGTTCTAGTTTTTGAAGTGTGTTTAAAGGTATACCTATAGATATCTAATAGTAAAGGGGTGATGATATTTGGATATAAGGTCAAGATAATATCTAAGTAAATTTATCCTCATGAAAATATTGATTTTATTGGGATACTAGCCCATCTATTTGAACTTCCACTCAATCTTTATCAAGTTTATTATGAGTTTCAAGTATTACTCTTGAGGAAGTACATACTTGATCCTTCAAGTGGACAAAACCTATATTTTGCATTGATTGATAAATATGTTTCTTATGATGAATAACCATTAGTGATTCTAGATTGTAGGGAAAATTTTCTCCAAAACCATACCACTCACCTAGTTATTGTTTTATGGAGAAATCACCAATTTAAGTAAGGTACACGGGAAACTCCATATTTGATGATGTAGAATAATCTACATATGTTTTTGTTAAAGGGATAATATTTTTGGAATAAAATCATTTTATGGGGGGGGGGATAATGTAACCCCCTTATTTATTAATAAATATTTTACTATGAATAATTTGATTACTTAAATATCTTATGTCACATACAAGAGAGAGTTCAAGAAAACCAAAAACATTATTAAATTATATTGTGTCCATTATCTTTTAGATTTTGGATTCATGTGTAAGGTAAAAAAATATCTAAATTAAAGAAAATATGTTATAAAATTTTATGAAATGAAATCATTTCTTTTTAAATTAATAATTAAAAAAATTATCTTAAAATAAAAAAGACGATATTTCTGTAAAATTGTTTCTATATGTGAAATTTATTTTATTTCAATATATTATATTAATCTTTATTATAAAATTATTACAATTATAACTATATATTAATTACATAATTATATGTTTTAAACATCTTACAAATATGTTTCTAATCATGTGATAAAAATAAATCAAAATTTACGTTTAAAAATGATTATTTCTAAAAATATGATTTTTTCTAGTTTTTCCGTTCATTAAAAATAATTTCATCTATTTATAGGTAATTAATTAGATACAATTAATAGAATATTTTTAATCGGTGGGTACAAATTTTGTTATTAGGCCCATTTTATTTTAAGGTTATTATGAATAGTAACCATGGTAAAATTTATCACCTCATTAAAGTGTTAAACGAGTTTATATAGATTAATAATAACTTATTAGGTCATAATTTTTCATTATAATTATTATTGCATAATTTTAATTTGACCCTAACCAATTACTTTTCTATATTGAGTTATTTAATTGAATCTTTTCAATGAAAATGACTTATATATTATTAAAATCAATGAATGTTATAAAATTTCACTCTCATTTTCTAATATCTGTTATATGTAAACATGGGGAAAGAAGTATTTTATTAAATAATATTAATGTATATATATATATTAATTGATTTTTTTTTCATTATATAGTTTTATTTTCAATTTTGAGTAATTATATAACAGATTTAGTTGCTTAAGATACATTATTGCTGTATTTCTGAATCAAATAAAAAATAAATGTTTCCAAAATATTAAAAGTTATATAATTAGACTATTTTAATGTGACAGAAGAATATTCTAGTCCTATATGACATATTAGGGGGGTTTAAAAGAATTATATTATAATTTATAATTTTTTTATGCATTTAAAATTAAAATAAATGAAAATTGAGAAAATTGATAATATTGATATTTTAACAAAAATTATATTTTGTTATATTTTTTAAAAATTTTTAAAATATTTAAATAATACACAATGATAATTATATGGGATAAAATTTCATAACTGATTCATTTAGGGTCAAATATAACCCTATAAGTAAAAATTATAGCCTTTTAATATTGAAACGTATATTATCATAATTAATTTTAAAATATGTTTACTATGGGTCAATCAAAATGGTATGATTTAAAATTACCCCAAAACATGTAAAACTTTTATTGTATAATTTAATTACAACCATATCTCACCATTTAATTTAATACCATGACATTTGTTGTTATTTTCATTGAGAACTAATTTATTATAAGTTAATCTTTTGGGAAATTCTAAATTTGCACCTCCCCTAAATTATAAAAGGACACCTCCTACATCACCTCATTACAATATGTTGAGCCTTATATATTAACCATAATCTGACATATTCTCTTCTAAAATTATCTATCCACATTCTGGAGGTTTTGTTTATCACAAAAGTCCAACACTATAAACCATTAGAGGAGATCAAAAGGTGTTATTTTGATGAAGGGAAACTCTCCATAATTGATCACATTCTTTTTCTAATCTTCTTTACATTATATAAAAATATGATGAATACTTACATAAGTATAATAAATATTATGAAATTTTATTAATATTAATAAAATGACATTAAACACCCTTTTTACAATCAAACTATATGTGAATGCATCACTCTTACATACGTATGGCTTTCCATCTTTATATAGCAATAAATTTCATTTTTAATAAACATATTTTATCGAAATTTATTATGATAAATTTAATGAATATATAATATATTTATAAAAAATCATATATATAGAATGGTAATATCACGAATACATGATTACCATTCAAAATTTTAGAAATTATAATGTTGCTCATACGTACTTATAGACTACGATCTCAACGATGCGATATTAATCGTTCTTCATTTATATTTAAAATGGATGGAAATGAGGATGAATTTAAGGAATATATATAATAAAAAATTAAAATAATGATTATTTAATGATAAATTATTTTTTTATATTTCATTTATTTAATCAGTCGAAAAATGGAAACAGCAATCATGCATATGCACGCTATACCGTCTCCATGAAAAGATTTATTCTTTTTTATCCCTAATTTTTATGAATTATTAAAACAATTATGTAATGAATATATATGAATTATATAATATAATTAAAATAATTTAATTTTTTTAATATTATCAATTTATTAGGACCGGAAGTACTGATCAAAAACTTTCTTGGAAAATAAAGCAGATTTCACCAAGAATAATGAATTTAACAACAAATTGTTAACAAATGGCTAATAAATTGTAATACATAAATCATACATGGTATGATATATATATATAAGGTTATTTTATACATAATAATATATCTATATTTATTAAACATTAGGTTTCAATGTGAAAACGTATATGAGAGACTTGATGTAATGATTTATTTTACAACCTCATCATTGTTCAAGATTGTTTTTGTTTAAGTCTCTACTCGAGAATATTTTTATTCCACTTGAATGTATTCTAAATGAAAATTTCAAAAAATATTTTTTATATTCTTCTAAATTTATTTGAATTCATTTTAACCCATGTTTTTTTATAAATAATGTTCTGAAATAAATCATATTTCATTTTGTAAATGAGTTACTTTGTGACTTTTATGACAAACATATGGACGAAATGTTTTTTTAAATTATAAATCATGAGTGAATTTACCCACCTTCATGAATCCTCAATAAATTAAACATCATTTATACGTTAAAAAGATTAGTTTAAAATAAATACGTTCCCTTTATATGTGCATATATTTTTAATAAAAAAATGACTTCAAAAAGGAAATGTTGTTTTTTTAAGATGTATCCCATGTTCCCTTTTCAAACCAATTTTCGTATAAGATGAAATCATTTTATGTTACATAAGATTTAATTTAATATAAATTGATGAAACCAACATACTTATTTCTATACATGGTTTATATTTATGGTGAAAATATAATTTTTTTTATGAATGTCATGTCATTTCCTTGGTATATGATTTGATGAAATTTTTTTGACATCCATTTCACTTCAGGGGTTTTGATATGATAATTTATCTATAATACTTTAGAAGTCATATTTTTGATATTCATTATGTTATGGGTGGGACCTATATCACTCTCTAATAAATTGGTTAATTTATTATACCTCATCAGATAGTTATGGGAAACAAATTCAATTGCATGGCCCTTTATGTGAACCAAGTTTATATTCTTGATTTTTTATGTGAAGAAAGTCATTGTGATTAATCCAAAATGGAAAATAGTTTTTCATTCTTTATATAACTATTTTTTATATCATACATGACTTATGAAATATACTCTATGCTTATAATGGTGCCACACATAGGATCTTATAGTTAATGATTAAGTTGTGACGAATTCTCACTCTTAAGACCATGTATTCTGAAATGATAATATTTGTATTCTGAAGTCATGTTTATTATATTTTTTTATTGTCTATAAAATTTTAATTTTATATTCAAGATATCATTATCTAATGGTTATTATATCATTTTATTTGATGATTAATTAATATATCCAATGTTTACGATTTCAAAGCATTTTAGAACACCCTTTTATTGTGTTTCTGTTCCCTAGGTTTTGAATAATGATTCTACTTGGGTAACCCTATAAAGAGTACTGAGTGATAAGAGAATTATAAGAGATATTGGATATTATTTATAATATAAGGATATTATAAATATAATCTCCATATATAATATAACTCTATATTTATTCATGGATCATATTTTTATGTATTAAATATTCCTCTAAATATGTGTAATATTTCTATCTACAAGCTTTACTTTTTATAATCATGTAAAGAATTTTTAACAATTAAGAATGTAATAACTGATTTTAAATCAGATTACGAGCTCATGTATGTGTGGAGGAAAATAATTATTGTGTTGTCCAATCCGAACAACAATATTCCCACACTCAAATCTCATAAAAATCAGTTAGAAACATACAATAATAAATTCAATCAAACTAACACTATGATAAATTAAGAATCATTATAGGATAAATCTAAAAGAGATATTTTAAAATACAAATTAAACCAAATAAACATCTAATAGTTTTACCATAACTCTAATGACATGTCTATATGTCCCTTGAAATGATTTGGAATCGATTAGTCTATTACTAAGACGAATTGTAGGACCGAGTAGATGTCATTGTTCAACTAAATTGTACATATGAGGATATACAGATCCATAAACATCGAGCAGTTGATAAGAAGCCTAATAATCTCCAAAATAGTATCACTTCACTAATTTTATGATATTTCAAATGTGGTTACCAAGGTTCCAGTTTATAAGTAAAGTTGGAGGTGGTTTTGGGAACACAAAATTTAAAAAAAACACATAAATCAATGATTTTAGAAATCATATAGCATTATCTAATTTAAAAAAGCAATATAACTTTTCACCACCGCTTTAATATATCTATAAAGAAATCATAATTTGGTGTCTTACAGCTTGAGATATGTCTGAATTATAGAAATGACATCAAGATATTAGAAAGTAATGACACTCTCCAATGAAGGTGCATTTTGGGAATCAGAATGGATAAATTAGAATCTATGGTATTCTATATAATTATATCTAACATATTTATTCAATTAATCACCATATTTAAGAAAACTAATATTGATAGATCAGCTGATGTGTAAATGTTATTCAATATGTTTTCTTAAACAGCATCACAGTTTGTACAATCTTACTTGAATTTCATCATGGGATCTCCAAATCACCTCAAACTACAATGTAATCGTAAAATGAGTAAAATTTACCAATTTAAAAATTATTAACATAAACTAATTCAATTAAAAATTGTGCTTAATTAGTTATTATTTTTGAATATTTTCAAAAAAAATAGTTTAACATAGTGGTAGAATGGTGGAATTTAATAACAAATTGATACAAAACCACACCATCAAAATAATATAACGTCAAATAAAAATAAAATTTTATAAAATGATTCCAAAATATTCTCCCATGACCTTTAATATTTGACATTATTTGTAAATTTGTTTCATGATATCATAGAAATGAATGGATGAATCACACAAAAGAGATAATCTCAATAAGAAGGTAAATGATTGTCTGATAAATTATATTTTTCTAAATGTGAAGGAGATATATGGTCAAATTTTTAGAATGGAATTCAAAACTCAACCATGTTACAAAATGTATTCTTCTTTGTGTCATTACTATTTCATTCTATTCATTAAAATTTCAATTTAGAAAATATATTTTATTTTAAAATATTTCTACTTACATATTGCATTCTTCTAAACCTGCCAAAAATAATTTTCAATCAAATTCCAAGGCCCCCTCAAATATGAATTCCATTAATTCGAACCATAATATAGAAACCAAGACATCACCATATGTTCTATATTTCAACATTTCCCGCATTACTTATTTACACTTGTTTTTATTTTCATGGTTTATAATTGTTGGATAACATGTATATATTTTTAGTTCAATTTAGTAAAGTAATGTAACAGATCGGAAAAGGAATTTGAATATGTATAAATAATGTTATAAAGCTATGATCCCTAAAAATTACATGTATACACATTCTATTAATTAATAAATATTAATATTTAATGGTTTAGATAAATTTTAAATGGAAATGATAAATGACATAATTAACACATAAAAACTCACATAGAATATAAAATATCTCAATGATTTTATAAATTTATTGAAATTTATATCATAAAAAACCATGTTTTATTTAAGAAAACCCATAAATGTGAATTAAATTCTCAAAATCACATTTCATTAGTGAAAAAAATTAAATGTTTAAAGAACATGAAATAAGGGACTCTCTGATGAATTGACCAAAATTTTCATAATTCGGTGGGCATCAAAAATGGGATTTACAGAACTAAAGTAATATTACAAAGAGGGGGGAATTAAAAATATCACCCATTGATAAAAATATACAAAAACAATAATGTTAAAAAAATATCCTAACTAACCTAGGAATATATGGAGATGTAAAAAATACCATGAAATAAGTTAAAATTTAAAAAAAATGAAAACATATTATCTAACATGTGAACATAACCCCCCCCCCCACCCCCCTCCACACCCACACACATTGTGTGTGTTGTGTCCTCACTATTGTAAAATAGAATGTATTGTGGATGTGTAAAACCTTGTGTATGTAACTAATAGGCCACTTCTACTGATTCATTATCTCAAAATATATGTGAAAAATATTTCCATAGATCAACTAATATGTTTATATCACAATATCTATTTTAATATTAGTTTGATATAATATTTTAAGTGGTATTGAACTATTTTTTCATGATTTTTGCTGAAATATCTATTTTACATCTCATATTGAACATTGTTTTGGGGTTCATATATAGTATAAAATTTATACCTAACCCCATAACCCTGAAAAATTGATTTCATTTCTCTATGGTATAAATGGGAACCATGTTCACTACTGATAATAATAGAAAATCTAAACATATAGATAAGATGGTTTCATGAAATTTAAACAAAAATAATTAAATGATCATCCCTTATGACTCCTACCTCTATACATTTTATCACATAATCTACATCCATAAAAAGTTAAATTTCTCCAATGGAATTAGGAAATGGCACCATATATTCAATTTACCAAACACCCTAAATTAATATAATGGTAAAGGGTTTTATGTAATTTTATTTTGTAGATATTCCTCATCCAATAAAAATGTGGTCAAGATCCAAAAAAACCATGTGCATCCTGAAGTCACTGTTGGCCAAAATAGACATCAATCAATGAATATTCGATATGTCTATCAAAAATTGTATTGCACCCTATTTTAAATTCAAACTAATAACCTATGGATGGATTACAAGTCAATATATGGAATAAAATTCCAAAAGACATGATCTGTACATGGGCTCCAAAGGTAGGGGCCATCTCAAATGTATCAATATTAATATTAAACAAGACAATCATCTTGTTTTTTAAAATTAATCGGAATGGAAGATGTTACAAAATAATTTTTAATGTAATCATGCTAAGAAATAATATCATACACTGGATATAATTGATTATATGAAATCATGTCATTTATGGGAATATATGGGGATGAGTCTATGTATGAGGATGTAATGATCATGCTAATTTAGATAGATACTATATTCTCTACATTTTTTTATACATAATTTTTATATCAAATACCTATAGGAGGAGAGTCTATTGAAGGGGTTGTAGTTTCATTTTTGGTTTCAGAAGGAAATAATGTTGGGATTTAGGGATGTAAAACACAATTACATTTAAACCTAAAATGTATGACCATTATTTATACAATAAAAACATATTGGTAATATTTTTGTTTAATTTTGGTTTAGTATTCAAGGGTGGGTTCCCCTATTCTAGTGGAATAATTACTGACATGTACAGATCGAACAACCCATTGTATAAGATTAACGAAACTACATAGTTATTGTCATCAAAATGATCAAAAAATTTAATTCCCACTAAGGTGGACTTATTCCCAAGAGAGATGTCAAACTCAATTTAATTTTTTTGAAATAATATTCACCATTTTAAAAAAAAAATACTTTTTTCAGTAATCGGTAGAGAGGGAGTGAATTTTTACTAATTTCATGAATAAAGAATCGATAAATTATTTTTTAGAATAAGAAATAATGCATATCATACACATGTTTAAGGAATATATGGAATAAATTAAATCCACTTTTTTACTTAAAAACATATATAAAATCCCAATAATTGATATTTCGAAACAATATACCATGTTTCAAAATGAAATTTCATTTATTATAATTTAATATAAGATTATTTTCAATACTATAACAATAGAAATCACCTACAATTATCAAAATTCATCAAAAAATTTACTATAAAAATTTCAATTATCTATGAATACATCCATGTAATTTTCATGATAATATGAAAAAATACTAACCATAAATTTTTAGAATGTACCTGCACCATTGGATAGACTGAATAGAATCCTCTATAAGGAAATTTTGGAAAATGGAAATTAAAGGTTTCATTTTCTATATCCTTATGGGTAATATGGATCTAAATGTATCTTGAATACCTATAATGAAATCAGTAATTGGACATCCTCATTGGATTTAATTTCATATGGTTAAAAAATGGAAATGGTAAATTTAATTTCATAGAATATTGGTTTAGTCATCATTAATCTTTAAATCATGAAAAAAATTCTATATATGGTTCAAAACGAGTTATTTTTTTCATTTTTTATTAATAATAGACATGTTTTATTAAGAATTACCTTTTTTGGATTGTCTCATTTTCTATTAGATATGGGGTAACTGATTCAAATATTCAATAAGATGGTTACCTACTTTTTAACTCCATCATGGATATTTGGGTATAGTTTTTGGTATTCCATACTCATTGAATTTTCATCATTATTTAACAATATATGATTCTCCAAACATGATGGGATAATACTATATATAAATTTTAGATAGTTTTCATATCAATGATTTTGTATACTCCCTCAAAAGTATATATATCCTCAATTCGTAACCTTGAAAGAGTGAACTAGTAGTGATGATAGAAAAAGTTTTTCAATTCTCAAGGTATGAATATTTATAAGATTCATATAGTGGATTATGTTTAAAATAAATATTAATTTGGATTTATAGGAGTTATTTTGGAAGGGTGAGGTCTATTATCTCATCTATATTTTCAATAGTGACATCATTATATAAGGATTAATATTTTTAATGTTGGGTTGTAAGATCGATTGTCATTATTTCCTAATCCATAAATAAATCATTAGATAAGGAACAAGCATGACATTTTTCTTGACCATTGAAATATGAAAGGCATTATTCATTACATAGAATTTATAGTAATGTTTAATACTCAGATAGTAAATTATATGAGATAACAATGATTATAATATCAAAAAGGATTACATTAATTTAATCAATTAATTCAGAAGAATTATATACTAAGGGTTTTATCATGGAATTAAGGATGTTTAGGTGGAAAATGAAACAACTAAATGTATAATTAGAGTAACATTGTGGAAATTAAATATGTTATTGTATTATTTTAAAAAAAATCACCCCATTAAAATTGGGGAATTTCAATTTATACATTTATCTTATATTTTATATACAAAAAAAATTATGAAAAATCATATTTTTACACCCATATTAACATCCTTTAACACACCAGTAGGGTGTGTGGTACTCAAAATATCTAGTCGAATAACTATTACAATAGGATATAGTTCCCTAACTATTAATGAAGATAAAATTTGATGATTCATCACATTTATATATGTAACAAAATCAAGCATAGAACTAGAAAATAAATAGTCCCCTATGGAGCATGAGACTAAGAATTTTTAGAACTGTTGAATTTGGTGGGAAGTAAGGGGTCTATAAATGTTGAGATTTTCCTCCCCAATCTATCATTCTCATTTCCTTGAATAATATTTTTGTGTATACACATGTCCTTCATAAACATGTATTATCAAAGAATTTTATTCATATTAAAAATCAAGGGGATATGAAACTACACTTTTTGGAATGTTTCCAAGATTTACTTATCATGTTTGGATTATTATAATTTACCAGGTTGTGTGTAAAATTTGGTAAATGAAAGAGGAATGATTGATCTTTGTTTCTCATCAAAAGATACTCTCTTTTCTTTGTTGGTATTTTTCTCATGAAAATGATTTTTATCATTGGTGTCATTTGTGATGGTCGTAATGGTGGTATCATCATCAGTGGAACAGTCTAATGTAGGGGAAATATGGATTTAATATTTTTTTCCACTCTGAAGGGAGAAAAAATGTGTATTTTCCTTCTCCAAATGCTTCAATAGTGGTAGAGAATTTAGTTTACTAAACCCTTGGATTTAGATTTCACCTCCCTTGTTGGAAAGTTATCCTAATTGTGTTTTTAATTCATATATAGTTTAATGGGTTGTTTATTATAACTTAATTTTATAGGATTCCATTTTCTTTGTTATATTCTAAATTCCTAGTTCAGTTTATGTAGGGGGTTTTCAAAAAGAAAATTGTGGTCATTTATGATTTCTAGGTGGAATTAGAGGATTATGTCCCTGACCTGGTTTGTTCCATTATTTATAACGTTGGTAAGAATACCCACTATTTCTATATTCTTGGTGATCATTCCATCCGTAGTTTTATGGATTGTATAATTCTTTCATTATTTGTATATTGGATTTATTTTCTAAGAAACCACTCTCATAAGGTTCTCTATTTTTTGGTTATTCTCATAGTAATGGCTTTTTGTGGTATAGGTACTATAATGAATTAGAGGGTGTTAGGATTTCCCATGGAAAATAGAAAGATATCAGAGTAGGGTATATAAATAATAAAATTTATTATAAACAATATTCTTAAATTAGGAACATGTCACTTCATGGATAACTCTATTAGAAATACTGGACATTTAACAGAATTTTATTATGTTTTCTTCAATTTTATAAATGATGGTCAGCTGCATGATTAGATTCATGGAAATAATAGATTTTATTAAAGTAAAATAAATAATATTACAATAAAAGGTAATTAAACCATCATAAAGAAATTTTATTATTTGTCTCTCAATAATTATGAATTATTGACAAATAAATTTAATAATTTTAAAAAATCCCAATAATCATGAAGTGTTTCCCCATTTGAAAATATTATTCCAAAAAAATATTTCCTAATTATTTAATTTCAAGATAATGCAGAATATTTTTAAAGAAAACTAAATCCAATTTCATCCTAACCTCAAATTTTGTAGTTAACATAGTATATCTAGTATTTTCATTATCTTTTAATGAAAATGGATATCACCTAAGTGTATCATGTTCATCATCCATTTTTTTGTTTTAATTTTCAATATATTGTATATAATTATTTTAAATTTGTATGTCTTTACTATCTATTAATAAAATTATGTTTGGTTTATAATATAACAAGAAAATATTTTAGTTTTAAGTATGTTTCGTCACCTTTTACTTGAATTTATATTGGTTAGATATGAAAATTTTATAAAATTAGTTTCTTTAGAGTTTATTTATTTTCTAAGATTTTATAGATATTATCATTAATTTATAATTTTGTTCCATAATAATTTGTGTGTACATGATTCTTTAGTTTTTGGGTCTCCACATTGAAACGGTTATCCTTTCTATCTTGAGGTCACTAAATTGGGACCCTATTTATTTCGGGTTTTAAATGAGATATTTCACTCAAGTAGAATGCCTATTTCATACAACTTATAAGAATGATTTTTTATTCCACATATGTAAAAAATTATTAGATATAAATTTATTAATATTTAAAAGTTACACAATGTTCTCAAAAAATTAAACACTAAAAAATTACTCATGCAAAATAGTGCCATAATTTGGCCATGATTTCATGGAATTTCATATTGATTATGTATTCAATTTTTTTTATAATATTGGGAAATCACTAGGTCATATATCAAATATAATTGGAAATTTATAGTTTATATGATTAAAAAAAGCACTAAAATGATTTGGGAGTAATATGGGTTTTATGTAAAAAAATTATTTTAATAATTTACATGTTCATAAAAAATTATTTTTTGTAATATATGACAAATGATTCACTTCTAGTTCAATAAATAAATTTTATATTCATTATTTTAAGATGATTTTTAGTTTTGAGTATTTCATTGGTTCATATTAGTCAAACTCCTAATTACCCATTAATATTTTATATCAATTCATGTAGATCGAAATCCATGACTAAATAGTTAGGCTTTCAATGTATAGTTCTTTTATTTCTATAATAGATTCAAAATTATATTAATTTCTCAATATATTACGGAATGAAATGATTATTGTGATTTCTAATCATAATAATAATATTCATGCACTCAAAATCTCACAAAAAACACATAGAAATAAAGGTTAATAAACTCAATCTCAACATTAAAAAACATTGATATATTAATAATGGTAATAAACAACTGATAGATATTTTCTAGAACCAAAATTATACCATTTTAGTAGAAAATAGATGTTTTGGGACTCCATTAAATTTTATATATCTACCTTGAAATGATTAACTATTAATTAGCTAGATTTTGAGGGGACATAAAGGTTATATGGGATATTATACTTTATCTCAAACCCCCTATAAGGATAGTAAGAGCCATAAAATTCTATGTGTTAATAATATTTTAATAAATCTAAAAACTATCATCACTTCACCCCTTGATCAAATGTTCAAATAGGGCTCTTGATGTAAAAATTTATAAGAAATGTGGAAGGTGGTTTTGGTCACCCTAAATATTAAAAACCACATTGATCATTGAATTGAAATAGTATACATCCATATGTCAATTGTTTTCAAAAAATATTTATCCTCCTCTATTATATTAATACAAAAATATTTAACTCATTTAGGGGACTATATCCTAATATATGGATGAATTATGGAAGTGGACACAAGATTTGGAATATATAAGAATATCTCAAATGACCATGAGTTTCCAGCCTCAAAATGGTGAAATTAGGCTCAAACGTTTTCTATATAATTTTACTCTAACAAATGTTTTATTCATCCACCTACTTTAATCTCAATTTAAGGCACATGTTTGTTGTAGTGTCTAAATTACAACAAATGTGTGCTTATTCACATTCATAATTTGGCCCACTTTTCTTGAATTTCACCATGGGATCTCCAAATCACCTCAACTTAAAATTTAATTAGAAAATAATCTGAAATTCCCTATTTTTATTGTAATAAATGTTAATATTTTTATTCCAATATAAATTGAATTTTGTTATTATATTTTCAATTTGTAATAAAAAATCGGTTTTACATAGTAGTATAATTTTGGAATTTAATTATGAATCACCACGTCATCATCAATCCATATCTTAAAAATAAATTTTAGAATAATAATTGTTTAATCATTATCCATAACTATAAATAAAATTTATCTTATCCCTTTTTATTATGTAAAAATAATATTAGGCATTTTTATAAATTATTATGACATAGGCTTGTAATTATCACTATAAAACAATTTATATATCACATGTATTTTTATACATTTCACATTTATAAATTTAAATAAATCTAAATGTTACCTTTAATATAAATGTATTGATAAAATTCAATTAATAAAGATAAATTTAAAATAAGGTCATTTTTATTCTTAAATATGTATTTTACTAAATGTTCTATTTTGATGCAATATGATTTTTTTTGAAAGAAACTATATATATTATTGTTAAATGATGTTTTTAATAAAATATATCTTTTATATTAGAAAATTATAAAAAAAATTGTTAATTAACATGATATAATGATAAGAAAACACAATATAAGAAAATAAGATTTTCTAAAAAATGATTTTGTATATATATATTTCATTTTAATATAAAATTTAATTTTTTTATTTTTATAAAATTAATTAGAATTTATAGATTCCAAAATAATACTCCAAAAAATATAGTATGAGGGTCGTCTAATATGTTTACTAAAATAATAATTAACTTGGTAAAAATTTAATCAAGGATATTACGTGTAAATGGTTGTAACATAAGGTGGGTCATTTTTTTCTAAATTATATTCACACATAGAGAATATATAAGACCTATAAATACTAGAGAATATATAAACACATTTATCATGAACTAATCATTACCTAAGTTATGTGGTTCCTTATTTACACCAAACCTAACATTTGTTTTCGATGAAAATTCCATCTTTTTCACATGTCAAAACTGATCACTTACACATAATTGAAGTCACAAAGGATGATAAAATTACAAATGAAACCCTACATAGTCAATATATTCTAGAATACAATTATAAATTTTTCATCCCCTTTTGATTAATGTTTATTCTTTTTAGTTTTATAATTATTTCTCAAGAACTATTTTTAATAGGACTTATATATAAATTTTACTTTATTAATATATTTATTTCTGCATAATGAATAAAACATGACTATTTAAGGATTATTTTTCTCTACTTCCATATTCATTCATTCTTAATAAAAGTTCCTTTAATATTTTGAAACCAAAATAAGATTATCTCATGTGTTATATATATTTCTATTTTCCATTTTTAAAAATAATGTTTTATTATCATTTTTTATGTGGGATACAATAAATTTGTTTTAAAATATTGAAATGAATTCTCCATTCATGTTTATATTAGTTATCTTACATTCCATATTTTTTGAGTTAAGGATATATAGACTACTCTACACACTGTTATTTTCATGAATCCTTGCAAATAAAGTAATATTATTTATTTTCTGGTGAAATATTTGAAATTTTTATAATTTTTACTACAGTATAAATGTCTATTTATTATAAAGGAATATGGGTTAGGTAAAATTTTGTATATTTATTTAATAATATGTTGAATTCATTGTTCATAATTGAAAATGGTGGGTACAAATAATTATATATCCCCAAGATTCCTCGATAAGCTTGAGGAGATTAATTTTTTTTTACTTACTGTATGCATACCCATTTATTATTAATTTATTGGTTTAGTCCACGATGGTATATATTTGGTATTATAATAAAAATGTTCTATAAATATTAATATATCTAACATTATAAATTCAATTTCCATGAAATAAATTACTTTTTTCCCAGTGATTACTTATTTTTATTTGACATCCATGGATTTATTACAATATCATGTGATCTGTTTTTTGGAATTATTTGTTTTTTATTTATTTATAGAATATAATTCGTGACATGTCTATGATTTGGTACGTTCGGATATAATAAGAAATTTATTTGGTTTTTTATTTCCCCTTAAAATATTTATACTTCCACCCACCTATAAATAAGAATATCATGTATAAAATTCCAAGCTTGGTGTCATGTGTGGGTAATGTTGAAGGAGAGTTTGTAGACTATGTTTTATATCTGTAATCTTCAGTTTAGTGGTAAAATTACAATTGTATGGTAATGTTATGGGGTTTTTTTATTTTATGTGTGTTACCTAATTCAATAAAATAACAAACCTAATGGGTCTTTGAAATGTAATGGATTAAATATTCGTTAATGTTATTCAAAATATTGATGTTTATGTTTAGTTCATCGTAATTGACTTTAATGTATATTTTTAAAACATTTTTTTACTTAACACTTAATCTAGGTTTATGGGTGTGAATCATCATAGTTTGTATGAAAAAAAATATAACTTCAGTGCTTATCATGATTAAATGATCGAGGTATAAAAATCCCTAAATATTGACAAGTGATTTGATGTCAAGTAAATATTTATTATCATGGTAAAATATTAACAAATTTTTAGAGTAAAAATAATTAATATATATATATATTGATTATTATGTGATTCTATATTTTAGGGGGATGAGTCTTAATTTGAATTCAATGATAAAATTTTGCCATGAATTTTGGGTTTAAGATAGAGTAATAAAGGACTTTGTTAATATTTTTAGCAATCTATAATAAAATAATTTTGTGGAAAGTCATTGGATAACTATAAATATATTAAAACATCATACATTTATATATCATTTATAGAGTGTCTATTTCACCTTAAATTACATCCCAATATGAATAGAAAAAATTCGATTTGGGATCTTACTCAAATGAACCTACATGTATAAAGAGTGAAAATGTTTCATTGAGTATTAACTCGATCTTCACACAATTCACAAAAAATTGGGAAAATGTGCACACCAATTTGAAAATCCTTAGGGGATATTCTTTGGATGATTGAAAGGTTCATAATAAAATAATTTGAAATAATAAAACGTGTTTTAATATCATTATTTAGGAAAATATTTAGACCATCATCTATTTTCATTGGTTAAAGAGCTTTAGAATTGTGATGATGATATTTATATAGGGGGTAGAATGTAACTCCCAAAAAATTATAAAACATTATAATTGAAATATCTTATTGTACATGTAATTATAATTTAAATTGAAAATTTTAATAATTAAAATATTAAAATTTAAAAAGAGTCATTGAGTTTTTGTGTATAAATAAATGTAATCATATTATGAAATAATTATAAATGAAGTCAAAATTGAATCATGTAGTTGAGTTATTCCTCCTTAATAATATGTATCTGATCATGCGAATGAGTTTGGTTCAATTGGGATTTCCTTAGGTAAATGTAACAGACCGAACTGAATCAACTCGAACTACAACCTCAGTCATTCTTACACAATTCCAAAAGTGTGTTCTATATTCTGGTGGTCTAGTGATAAGCATAATGGAATCACGCTTATCAATTTAGAATTTGTTTTTACCATGAAAAAACCGGATGATCCATCCTTCGGTTGGATATCCAAGTCAATAAAATATAATAATGAAAAATCTAAATTGATTAGGACTAAAAAATAAATAATAAATTCATCACAGCATTATTTTTATACTAGAAATAATCATATTATATATATAGACATAATATCAAAATAGGGATCTAGACATGATAAATCCATTAACAATTATGTATAAAGTCTCAATAATTCTCTAAATGATGTACCTCAATGAGGCCATAATATACACTACCAAAAATAAAAATGTAATATTAAATAAAAAGGTTCCACTAAATGGAATGGGTCTCATACAATTAAATATATCCAGAAAAAATATTTATATACACATAAACACATATGTTAGGTGTGATGAATAAGGCTTTATATAATACCACCATGAATATATATAAGTTTTATGTCCATGAAAACGAATCACTTTACTTTGAAAATAAAATTTAACAGACATTCCCAATGAAAAAAAATCACTTCAAATCATTTATTTGTTGAAGATTCTCTTGTTTTTTTCACAAAAAAAATATATTTATAAATTTAAATAAACATTACTAATGCAAAAAAAGTAAGTGAAGCTACCTAAAATAAACATGGATATCTCCTAAAATAATGGTTTAATAAAATGTAAAATAAAAAGAAAATATGCACATATAATATCAAATATTTGAAAATGAACAAGAGTAAGAATAAAATAAATAATAAAACAATATTAGTCAAAATAGGATTAAGAAAAACACATCATCAGATCTATCCATTATAATGTACTGTTAAATTTTCTTTGAAAAAATTTTCTTGTTTGATATGTATGAATACAATGTTTTAAAACCAATATGGTCTTCCTAAGGCCCGATAATACTTACATGGGAACTCTCAGCCCACATGGACACATTTTGGAAGCTCTCTTGATTTTCTTATCAAATCGCATCTCAGTACCTTTGATTAACCACCATAGAAATTATATGACATAGGATTATTGTTCAAGTGTTTAGGTATCCACACACACACACACATTTCATCTACCATGTTCCACACATGTAAATCACAAAAAACATATAATAAGATACAATTATGATAAACCAAATGAGACCATGTTGATCAATAATTATTATTAGTCTAAGTTTTTTAACAAATCTATTAGAAATAATTTTATGATCATTAATCCCCTTTGATCCATTTTATCAAACATATTCCATGTGTTTAAACAACTTCTTTCATGAAAATCCAATTAAAAACAAAATTCACAAAACACACCATTATTCATATAAAACATTAATATTAAATCATTATTTAAGAAAATGAAATAAATTTTGATCATGAAGAACCAAACTCAATATTGAAAAAAAAAATTTCCATGGAAAAGAATCATCAGTTATAGACACATACCTCAGAAACAAACTAAAACTCACTGCCTTCAACGGAAACCACATGATTCGAGTAGGATATGATTTCACACACATAAACAAAAAATAATTAACATGATTACCCCAAATCTTAATCTATAGATTAATATAAAATGAAATATAGGGGTTCTATACTCATTGAACCTGGTCTACATGTCACCCAAGTCAATCTAGAACAATGCAGGAGGCATGTTTATTACTACCAAAACCATGTTTTACTCTAATAGGTGAACCTTGAGAAAAATAATTTGTTGGGGAAGTCAAATATTGTTTAATTAATATGATAATATTTCATCGGATTATCAAACCATGAGTATAAGGATGGATTATCTATTCCTTTTGTTTGAAAGTGAAATCAGGAGGAATTTTTTAAATTGAAATAAATTTTACATAGACATTAAATTATGAAATTAAAAAATTATATATACAATGTTTAGATTTATTCATTTATAATTTATACTATTAAATAGAAATAAATTTTATTCTTCATAAAATTTAGACACAAAATTCAATTAATGAATCAAAATAACTAACAAATTAAATTTTAAGCTTAAAATGTAATTTACATAAAAATGATATTTTTTCACAATGAATTTTTCTTTTATGAAAATAAATTTATTATCATAATATTATTAATTTAATAAAACATATACTTTATATTAATAATATATGAGCACTTGTTTAACTACTAATTTACAGGTAATGTTTTTTGGAACCCTTAATGCATAAAAAAGAAATTTTTATACAAAAATATTTTTGTCATTGTATCTTATATTCTAATATAAATTTTATTTATTTAATATTTATCAATTTAACATGATTAAATTTAGTCCAAGATCATATTTATCCTAAATAAATTTGGTAATACGGGTCATAAATGTTTTATTAATTTATAATTACAATAGTGAAAATTTATTCAAGGATAAAAATTATAAAATAAAGAAACATAAACTTCCACAAGTTTTATAAAATAAAATTTAAATTTTAACATACTAGAAGAAAATTGTTATGTTTTAATGTGATTCACAAATTTCTCACCTAGAGTTTTTAATTTTAATCCCATCTGATCCCATATTCACCCTTCACCACACATCAGTTTCTAATAAAAGTTTCATGTTTTAACATTTTGATGGATCTCACTTCCACCATCATCATGCCATACATCCCCATTGAGATTCACTATATACCATTCCAAATTTACCTCTTATAGGAGAACATTAAAAACATTTAATCCCCTATTTAATATAATGTGTCCCCGTAGTTATATTTTCAAGATTAAATTGAAAATAATATTCAATTTCTCCATGCTAATGTTATCCAATACCTAGCAATTTTATCTGCATATTTATCACCACCAAAAATATTAAAACCATACTAATATAGTCACATCAGTATTATTTGAATAACTAAATTTTATATTTTTAATAGAATAACAATTTTATACCATTCCCCAATTTATTAAAAACATGAAAACACCATTCAAGTAATGTAGAGCCAGCCACCTCCAAGAATGAATTTATTTTATTCATCACAAAATTCATGGATGGTTCTATAAAGGTATATTATTATTAAATATATCATTTTGGTAATTATTAATTTTAATTAAAAAGTAATGAATTTATTAATATTTTATAATATCTTGAAATCTTAACTTCAATATCATCCTATTCTCAATTAGAATTTATCACATTATTTAATAAAAATTATATCGTTATTATTTTAGAATTATGATATAATAATGACCTCATAATCACAGTTATCCATTAATTATATCATGTTCTTTTTGGGATGGATTAACCACCTATATGAACTATGCAGTAACTTTGTCTTATGTATGGTTATCAAAACTAAATTAATGTAATTATATGATATAAGAAGGAAGATAATGTATTAATTTGTTTCTATAATAGAAATATAAATATTTCACTCATTAATTAATATAACAAATTTAATACACTATAAATCTCTGAGACAAGCCCATCAATGATTTCATCTTCATGAATTATTATTAAAATGATCACAGAATGATATAGGAACTCTATAAATTCATAGGGGACACTATTATAATAAATTTAATGATCTAGGAATAATGAATTTTTTATCAAATAAAGTGGATCGATATTTTTATTTTGAATCATATAAGAAAAAATCAAGGCTACTAAGATCCAAAAATGAATATAAATAATAAAAAACAATTAAATATATAATATATGAGTATAATTAAATTATTGAAATTGTAATAAAGATTTATTAGGTTATTAAATATTCTAATAATATTGATAAATTCACTATATATAAGGTTAGTCCCTTTCATTGATTTTAAGAGTATTTGTAAGGGTTTCTTCAATATCAATTTCCATTAATTATTTTCCAATAATCATTCTTGAAGATATTTATTCTAACTAGATCTAGGAGTGTGTGTCTATGGAATAAAATAACTGATTAATAAAATCATTTGTCTAGGGTAAAGGATATTAGTTATTAATAGATATAATTTTCTACCTAATATAATCAAAACCCAATAATAATATTTCATCGTCATTCTGAGTAAAAAAACATTAAAGCACCGCAAGGAGATACACATCACCGAATGAAACATTTCTAATGATCCTCCATTGGAGACCTTAAATTTTGATGTTTTGTTTTATGAATATCCAATTGAATATTATGGTAGTGTATTTAAATTAACTCCTTAAAAACATGTGTTACATAAAAATGACTATTGAAAAAAACAACATCATTAGTGGTTAGAGACTATTCATAATCCTTGCCTCAATAATTAAAAGTTCATGAAATATATTTATTTTCATTATCTAATGATTTATTCATAAAGAATAAAATTTATAATAGAAGGTAAAATTAATATATTCAATAAAAAAAGTAATTTCTAACACCACCTTCACCTCAAAATTTCATCTACAAGGAGTCTCCTCAAATGTTACTCATCAATGGATTCTTTGACAACATTAGATTTAATCTTATTACTAATCAGCTTATAAAAATTATTTCTTTTTCTAATATTATAAGTGATATTAATATCATATTTGTGAATATATTTCACCAAATTTCTATTTTTTATATTAATATTGTTTGTGGAATGTATATATCATAAATATTTATGCTAATAATAAACTATAAATTACTCCTTGAATAGGATGTGTTTCCCACACAAGAGTGTGTATAAGACATTTCTGAAATTCATGATCATTGGATGGGAAGCTTTTCTAATGTGTACATAACATCCAAAACCCATACACAACCACATGGTTGTTGTTTATAAAAAAAATCACATACATCATTCATTATAATAAAAAACATAACCATACCTAGTTTAGTAAACATCAAAAATAAAATCATATTTAAATATATTATAAAGATAACCAAAAAAATCTGCAATACAAAAAATTATTAAAATTTCATAACTTTTTGAGAAAAGGTTTTCAATAGATATTCCAATTTCGAGATATACTTTAGGAAGTACATATAATAATATTCTAACCAATGAATAAAAATATCCCTAATTCAGTATTTAGATGATCCAAAATGTATTTTTAATACCCTTTTATGATCAAACTACATTTCATGTTTTGAGAGATAATACTCTTAGAACATCACTTCCAAGGTCTAAAAATAGCACTTGGATAACATACACTAAAATAAATTTTCCTATATAATTAATAATATGATCCAAATATTATTCTCACGCACCTACCCTATCTATAAATGAACAAGGATTTAATCATTAAATATTATGAAAAATGTGTTCTGATTATAATTATCCATACATTTTATATATTAATACTTTATATTACTAGTTTAATATTCAATATATATCACTATAATCCCTTCATTAAAAATATTTTCCTTGTATATTAGAAAACATGGATACATAGAGAACATTTTATTATTATATCTACAAAATATCCAACTATGATCATCATAACTAAAACTCTTCATTGAAATATCATTCTTAAAACCGTTCATTATAACATGGGGAAAGAAAACATAGTAATGGGAGAGCTTTTATACCCAGTAAGTGTAAATAAGGCAGATATCAATGAAAAAATAAACATAACCTATGCATAATGGTATGATATCATGAGTATACAATTTTAAAACAATACCCTTATTATAGGAATATACTTGTGTATTATTTTTAATCACCATTAATTTATATCTTTATTGAAGGTTCAATCACAAGGTAATAATAGTATACATAGTACATTGCAAAAATGGGTTCAAATCCCCATTTATATCCTTATTATATAATGATATATCCATATTTGTTCAACTCATTGGATGGATATATAATTATAATACTACTTGACACATTATCATAATCAATTCATATATATTCCACAAGGTCATAGAAATATCATCATATAGAATAACACATGGAAATGAAATAGGATTCATAAAAATATCCTAAAAAAAATTAAATCATCTAGATAGAGAATAATTATTCTATCTATAGATCATATACCCCTTAAATCATAACTAACATCAAAGGATGTTATCATAAATTAAAATATGTTTAAAAGAACACTTGGAATATTTCATCAGGAATAAACCTTTATCATTTGTAGTCACTTATTTCAAATATAAAAAACATTAGAAATATTATTTAAAAATATTCATTGATAATAAAATTAGAATCATGTAAAGGAATATTAAAAATATTGAGTGTTCATAATGTTGTAAAATTTTTATTCATTTTTTTTATGTTATAATAATGATTCCTTTCACATTAGGTAAAAAATCAAAAATGCCTATTCAAAAAATGACAATAATATTCCATTTAAAATAATATAATAAATTAAATAATGTATAAATATATATTCCAAAAATAATAAGACAATATTAATGACATTCATGAAATCATTTTTAGAAAATATTGATATGAATAAAATGAATTTTCGATTGAAGAGAGAAGTAATGTATATTTTCCCAAAAACCATTCTTTCGGTATGAGGAGGTTATAATTAGGGGAAAATAAAAATAAAAAAATTTAGTCACCTAATATAAACATATAATAATAAAATTATTAATTTTTTTATATATGTAATAAATTTTCATCATCATAATCTTGTTCATATATAATCCCAAGAAGCAATGAGATTGCAACATTAATAGCATATCACTTTGGTAACATTTGAATAAAAAAAATGAAAGATATAACCTAATATTTATATGAATATCCCAATAATTTACATAGATCCATATTAATAGAAATTTATGGAAATTATATAGACCACGTAGAAGAAACAAGTATGGAATATGGTATGTTTCTCATCGAAATAAAATTTAGATGAAAACCCTTATCCCATGTTTTACTTATTTCAAAATACTATAACATCCTTTCTAATAAATGTAAATTTATTATAACTCAAATAAAATAATTTAAATACTTTTAATATCATATTTTATCCACATATAACATTTACATACCCATTTATTAAAAATCCCTTATTAAAATCATCATTTTTTGGTGTCATCTGTTTGACGTTTCTCCAAATAATTTAGGTTTAGTAGTTCATATCCTTGAACATTTATAATGGTTCCATCAATGAAATATTTTTAATCATGAAATGAATATCATATATATTCATTATATATATATATATATATATTTAAAAACATCCAAAAATTTCATATATATAAAAATTTAGTACATTGTTCTTAGTGATGGTAGTTCATAAGTACACATTAACATTTATTTTACTTCTCAATGGATGGAAATACAGAATGGTAATTATTAATTAACCTTTAAATATTAAATAATATATTATATATATCATATAAATTTATTAAATCTATGATATAGTAGAACTAGTTCATTTATAATTATCCTAACCATTTTGGAAACATATTTCATGAATGCCTCTTAATACTCTATAGGTTGTCGACCACTAGTAAGGGTTTGTGATAGTATTGTGTGTAGATTATACAATTATTAATATTTAATAATGGAATGGAGATATAGAAATAAAATATGTGGATGAAATATAATAAAACATAAATAAATAACTATATAATTACAAACAATCAATAACATATATAAGAATTATCATATTAAAAATTATGATGTCATGATGTTATAAAAAAATAAAGAATATAAGGAAAATATGGTATCAAGAATATGACTATCACATTCCTCGCAGAACATATAAAATACCAAAATTTTCTCCATTAGCCTTGAAAGAACAAGATTGGTCATCTTTACCCTTACTCTATCCTAGTGAAGAAAATCAAGTGTCTATATAAATATGATTACCTTGGTCCCCACCTACATCAATGATGTATGTTACAGTGACAATTGATAGTCCAAAGAGGCTATGAGTAAAACCAAGTAGGCTACCAATAGTTTTTTATATCACTATATCTTTCATGAACATAATTTAAGAAATTTTTAGGTATAAAAATATGGATAATATATAAATAAATAATGTGGATATTTCTTTCTCCTGAAATGATCATTTGATACTACCTTATTTTACCTAATCCATAACATCTCTAAGCATAGTAAATTTTAAATTTTTTTAATTTTTATGTCTAGTTCATGAGGTTTACAAACAATTAATCAATATATATTGATAATCATGTATGGTCTCGGAATATCCACTGATTTTTTATTTTAAGAGCTACTTGAAATCTAAATGGGTGTACCCATTCCAATTCACCAAAAAATATATTTTTAATTGATCCCTATAGAAATGTAATATGTATCCTTATTGTGAGACATTAATGGATTCCATGGAAATCCCTAGGGATTTTTTAGCCCCAACCTGAATCAAAGGATAATCATTCAAGGAATTAAATTCACTTTTCATAAATTTATAGACCCCTCTGTGTCATGCCAATGTATTCACAATCTATGAAAACGGAAATATACATGTGTGCACATTCACTTGGTAAGCACATCAGTGAATTAATTTTCATCCCACTATTCTTACAAGGAAGACTTCAACTATAGTTCATGTATCACTCATGAAAGACCAGACATTATAAATTATTTCTATTTTATGGATATATTTAAGCTTGATATATTAAATACTCACGTTTCCAAAATTTTAATAATTTCCATGAACACACATATTAAATAATCATGTTCTATTTACATCGTCGTGCATTCATGAAATAGTTAATCCCATTTATTCATGGGAAAAATTTATCATTTACTATGCTCAATTGGCATGGACTTTTCATTCAATTCAATTAACATCTAAATTTTTTACTTCCCAAATTTCAAAAATAATTCATAATTATATTACCTCTTAGGATATCGGTTGGAATCATATAGATTTTTGAAAGGAAAATAGAATATAATGATCACACCCATAGGGGGTGTGATAGGAAAGGTAGACAACCTCTAACAATAATAGTGGATTCTGGAAGTATCTTATCATGATTCATACATTTAATTAAATGAATTTCATATTTTATAAAATATAAATGGAAAAATATTTTTTGTGGAATGAAGGTAAAAGTGTTCTCCCAAAAACATTATTCAGGTATACGACTCCTCATCCTGTATCGTCATATAATTTGGGCTACAAATAGAGAAATATAAGATATGTAAAAATTCAATGAAAATAAGGAATATTTACCAAATAGTGACAGTATTGAATATTTTGATATAAACTAAGAAAATTACTAATATGAATCATAGACATATCATTGCCTATTATGTGTGATGAAAAATGATTATTTTGAGCATAAATGGGAAATATCTCACAAATCCTAGAAGGATAATTGGGAGAGCTCTCAAGTGGGTGAGGGCTATTGTAAAATTGGGCTAATTTACATAATATAAAAAATATAATATTTTAAAAGTTGAAATGGTTAATTTAGCCACATATCAATGTGAACTTGTTCTGGTTTCATGGTTGGCCAAACCATTCCAAAAATATGCACACCTACAACCCAAGGTGACACCCCCTCATATAGATGGAGGCATGGATATGTAAAACTATGGACCAATAATGTGACATGAACTTATAAATTTATAAGAGTTTTTGAATACCATGAATCCTCAATAATATGACCATGCTAACCATTGAATTCTATTTTTGGCCCATATCATTGAGTTTTACAGTTACTATTTTCCCGAGACTAACCAAGACACTCTAAATGTTTCTCAAAAAACTAGAGCTCCAGTCAACAAACAATCCTCAGATACTCCCAAACCCCATTCATAGTCATATAAGAATTATAATATGGGAAACTCCAAGATTTTAACCAAATTTAAATGGACACATCTCTCAAAAAACCCAAGATCTTACATCATCCCCTCCTTAAACAATCATGGCCATAAGTTCCCTTGAGGGTGGATGACCTTCATCTAAGAATAATCTCAACCACTGATCATGTACATTAGCAACTCGCTCGCTAATATCTTCCTATAAATGGTAGATATGCTATTGTATTGACCCAAACCACAATATCCAATAGTTTGTGTCAAGATTATTAAAATGGAACTCAGTACAAAAATAATCACATCTCAATGAACATAATAGTTCAGTGGTCATATATGAATAGATACATAGTTGAAATTCATTTTAATTTTCACAAAATAAAATAAAACATATTACTCTCTAAGTAGGTTAAATTATTTATTTGTGAGTATTTTTTCATATCAATATTGATATATTTCTTATAATCTCGGGGAAACAAAATAAAAAATGGATGAGTTCATATTCTTAGTAAGGTTATGAATATCGGAAAAGATGTATATGTTAAGAATATTATGAGAAAACCAAGTGATGATCAAATAACAATATATACGTAATAACATAAGATATACATATATCCATAGAAATGAAGAATAAATATATATTCACATTTATTTCAATAACTAATTTTATAATGATGGAATGCATAATGTTGTACAACTAAAACTTATAGTCGAGTGCATAGCAAGGCCCTATGAAAATAAATTGGTAACGCCTCATCCAATTCCAAATATATTTTCTCCCAAAAGACCTAATAATTCATGTAGGGTATATATATCACCACACATCACATAATAAATCCAATTAATTCCTCATGTGAATTAATAATTAATCATAATTAGCATTCTATAAAATTTTAATATTTTTCCGTATTGGAAGAAAAGGTCACATATAATTTTATTACCTTTCCCAGTCAAAATGATCATTAAATATCAAATAGAAAATTTTAAATGGTATCATGAAATTTAATCCAAAAAAAATAATCAAGACGATGTTTATAAAAATAAAAATATGTTAAATTTTTTTAAGTAATATTTCAAGAGGAAAATAAAACTTTTTGCTCTGAAATTTTTTTTTCTTTTCATTTTTATATAATAAAAACATCAAACATAATAATGAAAAAATTTGAGTTGAAAATATATTCGTGATGTATTAACTGAGTATTCAAATTATTAGTTATTAATGAAGGTGGGAAAATCATTTCATGTTTCATCAGTTAAAAAAATATTCCTTTCACTTATCTTTATGAAATGTCAAAAATGTCCTCCATTAGAAATCGATAAAATGATTTAATTTAATACATTTTAAAAAATAAGACCTATATAGAAATTAAATTAAAATAATAATTTTATAAAAAATTTATAAAAATTTTCCATAAAACATGTACATGGAAAATAAATGTTCCCCAGAGACGACTTAAACATAAACAATCCCAAATAATGACGACATTATGAAATAAACCATTTATACTTTGTAATCTATTGAATCATAATCCCCATGAAATAAATAACATAAATAAAATAGATAATGGCCAAAATTAGATGGTATTAGTGATATAATATATAAATGAGGCATTATATGCACCACATAAATGAAATTACTGGTGAATATGGCCAATGTCTGACATAAGTAAAAGTGGGTAGAAAAACCATTACCATAGTTTTAAATTCCATCATATTAAATTAAAACTCGTGTATAATAAATATAGTTTTATTAGAAATATATTAAATAACCATAATAATAGATATCATATTATATATTACTTAATTATTGTAATTTGGAACCATTAATTAATAATTATTTGTTATTAATTACTGTTCTGGGTAAAAATTGCTTTGTTTTTCAGGTGTGTTTTTGTGGTAGTATCAGTCCTCATACATTTATTGTGGATACATATTCCCCAAAATTATAATAATAATTTAAATATCATATATAACTATTTATTTTTTTATTTATTTTAATCTCTATAAATAGATATATAAAATGAATTACACCATTCATGGAAATGGAAAACCAAATTTACACTGGAATGTTGTTTTCATTTTTGGATGGATGGAAGAAAAAAAAGATAAATAATAGTTATCATTTTAATTATTATAATTATATCATTTAAATAATATATTTTCATAAATTATATCTTTATAATCATACATGTAAAATAGAATCCAAATCAAAATTACATCGATTCATGGAGGTAGTAGTCCACACGTACAAACAAGTGACGTTATCATTTCTCATTGGTTTGGAAGGTAAGTTCGTAGTTATGATATATTCATTATAGAATTATAAATATGCTTTAAATATAATATATAAACATGAAACCCGTAATAATACTCATACAAAAAATATGGTACTGAAAAATTAATTGTATCGTTATTTGGAGATGATAATCTGTACATACGCAGGAGTGATACATTCACTCCCCATTTCATGGAAAAGAGGATATATAATTATGGTTTCATAGTCATGATAAAATTTAATTATATTTATGATTCTTATATTAACATGTTATGATAAATCTCAGTGATTTATTAGTGTAATAACAACAAATAAATTGATGAAATTGAAGTGAGAGAATTATTTATTCCTCAGGAGACCTCCCTTATATATTTCCATAAGGGACCTAGGGTATAACATTTGGGAATACCAAAACATCAAGAAATTTTATAAGGAAGTTTATAATAGTAATTGGAAGTTTTTGGTCAATATATATTGCTCAATGTGATGTATATAAAGGAAGTAATAATTTCTATTTTATAATTGAGAAACTTTCACTTTTTTGGAATTTCATAAAAAAATAAAAAATCATTGTAAAATTTTAGACCCAAATGCTTCCAAATGTTAGTTAACTAAATTTAAAAGTTTATATAATTTAAATAACATCATTAAATGAAATTTATAAATTTTATCATATCATTTTAATCCCGATCTCTTTAATTAATGGTCGAGTGAATCATAAATGAATATTTTGTGACATTTTAAACCATGTTACATTCACTTGGATAGGATTATATTTTTTATTTATTTTTAATAATTTAATTAAATATTATTTTTGGAAAATATCATTAATTTTAATTTTGATACTATTCATTTAAATTGATATTAAATACATCAATTCAAAAGGGTAATTCAAATGTTATTTTTTAGAATGAAGCCAAAATTTCATATGGATTTATAAATTTTTTTATACATTATTTCATTCTAATTATATGAATTTTAATATTTTTATTATAAATTATTTTATTTTCCTATTAATGAAATATAAATTTTATTAGTGTTAGAGAAGAACTTTAGGTAAATATTCAATTTACAAAAATTATAAGCAAATATTCATCATGAATAAAATTCATTAAACTCAAAATAGAAATTAAGGTTCTTTAATAACATGACTAATATTTATATAAACCCTTATTAGGTATTTAAAACTAATGGGAAAAGTGGAGAACCAAGCAGGAAAACAGGAGTAATGAAAGAAGAGGAAGGGGAGTGTTTGAAACTCATATGCAACTCTAAGGAATAAATGAATGAAACATTTGTTCAGCACAATTACTCTAATGAGGAGATTAAAATAATATATGAAAGAAGGTTTAAATTTGATTCCACTAAGGAACAAGAAGCGTGGATATACAAGAAATACCGAATCATGGTCAGGGCTTCAAAATTTATCAAATCAACTCAGAGGAATTCATTCAGACTATAGAAATAATGGCTACTCACCTTGAAGAACTCGTTAACGAGGATCCAGATACCCAGGTTAGTACTCTCCACTAGGAATTATATAGATTCTCTAACTCAAATAATCATAGTCTTTTGTTTAATCATCTTGTAACCTCTTTCATCACGTAGTGGTATTTTGTTTCTCATACTATGGTTTCCCACTTGTCCTTAAAGTGGGATAATAAATATTTATCTATGGATGGATAAAAGAGTGATATTTTGTAACATTATATTATTAAAATATTATATGGTCGATTTTTGTTGACATGTTTAAATTTAAAAAGTCAATTCCAATATAATTCTTATAATCTCCGATTTATATTCATAAAATTGAAATTAATATGAAAACATATAGCCTTATCACTTAGTTTCTCCTTTATTAATAAAATTTACCCTTTACTTAGGTGATAAATTTTACATAGTTATTATACATATTGACCCTAAATAAAGTGGGAATATTCCCCAAATTGTAACCACCTAATTAAAAATAAGGAATATATTTTATAAATTATAATACCAATTAGTTGAATATATTAATTTTAAAAGATTTGTGCAAAACATGGTGATTTGTTTTAGAAAAATGATGTTTTTAAGCAGAAACATTATTTATTGTTATACCATACATAGAAAAGATATTATAATATTTTTAAAATATGTTATTGAATTTTTAAAATATATAATTAATCAAAATTATCCACCAATACTTATAAATTTCATTAATTATGATGAAAATACATTGCATGTATAAAAAATAGTTTTGATAAAAATGATTTTTTATGTAAAAAAATATTTTTATACCAAATTAAGCCATATAATTTCTTCCAATGAACAAAATTTTATTTTAAATAAAACTATATTAATATTTTATCATTTAAAATATTTTAAAAAAATATGTGACTTCTCAACTGTTTGAAACAGCAATAATGTTTACAATAAAAATCGAGATTTTCCACTATTCAATGTATAATTAATCATTTTAGAAAATAAAAAAATATACCAATCATATTTTTATATGAAAAATTAAAAAATTGAAATTATTTCTAGGTAATAAAATCTATATATGTTATATAAATTAATTTTAATATTTTCTCATTAAATGAAATAAAAATCATTTTTAATGAGAATTTATTTCTAAGGAATACAATTACCTTACTAAAAATGGAGTACTAATTAGATAAACATTAATAAATGAATATTTATTGAGTTATAACTATTTAAAAGTATCTAATTTTAGTAAAAACTATTCATTCAATCTAATTCAATAGTTAGTTTATTATTTTAAAATAAAATAATAATTTTTAACCACTATATTTGGGTTCAATGAGACTCAGTGTTGCTTTTTATGTAGGCTATCAATTATAGTGTTTTTTCAAATATAGTGGGCTTAAATATATAGGTATTTCACAATAAGAACTAACCTACCTATAATATCATTCATTATATGATCAATAATATGAATATGATACTCCTCAAAAGAAGAATCATCCTGCAGCTCAACTACATTGGGATAAAAGGTATGAGACAAGTCTAAATAGAAATGATGTAGTTGGGAGACATGAAGAACATCATGCATGTCTCTCATTATTTTAAAAATATCTATCTGATTATCAACTAGTATAACACTCTCCAAAAATAAAAAGGTACGAAATATATTTTTGATATCTTTCTATGCCTATGTATTCATTGATGAGCTTATATAGGAGAAACTTGCTCGAAGACCTAATCTCCATCCTCGAAATCCAGAGGTTGGTGGTGTCAATCTATATAAGACTTATACCTAGACTAAGCTATAACCCTGTGATTTTTTATATGTTTTACCATCTTTGATTTCTCATAAATTATATGTGGTCACTGTATCACTACCTCACCTACCACTATCATGTATAGGGGTGATCCAAGCAAAACATCATTGAGGGACTCATACAGAACCATCTTTATTGTCAATTGAAAACTGTTATTATAAGTGAATTCAAAAATATGTAAATGTGTCCCGAATGAACTTCCATATTCAAGGTTAAATTCTTTGAGTATTACTTTCATACCATCATAGTATTCTTAGATTGATTGTATGTCTGATGGAGATAAGATCTACATGGAGGTACCTATAACCCTATATCCTTCTTAACCCTTTCCAGAAATGATATGTTAACAAAGATTCCCTATCTAATTTGACTGTACATGGGATCCGATTGAGGCATATAATCTATTATAACATAAATTCTTCCATGTTTTCCCTGAAAAGGTCTTCTGAATAGGCAATAAGTGAGAAACCATCATGAACCAATCCATGATAACCAATGTAGTGTCACTTCCATTTGGGGTTTTGGTAAACTCAAAAAGAAATCAATAGTGACATAATCCCATTTCCCAAAGAAGGGGTAAGAGTCATAAAATTCTAGTATCCCATTTTTTTCTCTTACATCAGTTACTATCTTGTGGAACACTATGAAACCCATTATCTTAGTTTTTGTCTAAGGCCACCAATATTAGTGGCCTAACTCATAAAACATCATAGAATACCTGGGATGTAATACCCATTTTGAGACATGAAATTTTATCAAAAACATCTATCATTTTTCTATAGTAACTCATAGGGACCCATTAGTATGTAATAAATCATATATATTATTGAAGCAACGAGGTGGAGGTTCCTCCAATGATACACATTCCCTTAGGACTAAGATTTTGGGATTAGAATTTTGTTTCATCTTTACATGATCAATAATTTATAAAAAGTCATAGTTTATGCCATAAAATATAGTTTCCACTAAAACTCTTGAATCCAAAGATAAATATATGAAAATATTCCCATTAACTATCAATTACTACAATATTCCTGAACTTCTTGTGTCTATGTATTCCTTCTCCAATAAAAAACCAATGCAATACATTTTCATGTTCTGTAAGAAAAATAAAAAATAATGGACATTAAATATTCCACCAAATATCATTTTCAGATGTTCAAATCACAATGATTAAAGATGTAATTTAGAATTATGAGTTCTATGTATTCAATGAACCCTTCTCACAGTATATAGTGTCTCTATCAATGTAATTTGTATTAAACTATAGGTAGTCCAATATTTTTCATTAGGATCTTAAACTGATGATTCTAAAAAATTCTATAACTATATTCATTAAATATATCACCTAGAATTATAATGGATACCAGTTCAATGAATGATTTTTCATAATAAACTATATAGCTTGTACCAAGATCTAGAATAATTAGGATCAGTTCTTTCATAATAATTACAATTAACTCATGAATGTCTTTATCACATGTACCAAACCCTTAGAATTTAACACCCTTATTATTCAATCATATAGGAGGTGTTGCATGGAATGACAATTTTGGAATGAATCACCTATAATTACAAATTATCCCCAATATACATTATATTTTGATTTCATTATTGTGTTTCTCCCTAGAAATGGTGGTTCATACCTTCTTGGTGTCAAATGATACAATTAATTCCAATATAATGGGAAGCAACAAGTGGAATTTATCCGTCAATATGTGGAATTTTGTGAGTATAACATACATTGTGTGATCTAAAAATGAATTCATTATAATCTCATGGTTTTTAATATAGTAATGGTGAGTTTTATGATACAAAATGATGGAATCCAAAAAAACCATAACAACAGAGTCAAGGAACAATTGGAAAAACCAATTCATCAATGATATAAAAACTTATGGGGAATTCTAGAGACAGAATAACATTCCCAAATACACATATAGGCTATTTATTCTTCAAATATATGTACTAGGAGAATCTAAAGCTGTTATTTAGTATTAATGATAGTCTCACCTAAATCAATTTCGGAGAAGATAATTTCTCCTTGGAGATGGTCAAAGAGGTCATCTATATGAGTCAATGGATTAGAGATAATAACCCTGAGTTGATTCAACCCCTAGTAATACATTATAGGATTAGGGTATCATCCAACTACATAGACAAATCATGTGTATATCCCATGATGATGTAGTCGGTTAGATGATCCATTTCTCTTCCATTACCTGTAGTTATCTTTTGATTTCATTAATCGTAGTATGATCCATTCTCTAAGGCGGAATATTTAATAGTGCTACTCATGGTATAATATAAATAGTTACATATACCTTTCTAAGTTGATTTAACCTAGAAAAATAAGTCAGGGATGAAAACCCATAAATAGACCACCACTACAGGGAAAGGTATCAATCACATTCTCAAATCATCTAGATTGAGACTAGAAGCCTCTAACGCCACTCATCCCATCATGCAATTCTCATGTTCAGATCAAAAAGAATAGATGTCCCATTCTATTTATTGAATGTAGTAGCCAGCCAACAGTGTTAAAGTACACCCTATAATGATAGTAATAAATCTTAGATATATATGGAACCATAAAATTCATCCCATGAATTATAAATAATTACTTTATCTCTAAGATGAAGTGGATTCATAAGAAATGATAATTTCCGATATGAAGGGGGAATCCATGATTAAGAATACTCATTATGATCATACTCTCAAAGGAGTATTGAGAGTCATAAATCAAAATAAATACTGAATTTTGTCCCAATACTTTCCCAGATATCCAAATATATTTGGTAATGTGATGTGTCTATAAAAATTAAAGTAGATACTAATGCATATGTTATTATGATTATAACTCATTATGTTTTTGGAATGGCACTATGATCTTTTGGTCTCACATACACAACAAGTAAATTGCAGGATCCATTTATCTAAGATAAAATATTAATATCATGACCAACTCTTATGTCAAGGAACTATATATCATTTTTCTGACATCCTTTACCATGACCTCCTCCTTAACTTTATTAGCCAACGGTAGTCTTGATATGTAACGCCCCGACCCCAGCTACCCAGAGTCGGTGCATTACTTCGTAACATTGGCATGATCACAAAAGATCAAGTCTCGAAAGACCGATTAGTTTAGTAGCCTTGTAAACACTAGATACATTCGTAAACGTTACATTACATCATAAAGTGAAAAACTAATAACAAAGTCTTCATAGTCCACACTCATATCCTCTTCTCACAATCCCTACAGGTCATTCATAAAATACTTCTTCACATCCTGGAAAATATTAAAACAGTGAAAGGGGTGAGCTCAGATGCTCAGTCAGGATAACAATATAGCAGAAGCTTTCATCAATAAACATAAACATTTAAGGCAATGTATAACTAAAACAAAAGCCTTTTAAACTTGAACTCCAACATAATATGGCAAAAGTAAAATGAGATAATGCCATTCAATTCTTTACATGGATATTCTACTAGTCGAATAATCAAATGCAATATCAATAACCACTTTCATAATGATGGAATGCATAATGCCAGACTATCATAACCACGTAGCCAAAGCCTCGTGCCAAGACCACAAATAAGATTTTGTCAAGGCCTCGTGCCAAGACAGTAGTTTGTCTCATGAGACCTGCCGATGCATCGAGGAGCTATAGCAGGCTCCATCCGTCACTTATTAAGTCTAATGCATTCCTCATATGAATAGGTTTAAACATATCATAAACCATAACATAATCGTATCACATAAAACATGCATAAAGGAAACATAACATTTCCACATTTCAATCAAAAGATGTCAATACAACACATTGATATAATAAAAACGCTTTCAAAACCATTTTCAAAACCAAAATAAAATCAAGTTAAAACATTGTATTTATTTTTCATTAAAAAAAGTGATGGCTTGTAGAGGAAGCCGAAACTCAAATAATGGTCACGGCGGCGGAGAAGTCGTTGTCGCCGCATAAGTACGGAAAGAAAAACATTCCCTTTTTGTCATTTAGTAAAACGCTTTGTATAAAAAATATTCCTTTTTAATAAACATAAATGTCAAAGGGGTTTATACACCGTATAAAAGAAAGTTGTGTATAAAGCCAAATATGCCTCAATGAAAGGAGATTGAGACGAAGTCCTTAAAAAGATCATTTTTAAAATAAAATAGATCTGTTATGTGTATTCACTATAGGTACACATAAAGAAAGTAAAAATACAAAATAGGACATAATAATATCATGACATAATTTGAAAGTAGGAGATTAACCCAAAGAATGGAAATTGGGTGAAGAAGTTCCCTTACCTTGTGTCTGACTTGACTCAACCATTCTTTAACCTCCTCAAAATCGGGTAACTCTTTTTAATTTGAGCCAAAGGCTTCCTTGAGAAGAATTATGCCCAAAGTGAGGCTTCTAGGAGTAAGAGATTGAAGTTGGGAGAGTATTTGTGCCGAGGTTGGCCGAGCCAAATGGCTTGAAGGTTTGAATAAGGTGGGAGAGGTGGGGGCCTTTTATAAGTGGAGAGGAGGGGCACTCTTGGAAAGTAAAGAAAAGTCACTTTATTATAAAATGAGTTTCGGATTTTAGAGGTCCCACAATTATATAATTCTAGGATAAGATGATAAGGGTTCGAAATCTACTCATCCAATAGGTTTTTGACAAGTGTACGCTTTGGATTTTACATTATCTTTCCATTTTATTTAAATCGTTAAATAATGAGGTCATCGCTGCATCATAATGATGTTATAAATAATTTAATTTATTTAATTTCTAAAAATTATAAAAAAAATACTATGATGTAGGAAATCTTTTTAGCTTTCTAATTAATATTTATAGTCAAAATTTGGACTTTTGTAACCCCACTTAAAAACTGTTTTAGTAAAAAAAAACTCATGTTTGTGTCAATTTAATTTTAACATTAAATAAATATATATTAATGTCATTTTCCAACCAAAGTGGCTCCATGGGGTCCCCAAGTTGACCCATGGGTTTTCTTGGACGGCCATGACTCATCCAATAGGAGTAGGACAAGTGTCAAGCTCATCTCATATTATTAAAACATTATTTTTACCTTAAACTACACTAATTACCTCTAATCGCGATTAAGAACTTAAAAGTTACTATTCACCAAAAAATTATTTTAATCTCATCGAACCACATTTTGCTTCTTAATGACAACCATGTATGTCGGATTTTTGAAAATCAAATCACAGAAGTGGTAATATTTCATTTTAACGAAAAATCAGTTTTTAACAACCACTTACTGGTTTCACTATTCATCAAAAATTGAAGTTTTTCAGAATAAGGCCAAAATTTCACCCTAAGATATAATTGATATTCCGAATTCAAAAATGATGTCTATTTTACAAAATTCAAAAAATATAAGTTTCATTAATTAATTTTATAATTAATTCCCGCTGTTACAACAAATAGCGTGTTTTTAAGAAACAATTTATATCAAAAGATTGACAATTGTTTATGTCCAATTTCAATGTTAAATTAATTCTAATGACCACCATTGGATAAAATGGTAAAAATATATTCTAATTATAATTTAAAACCACTAAATAGTATAATTTATCACTATAAATTATTTTTATTAAAAAATTTGTTTTTATGTATTTTTCACTATTCATAAAAAATAGAAGTTCTCAGAAAAATACCAAAAATTCAACATAGGCTAATTTCGATATTCTGAATCCAAAAATGAAGTCCATTTTGATAAATAAAATTTATAAAATTTCAAAAAGTAGCTATTACTATTCACAATGGCTAGTTTAATTCGTTGTGGTGTGTGTTAGAGCTCGAGGTTGCGTACAACACACGCTATTGCATTATTCGAAGTGAAACGTACCGTGGAAGCTTGGGGTGTTACATTCTCCCCTCCTTCAATAAATTGCGACCTCGCAATTTGAAATTTTTCTTTGAAAATAAAAGGTTGAAAAGAGAAAATACCTTTGAGGAAACCCCACATCAGAAATAAGGTTAATAAATATATAACATTAAAATAAAGCAAGATAAGTACAAAGGTCACCCGATATAGCCCATTCTAGGATTCTATGAAAATATGGATATGGAGGAGAAACAAACCATCAAGGTATGATGGAGAGTTATAGAAAACAAGATTAGGATAATGTTTAACTACAAGAAAATCACAAACTTGTGACTGGTTAAACGGTCATTGAATCCCCAGTTGGAAAAGTTAACCGACAACATTTTTGTTTTAAGTTACCTTTTATAATGTTGAGGAATTTATTTTGGAGATTTACTATGAACGTAAGGGAATATACATACTTGTTATGTATACTTTCATTCGTTAATAAATTTTTACCACAAACCCATCTTTTACTTCAAATGGTAACGGAACTCAAAAATATTCTTTTTATCCTAATTGTATAAGGTTCCAAATATTAACACATGCCATTTAGATTAGTAAAACTATTTTGTAATAACCAGGGACTTCCTGTAGGATAGTGGTAGGAAATAAAGGCTTGTCGCACTATGGTTGTGGGTTCGATTCCTGCAGCTTTGTCTGACGCGACGGGTTATTCCTCACCCTGCAGGTTGTCCTTTTCCTAAAACTATAGTATTATAATATTCCAAAAATAATATTCAGAAATGCTTTAACCTTAAACAATACTATCCAAAGATCAACTTAATCCACTCCAACCTTTATAGTTATCCAAAATACCTCTGTCCAGACTTTCTCTAAAAGGTCTCTTAATTCCAAAATCAATTGTAACATCAGATTCCCCAAACAAAGAAAAGTTTCTCCTATTTTCACATACTAAAAATATGATTACCTTAATCATATTAAAACCTTACTGAAATCAAAAAGTACTGCAGTACAATCTATAAATATATATCACATTATTCTTATAACCAGAATATAATCCTTGAGTCCAAAAGCACCAATACATTAATTATTCCGCTTCAACTGTAGTCACAGCATAAGATTGGCCTTGATCCCTTGGCCTTTTCTGAGGTAAGTTTCCTTGATACTTAAGACATTCATTTGTATAATGCCCCATTTCCCTACAATTGTAGCATTCAACTTTGACAGCCTCTTTCTTTCCCTTGCAATCACGAGCCTGGTGACCCTTTTCTCCAAATTTATAACAAACTCCCATTCCTTTTAGGCACGTACCAGGGTGATTCTTCCCACAATTATCACATAATTGAAAATCCTTCATTCCCTTTTTCCCTTTATCTGTCTCTTGTTCCACCGTTCTCTTCTTCTCTTGCTTTACTTTGTTGTCATAAGACTTAGAGAATTCCTTTTCTGTCTTGATAGCACACGAGACAATATCTTCGTATGATGAGAAGGATTGTGATACTAAATCTCGACGGAGAAATGGTTTTAACCCATAAAAGAAACGATCAATCTTACTCCTTGGGTTATGTATATAATCGGAAGCATGCCTCGCAAACCTTGTAAAGTTAGCCTCACACTTTGCGACATTCTCATCCTCCTTCTGCCTCAGACTCAGAAATTGCCTTTCCATATCTGCTCGATGGTCACGAGGAAAGTATTTTTCTAAGAAAAGCTCTTTGAACTCCCTCCATTCCATATTCGATACGTCATTATCTTCCTTTGTGTTTTGAATCAGCGACCACCACTGATCGGCATCTCCAGTGAGGCGGTAAACTGCCATGACAACCTTCTCCATTTCACTACTCCCCAAGGAATGGAATATTTTCTCTATGGAATTTATCCATTGCTCAGCTACTAATGGATTTGTACCCCCATTGAAGGTTGGTGGTTGTTGCCTCATGAAACGGTCTAGCATTGATCCTCCACGTTGTGGATCAGGGTGCTCCATACGAGTAAGGTTGTTATTCATAACCTGAGTAAGTTGTCCCAGTATGGTGATTAGCTGATTGGCACCAGTTGCATCACCAGCCCCACTATAATTATCTTGAGCAGGAGGGAAATCCCTACATGGAGTGCATGCATTGATACGGTTTCCATTTCTTCTACTAGGCACCATTTCTAAACAATTGCATAAACTAGATCAGTTTAGGAATCAAAATACATAATCCCATACTTATAAAACACTTACCATAATTTTAACTATTTATGGATATAATCCATAATCATAAAAATGTTTTCTTTGAGGATGTATAAACTCATAAACCCTTCATAATGATTTGTAAAGAAAATGAGATTTATCCTAAGCATATCCCCCGGGAGTGTCGTAACCAAGAGTGCAGCAAGGCCCGTTGTCGTGCACCAGTTCCCATTCGAGTCTAGCTCAAAGCGGTGTTTTCGGGTTTTACCCCAAGGTACATCTGTGCCAGAGCCGCCTCTACCTTCTCGTATCCAGACAGGGATGTATTTCTCGGAAAACTCATAACATCTCTATAATACCAAAATTCTAGGAAGTTCTTCTATGTTAATCCTCAAAGTCTATCTTTGGGCTATGTGCTCTAATCAGAGTTTATCTACATCTATCTTCCAAGGTTAGTACTAACCTGCCTCTGATACCAAATGTAACGCCCCGAACCCAGCTACCCAGAGTCGGTGCATTACTTCGTAACATTGGCATGATCACAAAAGATCAAGTCTCGAAATACCGATTAGTTTAGTAGCCTTGGAAACACTAGATACATTCGTAAACGTTACATTACATCATAAAGTGAAAAACTAATAATAAAGTCTTAATAGTCCACACTCATATCCTCTTCTCACAATCCCTACAGTTCATTCATAAAATACTTCTTCACATCCAGGAAAATATTAAAATATTGAAAGGGGTGAGCTCAGATGCTTAGTAAGGATAACAATATATCATAAGCTTTCATCAATAAACATAAACATTTAAGGAAATGTATAACTAAAACAAAAGCCTTTTAAACTTGAACTCCAACATAATATGGCAAAAGTAAAATGAGATAATGCCATTCACTTCTTCACATGGATATTCTACTGATCGAATAATCACACGAAATATCAATAACCACTTTCATAATGATGGAATGCATAATGCCAGACTATCATAACCACGTAGCCAAGGCCTCGTGCCAAGACCACAAATAAGATTTTGTCAAGGCCTCGTGCCAAGACACTAGTTTGTCTCATGAGACCTGCCGATGCATCGAGGAGCTATAGTGGGATCCACCCGTCACTTATTAAGTCTAATGCATTCCTCATATGAATAGGTTTAAACATATCATAAACCATAACATAATCGTATCACATAAAACATGCATAAAGGAAACATAACATTTCCACATTTCAATCACAAGATGTCAATCAAACACATTTATATAATAAAAACTCTTTCAAAACCATTTTCAATACCAAAATAAAAGCAAGTTAAAACATTGTATTTATTTTTCATTAAAAAAAGTGATGGCTTGTAGAGGAAGCCGAAACTCAAATAATGGTCACGGCGGCGGAGAAGTCATTGTCGCCGCATAAGTACGGAAAGAAAAACATTCCCTTTTTGTCATTTAGTAAAACGCTTCGTATAAAAAAGATTCATTTTGAATAAACATAAAATTCAAAGGGGTTTATACACCGTATAAAAGAAATTTTTGTATAAAGCCAAATATGCCTCAATGAAAGGAGATTGAGACGAAGTACTTAAAAAGATCATTTTTAAAATAAAAAAGATCTATTAGGTGTATTCACTATAGGTACACATAAAGAAAGTAAAAATACAAAATAGGACATAATAATATCATGAAATAATTTGAAAGTATGAGATTAACCCAAAGAATGGAAATTGGGTGAAGAAGTTCCCTAACCTCGTGTCTGACTTGACTCAACCGTTCTTTAACCTCCTCAAAATCGGGTAACTCTTTTTGATTTGAGCCAAAGGCTTCCTTGAGAAGAGTTCTGCCCAAAGTGAGGCTTCTAGGAGTAAGAGAGGGAAGTTGGGAGAGTATTTGGGCAGAGGTTGGCCGAGCCAAATGGCTTGAAGGTGTGAATAAGGTGGGAGAGGTGGGGGCCTTTTATAAGTGGAGAGGAGGGGCACTCTTCGAAAGTAAAGAAAAGTCACTTTATTTTAAAATGAGTTTCGGATTTCGAGGTCCCACACTTATATAATTCGAGGATAAGATAATAAGGGTTCGAAATATACTCATCCAATAGTTTTTTGACAATTGTACGCTTTGGATTTTACATTATCTTTCCATTTTATTTAAATCGTTAAATAATGAGGTCATCGCTGCATCATAATGATGTTATAAATAATTTACTTTATTTAATGTCTAAAAATTATAAAAAAATACTATGATGTAGGAAATCCTTTTAGATTTCTAATGAATATTTATAGTCAAAATTTGGACTTGTGTAACCCCACTTAAAAACTGTTTTAGTAAAACAACTCATGTTTGTGTCAATTTAATTTTAACATTAAATAAATATATATTAATGTCATTTTCCAACCAAAGTGGCTCCATGGGGTCCCCAAGTTGACCCATGGGTTGTCTTGGTCGGCCATGACTCATCCAATAGGAGTAGGACAAGTGTCAAGCTCATCTCATATTCTTAAAACATTATTTTTACCTTAAACTACACTAATTACCTCTAATCGCGATTAAGAACTTAAAAGTTACTATTCACCAAAAAATTATTTTAATCTCATCGAACCACATTTTGCTTCATAATGACAACCATGTATGTCGGATTTTTGAAAATCAAATCACAGAAGTGGTAATATTTCATTTTAACGAAAAATCAGTTTTTAACAACCACTTAGTGGTTTCACTATTCATCAAAAATTGAAGTTTTTCAGAATAAGGCCAAAATTTCACCCTAAGCTATAATTGATATTCCGAATTCAAAAATGATGTATTTTTTACAAAATTCCAAACATATAAGTTGAATTAATTAATTTTATAATTAATTCCCGTTGTTACAACAAATAGCGTGTTTTTAAGAAACAATTTATATCAAAAGATTGGCAATTGTTTATGTCCAATTTCAATGTTAAATTAATTCTAATGACCACCATTGGATAAAATGGTAAAAATATATTCTAATTATAATTTAAAACCACTAAATAGTATAATTTATCACTATAAATTATTTTTATTAAAAAAGTTGTTTTTATTTATTTTTCACTATTCATAAAAAATAGAAGTTCTCAGAAAAATACCAAAAATTCAACATAGGCTAATTTCGATATTCCGAATCCAAAAATGAAGTCCATTTTGATAAATAAAATTTATAAAATTTCAAAAAGTAGGTATTACTATTCACAACGGCTAGTTTAATTCGTTGTGGTGTGTGTTAGAGCTCGTGGTTGCGTACAACACACGCTATTGCATTATTCTAAGTGAAACGTACCGTGGAAGCTTGGGGTGTTACAAGATACCTACCTGGTATGGAGCTATAGATCCTGCTCCATAATCTAGGGTTATCATTGACCCCCTTTTACAACACATTGGGGGATTGGTTCTAAAAAATCATTTATAATGACTCCTCATTCCACAAGACCAACACTCTATTGGTTCCTTACCACATTGGGGATTTGTGTTTCCTAACACACCCCATTTATGGCATATCACATTGGTACTCAAGTGAACAAACTGATTAAAACTGCCCCCTTGGGAAATCATAATGCAATTATTCTTAATTAGACATGAAATAATACCATTATGAGGTACATAACCACCATACCTCACATATTCATCCTCCATCAGGATACACAAGGAGATGAGGTCTTGGTTCACTGTCTCAGTGATGGTATTCAAGCGGAACACATTCATCTGAAATCGGCTGGTGTACATGAGTCCATCCTCAAATATACTTTCTCTATGTAATTCATCACTAGAATGAATATGGATAAAACATTAGATATATTCAAAACTATATGAATACTCCATGATAGACATTGTACCCTAATATAGGTTCATAAACTTCCAATATTGTTCAAATATCATCATTTATGGAATGAAATAATCATTGAAGACTGTCTTGATATCCGTATAGACTGTAACATGAAATTGATCATCATTGGTCAAAACATACCACCATATCTTGTAAGTTCCTCTAAGAATGTATGTTGAAAAATTCACCCACCTCTCGAAATGTTTATCTATATTCTCAATGATGTATAACATGACCTCGTCCCATAATTAAAAAGCTAGGGGGATTACTTCCCCCATAATAGTAAGAGGGAAAATCTATTGAAATTGATGAGTAAACTTAAACATAGTGAATCTTGGTCATAGATCTACCAATATATACAACATAAAAAACAACATAGCTACTCAATGTTTTGGGTTAGTTCCCAAATCAGGTATAATATGAGGCTCTATAGTTGGAAGTACATGATATAATACTAGTGTTGCCAGTTCCACCTCCTCCAGATTATTGTCATCACTAAATACCTTATGTTCACCACTAATCCATCATAAAAACATATATCTAAAATTTCATGACCATGGAAAAAATGGTTTCATGATAGAAATAATTTTAGATAAATCAATATGAAATTTATAAAACATCCAACAAAATTTTCAATACCCAATAGCTTGATCCTAAAGTCAGTTTATAGAAATTAAAAAGATCATGAAGGAACATAAGATGTAATCCTAAATGAACACATAAATTTTAGGTAAAAATCAATGACAAATTACCTTACAATATAGGTTTCATTATATGGATTTCTTATTGTATGTTGTAGATGAAATCACTAGTTATGTTACAATTTGATTCCCCCTTTACTAGAAACCATTTCATTCCACTTTTTTAGGAATCAATAATTGTTTAAACATGTATATTTCCATATCATATTCTATTTAGATGAATTACCATTCCCAAATTACAAATCCCTACACTTTATATGTTTCAAATAGAATTTAATGTATTTTAACCCATCTTCTTACCATGGTTTCATTATATGGATCATGATTCTGAATTTTTAAAGGTTTATAAACCTTATAAATTATAAATAGTATCCATTAAATGCAAATCACTACAATTTTATCCCTTCCAACCAATGTTCCCTGGCTCAAATATGGCATAATTTATTAAATAATATGGAACTATCAATATATATCAGAAAACATCATTTAGGTTGATGTATCCACATAAATTAACCAATTATTTATATTATTCATCAGGTAGAAATTTTAATTGAATAACACATATTTCACTCTGGGAACATATATAACATATTATGCAATATTGAAGTGAAATCTACATGGTGTGGAATACACATGGAATTTGAGTCTCCATATGCCAATAATGATGCACGTATAATACTTCCTTATAGTACTGGTCCAAAGAAAAAAAACAATGACTATAACAAACAACCTACAATATGTAAGTCACCAAAAAATGAAACTAGTTACATGTTTATAGGAATAACCAAAATAGAAATCCCTATCCCAAGAAACCAGCCTCTTTCCCTGTATGTGGGTCTACTCCCACACACATACTAGTTACCAAATTCTAACACATCATAGTCTTTGTCTACAAACCCTAAAATATACGATAATGAAACAAAATCCTCTTATAAAAGTTGTCTCTCAGACCCAGTTCACTCATAGGTAACCTTACCCCACTTTTCACATGGTCTCAAAAGCATATCCATATTTTCTAGAGGATTTCGACTAGAAATGAGGCTCTATGATAATATGGTGGGAATATTATTACGACTTTATTAAAGTGGAACGTGTAGGTGATATACACATAAAATATTAGTGTAATAAATTTAAGAATGATGAAATAAACATTCATATAATTATAAATAATACATAATAAGTAGAGGTATTATTATATAAGAATATGTTTCTATGATATTATATAGAAATGAGGATTACAATGTAACTACTGTAGTAGAAATATGACAATTAAATTCTATATAAAACATAAAAAAATTCAAAAATCTATATCTAATTACATCGTTAAAACAATATCAATTCTCTTCTCCCATTATCCATCAATGTGTATAAAATCAATCGTCCATAGAGAAGTACTTCCAATTTTTTCCTACTGATATCCATTAAATCGAATTGGGTAGTAATCTGCAGCCCATGCAGGGTGGGATTAAATCTTATTAGGTCACCACTAAATAATTCCAATACTATCTACTTTATGTATAAAAATGATGAGTGTTTGGATATAATAAATATTGATATTTGATAAATAAACCATTTCGGTATACATCCCTTGTGGGATGGCTGCCTAACACCACGTTCTTTGAGCTATCCTAGAAAATCACTATGCTATTAATATTTTTTAAATTTATCAATAGTTATTGTCGACACTTTATGTGACTGACCTATTCATATATATAAATAAAAATAATCTTTCAAGGTATGATAACTTCCATTCATTTCAAAATATTAATGTTAGGTGAAATCCATAGGGGTGTACCCTTTTAAAATCACCTTACAGTTGAGTTCAACACAAGCCCCTAGTTCATTCAATTAGTATACTCAATGTGATACTTGAAAGGATCCCATGTAATAATTCATGTCATTCCATAACATCATGATAAATCCAATGAAAATCATCCAAGTAATTTATTTAAATTTAATGGATAATAGGTAACCCTTTGTGCCAAGGTGTGGTATTCATAATCAAAGATAAATACTGCATGAAACAGTGTTCATTCACATTATAGATATAATAATGAATATTTTTTCATCCCATGAGACCATCCAAGGAAAACTATAATGAGTTTCCAAGTGTCAGATAATTAATTCCATGTATTCAAATGTTATTCATGTCTATGAACATATTCGACTAGTATATAATAAATAATAAATTATCCTCATTCATAATGATTATCTTGATCACACTTCATAGTTAAAAAATGTCTATGTAACGACATGAAGTGTTATAAATAAAATTTCTCTTTAAAATTAATTTAATGCCTTATTATGTAATATGGTTATAGAAAACACATTCACATATTTTGGATTTTAAAAAATACAATAAAATTATCATTACCATCGATAATATAGATGTTTAATAGTGGTCACATGGTATGTATAAAGATAGGGTTGTATCAAATCCCATTGACACGGGCAAAAGAAGTGATGGAATAAACCAATAGGATCGTACCATATAAATCTCATTTATAAGAGATTTTTAGTGATATATCATCTATATTAATTGACCTTAACCAAGCCCATATCGAGATCTAAATACATAAGCATGGGAGAAAATGTTTACGAGATAAGTTCAATCCCATCGAGATCAGGACCCGAACCATGTACGTTGAACCACCCATTGAAAGTCCCACCATCACACACCCTACCCTTATGGTGTTTTCAACTGTATGAAATGGATATGTATCTAGACCATTGAAATATGAGTATGTATATTATTTTGTTTGGGATAAAGTATATATTTTAATCTTTTTATTGTCTCTTTATAAAATTTTTTTATTTTTTTTCAATTAAATTAAAATAGTATTTTTGTTTAATATTAAAATTCCAAAAAGGATTTTTTTATTAAATTATTGTACTTTTAAAATTAATAATATTTAATGAAATATTATTATTTAATATTTTTTATTAAATATAAATAGTCATTTAATTTTTACAAAGTCAAATGTCATTTTTATAAGAGTTCAAAAACTGTTATTGTAAAAAACCCACATCATTTCTCAATAATTTCTTTTTTATATTTCAAAAGTGAAATTCACATATTTAGAAAATTATTTGGTTTAAATTAATATTATTTTTAAATTAGATCATCAAAATTAAACAATGGTTAATTTTTCATAATTATCAGAGAATTGAATTTTCCAATAAATATTAAATACCTCATAAATATATATTGTGTATTATGACATCATAATGACCCCTAAGTGATGTAATAAATATAATAAAATTCATAAACTACCATTTATATGTTTTTTCCTTTAATATAATCTTTTTTTCTGTTTCTTTTATTTATTTTATATATCCATTATGAATCCTGAAAATTGTATAATATATTTTATGATTTTTAAATAATTTCATTAAGATTGTGACTCAACTCCACATAAGAAAGGTCATTATTTTATTAATTTCATCCATTATAGATATAAAATAATGATAAACACTCACATTTTGCAGAAACAATTTTCAAAAACCATGTGATGGTTTTTTGTTTTGGTAATGTTACTATATATATACCAAAACCTAAATAATATAGAAATCCCCCTCTATCCCAATATTAACCAACCCAAAATACTATTTAACCTCACTAAAACTCCCTGGAGGACATATATACACTACCTAATACTCTCTAGAGTACCCCTAACTTCCCCCATGCACTCAAGAAGATCCTACAAAGAAATTAGTGCCACACACTCAAGTAAGATATTTTTCTCTTCCCACTTAAATTCTTGCACCTCTATTATGTTATGTGTCACAATTTTAACTTTCTAATATTGGGGGTTGTTCTTCCATATCAGCCTTACTGTCCATTGTATTTATATATGATGAGATACTCCTTTTACTCTCACTATTCACTCCCATGAACATTTATGTACACCTATTACCATGATAAATTTTACTAAGTTATCCTCGCATTATCATTTTTATTTATGGATTTTTATGAAATTATGCCTTCATTTTACAATTCCTAAATTTTGGAAATGACATTACATGTCCCTATTACATACCATTTTATGTTAAAATGATGATAGATCCATTTCTTTCTCAACAACCCATTTTATTAATTTCAAATTGATGTTGTTTTTCTATTGATGTTTCACCATGAATTTTACATGTAAAAATAGTTGTGTGGTGAATAACATACCCATTTCCGAACAAGGATGTTCACCTTTATACACATATACCGATGTTACTTCGAAATTACTTGTATTAATTGCACATTCAATTATTGTGGAAAAAATATGACCATAAATGACTCTATGTATTATGTTCTATATGGAACATGTAAGCATGAGAATGACATAAATGTGATGGGTTGGACGAAAATTTTATATAGATCTAATGAATTGTGTAATTTTTAGTCTCACGAGAAATCATGTTTGGATTGGGAGTGAACCTGATTCCATTATGGGACTTTTTACACCATGATGTCTTCGCAGTTTAGCCTTGATATTTGTTTATGATGTAGTGTTTTATGTTGTTATAACATTTCCAATGTTATGATTATAATGTTATATCATGACTCAATGTTCATGTTTATGATTTCTACTCATTTTATGCCCTATTGATATGAATATTTTATAATATTTTTTACAACATTACATGCTTATTCCAGTAGTGGGATTTTTTATCACCCCTTTCTTATATTTGTCCCCAGGTTATCCCAGACAGTTTTAAAAGACAAGTAGATTTAGAAGATTGATAAGTATTTTATTAATATTGTTTTTGTATCCCATGTTCATGATGTTATGCTATGAAACTAATTCATAAAGGCACTAATTCTTGATTTTTCAATTTGTACTGTGTGTATTTTTAATTAACAAATCATGAATTAATGTGTAATAGTTAACATGGTTGTCATAGTTGGTATTAGAATAATTTTTTTTTATTTTTTGGATTATGATTTGAAAACTGTAGTGAGATAATTAGGGATAAGAATATGTATAAGAAAACACCCCTGATTTTTGTTATGTATAGTGTACATTTGTTATTCAGAAAGTAAATCCTTGTTAGGATACAATATGTGGTTGGGGTTCTCACATAGATGTACCAAGGGTAATAACTCTTATAATGTGTTTCGAGCCTGAATCAAAATAACATGGTACACAACAACTATCCATACTATGCACCTAACTTGAAACTCAAAGGGGATATTCCTTGGTAAATACATAATAGTATGATTAACCATTAATTTTGGAAAAAATAAATTCTCATAAAATATATTTTATAAAACTTATCATGGATAACATATATTAAAGAATTGAAATTTAAATGTTAAGAAATAAATGTATTGTATAATTTATCCCTTCAATGGCATCATATTCTCTTTTGTGTAAATAATAGATTCAAATAACCATATTTCATTTTCCCTTCACTCTATCCAATTTCCAGAAATAGGAGGAACCAGGTAATCAATCTATTTGAAAGGAAATGTGATGGTTGCTCCAGTGAGATACTAAACCATATGGGAGAAGGAATCCTGAACATCATAATGATTCTATCTCAATGAACATGGATTATGAATAGAAGTCTTGACCCAGATGTCAATCCAAATAACCTTAAGGGAGAATAAGATGTAATTGAGTTGTTTAAGTGACAAAGGCCTTGAGTATCAAAATCACAATCACATAAAATTAGATTAACTCCATAGAAAAGGATGTATCAATACTTAAATGTCCTAAACTAGAAAACATTTTAATTTCTATTTATCATATACAGAGAAAAGGTTATCAGTGGTGGATATTGATTAAGAAGAAAAATCCTAATGAACAAATCGAAGTGATTGAGTAGAAGGAATTCGAGAAACTATTTTTTGAAAAATATTTTCCCTGCACTCCCTGACATAAAATAGAAATTTACTTCCTTTCCCTCAAGGAAAAAAATATTAATAATCTATTAGGGAATACTATAAAACTTCACAAGAAATTCAATATATGCCTCTAGATATTTGTTTAACCTCGAATGAAATTTTGACAACTTATTTTGTGTGATAAATCATATTCTACGAAAATCTCGGAGATCTATGTCTTTGAAAGATATGATGAAATTGTACGATATTACCACAAAGTAGAAATGTATATGGGAGAATATTAAGGGTATTATGGCGATATGACGTGGATGGAGGATTTAAATTTGGGAATTCTGATGGACAAATATAATGATGCCATGAAATATCAACATCCCACATGTCAAAGGTGTAGAAACATGCACCTTGGATGATTCCTAAGGGGAATGATGAAATGCTTTAGGTGTAGGAAGAAAGGGCTCCTTGATAACAATTTTTTAAAATAGGATCCCAATTATGTGGTGGATTAAAAGATTAAGCTATTCAACCCTAAATGTATTTTTCATTATTTTAACTACAATAAACTAGGGAACTATTCAAATCAATTTACTAAGACAACGGTTTTCAGAGACAACCAACAACTTCCAAAGTAGAAAGGGAGATATTTTTTTATATGAACCACTGAGGTGGTTCCCAGAAAATAATTTGGGATAGGTACGCAAGTTATTCTTTATAGGATAGAAAACTTAATTCTTTATTATGGTTCTATGTGTTCCTTAATTTCCCCAAGGTTTAGTAAAACTATTCAAAAACCAACAAATATCATGGAAGTACAGTTGTCAATGTAAATGGAAAATGGAAAATTATTGCATCCCAAGTATTTAAATCCTATCCTATCTCAATTACTAAGATGAATATCCAAAAAAACATTTTCATACTCTATTTGGTGGAATTTTATTCAATTTTGGGTCTGGATTGACTTTCACTATATATATCCAATAGAAAATACATATAAAGGAAATTTCTCTCCGTATATAAAATCAACTACTGATTCGGTACATGTTTAAGGAGGGTCATGAATCTTCTTTAGCCACAGCATCTCCAGCATGGATATTATTGACCTATGAGTAATAATATCTTTCTAAAATAATTGTGTATAAATAAAGAACCTTCCACTAAGATATGTCAGTTGTGAGGAAATATGCTAATATGTATCCCATTGAATTGTCTTGTCTTCCTCCTAACGAGAGGTTGATGTTTTAGTAGAGATTATACATAGGTTGTTTCCATTATCCAAGAAATTGTGTTGAATGTATATTTTGGAACTTGAGTAGCTAATGAAAAAAAAACTATAGGAGTGTATGGATAAAGGTTTCATATGCCCAATTACTTCACTATGGGGTGCACCAGTCATCTTCATCAAGATAAAGAAAATGTAAATGTCCCTTTTATTTGATTATTATGATCATAAAAAGATAAAAATAAAGATCATGTATCCTCTAACATGGATTTATTACTTTTTCAATCAATAATATGGAGCACATTACTTCTCTAAGGTAGATCTAGTTCAAGATATTATTATGTAAGGTTAAATAATGAGGATATCCCTAAGTCCGCTTTTTATATAATGCACAAAAACTATGATTTAATATTAATTCTATTTAGACTCACTAATTCTCCAGTAATATACATGTAAATGTTGAATATATTCATTAGGGATAACCACAAAAAATGGTAGTCTTTGTAGATGATATTCTAATATACATCAAAACCAAGGAGGAGACTGAGGAACATCTGATCACTATGCTGAACAGATTAAAATGGATTGGATTTATGCCAGGTACAAAACATGTGTGTCCTGGTTGATTTAAGTCTCATTCATGGGGTATATCATTACATGCGATGGGATATATGTGGATCCTTGAACGAAAGAATAAATTAAATTTTGGAAATGGAAAACATCTATGAAAAATATCTATAATTTCCATGGATTAGCTGGGTATAATCAACGATCGATAAGAAACATCATGTGATTATTAAACCCTATAACTATGATAACATGGAATGGATTTAAGGTTTTTTGGAGTGATTAATGTGAAGGGAGATTCATGAAGCTGAAAAGGGGGACTTATCAATTACCCTGTTCTCAGACTACTAATAAGTGTAAAACATTTTTTAGTATTTATTGATGCTTCAATGAACTGATTGGTATGTGTGTTAATGAAGAATTAATAAGTCACAACAAATTATTCAAGAATGATGAATGTTCATGAATAGAACTACCTAACTGATTATCAGGAGTTGGTTATAGTGATATTTGATTTAAAAATATGGCGTTATTACCTCATTGGTGAGAAGTGTAAATATATACAGATCACAAATTCCTCAACTCTACATTCACACAGAAAGATATGAATATGCACCAACAAATATGGTTAGATATGATCATGGAAAATAAAAGCTCAATTCCCTACGAATACTTTGAATGAGAATATATTGGCAGATGATCTAACGATGAATGACCAAGAAATTATATCATTGATGGGAATTTAAGGGGAACTAATCTTATTAGTTTTGAAATAGATGGACATGAATGTCATAAATGAAATAATATTATCAATATTATAAATTCTTTTCTCAATTATAATTTTGGGAAGTTAATGGATCCATAAAGATATGATGTGGGATATTATATGAAAGTGGAAACTAGAAGTGAATAGAATTATTCATACATAAATTATAATTAAAAATGATTTCTGATATTTGGTCCAAGATTATTTGTTCCATAAAATCCAAAGTTAATGAAGTAATTGTTCGATAATGGACATTTTTCAACCTTCTCCATCCACCTAGGAATCAAAATGGTGTATAATGATCTTTTAGAACACTATTGGTGTTACAATGTGTAGAATGATATCATGGAATACACATAATGGTGTCTTTTATGATACAAAGTAAAAGAAGAGAAGAAAAATCCAAGGGGATGATGCAGCCATTACCCATTACAAAAAGGAAATGGGAAAACCTCATCATAGACTTCGTTACTAGTCATCCAAAGACATCAAAAACAAATTATTCTATATGGGTTGGGGTGGATCTTTTTTTAATTATTGTACACTTCATTGTGATTATATATGATTTATCACTAGATTAACTTGCATATAAATACATCAGATAAGTTGTAAGGCAAGATGGATTACCAATATTGATTATATCTGATCGAGATTCAACATTCATCTATAAGTTATGGAAGAGCCTCCAACAAGCTCAATATATTGATTTGTACTTCAACATGATTTATCATCCTCAAACTGATGTCTAATTCGATCATACTATCTAGACACTGGGGTACATGGTGAGAGCAAGCTAAATTGACCTCAATAGAGGGTTTGACCACCATCTTCCTCTGTTCATGTTCGCTTAAAATAACAATATACACTTGAGAATCCAAATGGATTCCAAGAATGTTCTTTTTAGGAAGAGGTTTATAACAGCTGCATGTTGGGATGATGTTGGGGAATGTAAACCTCTAGGTCTCGAAATGGTCTTGTAAATAGTGTAAAATTTTAAAACCATTCAATAGCATGTCAAGTCTACTCACATGCAAAAAAATGGCTATGAGTAAAATCATTGAAGATAATAGAGTGTTAAGTTGGATACAAGGTATTCCAGATAATATCACTATGGAAGAATGTTATTAGATTTGGGAGGAAGGGAATGATTAGTCCAAGATATATAGGCCCCTTTGAGGTCCCTAATCACATACAAGGGGTGGTCTATCGATGAGAATTTCCACCAAAACTATCTCTAGTAAATGATATATTTCATGTATCCCTCTTTTAGTAAGTACATAACAAACCCCTCACATCTACCCAATTGAGTGGTGTTACCATTGGGAAATGATATTTCCGATGAAGAGAAGTCTGTAAAGATCTTATATCTTAGAGACAAAGTTCTACAAAATAAGACAATGTAAATTGTGAATTTACTATGGCGAAACCACACGTTTGAGGAAGATTTGTGGGAACTGGATTAGTAGATGAAATAGAGTTGACCTTATTAGTTGTAGTGTGTGGAGAGAAATTTTTAAAGAAATACTCTCTTAAGGGGGGAATATTGTAATGACTCGAAATATTATGAATAAAGTTTCCCTTTTGATTTAATTAAATTTATTATTATGTAATATGGTTAAGGAAAACACATTCAATTATTTTGGATTTTAAAAAAAAATTTAAAAGTATCATTACCATTCATAATATTTCCATGGAATAATGGTCCCATGGTATGTATAAATATAGGGTTTTAACATATCCAGTTGACACAAACAAAGGATGTGATGGCATCGACCTGTAGGACCAAACCCTATGAAGCCCATTTTTTAGAGCTTACAAGGGAGATATAATATTTGGGATTTGGTTTCAAAAAACCACAAACTCTTATCCAATAACATAATCAATATAGAACCCATTTACGGGAGATGATCAAGCTCATTTAGATCATAGCCCAAACCATGTTGGTCGAACCGCCCCATTAAAGTCTAACCATCGTGCACCTTACCCTTAACGGATTTTCTAGTGTATTAAAAGGATATGTATAAAGACACTAGATATTTGAGTATGTATATTATGTTTATATAATAATTACTATATTTTCCTCATGTTATAGTCTTTTTATAAATGATTTTTATTTTGATTCAATAAAAAACAAAATGTATTTTTGTGTGATATTCAAATTCAATTAATGGATTTATTTTTATGAATAAATTTGTTTTTGAAATAAATAATATTTTAATAAAATATTATTATTAAACATTTTTCATTGAATATAAATGATTATATAATTTTAATTATGTCGAATTAGAATTTTACAGGATCATAGAAACTGTTATTGTAAAAAACCCTGACATTTCTCAATAAATATTTGTAATTTTTTTAAAAGTAAAATTTTACATATTTTGAAAAAATATTCGGTATATTTAATTTTATTTTTTGAATAATAATTTCAAAATCATCCAAGATTTAATTTTTCATAATTTTCTGAGACAATGAAATTTTCACGTAAAAATTAAATATCATCTAAATATACTATGTGTATTGTGGCATCATAATGACCCAATTGTGATATAATAAATACTATAAAAGGTATATATGAAAAAATATATTTTTTACCCATAATTAATTTTATATTATGTTTATTTTATTTCTTTTATAAATAAATTATGAATCCTACCAAACTTTTAATACATTTAATGGCTTCTAAATCATTTCTTTAAGAGTGTGACTCACCTCCACATAAGAATGGAAAATATTTATTAAATTTAATCCCTTGGAATTATAAAATAATGATAGACTCTACCATTTTGTAGAAACCATTTCCATGAACCATGAGATGATTTGTGGGTTTGGTTGTTTTATTATGTACAATCCAAAACAAAAATTATAAAGAAATCTCATAATTTTCTAATATAAACCCACCCAAGATCCCAATTCACATCACTCAAACTCTTCAGAGAATTTGAATAATCTTCCCTTCAATCTCTAAATACCTCGAAAAGCACCCCATATTCTCAGGAAGTCCCTCCCAAGGATCTTGAGTAACACAATCAAGTAAGGTATTTCTATCTTTCCATTTCAATCCGTGCACCTATGTTATGTTATGTATCTCAATTTAAATTTGTTCATGATGGGGTACATTCATAAAAATTCCCCTTAATGTTAAATGTATTTATATATGATTATATATCCCTTTTACTCTCATTAATCCCTCCCATGAACCTTTATGTACACCTATTACCATGCCAAAATTTACTAAGGGATCCTCACATTCCTTTATTTATTCTATTTTCATTATCATCATATGCTTTACACTTATAATTCCTAATGTTGAGAAATTTAATTCCTTGACTATATTACTTATCATTTAGTGTTAAAAGTTTTAAATACCAATTTCTATCTAATCAACCGATTTAATTATTTTTTATTTTAAATCATTATGCTACTGAAATATCACCGCATTGTTTCCATGCCAAATCAATTGTTTATTGAATACCATAGCCATTTCTAATCAAGGGTGATCACCTATAAAATATATGCCAATTTTAATTGGGAAATATATCTATTTATTCAACACTCCATGTTTTTGGTATAATATTTTATGTTAAATGTTTCTATGTACTATGTTTTCTGTGGAACACATAAGCATGATAGTGAAATGAATGTTATGGGTGTGCCCAGAATTTTATATTTCTCTAATGAAATTGTTCATGATTATTGACATGATATGTAATTTGTCGGCATAGAGTGGACCTGATTCATTTAGGGGACTTTTTACACCATGAATTCGTGGTATTTTATCCTCGACCAAATATTATGATGTAGTGTTTTAGGTAGTTGTCTCGTTTCCAATGTTATGATTATCATGCTATATAATGTCTCCTTGTTCATGTATATGATTACTACTATTTTATTCAATTTATATTCCTATTTTCTAACATTTTTTTCCTTATTAAATCCCACACTAGGATTTATATCTCACCCCTTTATTATGTGTTTCCCCAAGTTATCAGTTGTAGTTTTAAAAGCCATGTAATTTTAGAACCATGTTAATGATGTATTTAATATTTTTTTATCATTTTCAAAATGATATTCTCGATAGAAAATTCCCAATGACACTAGACATATCAATAAATTTCCTTGTATTATGTGCAATATTATGTAATAAATCAGGATTTAATATGTAATAGAAATTAGGGTTTTTATAGGATAGATGACATATTTTTTCCATTCACCAACCCATTAATCCCATTTATTCATTGGAATAATTCTTGGTTTAACCATATAAAAGGGGAAATATTTTACATTACTATACAATTAAATTCATATACCATTAAATTTATTTAATTCTCTAATTTAAATATTAAAGAATAAGCCGAACTCAAAAATTAAGTTATTTGGTCTCAGGGAAATTTATAATATGTAAATTTAATATAATAAAAACACCCAATGGGGTGGTACTATTTTATGTATTCAACCTCAAATAATAAAAAGTGTTTATAGGAATATCGCATCAAGAACTAGATATTTAATTATTGGAATTTCACATATTAGAGTCATCACATGGAAAGTCAGACACAAAAAAATGATACATGACATGGGGATCAAAAATTTTAGTGAAATGGCATAGTCCAACTATGATATATTTGTAGATGAATCCTATCTAATTTTATGATTTAATTATAATTATAATGGGATGAAATAATTTAATATAAAATACCCAAAAAAGGAAATATTATCTCACAGTAGGATTGGATTTTATACTATGAGATAAACTATTAAAAGAACCTAGAGTTATGATAGACATGGAATTGGCTATATATTGTGATTAATAATAGTCTATTATTAGATAAAACAATGAATTTATCCAAAATACTAGGAGGTTAATTAAGAGAGATCTTATGTAGAAGGGGGATGATGTGAGTATGAGGGATAATAATGGAGGAATAAAGGTTAATTTTTTTAGGTAAAATAGTAATTTGACCTCTTTTTAGGGCTTCACATTTTTCCCACATGGCTAACCAATCATTGTGCCAGTTTTGTGAACATACATCCCATGGTGACACCCCCTCGCTTGGTTAAGATAAAATTTACTTTAATTGTATGAAACACACTAGTAATATTTTATAGGGTTATCATGACTACAGTGCTACCCTCCAAGGGTTAAACTGACCATGCACCTCTATTTTTGGTCACATGGTTGATCTAAATGGATATTACTAACCATGAACCAACTATTAATCTCTTCATGTTTCTCCAATAAATAAATCCTTTAACTTCCACCATGCCCCAAACACTCTTGGACCCTTTCATATTCCTTTAAGAATTATAATTATAGTAATAATATATATATTTAAATCAAATTTTAATGTATCCAAACTTCTTCAGAAAACCCAATATCTTACAAAATATCTCTTTATTACCTTCAGTTTAAAGTCTAAATGAAGAATAAATCACATTACTTCATGGAGGCAGTTGTCCACACATATGAATGGGAACTATTTTTGTTTACAAATTGATGGAAAGGTAATAAGTTATATAGGGTATTATAATTTATAAATAAAATTTCATGTGTTAAATATGATATCTAACCATTATATCCATAATAATTACCATAAATGAAATATGTTGATAGAAAATGAATTTTATATCTATATGGAGTCGGTAGTATGCATGTACACATAACCGATACTTTTACATTACATTTGATTTTTTATAGGGAGGATATTTGTGGACCCAAACTTATAAATAAATTTTAATATATTTAGGATAATAATTTTTTTATTATATGATTAATTCCATTTATTTATATGAGGTAGAAGAAAAATTAAATTTAAATATTTTTGGTTAATTGATTAGCTCTTATTCAATAGTCCTATTTAGATACACTTTTAAGGAGCCTTGTAATTGTATTTTAGGACTCTGAGAACCTATAACTAAGGAAATTTAAAATTTATAATATAATTGGTTATATTTTGGTTAATAAATATGGATTAAATAGGTTTTACAAAGAGATGAGATGGGTGTCCTTTAAAAGTGGGGGGAAACACACGTTGGGAATTTATTCAATGATTAAAATATAATAAAGACATATTCAATAGATATGATTAGAAGATTTCATAGATTATATAGTGGGATATTATAAAGATGATATATGTGAATGCAATAGTATTTTTTCATGTTTAAATAGAAAACCAAAACTTATCTCTTGGTTTAGCCACATCACCCATTAAACATCTTTTAACCTTAACTATGGTAACAAATATTTACCTCAAATACATTTCATAATGTAAAACATTAATTTAAATTTATTATAAAGTATTAATTGTTCTTATTCCATTTTTGGAATTCATTTCCAAAAACTCAAAAAAAAATTGAATAATTTAATTTATAATTAAATATGTAAATTTCAATGAAAATCAAATTTCCCAAAAAATGTTTTCGTAAGTACAAAAAGTATTTATTTTCATATTAAAATTAAAAACCCATGTATTGATATAAATATGATCATAAATAATATAATTTAACTAATTATTCATGTTAAACAATTTTACAACAAATAAATGTATTTCTTAATTCTCTAAATCAAAAATTAGTTTTAAAAATAAATCAATATTTTTCAATGCTCATTGAAAAATCTATCATTTCATAAAATTCCATAAAAATAACTCTTAGTTAATTTTGATATAATGATTTATGAAATTAATTTAATTGTTTGAAAAAAAGTTTCAAAATGTTTTAGAAATTTATTTCTCTATATAGTCAAAAAAAAGTAATAAATATCATTTTTGAAAATAATGTTTTCTTTATTGAATAATATAAAGACATTAGTAAAAACATAGTACTAATTTATATCTATATTTTATTTATCTAAAACCATTAAACATAATTTTATAAAAAAATATTATTCATTCTTCAACCTTTATGAATTTTTTTATGGTATACTATATTATGGATCATTAACACTTTGGATTATATGTATTGAAAGCTACTGAATAATTTTAATTTATTTGAAGATACAAATATAGTAAATTCAAAGGTTATTACAATATAATTCCATTAAAATAAATTTTCACATTGATATTTCATAACCATGATTATTGGAAATGAGGATATATTTGTTTCATCACATTCTCATCTTCCCTTAAAGCTTCTTCAAATTTTATATTCTTCCTGATAAAATTAAACCTGGGAATAATCCTTTTATGGAGAACATTATCCACATTATCTTTGATTTATAGTAGATTTTAATCATTTTAATGATTATGTTCAACTTATATGACCTCTAAGATCATTACATGGGAATGATCTAGTATGTTATTTTTCAAGATATTTACGTAGAACACATCGTGAACTTGAGAGAGGTTTCATGTTAGTGCTAAGCCATATACAATGGTCCCTATATGATCAATAGTATTTCAGGGTTAAATATACCAAATGATCATATTTCCCTCTAATAAGAATATAGAACCATTTTTATATGAATAAATTCATAGTAGTACTTTCTCAGAAACAATGAATTCATGATTTCATCGATGAATTTCAGCATAACATTTCTGTCAATACTAAAATGCATTAATATTTTTTTTAATGGTTATGTATTTTTCTACCATTTACTCAAATATACCATAGACCAATAAAATTACTTTTGTAACTATATCTTAGAATATTAGAGTTCTATGCATCCATCCATATAGGAATTGATAAGGATCCAACAGAATGATAGAGTGATGGTTATTTATTGTAAGATAACTAGACTACATGACAGTGTTGACCCCAGCCACCATTAAATTCCATGTAATATAACCTCAAAATATCCTCATGGGTTTGAATTGTAATATCAATCTTCCAAACTACTTGGGGATGATATGGAGTACTAAAACACAACTCAGAATCTAGATCTTACTGAATTATTCTATACAGCATATTGGTCTCCCTTGGATTCCAATAATATACAATAGAATGTGGTACTCCATGAAACCATAACACTTATTTAATATATATAATGGAAATATAATAAAGAGATAAATATTTTTTGACACCTATGAATTGGGCTGACTTCATAATGTGATTGACAAAAACATAAGACTCATTATACCGCTTATATGTTTATGGGGGTGGTGAATAAATCCATTGTGATGCTTACCCATTAACATTCCGTTATGGTTATTAGTTGTAACATCCCTATAGAGTTATATCATTTAGAATTATCATGTTGACTAACTAAGAACCATGATGTGTATGCTTTAATATCACTATTCTTGTTATCCCACTAGAAATACAATTTTAAGTCACGAAACATCTTCATGATTCCTTGATTAATTGAGAATTGTGAGCTATGAGCTACATCCAATAAGTCCATATTTAAGTATTATTTCATGATCCATCATTTGAAAATATAGAAATATTAGATCAGTTTTCCTCATTATATATAATATATAATGACAATTTCAATTCAAATTATTAGTAACCTTGTTATCTTTTAGAATTAGTCAATTATTTAGCAATCATATTCACTAATCATATCACAATATCTTCATTGGTGGATATTTAGCACTTTATGAGAGAATATATACTTTGAAATTTTAAGATCTATTGTAACACCCGAGATTTTATGTGAAATAATTTGTTTTTATGTATTATGTTATATGCAACACCAAAAAAATCATTCACTACACACAACACTATCTTGGCTTGCATAGCATGCAAGAGAAACCTTACTGGATAGCTTACGTTGTACGCAATACCGAGTTTCACTAAACAATGATATGTTATTTAAATATTATTAAAACTAGCCGTTATGAATAGTAATACCCACTTTTTTAAATTTTATAAATTTTATCATTCAAAATAGACTACATTTTTGGATTCGGAATATCGAAATTATCCTAGGGTGAATTTATTGTATTTTTCTAAAAACTTTCAATTTTTGATGAATTGTAAAAAACACTGAGTTATAGTTTAAAACAAAGTTTTTATTTAAATAATTATTTATTTTATTTAAATTTATTTTAGGTAAAAACAGATACATAATACCCATATAAGTTCAATCTAATTCATTGGAGTCATTTTATAATAATATAGATATATTAAATGTTATTCAACTTTTTCACCGTCTTTTACCCACCTCCTAGGAGCATTAGTAATTGCACATAAAACATAATTTTACCCCTTATGTGATTTGAATTTTGAAAATCCGAGAGACACGGTTAATATCAAAGAGTAAAATGTGATTCAATAAGATAAAAATAATTTTTGGTGAATAGTAACTTTTTACTTTTATTTACCACGGTTAAAAGTAAATAGGGGTAAAAATGATATTATTATTATTACCCTAACACATGTCATAATTATATGGGATAAGTATAATTCTACCAAAAACAACCTTAGGGAACCATTTAGGTCCACTCGGATTAGATTAGGACATTTATTATTATTTTATTTAAAGAAGAGTTAAAAGAGTTAAAATCATAGTTTAATAACTGAAACATTTTTAATATAGGGTTATACATAAGATAAATTCGACTATAAATATTAATTAGAAATATAAAAAGATTTCCTACATAATGGTATTTTATTTATAATTTTTATACATTAAATAAGTTAATTTATTTATGACACAATGATGATGCAGTAGTAACCTTATTAATGAAATATTACCATAATTGATATTATAAGTACCCAAATAAATGTAATTTGAGATTTTTTTTGAATTACACTCATTTTATATGTTAATATGAAATTTTATTATTTATTTAATTAACTTTGTTTGAACTAATCATACTGTTATGATTTTCACAAAAAAAAATCAATTACCAAATAGTGTCAAAATTGACATAAAATAGTTTTTAAAACAAATATTATATTATTAATTGTTATTCTATTAGTAAAAATATATGGTTTGGAAAAATGACTTAGATAAGGATATATATATTAATAATGAACCACTTGTGGTTAGTTTGTCTTTTTATTGTATGTTTATTAACCATATAGTGTAAGAAAACAAGAAGACACGGTAAAAGTTAAATTATTTAACTTCGAGTTAAATCTAAATAATGAGGCTAAAATAGTAAACTAAACTTGTCTAAAACCAATTGGTTGAGAGTATTTATACCCATCCCCACTTTTTCTTCAAAATAAATCCATTTGGAGCTATTATAAATCGAATATTACTTTATTATAAAAAAATATTTTAAGTTTTTCCTAAGATGCCCCTCTCCTCCCTTATAAAAGGGAACCTACTCCCCCTCCTCTGTACACAACTTTGAGCTTTCAAGCACGGCCAAAACCTAAAACGTTACCTTCTCAACTTCTATAGAAACATACTAGAGGTCCTTGTCTTCTTCAATAAACAATTTTAGTTCCCTAAGAGGATGTTTCAAAGAGGCGTGTTGAAGAAGAGGTAATATCTGTTACCGGTTATTTCAAATTTATTTCCTTTTATACTTCCTATTCATTATTTTTTTCATTAAGAAGTAATAAAATCAATATCACTAATATACTGATATGTTATTTAAAATATTAAACAACCCTATTTCACCTTCTATCCATCCTATAGAAAACGAAATCACCGCCCATGCGTACATACAGAATACCGTCTCCACGTCGTGGTGTAATCTGTTTTCCACACCACCTTACTTGTATGGGAATAATGTTGTAAATAATAACTATTTATGATTATTTTAAAGTGATATTTATTCTAAAATAGTATACATACACTTCAATACAATTCCATGATCATGGGAACGATATCATCATGCGTACATAAGTACGGAATACCGTCTCCACGATGTGATGCCACTCGTTCTACATGATCATCATTGAATAATGATTATATAAATGAATTGAATGAATATATATGATATATATTAAACTAATACCATTCTGTAAATAAGTTATCTATAACCTAAAAATAATAATAAGAATTTATTCGAGAAAACAAGCAAAAGAACATAAAGCAATGAACATCCGAATAACAAGTAGCAATGAAATATTACTAATAAAAAGATAAGAATATGACCATATATGATATCATAACAATGCATATTATTCTTTAAATGAAATTATTTAAATCATTATATAGGAGTTACGGATACGTACGAAGCAAATCAGACCTAAGGTAAGGGAAATCTCACAATCTCATTTTTATCTAAGATTGTTTATACTTCAGAACTTACTGGAAAATATTTATCATCCACATCCATGTTTCCTAAATATGTAATATTATTTCTATCCTACTTCAATCATTTAAATCCAATTTTACCCATTGGTTAGTTTTTATAAAAAGATATGAAAGGAATATTTTTTCGTTTTTAGTACGAGGTAATTTTTGACTTTTCCGGCCAAAGTACGAGAATAATGTTTTTTTAAATTATACGACTTGAATGGATTTTTATGAATTCTTAGAACATTATTTCCATGAATATTCCTTTAAAAGTTTTCAATTTTATTTTTAATTAACATATTTTAGTTTAAAATTGCATGACATGTTAATAAAAGAAAAATGTTTTTGAAGTAGAAAGGATACTTTCCTCAAGAATGGAGTTCAAATGATTTAACATAATTATTTTCCATCTATGATAATATAGGTTTATTTTTATATCCCTATTATTAAATTTATTTTATTATGTTATGATGGAATTATTTATATGAAGCCCTTTTATATTATATGGATTATGTTGTGATGTCATGATGTTTAAGAATCCCATTTTTTTTACATGGGTTATGCGATGATATATGATATATGGTTTTGTGGTACACATAAGAATAGTGTCATTATGAGATGGGTGGGACTTATATCTCCCTCCAATGCATTGGGTAAATATTTATTTGTCATGAGATAGACATTGCTGGAACGAAAAGTTAATCTGGTTTAGTGATACAGGACATGAACGAGGAGTGAACTCAGTTCAGTAATGGACTTTGTCCGCTATGATGGTCTTGACAATGAGCCTTGACTAATATGTAATGATTTTCTATGATTATGTGTGTATGCCACAATTTTTTTTCTTTTATTATTATTTGGATTACATTTCACTAATATGATTTATCCCATGTTATGATATTATGATCTCTTTTGTAGGATATGATTTTCAAAATGTTATGTTCTTATGAATATGATATGATCGATATTTCTTTTGTTTACCTTTATTAAGCATTTGAGTTCACCCTTTTGTATGTTTTCTTTTTCCCAGGTCAGGAAGAAGGGTATTAAGTAGGATATTCCAAAAGGGACTCTAGATATTATGAAATAAACAGGTGACAATGTAGATGATTTATGAACATGGTGTTCATGTTTCCCAGTTTATAAGGACACTATACCTATACGGTTATATCATGGTTTTATTATATGTTGTAATAAGTATGCTTCAATTTTGATGTAATAACCATGTATGTAAAGTATGGGTCATTATAGTTGGTATCAGAGGAAGGTTATAGTCAACCCTTGGAAACTATGATGTGAAAGCCTTAGTAAGAACCCTAAGGATATGTCTAAGCATAGAACATAATCTTAGTGTTTTGTAAATGGCCATGAAAAACCTATTATAAGACCTAAAGTGTGAAATTTTATTACTGATTATGTTGTTTTCCTGTAACAATTAGTGTTGCTCACACTATTCTTCTTGCTTTTAGTCAATGGCTGGAACTCGAAGGAACTGCGTTAAATCGGAATGCGATGGGAAATGCAATGATTTTCCCCTTGAGCAACCAAACATTATGGGAGCTGGAATGAAAAATAGTGTATCCATGCTCACACAACTTTATCAAGCTATGATTCATGCGATGCTTCGAAACAAGCAAAGGAAGGAGAAACATTCTGTTGAATCCTTCATGAGGCAGCGTCCACCCTCATTCAATGGGTCTACTGATCCATTAGTGGCTGAATAGTGGATCAGTACCACTGAAAACATATTTTCAGTTCTACAATATTCTAAACATAATAAAGTCATCTTAGAAGTATATCGTTTTGATGGTGAAGCTGATCAATGGTGGAATCATTTTAAGAATACGAGGAAATGGGATGAAATTGAGTCCATGGAATGGGATGAGTTCAAGAAATTATTTTTAAATAATTACTTCCCTCGTATTCTTTGACCAAAGGTGGAGAAAGAGTTTCTTAAACTGAAGGAAAAGGGTGACGAAACGTTTGGTACCTATGAAGAAAATTTTACAAGACATGCAATGTATGCTTCCGGAATTGTTATCCAACCTGAGAGTAAAATCGATTGATTCTTTAGTGGCATAAAACCATGTATTTGAAGGGTGTTATCCATAAACGAATTCCATAGCTATGAGGAAATTGTTACTTGTTCTCTCAAGGTGGAGATGGAGATTGGAGTAACCCATAAATCATATGGGTTTGATAAGAAGAGGAAAATTGAATTCAAAGGAAAATAAAAAGACCACACTGAAAAGAATATGAGTCTTCCATTATGCTTAATGTGTGGAAAGAAACATTGAGGGAATTTTATTAAAGGGACAAGTAAATGTTTTATGTGTGGAAAAGAAGGCTATCTAGCAGTTGAATGTAGAAACAATGGGAAGAAGATGTCTAATGATGCGAACAAATAACAGGATACACAGAATGAACCTCCTACACTTTAATGTTTCATGTGCAAGGAAATGGGGAATTATGCCAATCAACGCCCTAATCCAAGGGTTTTTCATGATGATCGAAGTCAACAATCTCTTAAGGCCAAAGACAAAGGAAAGTGACACGCAATTTCCATCGTCGATGTTGAGTACGATAACGAAGTGGTGAAAGGTACAATTACCATCCACTCTAATGTTGAAAATGTATTATTTGATTCTGGATCCACCCACTCTTTTATTTCTAAATAATTTTCTAAGGGTATCTCTATATTACCTCAGAAGTTAGATATTGATTTACCTGTGACAACTACTAATGGCTCAACAATCACATCAAAAGTTTACAATTCTTCACAAATTGATGTCTGTGGGAAAGTGCTTCCAGCAAATCTTGTGATCCTTCCTATAGTGGAATTTGATGTGATTCATGGCATGGATTGTCTTTCCTTATATGGAGCTCATATCAATTTCTAATGAAGGGAAGTAACATTTCATATTCCAGATCAATCTATGATCATCTATCGATGCAAGGGTGAACATAACCTTCTAGTGGAAATTTCTTCCATCTTATGGGTCTTGATTCCACTAAATGAAGGTTATTTATCTCAAATGGTTGGGGAGAAACTCACGATTAAGAATATTCCCATCTTATGAGAGTTTGATGATGTCTTTCCGGAGGAATTTTTTGGTCTTCCACCGAATTGTGACGTTGAGTTTTGAATAGAACTCGTACCGGGTGCTTTACCTATTTCAAAGACACCTTATAAAATGGCCCCAATTGAGTTGCAGGAATTGAAGAAGAAACTCCGAGAGATTCTTTATAAGGGATTCATACGTCCTAGTGAATCACCATGGGGAGCACATGTTCTATTTGTTAAGAATAAATATGGATCAATGAGACTCTGCATTGATTATTGAGAACATAACAAGATCACTATCAAGAACAAATATCCTCTCCCACACATTGATGACTTATTTTACCAACTAAGCAGAGCTCAATACTTCTCCAAGATTGATCTTTATTCAGGGTATCATCAATTAAGGGTCAAAAGGGAGCATATACCAAATATGGCTTTCCGTAAAAGGTATGGACACTATGAATTTATATTGATGCCATTTGGTCTTACTAATGCCCCTGCTATCTTCATGGATCTAATGAATAGAGTTTTTAGAGAATATTTTGATTAGTTTCTGGTAGTATTTATAGATGATATTAGTGTTTATCCAATGAGCAAGGAAGAACATGAAGATCACTTGAGAATTGTATTGAAGACCCTAATAAAGGAGAAGCTTTATTCCAAATTTACCAAGTGTTAATTTTGGCTTCAAAAAGTTGCATTTTTGGGTCACATAATCTCAAAAGGGGGATATCTGTGGATCCAGTAAAAATAGAGGTATTTAAAAGATGGTCGAGACCAACAATAGTAACTGAGATCCGAGGTTTTCCTGGTTTAGCTGGGTTCTATGGACTTTTTGTGAAAAGTTTTTCAATATTATCTAACCCACTCACCAAATTGACCCAAAAAAGAGTTATGTTTGTTTGGACAGAGGAATGTGAAGAGAATTTCAAGGAGTTAAAAATAAGATTATCTGGTGCACAAGTGCTCACACATCCTTGTAGTGGAGAAAGGTTTGTGATCTACAGTGATGCATCCAAGAAGGGGCTGGGGTGTGTTCTCATGAAAAATGATACGTTGATAGTGTAGGATTGAAATAATGATGTAGATGCTCAATATAAAATAAGGGGGGTGAATTGTAAACTTTTAAAAAAATTCTTAAACAAATGAAAGAGCTATGTTTAACAAAGTTAAACCCTATAACAGCAATTGAAAAATTAGAATAAGGAATGAAGTTATAAACTTCATGTTCTATGTACTTTCTTAAAACTAGAAAGAGATTCCGAAAGTAGGTTCCGGAAATATGGATCCAGAAGCTGAAACTTAACTAATGATTACAATATGAGAATCTACCATAAAGCATTTTGAATCTAAACTTATAAAAGTACAAGTATATAAGTATAAAAATGTTATACTTTCCTTACAATACAAAATGCAGCGGAAACAAACAAGTCGCAAAACTACAAGTAACAAAATATAAGCCTATTAACCCAAAGAGAAGGGTATCCAACAACCATGGATAAAGGTCCCTTGATTTATGCTTTCAAGCAATTATGTCTTTCCCACACCAGGGTAAGCCCTCGATACGAATATCCGAATCTCTGTCTTGTTATACCTGAAAGCCCTCAACATCAAGGTAGTTGGAACCTCTGTCTTCCTCAGCAAGGATGCTCTCAAAATTCAAGGTAGTCGGCACCTCTGTCTTCCTGTCCCTGGAAGTCCTCGAATGTGATCACCAACATTCAGAGTCGCACGAAGAAAAAAACTGAACGAGCGGTTCAGTACGCACAAGGCATGAAAGGATTTCTCTCTCTAGAAATCACCTTAGCAGTGTGTGGTCTCTAGATCAATCAACTTCTATATCGTTGTGAGCTCTTTCAAATGAGCTCCTATTTATAGGCAAGGTCGACCTCCTTTCCAACCGTCATATTTTCCTTAAAAATCAGAGGGACCTATACATGTGTAACTTAACCAACGGTTAGTTTATAACAGAATAGACGACATCGTTTTATAACAAAACAAGTGTAACAGAAAGTAGGGAAACGTTTTAAGTCTAACACAAAAGTTCGAAGTGAATGTTCGGAGTGTAAACAAAAAATAACATTCGGAGTCTAAATAAATTCAGAGTGTATAAAGCAAAGATGATCAGATTCTATTTAATAGGTGAATTCGGAAGGATTATTCGGAATGAGAATTTGTAATCAGAATTCGTAATGAGAATTTGTCATCAGAATTCGTAATGATAATTCTTCATTAGATTTCGATGTCAAACATCATGAGAGTTCGTATCCAGAATTTGGAGTAGAACTTTATCAGAGATCGTATCCAGATTTCGGAGTGGAACTTCATTACAGTTCTCATCCAGAATTCAGAGCCTAAAACATAATGCTTCATATCAATGTTTTAAACGATTCCGAGAATATAGAAATGAATTCGATTCTTATACTTACGAAATATATGGATATAGATAATGAAAATATGATAATGATTATTTTTCTTACAAAAGAAATCTTCCTTATAAAATCGATTTTCCTTATAAAAGTGATTTTTCTTATAAAAGTGATTTTCCTTATAAAAGTGATTTTCCTTATAAAAGCTATTTTCCATAATGATAATGTGTTTGTGATTTTCAAAAAATTAAGGAATGGAAAATTCAAAAGGAAAACCTTATTTACTCAACAATCTCCCCCTTTTTGGAAAGCACAAACATCCTTACGAAAAAGAAAGTCTAAGAAGAAAGAAACATTAAGGCTTATCTCCCTTTGCTTATGGATGTTGATTAATAGGACTAACTCCCCCTTAGGCTTTGAAACTCTAACGATTGTATTCTATATTTCCAGAATGATATATCATTAAGAATAAGAATGTCTTCTTTAATGAAAAAGCTCCCCCTTAGATAAACTCTATTAGAGTTCTTTTTCTTTCTCACCCTTTTTTAAGGTTCTTTTTCCATTTCCCCCATTGTTAGGGTTCTTTTCCTTCTCCCCCTTTGTGATTTTCAAAAAGAATTCCTGGTAATGGAAAATATAACAATGTACCTGAAAAATTAGTAGCAACAACAAAAAGAGACGAGCAAGCACAATTTTCATTAAGTTTGAATGTTCAAAAACAAGGAAGTTAAGATACAACAAAAGATCGGATTTTTCTATTTTGGATCTTTTTCCTTCTCCATGAGACCCTTAAGAATAGTCTTTATCTTCTTCAAGGCTTTATGGTATTCCTCAGCATTCTTATCTAACACAACTATTCTTGCACTTTGAGCTTCAATCACTTCTTCCTGGGCTTTAAGATTTTCGTCCTGAGCCTTCAAGATTTGTTCTTTCTTTAACAACTTCTCTTCAAACTCAATCCGATGATCCCTTTCATACCTCCAGTTTTGAGCAACAGAATTCAGCTTCCCATTCAGATCATTGTTATCTTGAATCCTGGAATTCTTCTCAGCTGTCAACTTTTCTTCAAAGGATAAAGTGTTTTCATTTAGCATCCTCTCTTCTATCTCAAAAGAATCCTTAACATTATCTTGGAATTTATCAAAGAGCCTCATCTCTTCTAAAGTTTTCCTCGACCAACAAGTCATTATTTTACATGATCTTTTGTGGGATTCATAGCAAAAAAAAAAATTTTGAACTGAGCCTCCATCTCAACACATTTATCCATAACCATGGATACGAAGTCTGTTTTCTGATTCAATGAATGTCGAAGCATCTGGAATCTTGAATCAATACTTGAGAAGGTCGGAATAGAACCCACTAACTTCTTTAATTTCTTAACTACAAAGTCATTCCCCAACAAAGATGACTCCGAATCCGAGACTTTTCTTGGAGAATTTTCTTCTTCAATTTTCTCAAGATTTCTCTTTGAAGAACTACCAACATCCCTTTTGTTTATAGCCACGAAGCTCAAGGTATCAACAATGAGTTGCTTTCCCTTGTCCTTTTTCAGAATGGAGTCCTGTTCCAGAGTTCTCTTTTCACTGTCAGACACTTGAACAACATTTTCTTCATCATCAACATCTTTTTGAGCACCATCCTCTACATTCTCCATTAGAGGAATATCATGTAGAAGTTGTTCTTCCTCTGCATGATAAGCAACTTCTTTTTCTCCATTCTCCTCATCCTTCCCTGGAGTGAATACCTTAGATGATTCATCTTCTGATGTTCGGAGCGACAAATGTTCTGAAGGTGTCCCCTTATAATCGTCTACTTACTTCAAAATATCTCTGGTCTAACCACTACCTTCAGTAACTTCTTCTTCCTCTTCCACTTGCTCAATTTTCTCAACTTCCTCAACTGGATTAGCAACTGCCTCTTCCGGAGTGACATAGTTTCTTCCTAGAGTCTCAGGTAGAGATTCCAAAGAAAAAGATCTCAGAACGTGAATGTTTGCCGAAATCATCTCATTAAACTTCAACAAAGTCTGAGCTACCTCAGCTTCAGACATCTTCTTCTTAAGCTTCTTTTCATTCATTGTATTTTCTAGCTCATCCGCTGTTTTTTCTGTCAAGGCCATAGCCTCCGCAGGATCCAAGAAAAACTGAGTCTCCCCTTGCACTGTCTTCTCTTTGATTTCCCTCAACTTAGCAACTACCTAATTAGGGTAAGCTTTCTTCTTCTTCAGTTTTGGAGGTGCGGAATGAACTTCCATAGATTTATTAGAAAATCTAGAACATAGATCACGCTCTTCTTCAAACTATCAGTTTCACCTTTTCTCGGTACGATAAAACCTTATACCCATAATTCTAGAATCTGAATATTCGTAGACAGAGTAGCAATTTTCGGAGCCTTGTCATCTGCCAGTCTGAGAGTTTCCAATGCCTTTTCTTAGTTGAAGCTTCCTTTTGAATCTGGTAGAACCTGAGAAATTAACTTAGCTTCTCCTTCATAGGTTATCCCTACCAAGCTAACTGCCTTATCATAAGAAAGCTTATATAAGTCTTTCCATATGACTTAAATGAAAATTTCTCCCTATCATTTTCCTTAAATAAGGAAACCGTCTCATAGAACTCAAAAAGAAATTCCGAAAAAACATCATCTTGATTCCCAGGCTTAGACACAACAACATCTTCCCATCCATTAATCTTTAGGTTCATAGATAAAAGAGAATCATATTTGTTGAAGAACAGGATGAACCAACCTTTATCTATATATTAACCACTTGCAAATCGGCTTAGAGGCACACATGTCTTGAGAATCTACTTCCACAGACATTCGGATTTGATGACTTCTAGGAAGTTCGGAACGGAGATTGCTGAAGTTCGGAATGGCCTTAAAACGGAGAGGCAGAGCTTTTGGATGATGGAGCTTGAACAACCGCTATGGGACGACCATTTGGGGTCCCCTTTATATAGGCAACAATATAACGGTTCATCTTCCTTGGTTGATCGAACAGTTGTAAGAACTGAGATTAGATCTAATGGTTGAAAACCAAATCTCAAGAAAACTTGAATCAGATCTTTTGAGGTTTTTATTAAAACTAGGATTTAAGAAAATTTATAAACTGATAAAAAATATAAGAAAATATCAGCAAATAAAGTATGATTACGAAAACTTGAGAAAGGGAATCATACCATTCAGATTGTATTATGAGGATTATTCGTAATGGGTAATATTCTTCTTCTTAAAGAAAAAAAACTACGAAAAAACTTTACTACAAAAAAAAAGTTCGCAAAACTCACTACGAAAAACTCAACATAGAAAATGAAAAAAAAACATTACAAGAATTTTAGCATGAAAAAAAAATTACAATAGTTTGAATACGAAAAGCTCATTATGAAAGTCTCGGTACAAAAATCACATTACGGAAACACTAGTACAAAATTTCCCATTCCAGAAGTTTTCAATATGAAAATATCCATTTCAGAAGTTTTCTATACGAAAATATCCATTTTGGAAAATTTTAGTTCTGGAAATTCCCATTCCGGAAATGTTAGTTCCGAAAAGATTGAAAAAAAAATAACTCTGGGAAAAAAATTAGTTACTATAACAATCAAATGTACTCCCTCTATGAAAAGGAGTTTATTTATGTAAGGAGACATTTTCAAAAAAAAATTAATGAAGAAAGATTACCTTACGGTTATCATTCCTAACTTCTATTTAATGTATTCAAATCTATCAGAAGGCAAATATTTTATGAAAATATCCGCAAGTTGATCTTGTGTTCCGATAAACTGAAGAATGATATATCCTTTTAGTGTGTGATCTCTAAGAAAGTGATGCCTAATATCTATGTTTTTTGCATGTGAGTGATGTTCAGGGTTCTTACTTAAGGCAATGGCACTTGTGTTATCACATAAAATTTGAGTTTTAGTAAAACTCAAGCCATAGTCTGTGAGTGTGTGTTGCATCCACAACACTTGGGCACGACAACTTCCAACTGCTACATATTCATCTTTAGCAGTGGAAAGTGCTACAAGATGTTGCTTCTTGCATGACCAAAAAACTAATGAATATCCTAAGAAATGACAAGTTCTGGATGTACTCTTTCTATCAATTCTACATCCACCAAAGTCAGCATCAAAAAATCATTTTAAAACAAAATCATTTCTAGAAGTATAAAATAATCCTAGATTGATGGTTCCCTTAAGGTAGCGAAAAATTCTTTTTACTACCATTAAGTGAAATTCCTTAGGATTGTATTGATATCTTGCACATAAGCATACTGAGAACATTAAGTCTAGTCGACTAGCTATTAAGTAAAGTAAACTTCCTATCATACCTCTAAAAGATGTTTGATCTACTGGTTTCCCAACTACATCAAGATATAAAGAGATTGAGGTACCAATGGGAGTACTTATACTCTTAGTGTTGTCATAACCATACATTTTCAGAAGATCATTAATATACTTATGTTGAGATATATATATTCCTTCTAGTTTTTGAGAAATTTGAAAAACACGGAAAAAATTTAACTCACCCATCATACTCATTTCAAACTCAGATTTCATTAGACTTGCAAAAAAGTCGGTTAAAGATTGTTGAGTTGAACCACATATAATGTCAGCAACATAAATTTCAACTATCAAAACATTTTTCTTATCTTTCTTTATAAAAAGGGATGGATCTGAATTTCCCTTAACATAGTTATTTTGAAGCAAAAATCCAGTGAGTCTATCATACCATGCTCGTGGGGCTTGTTTAAGACCATACAGAGCTTTGGTATGTCTAAAAACTTGATCAGGATGTTTTGCATCTTCAAAGGCAGGAGTTTGTTCAAAAAAAACTTCCACTTGGACATAACCGTTAAGAAAAGCACATTTCACATCCATTTGATGAAGTTTAAAATTAAAGAATGCTGCAAAGGCAAGTAGAATACAGATAGATTCAAGTCTAGCTACTGGAGCATAGGTTTCTTCATAGTCTATTCCCTCTTGCTGATTATAGCCTTTAGTAATGAGTCTAGATTTATTTCTTACTATGACTCCATTTTCATCACATTTGTTTCTAAAGACCCACTTTACTTCAATAACAGAAGTTTTCTTAGGTTTTTCAACCAAAGTCCAGACTTTATTCCTTTCAAATTCATTTTGTTCATCTTGCATGGATTTGATCCAATCATCATTACCTAAAGCTTCATCAGTGCTTTTTGGTTCTAATTTGGAAAGAAATGCTAGATATTCTACTTCATTTCTTAAAGAACTTCTAGTCCTTACTGGTTGATTTACATCACCAATGATACCATCAGTGGGATGATTCTTACGAAACACCTGATTTGGGTTTTGAAAAGCCTGTTCATCAACATAGGGTAGAATGTCTTCTGGGGTAAATTTTTCAGAAGTATCTTCTTGAACATTTTCCTTATCAGAAGGATCTTCTATCAAAGGTTGATAATCAGTTTTGAAAAACACATTCGAGGATGTAGGCTGGGATGGTATAAAAACAAAAGGATCAGACTCATCAAATTTTACATGTACTATTTCTTCAACGGTACAAGTATATTTATTAAAAACCCTATAAGCCATTGAAGTTGTGGAATAACCTAAGAAAATTCATTCATCAGATTTTGGTGAAAATTTATGTAAGTTTTCTTTACTATTTAGAATGAACACATTGCAACCAAAAACTTTGAAGTAGGAAAGTCTTGGTTTTCTACCATTCCATAACTCATAAAGAGTTTTATTAAGAAAAGTTCTAATCAAAACTCGATTTATAGTATAGCAAGCAGTACTTACAGCTTCATACCAGAAATTTATAGCTATATAATATTCACTCAACATGGTTCTAGTTATCTCTTGAATAATTCTATTTCTTCTTTCAACTACACCATTCTGCTAAGGAGTTCTAGGTGCTGAAAAATTGTGAGTAATACCTTTTCTACTACAAAAAGATTCAAAATCAGAATTTTGAAATTCTCCTCCATGATCACTATGAATAGTTTTCAATGGAAGGATTTTCTCATTTTTAACATGATCTCTAAATCTTTTGAAATAAGAAAAATCTTCAGACTTCATTACTAGAAAATATACCCAAGTAAATCTAGTGTAATCATCAACTAGAACAAACACATAGTATTTGTCTCCAATACTTCCAGTTTGTGTTGGACCAAAAAGATCCATGTCAACTAACTATAATGCATCAGATGTTTTGACTTCACTGATTGATTTAAAACTAGATTAATGTTTCATACCATATTGACAAGGATCACAAACTTTAGAAGAATCAAATCTAAGCCTCGGTGGATCCTTAACTAGTTTCTTCTTAGAGAGTTTTCATAAGTTTCTAATTTTACAGTGTCCTAGTCTTCTATGCCATAACCAGGAATGATCTTCCATTGCACTTAGGCAAGGTAAATCTTGACTCCTATGGTTTTCTAAATTTAAAGTGTAAACATTCTCTTGCCTATTGGCTAATAGAATAAAATATTCCTTGGAATTGTGAACTAAGCACTTATCATTCCTAAAATTTACAAGGTAACTTTCATCACATAACTTCCTTATGCTAATGAGGTTGTGCTTAAGACCCTTAACAAAAAGAACATTTGAAATCAATGTTTTACCTAGACGAACAATATTACCAATACCAAAAATCTCTCCCTTAGCATTGTCTCTGAAGGTTACCTTTCCTCCATTCGTTTTGATAATCTTCTCAAAATAGCTTTTGTTATCAGTCATGTTCCGGGACATCCACTATCTGTGTACCATGTGTTACTATTGGTACTCTCTTTATTTTCCTGAAATCAAGAAGAGAATTAGACTTTCGGAATCCAAACTTGTTTGGATCTGAGATTTCTAGATAACAGAATTTTAGGTACCCACATCTTCTTGGAGAAATAAGCTTTGTGATATCCTAGAGATTGGGTTTTGTTTAAGGAACAATTCTTTTCCTAGTGACCACCACATTGACACTTGGTACAAAATGTGACACTTTGAGGAACAAAATAATTGTTACTAAAAATAGTTTTTTCATGGGTATAACCAAATCCGGATTTATTTCTTAAAGCTCGTATTTGGGAATACATTTTATCAAAATTTTCTTTACCATGGGAAATGTTTGATAAACACTTATTTAAGGAAAAAAATTCGGACTTTAGTTTTATAACCAAGTTTTTATCCTCAAAATCATTAGTTTTAGAACTAGATCTAGGCTCGAAAACATTTTTCTTAGAAATTACTTTTTCTAACTCTTTAGAAAGTTCGTTCATCTCATAATTTACATCCTCAAGATTTTTGGAAACACTTTCAAAATCAGCATTTTTTCTATCAAGATCTTTAGAAAGATCTGATATCTCTTTCATAAGAATAGAATTCCTAGAGTTTTCCTTATCATGTTTTTATTGAGTTTGGAATTATCAATTTCAATAAGTTCATCAAAACTAGATACTTCTTAATAAGTAGGTAATGTATTTTCTTTACCAGAAGATGATTCATCATTAGAAGAGTTATAATACTCTTTATCATTGGAATTTAAAGATACATTGGTCAATGATTCAGCATTTCGTACCTTAGCCATAAAACAATGATTGTTAATAGGTAATCTAGCTATAAGACCAAGATTCTTTTGTCCTAAAGATTCATAATCAGAAGATTCATCTGAAGATTCACCACCGCTGGCACTCCAGGTATCATTAGCTTTGAGAAAATTCTTAGCTTTGGCTTTATAATACTTCTTTTTGTTCCTGTCTGAATGCCTTTCTTTCCTTTCTTTATTTTTGAGAAAAGGGCAATCTGGTCTAATATGTCCAGCTGTGTTGCATTCATAACATGTGACTTCTCCATCGTTCCTATCTTTCCTTTCATTTTTTCTTATACTTGGATTGGAAATTTCTTTGGCCAGCTATCTTATTCACCATTCGAGCAAGATTTGCTAACTCATTTTCAGAGACTTCACTTTCACTAGATTCGGATTGGAAAATAACTTTCTTAGACATGGATCTGGTTACCCTCTCTGGAGTCTTAGCTTTCATTTGATTTGATGTTGTTGTAAAAGAAACAGTACCATTTCCATTTTTCTTCGTGATGTTGTCAGCATCTCTCTTCATTCTATTTCATGTTGAAGAAGATTTCCAAATAGCTCATCAAGAGAAATTTGAGTGACCTTCCTGTTCTCATCTATAGAAGTTATTTTAAATTCCCACTCATTGGGCAAGATATTGATTATCTTATCCACAAGTGCTTAATCATCTAACCCTTTCTCTCCCATAGACTGTAAACTATTAACTATACTCATAAATCTCTGTTGAACTTTACATATTGGTTCACCATAAGGAAAATTGAAACCATGGTATTCAGCTCTAGGCATAGCTCTCCTAGTCTCAATCACTTTATAAGTTCCAAAGTGTGTAACCTCTAACTTCATCCAGATACAATTAGCTACTTCACAAGATGAAATTTGGCTATATATATTTCTAGTCATTGATCATAGTAAAGTATTGCGTACCTTATAATTGAGTTGATACTCTTGCTTTTCCTGGTTAGTGGAAGTTCTAACTACCTTATCAGGAATTTTATAATCTCCGGTAATCATAACAAAGTTGTCCACTCCAGTATTGATAACTAATGTCTTCATTCGATCTCTCCAGTAATCATAATCATTACCATCAAATATTGGTGGTCTTGTAGGATTTAGATTATCAATGTAACCAACATTGATTATTTCCATACTTAAAATAACCTTCGGCACACAATCTTGTTAGTAGAAAAAGTTCGTAATAAGAAAGTTCGGAATGACAAAGTTTGGAATGACAAAATTCGGAATGACAAAGTTCGGAATGACAAAGAACTTTCTAAGCAAGTATGAAGAATAATGAAAAATGAACAAGAAAAACTTAAACATGAGTATAAGTATTTCAGAAACCAGCTCTGATACCAATTGTAGGATTGAAATAATGATGTAGATGCTCAATATAAAAGAGGGGGGGTGAATTATATACTTTTAAAAAAATTCTTAAACAAATGAACGAGATAAGTTTAACAATGTTAAGCCCTCTAACACCAATTGAAAAATCAGAATAAGGAATGAAGTTATAATCATCTTGTTCTATTTACATGCTTAAAACTAGAAAGAGATTCCGAAAGTAGGTTCCAGAAATATGGATCTGGAAGTTGAAACTTAACTAAAGATTACAATATGAGATTCTACCTTAAACCGTATAGAATCTAAACTTATCAAAGTACAAGTAAAGAATTATAAAAAAGTTATAATTTCCTTACAATACAAAATGCAGTGGAAACAAACAAGTAGAAAAACTATAAGTAACAAAATATAAGTCTTTTAACCCAAAGAGAAGGGTATCTAAAAACCTTGGATAAATGTCCCATGATTTATACTTTCAAGCAAGTCTGTCTTAACCACACCAGGGTAATCCCTCGATACGAATATCAGAATCTCTGTCTTGCTATCCCCGCAAGCCCTTAACTTCAAGGTAGTTGAAACCTCTGTCTCCCACAGCAAGGAAGCTCTCGAACTTCAAGGTAGTCGGCACCTCTGTCTTCTTATCCCCAGATGTCCTCGAATGTAATCACCAACATTCGGAGTTGCACGAAGCAAAAAACTGAACGAACGGTTCAGTACGCACAAGGCATGAAAATATTTCTCTCTCTAGAAATCACCATAGAAGCGTGTGGTCTCTAGATCGATCAACTTATATATCGTTGTGAGCTCTTTCAAATGAGCTCCTATTTATAGGCAAGGTCAGCCTCCTTTCCAACGGTCATATTTTCCTAAAAAATCAGAGGGACCTGTACATGTGTAACTTAACCAACGGTTAGTTTATAACAGAATAGACGACATCGTTTTATAACAAAACAAGTGTAACAGAATGTATGACATCATTTTATGTCTAACACAAAAGTTCGGAGTGAAAGTTCAGAGTGTAAACAAAAAATAATATTCAGTGTCTAAATAAATTCGGAGTGTATAAAGCAAAGATGATCAGATTCTATTTAATAGGTGAATTCGGAATGATAATTCGGAATAAGAATTTGTAATCAGAATTCGAAATGAGAATTCATCATTAGAATTCGTAATGAGAATTCGTCATTAGATTTCGATGTCGAACTTCATGAGCGTTCATATCCAGAATTCGGTGTAGAACTTTATCAGAGTCCGTATCTAGAATTCATAGTGGAGCTTCATTACAGTTCTCATCCAGAATTCAGAGCCTAAAACAGAATGCTTCATAGCAAAGTTTTAAACGATTCCGAGAATATAGAAATGAATCTGATTCTTATACTTAATAAATATACATATATAGATAATGAAAATATGATAAGGATAATTTTTCTTACAAAAGCTATCTTCCTTATAAAATCAATTTTCCTTATAAAAGTGATTTTCCTTATAAAAACGATTTTTCTTATAAATGTGATTTTCCTTATAAAAGTGATTTTCCTTAAAGATAAGGTGTTTTTTATTTTCAAAACAAGAAGGAATGGAAAAGTCAAGAGGAAAACCTTATTGACTCAACAGATAGCTTATGCCTCATGATAGTTGAAAATCCATGAGCAAAATTACCCAACTCATGATTTGGAGTTAGCTACGGTAATATTTGCATTAAAGATTTAGAGGCATTATCTTTATGGTGAATGGTTTGATATTTATAATGATCATAAAAGTTTAAAGTATATTTTTACACAAAAGGAGCTGAATATGTGCCAATGAATATAGTTGGAGTTGATTAAGGACAATGACTACTCAATTCATTATCACCCTGGGAAAGCAAGCAAGGTGGCAGATGCATTGAGTCAGCAAGACCATGCTAGCTTATCCATGATGAGGATCACAAAAGATCCAATATTTACAGATTTACAAAGGATGGATCTTGGAATTATAATTGAAGGGGAAAATCTTATCTTTATCAAATGAATTTTCAACCATCTTTACATGTGATGATTAAAGAGGCACAGAAAGATGATGTTGATTTATAAAAGATGGTGAGAAATATTCCTGAATTCAACCTTGATTTTCATGGGATAATAAGGTTTAGTAATCGGTTTTGTGTTCCTCGCATCGCAGAATTAAAGAAAGATATGTTGGATGAGGCTCATAGTTCTTCATTCTCTATTCATCCTGGAAGCACGGAGATGTATAGTGACCTGAAATAGTACTTCTGGTGGGATGGAATGAAAAGAGATGTTGCTGAATCTGTCTCTCGAGGCTTGGTTTTTTCAGAAAGTTAATGCTGGGATACAGATGTCTAAGCGGATGTTACAACCATTACCCATACCCGAATGGAAATGGGAAAAATATCATTATGGACTTTGTCACTGGACTTCCTAAAAAATCCAAAGGCAATAATGCTATCTAGGTCATAGTTGATCGTCTTACAAAGTCGGCACACTTCATTTCTATTAGAGAGGATTTCTCTCTTGATGAGAGTGCCAGGATATATGTAAAGGAAGTGGTAAGATTTTAGGGAGTACTAATTCCCATTATATTTGATCGGGATCCGATGTTTACCTTGATGTTTTGGCGAAGCCTTCAGCATACTCTAGATACGGAGTTCAGTTTCAGCACTGCTTATCATCCTTTGATAGACGGTTAGTCTGAGAAGACAATTCAAACTCTCGAAGACATGTTGAGATCATTCTCTATGGATTTCAAAGGTGGTTGGGATCAACACCTACCTTTGGTGGAATTTTCTTATGATAATAGCTTTCACTCCAGTATTCAGATGGCTCCTTATGAAACTCTCTATGGAAGGAAATGCTGGACTCTAACTTGCTGGGATAAAGTTGGGGAAAGAAAGCTATTAGGACCTGGCCTTGTTGCTGAGATGGCAGAAAAGGTCAAATCTATTCAACAATATATAAGAGCAGCTCAGAGTTGAAAAAAAGTTATTCCGACAACAGATGAAAATACCTAGAGTTTCAAGTGGGTGATAAAGTGTTCTTATGAATATTTCCTTGGAAGAGAGTAATGAGATTTGGAAAGAAGGGAAAGATAAGCCCTAGGTATATTGGTCCTTTTGAAATACTGGATCATGTTGGGAAGGTAGCTTACTGATTGGAACTTCCACCGAATCACTCTAAAGTTCATGACGTGGTCCATGTATCTCTCCTGAGAAAGTACATATCGGATCCATCAAATTTACTATGCTCAGAAGTTTTACCAATGGAGCATGATCTTTCTTATGAAGAAAAGCTGATAGAGATTCTAGATCATAGAAAAAATGTCCTACGGAAAAGACCACTCACTTGGTGAAAGTTTTACGGAGGGACCAATAATTAGAAGAAGCTACATTGTATCATGAGGATATGAAGAGGGAGAGGTATCCTTATTTGTTCGTTACAAAGTGACGAATTTCGAGGGCGAAAATCATTTTATGGGGGGTAGAATGTAACACCCAATATTTTATGAGAAATATTTTGTTTTTATGTATTATGTTATATGCAAGACCAAAGAAATCATTCACTACACACAACACTGTCTTGGCTTGTATTGCACACAAGACCAACCTTCCTCGATAGCTTGCGTTGTACGCAATATCGAGTTTCATGAAACAATGATATGCTATTTAAATATTATTAAAACTAGTCGTTATGAAAATTAATACCCGATTTTTTAATTTTTTAAAATTTTATCCTTAAAAATGGACTTCATTTTTGGATTCGGAATATCAAAATTAGCCTACGGTGATTTTTTTGTATTTTTCTAAAAACTTTACATTTTTGATGAATAGTGAAAAACACTGAGTTATAGTTTAAAATTGACTTTTTATTTAAATAATTTTTTATTTTATTTAAATTTATTTTAGGTCATAATAGATACATAATACCTATATAATTTCAATGTAATTCATTGGATTCATATTATAATAATATAGATATATAAAAATATTTTTGAACTTTTTGACCGTCTTTTACCCACCTCCTAGGAGCATTTGTAATTGTACATAACACATAATTTTACCGCTTCTATGAGTTGAATTTCGAAAATCTAAGAGACATGGTTAATATCAAGGAGTAAAATTTTGTTCAATAAGATAAAAATAATTTTTGGTGAATAATAACCTTTTACTTTTGTTTACCATGATTAAAATTAAATATGGAAAAAATGATATTATTATTATTACCCTAACACATGTCCTAATTCTATTGGATAAGTGTAATTCGATCAAAAATAACCTTAAGTATAAAATATTACCCTTTAGGTCAACTTAGATTAGATTAGGGCATTTATTATTATTTTATTTAAGGAAGAGTTAAAAGAGTTAAAATCAATGTTTAATAACTAAAACATTTTTAATATAGGGTTATACATAAGATAAATTCGACTATAAATATTCATTAGAAAGATAAAAAAATTTACTAAACAATGGAATTTTATTTATAATTTTTAGACATTTTAATGTTAATTTATTTATGACACAATGATGATGTAGTAATTACCTTATTAATGAAATATTAACATAATTGATATTATAAATACCCAAATAAATGTAATTTGGAACTTTTTTTGAACTAAAATAATTTTATATTTTACTATGACATGTTATTATTGATTTGATTAACTTTTTTTGAACTAATAATGTTGTTACGATTTTCACAAAAAAATCAATTACCAAATAGTGTCAAAATTGACATAAAATAGTTTTTAAAACAAATATTATATTATTAATTGTTATTCTATTCATAAAAATATAAGGATCGGGAAAATGACTTAAATAATTATATATATATTAATAATTAACCACTTGGGATTCTTTTTGCTTTTTATAGTATGTTTATTAACCATATAGTGTAAGAAAACTAGAAGACACGGTAAAAGTTAAATTATTTAACTTAGAGTTAAATCTTAATGATAAGGTTAAAATAGTAACCTAAACTTGTATAAAACCTATTGGTTGAGAGTATTTCGACTCATCCCCAATTTATATTAGAAATAAATCAATTTAGAGCTATTATAAACCGAATATTACTTTATTATAATATAATATTTTATGTTTTTTCTAAGGTTCCCTATCCTCCCTTATAATATGACACCTCATCTCTATCCTCTTTACACAACTTTGAGCCTTCAAGCTCATCCAAACCCTACCCATTTACCTTCTAATATTCCCTAGAAACATAATAGAGTTCCCGGTCTTCTACAAAGACCAATTTTAGTGCTTTAAGAGGAGGTTTCAAAGAGAAGTGACGAAAAAGAGGTAATATCCATTACCGATTCTTTCAAATTTATTTCTTCTTCTACATCCTCTTCTTTAGTTGTTTCCTTATGAAGTAATAACATCAGTATAAATCATATAATTATATGTAATTATTTATATTTAGCAACCCTATTTCACCTTCTATCCATCCTACGGAAAACGATATCACTGTGTGTGCGTATGTACGGAATACCGTCTCTACGCCGTGGTGTAATCTGTTTTCCACCAACACCTTACTTGGATGGGTATAATGGTTTAATGAATAAATATATATGATTATTTTAAATTAATATTCATTCTGAAATTGTATACATACACTTCAATACAATTCCACGATCATGGGAATGATATCATCACACGTGCGTATGTACGGAACATACCCTAGATTTCCTAGATTGTATCAGAAGGGTTTTTTTTTTCATTTTTCTTACTATTTGGGTTAGAAAAGAGACTAGGATATAGGGATTTGGAACATACCCTTTTCTTGGATATAGCTAACTCATGTACAAGGGAAACCCAAATTTCCTAGATTGGAATCTCAGTTATTTATTATACCCTTTATTGTCGATACAACATCACCATTGGGTGAAACACTTGTTTTAAGCTATTTCTGGTATTGGTATTATTGAGAAAATAAATTTTGACAATTTAAACCCAATGAAATGAGGGTATTGCACTAATGAATTATACTAGTCGCCATTGGGATTAAAATGAAATGCATATTATCATGACATATCAAATTTCAGCGTGCATACTCTTATTTTTATTTGAGTGCTTTTGTGTTTAGTTTTAATATCATACAATAATTTTCAGTTATAAATATAATGTGTGTGCCATATGTTCGAATGGAATGGTAACGTTAAGTGGGAATGTTATACTTTAACATAAATTATATTAGAGGCCTTCCACATTCCCCTCTCTTACTACTACTTGACTTGGTTAAATCATCTGTTATAGAATCTCATCTAACGTTTTCATTTTCCAATTGTAGTGAAATTATTCCATGATTTCTTCATGTTGTACATCAAGAAAGTATTGATGAGAATACTCTAGAGTTGGTAGATTATGATCATCCATTTGTTCTTCATTTAGTGCTTACTGCAGTGCCTCTTATAGTGCCTCATGTGGAAACTGCTCCTAAACATCCACTTGGAACCAATGCTTAGTTCAGGGATAGTCTTCTTAGGTTTATGAAAACAATTCAGAATGATCCCAAACATGACCCGACTATGGAAGAACATAGGCAGGATTTTATACAGTAGTATCATCCCACATTCTCAGGGGATGGGGGTCCCAATGTTGCAGAGTCATGGATTGATGTTTTAAAATCCATATTCGTTCATATTGTGATGCTCACAGAGAGGAGGGACAAACATGTTTCCTTCAGTATTCTTGACTCCACCATGACTTGGTGGGATTTCATTTCTCAGTCACAGAACCCTAGAGATATGGTTAGGGAAGACTTCTAGACAAATTTCTATGATCACTTCTTCCCAATTACTCTCAGAGAAGATTATGCCACTGAGTAATAGAATCTTCAATAGGTCTCTATGATAGCGTTAGATTATTATAAAAAATTCAATGAGATCTAGTGTTTTCCTCCATATCTTAGCAGTGACACAAATATAACTACGAGATGCTTTTAGGTTAGATTTGGGTATTCTATTAGCTTATAGGTGAACTTATTTTGTTTAACAACTGTTATAGAGATCATGAATCAGAACATAATTATAGAACAAAATCTCATGGGAGAAAACACTTTTAACCATTGATGTTTAGTTCCAAAGTAGGGTAATGGTTCATCAGTTAGTATGAAGCACCACTTAGAGGGTGCATGTTGTGTAAATTCCATTTAGATAACATATACTGATATCACTGTCTTATTTCATCAGTGTGGTAGGAATTTCCATAAGAAACCTTAGTGCCCAATAATCTCATTAGAGTTTCGAGTTTGCAGGACGATAGGTAACCTTTAGCATTTCTGTCATTATTTTCTTTCAGTTTCGAGTTTCAAAGGACTCATTCTAGCACCTCCATCAGGTATGGGGTCTAGGACTCCATGCCAGGTAGGGATTTTTTTGGCCAATCAGGATGAGGTAGTGGAGGCCCCGTCTAAGGCATTCATGTTCCATAACCTCATCCTTAGTAGAGTGGACCAAATAAGGTTTGTCAAGAGGTATCATAGGGCCAAAAATATGAACATTTGTATGTAGTGCATCTAGCACTAGTGGAGTAGTGTCCAGGGCCATCTACAGATAGATATACTATCATTGTGGCCTCTACTGTAGTTTCATCCCACATTGATGTATGTGTTTCATACTCTTTCCTTTCTATTGGAACTGTTTAATGTTTGGGTCTCTCTATCGTCTACTTATGCGGAATTATGTCTCTCAAAAATTTTTTGGGGTCAGATTTGAGGGCACGTTCTAGTGAAAATAGTTCCCCTATGAGATATACAGGTACCTTTTCTTGTAGAATTTCTATATCCCTGAGATGATAGACTTTGATGTCATTATCGGTATGGAATAGATATTTATTTATCTTGTCTATGTTGATTACTATCACTATAACGTGTCCTTCACAACACCCTAGGGAAGAAAATTAATCCATATGAGAGAATGGGATATCCAAGTAGACCGAGCTAGACCCAAGTGTTATGTGCTGGGTAGGGTGATATCTCAGCTTGAAAGTCTCTTTTTGAGCAATCAAGAATTACTATCAGTGGAATTTCCTCACACTTTGGATAATTTCAAGGAAGTATTCCCTGACTATTTCTCTATCATACCTCTATTGAGTGATGTTGAGTTCAAAATCTAGCTAGTTCCAGGTGAGGCATAAGTGGCCATTCCTCTTTATAGGATGGAACCAACATAGCTACATAAACTGAAGAATCATCTTGTTGATCATGGGGAGAAGGGTTTTTAGACCAAGTACATCAGTATGGGGTTCACCAGACCTTCTTCACAAGTTGTTGGATAGTACCCTCAGATTGTGTATGTGTTTCCGTCGACTCAACCATCTCACGGTAAAGAATTGAGATCGGTTGCCTTGAATAGACGACATCTTTGACCAGATCTAAGGATAAACTATTTTCTCCATGATCTATATACGGTTGGTCTTTATTTAGGTGTGTGTGCGACCATAAAATATACCACAAACCACTTTCTAGAGTAGGTACGACATGTAAGAGTTTTTGGTCATGTCGTTCGGTCTAAAGAACACGACAATAGTTTTCATGGTTTTGATTTATATGGTTTTACACTCGTAACTTAATTCCTTTTTTGTATCCTTTATAGATTACATCTTGATGTATTCACACTTTAAACATGACCATGAACCCCATCTCAATATTATGATGATTACAGTGTGTGTAACAACCCAGGTATATATAGAATAATTCCTTTTTTTATCTATTAATATTTATGAATGAGATATTTTTTTTAAGAGGTCACTTTTTTTTATAGCATACTCAACACACAACAACAGGTTTCTTTTAAATCTTATGTTGCACACATCTTTGAGTTATACTGAAAAATAATATAATATTCTTATTATATTAAATAGTAGTTAACGTATAGCTATAGTATTGCTAGGAATGAACATAAATAACTACATTATGATTAAACATGTTTTTTAAAAGTCTTCACATTTATCAAATAAATTTCAGAGGCTTAAAATAATAATGAATCTAAATTTAATCATGAAAAACACAAATATTTGTAGGAGATTTTTTTACAATATTTTGATGGAAAACCCATTTTAAATCTAGTTTTTTCACTTTTATATTATATATATGAGAAAATAAAATATTTATTTTTAATCGGGATGTAAAAAAATTTACTTATGGAAAATTTGGGTATTTTTATTATAAAGTTTGTTTTTAATGAATAGTGAAAAATAATGCATTTTAATTCAAAACTACCTTTTAGTATAGTGTATTTGTATGTTATATTGTACTTTTATTTGTTTTAAAAGTTTAATTAGATTATATTTTTACCTTTTAATCCAATTTTGTCCATTGGATGTAATTTCACATTGAAATTGGACATAAACATATGTCAATATTTTAGTAGTCTTTACTTCTTAAAGGCATGCTTTTTGGTTTTGACAAATTGAATTAATTTTTAATTAATTTTTGCAACATCTATGTTTTGAATATTGAAAAATGTATTCCATATTAGGAATTAGGCGGTCCATATTGTGCAATTATGCAACTTTTATTTTTAGTGAATATTCATAGTAACTTCAGTAATTATTTTATTTATCATAGTTAAATGGTATATCCGATAAATAATGTTAAAAAATTATAATAAAATTGAATTACCCTAACACATTTCCATACCATAATGGATGATAAATTTCTAACCAATGACTTCCTTTGGTGGATTTTGAGAACCCATGGAGCCACTAGTAATTGAAAATGACATTTTATAAAATTAATTTTAAGTTAAGGAAAAATGTAACATAAACATATATGTTTTAGTAAAGAAATTTTTATATGAGGTTATATAAGTGATATTTTGGATAAAGAGTATTCATTAGATAGACATAAAAATTTCCAACATTATTGTAGTTTATTTATAATTTTTAGACATAAAATAAATTAATTTATTTATGACACAATTGTGATGTAGTGATTACCTTATTAATGAAATATTTAAAGAAATGTGATTGTAAATATTAAAATAAATTTATATTGAAACTTTTTATGCCATCCACGAAATTTATGGGTGATTATATCTTTTTAATTTTTAATTAATGTTGTTTTTTCTAAATAATCAAGTATTTGTGGATTTTTTAAAATTCATTATATAAATAGTATATAAATTGTCATAAATGAGTTTTGAAAAAAATTCTTCTTTATTAAATGATATTATAGTGAAAAAAACTCAATTTCAGCCAGATTACTTATATAATTTTTACCATGTCAATAATAGACTACTTTAGGTTCCATTGGAATTTAATAGTAAATATATTAACCATATTTTATGAATATACAAGAAAACATGGTAAAAGTTAAATAAAATAACTAAGGGTTAAAGCTAAAAGATAAGGTTAAATTTGAAACCAAAACAAGTCTGAAACCTATTGGATGGGATTATTTAGACACATACTCCTCATATAATATAAATATATCACTTTGGTTTTATTAAAATTTGAAAATAAATTAATAATAAATAATATTTTAATATATTCCAAAAGTGCCCCACCTCCCTCTTATAAAAGGACACCACATCTAACCCATTACTCCCACTTCTCCAACGCCTTGGATGATCCAAAATCTGATCCAATAATCTCCCAAAACCCTATCTTCCACATATAATACTTGCCTTAAAGAGAAGGAAATTCAAGAAATCTATTTGGCTCAAATCAAAAGAAGTTACCCGATTTGAGGTAACGTCTTCTCTCAAGATATTTTCTTTTATTTTCCTTCACCGCTACCTAAGATCTTATTTTTTTTAAACTAAACCATCATCCTCAATATACAAGGTTGTTTTTATTATAATTATTCTAACTACACTTACACACACCTCCATCTAATGGGTATAGACCATTCTGTTTCTATAGACGGCGAACTACTTACTCAGGAAATGATGATTGTTCAATATTATCCTACCACCTATCATGGTGGAAATTATGATGAAACTCTATTTATATATGATATATATGATATTTAATTTTTCTGTATTCATATATAATTCCCATTTATGACATACCTTTATTCTTTTCATGTTTTATAAATATGATAATTTCATTTGAGGAGGAGCAGACTATAACCCCCTCATAGTTATATGACACGTTCATGATATAAGGGGAATGAATAAAGGATTTAATTAATGAAATTATATAGATATTATACTATAATTATATTATACATATCTATAATTTAGTTTTCATTCCTTTAATTATGAAAAAAGTTATAAATTTAGCGTTCATACATACGTACGACTTACCGTCTCCATGAACAGTGCATTTCATTTCTTATATCCAAATGTTATAGTCTATTATAAATAAATATATACTGGATATATATGATATATATGATATATAGATCATTAATATCATTCTATATATAATTTACCATTCAACACATGGACAATTTTAAATTATAACAGGTTAAAGTTTTACTCATGTTCTGAACATCAACAAAATGTTCGATATGAACTCAAATAATTAACTAATTGTTATAGCAGAGTAACAAGTGATATAAAGGAAAAAATAATCTAGAAAATGTTCTAAATAAAGTATAAATTAACTTATGTTTATTATTAAGTAATAACAAGGAACATAAAAGAAAATTCTGACTCGAGGTAAGGGACTTCATCGCAATCTCATTTCATTATGACATGTTTTTATAATATACACCTCCTTCTTTTGATGGTGTATAATAAACCCATTTGTATTTTAATTCATTAAAAGTGAATATTTTTTTATAAATAGTTTTACTACACAAAAAAATGAATTTTTTTATGTTTACGATGGCAATGACCACTTCGTCACGGTAATCGTTATTTGGATTTCTCTATAAGCCTTAATGTTTTTAAAAGGAATGGAAATCTCTTATTACATTTTTGGGTGTTTTGGTATTGAAAATATTTTTTGGAATGTATTTATTATTTCAATATCTCAAAATGATTTCATGTTATTTCAAATGAAATGTTATTAGTGAGATAGTGATATTTGAAATATTTTATTATTATGATTATGTATTGGTACTTGAAAATTTGACGGGTGGTTACGTGATAAACTAAATCATGGGTGGTTACGTGATAAACCAAGAATAGTTGGTCACATTGTATCCCATAATTCATTTGGTATTGAAGATGGTCGTATGTCTATTCCATTTAGTGATATGTGTGGAAGTTGACCATATTGTAATTCCATTTTATTATGTTTATGTCTCAAGTTACCTTTATATGCTATAAGTTATTTTCTATGGGATTTATTGTAATATTTTGGTTACAAAAAGGGTATAAAATGAGATTATTTCACTGAAGTATTATTTCAACTTCTTTGAGGTGAAAATTATAACATTATGATAAAGTAATCATGGTTTACATGTTGTTTTGAAAAACTAATAGTGTTTCTTCTTTATGTATCCCTTAATGAACTTTTTATGCTAATCGCATGTTTTTGAAATGTTATTAATAGTACTTTAAGTGGAATAGGTTGAAAGATGGGATCAAGGAGAATTTAAATAGTTTAAAACATAGAACCGAACATGTTTTATTGTTTTTAAGAGTTTTTAATTTATGAAAAAATGTATACTGAGTAGAAGTGTCTACATGTAATATTATAGTTTTATGTATAAGTTATTGCTTAATTATCTAAGGCTCTAAACCTGAAATGATTTTCAATGGAAAATATTAACCTAATTCCAGATTGAGTAATGTTTATTTTCAGGTCCTTACAATTGGTATCAGAGGTCTTTTTAGTTAACTTTAGAGGTTAGGGTGTTATTTAAGCATAAGTGACATAACCATAATGGTTAACATATTAGAAAGAGTCATTGTTATTTTAGATTTATCAAATGAGTTTAAGATAACATGAATAACTATATATTAGTGTTTACCCTCACCGTAATATATTATATGATAATTTTTCTGATATACTCACACTGCCCTTTTTGGTTATTATTGACCATTTAGTTTTCTGGATGAGAAACCGAGTAAAATGGGAGCTACAATGAAAAACTTTTTGGTTATTAATAACCAAATATCTGGAGTAATGATTGACCACATGGACATTGGTAATTATTTTGAGGCATCCTATATGAGAGAATCAAATCCCAAGACAAGTTCAGGTAATAATCATAAAGGTAAGTATATTCAAAAACCAATGTTTCAAATATGTGGAAATAACTACTTAGGAAAATGCTTCAAAGGGACGGGAATATGCTATAGATTTGGTAATGAAGGTCATAAAGGAAGAACCTTCCTAGGAAAAGGGATACTACTAGTTGTCTCATGGAAAGGGAAAGAAGTTCCTTCCAAGGGATTCATTTATTGTTTTAAATGTGGTGTGCATGGTCAATATAAAAATAGAAGTCCTAAAAAGAAGGTTTTGGAATAGGATCAGTAGTACCACAAAAATATAAGTTTATCAATACTTATGGCTACTACAATTGAGGATGAGGAAATTGAAAATGACCAGGAAAAGTTATTGATTATTTCTTAGATGATTTTTTGACATTATTGAATCTTAGGATGTGATTTATGATTTTGTTTAAATTAAATAAGTATTATGAAATAAGTTAGAAAAAAATGGTTAATAAATCATGAAGAAAATTCAATGAGTAAGAAGTCTACATATAATGGATTCAAGTGTTATGTTACATTTTAGGATTATGAAATGCTTAAAAGTATTAAGGCCTTTTTGATGATGGGATTACATTGGAAGACTATTTCTAGAAATTATAAACTAGAATTTTGATATGTGAAAATTTTATTCAAGAAATAATTTTCTTTTCTTGTGTGGACATAAAAGATAAAATTAGTGGTTAATATGATTTTTTTTGAGTTGATATATTGTTATTACATTTTGGGACACAAAATGAAAGGTATTAGATAACTGTTGAGGATAAAATAGGTTATGGTTATTTGGAGGAAATTATCTTATTCTTTATAATGTTGTAAGAATTTAATGGTTTTAGAAAAAGTAAAATCTATAGGATGGGTGACAACTCATCGTGTCTGGAAAGGCCATGGGAATTGAACCCACAATTGAAGGGTGGCAAGGGATCATCACCTATCACTAACCTATGTGAAGTCCGTGGTTAGTATGATTAATTCTTTTTAGATAAATTAGTTTTTGGATCAAGAATATGTTTTTTTGGAACTTATGATTTATCTAATGGATATCCTTATTATAATAAAATTATTTGGTGATTAAGTGATAAATTTTATTTTAGAATACATTTGTTCTTTTGGGAACACTATATGCCTATGTAAAATAGTATACTTTGGGATTTCATTTGAGGAGTAATGATTGAATATTATTTTGGAATAATATATGTTTTTTATTTTAAACATTTAGTTATTTGGGTTATTTATAGAAATGATTAACCAATAATAGAGAATATGTGATGAGGTTAATAACTTTTTAGTATGAGACTTTAATAGTAGTCAATGATATTTGAAAATAAAATTTAAGATTTATCATGGAAGACAATGTGATCAAATCCATCTGTAATTTTGTGTTTCAATCTCAATTGGATTATTTTGAGGATTTTTAATGTCAATTGTGTATTGAATGGTCTTTTTTGATCTTTGGGTATTGTTTGTTCATTTTTTTAGATTGAGAGCAGTATTTTATTTTTATAAAATATTATCCTTTTTGGGAGATTATTTGATCTTGACCTAAGTTTTTTGGTTTTGGTTAATGTCTAAAGATAGGGGAATATATGTGTCATATTTTTGGGAAAATGTTATTCTCTAGAGTATAATTATATTTCTTTAGGTGTGATGAGTCATCTAGAATAATCATTATTAGAAGAAAATATATGATTATTATAGAAACTTATAAAAGGATGAAACTCTACTTGAAAAGTAAGAATATTTCCTTAACTTCTTATTCAATATCATAAATAAATTCTCTAATATTATGAAAGGGTACCTAAAAGAAATTATATTTAATTTTACTACTATGGAATCAAAGACAGTTTAACCTATCATATTTTTGTGGTTTTCGGGTGGTTAACATTCTCTTGATCATGTTTTCTATCACACTCTATAAGAACATGACACTTAGTTTCTCCTCCATATCCATATTTTCATGGAATTATTGTATACGTTAACTCGGGTGACCTTTTTACTTCTCTTTATTTACTTTAAAGTGATAGCTTTATTTACTCATTTTCCGATGTGGGACATTGAATGATGTTTCCAAGCCTAATTTTGAAATTGCGAAGATGCAATTTCCAAATGTAGGGAAGGATATAATGACCCAGGTATTTATAGAATAATAATTTTTCATATCTTTTAATATTTATGAATGAGATATTAATTTTATCTTAAAGAGTACACTTTTTTGGATAGCGTACTCAACAAGCAACAATTGGTTTCTTTGAAATCTTATGTTGCACGCAACATTGATTTATACAAAAAAATAATATACATATGATAATATTTTAAATGGTTTTTAACGCATAGCCATATTATTTCAAGGAATGAATATAAATAACTATATTATCATTAAAAATGTTTGTTAAATGTAATTACATTTATCCAATAAATTTTAGATTCTTATAATAAGAATGAATACAATTTTATGCATGAAAAACTCTATGATTTTTAAAAAGTTATTTTACCACCTTTTGGTGGCGAACCATTTTTATATATAGTTTATATCACATTTATATGGTCCATTTTACAAAATAATCATCTTTAGAATTGGGACATCAAAATTTAATTTGGGTAAAATTTTCGTATTTTTCTGATAAAGTTCATTTTAAATGAATATTGAGAAAATACTCCATATTAACTCAAAACTACCTTTTAATCAATTTTATTTATATAGTTATATTATACTTTTAATTGGTTTTAAAGTGTAATTTTATTATAGTTTTACATTTTGATCCAATTCTGTTCATTGGAAGTAATTTCACTTTCAAATTGGACATAAGCATATGTCAATCTTTTGGTAGTTTTTACTTCTTAAAAACATGGTTTTTGGTTTTGACAAGAAGTATTTATTTTAAATTAATTTCTGCAACATCTATGTTTTGAATTTAGAAAGATAGATTCTGTATTTCAGATCATGTGGTCTAAATTTTTTAAATAGGTAACTTTTATTTTTACACATTATTTAAAGTAACTTCAGTAAATATTTTAATTACCATGGTTAAAGGGTAAATTCGGTAAATAATGGCAAGAAATAATATTATAATAATATTAAATTACACTAACACGTTTCCTAACCCTATTGGATGATACATTTCCCATAATGGGCATCCTTGGGTGAATTTTGGGACCCGATAGAGCCATTTGAAAGTGAAAATGGCATTTTATAAAATTAATTTTAAGTTAAGTAATAATGTAACATAAACATATATCTGTTCGTAAAAAAATTTATATGGCTTAATATATGGGATAGTGTTGACTAGAAATATTAATTAGAAATTTAAGACTATTTACTATATCATGGTATTTTATTTATAATATTAATATATCAAATAAATAAATTTATTTACGACACAATGGTGATGTAGTGATTACCTTATTAATGAACGATTTAAATAAATGAGATTTTAGATATTAATATAAATTTATATTAAAAATTTTATACCATAATTTTTTTTGAATGATTATAACTTTTTTTATTTTAACTAATGTAATTTTTTAAATAATCAAGTTGTTTTGAATTTCTAACAAGTCATGATATGAATAGTATATAAATTGACATAAATGATTTTTTAAAACAAATAATCTTTTAATAAATTATATAATAGTCCTAAATATATAAGATTCATCCAAATTACTTATATAATGATTAACATGTCATTAATGGTCCACTTGAGGTTCTATTGGAATTTATAGTAATTATATTAACCATATAGTATGAATATACAAGAAGACATGGTAGAAGTTAAATAAGTTAACTATGGGTTAAAGCTAAACAATAAGGTTTAATTTGAGACCAAAACATGTCTAAAACCTATTGGATGAGCGTATTTCTACCCATACTCATCAGATATTCTAAATATATCACTTTGGTGTTATTTAAATTTGAAAATCAATTAATAATAATATAGTATTTCAATTCATTCATAAAGTGTCTCTCATCCATCTTATAAAAGGACACCACCTCTACCCATTACACACACATCTAAATCCGATTGTATCATCCAAAATATACTCCAATAAGCTCAAAGAATCATCACATTCCTGCTAGAAGCTTTTACCTAGGAATAAATCATTTTAAGAAATATTATTCGCTCAAATCAAAAGAATTTTCCTGATTTGAGGTAACATATTCTCTAATGTTCTTTTATTTTATTTTCCTTCTCCACTACTTATGCGCTTATTAATATTTTGTTACATAACAAAACCATTATAATAAATATATTGTGTTGTTTTTATGAGAAGGATTTGAACTACATTTACACACACCTCCGTCTAATGGGAATAGAAATCATTGTTTATGTGGGTGGTGAACTACTACCAGAAGAAAAAATGATTGTTCAATATTTTCCTACCACCTCTCACGGTGGAAATTATTAAAGAAATGTAATTATATATGATATTTATGATATTTATTTCACCTATATGATTCTTTAATTTACATTAAGAATATACCTTTATGCTTTTCATGTTGTATAAATACAATAAATTCATTTGAGGAAGTGCAGACTATCTCCCCCCTCAAACTGATATGACTCATTAATTTTATATATGTAACATATGAAGATGGAATTAATGAAAATATATAGATATTATACTATAATTATAATATATGTATCTATCATTTAGTTTTCATTCCTTTAATTATGAAAAAATTAATCAAAGTAGCATTAATGTGTTCATACGGCTTACCATCTCCATGAATGGTGCATTTCATTTCTTATATCCAAATGATATGGAATATTATAAATACATATATACTAGATATATATTATATATATTATATCTAAATATTTAATATCATTTTTTAGATATTGAATTTTGAGCACATGGATAATTTTTAATTATAACAATATCATTTATGACTCGCGATATGAATATCGAAAACATGTTTGATATAAACTCAAATAATTAAATAATTGCTATAACAAGGTAATAAGTGATATAAAAGGAATAATAAACTTGAAAAGGGTTGTTAGGTATGTATAAAATAACTTAATTTTATTATTTAGGACAAAAAATGAACATACGAGACATGTCAGACTCAATGTAAGGGACTTCATCTCAATCTCCTTTCATTAAGGCGTGTTTTTATAATATAAACCTCCTTATTTTTTACAGTGTATAATAATCCCCTTGATCTTTTACTTACATTAAATGGGAATCATTTTCAATGAATCATTTTACTAAATGAAAAAAGGATTGTTTTTAACGTTTACGGTGACAATGACCTCTCTGGCACCGTAATCATTATTTGGCTTCCTCTATAAGCTTTAATGTTTTTAAATGGAAAATACATCCCTTATTCCCTTATTGGATTCTTTGGTATTGATAAAGTATTTTCGAATGGATTGACAATTTCAATATCTTGAAATTATTTCTTCTGATTTCAAATAAATATTTTTTAGTGAAATGATGATATTTTCAATATTTAATGTTTTATGATTATGTAACAGTAGTTATAAATTTGACGGGTCATTACGTGATAAAAAAATGACATGTTGTTTCATGAGAAACCAAGGAAGGGTGGTTATGTAATAACCTCCAATTCATTGGATATGGAAGTCGGCCATATGGTTATTCCATCTAGTGATATGTGTGTAATTCGACCGTATGGTTATTCCATTTGATTATGTTTATGTCCCATGTTACCTTTATATGCTATAAGTTGTTTTATATAGGCCTTATGGTAATATTATTTGTAACAAGAAGGGTTTGAAATGAGCTTATTTCAGTGAATTTTTTTGTGACTTTTTTAAGGTGAAATGTATTTAATTATGATAATGTAGTCATGGTTTACCTGTTATTTTGAAAAACTAATTTTTTTCCCTTCTTTATGTATCCCTTAATGAGGTTTTTATGTTCATCCTATGTTTTTTAAATGTTTTTCATAGGACATAAAGGGGAATAAGGTTAAGGATGGGATCAAGGAAAAGTCATGCAGTTCATAACATGGAACTAAACATGTTTCATGATTTTTAAGAGTTTTTATTTTATGAAAAAGGGATATTGAGTTGATGTGTCTACATGTAATATTCTAGTTGTTATGTATATGTTATGGCCTAATTATCTAAATCACTAAACCTGAAAATATCCTAAATCTAAATTATTAACTTAATTCAAGATTACGTAATGTTTAAGTCTGCGTCCTTTCACTGTGTGAGCACCATCTATACTTGATTCTCAGTAACTGACATTTTTAGATCAATAAGGTTCACTCCTTGGGTCAGCTCATATCTGAGGCAAGAAAATCAGTCGAACCAGAGAAGGCGAGTGTAGTGGTTTCCTTGGAGAAACCCAGGAATTTTTTTTCCATCCATAGTTTCGTAGGGCTTGCTGGATTTTATAGACGATTCATACAGGACTTATTTTTCATAGCATCACCACTTACATCTTTGACTAAAAATGTTTTGTAGTTAATCTAGTAAAAAAGATGTGAAAAATATTTTGAGTAGTTAAATGGAAGAATCATGATAGCTCTGATCCTAGTTCTTCTAAAGCCAGACATAATTTATAATGTTTACTATGTTGCTTCAAGAATCAGACTCGGTGAAGTCTTGATTCAAGGTGATTGAGCCATGGCTTATGTATCCCGCTATTTGAGTATTCATGAGTAACACCATCCATAAAATTCTATCGAATTAGTAGTTATGGTTCATGATCTATGATATTGGAGAAACTACTTTTTGGGAGAAATATTCATTGTTTACATAGATCATAAAAGATTGAAATATAACTCCATAAAGTGATACATTATTTTGATACATTGCTGGTGGGTCATATACCTTCAGTCATTCAATTTTGATCTTTATTATAAGCCTATTAAGGGATATACCATGAATGATTATTTGAGCAAAAAGAGGCAGACACAAGCCATCCATGAAGCCAGCAATGAGTGGTAGATGATGTATTTGTTTTCTGAGATGCATCTCGAAGTTAAGGAACCGTACAAACAACTGGTTCTTAAAAATTTTATATTGAAGTCATATCCTCTAGATCGAGTTTCCATATGACAGTAATATGATCCACAGGGTCTTGTTCTGAGGGAAATCCACACATGAGAGAACCTTCCACCCATGTTTAGTTATTGATAGAAGTGAAATAATTCTCTATCGTAGCTATGTATGGGAACTATCTGATATTTGGGAAGATCTAATGAGGGGATCTCATGATTTTTTTGGTAGTTATCTTAGAAATATGAAAATGTGAAAGGATATGCATCATTAGTATTTGTTTCTAGTTAGAAAAGGAAATTATCATGTTTTATTACTCAGTGCTCCACCTGTCAGTCATTAATGGAAGAAAACCAGTAGCATACTAGACTCATAGAGCCTTTGTCAATTCATAAGAGGATATGGAATGACAGCACAATGGATTTCATTATAGGAATCCCAATATCTCCGCGATCTAGAAATTCATTATGGGTGATAGTCGATAAGTTGATCAATGTCATACACTTCCTACCAATTCAGGATATGATATCTATTGATGAGATGGGGATGCTTTATATTTGAGATATGGTTCGACTTCATGGTCTTCCTAATTCTACCATGTTGGACCATGATTCACATTTCACATCGCGATTCTGGTAAGGTATGTAAAAGCTACTAGGTTCACAAGTACTTTTGATAGCTTCATATCACCCCCAGACTAATGGGAAGGACAGCAGACCATTTAGATGCTAGAGGAAATGTTTTGGGCTTGTATCCTTGATTTTGGGTGATCTTAGGAGAATGAAATCCTTCCTATTGACTTTTCATATTATAAAAGCTTATAGGCCTCAATTCAAATGATTCCATATGAGGACCTCTTTGGAAGACTATGTCATTCACCACTATGCCAGCTCGAAGTAGATGGGATAGTTCTTCTGGGTCCTCATCTCATTCAAGAGACTTCTGGGCAAGTCATCCTAATTCAAAATACTATGGATATAGTTCATTCTACTCAAAAATATTACAAAATTTGTTGTTGCAGACCTCTTGAGTTAGAGGTGGGATATCATGTCTTTCTGTGCGTTACACCAAGGTTGGGCCATATCTGAATCAAGAGACAGGGAAATTTATGATAAAGATATTTCGGTTCGTTCCAGATAATGGATAGAGTTGGGCTGGTATCGTAGCAGTTGATGATCCCTTAGAGGTAGAGTACCGTGAATGATTTATTCCTTGTATCTAATCTTAGACATTACCATTGAGACTCGTCTTATTTGTTTGATCCTAATGATATTTACCTTGAGTTCGATGCATCGTTTGAGAAGCCTCCTTTCTGTATCATTGACCATAACATAAAATTTTTGCAGGAAAGGTTAGTTCCTATTGTCTAGGTGTTAAGGAAACATGGACACGTTTAGGGTGGGACATGGGAATAGTAGACTGATGTGTATGCGTAGTGGCTAGAACTTTTCTCAGAAGATGTTCACTGACTTTATAAGGGAAACTCTGGGATAAGTTTTCTTAAAGCGGGGAGGTTGTAACATCCCGAATTTAAGAAAGGTATGGACCATTTAAATTTTTAGTCCAAATATTTAATGATACCTAGCATGCGTACATGTTCACCCAATTACAATTCCTGAGAAACTATTCATGTTATTTAAATAGTCGCAGAAGATTTATGTAAAATAATACACCTTGCCTCGACACAGTGTTTGGGTAAAAAATAATTAAAAAGGGTTAAAAGGAATATAAATAATTTTAGGGAAATTAAAAAATGAAATATTGATAAAATAAATAATAAATTAGAATTGATTGGAGTATAAATCAAGTAAACTTATTTAGGATTAATTTGTTTCCTAAAAAATTTTGTTATATGTTTTCTTAATCCCTTATTTTATTTAAATCTTGCCACCTTTTATTAATCTGATGAATTCTTTGTTCTTTTTAACCTGAGTTATGAGGTTGTATTTGTTTGGTTACCTAATTTTTTGCAATTATGACTACTTTCTCCGATATGTGTATGTGCATCTCTTATTGTTTGTAGGTAATCGGGCTGGTGAGAGAATGTGGGTAACGTATTAAGAACCCAAAATTGGACTCATCCTACCTGATAGGATACAATAAGATTCTTTGGGGAAGCAATGTTTTAGGCTTACCAGGAATGGGCTCCCAAGGGCTTTTCATATACTATTTAGTGACACCAGTTCCCTAAGGGACAACAAAGGATAGACCCATTTGCAAGATGGCTATGCCAAGCCTTGGTTGAGACTCAATCTCTTATGTTCGATATTTGGTATGGACTAATAGTTATCACACCACAAGCGATAGCTAGGATTTTAAAATGGATAGACTTGGATGGTCTTTCTAGTATTGGATAATTGATTGAATGTACCATAGTGATACCTTCATGACGTGCTCAGACACCACCTCTATAATTCAAAATTTTATTATAAATGATTCACATTATTTTATTGTGAAAATAGTTTTCCAAATGCCTTGTGATCATTTCTCATGCCTTTAGTGTTACTGTTGTTGACTTACGGATTGGACCCCTATCTAATGACCATGCCTAGGGTGTCCACATTTCTGTAATTATTATGATAATTTGTCCTTGCTAGATATATTCTATTTTCCATGTATCTTGTTCAAACTTTCATTGTAGGCCAAAGAAGGTGGTATGCTACGGGTTTCCACTTGGGAACCTATAGCACATTACCATCACATTATTTAATTAAATTTATTGTAATCATGATACTTTGAAACAAATCTATTTTTTTATTACTTGAAAATAAAAGGTCAAGATAACTTTGGGTTCTGGCCTAATGTTATTATATCTCACACCATACATGGGGGCGTTTGGTACCCGAGTAGACTTTATGTTCATAGTTATGGATATTGGGAATCATGCTGCTTCTGATTCTTGATTTATTTTTCAGGTTGGATGGAAATTGGGAGCAGAGGATGGAGCCGTGCTCAAGATTCCATGTGGTGGTTTCTATTTTTTCTTTTGGGTCACCGTTACCGTGTAGTTTATGGTTGTACCCTATACACCATCACATTTATTTATTTACATTTGGCATAATACAATGAATTCATTATTGGTTTTGTTATAACTTTTCATCTTCCACATTTTATTTATTTTTTGGTTCATTTATTTTCTTCCGTTGATGTTTGTTTTCTTTTATTATTTATTCTGCTATATTATCAATTATACTGATTTCTTCCTCCATGCGATACCATTTTCCAATGAGGTCATAGTATCTGACCAATGACTTACCCAAGGACCTCGATGCTCGTGGGTGGCCTCTGGTATTTGAGAAGATATCATTGAGGTCTTAGGGCCCACCGTCTTAGTGCACTTTTTAGAGGGACTCGGGGTGGTACAATAAATTTTTCTAGGGTAACCACACATGACTCTTTACGCAACATACGATGTTCTTATTTGAATAAGATTATCCAGATGTTTCTCACTAAAATTTCCTCGTCCTAGTTTCTAAATTTGACAAATCCCATCTATGATACCAACTATAGAAACTTGTTCTTATCATACATAATTATGAAATATTATTAGATGAATATTAAATACCTAACATTATAATCCATGGTAAAATCATATAGGTATAGTGTATTTGGAAACATGTTTATATAAAAAAACATTTTCAAATAATATCTATATCATCTACCAAAATATTCTTCGTAACATGCATCATTGTTATACATATCATACTAGGGAAAGGAAACAAAAGAAATAGTGAGCTAATATTCTCAGTAAGGGTAGTCAAGGTAGATGTAAAAGATCATGTAAACATAAAATGACATTAATGGTAAAACAATATGAAAATAAAATTTGAAAACCATACCATATATAACAAGGATTATAATATTGATTTGTGGGATAAAGCATCACAGTCAATGAGACATTAATTATATATGAATAAAAGAACATAATCTTTGAGAGCATATCGATGAACTAAATCACAAGTTTTTAGCCTACAAAAAATCATATATAATAAATTCCTTAATCAAGACTCACTTCCAAGACTATCATAGTATATTGGTTTAAGTCCCTATTCAATTATATTTATTATAATTGTTCACTCGTAAAACAAATATAGTGGAAAGAGTCTATTAATAAATTATGTTCAATCTCAATTGTAGTCCATATAATTTAATGAAATATCTATTATTACTCAATAAATTGGAGGGATAGTTAATTTCATTCCATCCTATCACACAATCATAAAACATTCATATGTGTTCTAAAAGATCAAAACATTTCACCATATATAAAAATCCTTGGAAAAAAAGATTCATATACATCACATAATCGAAATCAGAAACCATGTAGAGAAATAATAGGGTTGGAATCCTTGGATTATATCCCTATTAAAGAATAATTAATATCAGATGATGTTTTTGTAAATTAAAATTGTTTTAAAATACATCTTTGAGTACTTCTTACAGAAAATAATCATTCCATATTGGAACAACTTCATTATAATTTAAAAATATTTCAAAATATTAACAAAAAAATATTCGATAAAAATAACTATGATATAGGTAAATAAATATTCAAATCATTTATTGGTCATGAAAATAAGAAATTATGTTCATTTCATCTATGTTAAAAAATTGTCCCTTTCACATTTTCGGTAAAAATTCAATGATACATTACATTGAAAATGACAAAATGATTCCACTAATTTTTTTACAAAAAAAATAAGATTTAATATGAAATTAAAATCATAGATTAAAATTAAAATAATATTTAATTTTTTTTTATAAATCCTTGATATGGATGAGAAAGTATTTTTTGACCGAAGAGAGAAATACACTCGATTTTCTTTAATACATTTTTTCATAATATTCAGTTCATAGAGTTATGAAATGAAATTAAAAAATATAAAAAATATAAATAACCACAGGAGAATAAAATTCATTAAATTCTTCATAGAAATTTTATAAAATTGTATCATTGGAAACATGATCCTAAACAATCTCGTTAAACAATATGATTAAAACAAATATATCTGTTACATCATTGGATCCTTTCAAATAAAAAGATACTAAAGACAAAACATGATATGGATATAAATATCATAATAATTTTACAATTAATAATCATAATATATATTCATGGTCAATATATACACTACATAAAAGAATCAAGAGGTGCAAATGGCCTCTCACTCTCAACTAAATAAATTTGCGGGGAAAATGTCTTACCTCAAATTTAACATTCATCAAAAGCACTCTAACATCGGGTATAATAAATTTAAACACATTATACTTCTAATACAAAATCATAATAATAAATCTAAATATAATATATTACCCCCTTATAAAATTTCAACAACTATATATTAATAAATCATTATTAAAATCATCATTTTTGAGTGTTAACTATTTCCTCTTTCAATATAGTGTTTGTTTTTTAGTTGTGGTCCACTTACATTTATCATTGTTTGATAATCACCGAAATTTTAATAATGATATAAATAATAAATTTATTATTCATATATATATATATGTATATTTTCATCCATAAATAGTATAGATATGAACAATGATTTACACCATTCATTGAGGCGGTAGGCCATATGTATGTGTGAAATCTATTTTAACTTTGAAAGAATTGTAAATAAAAATAAATCATTCTAGATTCATTATTATTACATATATATCATTAACATTCATTAAATATATCCTTATTAACATCCATGTAATATTTATGTTAAAAATAATCAGATCACTCCGGGGAGGCAGTAGTCCATACGTACGCACGAGTGATGTTTTTATTTTCCAAGAGACTAGAATGTATGAAGGTAAATATTATTTTATATTTATAGAAGCATAAATTTTTCATAAATATAATAAATAATACATAAAACCATAATAATAATAAACCATGAAATATAGTGATAAAATATTAATTCTCTCATAGTGTGGAGGCTATAGTCAACATGAATTCATGAGAAATATTTTCACATACAATTTGATGGAATAAAGCATGGATATTGGTGGTTGTATAATTGTAATAACATTTAATTACATATAAGAATATATATTTATTATTTTATGTTGATTAAAATATATTTATATTAGTTATAATAAGAAATAAATTGAAATAGGTAACGTAATATGTTTACCTCTTCTTCAATAAGCTTTTTTTAGATACTTTCATAAGGATACTTGGAATGTTGTTTAAAGAATTAAATGACCTCTAATTCATAGAAAATGATTTTTAGAAGATAAATGGAGTACCTTTGGGAAGATATATGTCTCAAATAGTTGTTAATTTGATAATGGAGTCATTTCCTTTTATAGGTGAGGAAGATGACACAATTGGAGTTTCTTAAATGCATAAAATTAAATAATTTTATATTCAATTAAAATTAATACAAAATTACTTATATTAGAAGGTTTAATATATTAAGATCCTAATACTACTATAAAATAGGATTAATAGATGTTTAAATTTCAATATCACTTTAATCTCTTATTTTACACACTCCCCAATAAACACGTTTTAACCATAACTGCATTAAAAGGTTTTTACCGTTGTTACTATTAACAATGAAAAAAAAATTAAGTTGACCATATTATGGTAGATTAGTTATTATGATTCTAATTATGGAATCCATTTTTAAAAAATCATCTAATATAAGTGGAAGAATTTAATTTTAGATTAAACCCCTAAAATGTTATGAAAATTAGTCTTCCAAGAAAATGTTTTCTTAACTAAAAAATGTTCATATCAAAATATAAAAAAAATCATTACAATGAACTAAATTGGATTATTAATAATATAATTTAAAAAATTATAAATTTGAACAAATTTAAAAAATTATCTTTTTAAATTCTTTAAATGAAAATGTAGTTTTCAATAAGAATCATTGTGTTTCAATGTTATTAAAAAAATAAATCCTTTTAAAAATATAACCAAAATTAACAGTAAAGTAATTATGAAATTTTGAATTCCAAAAATTATGTTCATTTTTTAATATATGTTTTCTAAAATTGGTATAACTTATTTCTATTATTTTTTCATAAAAAGTATAAAATCCATTTTTGAAGAAAAATATATTTTTGAAGCACGTAAATACATTAATAAATATTAAGTAAATATTTTTAATATATTTTCTTTATATAACGGAATTATATATGATTTCAATGATTTATTTTTCCTATTCATTACTCTAATTTAATATCATGGTTATAATGGTATACTATTTTATGGATCAATTATATATAGGTTTTCATGTATTGCATATTGTCGAATAAATAAAATTTATATAAATGGAAATATATCATCAAATATCAGGCTCCTAAATGATATTGATATAAAATAAATTCATAGTCAACACATAGACCATATAGTCCTTAATGAAACAAAATTTAATTTTTAATATACTTTGCATTATTGTACATTAGTTAAAAATAAATCATAGGTGAAACTAATAATTTCACTCATAAATGGAAATACCCACACCTGAGATCTATTTTTGTGAACTGAAATTACCATTTATTTTTATAAAAATGGTCATCAATATTAGGAATGTGTGACATCTCCATTACATTCAAAAATCAATATACCGGTGCAGTCCTCCATCAGGTTTCTTTTCCAATAGTAGAGGAGCTACTCAAGGTGGCCCACTATGATAAATAAATCCATTACCTTAAAAATAATCTAGATCAATAGAAAACTCAGTTCCTCAATATTAAGAATTCCTAGAGAAATATTGCGTAAATAATTATATAAAATCCCTTACAATGGGAAAAAGATAATTTTCAAAATTCCATTCATGACCTTACGCCAAAACACATACTAATTGGAATGATAATTAACTATTCTAAAAAATATGAGGTTTTACATGACTCGATCAAGGGTTTAATTACCCTTATAAAAAATGAGAATACTCATAAAAATATTAAGTAAACCCTTCAGTGATAGTAATCAATACGATCATTAAATTTGAAAAATAAAATCATTCATAAAATAAATCCAATGGGATCTATATCCTAATTTTGATGTCTCAATTCTATTCAAATTCAATAATCAATATATAAAACAAGTTACATTCAGATCCTAACATTTTCTTCCTATCAGGTGTAAATATATCTATTACATAAGTTTTTTGATCAAACTAAAGATTCAAAATTAATATAATTCGAACAAAGATAACATAGTGAGATAAATTTGTATCAAATATTTCAATAACCATGTATTATTTGTTTATAATAATTATTCACATTGTACTTTCATTGAAATAAAATTTAATGGGATATATCTATGATAAAAATAACTACCTATCTTTCAAATGATTCTAGGATCTGTTGTCGAAATGAAGATATATTCATACATTATTCTACCCTTGAGGAGAGTCATAGCAAACACTGCACTCTTAAAAACGAGTTATTATAAATCTTATAAGAATAGTCCAATGTGTAGAGTCCTTTTATAGATGAAAACCCATGTAACCAATTCTGAAGGGGTTTTATTGTACAAAAAATCTAATAAGAACCCATATATACTCATCAATTACAATCCATGGTAACTTCCATCCATAAAGGATTAGTATTTTATTTTTTAAAAACTAATTAAATACAAATTTTTTATATCCCAAAGGTTAAAAATAATACTATAATGATAAAAACAATAATGAAAATACTTTTTTAGTGGCCCACACTCACTTGAACCCAGTGTGGGATGGAATGTGGTGTGTCATTTTTTTGAAGTGTTGTTTTCAGCACCAAATTAATTTCAATAACATATAACTAGAATAGTGTTCAAGTACAGGGTCGGTCCACATGGAAACCATTTTGGCGTTTATGTATCTTGATTTTAAATAAAAATTTTTGGTTCATAATGATGGATCTCGAAAGAGAACTAATTGCTTGGCCTTCTGTAACTCACTAAGAATTTACTTCAAACTCGAATATTACTTAAAATTGGATTTTAATACATAATGATACAAATGTATCGGTTCTGGACATTTATGTGGGACAATAAACCTTATTATCTATTGTGTTGTGTTGTTCATAAAAACCCATATTTCTCATTTTCCTTTTTTTCAAAAATCCCTTGGTCCGGTGAGTTCCTATTAAGTCAGTAGAAATCAATCCCTTGGTCTAGAAACTGATTTCTACTGACTCTTTATTTGGGATCTGCCCTCTAGAAATGGCACGTATATCCAATGGTCAGGGATATACTTATCTAAATTCTCCCGAAGATCTATAGAACCTCCATTCTTGGTCCGATATGGGGTTTCTAGTGAAAGAAGACAAGAAAGTTGGGAGAATTAGGTGAGAGACAATGAACAAACACAAGAATAGAGAAACTAGTTCTAACGAACCCAGGTTTTTTCCAGCCCAACAGAAGGGGTGGGGGATTTTAGCTACTCATAATGAAAAGGATAAGAAACTTACTAAAATTTATACGAGAGTTCATTATAATAGAAAATATAAGAATCAAAAGCACAAAAAAATACAGATAACAAGTGCTCCAAAACCATCCTCTCACCAAAAAACTAATTTCTCAACCCTTCTTTTCTCCTCTCTTGAATCCTCTCCTTATCCGGCTCACCCCATGGTCTTCTTAGTCAGAAAGGACCGTATTTTTATTGTCCAAAAGTAGGTAGAAATGGGAACCATGTGTCACAGATTAAGTGAAAAGTGAAAAATCTAAAATGCGAAGGCTATAGTGGTCCACACGTTTCTGGGTGCACAATTTGGTAGGCCATGCACCAACCATGTGGAATTATTTATCTCAATTCCATAAGGCTACACTGTTTTCCTGGATGGGCCGCACGATTTGGGGAAACCGTACGCTAACTGTGTGGATGTCACTATCCATATGTTCATATCTCGCACAGTTTCTCTAAAGGGCTGCACATTTTTGGTAAGCCATGCACCAAACATGCAGACCTCTCTTTGAACTGAATTTTCTCCCGCACGGTTTGAACACATTTTGGATAAACATGCAGTAGTTGTGTGGGTTTCCTTTCTCTTTGAAATTCCTGAAATCACCCCTCCTTCCTGTCTTGGTGCTTGATCCGGGTGACTCCAATCCAGCATAGTCAAGGGAAATGGGTCCAAATGCTTCCAATTCCCTTCTGAATATCTAAAATTCTTACACTTACTACTTCATCCTCCTAAGACTAAAACTCATATTAAATAACATCAAACCCATGAAATCCATACAGAATCCATCCACAAAAAAAAATTTATAGATATTAAACCACGTGGAAATTCCTTATTTACAGTAGTGAATCAAACTACCCACACTTGATTGGTTGTTTGTCCTCAAACAATAGCATAGACATTCATTTCTAAGGAGTTACCAAAGATATAGGTAGAAACATTATAGATTATACCAATTAGATGAATGTGAACTTTGAACTAATTACCGTTAAAAATAATATCTTTTGTACTTCATGGTTCCCCAAGTCTATGAGGTTAGCTAACAAAGTAGGCATAATCCAAAACAGTCAACTATTCATTCATAAATAAATTTTTATTATAACTAAGTTTTCCCTTTTCCATTCAAAGAAAGTGCCTACCACCATTTTAATATCATTATACACTTACATTAGTTATGCCCAGTTTTTTTCGCCGCCAATTGGCGGGCTATCACTTTAATAGGACACACACCCTCATTGAAATTCATTTTGGAACATGATGAAAGTTCATCATAATTATTGGCCATGCCATTGCATATCTCAAAAACAATAATTGTAGTGGGCTGAGATACAAGCATAAAATTCTGCCCACTTTTTTCATGTCAACACTTAAATAGAATTATTTAGTATGTCAAGAGTTCATGGAATTAAGACCGTATAATAGCCACTAGTGCGGAAACAATAATTCCCGAAACCTCACCTCTCTTTATGCACAATTTGACTTCCATTTTAAGGGTTTCCTCAATTCGAATTAATTCGTCACAAAAATCATTTTAAAATAGACAATTTTTCAAAATAAATGGCTAAATGTTCCTTTTCATGCATGACAAGGTTTATTTACATCACAAACTAGGTTTGACAATTTGGAAATATGATCTATTTTCAGAGATAATTTCCAAAATTAATTTTTATCTAATTGACATAAAACCAATACATTTATAATATACCATTAGACTCACCTAAGAAAACATGATACCCTATGTACTTGGGCAAGAAATAAATCAAAATGGGGTTCCAATTAAGGGCTCCCTCCCACACTCTTAAAATCGAGCACGGTCCCCCTTAAAGGTAATAAATTAGATAAGGGTGTGCAAGGAAGCATGAAAAAGGGGGGGGGAATTAAATAATAGAAAACAAGGGAACAAGGAAATGCTCCCCTGAATATCGTTCAAGTGTGGAAATGAGGTGGTTTACGAGAGCCCGATGAACGGAAAGAAGGCTGGCATGGAACAGATGAAAGCCCCTGTTGGTGAGACACAAGAACCATACCAATGAAGGAAGAAAAAGAAAAAAAATCAGCAGGGAAATAAAAGCACAATACCCTATCATAATAATGCAGTAAAAACATCACTCCACAAAAGAGGGTATAGTACAGAATAGTACAAATGGCACAAAAAATGAAATAAGTAATAAAGAACTCAACTCCCTCCCATCAAGGGATCTGATGGACTGAGAAAGAAGTCTAGAGTGGAAGCATCCCATGTCGAATCTGTGGTAGGCGGAGGTAAGTCCACCAGATCAATAGAAGTAGAGGTATCAGAAGGCTCTCCCATTGAGTTTCTTGATCCGAACATATAGTAGGAGGGAGGATGGTTAGGCACAGCTTTATATATGGTTGGAGGCTGAAGATAGACCAAGCTAAGGCCCTCAACCTCCATGCACGACCTGTTAAGATTCCAGTGGAACATAGAGTACTGGTCCTAATGCCACTTCTAGAAGTGTTCAGGGTCAGCATACTATGTTCCTTGCAGGGCGTGGTAGTATTTATTGGGCTGGTGATGAAGAAACCGTGGGAAACAAATAATAGAAGGGGAATATAAGGCCATGAACTAAGAAAAAGAAACAAAATGGAGTATGGGATTGGGGGGAAATGCGGTTGAACCCTAGGTAGAGAGGTAAAAAATAAAAGAAAAGGAAAGATAATGAAGGAAATATGAAGAAGAGGAAGAGAGGAAAAATTCCTTGGAGGGAGAGAGAAAAAAAAGGAACTGGATGGAGAAGTAAAAAGAAGAAGAGGGAGAATCCTGGGGCGCGCACGGGCTGAGCAGGAGGAAGCCGCATGGATTAGAAAAAGGGGCGTAACTCTCGGGTTTTTATAAAAATTTTAGTTTTTAGTGGATCCACGGCCTAGGATGCAAAATTTATCAAACCATGTGCCAACCGTGCAGAAGATAATGGAGGGTGGGGTTCAGCTCTCATGGGATACTCATATTTTGGATAATCGTGTGCCAAACATGCGCCTGTTTTGTCTTTGACTATCCAAGGAGCATGGTCTGCACACGGTTTGGAAAACCATGCGCAATCCATGCGGTTGGTACTGCGTGATGAAATTTTGAAAATTTTCCTTTTTAAAACCTAAAACACACCCTTTGCATTAAAATATTTGGCTCCCCTAGAATGAGATAAAATATCGTGAGATTTTACATAATAAGTTTAATACATTCATTATATAAATTCAATAAGATACCCTGACTTGTGGTGAGAATTATACACTATAACACACAGTAAAAGAAAAGTTCCCTATCATGCAGTCCTAGGCACACTCATATAGAAAATCATTTGAAAAGAAAATTTTTCAAAATGCGGTGTTACCTCCCGGTCAGTACTACATTTAAAGTCTCGATTTCACCTTACTTGGTCCTTGAGCTATCCTGATTGCATGGTGGAAACTATTCCAACCATGTCTTCCATGCTAAAGTAAGGCTTCATGTGCTGCCCATTGACCATGATTGTTCGATCATCTACGCCAGCCACATCCTCCGTGACATGGCAGAAAACTACAATCACCGTAAATGGTCCCAACCACTAGGACTTCAACTTACCTGGAAAAAAGATCAGATGAGAATTAAAAAGTAATAATTTATCACCGGGCTGGAAGGATTTCCAAGAGATCATGCATTCATATCCCACCTTCATCTTCTCCTTATAATGTTTCATATTCTCATATGCCTCCCGCCTTATCTCGTCATGCTCAGTTAACTGGAATTTCCTCTTTTCTTCCGTAGCCTTTAGATCATAATTCAGGACCTTGACAGCCCAATAAGCCATGTACTCCTTCTCCACCAACATGTGGCAGGGTTTCCCATAGATTAACCAGAAAGGTGACGTACCCAATGGTGTTTTGAAGGATTTCCGGTAGTCCAATAACACATCATCTAACTTCATGGACCAATACATTCCTGATGTGCCTACCACTTTCTCCTGTTTTTGATTTAACTCGCGGTTTGACACCTCCACCTAACCACTGGATTGAGGGTGGTATCGTGTCCCTCAGCTGTACTTGACCCCATAATTTAAGAGCACATTTTTCATGAGAGTGTTGTCAAAATGTGTACCGTGATCTCTAATCAACACCTGTGGGGTCTGTTTCCCTCGGAATATGGGGATGACCTCCTTGATTGAAGGTTCAAACATTCCAATCAGTTTCTAACAGGTTTGATCGTAGAACCGGAAACATCCAATGATTCCTCATCCATTTGGACAAACATTCCAAAGGTAGGCGCTCATTAGTTTGTAGACTAATGAGGCTTTGGAATTTGCATTGGTCGAAAGGATGGGAGGTCGGAATCATAACTCCTTTTTGAGGGGAATTATTTTCTACTCCGAGACTCCGTTTATAGATTTATGTTATGTTCGTGAATCCTTATTACATTACCAAGTATAAAATGAGGTTTCCTTTAGATATGAAAATCAATGATGAAATATGTAGGAAATTTAGAGAATCATTTATATGTATTCGAGGTTCTTCATTGATAGAGAATCATTTGTATTTATTAAGGATTCTTTGGTCAAAGGTATCCTTCGACACATTTATATAGAAATCTCTCGGTCATTATGATGACCATGCTGGTTTTAAAGCCACTCAGTGGGGCACTTGAAGTTTATAGTCATTCATAAGGACATGTATTATTTCAGAGTTGTGATAGAACCCGCAGATGGGCTACCTACGTATCCTTTGTTTAGAAAAGGAATAAGAACCCACGTAGTTCGATTAAGGGAGTATGATGTTTATGATTGATGGCTCAAAGAAGGACGTCATAATTACTTTTACATTCTAAGCTCACTTGATTCATGCTCGGTGTGAGAAACAAGAGGTATTGGTAAAAATTAGACAATTGGGCCATGAAATATTCAATCATAAGAAATAATGCGGAACTTATGTATGTATGATTGCCCAGATAAATGAAGATAAGGATTTACTTCAGGGAAGAAATCCAGGAACAGGGTCCATAAAATGCATATGTGCTTAATGGAGATTTGAATACTCTAGCTTCGGGCTTACTCCTGAAAAGGAGGCCCAAATTAGGAGAGGAATTATGATTGGGTTTTACTACTGAGAAGGAATCCCGGATCAAAGGTATATTAGGACTGGTTAAGAGAAATTAAGTCTGGGGCTTAGTCCTGAAAAGGAGGCCCAGGTTAAGAGACTTGAAAAAATTAAGGGACTTGGGACTTACTCTTAAGGAGGATTCCCAGATTTGAGACTGGGGCTTACTCCTGAAAAGGAGGCCCATGTTAAGAATTATGACTTGGGATTATTCCTGAAAAGGAGGCCCAAATTAGGAATTATTACTGGGGATTATTCCTGAAAATGAGGCCCAAATTAGGAATTATGACTGTGGCTTATTCCTAAGAAGGAGGCCAAGGTTTGGAATTATGACTGGGGATTATTCCAGAGAAAGAGGCCCAGGTTAAGATTTATGACTGGGGATTATTCCTGAAAAGGAGGCCCAGGTTATGAATTATGACTGGGGCTTATTCCTGAAAAGGAGACCCAGGATAAGAATTCTCTCATATTAAAGGATGAGGTTGAATGAATGAAATCTCAATCTTTAGTGACATAAAGATGTGTAAATCACTAGGTTTTGAGAGATATTCCACAGAATTCCATTTAGATAAGGAAGTCAAATCAATAATTCATTCCATAAATGGCTTTGAAGAGTTTCTTGAAGACTGAGTCTTGAATAGGAGAGGTGGAGTGGCATAAGAGGGGTGAAATGGGCAAGAAGGGCACCCAAAAAGGAAGGGGCGCACAAGTCCTGGCAGGAGCACAAGTACTGCGTGGGTGCAAATGTCTGGGTCGCGCAGGTATACCTGGGCGACACATGGATACTTGTGCAATGGTTAACCAGCAGGGTAATACTTCAGCGACTCTAGATTAAATCCTTTAGAATCATCTTGAGGTTCTTCCAGATGAGTGGCATGCAAGTTCTATTGAAGGAGTTAGGCTGCACGCAAGTGTGGCCATTTCCCTTAAGGGCTGGCCACTCAGGCGCACAAGTGTTGATGAGTTTCAACACTTAGGCCTTCCTCCCCCTCTTTCGATCTTCCGTTCTAGGTAAGAAATTGCCTTAGAAGTGTTTCAGAAGCTTTGAGAAGAGACTAAGGTGCCGGGAGATCAAATTTGAGTTTCTGGAAAAATTCCTCCTGAATGGGGGGCCCACAGGGTCTTTTTATAGGCTGAAGAATACCAGGGCGGTTATCCTTTAGGGCGCGCAAGTCACATGCACGACCATTAGGCGTCGCGCAAGTGGAATTGTGCGACAGTGATGGAACTTGCATTGCACATCTGCTTTCGAAGCTTTGTTCATACCTTTGCCAATTTTTGATGTTTTCTTCAAAGGATGAATCAATTTGTGCTAAGTAATTTTCCTTTCCATTCGTTTAGACAATGTGAAGAAAAAGAGCATCAACAAAAGTCCCCCGTCAGAGATGCATCTGAATGAAATGAGGATTTGACTCTAAGGAAAACGAGAATCAAAAGGAAATTGGGGCGCGCAAGTCCTGGCGTGTAAATGAGCTTTGGGCGCGCATGATTTGTCGCGCAGGGTATGGCCTTTGGTCGCGCAGGGTATGGTGTGTAGGGTTATGGCCTTGTCTATAAATATAGGGCCTCACTTCCGTACAAGCATATGGATTTGAAACTCTCGATCTCTCACGGCGCAAGTTGTATTTTCCATGCAAGTTGCTCTGTTTCCCGGTGTTTCCTTGATGTCGCGCTGTTGTCAAGGTATTTGGACCTGCGCGGTGATACTTGCGTGCCAAATACTTGCATGTCACATCCATACTTGCGCATCAAGTTTAGACTTGCGTGCCTTAATGCCTTAGCCATTTTTCTGAATTCCTTTACAAATTTTATGAAACATAAACCAATTTAAGAGTTAGTTTATTCAAGTTTTGTGCAGATTCAATGGCTCACAGGAGAATCGGAATGGCTGATGAACTGGCTAGCAAGAGGACTGATGACATGATGAACATTTTTTTCCATGATTACTATGATATCTACGACAACACTCTCCCATATTCGGCTATGTACTTGAAGAAATATCATCTTAATTTTCCCACATAGAATCTACCTATCCATGTATGGTCATGGTCATCTGCAAGGAGTCAATGTTCCAAATGCAAAGAACTATACGCCTAAAATGAAATTGCACTGTTACACCTCTATTTCGGTTATGTTGTGCATTAAGATAAAAAACAATGGTGTGAACTTTCAATTTTTCCTTCCATGCCATTTCCTTGCAGATATGACAATGGAAAACCCGTGGTTTGAAATGTTTTCCACTGCCTGTTGGTTGATAGAAGACAAACATGGAATTAGAGAAATATCTGAGAAGAGTACTCTCTCCAAATGGATCTTTACTTCCAATGTTCCATTCTCAAATCCATGTATCCATCTTCCAAGTCTCTTGGACATAAACAGAGTCACTGTTTTACCAACAGAAAATTTTCTCAAACCGCACTCAAGAACATCCTTTTACAATTGTTCCAAGAAGAGCTAGTATCACTGTATCTCTTATTGTATCCAGTTGAATGAATGAATTCCAGGTGGTTGCTGATGAAGCTCAGGATGTCGTAAATCAAATGAAGAGTTATGTTGAATGCCTCTTGTAATTCTTGAAAAAGAGAAGAGACTCCAGTATGTGGATGTCCTTCTATCTCTTATGTATCAATGAAAAACACTTTCATCTTCAATAATTTGTGAACCTATTTTCCTACAACCTGCTTTTAATTTTACCGAAGAAAATGGGCCTAGTAAGCATAGCTTGATTTTTACTAGGATTAATGGAAATAACCCTACAAACTTTGAACCCTATAATTTCTCAATATTACCTAAATCTTACAAAATGTATGTTTAGTGAGCTGGAACTTGACTTTTATTCATAGTTCCATTTTCTTTTGTGGGAAGTTTAAAGTCATGCACGTCAGACATAAAAAGGCTAATGTTTAAGGTCAAAATATCTTTGACCAAAATGGAATAAAATTGACTCAATTCCTTGACAATTTATCTGAAAACATATTACCATACTCAAGTATGAGGGAAAAAATGTAAACTATGACTTAAGAATATTTGGATCTGAGGAATGATATGGAAAAGAGATAAAAGGCATTAGAAGAAGTAGTTCCCAAGAATGAAGTTACCATTATTTAACAAACCCGTTAGGGGGTTGAATTCTGCTTGGCCACCTAAGGGTATTGGCTACATTGTCAAATAAATAGTTTCTTTTGTCTAACAAGTCTGTTATGTAGATTGTTTATGCAAGGCCACCTAAGGGAACGTGCTACATAGTCAGGCAAAAGAACTCTCAGGAATTTACTTTCCTAGTGCCAAGAGCTAGTGAAAGTTTATGCAGATTCAAATTTTCCAAAGTATAGAGTTTTCTGTATGGAAAGATGTACTTGAATATGGAGAAGATATATCCAAACAAGATTATTGAAGAACTGGATGGATATCACTCCTACGAAGATCTGACCCAAACATAGGGAAGGAAAATATAAACCATAGACTTGAATACATTCAGATCATGAAAAAGGATATGGGAAAAATATGTTAAGGATGGATATTTTTGCGGATCCCTACATTCTGTCATTTAAGATCAATAAGGACAAAAGAGGCTTTCTTCTCAAGAATGAAGTTACCATTATTTAACAAACCCATTAGGGGGTTGAATTATGCAGGGCCACCTAAAGAAATTATCTTCATAGTCAAATAATAGCATCTTTTGGCTAACAAGCCTGTTATGTAAACTGTTTATACAAGGCCGCCTAAGGGCACGTGCTGCATAGTCAGGAAAAAGAACTCTCAGAAATTTGACAATTTTGTGACTAAAAGTCAAGAAAAGGGTTAAGAAGATCTAAAAATATTTATGGTTAGGATTATGACACATAAAGATGGGTATTGTCCAATGTAGGCAAAGATAAACATATCAATGCTAACCATAATCATGTCGTGGCTGGGTCCTGAATTAAAATGATGGACTTCACAAAATATCCCATAAGGATGGGAATCAAGCCATACATAGTTCTAAAATTACAGTTTAACGTTGTGTGGGACAAAAGGATTAGAGATATTAGTTTAGGGTCATAGAGCTTGGACCATTGTAATAAATACACAGTGTGTGTTTTCATGGGGACATCTTAGCCAAGGGATTGGAAGTGGAATTTGGGGTTAGGCCCAAAAGAATTGGGGTTGGATTGGAGGGACACTCGAACGTTCCTACGTATCCCATAAGGATGGGAATCAAGGCCACATCGTTCTAAAAATACCCTCTGTACAAATTTTGTTCGTACATGTGAAGGGTGAAACGGGACTTTAGTACAATGATGGTTTAACCCAAGATAAAAGGTTTGGGCATTCCCATGTATGCACGTAGCCTTTGAAATGAAACATGATTGAAAAATCAATGTAAATAATGGTTCCATCTCAAGTAAGGGTATCAAAGAATATTGTAGTTTATTTTCATACTGGACAAAAGTGTTGTATAGTTTAATGTCGTATAACAAGGATGAAAGTGAACTAATGTAAAGATAGTGATTCTAGGGTCGATTTCATGAATCAACATCGTATGAGATAGAGGTGAACTGATGAGAAGAGATTGGTTTTTCTCTGGAACCTTGGGAGGTTACCTACGTACCCAGCCTAGAAGGAAAGGATCAAAGTCCACATAGTTCAATTAAAGAATGAATTAATGATCAAGTTGTTCTTGGGGAAAATGACCTAAAAAATATGTTGTTGGGACTTACACATGGTTAGTATCTCAGAGAGTGTGTTATGGTTGAGTTTTGCTCTAAGATCATGTGAGTCATACTCAGTGTGAGAAACAAGAGGTAATAACAACCTTAACGATGCACAGTTTAATGTCATGTAGGACATATAAAGGGACTATTCAATTTAAAGTCTTGTGGTTAGGACTATTGGTGCTACACAGTTTAGTGTCATGTAGCAGGGACAAATTACAGTTTAATGTCATGTAGGAGGTATCAAGGACTTTCTATACAGTTTAGCGTCATGTAGTTAGGACAATCGAGATAATATAGATTAACGTCATGTTGGACGAAAGGGGGACTGTGTAGTTTAATGTCATGCAGTGAGGACAAAAGAGTACACCATTTATTGTCATATTGGGCGTATTGGGGACTTTTTTCACATTTTAACATCATGTCGGACGAAAAAGGGATGATACAGTTTAGCGTCATGTTGGAAGAAAGTGCGAATAGTTTAAGGTCATATGCATGGACCGTGGATGGTGCAGTTTTAATGTCATGCTAGACATAAGGGTCTTCTGTACAGTTTAGCATCATGTAGTTAGGATGTCATAGTTTAACGTCATGTGAGACGAATTGAATACAAATAGTTTAATGTCATATGTATGGACCGTTGCTGTATAATTTAACATCATATAGCAAGGACGATGAAGGATACACAGTTTAACGTCATGTTGGACGTATGTGAAAATATTTTAGGGTCATATGCATGGGCTGTTGATGATGCAGTTTAACGTCTTGCTGGATGGTGGTGCAGTTTAAGGTCATACAAGACCATTTAGGGAACTTTTTTCACAGTTTAACATCGTGTGGGACGAAAGTACAAATAGTTTAAGGTCATTTGTATGGACAATTGATGATGAAGTTTACCGTCTTGCTCGACGGTGGTGCAGTTTAAGGTCATACTAGATCATTTAGGACTATTTTCACAGTTTAACTTCGTGTGGGACGAAAGTACAAATATTTTAAGTTCAAATGTATGGACCATTGATGATAAAGTTTAACATCTAGCTGGATGGTGGTGCTGTATAAGGTCATACCTGACCATTTAGGACTATTTTCACAGTTTAACATCGTGTGGGACGAAAGTACAAGTAAAGTAAGGTCATATGTATGGACCATTGATGATAAAGTTTAATGTCTTGCTGGATGGTGGTGCAGTTTAAGGTCATACTAGATCATTTAGGACTATTTTCACAGTTTAACGTCATGTGGGATGAAAGTAAAAACAGTTTAAGGTCATATGTGTTGACCATTGATGATGAATTTTAACGTCTTACTGGACGGTGGGGCAGTTTAAGGTCATACCGGACCATGGATGATATATTTTGTGTTTATACAAAATACTTCTTCAAAAATCTGACATTAGTTAGAGTAGTGATGAGTTCTCCATCCACCGAGATTATTGAATAAGCTGCATTGGGGAAGACCCTATGTATTGAGTAAGGTCCTTCCCATTCTGGATCAAGCCTGGGAGGTTTTGTTCCTGGTATCATAGGACTTCTGAGAACTGATACCAATTCTCCCTGAGTGAATGAATGTAGATGAACTTTTTTGTTAACAGCTCGTGCTATTCGATTCAGATAGATTTTCAAGTGGTGCAAAGTGCATAATCTTTTCTCATCTAATCATTCCAATTCATTCAATCACTTTTGAGATTGTCCATATGTAGATGATTGATCACAAATGGAAAATGTGAGCGAGGATAGTTGAACTTTAATTGGCAAGACTGCTTCCGTTCCATATACAAATGAATATGGAGTTGGCCGAGTTGCAGTACGGGTGGTAGTCTGATAAGCCCATAAATCATGAAAGATTTTATCAGGCCAGGATTTCTTATCTTTATCCACCATCTTTTGCATTATATTTGATAGAGTCTTGTTGATAGATTCTATCTAGCCATTGGACGCTGCATAATACCGAGATGAATGGTTGGATTTGATATTGTATTCTTGATACAATTTAATCACCTCAGATGAACAGAATATGGTGCCATTGTCCGTCAATATGTTATGAGGGACACTAAATATGGTAATGATGTTAGACTTGATGACGCTAACAATGCATTTAGAATTGACTTCCTTGAGAGGTATTGCCTCTGCCCATTTGGAAATGAAGTCAGTAGCAGTAAGAATTTACTTAAACTGCTTGGCCGTAGCCGAAGGGTAAGGTCCCACCACATCCATTCCTCATGTGGAAAATGGCCATGAGTATTTAGCTATATGAGGCATCTCTGGAGGTTGATGAATGAAATTTTCATGTAATTGGCATGAATGAAACTTCTTTGTGAAATGAACACAATCATGTATCATTGAAGGCCAAAAGTATCCAAGCCATCGAATCTGATCATATAGTCTATGTCTATACTGGTGGGCACCACACACTCCTGCATGCACTTATTTCGTGACAGCCATTGTCTCTTCACCATAAATACATTTGAAGAGAACTCCATCTAAACCACGTTTGTATAGAATTTTCTCTAGGTGATGTGGGCTATCATAAAGACTAAAATTGACCACACGTTGCCAGATTTGTTCTTTCTTGACTCTATGAGGTGGAAGTGTTCCATTTTGATGGTATTCCCTGATAGGTGACATCTATCCTGTAGTATGACCATATGGTTCAGGAATGGGACTAATTTCATTAATTTCCTCTGTTTTGATTCGAACAAAAGGTGAAATTGCACGACGGTGGGCAATATTGATGGTTGTCTCGTCCTGATTTGGATATGCCAGAGCTGTGGCTATATTAGCCAGTGCATCAGCTTGAGCATTTTTTGATCTTGGGATATAAGAAAATGTCGGTTCTGAAGGGAATTCCGCAATTAAATCTCTGACATAATCAAACAAAGGGATTAATTATTCTTTTCTGATGGCATAATCCCCATTGACTTGTTTGATTACCAGGTCTAAATCACCTTTCACCTTTAAGTGATTCACTTGTTCTTGAAGCACTAATTCCAAGACTACGAAGAGAGCTTGGTATTCTGCTTCAGTATTTATACCACCTTCCCACAATAAGAAGGAATAAGGTAACACTGCCTTTTCTAGAGAAATGAGCACAATTCCTAAGCTAACTTTGTTGAATTTAGGATTTTCCATTTTCCTCCCTGTAGGACTTCTAGAAGCACCATCAAAATACATTTCCCAGACATGAGGACTTTCTTGAATAGAGAATACTTCCTCATCAGGGAGTTCAATATCTGTAGATGTGTCTTCCACTGAAGGGTGTTCAGCCAGGGAATCAGCCAGAGCTTGGCCCTTTATCTCCTTTTGAGACACATACTGAATGTCGAATTTCTGAAAAATAACTACCCACCTTGCCAGATGTCCTGTAAGAATTGGAGGACTAAGGATGAATTTGAGCGGGTTATTGCGAGATACCAATTGGACCTCGTGATGTTGCAGGTAGTGTCTTAACATCTGAACTACAAAGATTAATTCCAGGAAGCACTTATCAATACCTGAATACTGGTTTTCTGCTTCATGCATAGTTCGACTGAGATAGTAGAGGATGTTTTCATTCCCAGCTTCATTTTTTTGAGCAAGAAATGCACCCAATGATCGCTCTAGAGCTGTCACATAGAGGATAAGTGGTCTTTCTTCAACAGGTGGCATGAGTACCAATGGAATCAAGAGTTATTTCTTGAGAATATCGAATGATTCTTGACATTCTTTAGTCCACTGGTAAGTGACTCCCTTCTTCATCAATTTGGTGAAGGGTAAACTTTTTTCTGCCAAATTGGCGAAGAAACACCGAATATAGGCTAAGTGTCCTTGAAGTCCTCTTAATTATTTCAAATTTAGAGGAGGTGACATACAATGGATTGACATGGACTTCTCAGGATCATCTTCAATACCACGATGGCGTACAACAAAGCTGAGAAATTTTCCTGAGGTTACCCCAAAAGCAGATTTTAAGGGGTTCATCTTCAAATTATGTTGTCGAAGCATGCAGAATATGACTTCCAAATCAGCCAACTGATTAGAAAGTTGTTTGGATTTAACAACCAAATTGTCTACATAACATTCAACAATCTTCCCTAATAAGGTTTTGAAGATACGATGCATGAAACGATGATATGTTGCACATGCATTCTTTAAGCCAAAGGGCATTACCCGGTAGCAAAACACACCATGAGGGACTCTGAAGGTTGTGGATTCCTCGTCTTCTAGGGCCATCTAGATCCGATTATATCTGGAATATCCATCCATGAAGGAAAGTGCTTCATAGCCAGATGTTGCATCAATTAAAAGTTCTGTAATCGGAACTAGCATATCATCTTTAGGACAATGCCGATTAAGATCTCTGAAATCAATGAAAACTCTAATTTGTCTGTTATTATTCTTTACAGGGACAATATTAGCTAACCACTTGGGATACTGAACTTCTCTGATGAAGTTATCTTTGATAATCTTATCCACTTCAGCTTCAATTTTGGTAGCATAAGATGGGTGTGTTCTTCTTGCAGCTTTCTTAAATCCTCGATGTTATTCTCGTAAACCCAAATGATGAATAGCAACATCAGGATCAATCCCGGGAATTTCTGTATAGTTCCAAGTAAATATTTCTCTCTTTTTCTTTAGAAAAGAAATATACATCTCTTTCTCTTCAAGAGTCATAGCCGCACTGATTAAAGTGGGGTGTGGATCTTCTTGTGTACCCGGATTTATTTCTATGAGTTCATCCACAGTGGTAGAAATACCCTCTTCAAATGCTGGAGGAGCATTTCTGAGGTCTTCTTTTCCTTCTTTATCATGTGTTATTTCTTCCTTTTCTACTTTGAAAGTATATGATAAAGCATAATTTTCATTATCAGAAGATATGTCAAAATTTGCACATCTTGAAGAAGAAGCATACATTTCCAACCCCATTGATAATGAAGGGTCTTCTTTGCGTAATAAAGATGAGATGATGGATTGAGAATCGACATCATTTTTCACCTTCGTTGTTTCTATATGTAACACCCCAAGATTTCATAGTGTGTTATTTCTTCAAAATAATTCAATAACATGCACTACACGCAACACTGAGTTCAATTACACCATGACTTACCAAAAAAAAGCCATTAAAAGAGGTCATGAATATTATTAACTAAATTTTAAACTTTATATAATCCTTATAATTTTAGAATCCATATTATGAGTTTCTTAGTCATAATGCAAGAACAGATTCATTTTCAGTATTGCACTTTTATCAACTTTTGATAGTGAAACCTTTTTAAATACAATATTTTAAACATTTTGACTAAATGGAGACATCAAAAAATTTAAAATGAAACATCCCAAGCTTCCACGGTACGCTTTCCTTTGAATAAAACAGTAGCGTGTGTTGTACGCAACTTCGAGTTCCAACACACCGTAACCAATCAAACTAGTTGTTATGAATAGTAATACCTACTTTTTGAAGTTATATATATTTTATATTTTAAAATGGACTTCATTTTTGGATTCAGAATATCAAATTTAGCCTAAGGTGAAATTTTGGTACTTTTCGGATAACTTTCATATTTTGATGAATAGTGAAAATTACTAAATTTTAATTAAAAACAACTTTTTTAATCAAAATAATTAATAGTGATAAATTATGAATTTGAGTGGTTTTAAAGTATATTTAGAATATATTTTTACTATTTAATATAATGTTGTCCATTGGACATAATTTTACAATTAAACCGAACATAAACAAGTGTCATTCTTTTGATAGTTATTATCTCTTAAAAACACGCTTTTTGTTTTGACAGCGGGAATTAATTTTAAATTAATTTCTGCCACTTCTGTGTTTTGAATTTAGGAAAATGGATTCCATATTTGGAATCAGGATGTTCAAATTGTGTAAATAGGTAACTTTTATTTTTAGACATTTTGAATAATTACTGCGGTAAATATTTTATTTACCATGGTTAAGGGTAAATCCGGTAAATAAGGGTTAAAAAATAATATTATAATAATACTAAATTACCCTAAAACGTGTCTTAACCCTATTGGTTGATACATGGTCGACCATGTGCATCTTTGTGTCAATTTTGGGACCCCATGGATCCACTTGTAAGTGATAATGACACTTTATTTTAATTAAGTCAAAATGAATACAAAAATGACACAAGCATATATCTTTTAGAAAAACAATTGTTACATAGGGTTATATAAGTTGGATTTTAGATTATAAATATTCATTAGAAATATAAAAAGATTTCCTACATAATGATATTTTATTTATAATTTTTAGACATTAAATAATTTATTTTATGTATGACACAATGATGATGCAGTAATTACTATAATAGTGACAAATAAAAATAATTGATATTATAAATACCCAAACAAATATAATATGAAACTTTTAATGAATTAAACTAATTTTCTAGGATAATATGATATATTAGGATTGATTTAATTGACTTTTTTCGAAGTAATCAATCTGTTATGAGTTTCACAAAAATCAACTATTGAATAGTGTCAAAATTGACATAAAAGAGTTTTTAAAACAAATATTATATTATTAATTGATATTAAATTCCTAAAAATCTAAGGTTCGGCCAAGAGACTTATATAAGGATAGGTCCATCATTAATGGACCACTTGGGGGTAGCTTGGATGTATATAGTAAGTTTATTAACCATATTATATAACAATACAAAGAGACATTGTAAAAGTGAAACTAATTAACTTAGAGTTAATACTTAAAGATAAGGTTAATATAAGTACCCAAACCTGTCTAAATTCTATTGGTTGAGTGGTTTTCGACATATCCCCACCTTAACCTTTGAATAATAAACTTTGGAGCCATTAGAAACCGAATATGAATTTATTATAAATTAATATTTCTAGCTTTTCCAAAGGTGCCCCTCACCCCTCTTATAAAAGGGCACTCCTCCTTCCCATTTCTTCACACCTATAAAGCCTTTTGGTTCGGCCAAAATCTGCCCAAATACTCTCCCAAAATCCCTCACTACAACCTAGAGGCCTTAGTTTGATCGGAAAGCCAACCTAAGGAGCCCTTTTGATCAAATCAAAAGGAAGAACCCGAAGAAGAGGTAATGATTTCACCACCCTTTTCTAAGTTCATTTCTTCTTCCACTTCTTCTTCCTTTGTTCTTACCATTCTAAAATAATAACTCCAGTATCTCACATATACTGTGATTTTATTATAAGTATGGTACAACCATAGTCAGTATTCTATCCACCCTTTGAATAACATGTCACCATACGTGCTTACGTACGGCTTACCGTCTCCACGTCGTGGTGTAATTGTTATTCAATATAATATTATTTGGATGGGTATAATAATGATGTGTAACTCATATAAATAATAAATATAACATGTTAATGATTCTGTATATATGATATACCATCCATTTATATATTATTTTAATATCAAAAGAATGATATTGTCGCTCGTGCGTACGTACGGACTACCGTCTCCACGAACGCGATGAGATTCATTCTCCATCGTATCCATTCAAGTATAATTATCAATTGATGATTTAAAAATGATGTTTAAGGACTCTATATCATTCTGGATATGAATAAGATACAACAACCATGGCTTATGTAACAAAACATATAAAATAAAATGAGTAAGTTAACTCCCGAAACGACGATAATTCTAAGATATTATTAACAAATCAATGTTAAAAGATCATATATGATATCATATTAATATATATGATTCTTGTATAATTTAATAACAACTATTTCACCATTATACAGGAGGTTAACCTACCCCAACCAAGGAAAAGTACAAGGTAAGGGTTATTTCACAATCTCTTCATTATCCGAGGTTGTTTATACGTAATAATCTACTGGGATATCTTTATCATCCACATCCATGTTTCTTAAAAATGTATTTCAAAACATTTTTACTATTTACTAGAATATGAGTTAAAGTCATTTATACCCTTTTTGACTTTTATAAGTGGTTTATAAAGGAATATTTCGGTCGTTTTCAAAACAAGGTCCTTTTTAACCTTTTCGACAGAATTAAGGTAAGAATGTTTTTTAACTTATACGGCGGGTGCAGTTATTTTACGCCGTTATAAAATCTTCAATGTTTTCCTTACAAGCTTATAAGAATATTTTCAAAGAAAATGTTTTATTTTATATGGATCTTAAATTATTTCAAAATAAAAGGAGATATTTCTTTAAAAAGAATTTTGATTTCATCTACGTCAACATCCTTTGATGGATTTTAAGATTATTTGAAGTTGATTTATTATGATACAAAACTTCTATATTGTATTGAAGGTTTTGTGATATGTTTGACTATGGATGTGCTATTTTTATACCATTCATTGTTTATGGTGAAATTATTGATATTTCGTATGCTAGATTTAATACGAATGTTTATGTTATGTTTAAACCTTTTCATATGGGAATGCATTGGACTTAATAAGTGGCGGCTGGAGCCCGCTATAGCTCCTCGATGCATCGGTAGGTCTTATGAGACAAACTAGTGTCTTGGCACAAGGCCTTGAAAAAATCTTATTTGTAGTCTTGGCACGAGGCCTTGGCTATGTGGTTATGATAGTCTGGCATTACGCATTCCAACATTATGAAAGTGGTTATTGATTTTTGCATGTGATTATTCGATTAGTAGAATATCCATGTGAATAAGTAAATGGAATTATTTCATTTTATTTATGCCATACCATGTTGAAAGTTCATGTTTGAAAGGTTTTTGTTTTAGTTATACATTTCCTTAACAGTTTATTCTTATTTATGAAAGTTTCCGCTATATTGTTATCCTTACTGGGCATTTGAGCTCACCCCTTTTCTATGTTTTATTTTTCCCAGGAAGTGAAGAAGTAAGTTATGAATGACCTGTAGGGATATTATGTGGGGATATGAGTGTGGATTATGGAGACAATATGTTGTTGTAGTAGTTTTTCATTTTATGATGTAATGTAAAACCTATGAATATATCTAGTGTTTCCAAGGCTACTAAACCAATCGGTCTTTCGAGATTTGATCTTTCTTGTGATCATGCCAATGTTATGTAATAATGCACCGACTCTGGGTAGCTGGGGTCGGGGCGTTACAGTTGGTATCAGAGGAAGTTTAGTACAAACCTTGGAAGCTATATTTAGATAAACTCTGATTAGAGCACGTAGACCTAAGATGAACTTTGAGGATTAGTATAGAGGAACTTCCTAGAATTTTGGTATTGTAGAGATTTTGTGAGTTTTCCGAGCAATACATCCCTGTCTCAATACGAGCAGGTAGAGGCGGCTCTGGCACAAATGTACCTAGGGGTAAAACCCGAAAACACCGCTTTGAGCTAGACTCGAACGGGAACTGGTGCACGACAACGGGCCTTGCTGCACTCTTGGTTACGACACTCCCGGGGGATATGCTTAGGATAATTCTCATTTTCTTTACAAACCATTATGAAGGGTTTATGAGTATATACATCCTCAAATGAGACATTTTTATGATTATGGATTATATCCATAAATAGTTCAATTTATGTTAAGTGTTTTATAAGTATGGGATTATGTATTTTGATTCATAAACTGATCTAGTGTATTCCATTGTTTAGAAATGGCGCCCAGTAGAAGGAATGAGAACTCCAGAAATGCACATGATCCAAAGAGAAGGAAGGATCATATCTTTCATGGTCTTAAGCTAGAATTTATAAGAGAAATAGTCTCCCATGTATTATCATCATATGAAGAAATAATATCATGTATTGATAAGATAAGTAAAGAGTTTACTGAGTCCTATGGCTTTGAAGGGAAGCAAGAGAAGAAAAGGATATAAGAGAGAAAGATGGATAAAGGGAAGAGGGAAAAGAAGAATTTTCCCATATGTGGTAACTGTGGAAAGAAACACCCTGGAACTTGCCTGAAAGGAATGGGAGTTTGTTATAAGTGTGGAGGAAAAGGGCACAAAGTACATGCCTGCAAGGGTAAGAAAATGGTTTCAAATGTACAATGATTCCTTTGCAAGGAGTTTGGACACTACGCGAACCTATGTCCCAGTCATCAGACTATGCCGCAAATGATGCTATTGGATAATAATCAAGTTATGATACTACCACAGATGAAGAGGAATGATTAGAGTTATTATGTTGATTATATCAATTGAGTGTTGTATCAACAATGTACTTGTTATAATAATTATGGAGTATATAAGGATTGTACTGCAGTACTATTTCATTAAGGACTTGAGATGGTGTGGAACAAAGAAAAGTGACTCAGTAGCAGGTTAAATGTTTGGAAAATATATGGTTGAGAGAAAGATAAACCATAATATGGTTTAGATACCGAGGTGGTGATTTTAGAATAATACATGATTGATTTGGATAAATTATATTGGATATTATTGACTACCTTGAAGCTGATTAATGATTTGTATATTCCATCATTGTTGGGGTTTAAAACATTTTTGGATTAATGAAGTATATCCAGCATTCTATATGGAATAAGGGAACATTGAATGTAATCAATAAGGAATATGGTAATACATGATGAAGGTATTCATATGCTATTACGGGGTAAAAAGGATCTATATTATGTTTACCTTCCTTATAAATGTTGGACTGTGAGTTTGGACAGAAGTATTTTGGATAGTTCTAGTTTGGATTATTTTGGATTTCCATAAAAGGACAACCCGAAGGTCGGGCGGCAACCCGTCGCGTCCGGCGAGGCTGCGAGACTTGAACCCACAACCGAAGGGCGACAAGGGTGTATCACCTACCATTGGCCCATGAGATGTCCTAGATTAAATAATGTAGTTTTTATTAAAAGATCATGTAGATGAATTATAAATTCGTTTATTTTGGAACCCTATACGAATAGTGTAAATAGAATTTTTTTTACATTCTATTATCTTTTAGAGTGAAAGATGAGTTTGTGGTAGAAATTTATTAATGGATAAAACACTAATTATAAAGTAAGTATATCTCCTTATGATCTTAGCCAATCTCATAAATAAATTCCTCAACATTAAGAAAATAAACTTATAACAAAAATGTTTTCCTAGATGATACCTTAAATCATCACTAAATAATGGCTTTGGGATTGTTGGCCTTTTCATAGCCATGTTCTCTACCACTCTCCATCAGATAATTAATGGTTAGATTTTTCTTCCATATCCATATTTTCCTACATGGAACCCTAGTATGTGTTATTTTCGGTAATCTTCATACGTTTGACTCTTTATTTTAAATTGAGGCCTCATTATTTCATTTTTCGATGTGGGATTTCAACTAAGATATTTTGAAACGTCAAAAATGTGTTATCCTAATAACCTATGTTTTGTTGAACCGATGGTATTTCAAATCATCATAGATTGATGAATTTAAGGACCTCAATTATACACTTGTCTGTGATTGATGACCTCAATCACTACCTATAAATATTTATGTTTTTCCTCCGATTATATGTCTCTAATTTCCACCAATGTTCTCCTAATCGATATCATAATTTGGTGGTGACCCTTTGATTTCTCTTTTCCTCATATTAAGACTAAATTTTAGTAACCCAATTTCCGATGTGGGTTTTCCCACAAATATATTTTCTACTTTCAACATTTTATTTTTGAAGAACAATTTCAAATTGCGAGGACGCAATTTATTGAAGGAGGGGAGAATGTAACACCCCAAGATTTCATAGTGTGTTATTTCTTCAAAATAATTCAATAACATGCACTACACGCAACACTGAGTTCAATTGCACCATGACTTACCAAAAAAAAAAGCCATTAAAAGAGTTCATGAATAGTATTAACTAAATTTTAAACTTTATATAATCCTTATAATTTTAGAATCCATATTATGAGTTTCTTAGTCATAATGCAAGAACAGATTCATTTTCAGTATTGCACTTTTATCAACTTTTGATAGTGAAACCTTTTTAAATACAATATTTTAAACTTTTTGACTAAATGGAGACATCAAAAAATTTAAAATGAAACATCCCAAGCTTCCACGGTACGCTTTCCTTTGAATAAAACAGTAGCATGTGTTGTACGCAACTTCGAGTTCTAACACACCGTAACCAATCAAACTAGCTGTTATGAATAGTAATACCTACTTTTTGAAGTTATATATATTTTATATTTTAAAATGGACTTCATTTTTGGATTCAGAATATCAAATTTAGCCTAAGGTGAAATTTTGGTACTTTTCGGATAACTTTCATATTTTGATGAATAGTGAAAATTACTAAATTTTAATTAAAAACAACTTTTTTAATCAAAATAATTAATAGTGATAAATTATGAATTTGAGTGGTTTTAAAGTATATTTAGAATATATTTTTACTATTTAATATAATGTTGGCCATTGGACATAATTTTACAATTAAACCGAACATAAACAAGTGTCAATCTTTTGATAGTTATTATCTCTTAAAAACACGCTTTTTGTTTTGACAGCGGGAATTAATTTTAAATTAATTTCTGCCACTTCTGTGTTTTGAATTTAGGAAAATGGATTCCATATTTGGAATCAGGATGTTCAAATTGTGTAAATATGTAACTTTTATTTTTAGACATTTTGAATAATTACTGCGGTAACTATTTTATTTACCATGGTTAAGGGTAAATCCGGTAAATAAGGGTTAACAATTAATATTATAATAATACTAAATTACCCTAAAACGTGTCTTAACCCTATTGGTTGATACATGGTCGACCATGGGAATCTTTGTGTCAATTTTGGGACCCCATGGATCCACTTGTAAGTGATAATGACACTTTATTTTAATTAAGTCAAATGAATACAAAAATGACACAAGCATATATCTTTTAGCCAAACAATTGTTACATAGGGTTATATAAGTTGGATTTTAGATTATAAATATTCATTAGAAAGATAAAAAGATTTCATACATAATGATATTTTATTTATAATTTTTAGACATTAAATAATTTATTTTATGTATGACACAATGATGATGCAGTAATTACTATAATAGTGACAAATTAAAATAATTGATATTATTAATACCCGAAAAAATATAATATGAAACTTTTAATGAATTAAACTAATTTTCTAGGATAATATGATATATTAGGATTTATTTAATTGACTTTTTTCGAAGTAATCAATCTGTTATGAGTTTCACAAAAATAAACTATTGAATAGTGTCAAAATTGACATAAAAGAGTTTTTAAAACAAATATTATATTATTAATTGATATTAAATTCCTAAAAATCTAAGGTTCGGCCAAGAGACTTATATAAGGATAGGTTCATCATTAATGGACTACTTGGGGTCGCTTGGATGTATATAGTAAGTTTATTAACCATATTCTATAAAAATACAAAGAGACATTGTAAAAGTGAAACTAATTAACTTAGAGTTAATACTTAAAGATAAGGTTAATATAAGTACCCAAACCTGTCTAAATTCTATTGGTTGAGTGGTTTTCGACCTATCCCCACCTTAACCTTTGAATAATCAACTTTGGAGCCATTAGAAACCGAATATGAATTTATTATAAATTAATATTTCTAGCTTTTCCAAAGGTGCCCCTCACCCCTCTTATAAAAGGGCACTCCTCCTTCCCATTTCTTCACACCTATAAAGCATTTTGGTTCGGCCAAACTCTGCCCAAATACTCTCCCAAAATCCCTCACTACAACCTAGAGGCCTTAGTTTGATCGGAAAGCCAACCTAAGGAGCCCTTTTGATCAAATCAAAAGGAAGAACCCGAAGAAGAGGTAATGATTTCACCACCCTTTTCTAAGTTCATTTCTTCTCCCACTTCTTCTTCCTTTGTTCTTACCATTCTAAAATAATAACTCCAGTATCTCACATATACTGTGATTTTATTATAAGTATGGTACAACCATATTCAGTATTCTATCCACCCTTTGAATAACATGTCACCATACGTGCGTACGTACGGCTTACCGTCTCCACGTCGTGGTGTAATTGTTATTCAATATAATATTATTTGGATGGGTATAATAATGATGTGTAACTCATATAAATAATAAATATAACATGTTAATGATTCTGTATATATGATATTCCATCCATTTATATATTATTTTAATATCAAAAGAATGATATTGTCGCTCGTGCGTACGTACGGACTACCGTCTCCACGAACGCGATGAGATTCATTCTCCATCGTATCCATTCAAGTATAATTATCATTTGATGATTTAAAAATGATGTTTAAGGACTATATATCATTCTGGATATGAATAAGATACAACAACCATGGCTTATGTAACAAAACATATAAAATAAAATGAGTAAGTTAACTCCCGAAACGACGATAATTCTAAGATATTATTAACAAATCAATGTTAAAAGATCATATATGATATCATATTAATATATATGATTCTTGTATAATTTAATAACAACTATTTCACCATTATACAGGAGGTTAACCTACCCCAACCAAGGAAAAGTACAAGGTAAGGGTTATTTCACAATCTCTTCATTATCCGAGGTTGTTTATACGTAATAATCTACTGGGATATCTTTATCATCCACATCCATGTTTCTTAAAAATGTATTTCAAAACATTTTTACTATTTACTAGAATATGAGTTAAAGTCATTTATACCCTTTTTGACTTTTATAAGTGGTTTATAAAGGAATCTTTCGGTCGTTTTCAAAACAAGGTCCTTTTTAACCTTTTCGACAGAATTAAGGTAAGAATGTTTTTTAACTTATACGGCGGGTGCGGTTATTTTACGCCGTTATAAAATCTTCAAAGTTTTCCTTAAAAGCTTATAAGAATATTTTCAAAGAAAATGTTTTATTTTATATGGATCTTAAATTATTTCAAAATAAAAGGAGATATTTCTTTAAAAAGAATTTTGATTTCATCTACGTCAACATCCTTTGATGGATTTTAAGATTATATGAAGTTGATTTATTATGATACAAAACTTCTATATTGTATTGAAGGTTTTGTGATATGTTTGACTATGGATGTGCTATTTTTATACCATTCATAGTTTATGGTGAAATTATTGACATTTCGTATGCTAGATTTAATACGAATGTTTATGTTATGTTTAAACCTTTTCATATGGGAATGCATTGGACTTAATAAGTGGCGGCTGGAGCCCGCTATAGCTCCTCGATGCATCGGTAGGTCTCATGAGACAAAATAGTGTCTTGGCACAAGGCCTTGAAAAAATCTTATTTGTAGTCTTGGCACGAGGCCTTGGCTATGTGGTTATGATAGTCTGGCATTATGCATTCCAACATTATGAAAGTGGTTATTGATTTTTGCATGTGATTATTCGATTAGTAGAATATCCATGTGAATAAGTAAATAGAATTATTTCATTTTATTTATGCCATACCATGTTGAAAGTTCATGTTTGAAAGGTTTTTGTTTTTTTTATACATTTCCTTAAAAGTTTATTCTTATTTATGAAAGTTTCCGCTATATTGTTATCCTTACTGGGCATTTGAGCTCACCCCTTTTCTATGTTTTATTTTTCCCAGGAAGTGAAGAAGTAAGTTATGAATGACCTGCAGGGATATTATGTGGGGATATGAGTGTGGATTATGGAGACAATATGTTGTTGTAGTAGTTTTTCATTTTATGATGTAATGTAAAACCTATGAATATATCTAGTGTTTCCAAGGCTACTTAACCAATCGGTCTTTCGAGATTTGATCTTTCTTGTGATCATGCCAATGTTATGTAATAATGCACCGACTCTGGGTAGCTGGGGTCAGGGCGTTACACTATAACTTCTTCTGGCCTAATTGTCGAAGTATAGACTTGTTGGATTTCAGCAGATGAAATGAAGACGTCACCGTTTGTGCTTTCATCACTGCTTGGTGGGTTACCAATTTCTCCCATTTTGTCTGGCTCAATTTCCGTAATTGACATTATGGATCTTTCCATAAGAGTATTTTTATTTGGGTCTATCTTGACAATTTGACTGATAGGCAACACATAATCTGTACTCACATGTGTAAATGGATTCAGTGTAATCTTCTCCAAACTATATGGAGCATTAACTTTGGTAATCTCCTTTGTTGTGGATTTCTCCCTTCCCATCATGTGATAGAATTCCACCTCAATGTATTGAGACTCACATGTCTTGAATGGGGTCTTTCCACCATACAATGTCCCAATATTACCATCGAAACAATATTAGATACATTGATAGTATGATGAAGGGATAGACGAATGTTGATGTATCCAGGGTCTTCCAAGAAAGATGTTGAAGGGTGAGTCTTGATCAACAACCATGAAATCTAAATTGGATATAGGATCTCCAAATTGAGTTCTGAGTGTAACTTCGCCCAGTGGTTCTTTTTCATTTTTATCATATCCTTGTAACATCATGGTAGAAGGAGATAAATTAGATTCCCTGAGGCCCAATCGACGAAGTGTACGAATGGGCATGAGGTTGACTCCTGAATCATTGTCAATGAAAACTCTTCAGACGTCTACACCATTGAACTTGACAGATAATTAAAAAGGTATAATATTCCCATGCACAACATCATCTTCATCTTAATCAGTAAAGGATATTATTGCATGGCATTCTGCAGGATTATTCTCTATGTGATAGACTTCTACTACAACAATTTCAGTTTCAAACTCTTAAGGACTTGACAAAGCCTCTATGAGTGCTTCCCAAAGATCTTTTGACATATTCAGAGCATCCAAAATTGATAACTTGTCTGGTACATGGGCCAAGTGTTTCAATACATCATAATTTTGATCCAGATGTCTGCGTTTCCGAACAGGAATATGTGGTTTAGCAGGTACCTTGGAAGAAGATGTTTTGGAAGTTGATGCATCTTGTATCGGGATAGGAGTTGGAAATATCCCTAGTTTTCGAAGATTAGACCGATTAGATCCATTTACATGCTGAGAGGAAGAAGATGGAACCTTCAACCGGTCTTCCAAAATAACTGTGCCCGGACTGAATTTGCTATTGGTAGAAGAACTTGCTTGTTCTTGCTGAGCTCGCTGAAGGGCTCTACCATGAGTTTCTGCTGCGTACATAGTTCTAGTAGGGGTAGAATTGGAATAGTGGCTTCTGAAAGATTCACATCTTCTCCTGTATCTTGAGCCTCTAGAACTTCCTCTGATTCCCTTGTTTGATACAGGGAATTCAGGCTCATCGAAATCGAAACTGCAACTGCCATATGGATCTGTTAATTGAATCATATTAACAGAACCGAAGATTAACTCTTCATATGATGAAGACTCAACCTGATTAGCCTATTCTGGTTGTGCCATTTGGTGGGGCAGTGCCCGTGGCTTTTAAGTATATGGCATGAAGTCTGCCAGATTCAAAGACAACTTAGGCTTTGACACATACTCATCTTCTTCTAATTATTTTTCTTTATTTGAATCAAGCCATTACTTTGAGGACTTTCCCTATGATGAAGAATGTTTTGCTGCAACATTCATGGCACAAGACACAATCGGTTTCATTAATTGTGTTCAAAAAATAGCATGAGTTCGGTTGATTGTCTTTCTGACCATCCAATCATCATACTTTTATGCATTTTTGCTTTTGACTTCTTGCCATTCGCCTTCCTCCTCTAGAACTGTAGCAGTAACACATGCTACCTGAGCTGAAGAACCTTTTAGTTTGACTTGTCCCAAGTCGACCATCTTTTTCAGGAGGTCATTGAATAAAAAAGACTCCTGGATGGGATGCCCCAACATTTGATGAAAAGGGAAATAATTGGGATGGTCTTCATCTCCTTCCTTGTATGAATTCTTAGGCCTTGATAATTGAACCAGATTATTTTCCAGAGTCGAAATGTCGTAACCAGGAACTTGTTCATTTTGCAAAGAGTATGTTTTTCTCTTTAAATCCTCAAATTGTTTTCTTCATTGATATCTTTGATCATCTGGACGAAACGGCCTTTGTTGTTGGCGCGCAAGAGGTGGATCCCTTCGAGAAGATGAAGGTTTTGAAGTAGAAACAGGTACAGGTGCTTGTTTAAGCATACCTGTAGCAGTTTCTTCTTTACCCATTCTCTTTCCTAGAGCTGATGGAATTACATGAGATTTAGCCTTAGCCTGTATAAGGGAATCTTCAATCTGCTGAGCGATTGAAGTAAGGTCTCGAAACCCTCCTGTGTATTTCACAGGGATCAACGGCGTGCATAACTCGTCACCCAAATTTGCCACACAGATTGGAAACAATTATTCTTGAGGGAGTACTAATCTTAGGGAATATGTTAATCCCTTCCAGTGAGCAATGAAATCTAAGACCCTTTCATTCTCCCTTTGCTTACAGTTTGTAAGATCAAAAATTGTTGTCTTTGGAAATGTTGAGCTGAACTGATGAAGGAATTGTTGATGGAGATCTTCCCATCCAGTAATTGATTGGGATTGAAAGCTTGTATAGCAGACAAAGGATTGTCCTTGCAAGGTCCATACGAAGAATCTGAGTTTTACTACTTCTTGCTACTCCAGATTTCCCATTATAGGATCACAAAATGACACGTAATGGGTCAAATGCTGTCAGGGTCGCCTGATCCATTGAAAATAGGGAATACATGGTTTCCAAAACAGGATGGAGGAGAGATTGAATCTACCCATTCAGGGAAAACTTTGTTTTCTAGTTGAACCTGCACATGTTTCCCTTCCATAGATTCTAACCGAGCTGTTGATGACTCAATAGTAGTTATTAACATTTGAGAAACATCCGGTTGAACTTGGAATTGGGTAGGTGGAATTATTGGAGCTTGGACAGATGTGGTGGTTGGTGTTGTAACTGATGGTAGCACTACCAACTGTTGTTGCACTTGACCCGTAGGATTAGAGCTATGAGGGTGTACTGATAGAGGAGGATATTCTTGATCCATCTCTGTAGCTACAACAAATTACTTTGGCTGATTGACTCTAGCACATTTAAGAAGAAGACTACCCTAAAGCATTTCTGCATTCAACCTCATTAATTCCTTCATTTCTTCCTCCTATTGTGCAAACCTTTTCTCTACTGAGAGTGATTGGCCTTCTCTAGAGGATGGATATGTAACCTGATTATTTCCCCTCCCTTTGTTGGATCCTTTTCGGAGAGGGGGAAGTGGGTTAATCAAAGGATTACCTAGGTTCTGAGTAACCCTTTGATTTTGTGTACGCACAACTTCTTCATTTGTGTCAGTGCATATATCTTCTTGAGCAGTAACCTCTTCATCTAAGTCCCCTAAGTGAGCCTCATCTGGTGATCAGAAAAAATGGAATTGATGACATTGATTGATGCATAACGCATTGCATCCCTTCTATCAACATTTCTGTGATATTGTCTTCTTCCATGTCTTTGATGAAACATTGCCTTTTGTTGATTCGATCCCTTAGGAACTTCTTGACGAACCGTAATTTGGAAGGAATCTCCTGATAATTTGTCTCTTCCTTCCTCTTTAAGCTTCTCCCCCAATCGAGGAAAGACCAACTTTCTATAAGGAGGGAATTGATTATTTTAAAAAGTCTCCAGTCCGTTGGACTGGGGCTATTCCTGCTATTCCCGCTCAACTCCTCGAATCCCATTTTTTGATTCCGAGGTTTGGTTTAAATGAGTCCCCAGTCTGGCAAGATGGGGTGACTCTTGACATGCTATGTCTGAGACTTTCTTAAAAGATCTCCTGATATTGCGAACCTTAGTCCGGAAATTAGCCAGATGCATTAACCTGTATCCACTTTTATCACCTGGTTCAAAAGATCGTTGGATGATTTCTAACACTTCTATCACTTGATGATGTGCTTTCTCTATACGAGAGGCCTGTTCAATATTATTGTTTGATTGATGCATGAGTAATTCAACAAATTGTTCTCTGAATTCTTTATTTTGAGAATAACTAGTTGAAGACTATTCTTGAGCAAGATTTTGATTACAAACAAAGCCCATTGATTGTGGCCGACCATGGGAAATAACATTTCATTAGACCATTTTCAGCGGGCTTTGCTAACTAGATAGCACCGTGAAATGTAGTGCTCAATGAACACCCCATAATCTGACATGAATACCAGATGGGGCATTGTCAATTAACTGACACAATATTCTTAGTGAGCCAAGGCATGAACGTTGAAGGGCTCTCTGCTACTTTTCAGCCTTCGGATATTGAGAGACTGATAGAGATACCAAATCAATCTGACGTTGTAACCCTCCTATTATCTTAGGATTATTTTCATATTCATCATAAGATAATACTTTCTTCTTCAACTGACAAATAGTTTTCCATATGTTGAGACAAATATCATGAATTCCATCTTCTGTCAACATCTTTGGAATGTAATACTGAGAGTCAGCCAGAGGCCAAAACATGACTGGTACTTCACCATTTTCCAGTTTTTTTCTCATGTTCAGAATTTCCTTTTTATCATTAAATGAAGATTCTTCTACCTGATTTGACCAGAGTTGGTGTTTCCTTGTTGCTTCATCGGATTCAACAATATTGGTAGAGAAATCATTGATCAAACTAGAAGATGCCTGACTTAGGGGTGGTTCGGAGAATGACCTACACCCTGGGCTATATTCTGATTGAGAAAGTATTTCACCTACTAGTGATGAAGCATCAGACATGGCTAGTTTCAAATTTGTAAGTGCCTCAAGATAAGAGGGCTTTCTCAGCACTACATCATCCACTAGAGCATTTTCCAGGCAATGTGCATCACTGCTATGGAGAGGACTTTTGCAGCAAAATTCATCATCATGGGGATGACCACCATGGTGGGTTATAGAAAAAGATGAGATCTCTTGCTCCTTAGTCTTCTGACCACACAGAGGGTTCCTGTGGCTCTCATCTGAAGATAAAACTTCGAGATCGACAGAATTGTCATGAAGCAGGCCTTCATGAGGAAGTGTCTGTTGAAGACCTTTGGAATTAATGTTCCCACTAATGTGAAATGAGGGAGTAGAATCCTGAATTCCAATAGATAACTGTCTGAGGGATTCAAGAACTCCAGCATCGAGCAAGGACATGTTACGGATTGGCTCTTGAGCTTCTGACTGTGCCGGGCGAGTCATTTTCTTAGATGCCTTCTTACATGCCTTGGAAACCACTTGTTGACGAAATTGGATGCTCTGAGCAGGTCTATGTTCCTTATCAAGAAATATGTCCATGTTAGGTTGATGATCTCCACTGAAATCAGGTGTATGTGCCTGACTAGGTTGTCCGTATGATATGGGGAGGTATTCCCCAAAACCCTCTTCGACTGTAACAGATGTGTGTGTCTATTCCGGAGTGAATTGTTGATGTGTCACTCCACTAGTAGGGATAGATTTATGTGTATTTCCCTAATATGCCACTGAAGTTGTTATAATATCCTGGAAAGCATCCAGAATATGAGCAGGGATTTTCTTATGCTCTCTCACCATTGATAAAATATGCATGGTGACTTCAGTTTCCGGAACAGGGATATATGTCCATTCCGTGCTTGGATTAGGTGTATGTGCCTACTCCTGTCCTCCTTTTCCTGTCAGTGAATCCTGAAAGTACTCAAGTGTGGGGGCAGAGAGTTGAGTCTGCCTCCTGTTTGTCAACGGAGCTTTCCGATTGACTTCTCCATGTGCTACCAAGTGAGACTGTTGGTAGGCTTGATTAATACTAGCGAGTGTATGTGCCTGCTAATTGCACTTCATCGAACGTAGTTGACGAGCTTCATCATATGTAGTCAGACGAGCCTGCTGACTAGATGACGATGTATAAATAGGTGTATGTTCCTGCCTTTAGTACTCCACCGGAAATGCCTGACGGGATTGGCGTGATGCTGTCAGACGAGTCTACTAGGCAGCGGAATTAAAACGGGCTGGTGTGTGTGCCCGCTCATTGCTTTCCACTAATTTAGGTTGGTGGAATTCCCCAAAGATGGAAGAGATGAGAACCTGCTCACTGTTGACCGGATTCAGCCTCTGGCAGTTCATCTTCCCTGCTCGGGTTCGAGGGACCTGAGCCGAATGCCTAGAGTTGGGACCCTCATCATGTTGAGGGTTTACTGTCGCACGAGTCTGGTGGTGATTGTTGATAGGAGCCCTCGGGAAGGACTCATACTTCGTTGAATTAAGGCCATGAGGGACCTGCTCATTCACCACCCCAGAATATGGGAGTGAATAGTGATTGCGTTCCGGGGATAACGACCCGAAACGGTTGGAGACGGTGGATAGCACCGCCTGCTTCTTGATGACTGGTCGTCGTTGTTCAGACGACCGGTGTGAGTTGTTCAATTGGAGGGCTTGTCGGGCAGCCTCCAGAGTTGGGACGGTATCGTGATGATGGTACTCCTTAACCATCACATATGATACCCATCTTTGAAGATGCTATGTAGGTGATTTCATCCTCAGAGCAGAAGACGATCCAGCAGGAGTAGCAGCAGTGGCATTTGCAGCAGCAGTATTCATAGGTGTGAACTTGAGAGCATCCATTCTGAAAATGCAAAAGATCTTGGAAAAGAGTGCCTGTTTGATATAACAGACGTAATTAAGATAAATGCATCCACTACATATTTTGGATGAGCACATATGTCAATGATTATTTTTTGTCCCTCTCATTTATTTTTAAATAGGGGCCTAACAAATAGGTAAAACATCATTTTAACTTGGTTAAGGATTCACATCGGGTTCACCATTTTTTTCCCTCGGATTTTGGGGATGACCTCCTTGATTGAAGGTTCAAACATTCCAATCAGTTTCTAACGGGTTTGTTCGTATAACCGGAAACATCCAATGATTCCATATTCATTTGGACCTACCTTCCATAGGTAGGTGCTCATTTGTCTGTGGACTGATGAGGCTTAGGAATTTTCATTGGTTGAGAGGATGGGAGGTCGGACTCATCACACCTTTTTTAGGGGAATTATTTTCTACTCTGGGACTCTCTTTATTGATTTAAGTTATGTTCGTGAATCCTTATTACATTACCAAGTATAGAATGAGCTTTCCTTTAGTTCTGACAATCAATGATTAAATATGTTGGAAATTTAGATAATATTTTATATGTATTAGAGGTTCTTTATTAATAGAGAATCATATGTATTTATTATAGATTCTTTGGTCAATGGTATCCTTCGACACATATATAAAGAAATACCTTGGTCATTATGATAACCATGCTGGTTTTAAATCCACTCAGTGGGGCACTTGAAGTTTGTTGTCATTCAAAAGGACATGGATTAGTTCAGAGTTGGGATCGAACCCACAGATGGGCTACTTATGTATCTTTTTTCAGAAAAGGAACCAGAACCCACGTAGTTCGAGTAAGGGAGTATGATGTTTATGACTCATAGGGAAAAGAATGATGTCATAATTAATTTTACATTCTAATCTCACTTGAGTCGTGCTCGGTGTGAGAAACAAGAGGTATTGGTAAAAATTAGAGAATTGGGCCCTGAAAGATGAAATCATAAGAAATAATGTGAGAGTTATGTATGTATGACTGCCCAGATAAATGAAGATCAGGATTTAATTCAGGAGAGAAATCCAGGAACGGGGTCCATAAAGGTATATGTGCTTCATGCATATTTGAATACTCTAACTCGGGGCTTACTCCTGAAAAGGGGGGAAAATTAGGAGAGGACTTATGATTGGGTTTTACTCCTAAGATGGAATCCCATATCAAAGGTAAATTAGGACCGATTAAGAGATATTAAGACTGGGGCTTACTCCTGAAAAGGAGGCCCAGGTTAGGAGACATGAAAAAATTAAGGGACTTGGAGCTTACTCTTAAGGAGGATGCCCAGATTTGAGGCTGGGGATTACTCCAAAAAAGGAGGCCCAAGTTAAGAATTATGACCGGGGCTTATTATTGAAAAGGAGGACGAAGTTAAGAATTATGACTGGGGATTATTGCTGAAAAGGACACCCAAATTAGGAATTATGACTGGGGCTTATTCTTGAGAAGGAGGCCCAGGTTAGGAATTATGACTGGGGCTTATTCCTGAGAAGGAGGCCCAAGATAAGAATTATGACTGGGGCATATTCCTGAAAAGGAGGCCCAGGTTAAGAATTATGTCTAGGGCATATTCCTGAAAAGGAGGCCCAAGTTAAGAGTTATCTCATCTTAAAGGACGAGGTTGAATGAATGAAATATCAATCTTTAGTGACATAAAGATGTGTAAATCACTAGGTTTTGAGAGATATTCCACAGAATTCCTTTCAGATAAGTAAGTCAAATCAATAAATCATGCCATAAATGGCTTTGAAGAGTGTCTTGAAGGCTGAGTCTTGAATATGAGTGGTGGAATGGCATAAGAGGGGTGAAATGGGAAAGAAAGGCACCCAAAAAAGGCAGGGGTGTGCAAGTCCTGGAAGGCACGCAAGTACTGCGTGGGCGCGCAAGTCTTGGATGCACATGTATACCTACGCGACACATGGGTACTTGCGCGATGGTTAACCAGCATGGTAATACATGAGCGACTCTCGATTAAAGCCTTTAGAATCATCTTGAGGTTCTTCCAGAAGAGTGGCGCGTAAGTTCTGTTGAAGGAGATAGGCGGCGCGCAAGTGTGGCCATTTCCCTTAAGGGCTGAACACTCAGGCGCGCATGTTTTGATTAGATTCAACACTTAGGCCTTCCTCCTGCTCTTTAGATCTTCCGTTCTAGGTAAGAAATTACCTTAGAAGTGTTTTGGAATCTTTGAGAAGAGACTAGGGCGCCGGGAGTTGAAATCTGAGTTTCTGGAAAAATTCATCCCGAATGGGGGGCCCACAAGGTCTATTTATAGGCTAAAGAAGACTCGGGCAGTTATCCTTTAGGGTGCGCAAGTCACTTGCGCAACCATTAGGCATCACACAAGTGGACTTGCGTGACAGTGATGGAACTTGCGCGACACATGTGCTTTCGAAGCTTTGTTCATGCCTTTGTGTCGATTTTTGATGTTTTCTTCAATTGATGAATCAATTTGTGCTACGTCATTTTCCTTTCCATTCGATTAGACAATGTGACGAAAAAGAGCATCAACAGGGTCCCAAACTGACTGAAAATATTTTTCTTTAGCAATGTGACGATGACCTTAGCAGTGTTATGAGTCATTATTGTCGCCTCTACCTACTTGGAAACATAATAGACACATACCAGAATTTACGTGTTCCCAAAGAATGGGGGAAATGGACCTATGAAGTTGATTCCCCTTAAGTCAAAAACATCAACCTCATGTTTTAGTTGTTATAGAATCTTTCCACGATGGCCTTCATTTCCCGTCCGTTGGCACCGATCATAGAAGGAGACATAATGATGAGTGTCCTTTTGCATGGATGGCCAAAAAAATACCGATTGTTAAACCTTTTCAACTGTTCGATATAGCCCATGATGTCCTCCTACCAGAGAAGAGTGATATAATTGCAAAATACATTGAATCTCTTCATCCGGGATGCAACAGCGGATTACCCCATCGCCACATGAGCGGAAGAGTAGTGGGTCATCCTAGAAATACCACATTACCTCTAATAAAAAATTCTTCCTCTGCTGAAATGATATGTCTGGGTGGAATACTCCTATGGATAAGTATTTTTCATGGTCGTTGAACCACGGCTGAGGTGGTACTCCAATAGAAAATAGTTTCTCACCGGGGATGTCTTCCTTCATCTCTCGGTCTTCTTCTCTCTCTAAATGGGGTAGTTCTTTCCAGGATAGATGATCAACCAGCACATTATCGTTTCCCTTCTTATCCTTAATCTCTAATTCTAACTTCTCAAGGAGGAGAACCTAATAGATGAGCCACGATTTGGCATCCTTCTTGTTCAAAAAATAATTATGTGCGGCATGATCTATGTAGAATACAGCCTTAGAGAGAACTATGTAGGAGAGGAATCTGTCAAACGCAAAAACCACAAGTAGCATTTCTTTCTCTATGGTGGTGTAATTAATCTGTGCGTTATTTAATGATCCGCTGGCATAATATATCGGTCTGAAAATATGGTCCAGCCATTGTCCAAGAACTGCCATCATAGAATAATTGCTCGCATCACACATAAGTTCAAACTGCTCCTCCCAATTCGAAGCGATCATTACAGGTGCGGTGACCAGTTGTTCCATCATAATTTAGAATTTTGAGATATATTTATCATCAAACTCAAAATCTTAATCCTTTAACAGTATATTGGTTAAGGTATGAGTGATCTTGGAGAATTCACGGACGAATCTTCGATAAAAACCCGCATGCCCCAAAAAGCTCTTAATTTCTCAGAATGATGTAAGAATGGTCATCTGCAAGATAACTTCAATTGTTGTTGGATCCACCTCAATTCCTTTCATTAAGATCCTATGGCCTAATATGATTCCTTGTTACACCATAAAATGGAACATCTCCCAACTAAGACCCAGATTTGTATGCTCACATCGTTCAAGAACCAGCTCCAGATTCATCAAGAAACTAATGAATGACTTCCCATATAACGAGAAGTCATCCATGAAAACCTCGAGAATCTTCTCCACTATATCATGGATTGTGGATAACATACACCTATGAAATGTGGCTAGAGCATTGGAAATCCCGAATGACATTCGTCGGTAGGTGAAGTTTCCATAAATACTAGTAAAGGTACTCGTTTCTTGATCCTCTAGGGTGATAGAGATTTGGTTATATCCCAAATAACCATCTAAGAAACAATAAAATTCATGACCTAAAAATATTTCCAGCATTTGATCCATGAATGGATGAGGGAAATGATCATTCTTGGTTGCATCATTCAACTTCCAGTAATTGACACAAACCCGCCATCCCGTAAATCTGTGGGTCGGGTTGAGCTCATTCATTTCATTGGTCACCACCACAATGCCCCCCTTTTAAGGCAGCACATGGAGAGTACTCACCAATGGGTTTTTGGAGATGTGGTATATAATTCTAGCATCATGTAATTTGATCACATCCTTCTTGACCACTTTTTTCATGGGGGGTTCAGTCTTCATTGTGGTTAGCAAGAGGCTTTTTCCCCTTCCTCCATAAGTAGCATGTGGGTGTAAACTGTGGGGCTAATACCATTAGGTTCAGTGACAGTCTATCCAATGGCATGTTTCCCCCTACAAAGGACTTTTAGAAGATCCACTTCATTATCTTTTGATAGAGAGACATTTAGGATCACTGGTAGTGTATGTTCCTCTCCCAAATAGCCATATTTTAATGAGGAAGGGATAGGTTTCAACTATATATAGGGATCCTTTATAATGTAATGTACGATCGGATCAACCTCGGATCGCTATAAAAAATTTGGAAAAACTGCCCTCTCATAGTAATAGCCACTTAGACTATAATAAAGCTTAATTCCACCTTGTTTACATTAAGCTAGTCATCCTCCAGAACGGTTTCATTGATGAATGAATTATATTTCATATCATCTTCCTCTAGGACTATGCAGTCATCCATTGCTTTCAATTCACAACAACCATATTTCTCCATCAGTGAAACATGTTTCACCTCTTTGAGAACGTTTTAGGAAACCTTCACATCACCCACGCGGAAGATCATAACGCCTTGGTGCACATCAATTAAAACCTTTCTGGTAGCCAGAAAGGGTCTCCTAAGAATCAAATATTCCTCTTGACCTTCTACGATGTCCAAGATAATGAAATCTGTTGGCAGAGTTAATTTCCCTACTTTGACCAATGCATTTTCCAACTACCCCCTAGGGTATTTAATAGAATGATCAGCCAGTTGGAGTGCCACTCAGGTTGGCTTGAGATCGTTCAGCCCTATCTTCATGAATACTCTAAATGGAATTAAATTAACACTCGCCCCGAAATCACAAAGGGATTTTCCAAAATATCAAGTTTTGATAGTGCGTGGGATAGTAATGCTTTCCAGATCCTGGATCTTATGAGGGAGAGTGTGTTGGACTATCGCTGAGCATTCCTTGGTCAGGGTAATAGTGCCCAAGTCTTCTGTCTTCCTTTTATTTGAAAGGATCTCTTTCATGAACATCATATATGTGGTAATTTGAATCAATTACTCTACAAATGGGAATGTTGATGTGAAGCTACTGGAAGACTTCCATGAACTAGGAAAATTGCCGGTCTAGCTTCTGTTGTTTCATCCTTGTTAGAAATTGAAAGGGAGGTTTATCCACTTTATCCACTTCTTTGCCCTTATCTTATGGGACATTCAGTTCTTTATCCGGCTCATGTTTTGGGAATGATTCCTCAGCTGTTACTTCTCCACCTAAGGAGAATGTGGACTGATTTGATGGTGTAGCACCCTGACTCATAGTTACCTTCCGTGTCAACTCCTTCCCACTGCATAAAATGACATCATTAGCTTCCTCCAATTGATTTTTCACAGTATTTCACGGTAGTGTACCGGGATGTCTATGATAGAGCTGATTGGAAAGCTACCCAATCTAGTTCTTAAGTCTTCTAATTGATGCCTCCTGGTTATGGAATATTTTTTACAAATAGTTATAAATTTAGACATCATTTTTTCCAACCATTAGGGAGGTTCCTTCTGAGTTTGTTGAGATACTTGTTGGGGAGGTGGTTATCACAATAGTTGAGCAGGACGAGGGTTTTGATACCCTTTATACTGATATGATCCTTACTGAAATTGGTTACCATATTTCTGCCTCAAATACGGAGTCTGAAACTGTTTTTTGACCGTAACCAGGTGGTCTTTGTGGTTGAGGCTAAGGATTTTGATGTTGCTACGCCCAGCCTGTTTTTTGAGTCTCCTTCCACCCCTGGTTTTGGTACTGAGGGTATTTTTTGGGTCCTATATTCTATGCAACGTAATTTACCTCACTGTAAGAGGCTCCCTCACTTTCCCTTGGGCACATTCCCATAGCATGGTTGTCACCGCAATCACTACATGCTAGTTGACTGATAGCTTTAACTTGAGATGGATGACTTAGATTTAGAGCATCGATCTTCTTGGAGATGGCATTGAATTGAGTAGCAAGCATGGTGGTGGAATCTATATTATACATGCCCCTTTTCTGAGTTCCCAATTTAGAATTCCACTGAAAACTATTGGATGACATGTATTCCAAAAATTCAAAAATCTATTCAGAGGACTTCTTCATGATTGTCCCTCCAGTAGCTGCATCAACCACGAATATTGTATTAGTTGTTAGACCTCCATAAAGCCTAGACATGCATCCACAATGGTAGTATGTGTTGTGGGAATTTCCTTAACATCTCCTTAAATCAGTCCCATGACTCATATAAATATATTGAGTCATGATGTTGAAAGTCATGGATTTTATTCCATAATGTGACCATATTTTAGGGAGGGAAGTAGTTCGATTAAATGGCTTGGGCCAATGTCTCCCATGTAAGAATAGATCTCTAAGGTAACCCCTTGATCCAGTCCTTTGCCTTATCCCTTAATGAGATGGTAAATAGCCTAAGGTGGATTGCATCCTCTGATACTCTATGGTACCAAAAACTGTCACATATCACCAAAAAGATGGATAGGTGAGCATTTAGGTCTTCACATAGAAAGCCACCGAACTGAACTCTATTTTGAATTAACATCATTGTTACCGACTTGATCCCAAAATGTTTTTCCTACACCAGTGGTCTTACTATTCCAGTGTTCGGTCCCTGAATGGAAGGTAATCCATATTCCATAAGAGTACGACACGGTGGCATCAGTTCCTAAGGTGCTTAGGGAATGAACTATTTTTTCTCCATAAGATAATAAGCCAGCTGATTCTGAGGAAAATAGACAGGTTTCTCACACGGAATATATTACGTCAGCTGTGGCTGCACGAACCCCATCACATATTGAGCTGGTGGCCTCTATTGGTTCCTCAGCAGGTATTCCATGTAATTTGCTGATGGATTCAGATGATGCTCTTCCTAGACACCCAGTGGTAAATTTACTTCAATAACGAGTGGCTTCCTAACTCCTTGGTCAACCCCCAGTTCTTCCTCCGGATGCGCCATAGGATCATTTGCGTTGTGATCACCCATAAGTGCATGTATTCATCCGGACAACGTTTTTTTGATTTTCAGATATGTCACATGTAACTCTGATGACTCAAAAATCTGGGAATGAGTGACCCAACCACTCATATACCTATGGACCTATACAATATATACAAAACACCAAGTGTAAAAGGGAAAAATAATGAAAAAAGAAATGAGATGAAGAAAATAATTTTTAATTTTTTTTTATTTTTTTCACTCAATGACACCAATTCAATTAACAAAAATGACCGCTTCCCCAGAAATGGGGCCAAAATTTGTTGTGTCTTTTTTCTGAAGTGTTTTTTTCAACACCAAATTAATTTTACTATCTTGTAACTAGAATATTGGGCATGTACGGGGTCGGTCCATATGGAAACCATGTTGGAGTTTGTGTCTCTTGATTTGAAATTGGTCAAGTGAAGATGCTGAATTTAAATAATATTTGTTGGTACAAAAAGATAGATCTCAAAAGAAAACTAATTATTTGGACTTCTCTAACTCACTACGAATTAACTTCAAAATCGACGATTACTTAAAACTGGATTTCAATGGATAATGATGAAAATGTTCTTGGGATAGAAAATTATGTGGGACATTAAAACTTATTCCCTATTGTTTGTTTGTTCATAATAACCCACATTTCTTGGTTTCATTTCTGTCAGAACTCCCTTGGTCCGATGAGTTTTGATTAAGTCAATAGAAATCAATCCCTTGGTCTGGAAATTGATTTCTACTAAATATTAATTTAGAAACCTCTGTCTAGAAATGATAACAATATCGAATGTTCATAGATATCATTGTTGTCATAATCCCAAAGATTCCTTGAAACTACATTATTGGTCTGATATGGGGTTTCCAATGAAATAAGACATGAAAGTTGGGAGAATTAGGCGATACATGATGAAAAAATAGAAGAATAGAGAAACTGGTTCTAACAAACCCAATTTTTTTGCAACTCCAATACTATGGGAGGTTTAGCTACTCATGATGAAAGGGATAAGAAACGTATTAAAATTCATAAGAGAGTTAATTACAATGTAAAATAGAAGAATCACAAGAACAACAAAAATACAAAGAAAAAGTTCTCCAAAACCTTCCTCTCTCCAAAAAAACTGAGTTCCCAACCCTTCCCTTTTCCTCTCCCAAATCCTCTCCTTATCCAGGCTCACCCCCCAGGGTCTTCTTAGTCAGAAAGGACATTATTCTAGTTGTCCGAAATTAAGTAGAAAGGGGAACCCTAGGTCAAGGATTAGATGAACGGTGAAAAAGTTAAAAGGAGAATGCTACAGTGGTCCGCACGGTTTTGGAAGCATGGTTTGGTAGGCCATGCGCCAACTGTGCGGAAGTCTATGTCTTCAATCCTTAGGGTCGTACGATTTTCTTGGATGGGCTGTACGGTTTGGTTAATTCGTGCACCAAACATGCAGATGTATCTATCCATATGTGCATGTCTCGTATAGTTTCTCTAATGGGACACACAATTTTGGTAAGTCATGCACCAATAGGGCAGTCCTCTCGGTCAATGGAATCTTCTACCACACGGTTTGAACACTGTTTACATAACTATGCGGTGGTAGTGCGGGTTTCCTTTCTCTTTGAAATTCCAAAAATTGCCCATCCTTCCTTTCTCAGTGCTTGATCTGGGTGACTCTGATCCCGCATAGTCAAGGGAAAAGGGTCCAAAAGCCACCAATTCCCTTCTAAATCTCCAAAATTCATAGACTTTCATATTCATCCTCTGGTGACTGAAAAACCTATTAATGAACATAAAAATTGCGAAATCCATGCAAAAACAATATTCAAAGACCATTTTATAGATATTAAACCAAGTGGAAAGGCTTTATGCACAGCAGTGCGTCAACATGGAAGTTGATTATAGCCCCCAAAGTTCTTAACTAATGAGATTTTGGTTGCAAACTAGCCGGTATATATAAAAACATAGATAATGGAGGATTTTTCCTAATAAAAATTGAATAAAAAAGGTTAATGATTCAACCCATAAATATAGTAAATAATACATCTGAAATACATTCCACATAATAATTTATCAAAGAATAACAAAATAAAACACCATAGGATTTGTAATAGTGGATAAAGGTAATGAAAAAGTTGTATCAAATATTTTTTTGAGATATATGATGCAGTTTGGAGTTAGGAATAGATTTGTTATAAATATTTTTGATATGAAAAAATATTAATTTCACTTCACACATGATGTTTCCAATATAGAAACACTAAGACATAAAAAATTAAGTCCCCATATGATCAAAGACGAGGCTATAAAATTAATAAATGTTCTATTTGAAGTGATAATTCTAGTAGGGTTGAGAAATAAATATTATCTTGCATCATAATTTTTTTCACATATTGTTGAATTGTGTAGATGAAGGGAAAAAATAAATAATATTAAATAGATAAATAAAATAATATTCTATATTTCTAAGATAAGGAGTCCCTAATATTTCATTATCCTTCTAGTGAGGGTTTATAGTTAGCATCCTTGGGTGATTCATGAAAACAATGTGTAATAGGAAGCTCTTAAATATTTTCAAGTAGTTGACGTTGATGAGGATAACACATATAGGAATATGTTATTTATTTATCATCTTTATGAATTATCAATATATGGGTGATATTTATCTTATCAGGTTCGTATGAAATTAATCGATGATGTAGATATCATTTACAGTTTAATACATCCAAAGAATTTGATTTATATTCCATTAGTAATTAGATTATTGTGTGGAACATCCCATTTGTAGTGGATCATGTTCATATGTGATTGTGAGGATACAAAAGAACATTATTAGAAGTTCCTTGATCAATTTAATGTTGTATTTTTTCTTAGACTATTAATGATTCATGAAGAGTAAAGTAACATTGTCTATGGATGGGGTGCTTAATTTTGTATACACTAGAACATACTAAGTGGCCAGTTTAATGGAATCCCCAAGGGCCATAGATATATATGGATGTCCTCAATTTTCTAGTACATTTATGTTAATGAAAATATATAGATAGTAACTTGTCTTTATTTTCTTTTGGATATATCTTATAATTCATAGACTATTACCAAGGAATCAGACATAGTTTGATATTCTTATTAACTTCACTAAAACTAAAAGTTCCAGTTCCTAATAATCCTTAGAAATCAGTAAAGAGAAATTATGATGTTATAGTTATAACATTTTCATTTTTTCACCATGGTTTCATCACCACTAATGAAATCAGGGTGATCTGGTTTATTGAAAACATAGGACAGATAGAAGAAAAATATAATAGCCAGAAGATTTAATTTTAACATAATGACATAGGCTAGAAAATAATCATATTTCTAGTTTTTATATGGTATATAAAGTTAGAGTGTCATGGAAATGATACTTTAATGTGACAAATATTCTAGAACTGGGTATACAAGATACCATATCTGGTATCATCGTTTTACCTTTTACCCAAGTCTAAGATTTGTGTAATTAAAGATCTTCTCATTCCTTTATTACAACAAACAGGTTCAATAATATAAGAAATTAGATCGTGATATTTCATGTTACCTTATTGTTAACTATTACAATTGATGTTCATTCTAGATTTTATTATCCCTGATTATATTTTCAGTAGTAGTTGTGTAAGTATTACTCATTTGGGGATTTCCTATGTCTATAGATACAAATATAAATTTAAATATTTTATGAGTTTTTTTATTTGATGAATGATATTTTTGTTTTTATATTATTTATATATGTTTTCTTTGATAATAAAGTCATTATGGTAGGTTTCACCAGTACACAACACCATTGGATGAATTGACAATATCTAGAGTCATTTTCTTATTAATTAATCAAATTTTGTTATAACTATATAATTTATGTTGGTATTTTTTTCAAATGTTTTATGGGAGATTCAAAATATATTCCCAAAATTTGATTCAACAATAATCCTTTGACGGTCTTTTGATTTTGGGATAGACTAATAGCTTGGTTTTTCTCCAATTTCATTCTCACAAAAAAAAGTTAATTCTATCTTATGGGAGTAATATATTCTGAACAATGAACTATTATATATGGGATTCATTCAGTGAAGTGTGTTTCATTGGTATAAAATGATATTATTCATGAGGAAGACATATTTAAGTTAGTAGTTGTTTAAAAATTAATATCATATTGATCAAGTGATGGTGAAGGACTATTCTCACAACCTAGGATTGTCTATTCATTCTATCAGTTAATGGGGATAGCTTGTTCTAGTTCATTTAAAAATAGTCAGTGTATCCTCAAATCTTAGTGATGGATAATGATATCTAAAATAAATCTTCCGTATGTCATTATAGATATGGTTAGTATATCATAATGTCTTTTATTTCTATAACTACACGGGCTATTTTCATTGGAATGATAAGCAATATTTTTGTAAGTTCCTAGATTTGTTTTTAGTAGTGTCCATTGATGACATACACAAATATTAGAGGACAATGTAACAACATGTTTTATTTTTGATAGTTTATTAGTTGTTTTTTGGGTTATTATATCATTATAATACAAATTAAGTTAATGTTTTGGGACAACTAATTCTTCTACTAGGGAACATTTTTTCTCGTAAGGGATTAATTGTAGGTCCTTTATATATTGAAGTCAGTGTTTCTTTGGTATCCTATAATAAATTTATATTAGTTAATTTATTTATAACTCTTGTGAGATGTTATCCGAGGTTTTAGTTTAATTCCTATAATTCCACAGATCCTTTAATTACATTTACAAGGATATATCTGACCATTATATGAATGTAGTTAATTCTATTATTATTCATTTTATTAATACGTTAGGGAATGGTTAGGTATCATGTTCTTCATTTTGTAGCAGGATTCATGTTTAAGTTATTAAATGGTACTTTTTTCTTACATTAGGTTGTTTTCAGATAACGAATGGGTGGTGATCTCTTATGGGTCTACGCAGTTAAAACCTCATAGGAAAAACATTGTTATCCATGATAATGTTCTCATAGTAGTTATATTTTCCATTAATATATGATTTTATAATCCTATAGGGGAGCACTTTCTATGTTAATATATCACAATATCTTGTAATTTTTTTCTTTTTAAATCATTTGATTCTTCGTCAGTGGTGGTGTATTTAGTTCATATAAGATTATGATATTGATAGCTTCCATACACTATAAAAAGAGAATGTTGTAACCTGTGTCCACAGTAGGAAATTGAATAGAAATGTTTCTTCATACTGTGGTGATTAATAGATGATTATTGATGATCTTTCAGTGCTTCATGTTAATATTGGAAAATACATTGGTAAACATTTTCATCATTAGATTATAATGAAGATAACATTGGTATTGATGGTAGTGTAATCTAAATTGGAAGGCACTAAGGTAGAGGTTTTGTGGGATCATATTTTATTTATTGGTTCTCTTGAGTGGTGCTTTGATGATGATTGGAATCTTGTGTAATTTGAAGGGATGCAATTTATTCTGTCCAATATACAAAAGGTTATACTCCCTGAGTTTTATATCTAAACATTGGTTGTGAATCATGGTGTAATTGTGCTGTATAATTCCACGAGGAGTCATTATTGTGCCTAAGGTTGAAAAGTTCAATGGATATGTTTGAGTCCTGATGGTTAGTTTTTCAATAGGATAGGTATGAGAATAATTTTACATCATGCCTACTTAAGCCTTTTGGTTTCCTTTTATGGAAGTGGTAATAAATTTCATTGTATTTATTTCTAATATCCCTTATTCTAAATAATAATTCCATACAATCTTGGTGATTTTGGAATGAATGATATAGTCAACTCATATATATGTGGTTAGGGATCCAAGTATGGGTGTTTATTTTTCAATTATGTATATAGATAAATTTATATGTAATCAATGGGTTACAATAATCATAATCTATAATCATGATCCTCATTTTACCATACGGGTATAAAAAGGTATTCAATTTAATTTTTTGTCTTATATATGGCCTAGTAATACATTCTATACCATGTTGAACAATCATAGAGAGCCAAATATTCATGATTTAGCAGATATTTTGTGTGTAGGTGTGTGTATTTTATTTATTTTTTAGGTTTTTGTTTGAAAATCCAATCATTGGTTCATTTTCCATATTCAATCAAATATCATTCATCCTTTTGTGTGTATTTATTTAAATAATTTTTTGTGTTACTATGCATATAATTATTTTTATGAACCATTTTTTGAGTTTATGAGATTCATATAATAGAAATTTTATAGAGTATGATAGAGAAGGTAGAAGTGATTTTTTAGTGGATGATGGCTAGTCAAGAGAATAATATGTCTTATAAGGATTGAAATGTAATATCTTCATAGTTTATCATTGACGGTACTATGTTTTTAGAGGTTTCTCCTCATCATGGATGTTTATGTTTTGTTCATGGGATTAATACTTCTCCTTTTTTTATTAGAAATTTATGGGTTCGTGATAATATTGATGGGGTGATGTATTAGTTTTCAATTCTTTTATATATTGATCAGATCCATGATGTTTTCTATATTTCATATCTTTTTTGGTATCTTCATGATTACTCTAATGTAATTGATTGGGGTGAGTTAGATATTGATAATGGTGTGTAATTCAATGAACTAATTTTTGAGATTTATGACTATAAGGGGAAGGTGTTATTTTGGGGTTTCAAACCATTATTACACGTTATTTGCAAACATACTAGTTTGGAAGAGTGTGCATGGTAACATGAGTTTCATATGTGTTCTTAGTATCATGAGTTACATTTTTTTCTTATGATGATTCAAATAATGTTTTTAGTTGGCATAATTGAATTTATTATTCTAATTATGTTGTGTTGTGTTTAACGAGTTTTTAAAATGAAGGTATTATTATTTCCAAGGTATCTCAAGAGGTGTTTCAATTTTTTGGTTTTTTTTCTTCATGACTTTTGTTTTCATTCATAAGAATGAGATACATTTTTGTATAATTTCGTGTAAAGTGAAAATCCTTCTATGGGAATCTACCTTGTCCTTTTGATGTGTTGAAGGTGTTTGATGGGGACTTAAAGATTGTATGATATAGAAATTAATTTTCTCTCATTTAAGTCCAAGATTCATATTTTGGATTTGAATTATCTTAGTTCATGGTTATTCGGTTAGTTTATTAATTTATACTAAAATGATCATTTTGGAGTATGTTATGAAATTTTATGTTTCATTTTTTTGGTGATTTAGATTATCCATTTTGATGATTTTTCATATCGGGGAATGAAATAAAATTTTATAGGTAACATAGATGTATATTTAGACACACTATCTTTATAGAAGATTATTTGAGAAATGGTGTTCAAAATTATAGCTTTAATATCTATATAGCTTCTATGTCCATTCAAGGGAGGTTTTGTGTTTTCATTATGTAGGGATATTGGGATGGAATGTGTGGGGTCGTGAAAACTATTTCTGGGCTTTCACTAGTTTGAGGTATTATTTTAGGGGGGGACACCCATTTAAATTATAGTTATTTCATGGAAGATGGTAACTTTTATTACTCTAGAGAACTGACTCACCACATTTAGGGAATTATGACAATACGGGATTGTTCAAAGATTGGATCTTGATTAAATAAGTCCCAAAACACATTTTTGGGGATCCACTATGTTATAGAAGGGTTCCAATGAATTTTCATTATAAATTCCATTCAATCGGTATTTTTAGTCTCATTTCTAATTTTCCTCTTTAAAACTAAGTATCAATGAGTGTACTTATTTTTATTCTCATACCTATTTGATTGATCTTTAGAATCTATATTTTATCGATCAATCCAATTCAACCAAAGGAAATATTTCCTAACCTACCCTATTTTTATTTACTTTTTTCTTCTCATAAGTCTATACAAGTGGGTTGTCCATGCTTTTCCTTATATTTTTATGATGGTTTGATGGGGTGTTGATGTAGTGAGGCCTCTTAGAGGATTTTTTTATGATTAGTGATTTCATTCATCATTTGTTCTTGTGTATATTAAAAAATAGTATGATGTATGGTATTTGAGACATATCATCTATAATAATGTGTAAATTTGGTATTTTAATTCATTTTGGTCATTGTATAAAGAGGTGGAATTTACCTATGAAGATAATGAATTCAACATTATAAATTTTATTATGGGATTAAGTGATCACTGGAGTTTGAAATGATTTATATGATAATGATATGTAATGTTTTTTCTATGTTATTGATTAAATAAAATTCATTTATTTCAATTTAGGTTGTCTATGTTACCGTATGATAGTTGTTTATTTTTTATCATGGTAATAATAAAACAACAACTTAAAAAGGTAATAGAACATGTATGATGAATTATAGAATTTCATATTGATATTTTTTACTCAAAATAGTGTTAATATGATTTATGCATGTTTTATAAGATAAAATATTATACTAAAAGTTTTATTTTGATGTTAATCACCATTATTATTAACATTCATTACCTTTTATATGGTTGTAATGGTTTAGGTTCATTCAGTAGTCATTGCGGTTGGGATAATGGTAGTTGGGTTGGTGATATATTTTTTTGTTTGGGTTTTAAGATGTAGATACTGATGTATAACAACCCTTCTATTTATTACACATTAATTAATGATTTCTTAAATAAGAATAAAATTAATAAAACCAAGAATATTGAAAATTCTAGGGTATTTGTTAATTTTGGTCATAACATAAGTTATTGAAAATGGGATTCAATAACCTTTTTGAAAACTTCTTTATCATGCTTCTAAAATTACATTGTTTTTAAATCTACATATGATAACTTCGGGACATACATAAGAAAGGGGTTATCTATAAATCCTCATAAGTGAATCAAAAAGGAATAACCTGAAGGGAAAAATAAAATTTATACCTAGAATTTCAATGGGTCATTAAAGGAACAAGAATAATAAGTAATGACCTAGAATGATAATCATAAAGGCAACATGGAAAATGTGGAAACAACATCACACACTACATCATAAACCATGGTCAAGGGTAACTACCAAGACATCGTAATGAAAAAAATACCAAAAATGAATTTGTTTCACTCCTTATCCCAACATGACGTATCATGTTTCTAAATATTACCCAATGCATTGTAGCGCTATATAATTCTTGGTGAACATGTAACTTTTATTTAATTCTCATGCTTAAGTGTGCCACATATATCATAAAACATGGAATCAATTATCATTTAATTTTATTCCATGGTCAGGGTTTTTGGAATAAATACATTAAATTTCCCAATAAATAAATATAAGTACATAATAGTGAACATCCTTGATAAGAAATGGGTGCGGTTATTCACTACATAATTGTTTGTCATGGAAAATCACGGTTGAATTTTGGCAGAATAATGACATCACTTAAAAATTAATAAAATGGATTGATGAGAGAAATTGGGTCCACTAATCATTTTGAAATATATTTTAATGTATGGGGGATATGTAGGCTAAAAATAGAAAAAAAAATAAAAATTATGATAAAACACAGAATGTATTGAATATACTTTAAAAAAGAGGAGAAATAAAAATATGCCTTACATCAGTGTGTGATTTCAAATGATTAGATGTGGCTTTTGAGATCATGGGGCACCTTGGGAGGAATATAAGGACAGTAGGTTAGAGTAATAACGTTCTCTAAAGATTTTTATTGATGTGAAATGGGAACTTGGGTGTGTTAATATAGGAATTGAGTAGGCAATTTTTTATTATTTCTCAATCATAGATTCTGGACTATATATAATAAAATAACCAAAACCAAAAACCACACCATGGTTTTTGTGCATGGTTTCGTCCAAATGGGAGTGGATTAAATTATTTTATAATTATAAGGACTTAAATATTAAAAATATTACCCTTAGTTATGTGGAGGTGACTCACACTCTTGACGAAATGATTTTAAAATCCTAAAATATATTATAGTTTTGGATGATTCATAATGGATTTATAAAATAAAAAATAACATTAAAATCACATTATTCTAAATGGAAAACATAGATATATTATTTGATATCATTTATAGTGTTTATTATATCAGTTTTGGTTCATTATGATTTTAAAATACACAAAGTATATATATATGGTCTTTAATTTTTACCTGAAATCGATTGTCTCAAAACATTATGAATAGTTCACTACTAGAATATATCGACATTCTGATTCCAAAATTAATATTCATATTATCAAATTAATTTTCAATGTATTTGAATATTTACTTTTCAAATAACAATTGATGATTAATTATAAATGGTGGGTTTTTTTGACAATGAATGTTTTTGAATCCTTGAAAAATTTAAATTTTACATCATAAAAATTATAGGATCATTTATATTAATAAAAAAATTATTAAATAATGATATTTTATATAATAATTATTTATTTCAACAGTCAATTAATTCATCAAAATAAATTTCTTAGTTGAATTAGAATATTACCGAAAAATACTATGTGTGCTTTATTTGTTAAAATAAAATTAATCTATAATGTAATAATAATATGATAAAAATAAATATATTATTATATTAAAAATAATTTACATACTCATATCAAAATTGTCTCGATACATATCCCTTCAATACAACATCGAACTCTCTATGTGTAAGGTGTGTGGTGGTGAGAATTTCACGGTGTGGTTCTGCGTACATGTTTTGGGTCATGATCTTGATGAGCTTTAACTTCTATTATAAGTGTTTTCACTTATACGTAAGTTATTGGATCACATATTAGTCATGGTTAATTGAAACTCTCATAGAATCTATCTCCTTCATAAGCACTGATAAACAGGCTTCATAGTGATCTATCCAACTGGTTTTGGTCATCAAACCCTTTGTCTCTGTCAATTAGATTTGTTAAAACCCTACGATTATACTAACCATGTGATCACTATTCAACGGCTATATAATCAAATTTAATGATACTTAGTGGCCTTTTAAATCCAATTGGATATAATAAAGAAATATAATTTCATGTTTTTTTCAATAACTGTATTAATTAATAATACATTTAATTAAAATAAAAGAGGGATTTTATGTATAAGAGTTTGGGACGTTACAATATTCAGCACATAAGAAATTTCACACTCTAAATTTTCTTTTCCCACATTAAAAAATATGAAGTTAACTTTGTTTCTTCCCCTCCTCCAGTTACCACATTGCATATTTCAACTTGTAGTGTCATTACAAAACTTTAACCAGGTTCATTGTTTTATCCTATAGAACATTGTCTCAATGATCTGTGATCCTCACAAGCTACTCCTCATATAAAAGGTCATTCTTCAATGGTAACACCTATGGATTTAGTACAATTGAGGAGAATGATATGTACTTTCTCAACTTTCATACATGAAATATTTCATTTACATTATATTGGTTAGGTAGGTATGAATTTTTGTATGCCATCACTTTGTTTTGATCAAGGATATCAAAGGGTTCAATGTATCGTGGACTAATTATTACCTTTGCCCCAAAAATCATCACTTTCAACCATGAAGATATGTGGAGTAATACATTTCATCAAAAATAAAATTATAGGTCTCATTGATGGTTGTCATCATTGATCTTCTATTGACGCTGAGACACTTTGATGTGATACTGAATGGTCTTAACCTTATCCACCCATTCCTCAACCATTTCCAGACCTAGAATTTGTTGTTCGCCCACATCATCCCAACATGAAATTGTTATACAAATATTCTCATAATTGTATTAATAGAGATAGATTTGGATTTTTGATTCGAAACTATTTCGGAAAGTGAACATTTTCATATATACTTGATGATCCCATCCTCTATTGAAGTCATTTAAGAATTAACTCAACATCTCCTCAAGGGTCTGGATAGTCTGCTCCGATTGGACATTAGTTTGAGTATGATAGCCTATACTTAAGATCAGCTGAATATATATATATATATATATATCATGTTGGAGACTTTTCCAAAACATAGAGGTTAATCCTATATCTCGATCGGATACAATTGATAGTGGTACTCCATGCAACCTCAACACTTCTATTATGTATATCCATACATTTTACCTGGTGTGAATTATTCTTGAATTACAATGAAGTGTACAATATTTGTAATAAGATCCACCATAAACATGATATCCTTATTTCCTCTAGATGTCTTCAGATTTTTGGTGAAAAACTCCATCGGGATGTTTCGTATTTCCATGTAGGTGTGGGTAAGAGTTCCATCATCCCCAAATTGTGTTTCCTTTCATCCTTAACTTTCTGAAATATGAAACATATTGATGTATATTTTGTAATCTCCTTCTGCATATTTTGCGACCAATGTTGTTCTTTGATATATTGATACATCTATGTGCTTCCATGATGGATACAGAAGGCTGATCTACCTTCACCATCAAACATCTCCTTATTTAACTCATGCTTTGACGGTACACATAGTCTTGACCCAAATCATACAACCCCATCTCCAATAAAAAATAACTCCAATGATTTCCATTTTATAATAGTTTCCACTATCTTCTGAATTCCCTCATCGTCTCATTAATCATCCAATAACATATCCATAAGAGATTATTGTTGAATTATTTGTGAAAGGATTGATAATATTCCTTACTCTATGATTACCATGTCAATCATTTCCAAATATAAGAAGATAGGATCCCTATCAATTATCATCAATAATAAATTTTTTATCCTTTTGATATAGGGAATATTCCACTTTATTCACATTCCTAGTATGGATGTTAATTGAGAAGTCATAGTCCTTGATCAGCTCTGACTATCATCACTCTTTCATATTCCTCTCTTTCTTTGTGAATATATAGTCGTTGCTTCTGTGATTTGTATATATTTCACACTTCTCTAAAAGATATATCATCCCCATATTTTAAAATAAAAAATCAATATATCTAACTTTAGATCATGTGTTTGGTAGATCTATTTGGGAACATTCAACTATGTTGAATCATAGTCTATCAATGTTTTTCATGATTAACATAAATCTCAATCCATACATCGAGTAAATGGTTAATACTATGAATAGTTCTCCACTTGTGGGTAGTGTTACAACATGGGCTGTGAGAATCCTAATTTTCCTCTCATTGAAGCTCTATTCACATTCATCATTCGATGAAACATGAACCCCCTTCAGAGTTATCTTGGTAAGAGGGTTTGAAATTCATGAGAATGTTTTCACATATCGGTGATAATACCTAGATAACCTAAAGAATCTACAGATATCATCCATAGATATTGGCCTAGAGCATCATTAAATTGCCTCAATCATTGAAATATCATTAGATATTTAATTTCTTATGATTATATGTTCCATGATAAATACTTTCATCAACTATAACTCACATTTCTTTTATTTTTCATCGAGCTTCTCTTTATGAAATGTCTTTAGCACAATGCTTAGATTCTCATCATTCTCCTCCTTTAATTTTGAGTATATTAGAATATAATATTTAAAAACTAATAAAATATTTCTAGGTAATCTCTAAATATTTTATGCATCAAGTCCATGATGATTTTTAGAGAATTAGTGAGTCTTAATGGCATTACTATTAACTAATAGTTAAATTACCTTATACGATGTTTGATCTTGGGGATATCATCCTTATTTAACTGTACTTGATAATATCTAAACCAAATTTCCACTATAGATAATAATTATACTCCATGTAGTTTGTCAATCAATTCATCAATATATTGTAGGGGATACTTTTTTTATCATTATCTTGTTGATATCACAGTATTAAATGCAAAGGCACATTGACATGTCCTTCTTCTTGATGAAGAGGACTGGTTCACCCCATAGTGAAGGTCTTCGATGTATGAACCCTTTGTCCAGATTTGTTTTTAGTTATTTCTTCATCTCCCAAAGTTCCACAACATCATATCTATAAATATTACTGGATCATGGAAACTCTTTAGGTCTAATCTCGACTGATAATGCAACCTCTCCACAAGGAGGAAGACTAGTAAATTCCTCATGAAACACATCAGTGTATTCCATCACAATTCATTGTGTCATTATGGATGGAATTTTTCTTATAATCAATTATTTTATCCATATACTATTTCCCAAAGGGTAATAATATTCTTTTTTGAGATGTTTGTGATAAGGAGGATTCCTTACCCTCTTTACAAATGTACATAATTGAAGGATAATTCAAAATATGGAGATTGATTTCCTTCTCGTGAAATGTTATGATGGATATTTATATGGAATACCAATTCTTGCATAGAATTGAACCAATTTCCACAAATGGGAGTATGGAAAGGTACACTAGGATGTTCATCCCACCAATTTTGATAGGGGGGGATTCATATACATGGGATGTGATAATTTCCCCATTTTCTATTTTTAGCAACTTCTCTACATACATGATTTTGGGTAGTGTTTGAATATTTCTAACAAACATTGGTGATATGAAAGAATTAATAGAACCATAATAAAACATGATATTCTCTATTAATGAGTGACTAACTTGAATAAATATCATCACCTCATTATTGGGAACCACCTCAGTGGTTGTGATAGAAAAATCATTCCCTTTCCACTTTAGAGGTTGTTGGTTATATCAAAACAACCTCAGCTTACTACATTGGAATTCAAATTACCTTGGTTCCCTGAAATTTTGGAAATGAACAATGCACTATGGATTGAATAGTTCATTACATTAATCGATTACATTATTGGGTTTCTCTTTTTAGTAATCCGTATCTAGGATCCTTTTTTTCACACTACGAAATCATTTCTTGGCCCCCCTCATGAAATTTCAGTTTGAATCTTTTTGTACCTGTTACAAGTATGATGTTGAAATTTCATAGAACCATTAAATTTTCCCATTATACCACCATAATTAAACTCCACATTCTACTTAATATCCATGTGATTCCATTGATGATAGATATTAATCATCTCAACATTGAGGGAACATCATACAATTCCCTCATATTTGTCAATTTCATGATCACTAGGTATTTTTTTGCCTAGGTTTTATCCCACCAAATAAGCGGTACACATTCATTTTGGAGAAATGAATAATCTAGAGTCATATATTGCAAGACTTTTGAGTGTTTCCTCATACACCATGATATATTCCTTTTCTTTTTTTCTTCAAGGTAAGGAAATCCAATATTATTTAATTCCAGTGAGTTTGAGGATAATATTTATCAGAAAATAATTTCCAAAATTCCAACCACCCCATCACTTTAATATCTTCTTCAAGCTTCGTGTTATTGATCAATGTTGAACACTAATCATTTTATCCCTCCATATGAGAAACATAATGTATAACCTTCTCATTCTAAAAAAAATTAATGATTGTGAAGATATTCTTAGTGGAGTGGATCCATTGTTATGTGATTAAGGGATCAAATGCTCCATTGAAATTAGGGAGCCATTTCCATATAAATGACTCAATTGAAACATTTTATTTCTTAGTAGTATTTGAGAAATGATCATGATCTAGGTTTATATTCAAAATATTAGTAACATGAGAGGTTATTGTAATAATGTTTGTGATTCTCGCTCCCATCAGGTTGGTAATCTCATGGGGGGCATTCATTATATTGATCATCACATTGATAGTTTACCAAATTCCTCTTATTTCTAGCCATTGTTCTGAATCAATTGAAAATTTGGGTATGATTAATTTAAAAATAATAAACACATAAATTGGTATTTAATAAAATTAAAGGGATAACTTATAACATACATTAATTATCTTAATGTTTGAATTTCTAGGCTTCAATATATGTTATCCATGATCTATTTCCTAAAATATATTATTTGGTCATTTTTTTCTTCCCTTAATAATGGTACTTAGTGAGCCTATGAAATTACTAAGGAATATATCCATGTAGTGTCAAACCAAGTATACAGTAAGTCATGTTGTCAATTACTAGGTTACACTGAGTCTGGCCCAACACACCTTGATGGAGTTATTACCCCTCAGAACATAGGTTCCACAATCGCATCCACTTATACTATATAGACTAGCATTCATTTTATTGAGACCCCACTAACTCTATACATAAATAAAATTAGAGATGTTTTATTATTCTTATTCTTGTCTCAAATACTTTTCATAGAGTTTTCATACCCTAATACAAAATATTACTAAAATTCTCCCATGATACCATCTGTAACAACCCTTCCCTTTCTTACACATTAATAGTTGATTTATTATATGATATTATACTCAATACAAAGCAGGAGATCGATAAGTATAGTTCCATTTAGGATTAGGTTCATAAGAAAAAATCATGAACATGGGATACAATAATATTAATGAAACATTCATTGACATGCATATAAAATTCCATTGTTTTTAAAACTACAAAATATAAACTACGGACATACAAAATTTTTGGGTGAGCTATAAATCCCAATAAATGAATAAAATGGAATAAAATGTAGATAATAATAAATTTTATACAATGATTATTAATGAGAAAAAAAGTAAAGTGAATAATAATAGATGATATAACATGATAATCATAAAGGAAACATTGGAAATGTGGAAACTACTTAAATCATTAGATCATAAATATATGTCAAGGATAACAACTAATAAATAATAATAGAAAAAGTCCCATAAAGAAATCAAGATCATTCCCTATCCCAACATGAAATATCAAGACACTAAAAATTATCCCATTCATTTGAGAAATATATAATTCTAGGCACACCTATCACCTTTATTTCATTCTCATGCTTAAGTGTTCCACGTAGATCATAAAACATGGAATCATTTATTATAAAATTTTATTCCAATATCATGTAGTGATGAATACATACATGAATATAACCAACAAATAATTATATGTTCATAAGTGTGAACAACCTTTATAGGAAATGTAAATACATATTTACTACATAATTGTTTGGTTTGGAAAATCATGCCAAAATTTCAATAGTATAATAACATCACTTAAAAATTCATAAACTATGTTAATGAGAGATAAAGGGCCCCTTAATAATAAGGAAAAAATTTGAAAATTATGGGTGATAGAGAATAGAATATCCCATCATAGTATAAGTATGATAAAAGAATTAATTTATTGGAGATAGATGAATACATAGGGGAAAGGAAAATATACCTTACCTGAGTGTGGACTCCAAATTCTTGGGAGGGGAATCCTGAGAGATGGTGGTCACCATGGGAAGACTCTAGAGATAGGATTGAAGATTAAGAACATTATCCAAATAGTTTTAGTGGATATAAATTAGAGTTATAGTGTGTTTATATTTAAAATGCGTTGGGAATTATTTATTATTCCTCATACTTAGGTTGTGGGCTCTATATGATAAAATAACAAAGACCACAAAAATCCTATATTTTTTACCCATTTTTTTAAAAAAATGGTATGGATTACATTATTTTATAATTCCAATTCCCGAATGTATTAAAATATTACTCTTGGTGATGTGGTGGTGAGTCACAGGCTTATAGAATTGATTTTCAATCCTTATAATATATTACATGTTTTGGAGGATTCATAATGGTTATATAAAATAAATAAAACTATCAAAAAATAACATTATATTATATTTAAAAAAATATATTTTGTCGTTTATACCTTTTATATTATTGTTTACATCGCTTTTGGGTCAGTATGATGTCATAATACACAATGTATATTTATACGGTAATTAATGTTTTCTAAAAAATTCAGATATATAACAAAATTATGAAACGTTTACTGGTAGAAAGTTTCAACATTATAATTCCAAAACTAATATTCACTTTTTCAAAATATAGTATAAATATTTTAATATTATCATTTAAAATAATAATCAATGTTTTTTGAGAAATGCTGAGTTTTTTGGCGATAATAGTTTTCAAAACCTTATAAAAATTACATTCGACTACATAAAAATTATTTTATCATTTAAAATTAATAAAAATATTTAATAATAATATTTTATTAAATTTTTTTTAAACCCGTGAATTCATAAAAATAAATTCATTAATTTAATTTGAATATTACCAAAAAAATATTATTTTATATTTTATTTTTATCAAAATATACTTAATTTACAAAGAAAGAATAATAGGATGAACATATATTCATTATTCTAAAAAAATAATTTTCAAACCCTTATCACTATTATCTTGATATGTATAACTTAAATACACCATAAAACACTATAAGGGTATGGTGTGTGACCTTGAGACTTTCATATAGTGGTTTGGAATATATGGTTTGGTCAATGATCTCGATGAGCTTAAACATATATAGTATATGGTTTCTCTAATTCATAAGTTGTTGAATATAAATTTTTAATTTATAAGGATAAAATTTTATAAATTCTATATCCCCTGGAAGATTCGATAAATAGGATATATAGGGTACAATCCTACCTGTTAAGGATATAATTTCCTTTGTCAATATCCATTGTATTAGTCAAAACCATATATTTATAATAGTAATGTGGTTATTGTTCAAAGGATATATTATCTAAGATAATGATATATAATCGTATTTTAAATTCAATGGATATTATTAAAAAAAAGTAATTTCTTTTTTTGTAACCATATTACTTAATAAGACACATAATTAAAACAAAAGAGGAATTTTAATTATAACAATTCTAGTTGTTACATGACAGGGATGATATTATGGATGTTTTAATGGGGAGTTAGTTATGATGTTACCATGGTTGGTTAAAATGTTTATGAGGTGTTATTTAAGTATTTATGTATTGGGGTTATACATTCTATTGTTTTATATCAGAAATGGATTAATGAATTAATTATGGATATTGTGTTTTGATGATACAATGAATAAATGGTAAGTGTTTCCATGATTAAATTGTTGAATTATTCAAATTTTAATGTAATAAAATATAGTGGTATAATGAATTATTATTATGATCATGTTTTTATTATTATAAATGTGGAATTTATTTAATATTTATTTTTCAATATTCTCATCCAGAATAGTATGATTGAAAAATTCCTTTTATTTAATGATTATGAATTGGATAATAAATGTTAATGTGGTTTTAAATGAATTTTTAATTAAATCATAAGAACTCAATGTTGGTTAATATATATTTATATATTTATATGGGTGATTAGTGAGTAAATGATTTATCAAAAGTGATTTAGAGATAAGAAATGGGTTTTTATGCTTACTTGGTTTGGTAAAGTATGTATGTATTGTGGCTAGATGTGGAAGCATATTTGATATATAGTGAATCTAGGAATAATGGTGGTTTGATAAGTTACATATTTGACCTTATTTATCGAATTTCTTCAATTAGATATGGATAGAAATATAATATTCCCTTTCCACTATATCTTCCATATGTATTTTTCTATATGTGTGTATGTGTTGTAGTGGATTATACATATGTTATATATATACATATATGCACACATGCACACACACACACACACATATATGTCTATGAATATATATTAAAATATATTTGTATTTTTTTATATATTTGTTTATGTCTACATGTATAAACTATGATATCTTACAGTCATGATGTGCTGATATATATATGGGAAATAATATCTTAAGTTATATTTTTCAATATATATATATATATATTTGTTTTAATGGATCAAGGTTATGATACATGACTATGTGTATGTGTAGGTGATGTGGTTTTGATTATGTGGTTCTAGCTATTATGTGGATATGCATATGAGCGTTTATGGTGATATGAATTATAGAAGGGATGGTAGCACCAGGATATATTTCATTGTGGGGTGAGGGTGACTAGTTCAATAGGGATGTGTATGTAAGGTTCCTTTAATTATTATATATACTTTTCATATTATGTTAGTAATACATTAATGTGATATTTGTATCAATGGTCCTTGGTGTGGATGAAACCACAGTTGTCCATATTTAGGTAATCAATCTAATTTTATTTTTTTATTTAATAGTTATTAAATATACTTATTAATCAATTTCACAAGAGAATTTGGGGAGAATCCTAATTCTTATTCATTCATAATCAACCCTTTATATATAACATAACGTTAATCGATATCAGCCTATGTATACTATTGATGTTGAAAGCCATGTGTTATGGGAGAAGTTGAGGATCACACTAATTCTTCCAAGAAATTCTCGTGAAAACATGGTAAAACTCCCACTAAGAGGCATGATTTGGGAGACGTGACTCTATAAAAATATATGGGATTCAGGAAACAAGACAGAGAACATGACACTCCATCTAACACAAATATAATAATATTAGTGCAATGTATTTATCCACCTCTACAAAACGTATATAGTCCACCTTTACACGTTATTTAAGGGGACTAAAACCTTTGAAATTAATGAAAATTCAATGAATTCACAGAAATCTGGACATTATGTGCCAATGGTAAAATATATTCCTACTATTATAAATATTTTGAGTGTATCCTCCCATGATTACATGAGAAACTGATACCAATATAGAGAATTCCTTTGTGAAGGTTCATATTCCCTATGTTAAAAAATGGTCTTTTGGTTATTAGGGTTCTACGAGACATGAATGATTCATTAAATCTACCAATAAGAATCATGTTACCACCCTTGAAGTGAATACATGTTTTGTGATGGACACATCTCCATGAGTACCACATTCATGAACCCCCAAAACCCTCATCAAACATGCCTCAAAGGACATTACATGATGCCTCCTTTTTGTGGATATAAATTCATAAAGTTTTAGTTCACATGGGTTATGTGCCTATCAAATATGGGATTATTTGGGATTTAATCATCCACATGACTGGAATCATGAAACATCATGTCCAAGTCCAATATTCCAATCATGGGACTGGAAGTTTCATCACAGTTTGCACACAAATTTGGAAACATAATTTTGAGACCCCTATATGAATACCCAACAAATATGGATTAGTCCTGGGTGAAAACATTTTTTTCTATTTAAGGGAGTTAGGGATCCCTATAATCCCTAATTTGGAATCAGTTCCCCCATGTTTATGTTTGAGGAACCAATTTCATTCTACAAAACATTCATCTATATTTTACCCTTGTCCAATTTTCATGATTTTAAATGGAATGAAAACATCCTAGTGTAATTGTGTTAGACTAGATGAAAACATCCTAGTGGTATGATGTTATACTTCATGAGAAAATCCATAATTAATGATGAAAAACTACAGACTTTACCTATGATATAAAATATGATGCCTCATGTGATGAGATATATATAATCACCCATCTTCTAGGAATCTCTAACGCATAATCCCCACATTATTGCTTGTTGTTTCTCTATTCAAAAAACATGTGCCTCTACTACATGAAATTAAACAGCATGGACTGGTCCTACTATATTACCATAAATTATTCCCTCATACTATAAGGGCTTTAATCCCAGTCTCTTAACATGGTATGAAGGATTCCTCTCAGAATATCAATTTGGACATAATCACAAATCTATATCTCCCCCTAGGAGTTGATAACCCCAATGTGTGATCCCCCCCCCCCACATGCACACATGAACTCTCACTATATAAACATGTGTTCCCCACTATTCATCAATTATCCCATATTGTTCTAACATATATTCAACCCAGTATGTGTTGAATGTATAGGGTAAACATCCTCATTAGTCCCCGAACATAGTATAATGTCCCCACAAGACATTAAACATTTTACCAAGTCTCCAAAAGACTTTTAACTTGTGACCCCTCATATTTTATCATCGTCCTTAACTCATGTAATGAGAATGTGATTCCATGGGTGGTGATCCTAGAAATCCTTACGTGATGATTGTATTTTTTTTCTTATATTTCAAGTGTCATATACCTGGTGTGACACATAATAATTGTGATTTTCCATGTCTGATCAATATAGGATGCCATGAGAAATGAGTGTTAGATTCCTCATGTCTCCAGTATATGATTCCACATAATTAACATATAATACCTTAGATTATACAAAAAATATTCATCATACTTGATATTACCATGACTATAAAATAGGAAGACATTATTGATTACCAACACACCCAAGTTTCTTAGATGACCTAGATGGCCCAATGTTCCCATCATCTAATACTAATGGAATGTATCCTATGATAATAACATTAGATGTAATTATTTTGTGTCCACATGAAGATGTAAATGTGGAAAATATTGAAGAACATCACTCAAATATTGAGGGAGATCATGACTTGTAAATAACCTCTAATAAGGAATCCATATAAGGAGGAGATGGAATCCCATTATCACATTCCAATAAAGGAGATTAAATATTAAATCATAGTGGTATAGGTTGAAAGACACTAAAAATAAACAATTTTGGTATACTATGCAGTAGGGGTAATGCCCATACCAATGATATTGATTACACTAGTAAATTGACCCAAATTTAATCACCTGATGTTTTCCCCAATAGATGAAGTACAAAAATATTAGTGAAACTGATGTGAAAGTCTTCAACTTTAATAATTATTTGTTGAGTAATGGTGAAAATAACTAGTTTTATACATCAATATATCCATAATTTTCCAACATTTAGATTCAAAAAAAATGGCGGGCCCAACATGAATCTATTCTCCAACAATTGATCGAAAATTTTGAATTTTGGATATCATCAGTTTGAGTAACGGTCGATGTGAATCATTTCTCCAACTTCAAGAGGATTATATATTTTATAAAAATTGGGAAACAATTTCACCATAAATGTACTAATAATTTATTGTATGTATATTATATTACTAAAGAAATGTGAAGTGATTGATGACCCCTCCCCCCACAAATTGGAATGAGGAAAAGAGAACAGGTTATTCTGGAATCCTACAAATCCTCTCTTCTACCATGATGGATACCACTCTCATGGATACCTGGAACCCTCACTCAATCTTCCCATAAAAGATTGTTCAATATCAATTCATCAGTTACATGGTTCATTGTTATGAAATTTATGTGGTCATTCCATTTATGGGTTTTTCTTCATAGGTATTGGATACTCTAGAACCATACTGATGATGCTACACTTTTGGACCCCCCCCCCACGTTGGTGAACTGTTTTAGGAGCCTCTCCCTTGACCATTCATATATATCACTAACCTATACTAAAGAGTTAGGGGTTATATAGGACACACATACTATGAAAACTATCTAAGATCCACCCATGAGAGCTCCCACCCTTCCATGACAAAAGGATTGCAAACAACCGAATGTAGAAGAGGAATAAAATCCCATATCTACTATGTTAGACCCAGTCTAGAATAACACTCATCAAAATTAGGGGAAGGATGAAAACCATTATAGATAAAAGATATCTAAAAAACACTAATGGAACCTTTGATCATCATCACACCTATGATGTCCCCCAAAACCACTATATGGGCGTAATAATTTACATGATCAAAATAGAGACCCCACCAGCCTTCTAGGTGGTAAGGGTTGAATCTATCCATCATGGTTACATGTTTAATTGTATTGTAACATCACATGATGAAACATGTAACCAAAAAGGTTATACCCATGACACCACCAATCAATATAATGGGCCTCCCCATCTATAAAACATCCCCTTCCTTAAAGATACATCACATTTTAGAAGAGTATATAACCGTTCTATGGGGACTTCCAATAGCACTGAACATAATTCATGTGAGATATATCCTCATGGAACATAGTATTACACTTGGGGAACTCATGCATATATTACGGTATTAATGGTTAAAACATGCACTCACCTATATCATCTTAGAATCAAAGGTGATAGTTGACTCTATCAAATAACCTCTTCCCTCACCACATGAGTTGGGGTTAATACTATAGGTTTTGGTTATTCATCCCTAAGTCTTATATCAATAAGGTTCCCACATACCTCCAAAAGATCCATCATATGGTGGATATCTTGGATTCTATCTAGCAAAACTCCGTGAAATAGTCACGACCACCATTAGATTCACTCCTCTTCATTTATCACAAGGAAGTATGGGATATACCAACATATAAATTGGATCCCCCATAAAATGGTGAAAAAAATTTCTAATAAATAAAGGAAAGGATATCTTACCATATTTTATAAGGATATAGATACCCTTCTATATGGCCATTTTCATGAATCTTGCCCCTCCACTAGATGAGATTCCATAATTTATAAGTTTTTTAGCCCATGTGACACCCCTCTGACCGAAACAGTTGAGTAATTATACGTCACTAACAACCATTTTTTCTTGACCATCACTGACTATACCATATGGTGACCTAGAATAGGATTAACCTCCATATCCTGACTATGATAAGATCTTATAGGATATCCATGCCACTGATCTACTATTGGTCATGTTTTTGGCATCCAATTACACTATTCTTCAATATCCTAATGTTCCCCCATGGAGACTATGTAGAAAGACTCTTTCGAAATAGCTGGTTCATTTTAAAACCCATTAGGTTTTCTATTTTTCCTATCTAAGAATTCATGAGCTTCTCTAGGACATCCATCAATATTTTCTGAATATTGATTTCAAAACACACATGTTGGCCCAGAATAATAACTCATATGGGTACCTCTTAATGTTTCTACATTCCTATGTATAGAGATTCACCATGATAAAATGGTTTATAAAAATATTTTCTCCACCTGTATGGAATAGGGGATGAGGTTTATACTATTCCCTCCAATTTAGTCTCATTCTATAGAAATAATAGGATCATCATGTTAGTGAACCCATTGACTGTGAATATTCCCCTCCAACAAAATCCACCATGAACATCATCATGATTAATCCATTAGATGATAAGAGAACACAAATTGATGAAATAGAACACGATAAAGTAAATATGACCTAAGGGGAGATGTAATATCAATATGATATTTTGATTATCATCTTCACTGGTTAATAGATACATGTGATGGTCTTTAAAAGTCCCCCCACTGAGGCATTATCACCTTCCAGTCAACATCTCAACCAGGGAATATGAATTTTTGAACTCATTGGCCTGACTAAGTCTTTTCTATAACATTAGTATTATTCTAGGAAAACTAGATTATTGTAGGAGATTTAGGGTTATAATAGGCTCACATATGAGCTCCTCATCAAAAAAACCCATAGCGATACAAGGTCTTATGCTAATATTCCCCTCACACAAATTAATATCTATAAAATTGTTGACACTCCTTTTAGTCACATTGTCTAAAAGAATGGAAAGGGAAAAGACTTAGCACAAATTGATTCATCCTTTGAAGAAAACATCAATAAATCGACAAAGGCATGAACAAGGGATCAGAAGCACATGTGCCGCGCAAGTTATATCACTGTCGCGCAAGTATACTTGCGTGACGCATGATGGTCGTGCAAGTGACTTGCGCGACCTAAGTGATAACCGCTCTGGGTCTTCTCCTGCCTATAAATAGACCCTATGGGCCCCCCATTCTGGGAGGAATTTTTCCAGAAACTCAGATTTGAGCTCTCGGCACCCTAGTCTCTTCTCAAATCTTCTGGAACACTTCTAACTTAATTTTATACCTAGAACAGAAGATCTAAAGAGGGGGATGAAGGACTAAGTGTTAAAACTCATCAACACTTGCGCGCCGAGGTGGCCAGCCCTTAAGGGAAATGGCCACACTTGCACGCCGCCTTACTCCTTCAATAGAACCTACGCACCCCTCTCTTGGAAGAACCTCAAGAGGATTCTAAAGGCCTTAACCTAAAGTCGCACAAGTATTACCCTGCTGGTTGAACACCGCGCAAGTACCCAACATGTCGCGAAGGTATACCTGCGCGACCAAGATTTGCGCGCCCACGCAGTACCTGCGCGCTTGCCAGGACTTGTGCACCCCTGCCTTTTTGGGTGCCCTTCATGCCCATTTTACCCCTCTTAAGCCATTCCACCTCTCTTATTAAATATTTAGTCTTCAAGACACTCTTCAAATCCATTTATGGAGTGATTTCTTGATTCGAATTATTTATCTGAATGGAATTCTGTGGAATATCCCTTAAAACATAGTGATTTACACATCTTTATGTCACTAAAGATTGAGATTTCATTCATTCAACCTCATCCTTTAAGATGAGAGAATATAATACTGGGCCTCCTTTTCAGGAGTAAGTCCCAGTCGTGATTACTTAAACTCGGGCCTCCTTTTCAAGAGTAAGTCCCAGTCATAATTCCTTTAACCTAGGCCTCCTTTTCAGGAGTAAGTCCCAGTCATAATTCTTTTAACCCGGGACTCCTTTTCAGGAGTAAGTCCCAGTCATAATTCCTTTAACCTGGGCCTCCTTTTTAGGAGTATGTCCAAGTCATAATTCCTTTAACCTCAATCCTAATTTACCCTTGATCTGGGATTTCTTCCCAGGAAGTTAATCCTAATCTTCATCTATTTTGGGCAGTCATACATACACAAGTCTCACATCATTTCTTATGATTGCATCTTTCATGGCCCAATTGTCTAATTTTTTACTAATACCTCTTGTTTCTCACACCGAGCATGACTCATGTGAGATTAGAGGGTAAAAGTAATTATGACATCCTTCTTTGAGCCATCAATCGTAAACATCATACTCGCCACTCGAACTACATGGGTTCTGATTCCTTTTCCAAAACAAAGGATACGTAGGCAGCCCATCTGCAGGTTCGATCCCAACTCTGAAATAATACATGTCCTTCTAAATGACAATAAACTTGAAGTGCCCCACTGAGTGGCTTTGAAACCAGCATGGTCATCATAATGACCTAGAGACTTTTATATAAATATGCCAAAGGATACCATTGACCAAGAATCTTTAATAAATAAAGATGATTCTCTATCGATGATGTACCTAAAATACATATAAAAGATTCTCTAATTGTCATACATATTTTATCAATGATTGTAAGATCTAAAGGAAAGTAAATTTTTTAATTTGTAATGTAATAAAGATTCTCTAACATAACATAAATATATAAAGAGAGTCCATGAATAGACAATAATTCCCCTCAAAAGGTGTGATGAGTCCAACCTCCCATCCTCTCGACCAATGAAAATTCCTAAGCCTCATCAGTCCAAAAACTAATGAGTGCCTACCATTGGAATGTAGGTCCAAATGGATGTGAAATAATTGTATGTTTCTGGTTCTACGAACAAACCCGTTAGAAACCGATCGGAACATTTGAACATCCCATGAAGAGGTCATCCCTGAATTCTGAGGGAAACAAAAAAGGGTGAACCCGACGTGAATACTTAACCAAATTAAAAATGATGTTTTACCAATTTGTTAGGCCCCTATTTAAACTCAATGAGAGGGCCAACAAGACATTCAATAACATATGTGCTCATCCAAAAGATGTAGTAGCTGACATAATCTTGATTACGTCTATTATATCAAACAGGCACTCTTTTCCAAGATCTTCTGCATTTCCATAATGGCGGCTCTCAAATTCACACCTGTGAATACTACTGCTATAAATGCCACTGCTGCTATTCCTGCTAGATCGTCATCCGCTCTGAGGATGACATCACCTACTCAGCATCTTCAACGCTGGGTATCAAATGCGCTGGTTAAAGAGTACCGTCAACACGGTACCATCCCAACTCTGGAGGCTGCCCGAAAAGCCCTCCAAGAGAACAACTCACACCGGTCATCCGTACAATGACAACAAGTGATCAAGAAACAGGCGGTGCTAAATACCATCTCCAACAGTTTCGGGTCGTTATCCCCGGAATGCAATCACCATTCAGTCCCTTATTCTGAGGAAGTGAATGATCAGTTCCCTCGGGGCCTTAATTCAAGAAGACATGAGTCCTTCCTGAAGGCTCCCCCCAACAATCACCGTCAGAATCGTGTGGCAGAGAACCCTCAACATGATGAGGGTACCAACTCCAGGCGTTCAGCTCAGTTTCCTTGAGCCCGAGTAGGCAAGACGAACCACCAGAGGCGGAATCCGGTCAACAGTGAGAAGGATCTCATCTCTTCCATCTCCGGTGAAGTCCACCAACCTAACTTGGTGGAAAGAAACAAGCGAGCACATACACCTGTCCTTTTTAATTCCGCTCTCCAGCAGACTCGTCTGGAAGCATCACGCCAATCCCGCCAGGCAATTCCGGCGGAGTACTATAGGTAGGAACATACACTTGTTTATACATCATCAGCTAGTCAGCAGGCTCGTCTGACTACATATGATGGATCTCGTCAACCATGGTTGGTGAAGTGCAATCAGCAGGCACATACACCTGTTAGTATTAATCAAGCCTACCAACATTCTCTCTTGGTAGCATTCGGAGAAGTTAGTCGGAAAGCCCCGAAAACAAATAGGAAGCAGACTCAACTCTCTGCGCCCACACTTGAGTATTGTTAAGATTCATTGACATGAAAAGGAGGACAGGATCAGGCACATACACCTGCTCCAAGCCCGGAATGGACGTATATTCCCATTCCGGCAGCTGAAGTCACCACAAATATTCTTTCAATGGTGAAAGAGCAGAAGAAAATCCCTGCTCATATTCTGGATGCCTGCCAGGATATTATAACAACTTCAGCAGCATCTTAGGGAAAGACACATAAATATATCCCTGTCAGTGGAGTGACACATCAACAATTCACTCTGGAACATACACTGATTTGAGTGGAGATTGTCAGTCTAACCTGGCCGTTGTTTCTGATCAGGCAAATACACCTGCTCAGAGCAGCCACATTCGTCAACAAGTGGTTTCCAAAGCAAGTAAGAAGGCGTCTAAAAAAAAGACCCGCACAGCACAGTCATGAGATCAAGGGCCAATCTGTAACAAGGCCTTGCTCGATGCTGGAGTTCATGAAGCCCTCAGACAATTATCTATTGAAATTCAAGATTCTACTCCCTCATTTCCCAATAGTGGGAACATTAATTCCGAAGGTCTTAAACAGACACTTCCTCATGAAGGCTTGCTTCTTGACAATTCAGTCAATCTTGAAGTTTCATCTTCATATGAAAGCCACAGGAACCCTCTGTGTGGTCAGAAGACCAAGGAGTAAGAGATCTCCTCTTTTACTGTAACCCATTATGGTGGTCCTCCCCATGATGATGAATTTCACTGCGAAAGTCCTCTCCACAATAGTGATGCACATTGCCTAGAAAATGGTCCAGTGGACAATGTAGTGCTGAGAAAGCCCTCTTATCTTGAGGCACTTGCAAATGTGAAACCAGTCATGTCTAAAGCTTCATCGCTAGCAGGTGAAATACTTTCTTAATCAGAAGATAGACCATCGTGTATGTCATTCTCCGAACCACCCCTAAGTCATGCATCTTCTAGTTTGATCAATGATTTCTCTACCAATCTTATTGAATCCAATCAAGCAACAAGGAAACACCAACTCTATTCAAATCAGGTAGAAGAATCTTTATCAAATGACCAAGAGGAAATGCTGAACATGAGAAAACAACTGGCGAAAGATGAAGTTCCAGTTATTTTTTGGCCTCTGGCTGGCTCTCAGTATAATTTTCCAGAAATGTTGAGGGAAGATGAAATTCATGATATTCGTCTCAACATATGGAAAACTCTTTGTCAGTTGAAAAAGAAAGTATTATATTATGATGAATATGAAAATCATCTTATAATAATATAAGGGTTACAACGTCAGATTGATTTGGCGTCTCTATCAATCTCTTGATATCCGAAGGCTGAAAAGCAGCAGAGATCCCTTCAACGTTCATGCCTTAGTTCACTAAGAAGATTGCATCAGTTAATTGCCAATGCCCCATCTGGTATTCGTGTCAGAGGATGGGGTGTTCATGGAGCATTGTATTTCATGGTGCTCTCCAGTCAACAAAGCCCACCGAAAATGGTCTCATGCAATGTTATTGCCCATAACCGACCATAGTCAATGGGCTTTGTTTATAATAAAAAGCATTCCCAAGAACAGGCTTCAACTAGTTCCTCTCAAAATCAAGAATACAGGGAACAAGTTGTTGAATTACTCTTGCATTAAGAAAACAAGAATATTAAACAGGCCTCTCGTTTGGAGCAAGCACGTCACCAAGTGATAAAAGTGTTAGAAATCATCTAACGGTCTTTTGAACTGGGTGATAAAAGAGGATACAGGTTAATGCATCTAGCTAATTTCCGAAATAAGGTTCACAAGATTAATAGGACTTTCAAGAAATTCTCAGACATAGCATGTCAAGAACCACCCAGCTCGCTAGACTGGGGACTCTTTTAAACCAACCCTCAGAATGAAAAAATAGGTTCTAAGGAGTTGAGCGGGAACAGCAGGAACAGCCCCAGTCCACTGGACTGGGGACTTTTTGAAATCATCAATCCCCTCCTCAGAGAAAGTCGGTCTTTTCTTGATTGGGGAAGAAACCTGAAGAGGAACGAAGAGCCAAATTATCAGGAGATTCCCTCAAAATTGTGGTTTGTCAAGAAGTTCCTGAGGGATCGAATCAACAAAAGGAAATGTCTCATCAAAGACATGGAAGAAGACAATATCACAGAAATGATGATAGAAGGGATACGATGAGTTATTTATCAATAAATGTCATCAATGCCGTTGTTGCTGATCCACCAAATGAGGCTCACTCAGGTGACTCAGATGAAGAGGATCTTTCTCGACAATATATACGCACCGACACAAATGAAGAAGGTGTGTGTACACGAAGACAAAGGATTGCTCAGAACCTAGGTAATATTTCGAGTAACCCACTTCCCCCTCTCCAAAAAGCATCCAACAAAGGGAAGGGAAAGAACCAGGTTACATATCCTTCCTATAGAGAAGGTAGATCACTCTCACTAGAGCAAAGGATTGCACAACAAGAGGAATAAATGAAGGAATTTAGGAGGTTGAATGCAGAACTACTTCAGGGTAGTCTTCTTCGTGAGTGTGCTGGAGTCATTTAGTCAAGGGAATTTGTTGCAGCTACTGAGATGGATCAGGAATATCCTCCTCTATCAGTACACCTTTACAAGTCTAATCATATGGGTCAAGTGCAACAACATTTGTCAGTGCTACTATAAGTTGTAGCACCAATCGCCACATCTATCCAAGCTCCAGTCATTGCACCTACCCAAGTCCATGTTCAACCGGATGTTTCTCAAATTTTAATAACTATTATTGAGTCATTAACAGCTCACTTAGAAACTATGGAAGGGAAATGTGCGCAAGTTCACCCAGAAAAGAATGTTTACCCTGAATGGGTAGATTCAATTTCTCCTCCATACAGTTTTGGGAATCATGTATTCCTTATTTTCAATGGATCAGGCGATCCTGAACAGCATTTGACACATTACGTGTCCTGTTGCGATCCTATGATGGGAATTCTGGAGCAGCAAGAAGTAATGAAACTCAGATTCTTTGTGCGAACCATGCAAGAACCAGCTTTTTTTTGGTATACAAGCCTGCAATCCCAGTCAATTACCGGAAGGGAGGATCTTCTCCAAAAATTCCTCCTTCAGATCAGCTCAACTTTTCCAAAGACAACAGTTTTCGATCTTACAAATTGTAAGCTAAGGGAGAATGAAAGAGTCTCTGATTTCATTGCTCGCTGGAAGGGATTAAAATATTCCTTGAGTTTAGCACTCCCTCATGAAAAATTGTTGCCAATCTGTGTGGAAAATCTGCACAATGAATTACGCACGCCATTAGTCCCTGTGAAATACACAGGAGGGTTTCGAGACCTTACTTCAATCGCTCAGCAGATTGAAGATTCCCTTATATAGGCTAAGGCTAAATATCATGTAATTCCATCAGCTCTAGGAAGGAGAATGGGTAAAGAAAAAACTGCTACAGTTATGCTTAAACAAGTTCCTGTACCTGTTTCTACTTCAAAACCTTCATCTTCTCGAAGGGCTCCACCTCCTGAGCGCCAACAACAAAGGCCTTTTCATCCAGATGATCAAAGAGATCAAATACGAAAACAATTTAAGGATTTGAAGAGCAAAACATACTCTTTCCGAAATGAACAAGTTCCTAGTTACTTCATTTCGCCTCTGGAAAATAATCTGGTCCAATTGCCAAGGCCCAAAAGGCCAAACAAGGAAGGAGATGAAGACCATCCAAATTATTGCCCCTTTCATCAAATATTGGGGCATCCCATCCAGGAGTGTTTTTTCTTCAAATACCTCCTGAAAAAGATGATCGACTCGGGACAAGTCAAATTAAAAGGTTCTTCAGCTCGGGTAGCATGTGTTACTGCTACAGTTCCAGAGGAGGAAGGTGAATGGCAAGAAGTCAAAAGAAAAAATGCACAGAAGTATGATGATTGGATAGTCAGAAAGACAATCAATCGAACCCATGAAATTTTGCAAACACAGTTAAAGAAACCAATTGTGTCTTCTGCCATGAATGTTGTGGAAAAACCAACTTTTCCAGAAAGAAAGTCCTCAAAGAAGTGGCATAATTCAATGAAGAAAAAAAGAATCAGAAGAAGATGAGTATGTGTCAAAGTCTAATTTGTCTTTGACTCTGGCAGACTTCATGCCATCTACTTCAACGCCATGGGCACCGACCCACCAAACGGCACAGCCTAAACATGCTAATCAGTCAGAGTCTTCGTCAGACGAATAGTTAATCTTTGGTTCTGTTAATATGATTCAATTAATAGATCCATATGCTAGTCGCATTTTCAATTTTGATGAGCCTAAATTCCTTGTATCAAACCAGGGAATCAGAGGAAGTTTCAGAGGTTCAAGATACAGGGGAAGACATGGATCTTTCAGAAGCCACTACACCAATTCTACCCCTTCTAGAACTATGTATGCAATAGAGACTCGTGGTAGTACCCTTCCGCGAGATCAGCAAGACCAAGAAAATTATTCTACCAATAGAAAATTCAGTCCTGGCACAGTTAATTTAGAAGACTGATTGAAGGTTCTATCTTCTTCCTCTCAGTAAGTAAATGGATCTAATTGGTCTAATATTCCAAACCAAGGATGTCACCAACTACGATCCCAATACAAGATGCACCAAATTCTAATGCATCTTCTTCCAAGGTACCTGCAAAACCATATATTCCTGTTGGGAAATGCAGACCTCTAGATCAAAAGTATGATATATTGAAACACTTGGCCCAAGTACCAACCATGTTTTCAATTTTGGATGCTTTGAATCTGTCAAAAGATCTTCGGGAAGCACCCACGAGGCTTTGTCAAGTCCTCAGGAGTTTGAAACTGAAATTGTTGCAGCTGAAGTCTATCACATAGAGAATAATCCTGCAGAATGCCATGAAATAATATATTTTATTGATAAAGATGAAGATGATGTTGTGCATGGGCATATCAGACCTTTGTATTTATCTGGGAAGGTCAATGGTGTAGACGTCCGAATAGCATTCATTGCAAATGGTTTAGGAGTCAACCTCATGCCCATTCGTACACTTCGTCGATTGGGCCTCACAGAATCTGATTTATCTCCTTCTACTATAATGTTACAAGGATATTATAAAAATGAACAAGAACCACTGGGAGAAGTTACACTCTGAACTCAGTTTGCAGATCTATTATCAAATTCAGATTTCATGATTATTGATCAAGACTCAGCATTCAACGTCTTGCTTGGAAGACCCTGGCTACATCAGCATGCGACTATACCTTCATCATACAATCAATGTCTCAAATACTATTTCGATGGTCAAGTTAGAACATTATATGGTGATAAGGCCCTATTCAAGACATGTGAGTCTCAATACATTGAGGAGGAATTCTATAACATGAAGGGAAAGGGGAAATCCACAACAAAGGAAATTACCAAAGTTAATGCTCCATATGGTTTGGAGAAGATTCTAGTAAATCCATTTACACATGTGAGTACAGATTATGTGTTGCCTATCAGTCAAATTGACAAGGAATACTCAAATCAAAATACTCTTATGGAATGATCCGTAATGTTAATTACGACAATCGAGCCAGACAACATGGGAGAAATTGGTAACCCACCAAGCAGTAATGAGAGCACAAATGGTGACGTGAACATTTCATCTGCTGAAATAAAAAAAGTCTATACTTCTCCAATTAGGACATAAGGAGTTATAGCAACATTAGAGGTGAAAAATGATGTCGATTTTCAATCCATCAGTTCCTCTTTATTACCCAAAGAAAACTCTTCATCATCAATAGGGTCAAAAATGGAAACTTCACCTTCAAAATGTGCAAATTTTGACATCTCTTATGATCATGAAAATTCAGCTTTTTCATCTACTATGAAAGTAGAAACGAAAGAAATAACACATGAAGAAGATGAAGATGAAGATCTCAGAGATGCTCCTCCAGCATTTGAAGAGGGTATCTCTACCACTGTGGATGAACTCAGAGAAATAAATTTGGGTACAAAGGAAGATCCACGCCCCACTTTAATCAGTGTGGCCATGTCCCTTGAAGAGAAAGAGATGTATATCACTTTTCTAAAGAGAAATAGATATATTTTTTCTTGGAACTATACAGAAATGCCCGGGGCTTGATCCTGATGTTGCTACTCATCATTTGAGTTTACTAGAAGAACATTGAGGATTTAAGCAAGCCGCGAGAAGAACACACCCAACTTATGATTCTAAAATTGAAGCTAAAGTGGATAATATTATCAAAGATAACTTCTTCAGAGAAGTTCAGTATCCCAAGTGGTTGGATAATATTGTCCCGGTAAAAAAGAATAACTGACAAATTAGAGTTTTCATCGATTTCAGAGATCTTAATCGACATTGTCCTAAAGATGATTTCCCAGTTCCGATTACAGAACTTTTAATTGATGCAAAAGCTGGATATGAAGAACTTTCCTTCATGGATGGATATTCTAGATATAGTAAGATACAAATGGCCCCAGAAGATGAGGAATCCATAGCCTTCAGAGCCCCTCAGGGTGTGTTTTGTTACCGGGTAATGCCCTTTGGCTTAAAGAATGCAGGTGCAACATATCAGCGTGCCATGAATCGTATCTTCAAACCCTTCATAGGGATTTTTATTGAATGATATGTAGATGATTTGGTGGTTAAATCTAAACAACGTTCTAATCACTTGGCTGATTTGGAAGTCATATTCTGCAAGCTTTGACAACATAATTTGAAGATGAACCCCTTAAAATGTCCTTTTGGGGTAACCTCAGGAAACTTTCTCAACTTTGTTGTACTCCATCGTGGTATTGATGTCAATCCTAAGAAGACCAAGTCAATCCTTGGTATGTCACCTCCTCAAAATTTGAAATAATTAAGAGGACTTCATGGAAACCTAGCCTATATTCGGTGTTTCATCGTCAATTTGGCAGGCAAAAGTTTACCCTTTACCAAATTGATGAAGAAGGGAGTCACTTACCAGTGTACTGAAGAATGTCAATAAGCATTCGATATTCTCAAAAAATACCTCTTCAGTCCACTGGTACTCATGCCACCTGTTGAAGGAAGACCACTTATCCTCTACGTGACAGCTCTAGAGCGATCATTTGGTGCCTTTCTTGCTCAAAAGAATGATACTGGGAATGAAAACAGCCTCTACTATCTCAGTCAAACTATGCTTGAAGAAGAAACCCAGTATTCAATTATTGAGAAGTGATGCCTGGTATTAATCTTTGCAGTTCAGAAGTTGAGACATTACCTGCAACATCACGAGGTCCAATTGGTATCTCCCAATAACCTGCTCAAATTCATCCTTAGTCGTCCAATGCTTACATGACGTCTAGTAAGGTGGGTAGTTATTTTTCAGCAATTTGACATTCAGTATTTGTCTCAAAAGGTGATAAAGGGCCAAGCTATGGCTGATTTCCTGGATGAACACCCTTCAGTGGAAGACATGTCTTCAGATATTGAACTCCCTGATGAGGAAGTCTTCTCTATTCAAGAAAGTCCTCAAGCATGGGAAATGTATTTTGATGGTGCTTCCATAAGTCCAACAGGTAAGAAAATGGAAAATCCTAAATTCAAAAAAGTTGCCTTAGGAATTGTGCTCATTTCTCCAAAAAAGGCAGTGTTACCTTATTCCTTCTTATTGTGGGAAGGTGGTACCAATAATGAAGCCGAATACCAAGCTCTTATCGCAGGCTTGGTATTAGCACTTTAAGCACAAGTGAATCAATTAAAGGTGAAGGGTGATTCAGACCTGGTAATCAAACAATTCAATGGGGATTATTCCATCAGAAAAGAATAAGTAATCCCTTTGTATGATTACGTCAGAGAGTTAATGGAGGAATTCTCTTCAGAACCGATATTTTCTTATGTCCCAAGATCACAAAATTCTCAAGCTGATGCACTGGCTAATATAGCCACAACTCTGGCATATCCCAATCAGGATGAGACAACCATCAGTATTGCCCACCGTCGTGCAATTTCACCTTATGTTCGAATCTGAACAGAGGAAATTAATGAAATTAGTCCCATTCATGAACCGTATGGTCACACTACAGGATGGAGGTCACCTATTAGGGAATACCTTCAAAATGGAACATTTCCACCTGATAGAGTCGAGAAAGAACAAATCCGGCGATGTGTGGTCAATTTTACTCTTTATGATAGCCCAGATCACCTAGGGAAAATTCTTTACAAACGTGGTTTTGATGGAGTTCTCTTCAGATACATTGATGGTGAAGAGACAGTGGCTATCATGAAAGAAGTGCATGGAGGAGTCTGTGGTGCCCACCAGTCTGGACAAAGATTTTCTGATCAAATTCGAAGGCTTGGATACTTTTGGACTTCAATGATACGAGATTGTCTTGATTTCACAAAGAAGTGTCATTCATTCCAAGTACATGCCAAAGTCATTCATCAACCTCCAGAGTTTCTTCATACAGCTAAATACTCATGGCCATTTGCCCCATGGGGAATGGATGTTGTGGGACCTTACACTTTGACTACGGCCAAGTAGTTTAAGTACATTCTTACTATTACTGACTTCTTTTCCAAATGGGAAGAGGAAATACCTCTCAAAGAGCTCAGTTCTAAATGAATTGATAGCTTCATCAAGTCTAACATCATTACCAGATTTGGGGTCCCTCATACCATATTGACGGACAATGGCACCAATTTCTGTTCATCCGAGGTGATGAAATTGTATCAAGAATACAACATGAAATCCAACCATTCATCTCAGTATCATGCAGCTGCCAATAGACAGATAGAAGCCTTCAATAAGACTCTTTCAAATATACTACAAAAGATGGTGGATAAAGATAAGAAGTCATGGCCTGATAAACCCTTTCACACTTTATGGGATTATCAGATTACCACCCGCACTGCAACGCAATCAACTCCATATTCATTGGTATATGGAACGGAAGCAGTCTTGCCAATTGATGTTCAATTACCCTCGCTCAGAGTAGCCATTTGAGACCAGTCATCTACAGATGAGAAATATCAAAAGAAATTGAATGAATTGGAACGGTTAGATGAGAAAAGATTATGCACTTTTCACCACTAGGAAGTCTATCAGAATCGAATAGCACGATCTTTTAACAAAAAAGTTCGTCTTCGTTCATTCACTCGGGGAGAATTGGTATTAGTTCTCAGAACTCCAATGATACTAGGAAAGAAACCTACCAAACATGAACCAACATGGGAAGGACCTTATTCAATACATTGGGTCTACTCCAATGGAGCATATTCATTAATCTCGATGGATGGAGAATTCATCACTACTCCAACCAATGGCAGATTTTTGAAAAACTATTTTGTATAAACTGCAAAGTATGTACTATGTCCCTACAACATGACACTATACTGTGCATCACCAGTTAGACCTTGCTATATGACGTTAAACTATACAGCAATGGTCCAGTATGACCTTAAACTGCAACTTCATCCCAGATGACGTTAAACTATGAAAAAATTCCCTAAATGGCCCAGTATGACCTTAAACTGCAACTAGGTCCAGTATGACCTTAAACTGCATCATCAACGGTCCATTCATATGAACCTAAACTATTTTCGAGTCCCTTACGTCCGGAAAGACGATAAACTTTAATGTCCTAACTACATGACACTAAACTGTATATAAGTCCCTTAAGTCCAAAAAGACGTTAAACTACATAAGAATCAAAGGTCATGTATGACCTTAAACTACACTTTTGTCTAGCATGACATTAAACTGCACCGTCCACGGTCCATGCATATGACCATAAACTATTCGCACTTTCGTCCAACATGACCCTAAACTGTGGAAAAAATCCCCAATTCGTCCAACATGATGTTAAACTCTATTGTCCCCATCGTCCTAACTACACGACGCTAAACTGTACAGAAAGTCTGTGATACGTCCTACATGACATTAAACTGTACTTTTGTCCCTACTACATGACACTAAGTTGTGCAGTACCAATAGTCCTAACTACAAGACTTTAAACTGCATAATCCCTTCTTACGTCCTACATGATGTTAAACTGTGTATTATTAAGGTTGTTTCTACCTCTTGTTTCTCACACCGAGTATGACTCATGTGAGCTTAGAGGAAACCTCAACCATAACACTCTCTTTGGGACGCTAACCATGTGTAAGTCCCAACAACATTTTTTTTGTCGTTGTCCCCAAGAACAACTTGATCCTTAATTCATTCTTTAATTGAACTACACGGACTTTGATCCTTGCCTTCTAGGCTGGGTATGTAGGCAACCTCCCAAGGTTCAAGCCCTAAACCAATCTCTTCACATCGGTTCACCTCCATCTCATATGATGCTGATTCGTGAAACCACCACTAGAATCAATATCATTACATTGGTTCACAATCATCCTTGTTATACGATGTTAAACTATACAACACTTTTGTCCAGTATGACAATAAACTACATTATTCTTTGATACCCTCACCTGAGAGGGAACCATTATTTATATTTATTTTTCAATCATGTTTCATTTCAACGACTACATGCATACATGGAAATGCCCAGTCCTTTTATCTTGGGTTAAACCATAATTTTAATAAAGTCCCCTTTCACCCTTCATATGTATGAACCAAATTTATACAAAGGGTATTTCTAGAACTACGTGGGATTTATTCCCATCCTTATGGGATACGTAGGAATGTTCGAGTGTCCCTCGAATCCAGCCCCAATTCTTTGGGCCTAACCCCAAATTCCACTTTTAGTCCCTTGGATGAAAACTCCCCATGAAAACACACACTCTGTATTTCTTACAATGGTCCAAGCTCTATGACCCTAAACTAAGATCTCTAATCCTTTTGTCCCACACGACGTTAAAATGTAGTTTAAGAACTACATATGGCTTGATTCTCATCCTTATGGGATACGTAGTGAAGTCCAATATTTCAATTCAGGACCCAGCAACAACATGATTATGGTTAGCATTGATCTTTGTATCTCTGTATACATTGAACAATATCTGTCTTTATGTGTCATAATCCTAACCTTAAATATTTTCAGATCCTCATAACCCTTTTCATGACTTCTAGTCACAAAATGTCAAACTTCTGAGAATTCTTTTGCCTGACTATGCAGAATGTTCCCATAGGCGGCCTTGCATAAACAGTCTACATAACAGACTTTTTAGCCAAAAGATACTATTATTTGACTATGCAGCCAATGCCCGTAGGTGGCCCTGCATAATTTAACTCCCTAACGGGTGTGTCAGAAAGTGGTAACTTCATTCATAGGAAGAATGCCTCTTTTGTCCTTATTTTTCTTAAATGACAGTATGTAGGGATCCACAAAAACAGCCATCCTTAACATACTTGTCCCATATCCTTTTTCATGATCTGAAAGTATTCAAGTCTATGGCTTATATTCTCCTTCCCTACGTTTGGGTCAGACCTTTGTAAGAGTGATATTCATCCAGTTCTTCGATAATCTTGTTTGGAAATATCTTCTCCATATTCAAGTACCTCTTTCCATACAGAAAACTCTATACTTTGGAAGATTTGAATCTTCATAATCATTCACTCTCTTTTAGCACTAGGAAAGTAAATTTATGAGAGTTCTTTTTCCTGATTATGAATCACATGCCCATAGGTGGCCTTACATAAACAGTCTACATAACAGACTTGTTATCCAAAAGATACTATTTTATTTAACAATGCAGCCAATGCCCTTAGGTGGCCTTGCATAATTCAACCCCCTAACAGGTTTGTTAAATAATGGTAACTTCATTCTTAGGAACTACTTCTTCTAATGCCTTTTAGCTCTTTTTCATATCATTCCTCAGATTCAAATATTCTTAAGTCATAGTTTACATATTTTCCGTCATACTTGAGTATGATACTATGTTTTTAGATGTTTTGTCAAGGAATTGAGTCAATTCTAATCCATTTCGGTCAAAGCTATTTCGACCTTAAACATTAGCATTTTTATATCTGATGTGCATGACTTTAAACTGACCACAAAAAACAAAGGAAATATTAATAAAAGTCAAGTTCTAGCTCACTAAACATACATTTAGTATGCTTTAGGTAACATTGAACAATTAAAAGGTTTGAAGTTTGTAGGGTTATTTACATTAATCCTAGTAAAAATCAAGCTATGCTTACTAGGCCCATTGGCTTATGTAATATATAAAGCATGTAGAAAAAGATAATGCAGGTCCAAATGAGTGAAGGTTAAAGTGTTTTTCATTGAGGCACAAGAGTTAGAAGGACATCCACAGATTAGAGTCTCTTCTCTTTTTCAAAAATTACAAGAGGCTTTCAACATAACTCTTCATTTGATTTACGGCATCCAGAGATTCATCAGCAACCACCTAGAATTCATTCATTCAACATGATACAATAAGAGATGCAGTGATACCATATCTTCTTGGAAGAATTGTTAAAGAATGTTCTTGAGTACGGTTTGAGAAAAATTTTTGCTGATCAAACAGTGACTCTGTTTCTGTCCAAGATACTTGTAAGATGGATACATGGATTTGAGAATGGAGCATTGGATGTAAAGAGCCATTTGGAGAGAGTACTCTTTTCAGATATTGCTCTAATGCCATGTTTGTCTTCTCTCCACCAACCGGAAGAGGAAAACATTTCAGCCGATTTGTTTTCCATTTTCATATCTGTAAGGAAATGGCATGGATGGAGAATTGGAAAGTTCACACCATTTTTGTTTCTCTTAATGCACAGCATAACCGAAATAGAGGAGTAGCAGTGTAGCTGCATTTCAGGTGTATAGTTCATTTCATTTGAAACATTGACTCCTTGCAGATGACCATGACCACACAGAGGAAGATGGATGATCTGTGGGAAATTAAGATGATACCGCTTCAAGTAATTAGCCAGATATGGGAAACTGATGTCGCAGATATCATAGTAATCATGGCCAATGATGTTCATCATGTCATCAATCCTCTTGCTAGCCAGTTCATCAGCCGTTCCAATTTTCCTGGGAGCCATTGAATCTGCACAAAAGTTGAATAAACTAACTCTTAAATGTGTTTATTTTTCCTAAAACATGCGAATAAAATTCAGAAAAATGGAAAATGCATTAAGGCGTGCAAGTCTAAAAATTGGCGTGCATGTATGGGTGTGACGCGCAAATAATTGGAGCGCATGTATCACTGCGCAAGTCAAGTTACCTTGACAGTAGCGCACCATCAAGGAAACACCAGAAAACAGAGCAACCTACGTGGTTTTGGTGACCTGCGCGATGAGAGCTCGAAGGTTTGAAGTCCGGATATCCGAATGATTTTGTACGGAAGGGAGGCCCTCTATTTATAGATGCGGCCAAAACCCTGCGCGACGTACCCTGGATGACTAAAGGATGTCCTCTGTGGCCAGACTCTGTGCACCCAAAGCTCATTTTCATGCCCAAACTTGCATGCTGCCTTTCCATTGGTTTTCTACTTTTCCTAAGAGTCAAATCCGCATTTCTTTTGGATCCAACACTGAGGGGGGACTTTTTTTGACACTCCATTTCGTCACATTGTCTAAAATAATGGAAAGGGAAATGACATAGCACAAATTGACTCATCCTTTGATGAAAACATCAAAAAATTGACAAAGACATGAACAAGGGATCAAAAAAACATGTGCCACGCAAGTTATATCACTATCGCGCAAGTAAACATGCATGAAACATGATGGTCGTGCAAGTGACTTGCGCGACCTAAGTGATAATCGCCCGGGGTCTTCTTCTGCCTATCAATAGACCCTGGGGCCCCCCCATTCTGGGGGGAATTTTTCCAGGAACTCAGATTTGAGCTCCCAACGCCCAAGTCTCTTCTCAAAGCTTCAGGAACACTTCTAAGGTAATTTATTACCTATAATGGAAGATCTAAAGAGGAGGAGGAAGGCCTAAGTGTTGAAACTCATCAACACTTGCGCGCCGAGGTGGCCAGCCCTTAAGGGAAATGGCCACACTTGTGTGCCGCCTTACTCCTTCAATAGAACCTGCGCGCCCATCACTTGGAAGAACCTCAAGGGGATTCTAAAGGGGTTAACCAAAAGTCTCTCAAGTATTACCCTGCTGGTTGAACACTGTGCAAGTAACCAACGTACCGTGCAGGTATACCTACGCGACCATGACTTGCGCGCCCATGCAGTACCTGCGCGCCTGCCAGGACTTGCGCGCCCCTGCCTTTTTGGGTGCCCGTCTTGCCCATTTTACCCCTCTTAAGCCATTCCACCTCTCTTATTAAATATTTAGTCTTCAAGACACTCTTCAAAGCCATTTATGGTGTGATTTATTGATTGGACTTCATTATCTGAAAGAAATTCTATGGAATATCCATCAAAACAGAGTGATTTACAAATCTTTATGTCACTAAAGATTGAGATTTCATTCATTCAACCTCATCCTTTAAGATGAGAGAATCCAATATTGGGCCTCCTTTTCTGGAGTAAGTCCCAGTCATAATTCCTTTAACCTGGTCCTTCTTTTTAGTAGTAATTCCTAGTCATAATTCCTTTAACATGGGCCTCCTTTTCAGAAGTAAGACCCAGTCACTATTCCTTTAACCTTGGACTCCTTTTCAGGAGTAAGTCCCAGTCATAATTCCTTTAACCTCAATCTTAATTTACCCTTGATCTAGGATTTCTTCTTAGGAAGTTAATCATAATCTTCATCTATTTTTGGTAGTTATACATACATAAGTCCCACATCAATTTTTATGATTGCATCTTTCATGGCCCAATTGTCTAATTTTTTACTAATACCTCTTGTTTCTCACACCGAGCATGACTCACGTGAGCATAGAGGATAAAAGTAATTATGACATCCTTCTTTGAGCCATCAATCTTAAACATCATACTCGCCACTCGAACTACGTCGGTTCTGATTCCTTTTCCAAATAAATGGATACATAGGTAGCCCATCTACGGGTTCGATCCCAACTATGAAATAATCCTTGTCCTTCTAAATGACAATAAACTTCAAGTGCCTCACTGAGTGGCTTTGAAACCGGCATGGTCATCATAATGACCAAGAGACTTTTATATAAATATGCCGAATGATACCATTGACCAAGAATCTTTAATAAATACAGATGATTCTCTGTCGATGAAGAACCTCAAATACATATAAAAGATTCTCTAAATTTCATACATATTTTATCATTGATTGTACGATCTAAAGGAAAGATCATTTTTTTACTTGGTAATGTAATAAGGATTCACAAACATAACTTAAATCTATAAAGAGAGTCCCGGAATAGACAATAATTCCCCTCAAAAAGGAGTGATGAGTCCGACCTCCCATCCTCTCGACCAATGAAAATTCCTAAGCCTCATCAGTCCACAAACTAATGAGAGCCTACCTTTGGAAAGTAGGTCCAAATGGATGTGGAATCATTGGATGTTTTCAGTTCTACGAACAAACCCATTAGAAACTGATTAGAATTTTTGAACCTCCAATCAAGAGGTCATCCCCGAATTCCGAGGGAAACAAACATATTATCTGGTCACCGAGAGTCAATTAGGGATGTTTGATGTACCCAATTGGGGTAGAGGATAATAGATTGGGGAAAACTGATATTACCCTACTACCCACCTATGCAGTGTGACATCCTACATTTTCTTCATTATCACATTATCTCCAAGATATAATTTAGGTCAAAGAAATGGTGACTTCCAAACCTCAATAAGTTGATGTAATATCCACTCACATTACCCATCATGAGGCATTAGAGATGCATCATATTGATATACCTCTTGGATGAAATCCATATCTATAATGGGTGAACCACATATGAGAACCCCTATAATTTTGTAATGTGAGCCTCACCCTATATAATGAGATGGGCGATCCCCCATAAAATCTTGCCTAATTTTTCATACAGTGAAAAACATTTAATGAAACCCCAGAGTAGAATGAGGAATTTATGATTTGGTGTTTCCTTCAAACCATGGAGGGGTCTATTTTCATTTGGTAGAGTCAGCTGGCCATGGGTTCCATTGACAAATAGAATGATCTCACCAGGTAGTTTCTCTACTAGTTGAGTTCAACCTCATGAATGACCTGAATTGTTGACCTGATAAAATGTAGGAAGGGGGATTATGATAGAGTTTCTTGATCCTTTTCATTTTTAAGGGTATCATGTACTCCCTCGATGTGATGTTTCCTAGTAAAAACTATTGGGGAAGTCATAGAGAATATCAAAGATGGGATGGTCCCTACCCTCTCTCCATGAGAAATCTGTGTCGATTGTTTGATTTCAACAAAATATCTAAGAATATTATTTAATCCTTATAGTATAAATGAAATATTTCATTTTAATTATCTCTTACACATCCCTTTAAAAATATAGTAATGGTAGAAATATAAATTTTTATAATGTCTCATTCCCCACAATTGGTCTTCCTTTATGATCCTCCAAAATATAGGATTTCTAACCGCAAACTCACCCTGAGAATACAACATAATCCCTATGTTAGGTCCCAGAACCCAAAATTTCATTCCTATGTTGATGAAAAATATCTATTACTTCAATGATGCATATATCCTAGGGTACATCATCATTGTGATGGAAAATAACATCATGATGATTTCTTGATTTTTGGGTCCCTAGGAAGCTAGAACTATAAATCATGATAACTACTTATACCGAAAGGTCATTGAATATAGAAATAAAGGGTTATTTCTCTTACAATATTGTCTTTAAAACTAGTAAAACTATGGTCTAGTCTGATTGGGTGATTTTCCAGCATAGGTAGCATATGGATCTTCCAACATTGATAGTAACAATGACAAATCTATTATTTTGAATAAATTTATTGGTTTTCAACCACTTATAGTCATCGTTTCCTCACCAGACACAATGTCAGAATCATTGTCTCCAATTTATTTGAAGGGTAGGTGCTGATGATTCTAGGTTAACCTGAGTCTGACACAAGTTCAAAAACAAACATTCACTCTTGGGGACTACATGCCCCCATTCATTGGAGAAAGCCCCATAATATATGCCTTCCTATAATATTCCTTCATAAAAATGAGTATGATTTTATGAATGATTTCATGTTCATGGATCATTTTATAGTATCCAGTGATGAGTAATTCTCTATAACACCTGCAGGAAGAATTGGTTCATGACATATAATCAAGGGATTATGCCTTTCTAGCAGGCGAGAGATGTCCAAAAGGGTGCCCTAGAAGTGAGGTTTGAGGCCACTGAGACTAGACAAGAAACCAAAAATTGGGCTTAGTAGGCATATTTTTTTCAATATCTCTAATAATTTATAAATCTATAATAGATTATATTAGTTGACAATGTTTCCCAGATACAATAGTATAACTCCCTGCTATGTTCAGAAATAGCCTGATCTGAGCCATCTAATTCTCAACCTAATGCATTTAATGAAAAATGGATCATGGAGGGAACCATAAAAGCCTCAACACATCAGCAAATAGTTTACACTATGATCCATATTAAAGGGAGACCCTTGGAAGGAAATAATGTGGAACTTTATCATATGTATGATGTGTTGAAGAAACTTACTAGTATACCACTGATACTCTGGATCCTTGACAAACTCTTCTATTAGAAGGATATGTATGAGGTTCTTATAAAGACCAAGGATATCCCACTCTAGTTATAGACCAAGGTAGTAGTGGTTGTTCACTATCATGAAGAGGAATTCATATAGGAATAATTCTAGGATATCCTTTCCATCTTGAGGTAGACAACGGTGAAACTATTCTAGGGAAAATATTCCCATTTTATGTCATATAATAGTTCAATGACATGGAAAATCATTATTTCTGAGTGGATAATTTCTTCAAGGTAAATCTCATCCCAACCTGATCTACCCACAAGCTAGAGCTCATTGAAGTAGATCTAACTCCTTCCAACCTGAAAATTCACAGGTAAAACAAGAGAAAGAATAAGACACACTCCATGATTCATTTCGATACCCAGTTCAGTGACCTACTGGTAATGACCATGTTCATGATTTTCACATATGATAATACCTATATCGCCTTGTTGGAAAGTCTCTGCATCTATCTTCATGTATTATTCCCCTATAAATGTGGAAAAAATTCCATAAATACTCCATAAATTGTCATGTATGGGTACTCCATGGTGATACTATTTCCTTAAATTCAATAAAACCCCTTTATAAAGATGTTGGTTCCTATAAAAGTAAGTTGGAATACATCCAAACTAATAGGTTTGATCATATAAACTCCCGTGATGATCTAACATCCCCCTCAACTACTCTATGGGAGGGTTTGAAAGATATTTCCATCCTATCGATACACCAGCTGAAACCCAGAACCCCAAATCATGGAAGATAATTCATAATCACCAAGAGGAATTAATTCTCATAGATCACCTCATATTCCTACATGGTACAAGTGCAGTTAAAGATGGAGAGTAATACTTCTATTTATTAGAAGGATAGTCTTCCCTAGTATATCAACCCTTGGCATCACCATACCTTCTATAGATCTGGGTAGACTTAATAGGGGAAACACTTTCATCAATATTTTCACATAAAAGGTGGATCTAACTGTTGAAAACCATATGGGATTAGCTCATAATATTTTGTCTCCATGATCTCTAAGGGGAAGGAATCCCTCATTAGGGAATCCACCACTTTTAAGGCATATTACAAAACCAGTAAATTGCCTCCATCCAAAAAGAGGTCACCTATTTCCTCATATACTTTTTTATATAATAAGGATGATCTAGATGATTGAACAACTACCTTTATAGGAAGTGAATCCACCATTTTCTATGAGTATAATTAGGTGATTTTTATCATTATGTATAATCCAAGGATGATAATGATGTCTTTTTTCATTTTCCCATAGGATAAGTCAAAATAAAAAATTTTCATAAATGGAAACTATGATGTGTTTTTATTGTGCTATATGAAAATGTTATGCCACGATCCCCCTGATCCTTTTCACCACCTTATCCTATCATTTGGAAATTATGGGTTAAAACAGCCTCCCATGATGATGCACCCATCCCACTATGTCAAGGATGAGAATGAAATTATCATGTTCAGGAAGTAAAAATTCATCTATGGTGTAACACCCCGAGCTTCCACGATACGCTTCTCATTCAATAATACAATAGCTTGCATTGTACGCAACTTCGAGTTCTAAAACATCGCGACAAATCAAAGTAGCCGTTATGAATAGTAATAACCACTTTTTAAAATTATATAAATTTTATATTTCAAAATGGACTTCATTTTTGTATTCCTAATATTGAAATTAGCCTATGTTGAATTTTTTGTAATTTTCTAAGAACTTCAAAATTTTTATGAATAGTGAAAAATACTAAAAACAACTTTTTTAATCAAAATAATTTATACTGATAAATTATACTATTTAGTGGTTTTAAGTTATAATTAGAAAATATTTTTACCATTTTATCCAATGGTGGTCATTAGAATTAATTTAACATTGAAATTGGACATAAACAATTGCCAATCTTTTGATATAAATTGTTTCTTAAAAACACGCTATTTATTGTGACAGCGGGAATTAATTATAAAATTGATTAATGCAACTTATATGTTTGGAATTTTGTAAAATAGACATCATTTTTGAATTCGGAATATCAATTATAGCTTAGGGTGAAATTTTGGCCTTATTCTGAAAAACTTCAATTTTTGATGAATAGCGAAACCACTAAGTGGTTGTTAAATAACTGATTTTTCGTTTAAATGAAATATTACCACTTCTGTGATTTGATTTTCAAAAATCCGACATACATGGTTTTCATTAAGAAGTAAAATGTGGTTCAATGAGATTAAAATAATTTTTTGGTGAATAGTAACTTATTAAGTTCTTAATCGCGATTAGTGGTAATTAGGGTAGTTTAAGGTATAAATAATACTTTAATAATATTAAATGACCTAGACACATGTCCCAACCTCATTGGTTGTGTCATGGCCGACCAATACAAGCCATGGCCTAACTTGGGGACCCCATGGATCCACTTTTGTTGGGAAATAACATAAATTACTTTTTATTTAATGTTAAAGTGAAAATGACACTAACATAAATTGTTTTACTAAAACAGTTTTTAAGTAGGGTTACACAAGTCCAAATTTTGACTATAAATATTCATTAGAAAGCTAAAAAGATTTCCTACATCATAGTTTTTTTTTTATAATTTTTAGACATTAAATAAATTAAATTATTTATGACATCATTATGATGTGGCGATGACCTCATTATTTAACGATTTAAATAAAATGAGAAGATAATGCAAAATCCAAGGCTTACACTTGTCCAAAGCCTATTGGATGAAGATATTTCGAAACCTTATCACCTTAGCCTCGAATTATATAAATGTGGGACCTTTAGAATCCGAAAAGCATTTTGAAATAATGTAACATTTCAATCTTTCCAAAAGTGCCCCTCCTCTCCACTTATAAAAGGCCCCCACCTCTCCCACTTCAATTACACTTTCAAGCCATTTGGCTCGGCCAACCTCTGCCCAAATACTCTCCCAACATTCCTCCCTTACTCCTAGAAGCCTCACTTTGGGCAGAACTCTTCCCAAGGAAGCCTTTGGCTCAAATCAAAAAGAGTTACCCGATTTTGAGGTAATGTCTTTTATAATGTTGTTTTGGTTTATTTTTCTTCTCCAACCCCCTAAACTCTTTTTATTCATTTCTTTTGTAACAACACCAGTATCCTCAATATACTAGGATGTTGTTATAAGAAGGATTCGAGCTACACTTACACACACCTACATCTAATGGTTAAAGAACATACGGTTTCTGTGGATGGCGAATTTCTGCCTCACGAAACGATGATTGTTCAACACTCATATAACACCTTCAAAGGTGGCCATTAAGATGTCACTATATTTATATATGATATATAATGTGTTTATGTTTTACTTATGCTTCTGTATTTCTCATTTATGGCTTACTTTATGATTTCCATTATGGGTAAAACGCGATAATTTCATTTTAGGAAGTGCGGACTACCGCCCCCTCAAAGTGATTTGAATCGTTAATGCCATATGTGGGATGTATAAAGGATGGAGTAAATGGTATTATACACTATATTATACTGGAATTATATTATACATTTATATCATTATGACTTCGTTCCATTAAATACGAAATAGAAATGAAAGTAGCGTTCATGCGTACGTACGGCTTACCGTCTCCATGAACGGTGCATTTCATTTCTTACCTCTAAATGTTACGTAATATTATAAATGAATGTATATACTGTATATATATGATATATATGATATCTACATCATTAATATAATTCTGGATATAATGGATATTTCACCACATGAACAACTTATAATTATAAGAAGTTTATTGTTGACTCATGTACCAAAGATCGACAAAACGACCGTTATTAACTTAAGTAATTACATAATGTTCATAACATTGTAATAAGTGATATAAAAAGGATAATGAAATTTAAAATGGTTCTTAATAAGGTAGATATTAACTCTAGTTTATTATTCAGGAGGTTAAAGAACGGTTGAGTCAAGTCGGACACAAGGTAAGGGATCTTCTTAACCCAACTTCCATTCTTTGGGTTAATCTCCTACTTTCAAATTATGTCATGATATTATTATGTCCTATTTTGTATTTTTATGTTATTTATGTGTACCTATAGTGAATACACATAATATATCTATTTTATTTTAAAAATGATCTTTGTATGGGACTTCGTCTCAATCTCCTTTCGTTGAGGCATATTTTATTTTATACACAACTTTCTTTTATACGGTGTATAAACCCCTTTGACTTTTACATTTATTCAAAAGGAATCTTTTTACACGAAGCGTTTTACTAAACGACAAAAAGAGAATGTTTTTCTTTCCGTACTTATGCGGCGACAACAACTTCTCCGCCGCCGTGACCATTATTTGAGTTTCGGCTTCCTCTACAAGCCATCACTTTTTTTAATGAAAAATAAATACAAAGTTTTAACTTACTTTTATTTTGGTATTGAAAATGGTTTTGAAAGCGTTTTTATTATATCAATGTGTTGTATTGATATCTTGTGATTGGAATGTGGAAATGTTATGTTTCCTTTATGCATGTTTTATGTGATATGATTATGTTATGGTTTATGATATGTTTAAACCTATTCATATGAGGAATGTATTGGACTTAATAAGTGACGGGTGGGGCCCGCTATAGCTCCTCGATGCATCGGTAGGTCTCATGAGACAACTAGACGTGGAATTGGCCGAGGCCCTTTCCCAATTTGATTTATGGTTTTGGCCGAGGCCTTAATCATTTTAGACGTCTTGGCCGAGGCCTTGACAAAATGTTTCAGAATGTCCGGCATTATACATTCCCTCATTATGAAAGTGGTTATTGATATTGCATGTGATTATTCGACCAGTAGAATATCCATGTGAAGAAGTAAATGGCATTATCTCCTTTTATTTTTTCCATATTATGTTGATGTTCAAGTTTAAAAGGCTTTTGTTTTAGTTATACATTGCCTTAAATGTTTATGTTTATTTATGAAAGCTTCCGCAATATTGTTATCCTTACTGAGCATCTGAGCTCACCCCTTTCAATGTTTTAATATTTTCCAGGATGTGAAGAAGTATTTTATGAATGACCTGCAGGGATAGTCAGAAGAGGATATGAGTGTGGACTATGGAGACTTTGTTATTGTAGTTTTTCACTTTATGATGTAATGTAACGTTTACGAATGTATCTAGTGTTTCCAAGGCTACTAAACTAATCGGTCTTTCGAGACTTGATCTTTTGTGATCATGCCAATGTTACGAAGTAACGCACCGGCTCTGGGTAGCTGGGGTCGGGGCGTTACAGTTGGTATCAGAGGCAGTTTAATACTAACCTTGGAAGCTAGATTTAGATAAACTCTGATTAGAGCACATAGCCCAAAGCTAGACTTTGAGGATTAGTATAGAAGAACATCCTAGAATTTTGGTATTATAGAGGTGTTATGACTTTTCCGAGCAATACATCCCTGTCTGGATACGAGCAGGTAGAGGCGGCTCTGGCACAGATGTACCTAGGGGTAAAACCCGAAAACACCGCTTTGAGCTAGACTCGAACGGGAACTGGTGCACGACAACGGGCCTTGCTGCACTCTTGGTTTCGACACTCCCGGGGGATATGCTTAGGATAATTCTCATTTTATTTACAAACCACTATGAAGGGTTATGAGTATATACTTTCTCAAAGAAAACATTTCTTTTTATGATTATGGATTATATCCATAAATAGTTCAATTTATGTTAAGTGTTTTATAAGTATGGAATTATGTATTTTGATTCATAAACTAATCTAGTTTATGCCATTGTTTAGAAATGGCGCCTAGTGGAAGGAATGGAAACCGTATCAATGCACGAACTCCGTGTAGGGATTGCCCTCCTGATCAAGATAATTATTGTGGATCTGGAGATACAACTGGTGCTGATCAACTTATTACCATACTGGGACAACTCACTCAGGTTATGAATAATAACCTTACTCGTATGGAGCACCCTGATCCGCAACGTGGAGGATCAATGCTAGATTGTTTCATGAGGCAACAACCACCAACCTTTAATGGGAGTACAAATCCTATAGTAGCTGAGCAATGGATAAATTCCTTAGAGAAAATATTCCATGCCTTGGGGAGTAGTGAAAGGGAGAAGGTTGTCATGGCAGTTTACCGCCTCACTGGAGATGCCGATCAGTGGTGGTCGCTGATTCAAAACACAAAGGAAGATGATGACGTATCGAATATGGAATGGAGGGAGTTCAAAGATCTTTTCTTAGAAAAATACTTTCCTCGTGACCATCGAGCAGATATGGAAAGGCAATTTCTGAGTCTGAGGCAGAAGGAGGATGAGAATGTCGCAAAGTATGAGGCTAACTTTACAAGGTTAGCGAGGCATGCTGCCGATTATATACGTAACCCAAGGAGTAAGATTGATCGTTTCTTTGATGGGTTAAAACCATTTCTACGTCGAGCTTTGGTATCACAATCCTTCTCATCATACGAAGATATTGTCTCGTGTGCTATCAAGACAGAAAAGGAATTCTCTAAGTCTTATGACAACAAAGTAAAGCAAGAGAAGAAGAGAACGGTGGAACAAGAGACAGATAAAGGGAAAAAGGGAAAGAAGGATTTTCCATTGTGTGATAATTGTGGGAAGAATCACCCTGGTACTTGCCTAAAAGGAATGGGAGTTTGTTATAAATGTGGAGAAAAGGGTCACCAGGCTCGTGATTGTAAGGGAAAGAAAGAGGCTGTCAAAGTTGAATGCTACAATTGTAGAGAAATGGGTCATTATGCAAATGAATGTCCTAAGCGTCAGGGAAACTTACCTCAGAAAAGGCCAAGGGATCAAGGACAATCTTATGCTGTTACTACGGTTGAAGCAAAATAACTAATGTATTGGTGCTTTTGGACTCAAGGATTATATTCTGGTTATAAGAATAATGTAATATATATATATGGATTGTACTGCATTACTTTTTGATTTCAGTAAGGTTTTAATATGATTAAGGTAATCATATTTTTGGTATGTGACAATAAGAGAAACATTTCTTTGTTTGGGGAATCTGATAAATTGATTTTGGAATTAAGAGACCTTTTAGAGAAAGTCTGGACAGAGGTATTTTGGATAACTATAAAGGTTGGAGTGGATTAAGTTGATTTTTGGATAGTATGGTTTAAGGTTAAAAAATTTATGAAGATTATTTTTGGAGTATTATAATACTATAGTTTTAGGAAAAGGACAACCTGCAGGGTGGGGCATAAACCGTCGCGTCAGACAAAGCTGTAGGAATCGAACCCACAATCAAAGTGCGACAGGCCTTTATTTCCTACCACTAGCCTACAGGAAGTCCCTGGTTATTACAAAATAATTTTACTAATCTAAATGGTATGTGTTAACATTTGGAACCTTATACAATTAGGATAATAATAATATTTTTGAGTTCTATTATCTTTTTGAGTGAAAGATGAGTTGAAGGTTGAAACACTAATTGTCAAGCATAAATATATATATACCTATCTCTTATTCAGTGAATAAATTAATTCTTAAACTTTAGTAAAGGGATATTAAAACAAAAAATGTGTTATCCTAATACCTTATGTCTTGTTGAACTGATGATATTTTAAATCAACATAGATTGAAGGCTTTGAGGCCCTCAATTTGACAGTTGATTGTGATTGATGACCTCAGTCACTCCCTACAAATATTTACGTTTTTCCTCCAATTATATGTCTTTAATTGCCACCAATGTTCTCCTTATCGAGATCATAATTTGGTGGTGACTTTCTTATTTCCATTTTCCCTCTTATTAAGGCTAAATTTTATTAACCTTATTTCCGATGTGGGTTTTCCACAAAGGTATTTTCTATTTTCAACCTATTATTTTTAAAGAAAAATATCAAATTGCGAGGACGCAATTTATTGAAGGAGGGGAGAATGTAACACCCCGAGCTTCCACGATACGCTTCTCATTCAATAATACAATAGCTTGCATTGTACGCAACTTCGAGTTCTAAAACATCGCGACAAATCAAAGTAGCCGTTATGAATAGTAATAACCACTTTTTAAAATTATATAAATTTTATATTTCAAAATGGACTTCATTTTTGTATTCCTAATATTGAAATTAGCCTATGTTGAATTTTTTGTAATTTTCTAAGAACTTCAAAATTTTTATGAATAGTGAAAAATACTAAAAACAACTTTTTTAATCAAAATAATTTATACTGATAAATTATACTATTTAGTGGTTTTAAGTTATAATTAGAAAATATTTTTACCATTTTATCCAATGGTGGTCATTAGAATTAATTTAACATTGAAATTGGACATAAACAATTGCCAATCTTTTGATATAAATTGTTTCTTAAAAACACGCTATTTATTGTGACAGCGGGAATTAATTATAAAATTAATTAATGCAACTTATATGTTTGGAATTTTGTAAAATAGACATCATTTTTGAATTCGGAATATCAATTATAGCTTAGGGTGAAATTTTGGCCTTATTCTGAAAAACTTCAATTTTTGATGAATAGCGAAACCACTAAGTGGTTGTTAAATAACTGATTTTTCGTTTAAATGAAATATTACCACTTCTGTGATTTGATTTTCAAAAATCCGACATACATGGTTTTCATTAAGAAGTAAAATGTGGTTCAATGAGATTAAAATAATTTTTTGGTGAATAGTAACTTATTAAGTTCTTAATCGCGATTAGTGGTAATTAGGGTAGTTTAAGGTATAAATAATACTTTAATAATATTAAATGACCTAGACACATGTCCCAACCTCATTGATTGTGTCATGGCCGACCAAGACAAGCCATGGCCTAACTTGGGGACCCCATGGATCCACTTTTGTTGGGAAATAACATAAATTACTTTTTATTTAATGTTAAAGTGAAAATGACACTAACATAAATTGTTTTACTAAAACAGTTTTTAAGTAGGGTTACACAAGTCCAAATTTTGACTATAAATATTCATTAGAAAGCTAAAAAGATTTCCTACATCATAGTTTTTTTTTTATAATTTTTAGACATTAAATAAATTAAATTATTTATGACATCATTATGATGTGGCGATGACCTCATTATTTAACGATTTAAATAAAATGAGAAGATAATGCAAAATCCAAGGCTTACACTTGTCCAAAGCCTATTGGATGAAGATATTTCGAAACCTTATCACCTTAGCCTCGAATTATATAAATGTGGTACCTTTAGAATCCGAAAAGCATTTTGAAATAATGTAACATTTCAATCTTTCCAAAAGTGCCCCTCCTCTCCACTTATAAAAGGCCCCCACCTCTCCCACTTCAATTACACTTTCAAGCCATTTGGCTCGGCCAACCTCTGCCCAAATACTCTCCCAACATTCCTCCCTTACTCCTAGAAGCCTCACTTTGGGCAGAACTCTTCCCAAGGAAGCCTTTGGCTCAAATCAAAAAGAGTTACCCGATTTTGAGGTAATGTCTTTTATAATGTTGTTTTGGTTTATTTTTCTTCTCCAACCCCCTAAACTCTTTTTATTCATTTCTTTTGTAACAACACCAGTATCCTCAATATACTAGGATGTTGTTATAAGAAGGATTCGAGCTACACTTACACACACCTACATCTAATGGTTAAAGAACATACGGTTTCTGTGGATGGCGAATTTCTGCCTCACGAAACGATGATTGTTCAACACTCATATAACACCTTCAAAGGTGGCCATTAAGATGTCACTATATTTATATATGATATATAATGTGTTTATGTTTTACTTATGATTCTGTATTTCTCATTTATGGCTTACTTTATGATTTCCATTATGGGTAAAACGCGATAATTTCATTTTAGGAAGTGCGGACTACCGCCCCCTCAAAGTGATTTGAATCGTTAATGCCATATGTGGGATGTATAAAGGATGGAGTAAATGGTATTATACACTATATTATACTGGAATTATATTATACATTTATATCATTATGACTTCGTTCCATTAAATACGAAATAGAAATGAAAGTAGCGTTCATGCGTACGTACGGCTTACCGTCTCCATGAACGGTGCATTTCATTTCTTACCTCTAAATGTTACGTAATATTATAAATGAATGTATATACTGTATATATATGATATATATGATATCTAAATCATTAATATAATTCTGGATATAATGGATATTTCACCACATGAACAACTTATAATTATAAGAAGTTTATTGTTGACTCATGTACCAAAGATCGACAAAACGACCGTTATTAACTTAAGTAATTACATAATGTTCATAACATTGTAATAAGTGATATAAAAAGGATAATGAAATTTAAAATGGTTCTTAATAAGGTAGATATTAACTCTAGTTTATTATTCAGGAGGTTAAAGAACGGTTGAGTCAAGTCGGACACAAGGTAAGGGATCTTCTTAACCCAACTTCCATTCTTTGGGTTAATCTCCTACTTTCAAATTATGTCATGATATTATTATGTCCTATTTTTTATTTTTATGTTATTTATGTGTACCTATAGTGAATACACATAATATATCTATTTTATTTTAAAAATGATCTTTGTATGGGACTTCGTCTCAATCTCCTTTCGTTGAGGCATATTTTATTTTATACACAACTTTCTTTTATACGGTGTATAAACCCCTTTGACTTTTACATTTATTCAAAAGGAATCTTTTTACACGAAGCGTTTTACTAAACGACAAAAAGGGAATGTTTTTCTTTCCGTACTTATGCGGCGACAACAACTTCTCCGCCGCCGTGACCATTATTTGAGTTTCGGCTTCCTCTACAAGCCATCACTTTTTTTAATGAAAAATAAATACAAAGTTTTAACTTACTTTTATTTTGGTATTGAAAATGGTTTTGAAAGCGTTTTTATTATATCAATGTGTTGTATTGATATCTTGTGATTGGAATGTGGAAATGTTATGTTTCCTTTATGCATGTTTTATGTGATATGATTATGTTATGGTTTATGATATGTTTAAACCTATTCATATGAGGAATGTATTGGACTTAATAAGTGACGGGTGGGGCCCGCTATAGCTCCTCGATGCATCGGTAGGTCTCATGAGACAACTAGACGTGGAATTGGCCGAGGCCCTTTCCCAATTTGATTTATGGTTTTGGCCGAGGCCTTAATCATTTTAGACGTCTTGGCCGAGGCCTTGACAAAATGTTTCAGAATGTCCGGCATTATACATTCCCTCATTATGAAAGTGGTTATTGATATTGCATGTGATTATTCGACCAGTAGAATATCCATGTGAAGAAGTAAATGGAATTATCTCATTTTATTTTTGCCATATTATGTTGATGTTCAAGTTTAAAAGGCTTTTGTTTTAGTTATACATTGCCTTAAATGTTTATGTTTATTTATGAAAGCTTCCGCAATATTGTTATCCTTACTGAGCATCTGAGCTCACCCCTTTCAATGTTTTAATATTTTCCAGGATGTGAAGAAGTATTTTATGAATGACCTGCAGGGATAGTCAGAAGAGGATATGAGTGTGGACTATGGAGACTTTGTTATTGTAGTTTTTCACTTTATGATGTAATGTAACGTTTACGAATGTATCTAGTGTTTCCAAGGCTACTAAACTAATCGGTCTTTCGAGACTTGATCTTTTGTGATCATGCCAATGTTACGAAGTAATGCACCGACTCTGGGTAGCTGGGGTCGGGGCGTTACATATGGTTTCTAGTACCATAAGTTTCTAACCAACATTTTCCTAATTAAGAATAATGATATACATATTAGAGTTATAATTAACATCCAATAACTCATCTTTCACTTCTCAAAAGTTTATTTTTTCATGCTGGTGATAGATATTCTAATTAATATAGCTTCTTTATTCTAAGATATGTTTTCCAAGGATGGATTTTCATGGTTTAATCATATCCAAATTTTCCTTGATAACAATAAATCCATTTCATTTAGGTTTCCTTATAAAATTATTTTTTACTAAGTGTTGTTTTTTAGATTAAATGTTTTTGGGGATACTAACCTAAATTCTATGCACCAAATCTTCAATCCACTCCTAAGTACCTTTTTTTATTACCATGTTGTGTTTCGGTGGTCAAATACCACTAATTCCCAGAACATTTCAAGGATCATGAGAAAATCATCGACTTCTTCTTCCCTCATTAGCAAGAGATGAATCCCCATAAGTGTGTATTCAAAGACACCACTATAACTCTCCTCAATGTCATTATCATGTATAGAGGCATTGAAATCAATATAGATAAAAACAAGGGTATCTTCCAGATTCCTCCCATATCAACCTTCAAGAGTTGTGAGACCTCCACGACCACCAAAACCTATTATCGACGATTCATTAAAAATATATCTAGTTTGTTTATTCCATTTTTGATGATCTATAAATATGAACCCCTTATTAGTGGGATGAAAAATTCCAAACTACATTCATGGGAGTCAAGAAGTTCATACTACATCATTTGGTTCGGTTTCCACCCATCCTCAAAAAGACTCATTTCATTAATGTAACCATCATTGAGTGGTCCATTGGTTCCCTAATAGCTCATAAAAAGAAAAAAAAGAAGGCAGAATCATATATATTACCTCAGTCACATGATGCTCAATATAAAGACCATATATTCTCTTATTTAGAATAATTACCATTACTTTTCATCATAGTTTATATATTTTAATAATAATTATATTTCCACGAGCTATAGTTGGTATATCATGTAGATCTATGAAATTACATTTACAAATTCCCTATACTAACTATAAGATTGGATATTCTTGTGCAAACTCATCAGCTATTCAGTATTAGGTTTGTCCCCAAAAAAATGGAATGGAAAAAAGAAACTGAATATTTCTTATTCATGCATCCAACCCCTATGTTGATCGGGTAATGCCATGCCGGTAGATAGACTTCAACTATGCCTCCTAGATCTTGGATGGGAAAAGGAACAACAACACCAAGCCCAATCATATGATCCTTATTATTTTATTCATAACTACATAAAAAATATTTATTTACACTTTCTTATTGATAGAATTGTTTATGAAAATTGAGTCATAGTATCAGGAACATATCATCAAACTCATTTTGGCCCATGAGACTGATGTTCTTTGGATTAACATTAAGGGAAACTATAATATATAAATAAAGAAGATCCATGGTGGGATCATCATAAAGAAGCAAGTGATCATCCCCTTACTATAGTAGGCACGTGATTTAATAACCTAGTACCATTCCCATTTGAATGTGACTCATATTCCCTGTTTATAGAATAAGTAATCATATTTATTAGTGATCCCGCTCATATCCTTTATTGATAATTCACAAGATGATTGTTTAATTCATATATCATAGTAGAGATACATTTCCCACATCACATCAGATGAAAATTACCGACCATTTAATCAAGTGGCCACTAGTAATTTACATCGGGGCCCTCAAATGCCCTAAATTCTTTAGAATCATTAGATTATATGACTCTCTTCATTGAGGATCTCCAACATGGGACTCCAGGAATAGAATGAGTATAGCATGAGATAATCCATCAGTGATAGCTATAATGTTTCAACAAAATCATTTAACCAAGTATTAATTGAGTAAAATCTTTTTTAATGTCTAATACAATGGTTCATACACATCAATAACCATGTTTGGGGTGCGCATCAAAACTCACTCTAATGTTAGGTTCCTCAAAAAGTAATTTTGTGAATCAATGAGTTCCGTCTTGGTTGAAATATTTTAAAAAACATGAAAAAAACCTAATAAAATAATATTAAACAAGAAAACACCACGGTAATTGATATGATACATTGAATTAAGGGAAGATCTCATCCTACACATGTGATGTTAAAGAGTTGTACTCCATACTTTCTGAAATAAATTAAATTTTAATACACCCTATCCTCAATGCATGATGTTAAAATGTTTTTTCAAAATCAATGAAAAATTAAATTAAACTATATATCTAACATCCCAATAACATCACATGTATGGTTGTGACACCATTGGGAATATGTAGATAGGGTTCCACCTTGCAATGTCTATCTACTACAGAATCAAACCAAAGAACTATATATGGATAGACTTCTCATTTCCAATGGGATATGTAGAGACATCCAAGTCACATATCCTAGGCCCATCTCACCATGAACATTTTTAGGGCTATTCTCATTCTAGATGTGTTTAGTTATCTCCTACCAATATAACAATTAAACATGTTTGAGTGTATTCTATAACAGTTACCTGAGTTAAATAATCTCTACCAAAAATAGAAAAATGTTAACTTTCACAACTCAATCATTCATCAATTTAGATCCTCACAACCCTCCTTATCTAACCATTCACCTCACAGTACTAGTGCCTAGCTAAATAAGATCACCACCCATATTCGGATCACACAATGAAATATCCCTAGAAACAGATGATAGCTTCTATGTTTCTAACAATTTAAATGGTCATTTTTACATATTATTTCCCCATCCTCAACTTGTGCAGTTACGGGGATAATGTTTAAAACATACTCTGTAGTAATTCTCATCCCATCGGCCACCCCCCATTTTGTGGTAAATATCAAATACGTTCGGATTTACTTATTTTACACATACCATTATGTTGGTAGAGTCTTAAAAAATTTATTTTCATTCCCCCATTCCTTCAGACACTTTGAAAACATAATTTAGCATTGTTGGAATGTCCCCAAACTTCGTTCAATCACCCATATTGCTTCCTTACTTGTGAAAAGTGATATTTAAAACAACTCCTTATTTATTACACCAATAATAGCTCACATAGTCCTATAAGGCTTAGTGGTATCTCTTAAAATATAGTTGAGATGCCCATACATTCTGAAAAAAACATTAACCCACAATACATTTCATGCTCCATGATTTTAAACCAACACAAACCATCTATGGGCTAAGAATCATGACCCTAAACATTGTGAAACGTGTCTCAAATATGTTTAACATATTGAAAGGCCTCATTATCCCAATTTTCTTTCTAACTATTTTCTCCCTTGTAATGAAAGACCATATATGGAACACGTATAGGCACATGCACCACTTTGGGTCTATGAATCATGACCATTATTTATATGAAAATGGTAAAATATATATGAACCTTAACAGCATTAACCAACATCCTTTCTATAAGAGTATAAAATGTATGAAACATGCACCTATATATATGATCTTAAGCTACATGGATAGTTTCTTATTATATGATTCTTTTTACTATACATTCATCATATTATCCTCACCAAAGAGGAAACTGGATCCCCTTTTGTGTCAGCCACCTACCACACCATATTCTAGAATGTTGTCTCACTAGATTCAATGGTCAATGTCATGTGTATTGATACCTAGATGTGTTTTCTTGTGGAAACCCATAAATCAATCCTCCATACGAGGCTATCTTCACCGTTATTCTTCCTCTAGGACCTCTATTCATGCTATGTTTCCTATTGCATGCTAGAAAAGCGATATAACCCTCACCTCTTGTCCACAAATCATTACCTTCAACTATTTTATACATTATATAAATCTATTTCTATATCAGAAGGTATAATTTCCCCTCCTTTAATTTTTTTGATACTCTTTCATGTATCTTGAATTTCTCTAGAATATTTTGTTTCACACATAAGTTTTGACCATAAACTATGTGAATATGGAGCCCTATGGAACTAAATCCTCACATGGTTTTCATCACATAAGGTTCTTGGTAGACAAATGTACAACTTTATAATTTCTTTTCATGAGAGGACTTTTATTTTTTTCAACCGCATATCTAACCACATTCTATAACAATGTGTGTCTTCATTACCCATTCAGTAGGATACATATATATTCATGATTTTTTAATCTTGGACCCATCCACAAATTCTCCCACCATTCACTCCTTGTTTCAATACGTCATATTTCCTTTCCACATACTAAGGATGTGTAAGGCACACATAGAGGTGCTTCTGGTAGTAAGGACATAAACAATGTTTGATACCATGTTGTGGATTGGATCATTGGACCATTGTTCACATCAGGTAAATAATTTATTCTCTACCATACATGTTTCCCCCAAAGTTTCTTACATTGAAGAACATAAAATAACAAAATTTTTAAATGAATCATGTCCTTAATTTTATGAAATATTTTACAAATATGACCCTAAATCTATACCTACCTTCCCTGAGTAGAAATACTATAGACTTCCTTAGTCCAGTGGCACAAATTCCTATCGTATTGATAAACTGTAAATGGGAAATATGAAAAAAAAAATCAAGATTTCATTAACTAAATCACCCCTAAAACTTGGTAAAATAATAGGGAATAAATGGAAAAGGTACAAATCCCATGATACATTCAACTAAAACCCGTTAGCAACATCGATACATTCTGTGAACCCACTAGTTATAAATAATGTTAGAGTTGATACCTCCTATGATATTTCCCCTTCATAAGGTCCTTTATATGGTAGACCCCTATGTTATCCCCTTTAATTCATCCCATTACCTCCATATGATGGATTTCATTCAAATTGGTTAATGTTTCATTGTCAAAATATGTATGATTTTTGGACACATATTTAGGTCACATGATTTCAAATTGTGTAACTCGCCATTCTCACCAAATGACATTAAACTCCACATTCAATATCATTTCAATAACATGTAAAAATTCAAAATTCCCGTCCTCAATACATGACATAAAAAAGTAAAATATATTTTTCCCACTAACGAGACAACCCTTTCTTCCCTATAGTTCTGGCCACAAACCACACCACTCAAGTTCATTTTCATTTTCATAAAACCCAAAATGAAAATTGAATATGATGAAACTAGTGCTGGTATAAACACACAATATTCTCATATCCATGGTGATGTAATTCCCATTACATTGAAAACCATTAAAAAATTTATATTGTTCTCCCCCATACATAGAATATTCTATTATTTGGATCACCCACCATCTTCCACATCTGAACAAGACACTTAATAGTGATTGTGCCTAACCAAAATAGTTCCCCTCTCATCCTGGAAACATGGAATACAGTAAATTTGATGAAAATTTTCTAATTCCTATGTTTTAACATGGTAAACGGTCAAACCTAATTTGTATGTCCCCACTCCTGACATTATAATTCTGGAATCTATTTTTAGAACATCATTAGTAGTCACCCTTAATCATCATCTTTCTCCTCTTTGTGTTCTAATTGTTATACATCATGAATTATGTATCACCCCTATTATTGAGGTATAATCCAACTCCCCATTATTATCCTTCTCAAGAAATCGTTCATGTTGGAAAAGATAGTCTGATGTGTATAGTCTATCTCTGAAACCAATGTCTCCCTAGTCAGGACACTCCCAACGGATGAAAAACCATTCAAACAAAAATCTAACATTTCATTTCTTTAAAATCTCAATATTTTAGGATATAGTTCAATATAATTTTTTTTCTTTGATATCTTATATCATAGACGATAAATAGTTTCAACAAAATGTTAGATACTAATAAAACATTATTATTTAATGTGATAGTTATCACCTAGCTGTTGGAATAGTGAGCATGAAAAGGAATAACTAAATTAAGAAAATATTATTGTGCAATTATTTATAAAATGAATTCATTTCTTATTAATTAATTAGAAACTAATAAAAAATTGAAAATAAAGGGAATGATTTTCTAAAAAACTATCCAATACGTTTTTATCTTAAAAAATTAAATTAGTCACTATTTTATAATTATTTTAGTGAAATTTATGTATATCATTTTGTATAAAATGTTTTCAATTAATCTACTTTTTTACTAGAAAATGGATCGGAATAAATCTGTTTTTATACATTACAATTTATTTTATAAAAACAATTTTTGTCTCATTTTTCACACTTATTATAAAATTAATTTCGAAAAATTATATAATATGGATTGTCAAATATGGATTCTATATTTTGAATTATGAATTTTAAAATATTAAAATATTATCCTTTAATTTTTTTCAGAACGGTTACATACTGATGTAAATTTTTGTCACCACGGTAAGGTTAAAATGGATAAAATATGGTTATATCATTGGGATAAATCTTTAATATTAATTTAACAGTTTCTTTTATAAAATTATATGATATTTATTTGCTCATTTCAATACAAATCTAAAATATATGGTATCTTTGTTCCATATTTCTCTGATTATGACCTTTAAATGTATTTAAGAAAATAATAAATAAAACCTCTCACTATCTTGACCATAATATCTCTAAAAAACTATTGAATGATAAATATAAGATAATTTTGGTTCTAAATTTATATTTAAATGATAAATCAAATTATTTTTTATCTAATTTATTTCTATTTTTGTTGATTAATTACCTTAAATTCCTATAAGACGTAGAGAGAATATTTATTCAATTAAAATTAAAATAAAATATATGATTTAATAAATAATAAAACAAGGTCAATGTTAGTGAATTATTTTGTCCCAACATATTTTAAATAAATAGGACATATTAAATATGTATGAAAATTATATATTTTAATTAAATCATTGTCTTGGTGTCTTTAACATAAAATTAATCAAACATCTCTAAAAAAATAACCTTAATGATATTAAATAATGAATAATATTTTATTAAAAGACTTAAAATTCGTAAAAATAATTTCTTCAACCAAGGTAATGGAATATGGCTAAAAATATTTTCCGCGGTAAATTATTGAGTCAATTTTTTTTATGGAATCATTCTTAACACTTTAAAATTGAAATAGTTATTATTATGTGTTATGGTCAAAATTGTTCACCAAAGGTCTTAATCGAAAAGAAAAGTTTTAAAATAACCCAAAACCCTACATAAGATTAATTAGAAGACATAAATTTTACTCCAAAATCTTTCTCATTGAATTAATTTCTATTTGGGATCATTTTCATTTATAATAAGATTTATATATTTTATTATTTTATGAACATCTATGTATGTCCTCTATTTCCCTTATAAAAGGAATCCCCTAAATTCACTTATTTACCCCACTATGATCATTCATGCTCAAAAAAACACTAAACAATTCCTTATAAACAACTCTATATATTTTTTAGAGGTAATTGTCTCCTAAAACACTTCACAATGGGTAATTAAGAGGATAATTAAAGGGATGAATTCAATGAAGATTTAATCACCTCCACCGATAATATTCTTTTTACTTCTTTATTTACTAAATTTAAATTTGAAGTATTAATAAAAAATAATTTGTTCAATAAAATTTATATGAAGAAATTTTTTTATAATTACTATACCATAATTTTCAACCCACTTCCCCATCAAATGGGAATCGAATGTATTACTCATGAAAATGTAAGACTTACCATCTCCAAATATCAATACAATTCATTTTTAATTAATTTTATGTAATAGTAATAGAAATATAATATCTACATTCTCAACGTCCAATATGTTTGTAAACCATTACATTGTTTGTGCGTACGTGGGGACTAACACCTCTATGAAGTGATGCGATTTAATTATTTCGCCTTTACATGGAAGGTAATATGAATTGATTTTATGAATATATATGATATATAATACATTATTATTACTTGAAAAAATTTATTGATTACATACATTTATTTCATACAATGAAAAGTGAAAAAACGTTTTATGCATATATACAACCTATCCTCTCTATGAATTGTGTAATTCCTTTTTTATCACTAATTTTATTAATGAAATTGTATTTTTAATAATTTATTTAGTGAATAAATTTTATATTTATATCATTATTAAAATTATGTGGATGATGTAGCCATGTTCAATGTACAAGGTCCAAAACTACTTAATCAAAACTAATGAAAATTGAAGTAGTTATCAGTTATAACAATGATTTTAGTATTGAATTGTTAAATAATATGTGATAAAAGATAATATGTATATTATATATGGAATGATATATATGATTATGGTTATTTAATGGATTTATAATAAATATAAATTTATTATATAGGAGTTTCAATCCTGTAAGAATTGTTTTCCTGAGTTAAGGGTTTTATGTTACAATGTCATTATTTATCCAGGTTGATTATGATTAAGTTCAAATGAATAAATCATGTGGTATACCTCTCAATATACTCATTAATATTTCTATCCTATGATAACTTTCAAAAGTCACTATTTTTACGTTCATTTTCCTCTCTATATGAACTCAAGAGACTGAAAGATTGTTTTTTAGGAAATTCAACTTTATTTGTCACTTCAGATGAAAATTAATTCTTTTATATGTCAATGTTTACTTCAAAAAAAAATATAATTTTTTTTATTTATAATTTAGTTAATGTCATTTAAACCCATTTACATCTTTTTAAAAAATTTATTAAGAGGACTTTTCATGTCATTTTTCTAACAATGCGCTTTTTATTGTTTTAAAAGATAATGATAATAAAATAAATGTTTTAACATATATATCATGGATGGTATTTCCCAATGTCATAAAAACTAAAATATTTCATGATTCCATTAATATTATATATGTTACTTCTAAAATATAACTTTTCCTACAATATTTAGTAAAATTGTGGATTTTTTGTAAACGATTTTGAATTGAATGGTGTATTTTACTCAAGAAATGATATAATTTCTATTTAAAATTAATTTTTGTTATCAAATATGAAATATATTGTTGTTTCCCAATATTTAATACAGATGTGATTTAATGATAAAATCCGTATTTTTTCACAAGAGTTTATTTTATTATAGTGATATGACTTTTATGAAATACATATATTTTCCACATTATTTGTTATTAATAAATAATGAAATTTTTATGAATCCTATTTCCATTCAGCATGATATCTATGATGAAATAATTATAAAACCAATTTATTTCTCATGGATTATTATACGATGAATGTTTTATAATATTTTTGAACACAAATATATTAATTTTTTATCTATATAATGGAAATAAATTATATTTCCCTCTAATTTATTTGGAAAAGAAGGACATCTCATTATATAAATAGAAATTGAATATGGAGTGAACCCATTTTATTAAGGGACTCTATCCAAAATGATAGTCTTGGGAGTGAACCTTCAGTACTAAAATGGTTTGGGGTGTAAACCCAATCCACAATGATAGTCATGTTAGTAATCATTGACCAACTAAGGATATTATTTTATATTAGTATATTTAAGAAATAAATGGTTTTATTATGTTAATGTTATAATCATGGGATCATGTTATTTGATTCCATTATGATTCATGTCTTATGAACAACAATGAATTATATCAAGATTCAAGATTATGATATATTTAATGTAAGTTATGGTATTAAAATTCTATTCTCATGTTCTCATTCCCTTATTAAATTATTATGCCGATATATTCCTTGTTTAGCATTGTTATACATCTGATATCACACATTATTATTTTTTCTTCCCCATGTTATGAATAATTGAATTAAGTATTATTTGTCTTAGACGGTTTTTAGGTATGAATAATTTAATGGAAAATAATGTAGTTCACTTTGCAAATATTTTTTTGTATCCAAGGTTCCATGTAAACTAGACCTGTATCATTATACAATTTATCACAGTTGGTATTAACGAATTGTTTAGTAACCATTGGAAACAAGGATGAGAAAACATCAGCGAGAAGTATGGGTATAATTCTAAGTATAGTATATCATTGGAACTTTCAAGTAATGATCAAGTATGACCTAGGTTAAACATAAATTTTCAGAAATTTAAAATGTTTTCTATGGAAATATACATCTTATAAATGATATTTAACGATTTTTAATTCTCCAACTATTAATATTATTTCTCACACTATGGTTATTGGCTTAATTCAATGGCAGGAAGAAAATGGAATCCTATTAATATTGAATGTGATGGACAATTCAATGTTTTTACTCTTGATAAAACTTATGGGATATTTAATGAAAAATCACATTTCAATACTTGTTGTATATTTTCATGTTGTGAATGAGGATAATATTCAACATAAAAAAGGGGTAATAATATTATGTTCAGTAATTCATGATGGAACACCTACTTTTATCTAGTGGTTCCATTGATCCACTAGTCATAGGAAAATTGATTATTATAGAGAATATTTATTTTATATTCGATATTGTTCATAACATGATGAAGTTATTTTTTCATTGTATCATTTGGAAGGAGAAACAAATCAATTGTGGAATCTTATGAGGAGCGTGGGTATATGGGGAGAGATTTACTCCATGTAGTGGGATGAGTTTATGAGATAATTTTTTTTCATATGTAATTTCATCATATTCATAAAATGAAAATGGGTAAGGAATTATATTATCTAATGTAGAAAGATGAACAATCTATTAGTATCAATGAAGTTATTATTAAAATAATTTCATGTTATAATTATTGTATTATCATCCAACCTAAAAATAAGGTAGATGGGTTATTCAATGTCTTAAAACCATGTCTCTAAAAATAATTATCCTTGAGATATTTTTGGATCTATAATGAAATATTTGGATGTGGTATAAATGTGTAAAATGAGGTTATATTATCACATCAAGCTCATGGTTCTTATAAGACAAGAAAAATAGAATTCAAATGAAACACTAAAAACATGGATAAGTGAATATGATCCTTCATTTATTCTTGAATTGTGGATGGAAACATATAGTAAATTGTCTAATATGGGATAGTAAATGTTTTTTTTGAAAAGGAAGTTCTTCGGGAAAAAAATGTCATAGTGATATGAAACAACCAATAAATAAAAGGAATAATGAAAAATCTCATCAGAATGCACCACCCAAAATCTATTATCTCCATTTCAAGGAATTTTGGAATTATACTAACAGTTTCCCAAATCCTAAGGTTAATGAAGATGACTGTTTTCAAGAATCTCTTAATCCCATAATCAATGTAAAGTCCCATGAAATAATTATTGATGGTGTGGAAAATAAATCGGTGAAAGTACACTTTAAAACACTATATAGTAAATAATGTATTATTTTCTTCTTTATCATCCAATAATTTATATAAGAAGAAATTTTAATAGTTCTTCATATTAACACCTATATTATTAGATACATAATTTTTAGTGAAGGAAATTAATACTATTATGATCACATCTCAAGTCTATGATTCTTCTCTAATTTATTTTTTGTGTAATATAAAACTTTAAATTATTATAATCCTCCATGTATTGGGGTTCTATGTTATATTAGGATTTAATTTGATTTCATTATATAAATCTGACATCCATTTCAAAGGGAGGGAAGTCATATTTTCTATTCCAAACAAAAAAATGATCTTAAATCATTTCGACTTATAAAATGATAATCCCATGGAAATTAGAACCATTATATTGGAATTAATCCTATTCAATAATGGGGTTATCTAATATGTATGGGGAGAATCTCAACATAGATGATATGAAAATTGTACACGAGTTTGTTAATGTTTTTCAAGAAGAGTGGACTAGTCTTCCACAGAATTATCAAGTTTAGTTTTCAATATAATGCATACATGATGCAACACCAATTTCAATGACCATATATATAATGGACCCGATTGAGTTGTAGTAATTAAAAAGAAACACTAGGATAATATTCCAAGGGATTAATTTGACCAAGTGTGTCAGCCAAGTGTGACCCTATTCTTTTTGTTTGGAATAAATATATACTAATGTGAATCTGTACTGATTATTAGGATTATAACTATATCACAACTATGAATAAGTATCATATGATTCATATTGATGATATGTTTGATAGACTAAAAAAATAACTCTTCTTTTCCATGATCTATATTTATTATGGATATATTTAATTTATGGACAAGATATAAGGACCCAGCCTTAAAACATTATATAATCTCGAATTAAATGGATAATTAAAATTTAGGATCATTTCAGGTTTATAGTTTTATAGAATTTTTCCACAACTATTACATCTAAAAAAACTAAAATGTGGACACATATACTCAGTTTCAATTTTTTTATAAAATAACAACTCTTTAAAAAAAAGAGTCATGTCTAGTTCTATGTTTTAAAAAGCATGACTTTTCTTAGATCCCATCCATGACCCTATTCGTCTTTATGTCCTAAGAAAGAAAACTCAAAACCTGGGATGAGCATAAAAAGATCAGTAAGGGTTATAAAATAAATAAGGGAAACATTAGTCCATAAAAACATAAGCCTTTTAACATACCTCATGAAATCATAAGATTTATGAATAACACATAGAAAAAATAAATATTAATGGTAACGTGTGGCATCTATAACATACGTACATTGTAGCTTTCACAACTACGTAGGGAGTTACATTTGGAATACCCATCACATTATATTCCCTAAATCTGTTAGTTGAAACAATAAATTTTACCGTCGTCAAGTTACCCAATTCATTGGAGAGCTATCTCGGGCTCACCTACACTATGTTCGTTACGGAACTACCCGTATACGTAAACAATGCCTAAGAACCATAACATAATTATAACACATAACACAAGCATAATTGATAGATAACATTTCAACATTCCAATAACAATATATCATTCAATATATTGACATAATCAATACATTAAAAAATTCATTTTCAATACCAAAGTAAGTAAAAATAGTTTATGGTATTTAGTTTTTTTAAACATTACGGCTTGTTAAGGAAGCCAGGGATGAAAATAATACTCATGGTGGCAGAAACATCATTGTCACCACGTACATTAAAAAGAAAAATTCATTTTTTTCGTTTAATAAAACTCATCCTATAAGAATATTTCCTTTGAATGAATTGAATATTCAAAGGGGTTTTTACACCATATAAAATAAAGTCGTGTAGAATTCAAAATATGCCTCAATGTAAGAATATTGAGACAATGTACCTTACCTCGTGTCTGACTTGACCCACTCCTTCAGTAATCTCATGAATAATAAACTAAAGTTAATTTATACTTTATTAATAATCATTTCCAAGTATATTATTCTTTTATATAACTTATTACAACATTATTAACATTATCTAATCATTTGAGTTAATAACAGCCATTTTGTGGATATTTAGTACTTGAGTCACAAATTAACTTCTTATAAATACATGTTGTCCATGTGGTCAAAATTCCATTATCTCCAGAATGGTATTCAGGATTTTGATATCATATATACCATTTATATCTAGTATATATTTGTATTTATAATAGTACATATCATTTGGAGATAAGAAATGAAATGCACCATTTGTGGAGACGGTAAGTCGTATGTACGCATGAACACTGTTTCTATTTATATTTCATATTTTAAGGGAATAAAAACATAATGATACATAGGTATATTATAATTCCATTATAATATCATATATAATTTCATTAACGCCATCCTTTATACGTTCCATGTATGGAATGAATGAGTTATACCACATTGAGGGGTCGGTAGTCCGCACATCCTAAAATGAATTTATCATGTTTACCCATTATGGAAACCATAAAGGTGTGATATAAATGGAAAATAAAGAAGTATAGAGACAATATAAATATAATATATATCACATATAAATAAACATCCATCATAATGTCTACCATGTTAGGCAGTTAGAGATATTTGAATAATCATCGTTTTGTGAGGCAGTAGTTCATTGTCCATAGAAACATTATGTTCTTTACCGATTAGATAGATGTGTGTGGAAGTGTAGTTCTCATAATTCTCATAAAAAACCAAGTATATTGAGTATACTGGTTTTGTTATCTAAAAAATAATACGAAGAGCATATGGTGGGGAGAAGTAAATTAAAATAAAAGAACTTGAGGGAAGGCATTACCTTTAAATTGGGTATCTTTCTTTGGTTTGAACCAAAAGGTTTACTTGAATTTCCTTATTCCTAAGGGAAGGCTTCTTGATGGAAAAGATGGATTTTGGGATCTTAATGAAGCATATATTAGATGATCCAAGGGGATTTATAGGTGTGATTAATGGGTTATAGGTGATGGCTTTTTATAAGGGGGGGGAGGGGCTCTTTTGGAATGTTTGAATGTATGTTTTTATTATAAACTATTTTTTGTTTTCCAAAGGTCCAAAACTAATTATTTTCGATGATAAGATGAGTCTTGTTTGAAATAAAATCATCCAAAAATAATTGAACAGGTTTTGGATATTTTTTTATTTTTTTATAATCTCATTTATTTGAATCATTCATTAAAAAAGTAATCACTACATCATCATTGTGTCATAAATAACTATATTTATTTGATGTCTAAAAATAATAAATAAAATACCATGATTTTGGTAATAATTTTATATTTAAAATTAATATTTATAGTCAAAGTGATAATTTATATAACCCCATATAAAAGTTTTTTTACTAAAAGATATATGTTTATGTCATTTTTCTCTTTACTTTAAATTAATTAACATAAAGTGTCATTATCACTCCCAAGTGGCTCTATGGGGTTCCAAAATCCGGACAAGGATTACCATGGTCATAAATTTATCAACCAATATTATTAGGGAACATGTTAGCATAATTTAATATTATTATAATAATATTTTGTACCATTATTTACGAGATTTACCCTTTAACCATGGTAAATAAAATATTTACTAAAGTATATATTCATAATTTATAAATGTAAAAGACACCTATTTACACAATTTAGACCTCATGATTCCAAATATAGAATCCATTTTTTCAAATTTAAAGTACATAATAGGAAAAATAATTTAAAAATAATTCTCGTTGTCAAACCAAAAACTGTGTTTTTGTGAAATAATAACTATCAAAAGATTGATACTTGTTTATGTCCAATTTCAAAGTAAAATTACTTCCAATGATCTTCACTGGATTAAAGTGTAAAAATATAATCTAATTATAAATTAAAACCAATTAAAAATATAATGTAACCATATAAATAAATTACATTAAAAGGATGTTTTGAATTAAAATGCAATATTTTTCACAATTCATTAAAAAATGAACATTATCAAAAAAATACCTAAAACTTACCCAAACTAAATTTTGATGTCCCGATTCAAAAAAAGAATTTTATTTTGTCAAATAGAATATATTAAAGTTAAATATATATATATTTAAAAAGGGTTCTCCCCTAACAAATGGTAAATCGACCCTCTAATAAATATTAGAGTGTTTATGCTTAAAATTAGATTCTTTCTTATTTTAAGACTCTAAACTTTATTGGATAAATGTAAAAAAGATTTAACAAACATGTATAATCATATTTTAGTTAGTTTTTTCCATTTCTGCAATTACAACTGCTAGGCGTTAACTACCACTTAAACTAATAATATTATTATATTATTTTTTGGTATAACTCAACGTTCTGTGCAGAGTAAGATTTCGAAGAAATCCATTGTTGCTTGTTGTGTACGCTATCATACATAGCATCCCATATAATGTAAACTTAATATTTAATTTACAAATATTAATAAATATGAAGATTTCATAATCTTTATTCACCTGGGACGTTACATGCTTCCCCGCTTTTCAAAATTACATCCTCATAATTTTATTCACATATCAAATAAATAGTGGTATTCATCCCTCATAGAATTTTCATATTTCCATGTTGCCTCTTCAACCATATAGTTTTTTCATAAAACCTTTACCTAATGAATTACCTTATTCCGTAATACTTTATCTCTTTGGTAAAGAATCTAGACTGGTTATTCCTCATAAGAGATATTCTCTTCCAACTGAACTACCTATGGGATCAAAACAAGAGATGGATCTGGAATATACTTTCTCAACATTGAAACATGAAAAACATTGTTTACCTGGGATAAACATGGAGGTAATGCCACTCTGTTTGAAACTGATCCAACTTTTTCTAGGATTACACATGGTCTAATAAACCTCAAACTCAACATTACCTTCCTACCATAATGCAACACACTTTTCCATGGATAAACTTTGAAAATACAAGATCGCCTAACTCAAAAGAAAGATCATTTCTTCGTTTATCTGCATAACTTTTATGCCTGGTCTGAACTGTTCTCATGTTCGTCTGAATCAACTAAACTTTTTCTTCCATCTCTTCTATAAATTTTTGTCCCGTATGTTTCCTTTCACCTACTTCATCAAAAAAATATGGAGTTCTACAACACTTTGCATATAATTTCTCAAACAGTCTCATCTGTATACTAGAATGAAAATTGTTATTATTAGAAAATTAAACCAAGGAATGATGTTTGCCCCAAAATCCCTGGTAATCCATTGAGAAAGCACATAGCATATCCTACAAGGTCTGAATTGTTCATTCTAACTACACATATGATTGATCATGAAAAGATTTACTGAAATTTAATTCATTACCCAAGGACTTATGAAGGCCTTTACAAAACTTTGAAGTAAACGTGGGATCACGATCTGATACAATGGAGAGTGGAACTACATGAAACCTAATTATCTCTTTAATATACAAATAATAAAGTTGATATAAAGACAAATTATCTCTTATCGGAAGGAAATGAAAATATTTAATCAACTAATAAACATTAACCCAGATTTTGTTATTACCTCGAGATGTCTTTGGTAATCCCACAATGACTTCCATGGATATATTTTCCCATTTCAACTCTGAGACTAGTAAATACTAAAGCATCCCTTTAAGTAACTGCTGATCTGGATTTTTCCTGTTGACAAGTCAAACACTTCACAGTAAAGTAACCAGTATCTCTTTTCATTCCTTCCCCACAGTAATACTCCGGAAGATCTCTGTACATCTTAGTACATCCAGGATAAACTAAAAACAAGGAACTATGAGCATAACATAACAACTCATTCTTCAATTGTGAATCAAAGGGAATGTATAATCTTTTTCCAAACTCTCAAAATGAAATCATTATCAATGTTAAAATTAGGCAACATACCCTTCTTAACCAACTCTTCCTTTTTCTGCAACTCACTATCTTCCTTCTGCGCTTTCTTAATTCTATCCGATAGAGATGATTTCACTGACACCTAAAACAAAACAAAGGAATTTCCTACACCAACAACTTCTATTCCAAATTTTATAAATTATTTAATCAAAGTAACTTGTTCCAAACATAAAAAGGTTAATGTAGAATTACTTTTTCGACTCAAAGTAAAAGCCACTTTATTTCCCATTCCTGTATCGTATTGGATCTTGCAATCGTAATCCTTTATTAATTCCAACAATCTCTTCGGTTTCATGCTTAATTCCTTTTGAGTGATTATATACTTCAATATTTTGTGATCAGTATATAATTCGCACTTTAATCCATACAAATGATACCTCCAGAATTTTAAAGCAAAAAACATAGCAGCTAATTCCAAATCATTTGTAGGGTAATTTAACTCATGAGGTTTCAACAAACATGAATCATAAGAAATTAACTAATCATTCTGCATAAGGACACAACCAAGTCCTTTTAATGAATCATCACTATAGATAATAAACATACCATGTATGGAAGGCAGTTCCAAAATTGGAGCATTAACCAATCATCTATTCAATTTTTGAAAATGATCATCACATTATTTCTCCCAAATGAACTTAACACCTTTTCGAGTTAACATATTTAGTGGGCTAGATAACCGTGAAAAAGTTTCAGAAAAACATTGGTAAAAACCTTCCAATCCAATAAAACTATGGATATCAGTTATAGTTTTGGGTCTTTTCCTTTCTTCAACAACTCTTGTTTTAGCAGGATCAACAATTATTCCATTTTTTGAAACAATGGGACCATGGAATGAAATTTGTGGTAACCAAAACTCACAATTGCTAAATTTACCAAATAGTTTTTTTTTCTTTTATGATTTTGAATACAACCCTTAAATGACTTTCATATTTTTCTATACTTTTGTAATAAACCAAAATATCATCAATGAACGCAACCACAAACATATCCAAGAAATCACAGAAAATTCTATTCATAAGATCCATGAATACAGTAGGTGCATTGTTTAACCCAAAAGGAATAACCACAACTTCATAATGGCCATATCTCGTACAAATGATGGTCTTCAAAATTTCTGCATCCTTTACATTCAACTAATGGCACCCTAACCTCAAGTCAGTATTCAAAAAACAATGAGTGCCCGGGATATGATCAAACAAATCATCGATATGAGGAAAATGATACTTGTTCTTAATAGTGATGTTATTAATTTCTCTATAATCACTGAAAATTCTCATTGAACCATCTTTATTTTTAACAACCTACAAAGGATCACCCCATGGTGATGCGCTAGGTTGAATGAAATCGTTATCTAATAGTTTCTATAATTTCTTCTTTAACTCTTAAAGTTCAATTTGACCCATTCCTTAAAGGGATTTTGAGATTGGATTATCATCATGAACTAAGTCAATAGTATATTTAACTTCCTGATCAAGTATTGTACTAGGAAACTCATTAGGAAAACATCAAGGTACTCATTTACCACCGGAACATCCTTAATCTTAACAGTTCCCTTGTTTTCAAAAATATATTCAAGGTAACATTCATTTCCCTATTTTACTAGTTTCTCAGCTTCTAGATATGTTATCAAAAGTAAGGGTTCATTATTATACACAAACTGAAAATAATTATAAAAATAACCCTCTTTATCCATGCATCCAATCTTAGCATGATGAATAGAAATTTGATCCACACCTAAAATAACATCAAACTCTACTAGAGGAAAAACAATAAGGTTTGTAGGTATATTATTTTCGCACACAAGTAAAGGAAGGTTCTTATAATATATTTTTTGTCTCAAAATTTACTCCTGTGTTTTTATCAGAAGATTAGGATTCATATCTTGAGATGTAATTTCCAATTTACTAGAAACATTATCAGAAATGAATGAATGTGTAGACCTTGAATAAAAAAATATATTGGAATATTCTGAAAATACAAACAACGTGCCTGATACTATATTATATAATGGACCAATATCTGCTGAAATAGTTTCAAAGGATTTCACCACCCCTTTCTTCTTGTAGTCTAGCTGCATTCCCTTAGTTGAGTTCTTCTTTGGACAGTCATTTTCATAATGACCCATTTCATAACACTTAAAACATTTTACTGACTGTAAATCAGATTTTGTCTTACAATTTCCCTGATCTTTTTCAGTGAAATTATTAGCCTTATGTCCCATTTTACCACATCGGTAGTACTTACCAGAATTCAAAATACATTCACCAGTATGCTTTTTAGAAAATCTTTCCAAAACTAGAATCTTATGTTTCTTAGCATAAATTTTTTTTCAAGAGTTCTTCACTTTTTTCTACCACCTCGACCTCTTATTTTGTCGTTTTTCAAAGAACACTTGATCATCAACAAACTCAATTTCCAACTTCTCTACAAATTGAAGAAATTTTTCATAACTTTTCAACTCATAAAAAGCTAAATCCATTCAATAATTTGGATTTAATCCTATGTAAAATCTATTGATTTTACTATCAAGATTTCGTATGAAATTTTGAGCATACATTTCTAGTCGAGTGAATTTTCCACCATAAGTATCCACTATGTCATCCTCCTGCATCAATTATAGGAATTGTTTCCCATAATAATACAAACTTCCTTAGGATAATATTTATCGATAAACATACCATTGAATTCATCCCAAAAAGAGCATCAATCTCCTCACTATCATTGATATTTTGAACCATCGATCCCCACTGAACGAATTCACCATCACAACGGTAAACAAAAAGACTAACCTTTTGATGTTCTGAACACCCCATGACATCAAAAATATTCTCTAGTGCTTTAACCCACTCTTTAGAAAGAACAGGGTCTGATGATCCTCTGAATGATGGAGGATGTTTCCGCATGAAATTCTCCACAACTGATACATTCCTTTATGGTTGATCTGGATGATCTCATGCATGGATACCAGCACAATTTATATCCTGAGAAAATTGTGTGAACATCGCAAAAAATTGTTTTATTCTGATTTCGACCATCTCTGGTTGCTGATTTGGAAGGTTTTCTTCCTCCTGATTTTGTCCCATCATAGTAGCCTTGTTTCCTCTGTGGAAAACAATTCTGAACACTGAAATATCATAAGCGAAGCAACATGGTAATCTATAACTACTATATCATATCAATATTAACATAAGTTAATTTATGGATTTTAATTTCTCAATATCCTAACTCCTACTATTGTCTTAACTGACCTCTAATACCATCAATAAGGACTCGGCCTTAAAACGTTACATAATTGGGAATTAAATGAATAATTTACATTTAGGATCATTTCATGTTTAGATTTTTATAGAATTAGGCCATAACTATTACATCTCAAAAAATTACAAAGTAGACACTTCTAATCATTTTCCATTTTTTATAACATAAAAACTCTTGAAAAAAAATAGATTCATGACTTCTTCCATGTTTTAGACAGCATGACTTTTCCTTGATCCCATCCTTGACCCTATTCATCTTAATGTACTATGAAAAAACATTTCAAAACGTGGGATGAACATAGAAAGATCAGTAAGGGTTATAAAATAAAGAAAGGAAGCATTAGTCCATCAAAACATATTAGTTTTAACATACCTCATGAAATCATAAGATTTATTAACAACACATATAAAACATATATCTTAATGGTAACTTATGGAATCCATAACATACTTACATTGTAGCTTTCACAGCTATGTAGAGAGTTATATTTGGAATACCCATCACTGTATATTCCCTAAATCTATTGGGAGGAACATTAAAATTGACCTCCGTTGCATTACCCAATGCTTTAGAGAGCTATCTCAGGATCACCCTCCCTAGGATTATCACAGAACAACCCATATAAAAAAAACAATTACCAAGAACCATAACATAATCATAACACATAACACAAGTATAAAGGAATGATAAAATTTCCAGATTACAATCACAATATATCATTTCAATATATTGAAATAATCAATCCATTAACAAAACCATTTTCAATACCAAAATATGTAAGTAGCTTATATGGTATTTATTTTTCTTTTGAAAACATTACGGCTTGTTAAGGAATCCCAAGATCAAAATAATACTCATAGTGGAAGAAAGGTCGTTGTCACCACGTACGTTAAAAAGAAACATTATTTTTTTTTTAGTAAAACGCCTCATATAAATAGATTATCTTTGAATGAAATTAAATGTTAAAGGGGTTTATACACCATATGAAAGAAAGTCATGTAGATATCAAAATATGCCTCAATGAAAGAAGATTGAGATTAAGTCCCTTACCCTGTGTCCGACTTGACCCGTTCGTTCTTTAATCTCCTGAATAATTAACAAAATTTAATTTATACTTTCATAATAACCTTTTTCAAGTATATTATTATTTTTATATCACTTATTTCCACATTATAAACCTTAAATAATCATTTTAGTTAATAACGGTCGTTTTGTCGATATTTGGTAGATGAGTCAAAAATGAACTTCTTATAATTACAAGTTTTCCATGTGGTCAAAAGTCCATTATCTCTATAATGATATTAATAATTTAGATATCATATATATCAAGTAGATATATTTATTTATTATAGTACATAACATTTGGAGATAAGATATGAAATGCACCGTTCATGGATACCGAAAGTCGTACGTACGCATGAACGCTACATTCATTCCTATATCATATTTTAATTGAATGAAAACGTAAGGATACATAGGAATATTATAATTCTATTATAATATCATATATAATTTCATTAACTCCATCCTTTATAAATTCCACGTATGGAATGAATGGGTGAATTCATTTTGAGGGGGTGGTAGTCCGCACTTTCTCAAATGAAATTTTCATGTTTACCCATTATTTAAAACATATAGGTATGCTATAAATAAAAATACAGAAATATAGATACAAGATAAATATAACATATATCATATATAAATATATTTCGATCATAATGGCCACCATGAGATGCATTTTGAGAAATATGAACAATCATCATTTTGTGAGGCAGTAGTTCATCGTCCACAGAACCACAGAAACAGTATTTTCATTTCCCATTAGATATTGGTTTTTGGAAGTTTATTTCTCATAATTATCATAAAAATAACATATTATATTGATTATACTATTTTTTATTTAAACAAATAATAATAAGATCATAGGGAGTGGAGAATCAAAATAAAAGAAGAGAACTTGAGTGAAGACGTTACCTTTAAACCGGTTAACTCCCTTTGGTTTGAACCAAAATGTTTACTTTGATTTCCGTTTGCCTATGGGAAGGATTCTAGGAGGAAGACAATTATTTTGGGAGCTTATTGGAGAAGATGTTGGATGATCCATGGGGCTTGAGAGGTGTGAGTAATGGGTTATAGGTGTTGGCTTTTTATAAGGTGGGAAGGGGCTGTTTAAGAATGTTTGAAAGTATTTTTTTATTATAATATTATTTTCAGTTTCAAAAGTTCCAAAACTCCTTAAATTAGAAGATAAGATGAATATTTTTCTAAATAAAATCATCCAATAATAATTTCATAGGTTTTTAATATTTGTTTTAATTTTTTATAATTTCATTTATTTAAATCATTCATTAATAAGGTAATCACTGCATCCTCATTGTGTCATAAAGAATTTTCTTTATTTGATGTCTAAAAATTATAAAGAATATACCATGATGTATGAAATCCTTTTATATTTAAAATTAATATTTATAGTCTAAAAATTAACTTATATAACCCCATATAAAATTGTTTTAATAAAAGTTATATGTTTATGTGATTTTTGTCATTACATTAAATTAATTAATATAATGTGTCATTATCACTCCCATGTGGCTCCATGGGGTCCCAAAATCGACCCAATGATGCCCATGGTTGGAAATGTATGAAAAAATAGGATTAGGAAACATGTTAGGGTAATTTAGGTTTATTATAACAATATTGTTTTACCCTTATTTACTAGATTTACCCTTTAACCCTGGCAAATAAAATATTTACTGAAGTAAATATTCATAATGTCTAAAAATAAAAATTACCTATTTACAAATTTTGGACCTACTAATTCCAAATATGGAATCCATTTTTCCAAATTCAAAACACAGAAGTGGAACAAAGTAATTTAAAATTTTTTCACATTGTCAAAACAAATAACCGTGCTTTTAAGAAATAATAACTATCCAAAGTTTGATACTTGTTTATGTCCATTCAAAGTGAAAATTACATAAAACGACCAATATTGGATTAAATGTTAAAAATATAATCTAATTATACTTTGGAACAAATTAAAAAGAAAATATAACCATATAAATAATTTAGATTTAAAGGCAGTTTTGAATTAAAATACAGTATTTTTCACTATTCATTTAAAAATTGTACTTTATCAGAAAAATACGAAACAATTACCCAAAGTTAATTTTGATGTAACAATTATAAAGAAGAATTTTATTTTATCAAATATAATATATAAAAGTTACAAAACTAGATTTAAAAAGGGTTCTTCATTAAAAGGCGGTAAATAGACCCTTTAAATAATATTTGAGTATTTATGCTTAAAATTGGATTCTTTATTATTTTAAGACTCTAAAATTTATCGGATAAATGTAAAAACATTTAAAAAATGTATAATAATATTGTAGTTAGTTATATTAAATCACTCCATTATAGCGGCTAGGCATTAACTACCATTTAAAATAATATTATTAATATTTCATTTTTCAGTATAACTCTACGTTGTGTGCAACGTATGATTACAGAGAAATCCATTGTATCGTGTTGAGTACACTATCAGACATGGAATCCCCTTTAAATTATTATTAATATTTAATTCATAAAAATTAATACATATGAAAATGTTAAATTCTTTATTCACCTAGGATTTTACACAAGAAAGAGAATATACCTAAGAAATAATCCCATTTAGGGTTCAACAAATTTGAATATATAGTGATTCCATTAGTTTTCACTAATTTCATACAATATTTATGGATTTAATTTGTAGAGTCTTTTTTAATATCTTGATTAATTTGTGCTATAGATTATAGATAATATTATCATTAAATCAAAGATAAAGGAAGAGCGTGAAGATCACTTGAGGATTGTACTGAAGACCCTAAGTAAGGATAATTTATATGAAACCTTTTTAATATTTGAATATTGGATATAAAATTATTCATTTTTTTGTCATATAATCTCAAGAGATGCTATATCAGAAGATCCATCAATGTCAGGAGATATTGAACATTATACCAGAATGACTACTATGACTGAGATATGAAGTCTTCTTGGTTTTGTAGTATATTATTAGAGATTTTTGTATAATTTCTCTAGATTATATAATCTACTCTCTATGTAAACTTATATGGGATAAATTTTCCTTTGTATTAGTGAATGTGATAAAAAATTTAAAAAAAATAAAGGGAACGTTCGTCAGTACACGTATTAATAAATTATCATAGAATGCATCAGGGTTTTTGATATATAGTGATGCATTGAATAAAGCACCAGGATACATTCTCATGAATAATGATATAGTGATAAATTATTATTCAAAATAGTTTATTTTTCTTGATAAATTTTACAAAACTCTTGATATGGAGTTAGATACAATAGTCATTGAATTGGTGATGTGGATAAATAGTCATTATGGATAAAGTTGTGAGATATATACTGATCTTAAAATATTATTGTATACATTCACATTGAATGAGTTATATTGTTTCCCTAGATGTTGGTTAAAAATGAATAATGATTATGAATTCTCAATAAATTACCCCTTGGGAATGAAAAAAGGTCAATTATGCTTTGAGTTGAAATGATCACTCTAGATTATCTATGATGAGGAAAAAAAATATCCAATATTTATGGATATTCAAAATATTGATCTACATATAATTAGGGGTAGGAATCATATCTTTCTAAAATTAGTGTTCACCAAGATATCCATGTGATTATTAAAGAGGGTAATAAGGAATTTGTAGAACTATTGTGGAATATCTTAAGTATTATTGATGTTAAATCGTTATTATGAGGAAATGATAAGTTTCCTTAATAGCGTATTTGTTACATCCACACAAGATTTGAATTAAGAGCTATTTGATGAGTCTTAAAGTACATCATTATATATTCCCCTAAGAATTATGATTATTTGTAGTAATCAGAAATAGTATTTCTTATGATATCACATGAAGAGATATATTGCAGTTCACGAGTCTCAGTTCCTAGAATATCAACAAGTTAATGCTGATAAGTAGAATTCTAAGGGGTTTTACCACCATCACATATACCATAATGAATATAGGAAAACACCACCATTAAATTTGTTTTTAAACTTCTAGAAACATATAATTTTCACAATGAAATAATGGAAATATTTGATCAATTTTTTTAAGTCATCACACTTTATTTCCATTATAGAATACTTGTATTTATATTATATTTCCACTATTTATATTAAGTAATTTGTAATGTATCGTGGAGTACCACATTCGTGGTATCTGATTAGTTATAAATTTTTACCTAGATGTTCCAAAAATGGATTCTGAAAACTCTGAATACATATTTTAGTTTTAGTATATCTTATTAACCTCATATAGATGGTAATTTTGAGAAAACCATTCAAACATAATAATAGATTTTAAAAAAATTATTTGTATTCAAAGATAGTTTGGAACAAAAATATCTTCTATTTGAGTTTTCTTGTAATAATATATTACACTTGATCATTAATATGGATCCTTTAGAACATATCCATGAAAATAAATGTAGAAATCCAATGTAAGGGGATTTAGTTATAGGAAGAACCCTATTTGGTCCTACAACAGCTGATAAAATGGATTAGAAAGTCACATAAATTCAACAACACATTAAGTAATCTCATAGTCATTAGAAATTTGTGTTAATAATCATTTATGAGATCTAGAGTTCTATGTCAGAAAGAAAGTGTTTCTATAAATGTATATAGGAAAAAAATTTATGATATTTAGTAATAACTAAAACTTGATCCCTAGGAATCTTTTCCCCTTTAATATTCTTGATCGAGCTAGTATGATAACTAATCTCCTGGTTCTTCCACCAAAACATTTCTCATGTTCATGATTTTTTACATATATCTAACCTATGGACGTATATACTTGATCCATTACAAGTACTCATATTAGAGGTCTTGTCATTAGGGCATGATCTTTTTAATATAGAAAAATAGTTAATATTCTGGATCATGGATATAATGTCCTACGGAATATGTAATCTCACTTGGTTAATGTTCTCTGGAGAGATCAAAACTCAATGAAGCTAGTTGGGAACCCATGGATGTAATGGAAGTTAGATATCCCAATTTTCTTTTTTCAAAATTAAATAATTACAAAGGGTAAATTTATTTTATTGTGGTTTAATGTATCACTGTATGATATTATGATATATTTCTAAGTAATATTTTCCCATTTTTTAGATTCAACTACATGATAACCCGGGTATAGAAAAACCAAAATATAATATTAAAATATTATTATTTAATGTTAACATTATCACTTATCCGTTGGATTTGTGGGTAAGAATAATAATAATAAAATTATACAAATAATTTGGTTTATATATAAGTAAAATAAATTCAATAGTTATCAATAAATTAGAAATAAAAACAAAAATCAATTGAAAATGTTAGAGATGTTTTTCTTCAAAAAAAATTTATGTGAATTTTTTTACCATAAAAAATTAAATTGATAAATATGAGTGAATTTTTTTGATAAAACAAATTTATTAAATTTCAATAAAAAATTTAACATCCATAAATTATTTTTTCTAGATGTGGGTTATTAGTAAATCAAATTTTATGATGCAAATGTACATTTAAAAAAATCTATTTTCGTAGCATTTTACTATAAAATCCCAGGTACTGGAAGAATAATTATTTTTCTTAAATTTTAATATTTATGAATATGATGTTAATTTTACCTTAAAATGGATTTTTTTCTCCAATAATTTACATGACCAATGACAACGGGTTTCTTCATAATCTTATGTTTCATTAAAGACTAAGTTATATCAAATAATAATATACAGTTAATATTAATATTTTATGTGGTATTTATTTCATAGACATTATATCATTTGAAATGAATAGGACAAACTATATTATTTTTAAAAACTTTTGTTAAATTTTCTTTACATTCATCCAATTAATTTGATTGGATTCACTTAAGAAAAATATAATTTTAAGCAAAAGAAAAATCTTTATTTTTTAAAGCTAGTTTAAACTCCATTTAATTGACAACCCCTTTTAAATCAAATTTATTGAACATTTATTGATTTTTTATTTAAAAAGTTATTTCATATATTTAAATATATTCATAAAAATTAGGTTATTATTAATATTTTGTATTTTTTTGATGTTTCATTTTTTAACGAATGTTGAAAAATAATGAATTTTATTTCAAAACAGCTTTTTCTTCTTATTTTAGTATATGGATAAATTAAATTTTCAAAATTTTTTAAATTTTAATTAGATAAATTTATATCAACAAACCCAATTTAGGCTATTCTAATCAATTTCAATTTGATATTTGTTATAAAATCATAGAAAACTTTTGAACATTTTTACATTAAAACCTTGTTTTCACATCATGTATGCGGGATTAAATTTAAATTAATTTCAGCCAGTTATGTGACTGGAATTTGAAAAAATGGTTTCCATATTTGGAATCAGCATCATATATAATTTATATTATTGCCAAGTTATTTTTTGTCTAAAAGATTTAGTAAAAGTGATTAAAATTAATTACAAGGATTAAAAGAAAAATTATTTTAACAGGGGAATAAACCATAATATGAAGGGCCCAAAAGACATAGACACTTGAAAAAAGGCATTGGATTTCGTTATTTCTACCCAATACTCCTTTTTCTCAAATTCTTGCTTTTACGGTATCCACATGACATGGGAAAAACATCACTAGAATTCCCATTTCAAAATTTTTGAAAATTACCACACCTCCTCCACTATAAAAAGGCTCCCACCCATCCCACTTCATCATAACTCTCAAAAAACATTGGATTGAACAATATCGAACCAAATATATCCTCAAAATCTCTCCTCGCATCTTATAAGACTCTCTTTGGTCATGAATCCATTCAATTCATCCCTTTGGTGAAAATGAAAATGACTTTCCTAAATAAGAGGAAACACCCTTCCTCAAACTCTTTTATTTTATATTCATTATACACTTCTTAATGTATTTTTATTCCTTGAATTCATAATAAAATCATTATCCTCATCATACTGTATTGTTTTGATGATGTGATTTTACCTATACTTACACACACATCTAACAAATAGTAATGAACTTAGCATTCTTGTGTAGGACAAACTACCTCCTCATGAAATGATGTTGGTATTTTTTTCAATTTCCAAATTTCATGGTTGAGAATTATTCTAGAAAATATATTTATATATCATATTCGTGATATTTATTATGTCTTTATACTTATGAAACTCTTTTATAATACATACCTTAATACATTCAATTTTGTGTTAGTATGATAACATCATTTGTGGAAGTGTGGACTAACACCTCCTCAAATCATTTTAATACGTTCACACACTACATGGAACATATTATATATAGGTTTATTTAAAGATATGTGAAATACCAAAATTCATTATTATATTTAGAACATTATCAAAATTATAGAAATTTAACAAATCATTTTCTTTAACATGTTTCCAAACACTGAACAAGTGATAATGTTGTTTGTGGATGTCTCGACCACCACCTCCTCGAAGTGATGTGAATACTTTTACATAATAATAATTATAAATATATTTATATATGACTAAATAATATGTTACTGATGATATTATTATCGTTATGTAATTATGAATTGTTACTTTCATTCTTTCTATAATGCTAACTGAAAAATGAGAATGTTAATCTTGCATAAGTACAGCCTACCATCTCCATTTGTGTAACATTGGTTCATTTTTAATAACCATATTTAATGATTGGATTTAAAGGAATAATTTATTTATATATAGATAGTTATTTAATTATTTTTATTTTTTATATGTTCATATAATAATCCATTTGACCATAGTTGACCTACGAAAGTTTTCTTGACACACAAACTAAATATGTTCCATACACCTAATGTATTCATAATTTTTTAAGTACTTATATAAAAAAATTTAATAAGGTAAATAAATGAAAAAATATAATTTCCAAAGGATCTCACTAAAGTATATAATTAATATATGCGTATTATTAAGGATTTTAATGACACATGAGGCGAGTCGGACCCATGGTAATGGATTTATTCTCAATCTCTTTTTGTTGAGGAATTTATTGATTATATGTACCTTTATTATTTTATTATCTGTATATACATCCACTTTGAAATTAAATGTGTATATATATATATATGTTAGAAACTCTCATGTTTTTTAATGTATTGTAAAATTATAATCTTTCATGTTGATTATGATTTAAATGTCCAAATTCATTTGGGATGCTTTGAATGATTAAACATATAATCCTTTCCTCATGTCGATATTCTTGATATTATTTTCTGTATTTATTTAATATTGTTATAAAAAGGGTTAAAAAATATTTTTTTTAATTTTTTTAATTTCATTCGAATATTTTTGAAAATTAATCTTATTACGTGATTTATATGGAATGTTTTGACAAACAACAAAAGGAATGTTACATTCTTAATGTGCAAAGATAAACATACATTTCTTCCATTGGATGAATTATTTTACTGTGGGATTCCTTTAAAAGATTTCATTTTTTCATAAATCAAAACCTTCTTCTTCATTAGTATTTTTAAAATGGGTTTTTAAAATGGATTGATTATTCCTATATTTTGAAATGTTGTGTTGTTATTTAAAAGAAATTTTATGATTGAAATTTTAAAAAGTTCAATATTTTATGTGTTTTGATTATAAAAATTATACTTGGACATTTGATGGGTCGTATTGTAAAAAACTAATGATGGGTGGTTCCATGATAACCCAACAATGGGTGGGTCTGTGATAGCCCCCCAATACATTGGCTATGAAAGTCATCCATTTGGATATTCAATTTGTAGGAATGGCATGTATGGAAGTCAAGATTATGGTCAGTCAATTTATAAGATCATCAAGTATAATGATGTTACAGGATACCTTTATGTATTTTCTTTTTTTAATCTGTTTTTTGGTAATATTTTTATTATAAAAAAGTGTTAAAGGAGCTAAATATCAGCGGAATGTATTCAGTAATTATCAAGGTGAAAGGTATTACTTTTTGAAAAATTTTCATAGATTTTAATGTTTATCAATAGTCTAACTACTTCCTATTTTATAACCATCACTGATATTTTTATACTCTTCCCATGTTTTTTTAAAAAAAATCCCAAAACATAATGATGATTAATGGATTGGAAGAACTCATGTTGATAGTCATGAATAACTTTCATAATGAAGATCATGTTTTAATATTTAATGTTTTATATCGTGGAAAATGGATACCAATTGTAAGTGTCCACTTTTTATTTTATGTTTATGGTATGCTTGAGTTATGGCCTGATTTTATAACACTCTAATCCTAAAAAGATCCTTAATGTGTGTTAATGTAAAATTCTGGACATATGTCAATATTTTGTAATGTTTTATGCTTTCTTACTTATAGTTGGTATCAACAGAAAGTTTTAAAATAACTTTAGATTTTAGGTTAATATTTTTATGATTCCATTAAAATATTTTACATTATGGTTAAGGTAAAATGATTTCAACTTTGAAGATGACCATGTTGCTTCATCTAAGATATTTTTGTTCAGAGTGGTTTTCCATTAAGGAAAAAATAAAGCTATAGTGGTATGGACCAGAGAAGAAATTATTCTTCAAAATATGAATCATTAGATGGATGGGATCCAAACTAGGAATTTTACTTTGGTGATGGCTAAATTGACTCATGCTATAAATTATGGTGTTGTCCATGAAAGATTGAAAATAGATCTACAATAGAGGAACATGATGATACTGGAGAATTTAATCCGACAATATCCCCCATAATCTAGAGGATAATATGACCTTGTGATTAGTTAATGATGTACTAAATTCCTAGAATATAAATTCAATGTCATTTTCTATTTGGATAAAAAGGTAAAATCTTGAACTTCATCATTTTGAAGGGAAATTCAATCAGTGTTTGTCAATGATTATGAATATCGAGGATTGGGAAGAGATTAATGCTCGAGAATAGGAAGTGCTTTTCATGTGTCATGATTGGTCATATGGTTCATGACTACTAGGAAGATTATCAAAAAATCAATGAAAGTCCAACAGTATGATGTTTTAGTTGCAATGAGGATGTTTATTATGCCATGGTGTGTCCAAAGATGATTAACCATGGTTAAAACAAGTAAGAACGAAAGAAAAATGGGTTTGAAAAATATTTTTCTACTACTATAGTTGATTTTGGGATATCAAACGAAGTTGTAAAAAGTTTTTTACTTTTTTATTCAAATTATTACAAAACATTTTTCTATTCTGGATCTTCACATTCATTAATTTCTTATAAATTTTCAATAAAATTAGAAATATCACCTCACAAAAAGAAGATATATCTTTTGGAAAATCTTGAGGTGGAAGTGTTAGAGGAAAAACGATTTATCAGAATCCTAATGTTAACATTATAGGGATGGTCATTCCTAAAGATCATGTTTAACTGCCCTTAGTTGAGTTTGATATCATTTTTAGGTATGGATTGGATTAAATATTATAAGGATTAAATAGATTATAAATCCGAGAAAGTTTTATGTAATGATTTCTTACCTTTAATAACCTACCATGAATATAGGAAATTGATGAAAGATAAAAGTGAATGTTGTCTTAATAGTGTTGTTGAAAGAATGAAATGGTTCTGATTAGTGACATCCATATAGGGAATAATTTAAAAATATTTTTCATCGTGAATTTATAGGTTTTGTTCCTGATTGAGAAGTTAAATTCAAAATTGATTTAGTTCCTGATAGTATTCCTGTTTCTAAACCTCCATATAAAATAAATCAACTAGAACATCTCAAATTTAAAAATTAGTTCCAATAATTTCTTGATAATGTCTACATTTGACCTAGAACATCACTATGTGGTGCTGCTATGTTTGTGAAAAAAATGGTTCTATGAGAAATTGAATTGATTATTGATACCTGAATGACATCACTATTACGAAAAAGTATGTTTTCCCAATATTTATTTGTTTGATAATCTCTAGGGAGCTCAGTGTATTTTAAAGAATGATCTACAGTCCTAGTACCATCACCAGAATATGAAGAAGGATGAAATTTTGAAGACAACATTTAAAATGATATACAATACTTTTGAGTTTGTAGTTATTGAATTTGGGTTTTTAATTCACATTTTTTATTTATCAATCTTATGAATAGATTCTTCCATTAGTTTTTTGATCAGTTGGTGTTTCTGTGTATAGATGATATTTTGGTATTTTTTAAAAACCTTGAGTAAAATGAATGGTACATAAGTATTTTTTGGAATACTTTAAATGAAATTAACCTACGTGGAGATTTATTAAGAGAAAATTTTTTATTCAATCAAAATTCATTCCAGGAAAATATTTTTTTTCTAAAGATTGCATAAATTTTTATCCTTCTAAAATAAAAGTTGTTGAGGAGTGCCCATAACCTCCCTATGTTATTAATATTCATAGTTCTGTTTGATTAACATCTTATTACTAAAGGTTTTTTGGAGAAATTTCTTGTCTATATTGAAAAATAACTATGTTAACATGAAAAGGAGATTGGTTTATTATGATACAAGAATGTAATGTTTGTTATCCTGAACTAAAAATGAACATTGGTCAATTACCTAATTTTGGCTACGCCTTATAGAAATGATTAATTCATCATCTATAGTGATGCATAATTAAAAAGAATCAGCTATGTCTGGAAGAATAATTACTAGTTAGTTTTTTATGCTTTACATCTCATAATAAACCATGAGTTAAATTTCATTACAAATGATTTTGAATTAGATTCTATTTTTTTTATTAATTTTTTAAAGGCATCATTGTTACGAAGAGAAATGTGAAATATATACTGACCATAAATGTTTGAAGTATATATTCACTCAGAAAGATCAGAATGTGAGATATAGGAGGCGAATGAAACTAGTCAGCAGTTATGATTAATCGATTCATTATCGTGTTGGAAAAGAAAACATGTTGGTCGATTATTTGAGTCGAAAAAGTAATTCTACATTAACCACGTTATGTTTTGAACATATAAATTTGGATTATTATTTTATGAACATTAGCGTAGTAGATTTGGATGTATTTAAATCATCTATTTTGTTTTAGGTTTCATTATAGTCGAATTTTGTAGAAATAATTAAGACATATCAGAAGGTGGTTCAATATTTTCATGAAAAGTTTTAATCCTTTAGGAACAATAATTTTCTAAATTTTAATAATGATGAAGTTTTTGTTTTACAATTTGGGAAAAAATTATTTTTCCCTTTTGATTCACAGTTGAGGAAAGAGTTTTTCACTGAAGCTCGTAGTTCTTTATTTTCAGTCATTCGGGGAGCACTAAGTTGTATGGATTTCTTTGGGAGTATTATAGTGGGATTAAATAAAACGATATATTACTGGATTTACCATGATGTGTTTGAATTATCAATTGGTTAAAGTAGAGAAAATTTTACCGAATGGGGTTCATTAACCTTTTCCAGTTCCAGAGTGGAAATATGAGAATATATCAATGGATTTTTTGGTGGGATTGCCAAATAATTGTCATGGTAATAATGAATTTTTTTACTATTGATAGATTAACTAAATCTTCAAATTTCATTTCCATTATATATCTAATTTCATTAGATCATCTTTCAAGACTGTATCTAAAAGAGATTATGAGTTTTAATGGTGTACCTTTATCTATTGTATTAGAATATGATCGTATATTCACATCCAGTTTTTTGAAAGTAATTTAGAAGTCATTGGGTACTGAAATAACTTTTTGTACAAATTTTCTCCCTCAATGTGATGGATAGAATGAGTCAATGACTAGGGCCTTGGAATATATGCTTCATTCATAATCAACATATTACCCAGAAAGTTGGGATCGACATATTTCTTTGGTTGAGTTTTTGTACAATAATATTGTAACACCCCAAGATTCCATGGTACATTTCCCTTTGACTATTTCAATAGCTTGCGGTGTACACAACATTGAGTTCTAGCACACCATGACCAATCAAACTATCCATTATGAATAGTAATACCCACTTTTTGAAATTCTATAAATTTTATTATTCAAATTGGACTTCATTTTTGGATTTGAAATATCAAAATTAGCACAGGGTTAATTTTTGGAACTTTTCTGATAACTTTTATATTTTTATGAAGAGTGAAAAATACAAAATTATAATTAAAAACAACTTTTTAATCAAAATAATTTATAGTTTTTAATTATAAATTTGTGTATTTTTAAAGTATCTTTAGATTATATTTTTATAATTTATTATAATTTAGGTCAGTTAATGTAATTTTTCATTTAAATTGTACATAAACAGATGTCAATCTTTTTAGAGTTTTAACTTTTTAAAAACCCTTTTTTTGGTTTCCACAAAGGAATTAATGTTATTTTAATATTATAATAATATTTAATTACACTAACACCTGTATTAACCCAATTTTCTAATAAATGTATAAACATTGGAATGCTTGGGTCGATTTTGGGACACCATGGAGCCACTTGGAAGTGATAATAACATTTTTTATTAAATAATATGAAGTAAAGTAAAAAATAACAAAAGCATGCATCTCTTAGTAAACAAAATTTTATATGTAGTTATATAATTTATATATTAGAATATAAATATTAATTTGAAATAGAAAAATATTTCATACATCATGATATTTTATTTATAAATTTTAGACATTAAAAAAATATATTTATTTAGGACACAATAATGATGCAGTATTTTCCTTTTTAATGAAAGAATCAAATAAATGACATTATAAATTAAAAAATAAATATAATATGAAAGTTTTGAGGTCATAAACTAATTTTTTATATGAATATGAGATTTTCTTATTGATTAAATTTATTGTTTTCTAGGAAATCGAGTTATTATGACTTTAACAAATACCAAATACTAAATAGTGTCAAAATTGTCAAAAATGAGTTTTTAAAACAAATACTATATTATTAAATGATATAATATACCTAAAAATACATGGTTTAACCAAAAGTCTCTTATAACGATTTATATGTCTTTATTTAATTACTTGGGTTTCTTTTGTCATTTTATAGTAATTTTATTAACCATTTATTTTAATAATACAAGAATAAATTGTAAAAGTTAAACTATTTAACTAACCGTTAAATCTAAAAGATAAGGTTAAAATAGGGAACTATACTTGTCTAAAACCTATTGGTTGAGAGGATTGAGACCCATACCCACCTTATCTCTAAAATAAATTCTTTTGGAGATATTATAAACAGAATATTATTTTATAATAAAATAATATTTCAATCTTTTCCTAAAGTGACTCTCACCTCTCTTATAAAAGGGTACTTCTCCTTCTCTTAATTTCACACCTCCAAATCCATTTGTCTTAATCAACCCCTACTCCAAAATCCTCACAAATACCCTCACCTCAACCTAGAGGCCTTAATTTGTTCCGAAATCCAACATAAGGAGACATTTTGATCAAATCAAAAGGAAGCACCTGAAGAAGAGGTAATAATTTTATCACACGTTTTAGGGTTTTTTTCTTCTTCCGCTTCCACTTTATTTGTTGTTTCCATAAAAAAGTAATAAATCTTGTACCTTATAAATAAATTCTGACATTATAAGTATGGTACAACCATATTAATTATTCTATCCATCCTATGAGTGAAAAAGTCACCATACGTGCATATGTATGGCTTACCGTCTCCACGTCCTGATAGAGTTTGTTATTCAAAAATTATTTATTTTGATGGGTAAGATAATGAGTATAATTTAATTAAATAATAAATATAACATATTAATTATTCTGTATATATGATATACCTTCCAATTAAATACAATTTTACCATAAATAGAATGATATTTTTTCTCATTCGTACGTACGGGTTACCGTCTCCATGAATGTGATAAGATTCATTCCCATTGTAAACATACATGAATAATTTTCGTTATATGATTTAAAAATAATTTTTATTGAACTTAATATCATTCTGGATATGAATAAAATTTATCCTACCCAAAAAAAAAACATGACTTATATAACAAAACATATAAAGAAAAACGAAACACTTAACACCCGAAACAATGATACTACTGAAATATCATTAACAAATTGATATTAGAAAATCATATATTATTTCATAATTATATATGTAGTTCTTTTATAATTTAATAACAATGATTTAATCATTATACAGGAGGTTATCATACCATCGACTAATGAAGAATACAAGGTTAGGGTTAATTTTAAAATCTTTTTATTATCCGAGGTTGTTTATATGTAAGTTCCTACTGGGACCTCTTTATCATCCACATTTGTGTTTCTCAAAAATGTATTTCAATTTTTTTTATTATTTACTCTACTATGGGTTAATGTCATTTATAAACTTGTTTGAATTTTTTTAAAATTGTTTTAAAGGAATCTTTCCATCACTTTCCTAACAAGGTACTTTATGACCTTTCATAAAAATGAAGGTAAGAATGATTTTTAACTTATACGGCAGGTGCGGCTATTTTCCACCATTATAACACCTAAAAGGTTTCCCATAAAATATAATAAGAATATTTTCAAAATGATTTTTTTTTTATAATTATGTGACATTTAACTTATTTAAAAATATAAAGAGATATTTCCCTAAAATATTTTTGATTTCATCTATGTCAACATCCTCTGATGGATTTTATAGTTATTTGAATTCGATTTATTATGATACAATATTCAATATTGTATTGATGGTTTTGTGATATTTTTACTTGTGGATGTGTTATTTTTATACCACTCATAATTTATGCCCAAATTATTAACATTTAGTATGGTATTTTTAATAATAATGTTTATATTATGTTTCAACCTTTACATATAAAAAATGCATTGGTATTAGTAAGTGATGGGTAGAGCCCACTATATCTACTTGATTCATCAGAAGGTCTCATGATACAAACTTGAATCTTGGCACAAGTCCTTTAAAAAAATTTATTTGTAGTCTGGGAATGAGGCCTTGACTTTGTGGTTATGATGTCCGGTATTATGAATTCCATCATTATGAAATTAGCTATTGACATTACAAGTGATTATTCTTCTAGTAGAATATCCATGTGAATATGTAAATGGAATTATTTTGATTTATATTTTCCATATTATGCTAAATATTAAGTTTAAAAGGATTTTGTTTTAGTCTTACACATTGCCTTAAATGTTTATGATTATTTATGAATGTTTCCACTATATTGTTTTCCTTACTGAGCATCTGAACTCATCAATTTCTACATTTTATTTTTCCCATGATGTGAAGAAGTATTTTATTGTTGACCTCAGGGATAGGTTAAGGCATATATGTGTCTTAAAATGGAAAAAATTTGTTGTTGTTTTTATTTCATTATGTAATGTAAAACTAATGTATATATCTAGCACATTCAAGGCCACTAAACTAATCCGTCATTAGAGACATGATCTCTTATGATCATGCCAGTGTTATGTAATAATTCACCAACTCTGGGTAACTAGGGTCAGGGAAGTATAGTTGGTATCATTGGAATTTTAGTATAAACCTTGGAATCAAAATTTAGAAAAACACTAATTAGAGAACATTACCCTAAGATATACTTTGAAGATTATTACAGAAGAACATCCTAGAATTTTGGTAATATAGATATTTTTTGTATTTTCCAAGAAATACATCCATGTCTAGATATGGGGAGGTAGAGGTAGCTCTGGAAAAGATGTACCTAGGAGTATAAACTCCGACAAGCAGTTTTCGGCTTGACTCAGGGTATCCTAGTACACAACAAAGGGCATTGTTGCACTCTTGGTTACAACACTCTCGAGGGATATTCTTAGGGTCATTCCCATTTTATTTACAAACCATTATGAAGGATTTATGTGTAAATACTTCCTAAAAGAAAACATTTTTATGATTATGGATTACATGCATAAACTGTTCATTTTATGATAGGTATTTTACTAGTTTTGGATTGTTTATTGTGATTCATAAACCAATCTACTATATGATATTGTTTAGAAATGGCTCATGGTAGAATTTATGGAAACCGTATCAACACACGTAATCCTTGTAAGTATTTCACTTTTACTCAAGGTAATTATAGTGGAGTTGGTGATGCAACTGGTGTTGATTAGCTTATCACCATGCAGGGACAACTCACTCAGGTTATGAATAATAACCTTACCCATGTGGAGCACCCAGTTCACAACATGGAGGATCAATATTAGACTGTTTCATGAGGAAACAACCACCAAAATTCAATGGGAATAAAAATCCATTTTTTATCTGAGCAATGGATAAGATCCTTATATAAAATATTTTATGCTTTGGGGAGTAATTAAAGGGAAAAAGCTTTCATGGCAGTTTATCGGCTCACAGGTGATGCAGATCAATGGTGGTCATTAATACAAAATGAAATGGAGGATGAAGAAGTATAAAATATGGAATGGAGGGAGTTCAAGGAGATTTTCTAAGAAAAAAATATTCTTCATGACCATAAAGAATATATAGAAAGAAAATTTCTAAGTCTGAGAAAAATGGAGGATGAGAATGTCGCAAAGTATGAGGATAACGTTACAAAGTTACCAAGGAAAACATCAGAGTATATACATAACCCAAGGAGTAAGATTGATCTATTCTTTGAAGGTTTAAAACCATTTCTCCATCAAGAATTATTCTCACAATCCCCTTCATCGTATGAAGAGATTGTCTCATGTGCTATCAAGACAGGAAATGAATTCTCCATGTCTTACACTTTTACGAAAATAAATAGAAGAATAGATCTGCTGAACACTCTAGAAATGGAAATAAGGGGAAGAATAGAATTTTTGAATTTACATCTTGTAGTAAATGTGGTAAGAGACACCCCGGTACTTTCCTAAAGGGAATGGGAGTCTATTGCAAGTGTGGTGAAAAAGGCCACCATGATCGTTATTATAAGGGAATGAAAGAGGCTATCAATGTTGAATGAAACAATTTTAAAGAAATGGGGTATTAAGAAACTTAATTTCCTAATATCCAAGGAAACTTACCTCGTAAAAGTCCAAGGGAGAAAGACCAAGATTATGCGATCACTATGGCTAAGGTTGAAGCTCCAAATGATGTGGTGGTAGGTAATTTAATGGTTTCCTCAAATTTAGACATTGCTTTATTTGATTCTGCATCATCACCTCGTTTCATATCAACCTAGTTTTAAAATAACATTAGATATTTCCAATTTGATTTAAAAAAGGGAGTTCTGGTAAACATTCTATATGGAAGTATCATTGCAAAAAACCTTTGTGAAATAGTTCCCATTACGGCATATAAAAGTTCTTTATCTGCTGATCTCATCGCCATACCCATGATTTATTTTGATTTAATCCTCGGTATGTAAAGGCTTCTGGACCATGATGAAAAACAAGTTTGTAATAAGAAGGATGTTATAATTCTCTATGATGATAAGGGGTACCTTATCTTTAGAGGAGAAACCTCACCATCTGATTCTTATCTAGATCCACCCCCAGTATCTCTACTAAATTCAATTATTGCGGAGAAAGAGAGTGAAATAATTATGGATGAGGAAATGAATATTAAAATAGAGGATGTACATATTGTGCAAGAATATGTTGATGTGTTTATAGAATCCGGCCTTTTTGTCACATAAACTTTAATTACATTATACAAAACTGAGGATCTTTAAGGTTTAGTGTCTTAGAAACCATGAACTTAATACATGAAAAAAACATTCTTCTTAAACACTTGAAAGGATTCACCTTATGTTCATCCTAGTTTCATTACTGCATCTCACAACCTGGGTACATACATCAAAAGGAAGTGTGATCAGAAGGCCCAGTAAGGTAAACAAGAGAAACATTTAATATGTGAACTTGAGATACATCAACTATGTCATGAAAAAGAACGTTAAGGCATGAGAAAAAAATCATGTGGAATATCATAATAAGAATAAAATTTTTCATAAATTTAAGATGTGGCTAATCATTTAACATATACAATCATGAACATATCACCAAGGTCCATCCCCAAGGTGTCATTTGAAAATTACCAAGGTTATTCACCAAGATATCGTGAAAATTGTGATCTCTAGTGGTTACATCATTACCCAATGCATTGGAGGGATATCAGGGCGCACCCTTAAATTTGCCTTTATTATCATTGATCCACATATATCATCATCAAAAATTTCATAAATATCCCATATAGAATAAAATAAATGGGTATCATTTCGTAATCATAACGTTTTAAAAACTGCTTTAAAGACATGATCTTTACGTCACTTTAAAACCCAAGGAAGGGGAGAGCGGGTCTCATGTATGTAAATCCCAGATTTTAAAATAGAACAACTTGGTATATATGTGAATACCCATATATAATAGAGAGATTTGATTATTCACTTAATAAAATAAAAGAACATTAGAAAAAGAGAGATACATTTGAGACGGAAATTCTGCAGCATAACGACTATGGTTTGGGGTTTTAGAAAACATTGAAAAGAGAGGGGACATGGGTTAAACAATAATAAATGACCCATAAAACAGTATAGGGACCTAATATAAAGGATATATGAACATTTTAATGAAATTTAAAGGACATACCATTTGAAATGAAAATCCTGGAAGGAAGAAAAAAAATTAGATCTCCCTTATGAAAATTCGGCAGCCTAACGGCGTCACTTAAACATCAACCAAAAATGAATTGAAAAGTTTAAATAGGGACCCTAATAATATAAACATCAGATTTGAGTATGATATATATATATATAATACCCCAAAATAATAAAAAGGAACTTGAAAGTCTTGACATGAAATTAGATCTTGAAAACGAGTAGGGTGAATGAATCCCTTAAAAATTCGGTAGCCTAATGGCGCCACATAAAACTTCAAAATACTGAATTGAATAGATAAAATAGGGTATATAATCATATGAACATAAGAGTTAAGTATTATAGATATAGTGATAATACCCTAACATAATAAAAAATAACTTGAAAGACTTGACATGAAAATAGATCTTGAAAACGGGAAGGGTGAAAGAATCCCTTAAAAATTCGGCAGCCTAACGGCGCCACTTAAAACTTCATAATACTGAATTGAAGATATCAAATGGGGTCTCTCATCATATGATCATAACAGATCATTATGATAGATATAGATATCATACCCCAACATAATAAAAAGGAAAATGAAATACTTGACAAGAAAATAGAACGTGAAAATGAGAAGGGTGAAAGAATCCGTTACAAATATTTCGGCAGCCTAACGGCGCCACTTAAACATTCATAAAATGAAATTATGAGAGTAAGAGGGGGTATCTCATCATATACACATCAATCGGATAGTATAATGAATATAAAAGAACATCCTCCAACATAAGAACATGGGTCATAAAATAAATGACATAAAAGAGATCACTTGAAAAGAAAGAGAGGGTCGGATCCCGTACCATAAAACGTAACTCTTAAAAATAAAAGGTTTGGATCTTGAGGGCTTGGGGGCACCATTGGAGGACTCCTTGAGTGGTAAGGAGACCCTAACCTCGTTGAGGATGGTTTTGGAGTCGAATGGATGTGAGGAGGGCTTGGTATTTATAGGGAAAGTGAGGGGACAAGGCATTAATGGCCAAGCGACACCTCACAAGTGCTTTTCTCAAAACCATGTGCTCTACCATGGACTTTACCATGGAGTTAGGCCACATGGGGCCACCAATAAAATATTTTATCACCTCTGGTTGGCCAACCTTTAAAATATCTCATGACATCATCATGACATAGTTATGATGTCATTAAACATACCCAAACCCTAAAACTGTATTTTTACTATTCACTGAATATTCAACTTTCTCAGAAAAATCACAAAATTTCACCTTAACAAAATATAAATGCTCTGATTTCGAGAATAAACTCCATTTTTTAAAAACAATTTTCTAAATATATTTAATTTATTTTTTAAATAAATACACTATTCACTGGAAATTCATTTTTTTCAGAGAAATCCCCAAAATTTACCTTAACATAATATTGATGCTTTGAGTTCAAAAAAGAAATCCATTTTGTAAAAATAATTTTCTAAATATTTTTAATTAAAAAAACACTATTCGCCCAAAAAAACTAATACTTGAATAATAATTTATGAAAACATTATTTAACCATTTTATTGAATCACATTACTTAATCAAGGTTCCTAGATTATATTAATACTTTCTTTAAGTGATATTACTAATCCATTTGGTCACATTACTAATCCTAAGCATAATATCATTATTCATAATTTACTATTCATAAAAAATTATGTTGATCTTATTAGACTCTAAATTTCACACTGAAAATAATTGTAGAATACCATTTTTTGAAAATCATTACACATTTTTAATTATTTAAAGTTTACATAATCATTTTTTAAAATATTCTTTCTCTAAAATTCACCAAAAATATGCATACTATATTTATCCGGACATTTGAAAAGTCATAATCATCATCATAAGAAGAAATCCCAATTTTTATTTAAAATAATGGATTACACAAGGCACTTACGGTCTCCTTACATAGCCCCTTATCACGCCAGCATAGGACCTAAGTGTAAGGTGTGCTAAGGTGAGAGAATCTGAAGGAGGCTCCTCCAACATCGCACGTTTAGTAATTTCTATCAGTTTGAACTTCTCGTGAAGGCGGTTCCGTTCTAGCTTCACACGATGATGTTAGGCTTGGGTTTGGTCCAGAGCAAAGCCTGGTGGTGCTAACTCCTTCCCAAGTTCTGTTAGATGGGCTTCGATTGGTCCAAGACTACTGGGTGAGGCCATCAAATCTTCCTTCTATAATAATTTACCAAGATTACTTGTATTTAGAGACAATAATCGATATGTTTTGTTTACATCGGTCATATTGACCAATGGTCATATAACAGTCAAAACCCAACAGTCTCATTTTACATATACTCATGTTATCAAATGAAACATTTTTGTTCGGTATAAAAATAAAATAAAATAACACAAAAAATTAGGGAACAAGATTTATTCAAAATTTCGGGTCGTTACAATCTTCCCCCTTATGAAATTGCATCCTATCAATTTTTAAAATTGGGTTTTGAAATTTCATTGAAAGTCACACATCGGAAAAGGAGTCAGTAAAACTATTACTTTGAAAGTAAGAAAGGGAAGTACAAAGGTCACCTTAGTTAAACCACACCAGGATTCCATGTAAGAAAACATGGACATGGAGGAGAAAACAAAGGGTCAAGTTCTGAGGGAGAGTGATAGAAAACATGATTAGGAGAAAGTTAACCATAAGAAAATCCCAAAATTATGATTTGTGTAAACGGTCTTTGATTACCTAGTAGGAAACGTAAACCAACAACGTTTTCGTTTTACGTTCCCTTTCATAATTTTGAGGAATTCATTTACAACATAGAACAAAAACATAAGGAAATATACCTACCTTCAAGTAGAGTTTCATCCTTTAATATGTCTCTACCAAAACTAATCATTTCTCTAAATGATAAGAATTCAAAAACACTTGGTCTCATCAAAAGCACATGAGTCAACTTCTAGAGAGTCACATAATCCACAAATGATTAACTATCTACTTCTTCAATCTTTAAACATTATCCCAAAATAGAAAGGGTAAGGTAAAACAACTCATTAAAAAGAAAGAATCCCATAGGAATGGAAACTACTTTTAATTCTTCAACATTCCATGGTACTACCCAAAGTTCATCATAGACCATTCCATAAATAACTTTCTTTAATATTCCTCAAAATAAACCAAACTAAGATTGAAACCCAAATACAAGAAGGATTTAATAACATTGTCTTCCAAAATAAACATCATTGTTTATCTCCAAACAACATCAACCACTCTTAACATCTTATAACAAAAGTAGCTGACCTAAACATATTTTACCCAAGATAGGTCAATCATTCCCATAAGTAATTTAAATTACTCTAATTCCACCTTAAATTCACCGATTCGTCAAAATATAAGTCAACCTTACTCCTCAATGAAAATACCATAGTAATCTATTTACCTCGATCATATAGGGTCCCCAAAATAGTGAACGTCTTCCAAAATAACAATCATCTTTTAATCCCCTAATAATCTCTATCATATTAATACGGAAATCATCGCATTTCCTATCACATTGGTTGTTGGGACATGTTCTTCCATTTCCCACCATTAACTAAGAAGAGAAAGTATAATTAGGGGCTTAAATACATAGCCAATAATTATGAAAAGGAAACATTAAGCATAAAGGTATAAACTTGTAGAATAAAAGTATATCCTAACTTGTGATCCCCTAGGTTCCAATCTAGGTTATCCATGATCATATATTCTTATGGGAATCTTTATTTTATTTTATCTTTGTTCCTTTAATAATGGTTCATACTAAGCTTATGAATTTTCCAAATCATATCCCCCGGGAGTGTCATAACCAAGAGTGAATCGAGTCCCGTTGTCGTCTACCAGTACCCATTTGAGTCTAGATCAAAGCAGTGTTTTCAGGTTTTACCCCTATGTACATCTGTGCCAGAGCCACCTCTACCTGCTCGTATCCAGACAAGGATGTATTTTCTTGCCAACCCATTGCTCAATACTCACCAAAATACCAGGAAGATTTCCTATATATAAACTTTTCTATAGGCTTCTTCCTAAAGTTTTCATATCCTAATTTCCACAAATAACTAAACCATCCTTTGATACAAACTATATAATCTTGCCTTTTTGTCACATAAACTTTCATTACATTATAAAAAACTGAGGATCTTTAAGGATTAGTGTCTTGGAAACCAGGAACTTAATACATGAAACAAAAAAAACATTCTTCTTAAACACTTGACAGGCTTCTCCTTATGTTCATCTTAGGTTCATTACTGCATCTCACAACCTGGGTACATACATCAAAAGAAAGGGTGAGCAGAAGGCCCTGTAAGGGAAACAAGAGAAACATTTAACATGTGAACTTGAGATACATCAACTATGTCATGAAAAAGAACTTTAAGGCATGAGAAAGAAATCATCTGGCATATCATAATAAAAATAACATTTTACATAACTTTAAGATGTGGCTACATAATTTAAGATAGACAATCATGACCATATCACCAAGGTCCATCCCCAAGGTGTCATTTGAAAATTACCAAGGTTATTCACCAAGATATAGTGAAAATTGTAATCTCTAGCGGTTACATCATTACCCAATGCATTGGAGCGCTATCAGGGTGCACCCTTAAATTTGAATTTATTATCATGTGAGCCACATATATCATCATAAAAAATTTCATAAATAACCCATATATAATAACATAAATGGGTTTCATTTTGTAATCATAACGTTTTAAAAACTGCTTTAAAGACATGATCTTTACGTCACATTAAAACCCACAGAAGGGGAGAGCGGGTCTCATGTATGTAAATCCCAGAATTTAAAATAGAACAACTTGGTATATATGTGAATACCCATATATAAGAGAGATATTTGAGTATTCACTTAATAAAATAAAATAAATTTAGAAAAAGAGAGATACATTTGAGACGGAAATTCTGCAGCATAATGACTATGTTTCGGGGTTTTAGAAAACATTGAAAAGAGAGGGGACATGGGTTAAACAATCATAAATGACCCATAAAACAGTAGAGGGGCCGAATATGAATGATATATGAACATTTTAATGAAATTTTAAGGACATTCCATTTGAAATGGAAAACATGGAAGGAAGACAAAAATTAGATTTCCCTTATGAAAATCAGGTAGCCTAACGACGTCACTTAAACTTCAACCAAAAATGAATTGACAAGTTCAAATAGGGTCTCTCATCATATGAAAATAAGAGTTCAGTATGATAGATATAGAGATCATACCCAAAAATAATAAAAAGTAACTTGAAATACTTGACATGAAAATAGATCGTGAAAACGAGAAGGGTGAAAGAATACCTTAAAAATTTGGCAGCCAAACAGCGCCACTTAAAACATCAAAATACTGAATTGAATAGATCAAATAGGGTATCTCATCATATGAACATAAGAGTTAAGTATGATAGATATATAAATCATATCCTAAAATAATAAAAATGAACTTGAAAGACTTGACATGAAAATAGATCTTGAAATCGAGAAGGGTGAAAGAATCCCTTAAAAATTCCACAGCCTAACGGCGCCACTTAAAACATCAAAATACTGAATTGAAGAGATCAAATGGGGTGTCTCATCATATGATCATAAAAGATAAGTATTATAGATATATATTTCAGACCCCAACATAATAAAAAGGAACTTGAAAGACTTGACAAGAAAATAGAACTTGAAAATGAGAAGGGTGAAAGAATCCGTTACAAATATTTCGGCAGCCTAACGGCACCACATAAACTTTCATAAACTGAAATGATGAGAGTAAGAGGGGGTCTCTCATCATATGAACATAAAAAGGACAGTATATTGAATATAAAAGAACATCCTCCAACTTAATAACATGGAGCATAAAAGAAATGACATAAAAGAGATCACTTGAAAAGAAAGAGAGGGTTGGATCCCTTACCTTAAAACATAACTCTTAATACTCAATGGTTTGGACCTTGAGGGCTTGGGGGCGCCTTTGGAGGACTCCTTGGGAGGTAGGGAGTCCAGAACTTCGTTAAGGATGGTTTTGGAGTCGAATGGATGAGAGGAGGTCTTGGTATTTATAGGGAAAGTGTGGGGATAAGGCATTAATGGCCAAGGGACACCTCACAAGTGCTTTTCTCAAAACCATGTGCTCTCCCATAACATTTACCAGGGAGTTAGGCCACATCGAGCCCCCAAAACAATAATCCATCACCTTTGGTCGGACAACCCTTAAAATATCTCATGAAATGATCATGACACAGTTATGATGTCATTAAACATACCGAAACCCTAAAACTGTATTTTTATTATTCACTGAAAATTCAACTTTCTCAGAAAAATCACAAAATATAACCTTAACCAAATATCAATGCTCTGATTTCAAAAATAAACTCCATTTTATTAAAATAATTTTTTATATATTTTTAATTTATTTTTTAAATAAATACACTATTCACCGGAAATTCAATTTTTTCAGAAAAATCCCCAAAATTTACCTTAACATAATATCGATGCTCTGAGTTCAAAAATTAAATCCATTTTGTAAAAATAATTTTCTAAATATTTTTAAATTAATTTTTAATTAAAAAACACTATTCTCCCAAAAAAACTAATACTTGAATAGTAATTTATGAAACAGTTATTTAACCATTTTATTGAATTACATTACTTAATCAAGGTGCCTAGATTGTATTAGTACTTTCTTTAAGTGAGATTACTAATCCATTTGGTCACATTACTAATCCTAAGCATAAAATCACTATTCATAATTTACTATTCATGAAAAAATTAATTTAATCTTATTATAATCTAAATTTCGTACTGAGCATAATGGTAGAAGACCATTTTTCGAAAATCATTACAAATTTTTAATTATTTAAGGTTTACATAATCATTTTTTAAAATATCCTTTCTCTAAAATTAACCAAAAATATGCATACTATATTTATCCGGACATTTAAAAAGCCATAAACATCATCATAAGAAGAAATCTCAATTTTTATTTAAAATAAGGTATTACACAAGGCAGTTATGGTATCCTTATATAGCCCCTTATCACGCCATCATAGGACCAAAGTGTAAGGTGTGCTAAGGTTAGAGAATCTAAGGGAGGCTCCACCAACATCGCATGAGTAGTAATCTCTATCAGTTTGAACTTCTCGCGAAGGCGATTCCATTCTATCTTCACATGATGAAGTTCGTCTTGGGTTTGGTCCAGATAAAACCCCAGTGGTGCTACCTCCTTCCCAAGTTCTGTTAGATGGGATTCGATCGGTCCAAGACTACTGGGTGAGGCCATCGAATCTTCTTTCTATAATAATTAACCTAGATTACTTGTATTTAGAGACAATAATCTAAACGTTTAGTTTACATCGGTCATATTGACCAATGGTCATATAATAGTCAAAACCCAACAGTATCATTTTAATTATACTCATGTTATCAAATGAAACATTTTTGTTGCGTATAAAAATAAAATAAAATAACACATAAAATTAGGAAACAAGATTTATTCAAAAGTTCGGGTGGTTACATTGTTTCCAGAGGATTTACCTGGACATCCTCTAAAATTAGAAATTGAGTTTTAAATTGATTTAATTCCTGCTTCAAGGGCCATTTTAAGGACCCATTATAGAATATATACTGTGTAATTAGCGGAACTAAAGAAACAACTAGAGTAATTGAGTAGTAAATGATTTATTCCCCTAGTGTTTCTCCATGGGGAGCCCCTATTCATTTTGTTAAGAAAAAAGATGGATCTATTAGGTTTTGCATTAACTATAGAGAGATCAATGCTACAACAATAAAGAAAAAGTATCCTCTACCTCGCATTGATGATTTTTTCTATCAACCTCATGGAGCTCAATATTTTTCAAAGATTGATATCCGATCAGGATACCCTAAGTTGTGTGAGAAAAAGGAATGCATTCCAAAGATAGAATTTCGAACCATGTATGGGCATTATGAGTTTATATGAATTCATTTTTCACTGACTAATGCACCTTCTCTCTTAATGGATCTAATGAATAGATTTTTCAAGGAATATCTGGATGACATTGTAGCGGTATTTATTGATGACATCTTGGTATACTCCAAAAGCTATGAAGATCATGAAAATCAGTTGCGCACTATTCTAGAGACTCTTACAAGAAATGAATTATATGGGATGTTTAAAAAGTGTGAATTTTGGATTTATGAGACTTCTTTTCTTGGCTATATTTTCGCTAAGGATGGAACCTATATCATCCCTTCTAAGACAAGAGGAATACCAGAATGGCCAGCACAGACAAGTATAATTGAAGTATGTTGTTTTATTGGTTTAGTAGGTTATTATCGGTGCTTCGTCTAGATTTTTTCCTGATTGGATAACCCATTAACCAAGATCATGTGTAAAGTGGTTAAATATGTTTGGAAAAAAGAGTGTGAAGAATGTTTTGAAGAACTGAAGAGAAGAATAGTCGATGCTTCTATCTTGACTCTACCATCGGGGAATGATGGGTTTGTTATTTATAGTGATGCTTCAAAGAATGTACTTGGTTTTGTACTTATGTAGAATGATATAGTTATTTCTTATGCATCATGACAACTACAAATTCATGAACAAAACAATACTATCCCACTCATGATCTTGAGTTAGCAACTATAATATTTTCTTTGATGATATGGAGACACTATCTCTATGGTGAAAAATGTGAGATATATACCGATTTTAAGAGTTTTAAATATATATTCTCAGAGAAAGAACTCAACACAAGACAAAGACGATGGCTTTAACTACTAAGAGATTATTATTTCACAATACACTACCACATGGGGAAGGAAAATAATATGGCAGATGATTTTAGCAGAAAGGGTCACAGAGTTCTGAACAAGATGAGAGTTGAAAGGGATATTATGTACATGGATCTATTAAAAATGGATATGGGAATAATCATGGAAGGTGAAAAATCAATAATTTTTCAAATAGTTGCCAATCCATATTAACTAGAAAGGATAAAAATTTCTCCGAGTGATGATGATGAGTTTCAAAAGAAAATTAATGCTGTGAATTAAGGGAGATTAATTGACATCATATATGAAGATGGAATTTTGAAATTTGGGAAGAGACTTGGTGTTCATGATATACCTTATCTATAAATGGAACTTCTGGATGATTCTTATAGATCCAATTTCTCTATACACCCTCGTATCACTAATAAGATGTATAGAGATTTGGAGGAACATTTTTGCTGGGACAACATGAAAATAGATATTGCTGATTATGTGTCAAGATGTATGGTTTTTCAATAGGTGAAGCCTGGAAGACAACATCTTGGATGATTCATGAAACCTCTTACCATACCTGAGTGGAAATGGGATGATATTACACTGGTCATTGACATGGGAATACCAAAGAATCCTAGAAGGATGGATGCAATATGGGACATTATTGAATATCATACAATGTCAGAACATTTTCCAGATGTGATAGAATATTTACCACTTGAAATTTTCACAAGACTATATATTAATGAAGTTTTAAGACTTCATGTTGTATAACTATTTATTGTTTCTGATCACGATCCCCATTTTACACCAAGGTTATAGAAAAGTCTTCAAAAATTTCTATATACTGAACTTTGATTGAGCATTGCCTACCACCCTCAAACTTATGGAAAATCAGAATAGACTATTCAAACCTTATAAGACATGTTTAATTATTTCTCACTTGACTTTCAAGGTATATGGGATCATTATTTACCTTTAGTGGTATTTTCTTATTACAATAGTTTCCATTCAAGTATTTAGATGGCAGCATATGAAGCATTATATGGAATGAGATGTCACACATTAACCTGTTGGGATAATGTTGGAGAAAGAAAAGTAATAGGCCTAGAACATGTTATGAAAACAATGGAAAAAGTGAAGATTATCCAAACCCACATAAAACCGACATAAATTAGGAAAAGGCGCTCTATAGATAACCTAATAAAGGATTTAGAATTTCAAGTAGGTGATCATGTTTTCATGAAGGGATCTCCATGGAAGGGTGTGATACAATTCAGTAAGAAGGGTAAATTATGTTCCAGGTACATCGGACATTTCAAAATTCTAGAACAAATTGGAGTCGTAGCTTTCCGTTTGGAAATGCCACCAAGTCTCTCTAAAGTCTATGATGTGTTTCATGTGTCACTATTTTGAAGATAAATCTCTGACCCAACGCATGTTCTCATGTATGAAAAATAGAACGTGAACACGATCTATCTTACTGTGAAGAGACTGTTAAGATTTTTGATACCAGAGAACAAGTGATGAGAAACGCGATGAGTTGTCTGGTAAATGTTCTATAGATAAACCATATGATAGAAGAGGCAATGTGGGAGCCCGATAAACTTATGATAAATAACCAGCAAAATATTTATATGCGGTAATATTCTAGAAATTTCAAAGATAAAATTATTTTAAGGAGAGAATAATGTATCACCCCAAGTTTCCATGATACATTTTCCTTTGAATAATGAAATAGCTTGCGTTGTACACAACTTCGAGTTCTAGCACACCTTGGCCAATCAAACTAGCCATTGTGACTAGTAATAACCACATTTTTAAATTTTATAAATTTTATTAGTCACATTAGACTCCATTTTTGGATTTGGAATATCAAAATTAGCTTAGGGTGATTTTTTGCATTTTTCTGATAATTTTCATTTTTTATGAATAGTGAAAAATATTAATTTTTAATTAAAAACAACTTTTTTAAACGAAATTATTTATAGGGATAAATTATTAATTTAAGTGGTTTTAAAGTATCATTATATTATAGTTTTATCATTTATTATAATTTAGGTTATTTTATTTAACTTCACATTTAAATTGTACATAAACACATGCCAATATTTGGATAGTTCTTACTTATTAAAAACCATCTTTTAGGTTTCTACAACGAGAATTAATTTTAAATTAATTTATGCAACTTATATGTTTTGAATTTGTAAAAATGGATTTCATATTTGGAATTAGGAGGTCCAAATTTTTTAAATAGGTAAAATTTATTTATAGAGATTATGGATAATTATTTTGATAAATATTTTATTTACCATGGTTAAAGGATAAATCTGGTAATTAAGGTTAAAAAATAATATTATAATAATATTAAATTACACTAACACATGTTCTAACCCTATTGGATAATACATGTCCGACCATGGGAATCCATGGGTCAATTTTGGGACCCCATGGAGCCACTTGGGAGTGAAATGACATTTTATATTAAATAATCAAAAGTAAAGACAAAAATAAAAAAAAGCATATATCTTTTGGAAAAACATTTTTTGTATGGGGGTTATATAATTGATATATTCCACTATAAATATTTATTTTGAATATAAAATATATTTCCCACATAATGATATTTTATTTATAATTTTTAGACCTAAAATAAATTTATTTATTTATGACACAATAACGATGCAGTATTTTCCTTATTAATGAAATGAATAAAATAAATGAAATTATAAATACTAAAATAAATATAATTTTAAATTTTTGATGTCATACCCTAATTTTCTAGGTGAATATGGCATTTTAGGATTGATTCAATGTATTTTTTTCGAATTAATCATTTTGTGATAACTTTCACAAAAACCAAATACTAAATAGTGTCAAAATTGACATAAATTAGTTTTTAAAACAAATACTATATTATTAAATGATATAATATTCGTTAAAATATAAGGATCAGAAAAAGAACTCTTATAATGATATATATGTCATTAATGAACCACTTGGGGTTCTCCTGTAATTTTATAGTAAGTTTATTAACAATTTATTATAATAATACAAGAATAAATGTTAAAAGTTAAACTATTTAACTAAGAGTTAAATCTAAAAGATAAGGTTAAAACGGTGACCTAAACATGTCTGAAACATATTGGTTGAGAGTATTTCAATCCATACTCACCTTATATTTGAAATAAATCATTTTGACCATTATAAACTGAATATGATTTTATAATAAAATAATATTTCAAGCTTTTCCGAAAGTGACCCTGGCCTCTCTTATAAAAGGGTATTTCCCCTTCTCTTAATTCCACACCTGCAAAACATTTGCCACAGCCAACCCCTATTCATAAATCCTCCAAAATACCATTAAATCATTCTAGTGGCCATATTTTGATCATAAATACATCATATGGATCCCTTTTGATCAAATCAAAAGAAAGCACCCGAATAAGTGGTAATAATTTCATCACCCCTTTCAAGGTTCATTTCTTATTCCACTTCCTCTATCATTGTTGTTTCCATACCAAATTACTTACTACAGTACCTTCTATATACTATGATTTTATTATAAATATGGTACAATCATATTAATTATTCTATCCATCCTATGAATTAAAAAGTGACCATATATGCGTACGTACAGCTTACCATCTTCACGTCAAGGTGTAGTTTCTTATTCAACACTTCATTATTTGGATTGGTATGATAATGAGTATAATTGATTTAAATAATAAATATAAAATGTTAATTATTCTGTATATATGATATACCATCCAATTTCATATGAACTTATTATCAACATAAAGATATTGTCGCTCGTGCATAGGAACAGATTACCGTCTCCACGAATGCGATAAGATTCATTCCCCATCGTATCCATTTAAGATTAAATTTCATTTGATTATTCAAAAATGATTTTTAAAGAACTTAATATCATTACGGATATGAATAAAATATATCCTATCCATAACAAACATGATTAATGTAATAAAACAAATAAAGTAAAATGAAACACTCAACACCCGAAACAATGATACCATTGAAATATCATTAACAAAGAAATATTAGATGATCATATATAATATCATATTTATGTATGTAGTTATTTTATAATGTAATAAAAATGATTTAAAAATTATACAGTAGGTTAAAATACCCTTGACTAGGGAATGAATACAAGGTAATGGTTAATTTTACAATCTCTTTATTATCTGAGGTTGTTTATACGTATGTTTCTACTGGGACCGCATTATCATCTACATCTATGTTTGTTAAACAAGTATTTCAACACACTTTTACTATTTACTAGAATATGGGTTAAAGTAATTTAAACCGACATTTTCATTTTTATAAAATGGTTTGAAAGGAATTTACCATCACTTTGTTAACAAGGTAATTTATGACCTTTCGGAAAAATTATGGTAAGAATTATTTTAACTTATACGGCAGGTGAGGATATTTTACACGTTTATAACACCTTAAAAGTTTACCATATATGATTATAGGTATATTTTAAAATTAAATTTTTTATATTATAATTATGTGACTTTTAAATGATTTATAAATAGAAATACAAATTTCTCTCAAATAGTTCCGATTTCATCTATGTCAACATTCTTTGATGAATTTAACACTTGTTTGAAGTTGATTTATATGATACAATATTCCATATTGTATTGAAGGTTTTGTGATATGTTTTACTATGGATGTGTTATTTTTATACCATTCATTATTTATGGATAAATTATTAACAGTTCGTATGATAGTTTTAATATGAATATTTATGTTATGTTTCACCCTTTCCATATGAGGAATTGATTGAACTTAGTACGTTATGGGTGGATCCCACTATACCTCTTTGATGCATTGGTAGGTCTCATGAAACAAACTAGTGTCTTAGAACAAGGCCTTGACAAAATCTTATTTGTATTTTGGGCATGAGCCCTTGACTATGTGGTTATGATGTCTGACATTATGCATTCCATCATTATAAAATTCTCTATCGATATTACAACTTATTATTCGACTAGTATAATATATATGTGCACAAGTAAATGGAATTATTTTGATTTATATTTTCCATATTATGCTAATGTTTATGTTCAAAAGGGTTTTGGTTTAGTCTTATACATTGCTTTAAATTTTTTATGCTTCTTGATGAAAGATTCTGCTATATTGTTATCCTCACTAAACATCTAAGCTCACCCATTTCTATGTTTTATTATTCTTAGGATATGAAGAAGTATTTTATGGTTGACCTGTAGGGATAGTATAAGCGATATAAGTGTGTTCAATGGGAACAAAATGTTGTTGTTGTTTTTATTTCATAATGTAATGTTAAACTTATGTATATAGCTAGCACTTCTAAAGCCAATAAATTAATCGGTCTTTCGAGACTTGATCTCTTGTGGTCATGTCAATGTTATGTAATAATGCACTAACTCTAGGTATATAGGGTCAAGGAGTTATAAATATTTTTCATTCCAATATAAAAATGGTACCTTTCAACCCGTTATTTGGAAGGCACTATCCAGTAGTAGATTTTTGGGATAATGTAGGTGAAAGGATTTTAATGGGACTAGAGATACTAAAAGAAAACATAAGAGAAAGTTCTATTTATTCAAAGGCACATGAAGATATTTTAGAGAAGCAAGAAGTGTTTTTAGATAACCATAGAAATGATTTTATTTAAAGGTAGGTAATCATGTTCTTTCAAAATATTCTCCATGTAAAAGTGTGATTTTTGTTTCTAATAAGGGGAAACTGAGTCCAAGATTAATTGGACCATATAAAATCATAGAGAATGTCAGAATAGATTCTTACAGAGAGAACATACCCTTAATTTTTTCTTATGTACAAAATAAATTTCATGTTTCAATGCTATGGAAATATGTACTAGACTCGTCTCATGTTTTAACCCTTAGATTAGTTCATTTGGAAGATAATATTTCTTACGAGGAATAACAAGTTCATATTATTAATCATAAAGAGAAATTATTTCTGAATAAGGAAATTCACTAGGTTAATATTTTATAGAAAATATATAGGGATAAAGATGCAACATTTTAATCTAAAAATACTATAAGAGAAAAATATCCATGCTTATTTGATATGTGTATAAAATTATGAGGACTTGATTTCCAAAAGGGGGAAGGATGTAACAAAGTAGGTAATGATAGAATTAGTCTTTTTCATACATATTAAAATTTATGAATTACATTGAAATTTTACCTTAAAAGGGATGTTATCTTCAATACTTTACATGACACACAACAATTAGTTTCTTCAGAATAAAATGTTCCATGTATGAATGAGTTATACCAAATAATAAGATACCATAAATATTTTTATTTCAAGTGTTAATTATCACTTAGTTGTTGTATCAGTGGGAATGAATAGTAATATTATTATTATGTTTATACATGTTTATTAATTTTTTTCTTCATCCAATAAATTTGATAGGAATAATATAAGAATAAATTCAATTTTATGCATAAAAATCTCCCTATATGGACAAGATAGTTTTACCACCTTTTAAATTAAAACCCATGTTAAATCTAATTTTTGGCCCTTTAAATGATTTCATATGTTAAAAAATCATTTTTAAATTTTTATAATAACAATTGGGTCACTGTGATTTTTTAGTATTTTTTGATGTTTCATTTTTTAAGGAATGTTGAAAAATAATGAATTTTAATTCAAAATTGTTTTTTCGTGCAATTTATTTATATTGGTAAACTATATTTTCAAAGTGTTTCAGTTTATAATTAGATTATTTTTTTCTCAATTAACCCAATTTAGTTAATTGTAATCAATTTAACATTAAAATTGGATATAAAATCATAGAACATTTCTGAACGTTTTTACTTTCAAACCTCGATATCACATCCCTTCTATAGAATTTAATTCAAATTAATTTATAACACTTAATTGATTATAATTTTTTAAAATTAATTAAATATTATCATAATTCATAATTTATAATATGTTCAACTTAGTTTTTTACCAAAAACATTAGTAAAAGTGACTAAATTTAATTACAGTGGTTAATAGACAAATTAGCCTAACAAGGTACTAAACCTTAAACTTAAGGGCCCAGGTAACCAAGAAAATGATCTAAAATCCACTGGATTGCCATATTTTGACACTGTAATCAATTTTATTTAATTTTTACCATTATGTGATCCAAATGAAATGGTAAGATTATGGATTGAGTTACCTTTTTAAAAATGTACAAGAGTCCCACTGCTCCTCCACTATAAAAACGCACCCACCCATACCACTTTCTCACACCTATCAGGCCACATTGGATTTAAAAGGATGATCCCAAATATATCATAAACATTCAACTCCTCCAAATATGAAAAGTCTAAACGTGGGTAAAAATCTATCTAAGTAATTCCATTGGCAAAAAACAAAAGGAGTTACATGAATAAGAGGTAACAATGTTACTTAAGCTATTTTATTTTCTTTTCATTATACTGTTATTAAATATTATTTTTTCATGAAAAAATAATAACATAAGTATCATAAATATACAATAATATGGTTATGAAAATATTTCAACCTACAATTACATACACATCTATCTAGTGGGTAACAAAAAAACCATTCTTATGTACGGTGGACTACCACCTCACAAAACAATGTTGTTTATTTTTCCTTTACCACCATTCATTGTTAGAAATTATGATTGAAAAGATATATATATATATGATATTTATCATTTATTTATGATTATATAACTCTTTTATAACACATAACTTTATACATTACATTTTTTGTAAGTATGAAAACATAATATGTGGAAGTGTGGACAACTTCCTCCACAAAGCGATGTGATACGTTTACACACTACATGGAACATATTAAGGATGGGTTTAGTTAAATATATGTAACATAAATAAATTATATATTATATTCATGAAAATTATTTAAATATTAAAAATATTATTCTTTAATACTTTTCCACACACTGAAAAAGTTATACCGTCGTTCATGGACATATGGACTACTGCCTCCTAGAAGCGATCTGTTCATTTTACAACACCAAAAATATTAATATAAGTGTATATGACTAAATAAATTGTTATATATTATATAATTATAATATTTTTAATATAAATTAATACTTAACTTCTTTCCATAATGGTCATTGATAAATGATAACGTTACTCATGTGTATGTATAACCTACCATCTCCATGGCTATAATATTGGTTCATTTTTTATAAAAACTATTCAAGATTGGTTATAAAAGTGTAATTTATGTATATATTTGATTATTATTTCAATAATATTATTTTTTTAAATGTTTATAACATAACCCATTTGGCCATATTTGACCTACCAATTTTGTTTTGACACATAAACTGAATATGGTCAAAACACCCAATGTAAACTTAATTGTTTAAGTTGTCTCACACAACATTGTAATATGTGAATTACAAATAAAAAAACATAAAAAAGGTTCTAAATCGTTTATATAATTAAAATATATTTATTATTGAGGAATATAATGACACATGAAGTAATTCAGACCCAATGTAAAGGATTTTGTCCATATCTCCTTTGGTTGATGCATTTCTTGATTATATGCACCTTTATCATTTTATAAGGTGTATATACATCCCCATTTGAAATTTTATATCCATATTTTACCCAATTATAATGTTATTTAATGTTTTATTAAATTTTATTTTTTCATATTCATTTTGATTTAATGTTCCAAAGTTGTACGGGACGCCCTGAATGTTTAAAGATGTAATAATTTCCTCACGTCGATATTCTTGATATTAATTATCATATTAATTTTATATGGATATAAAAAAGGTTTATAAAGGAAATTTTATGACTATTTTTATTTTAGTTAAAATTTTATTTAATGGGAATATTTTTAAATGCTTTATGTGGAATGTTTTTTGACAAACGACCAAAATAATGTTCTATTGTTAACGTACACGCTGATAATTACTTTCCGACCATAAAGATAAATATTTTAATTTTTGATTACTTTGAAAGATTTCATGTTTTCTTAAATTAAAAACTTTATTTTTATTATTTTATTATTCCAAATGGGTTTTCAAATGGATTGATTATTCCAATATCTTGAACTATTTTCTTGTCATTGAGAACGAAATTTAATGACTGAAATGCTAAAAATTTCATTCTTTTATGTCATATAATAATATAAATTCTACATGGACCTTTCAAGGATGTTTCTGTAAAAAACCAATGATGGTTTGTTCCATGATAAACTAATAATAGGTGGGTCTGTGATAGACCTCCAATTCATTTGGTATTGATGTTGGTCATATGGTTATTCCATTTGTAATAGTGATATGAATAGAAGTCTATGGTATAGTTATTAAATTTATCAGAGAGACAAGTATAATGATGTTCAAAGTTACCTTTATGTATTGTCTAATATATTTATTGATTTTTCTGTAATATTTTTATTATAAAATAATATGAAATTATCTTATTATCAAAGTAAATATTTACAACTTATCAAGTTATATTTTTGTAAAGTGTCATGGAATTTAATGTTTAGCAATAGACTATAATTTTCCTTCTTTTATATCCCTTGATTTTTTTCACTTCCAAATTTTTTTTAATTTCTTTCATAGTACTGAATTATAATTAAGGGATTGTAAGAATCCAAATAAATATTCATGATTAGTGGTCATTAAAAATACCATGTTTCATTTTTTAATATTTTATCTGGTTGAAAAAATGTATACTGATCAGAAGTGTCCAATTTTTGTGTTATGATTTTTTATTTATGATTTATGGTCTAATTGGTTAAAACTCTATACCATAAAATATTTTCAATGTTAGGAAATGTAAAATTATTAACTTAGTTCAAGATGACGTAATGTTTTATATTTGGGTCCTTATATTTTCTCACTAAATTTAAAACTAATTTCTACCACTTTTAGAATTTAAATTATAAAGAATGGATTATATATTTCGAATCAAGGGGTTAGAATTTGGAAAAAAGGTCACTTTTATTTTTGGTCAGTATGTATAGCAACCGTAATAAATTGTTTCACCCTCGTATGTGTAATATGGATAAAATATGATTAAAACATTGGAATAAGGCTAAAAAGTCTATTTAACACATTTGTACTATATTTTATGAGTGTATATAGGCTATTTCCATCTAATAAACAATCATATGGTTACATGGTTCCTTATTTCTTCGATTATTACCTTTATATTAATTTCTGAAAATAATGAAAAACAATTTACTCTCCTGACTTTAATATCACTAAATTCATTACACAAGGATAAAAAGATAAAAATTTCCATTATAAATGTTTATTTAAAATAGAAATTAGTTTTTTAATAATAATAATTTACCCATTATTTTTAGTAATTAAATAATTATGGTAAATTCTAACACAACAGTTACAAATTATTTATTGAATTTTTATGAAAACAAAATAAATGATTATAAAAATATTAAAATTAGTAAAATTTAAGTGAATAATTTTGTTCCATGAAATTTTTATATGTATTAGGAATAATATGTTTTTATTAAAATATTATATTTGGGATAAATCTTTGTATTGGTGAATTTAAATACAAAATAAATGAATATATTCAAAATTGGAATTAAGGATATCTTATAATAAATAAAATTTTACTATATGATTTAAAATTTCTTAATATATTATATTTTTCAAAATTAATGGAATATATTTGAAAATATAAAACATGATCAATTTTTTTGTCACTTTTCCATTCATAGTAACATTCATATCTTATTATGGTTGTAATAGTGGTTATCATGATTAAAGTAAAAAAATGATTAATGAAGATGTTAATCAAATAGATAAGGTTTAAAATGATAGTAAAACCTATATGTATTTCATTGTGTGATGTGTTTTCTACCTTAGACTCTTTTTATTCTAATTTAGGGAAATTTGGAATCCTTTTTCATTAGAATGACTTTTTATATTTTAATCATTTTTAGAAATTACATGTTTTCCCTCACCCTCGTAAATTCACACACCTCCATTCTATTTTTTACACCTCGTTGATCCCTATAGATCAAACATACACTAAAAAAATTAAATAACCAAATTCATAATAAAGTTCTAGATTTTATGGTTTCTGAAAATTTTCATCCCTATAGTATTTAAGGGGATATCTAAAGAAATTTTTTGATGATGGGAATTCACAATAACTAATCACAATCTATTTATTTATTTTTTTGTCAAATAAAATATATAGTATTTATCCTAAATAAATAGTTTATATATCCTAAATATACAAATATAATATTTTTATTATGAATCCACCCTTATCAACCCACGTTTCGGTTAAATATGATGTGAAAGTATCACTTACGTATGTGTAAGACTAATTGTCTCCATGTAGTGATAAAATTAATTTTTCATCCCCAATTTTTTTGGATGGTTGATATGACGGATTTAATTTATATATATTATATTTATGAAATAATTTTACATTATTAATGATAATATTTTATTTACCTTCTGAGAATAAAATCCATAGGGAAATGATAATGTCGCTTGTGCAAGTATTTGGACTACCACCTCTACAATGTGATGTGATTGATTTTTTGTTTACACTTTACATGGATGCTAATAAAGATTTATTTGATATATATATATATGATTTATATGAAATAATAAAATTTTTGGGTAGGTGAATTATTCTATACCATTCATTCATCAAAAGATAAGTGAAGACAACATTCTTGTTTACGCATAGTCGACCATCTCTATTAATGGTTTAATTAATTTTTCTATATCTACTTTTATTGATGAATCTAAATATTTATATATTGATTATATATATATATATTGTATTTATATCTTGATTAAAATGTTTATATTATGTAACCATGATCACTGTACCCATACGAAAACTACCAAACCAAAATATACATGAAATATGAAGTAGTTATCACCCATAATCGTGATTTTAATATAGAAATATAAATAAGAAAGTAGTAAAATGATATAAATATATAATTTATTTTTTGATATATATTTTTATGGGTTTGGAAAAGATTTATAAAAATTTAATTTTTATTTTATTGGTGTTTTGAACATGTACGATCAAAGTCATTCCTCTAGTAAGGTTTTTACGTTACAATCTCATTGTTTATAAAGATTGTTTATAATTTAGCTGATATGATTAAATATTAATCTATAACACTCAAGAAACTCATGTATTGTATTCTCCAATGGTGATTTTTGAAATTACGTTGTTTCCATTCATTTTCCAATCTTTAAGAACCCAATATACCAAATAAATGCTTTTTTTGGAAAACCATCTCCATTCCTCTCTTTGAATGAAAATCCTTTCTCTCCCATGTCAATGTTTTTAGAAAATGTTTCAAGAATATTTTTATTATTTTCAAATGGTTCATTAATTTTACATTTACCCATGTTTTAATGATTATGAAAAAAATTACAAGGTGTATTCTTTTAATTTACCAAGTAATGTACTTTTTAATTTTTTTATTAAAAATGTGAAGAAATTTTTTTTATCATATATTGCATGAAAATAATTTCCCTCTGTCTTGAATTATCAATGAATTGATGTATCCATTACATGTTTCCAAATTTATTTTCAAAGAAAATGTTTTATTTAATATTTGGTAAAATTTTATTTTTAAAATATGTGATTTCATGTGAAAAGCTTATTATTCTCATAAATTGTTCCACAGGATTTTTAAATGATTTTTTCATCTAAGATGAAATCCATAGATGTTTCTAAATATTGTTTGGGTATATTTTTCACTGATAAATTTATTATTTCTCTCTCAATTGATTTTTTTTATGAAGAAAATATTTTTTTATTAAACCCAAACATTTTCTATGTGTCATCATATGATGAAATGATGAAATGTTTATGAAAATCAATTCTTATTCACGGGTTGCACTACACAAAAATATTTATGAAACCCATTTTTGTCACATAGTTTTTGATATACTAATTCTTTATGATCTTTTGGAAGACATTTTTTTAGTTTTAATTATGTGATGGGTGTTCCCAAAAATATATATCTCTACAATAAATTAGGTAACTATGGATATATTTTGATATAAACAAGACTCAGATGAAGATTCAACCCATTAAAGTAAGTGACATTACACCATATGATAGTCTTGGGAGTAAACCAAGACTACAATTATGGTTTTGATAGTGATAAAAATACACTATGATAATCATACAGAAGATCACTTTCTAATAATGAAATTATTTTATATGATTATGTATATTCCACAAACTTATTTATTATGACAATGTTATGCTCTTTTATAAATTTATTTCATGTATATATTTTTTAGTTTTTTATTATACTAATTTATGTGTTTATTTGATTAATCATGCCAAGTTGTGATAATTTTTACTTGTTTTATGTCTTATGGTAGGAAACATTGAATATTTTAAAAAGGAATAAAAAGCAGTGGAGATGGAGTTAAATGAATCCTCGCTCCATGAGCAAAGAGAAGTGGCATGACACTTGATTTTTGAGTGAGAAAGAAGCTATAAATTGTGGAGTAGAACCGATACATATCATGTACTAATAGTACATGACATGTAGTTTTAGTTCATGAAATTCCACTTGATAGGTAAGGACATTTATACATGTTCTAAATTACAAGTACATGTCATGTACCTTAAGTACAGGATGCGATGGTAGTCAAACACCAAATTTGTGAATATTATTTACGAAAGATTCTAACATATGATGAGGTAGCGTGGATAAGGATTACATGATGTGTATCCCAAGTACACATTGTGTAAGGGGTAAAATTTCTAAAATCTCAGACAAGATCCATGAACACATCACATATATTCAGAAACAAATTGGATAAGTATTCATAAGATGTGTAACATAGGTACATGTCATGGTGGGGGTTGAATAGAAACCAATTGAAGCCTATAAATAGTGGCGTTGGATGCTTCTTTGGGGGATTAAAATATTTCCAATGTTTAAGTCTTGGATAAAAACGTATTCACACTTTTCGATTGTTTCTTTATTTCCTTTATAAATTTCTTTTATCCTCCCCTTCCCTCTTATTCTCTAATTACTAGGATGATGCTGTAAACCCACCCGTTATAGGGTGATGTAACCAAAGGGGGAAGGTGTCATTGGATTTCATTATTTTTTTAATTTGTGTTTTCGGTTTTCATAATATCATTCTTTAACTTCCAATATATTTATTTTTATTTTATTTTGACCATTAATATTGAAATCAAAAAGTAACATTTAAATTGTGAAACTGACTACTCTAAATATGGTGTGACCATTGTCTATTTTAGGGGAAATCAGGTTTAAACATGGTATTGAGATAAACCTAATTCTTCAACACCCAAAATTAGAAGACCAATGGAAATAAGGTATTTGAACGTTAAGTAGGAGATACCATGATCATTAGACCTTCCTAGTCACAAATCCAAAAACAATCATTAATTAATTAATCTATTCTTTAAATCAATTTTCACTTGAACTTGGAAATTAAAAAACCTCATCACACATATTAAAATCTATTTTCACAAACCAAAAAACCAGCTTCTTTGTTTACAATTTTCTTTCTTCAAATAAATTAAACAAGCATTTTCTCATCTATTTCTCTAAGATAATAAAATTAATTTTTTTTAAATTATAATTATACTAAATTCACCATCTATGTGGGTTTATTGAAAATCTTTTCTAATACTACATTTTAGTTAACCATGTAGAATAGTGTGGGTTTTATAATTTTTTTTTGAATAGTACCATAGAAAAATAATGATTCCCTTTGTGGCTATCACGCTTGTAGATCGTGTTATTTTATTATATTATGATTCATGTCTTATGAATATTCAATATTTATTCCATGATTCAATATTATTATCTATGAAATTAAGGTTATGTATTTAAAATGGTTTTATCATGTTCACATACTTTTGTTCTCAAGTTATGTTGATATCTCCCTTGTTTACCCATACCGAGCATCTGAGGACATCCTTTATTAGTTTCCAGTCCCATGGTTATGAAGGTATGTATTAAGTATTATATGTATATAAAGTATGATAGTTATAAAGAACCTATTGCCATATAGTGTAGTTCACTTATAATTCTATTGTTTATGTATCCATGATCCTAAAGATACTAGACCTATAAGACTATGAAATGGATCATTATGTTATGTAATAAATATTCATCTAATAAGATGTAATGAATATTTATGAAATATTTCAGTAACTATATAGACTATAACTCTAATGAAAATAATATTCCTTCTATTTTTTCTAGAAATTGATCATGACTCATGTGGGTTGAGAGATTTATGGTTAGTTTTCTTAATAGTATGATTTAGATGTGAATAAATTCATACACAAAAACATGAGAAACATTTAATGTTTAATTGTATAAAAATGTTCCAATTAATTTGTACATACACTTTCTAGATACTTTCATTAATTAAAAAATCAAAACAAAATTCCCTTCATTTCTTGGCCTAAGAGATAGTCCAATCTAACTCATTTTTTCTCAACCTGGTTACCTCGAGAGCCTTATGTTACTTGTAAAGACGTGATGTCTACTCTTTACCCTTAGGGTGAACCTCATTGGACTATAATTGTACTAAACTATTTTTGTCCCGACACTCAGTCCCCAGGGATTCCTCTCACATCACATCATCCCAAGATTCCCATAATTATTCTCTCAGTTCACATATGATATCTACCTTAGTAAGAACAAGTACCTCCGGTTGTTATATTGTCCCCTCCATCCAATGGAGATCTTCTTCACCTGCCTAAAGTTCCATGATTCCAGTAAAATTATCCTTATTATAGAATATTCAAACTGCTTCATTATATATACACTTTCTTGTCTATGAAGTCTCATGTCAGTGCATGGAGGGTGAGATAGTCCACAATAATTCTACTCAACTATTTCTACATTGGGTGGACGGTCACCATCCAGCTAGTGAGGTTTACCCAAAGAGTGCTGCAGAAGAATTTCCATAATAGGACTCTATGACTTGTGCCTAACATCATGCTTTTTTCTCTATTAATTCAGACATAGAAATCTCAATATCACTTGGATTCATAGGTAGGTACTCCGAAAAATTTGCAAGCAAGTCACCAATATAATCTTCCATAGGAAACATCTTAGTTGAACTCACGCCATGTGTAATAAGATATCACCCTCGACCAGATTAGGGTCATTGAAATTTCTATCCATCATATTTGAGGTAGGATTCACAGTAATGACCTCCTCAGGAACCCCAATTAAGGCCATGGATCTAGTCATCACCACCTCAACTATGGGCGCTGCTTTCTTAGGAATCACAATAGGTAGTTGGGTCCCAGTGCAGTTTTTATCTTCCTTAAGATACAATTTTATTGAATCTAAACTTATAATAGACAAAAAAAAGTTAAACCTATGGAATGACATATAGTTAGGACAAAGTCCAGCTACCAAATCATGTTGTGAGATTCTTTATGTAGGCTCTCCTGGTGATTATACCTCCCCAACAGCTAATGTCTAAGATAATGTATTCTTCTCCATAAGCAAACATGATTTCTCTTCTTAAATGGAAAAAATATTAAAAAATCAAAAATGTAAATATTTTAATTAAAATAAGGAGGGGATGGTAAATTACTTGGTGGTAACAAGGATAATTGAGTTTTTGCTACATCCACAAGAAGCATTTTAATGACGGATGGGTATCTTTCTAAAACAGTAGAATCTGATGGAGTTGGCTCACCAACACCTCTAAGATTCTCAACATTCATTACCTCCCTTATATATTATCCATGAATATCTCCTTCATCCAGGCCATTTTATCCCTACAAAAATCATGGGAAATGAGTTTTCAAACCAAAAAGTGTGAGACATAGCTGAAACCCAAAAAAAAACTAACTCCTTTTTTGTGGGTAGTGGAGTCTTATACCTTGAAGGATGTGAGGAAAGAATAAATACCCCATGAATCCTTTGAAACTAATCCCTCCTCAGTAACTAATTTAATGATTCTACCCCTATCAGGTCCTTGTTAGAGGGTTGGTCTAGAAGCTCCCTTACCTCGTTAGTTAGGGGATCCTCCATGCAATGGGGGTGAACCACATTCTCTAACTCATGTAGGTACTACATACCCTAAAAACAATTATTTTGGAAGATTAATTTGATGAGTTAAATCCTATTAAGCAAATTTAAAAATCTCTATAGGTGTATCAATGCCACTTGTACAAATTATAACTTACTTAATATCTCTCAATGCCTACATACATTGGGGTATACCATGTAATTAAGAACCCTTTCCCAATGCCTTAGATTCCTTAGATCCATGAAATATTTCCTCAATGATACCATAGAAGGTTCATCCACATCTTAAATCTTCTCTCCAAGGATCATTTATCCCACCATTATATCTCATTTAGGATATACAAATTGTGTGGGGATGGGATTCCCTGGATTGATCTCTAATTATCCACCTAGTCTACCCGGACATACTCCATTGGCCATAACATGTCCCAAGATATGTGGCTATGGGTTCCCCTCCATATAAAATTCTTATATTATTTTATTCCTTACTGTTTCATTTGTGTACGATATATCTTAACTCTATACATGGTTGTCGAATACCCAGAAGTGTGTATCTCAAAGTGGTAGCTTGGTCTAGTCCACACTCCCATCTGATTAAAAAATGTGTCATATATACTGAGGGATAATCGGGTGGAACATGCTACATATTCTAGTATAGAACATAAGTGTGATCCTCTAGAGATAGAATAATTTTGGTGAAAATAAATATAAGGTATACAACATGATGATCATCTTGTATTACACCTACGATTTGTGTACTCCACCTATAAATTCATAGAGGTATGATCTATACTCAGTTCCATCGTTCCATAATCCATGATTTCCCTATATTACAAGTCGGAATGTGTTAAACATGAACTAGACCATAATTCCAACCATATCCAATACATATGTCGATTCTAGATGGAGGGAGTGACTCCCAGCAATGTTCAACATCAACATGTATAAATTTTTCCTAGGATGGAATATTCAGTTTTGATACTCATAATCTCCCATATATGTGGAAAACTATCCATATATAAAATCACTTCAACCGCACATAGATGGAATTGGGTCTTCCACCTACAGATGTACCTCAAAACCTTGTAATAATTCTCTAGTATTCAAACCCAAAGTATGATGAAATATCCCCATCTATAACACTGCATCCATGAAAAATGTTCTTCGGTGCACCACTTTATGATTATCATGAAGAAGGAGAATCTCTTCATATGAAAGCACCATGATGATGTTTTCGAGCTTGATTATGGGGATGAGGGCCTTCACAATATTCCCCTATAAGAGGAATTATATTACCTCTATGAGAAAATTATAGGACCCCTCGTTCTATTTAATCATTTCCCACATGCCTTAGTAGGGACTCCCTAGAATCTTAAATATTGGATTCTTCAGAATAAACCTGAGCCAATTCATGAATAAGATGTCCCTAATTCCATGATGGGTTCACTTTACCCAAATATAATTTCTACTTGAGTATTTGATAACATAGATAGATACCCTCATACACCCAATCGTTATCTTCATGGAGAAATTCATCATACCTATTTCCCTAGATTGTAATCCCATAAATTTGATAAGGGTCACATATGATGATGTTGACCTACCTATTTTATAGATGGAATGTATATGTCCATAAATACCACCTGATCAGAAACTCAAGAAATATATATGGATGGTAATAGACAAGGAATTGGGAATTCTAGGATAGTTCATACGTCCTCTCTTCCTTCAACTCCCCCTACAACACATCACATTACTGGACTACTTAGTATTCTTA